>OX336388.2:1052610350-1053903850 GCA_946902985.2 Meconema thalassinum | reverse complement strand
TACATTAGATGTGAATGTATCAGAGCAAAGTATATATTTTTCAATTGTTGGCTAGTAAGACCAGCTATATCTTAATCTGAAAATAATACCAATTATAGGGCTGATTTTATGTTTTACATTTTCTACATGATTTTCCCAGGTTAGTGTACTATCTAGTGTGATACCTAAGTATGTTGCCGATTTAACTCTTTCTATTTCTTTGTCGGCTATGTTGACTATGTTTATGGTCTCAATCTTGTATGATGGTTTATTGAAAAATAAATATTTTATTTTAGTGATATTGATGACCATTTTGTGTGCTCTCATCCAATCCACCAGCTTATTGAGATCATAATTAATATTTAGCATAATTTCCTATTCAGGTGTTCTCAGATAGAATATAAAAATATCATCTACAAATAGTTTAAGCTTGCCTTTCAATTCTAATAATACTGTATCATTAATATAGACCAAGAAAAGAATTGGTCCTAAGACAGAACCTTGAGGTACTCCTGTGTCTATTCTCATTTGAGATCCTTTTACATTATCAATTGCAACATATTGTTTTCTGTTTGTGAGGTAGTTCTTGAACCAGTCATGTGCCACTCCTCTGATGCCTGCAAGTTGTAGTTTATTAAGGAGAATCTGATGATCAACCAAATCGAAGGCTTTTTAAGGTCAATTAGTATACTAGCAGCTAGTTTATTTTCATCTAATGCCTTTTCTACATCAGTTACTACTTCAAATATAGCACTCACTATCAGCTCCTCTTTGGAATAAACCCATATTGGCAGTTTGCAAAGCAATCTTTTTTCATAAAGAAATTCATAAGTCCTCGTTTAACAACACTTTCTAGAACCTTGCTGATGGCAGATATAATATTAATGGGTCTGTAATTCGATGGGTGGGTTTTGTCTCCTTTTTTTTTTGTAGATCGGGACCACCCTCGAGACTTTACAGGCATCAGGCAATATACCAGTCATATGTGAAAGATTTATTATTTTGACAAGATATGGTGTAAGGCCCTCAAGACACAATTGTAGCCTGACAGTAGTGTTGTCCTCATTTATATTGTTGTTATTGTGGATTGTGCACTTAGCTGTTTGATCGATCTGTGGTCCGTTATGTTATGGAGTTATGTTGAACTAGCTTTCATTACCTATTGTTGGCGGGTTCGTATGGTAGGATAACTCCTTTTATACTTCAATACTTATGCAATGGGTATCAGGTGAGCCGTGGCCAGGCTGTCTGATTCAGCGAACCCATGTATGGCTATCACCTGTGTGAATTCTTAATGCCTACTCTGCATCTAATTTTATTAGAGAAATGGTGCTGATTAAAAGTATGTCAAGTCTGGAGATAGCCTGGTCCTATGGCTTTTCACTTGACCATGTTATAACCCCAGTCGGTTAACAATTTTGTCAGTGTATCCCTATAGTTTGGGGTCATCAAGAGACACCTTGACTCTTATTGGTTATGACCGGATGTTGTTCCTGACACTACATGATTTCTGAGGTGAAAGTTCTACTTTGCTGTCAGTAGGATTTGTACCTTACCGCATTAAAGGCAAGCAGTTATGTCACTGCACCATCACATCCTCTCCACCGTTGCACACAAATTCTGAAGTAGGAAAGGGATTAGTTAAATAGCTTGTCTGTCCTTAGTTTGTGCGTGGAAGCTCTGTAAGAAATAAATGATTTTTTGCTGCCTCACATCATTGCAGGGTGGTGTGGTTTGATGAGCAATAATAGAGACCGGTTGCTGCTTCATCAAACTTGTTCAGTCATCAGACCATGGTCATATTTTATCGCATTATGTCAGTGAGGGAAGGACTTTCTCTTGACCATCTCATCCCTTAGGGCTATGTTAATAATTTGTTGCCTAGTTTTATTGTGGAGATTCTATCTGGGATAATTTTCAAACATACAGATTCCATCTACTTAAATACAAATTTTCACGACACCCATGAGTTGTAGGCATTTATGTTACAGAACATAGAGCAGCATGCAATGACTGGTCTTAAACCTCTTTCTTTTCTATGGGGATATGACCTACACGGCTTGTCCTATCAAATTCGTTTTCTAAATCTTATTCTTTCGAAATGAAAACTTTCTTTGATTGGGTCATGTTGACTGACTGAAGGTTACCGTTCAATTGAATGCGGTAGCTCAATGTCTAGAGCAGGGGTTCAGGTTCTAAACTTGGTCTCACTAATTCATTTGAACTCTCTGTTTAACTTCTATTTGGCTTGTACACCTTGTACATAACATAACCTAATAGCTGGAAAATACTGAAGTTATTTAGTTTTAAATATATTTGTGAGAAACACAATACTTTGGAACCTTTCTATGTTTACAGAGTGAAGCGAGAAGTACAGTATGCAGAGTCACATTCAATATACCAGCATCAGTGTACCTGTACTGTTCTTAACTTGACTTAGCGGTTAACGATTTCTAAATGCTGTTAAAAGTTGTTCATCGAACAACCATAAGGATTCGACAGTATGTACATGATGTATATAGCACAACCCAACAGCTGAAAGCCTCACTTGTACATGTTTGCGGTTGTGAGATTCCAGCATTTCATCCGTAAATAAACTAGATAATTCTTTAGTTGGCTATTTGATATGAATTGATGAGGGGAAGACCCATATCAGGCCATCTGTGATGCACGTTTGTCTTGCAAGAGCATTTCTTGTCAAGACCTGAGTGCTAAAGAAGGAAGTTGAAAGGGGCTAGAAACATTAGAGATGTGATTATGGGAGAGAATGAAAAGGATATACACAGATTAGGGAGTCCAGAATGAGCAGGTATTGGGGAGAGTTAGAGATAACAGGAAACTATAAGATGTAAGAAAAATTGTCTAGGCCACTGGCTACAAAGAAAAGTGTTTGCTGATAGGTACTGTACTCTAGAGGGAATAGTAAATTAAGGAGACTAAGAAGGTGCTAGTTGGTGGACAGTGTTGGGATAACAGGAAACTGCCAGCAAACAAAGAGGAGTGCAGAAGACAGGACTGAATGAAAGGTTTGCTGTGTAAAGGCCTGCCTAAAGACAGAACACACATTGTTATCATTAAGTCCAAGTAGCACACTTTGGTGTGCATAAACTACCACTGCTTTTCTGTATTCCATCTGTAAGCCAGGGGCAGATGACATCTTTGTTCTGCCCCTTAAAACTACCATAACTAACTAGTCTGTAACCCCATGTGATTGAATTAGGTGTTTCTATTACCTTATTTATAAAACCTTCTGTATTATTAAGATCCCGTTATTGGAACTGTGGGGAAGCCTCCGTGGCTTAGGCGGCAGCACGCCAGCCTCTCACCGCTGGGTCCGTGGTTCAAATCCCGGTCACTCCATGTGAGATCTGTGCTGGACAAAACGGAGGCTGACAGGTTTTTCTCCGGGTACTCCGGTTTTCCCTGTCAAACTTTCATTCCAGCAACACTCTCCACTATCATTTCATTTCATCTGTCATTCATTTAATCATTGCCCCAGAGGAGTGCGTCAGGCCTCGGCAGCCGGCACAGTCCATATCCTCGCCGCTAGATGGGGGCTTCATTCATTCCATTCCTGACCCGGTCGGAGACTGGAAGCAGGCAGTGGATTTTCATATTGGAACTGTGGGATGGTAATATTGTTACATCATGACTGGGCAGAATGATAATGGTGTCATAAAGAAGCTGCTGTTTCAGTTCAAGGGCACAGGAGTAGGCCTACTTAGTTATGTAAAAGTTTTATCACCACCTAAGAGTTTAGATGGTAGGTCACAGGAATCAAAGTTCATCTACAAGTGAATCAAAAAAGAAGTATGGAGATCTTGTTTTCCCTTTAAATTATTTTATTTAGAAACTGATCCTGTTCATAAGACCTCTTTACCTTGACATATCCGAAGTCTATAGGCTACAGTCTAGTTTCAGTTATCACTAAAAATGAACTTCAAAATAAAAATAGAATTAATGGTGAAATTTATCTCGGGTCAATATCCTATAAACAGTGTTGCCGTAAGATGTATAATTTCATGAAACACATGTGGGAAAATTTTCTAAATATCTCAGATCATGCTATTCAGAAATTCATGCCGTTTAAATTACTGAAGTAAAACCCGGATCCAGAATATTACACAAGGGAAATCAGGGGACTCGAAAGGAAATTAAGGAAAGCTTATAACAAATGACAAGAGTTTAGTGCTTTTCAGTCGGTCAACACGAATGTACCCAAAAGAGATGGGTTATGCCCTAATCCTGAAATAAATTACATGAGATTAATAAAACACTAGGATGACCAGTTTCGATCGTCAAGCGATCATCATCAGATCCAATACACTTAGGCTACAAAATCTATGTTTGAAATACAGGTGAAAATATTTACAATATGTACAATTATTTAGTTGCAGTATTGGTACTGAAACTGTCAGTGTATGCTAAATGCAGTATATATGTTAGGTGAAATGCTAAATGGTGATAGCTATCCGGAGATTGTACTTTAGAGAGATTATATGGTTGTAAACTATGGTTAAACTATAAAATTTTTGGCTAACTACTTATCTGATTGTCTTCCGTATTACAGCTACTCGCAGTTTTCGTGCTCACTGAAACTCGCTGTGCGGTCGACTGCGGTGGTTATCTTAACGACTGGTTTTTCCCTGCCTCCTCCCCCTGTCCCTACGTGCTGTGGGGAGTGATAGCGATGTGTTTATGTGAGGTGTTGCCAACCTAGATAAGATGTATGTTATTGAATGAGGTGGGTCTACAATTATTAAAGACCGTGGATTAGCCCTCGCCACGCGTGGAGCATAACCCATTCGAACTAAGCGTTGACGGTCTTATGAGGACGTCCCGGCACCTTTAATACTGCCGCGAATATGGGCCTTGGTTTATTGCAGAAGAAAAGTACATCGTACACCTGATCCAGATAACATTTACCTATTAAAAAACCCCTAATTTCCCCCCTTTTTTATCTAGCTTGGCTGTGTCGCTAAATTGTGTTTTGTTTCCGACAGGGTGTGTTTTTTAGTAGCGTGAAGAGGGGTGAGCTCTCCATGAACGTGTGTTCATTTAGATTGTTGGGATTGTTTCGTTTGGCTAGGTGTATCTCGATTGCTATCACTCCCCACAGCACGTAGGGACAGGGGGAGGAGGCAGGGAAAAACCAGTCGTTAAGATAACCACCGCAGTCGACCGCACAGCGAGTTTCAGTGAGCACGAAAACTGCGAGTAGCTGTAATACGGAAGACAATCAGATAAGTAGTTAGCCAAAAATTTTATAGTTTAACCATAGTTTACAACCATATAATCTCTCTAAAGTACAATCTCCGGATAGCTATCACCATTTAGCATTTCACCTAACATATATACTGCATTTAGCATACACTGACAGTTTCAGTACCAATACTGCAACTAAATAATTGTACATATTGTAAATATTTTCACCTGTATTTCAAACATAGATTTTGTAGCCTAAGTGTATTGGATCTGATGATGATCGCTTGACGATCGAAACTGGTCATCCTAGTGTTTTATTAATCTCATGTAATTTATTTCAGGATTAGGGCATAACCCATCTCTTTTGGGTACATTCGTGTTGACCGACTGAAAAGCACTAAACTCTTGTTTACTAAGGCAACACTGAAAATATGGCTTCAAACACCACAACAAATGACAAGATAGCTACGAGCATAGGCTAAAATTTAAATTATTATCGAAAGAGCTAGTCCTCAAAAAGAAGGCTGCTCACGATAATTACATGCAAAATTTAATTGGGGGAGGGGGTGACCGGCGGATTTTTTAATAATTACGTTAGAAGGCTGAAGGGAAATTCCAAAGATTTGTGTATGATAATGTCCAGAGATGGTGAATTAATTACTGAAAAACAGGCAATTGCTAATGAATTAAATACATAGTATGGTAGTGTGTTTAATGAATTTAATAGCTGTGTGTTGGACCTTAACTATGATTCTGATAGCCCACCTTTCCGAATAAACCAATCGTTGATTCTAGCTAGAATTAAAAAGCTACGTAGAAATATATCGAAAGGCCCAGACAATATTTGTGGAGATGTGCTAAAACTAGGAGGTACAGCCATTGGGCGATACTTGGGGGGTGCTGTTTAATGTATCAATTATTAACACACAAATACCTGAAGACTGGAAAAGGGCTACAATAGTACCAATATTCAAGGGAGGGAACAGATTGGTAATAGGAAACTATAGGCCTGTTAGCCTCACATCCATCATATTATGTAAACTGATGGAGCACCTTATTTCTGATTACTTAAGGGAACAGTGGGGAAAGTTATCATGGCTTAATGGAAGGCAACACGGATTTAGACAAGAGTACTATTGTGAGAGCCAAATGTTATCACTCTTTCAGGATAATAATGACTCACTTGACAGAGGGGTGCAAGTTGACGCTGTATTTATAGATTTTGTGAAGGCATTTGATGTTTTCCCACATGATATACTACTCCGTAAATTAGCAGCAACGAAGATTGATAAAAGAGTAATTTTATGGATTCAAGAGTTCTTGACTGGTCGCTCGCAAAAGGTTAAAATAGATAATGTATCTCGGAGGACATTTTGATAACGTCGGGTGTCCCTCAGGGTAGTGTGATTGGGCCCCTGCTATTTCTGGCACTTATTAACGACCTACCGAATGGGATTCAAAGTGACTGTCCGATTGTTTGAGGATGATATAATACCGATAATATACCGAAAAATTCAAACATCACAGGACAACGCTCGGTTACATACTGACCTCAACCTGGTTCATAAATGGGCGGTTGACAACGAAATGAAGATAAATACGAGTAAATGTAGTCTCAGGAGAATAGGGAAAGGGCAAAGGCATGATTTTCAATATAATATCGGCTCGGAAATACTTGTAGAAGAAGACTCTTGCAAATACTTGGGCATCCATGTAAGGAATGATATGAAATGGAGTACTCATGTGGGTTGTGTCGTCTCCAAAGCGTACAAATCACTTCATTTTGTAATGCGGGTATTAAAAGGCAGTAGCTCCACCGCAAAAGAATTAGGATATTTGACCCTGGTGAGGCCAATCAAATTGTGGCATAACACAATCTTGGAATACCGCTCAGCGGTTTGGGACCCATATCAGGTAGGGCTCATCAATGAGCTGGATATGGTACAAAGGAAGGCCGCTAGGTTTGTGATTAATGATTTTAATCTTAGAAGTAGTGTAACTCGAATGATAGAAAAATTAGGGTGGGAATCTCTGGAAGATAGAAGGTCGAATTCCTGACTATACGCATGGGGAGAACTAAGCAAACGTCTGGAAAATCCCACCTACCTGAGCAGGCAGATCATCCACATAATGTCAAGGTCCCACCACAGCGAACAAATTATGGGAAATATTCTTTCATTAACTGTCGTATTGATAATTGGAACTCATTACCTACCTCAGTCTTAAGAGCCTTTCCCCAAACATATTGATGTGTTTAAGAGAAGATAGAAATTTTGTGTAAATACTACCATGTAATTACTAGTTCCTAAATTGCGAATTGTGTTCATTAAACGTGTTTGATGTTATTGTTGGTGATTTTCTGTATTTGTACAATTTGCCACTGAGGAATTACCCCCATTTGCAAATCTATATATATAAAGCTCAATGTTTGTCTGTCTGTTTTTTATACAAATCGACACCGTTTCACCGATCTGAACCAAAATTTGTATACTTACCCTTTGGAACCCTGAGGGTCCTACTTTAAATTTCGGACAGACCACTCCATTCCCTGCATTTAGGCCCTTTGGAAAAATCTACACCTTTGAACCGATCTGAACCAAATTTTACATACTTACTCTTTGGAACCCGACCAGTAACACTGTCTGCTTGAAATTTCGGACAGACCACTCCATTCCCTGCATTTAGGCCCTTTGGCACATATCTACACAGTTTCATCGATATGAACCAAAATTTGTATACTTACCCTTTGGAAACCGACGAGTAACACTGTCTGCTTGTTATTTCGGACAGACCACTCCATTCCCTGTTAGGCCATTTGGAACAATTCTACACCGTTGAACCGATCAGAACAAAATGTTACATACTTACCCTTTGGAACCCGAAGAGTAACACTGTCTACATGAAATTTCGGACAGACCACTCCATTCCCTGCATTAGGGCCCTTTAGCACAAATCTACACCATTTCACCCAATTGCACCGAATTTTACATACTTACCCTTTGAAACCCTGCTGGTAACACTGTTCATCTTGATATTTTGGACAACTCGCTCCATTCCCTACATTTAGAATAACAGACAAAAGGACTTGAAAACCATGTTTTAAGGCCCTAGAACCATTCATATCCGTAGTAGTGTAACTGTAAGAATAAATTAATAAGTCTATTGTTGGCTGGCAATGTGGGCTGCATCACGTCACCCCGACCAGTGTTCTGGTGCAGAATAGCTAAAATAGTTTCATATTGCGCTGCTTATAAATTGCAGTCACGGGGAGTAATTAGTGAAAAAAGATTTCTTAGGCCCCTTAAAACAGTTATCAAGAAAATATTATGCCTCTGTATAAGTGCGATGGTGTCCGTGCAGTACATTGAGGTTATCAGCTAAAATAAGCGTTGATGTTTTCAAATTTACTTTCATTTATTCCAATCCTTATCCTTGAGCGCTATGTGGTGATAAATGATACTATTGCTACCTCAGGAGCTCGGTACTGCTGAAGTTTTCCAAAGTGCTTTGCATATTTTCCTACGGCGCTATGCGACAAAAGACTAAATTTTGGTGTCTACTTCTCTAACAGCCAATGAGATATAGGCCCTTTTTATATCACGTACTCCTCTTTCAAATCATATTTTTCAATTCGTTTTGTATATTAATGTGGCAGTACTGTAGTTTGTAAATAGCTGTTTCCCTATTAATTATTATCAATATCATTAGAAGAAAGTGACCTGAATATTACGTCCATTATGCTGTACTACTTATCACCCGCACTACCACACCCACAAACAGGTTTTTTTTTTCTGTTTATGTATCATGTGCCAGTTCTGTAGTAGTATTCATTATCATCCATAAAACAAATAAATCCACTGGGCGAAGCCGGGCACTACTGCTAGTATTATATAATAATAATTTATTTATTTATCGTATGGCTTTTAGTGCCGGGAGTGTCCGAGGACATGTTTGGCTCGCCTGAGTCTGTAGCTGCTTCCAGCGGACACACTTAGGGTGAGCTACAATTTCCATTCCATTTCAAGTGGTTCCAACTTTCGCTACCAGATATCAATGATACCTAATGGAGAACGTTGGAACTTTGATAGAGCGTTCCGACGAAATCTAACCTAACAACAATAATAATAATAATATGTAGTTTTAAAGTAGTCTATACATGTTATTTAGCATAAACCGGGTGAGTTAGCCGTGGTCGTTACGGCATGACTGCTGGCAGTCGCTCATATCCGGGAGGTGAGGAGGTTCGAATCCCCTCGCCGGCAACCTTGAAGATTGTCTTCTGTGGTTTCCCATCTTCCTTCCAGGCAAATGCCGGGGTTGGTCCCTAACTATAGGCCACAGCCGCTACCTTCCAACACCTCGTCCTTACATTCCAACTTTCCTCCCCAACAGTACTTGTAGCTCACCCATTGGGTGTCCGTCTCGAAGCAGCTACAACACTGGCGAGCCGAACATGTCCTCGGACACTCCCGGCACTAAAAGCCATACGCTAAAAAAAATAGCATAATACATTTGCATGGATTTGTGAGAATTCTAAGCTTAAACAATTTATTTGGACATTTAATGGCACTAGATCTTAGATCCCCAAAATATAATATTGAAATATGGACAGTGGTGGCTCATGCCAAAAATAAAAATAAAATAAGGGTGTACTAGAACTTTAAAACAAATAAAATACAATACCATGCAGACTTAGTCTACATACTTAATGGCATAAAATGAAGTTCGACGCTGCTCCTTCTTGCTATTGAAGTTACCAATGACCTTTGAGTTGAATTCTTCCATCTCGGCAACCATTTTCTTCTCTATTGACAACATCGTTAGGACAGTAAGTCGTTACTTGCACATAGGGTTCCTTCTTAAAGACGGAAAAAAAGAAAGAAAACCCCGACAACTTCTGTGATTTCCACACTTCTACTCCAGGAAAATGTCGGGATGGTTCCTAACTTAAGGCCTCGGCCTCCTCCTTCCAAATCCTTATCTGAATTACAAATACACATACTATAATACAGACACCACAATAAAAGAGATTATCAGACAAAAAATTCTACACACACCCATTTCCACGATGTTCTAAGTCCCTCAAATGAAACAAAAGTTGAAAAGCAACTTTCCAGCTCTGCAGTTGTCATTGGTGTTGTGACATTGATTCTTAGAAGCTTTGTTAGATCCCAGGATTCTTCCAGAGTATTATTCAGGATGAGTTGGACTAAAGGTACTCCTTTATGTAGGACACAAAGCCATGACTTCATCTTGTTTCTTCCCAGCATTTTCTAATCTTGTATAGGAGTCTCCAAGTTCCTTTTAAGAAAAATTCTTTGTAAATTTAAAGAAGCACGATGAATTGATTGCAATCGATGCCTAGCTTCTTCCACGATCCTGTCACATACTTTCTTGGATTCGAGACTTCGGTATGAACGCTTCCTTCGCTTAGTAGTTGGAACCTGGTGATTTGTTCCCTCTATGGTATCTCTTCTCCCACTACTTGCTTGTATAAAATGTGTTATGGTATATTTTCTTTTACAACATCTGTAATTCTGGCCTGCATTATTCTATGCAAGAATGAAAGCCATAATAAGAATTTTTCATCTTCAAATACATTCGAAGACCAGAAGCTCCTTGTACCATATGGTCTTAGCAGATGATGACTCCTTTAAATCCAAGAAACACTCAACCAGGCTCACCTTATGCTCATACTTCTCAGTTGTTTAGAATTCCTAATATTTGAATAAAGTAATATTAGCTTTCAAATGGAACGAGCCTCGGACATGATGGATTTAATAGACGACGACACGGCTGTACACACGGACTAAGATTTGGAACTTTAAACCTAAGAATGCTGACGGGGAAGGTGGAGGAGATAGTGGATATGATGGAAAGAAGGAAGTTGGATTTATTGGGATTGGCAGAAACAAAGCGGAAAGGGGAAGGAAGGAGAGAACTAAGAAAAGGCTATAGACTGTACTGGAGTGGGAACGAAGAGGGAAAGAGGAATGGAGTGGGAGTAGTAGTACGAGTTGGTTTAAAAGAAAAAGTGAGAAGAAAAAGTGATAGGATGATGAAAATGAAAGTAGCACTGAGGGGAGAGACCGTAGAAATAGTGCAAGTGTATGCTCCACAAGTAGGCTGCGCCTCTGAAGAGAAGGAGGAGTTTGAAGAGGAATTGCAGAAGCAGCTGGTAGGAAGAAATATGATTGTTATGGGGGATCTCAATGCCCATGTAGGAAGAGAAAGACAAGGTTATGAGAGTGTTCTAGGACCAGAGGGTTGGGGCGGAAGAAATGAGGAAGGAAAGAGACTGTTGGACTTCTGCCAAAGGATCAGCCTGCTAGTTGGGAATTCCTGGTTTAAGAAAAGAGAGAGCCACACAATCACATGGTACAGTGATGACTTGACCAGGAAGTCGGTGGTCGACTATATACTGTATGAGAAAGAACTAAATAAGAACATCACGGACATCAAGGTTATACCATCGGAGAACCTGGATAGCGACCATAGATTGCTGGCAATGACCCTGAGAGGGAGTAAGGAGAAGAAAGGGACTGAGAACCAGGAAAGACGTATAAGGATATGGAAACTGAAAGAAGGGGATAGAAGGGTTGAGTACCTCAAAATGGTAAAGGAAGGAATTCCAACAGATGAAGAAAGAGGGGTGGAAGAGGAATGGGCTGGATTTAAGAAGACACTAGTAGGTGCAGCAGAAGCAGTATGTGGGAGGACAAGTAGTAAGAAGAGGTGGAAGGAAACACCATGGTGGAATGAGAAGACAAAAGATATAGTAAGGGAAAAGAATAGAGCCTTTAGGAGGTGGTATCAAAATAGGACGGTAGAGACAAGGGAAGAGTACCAGGAAAGAAAGAAGGAGGCGAAGAGAGTAGTGGCTGAGGAGAGAAGAAAGTGGATGGAAGAGTGGACAAAGATGATGGAGGATAGTGAAGGTACAAAAAAGGTCCTGTATGGGATGGTAAAAAATAATAGGCGGAAGGATCCTACGGATTATGTTAGAATGGTGAACAAAAGGGGACAAGAGATAGAAAATAGGGAAGAACTGAAGAAAATGTGGAAAGGATATTTTGAAGAACTTCTGAACCCAAATGAAAAAGATGGTGAGGAGGAAGAAATCGGGGAAGAGGAAGATTAACTGCAAACAGAAAAGGACTTAACATGGAAAGAAGTGGAAGATGCAGTGAACAAGATGAAAGGAGGGAAGGCACCGGGTGTGGATGAGTTGAGTGTGGAGATGGTGAGAGCAGCAGGAGAGGTGGGGATACAGTGGTTGTACCGAGTGATGAGGACAGTATGGAAGGAAAGGAAGACCCCAGAGGACTGGAAAAAAGGAATAATTGTCCCGATCTTCAAGAAAGGTAGTAGAACAGATTGCAGAAACTATCGGGGAATAACACTGATGAGTCATTGTGCAAAGATCTTCGAGAAAGTTTTGGAAAAGAGAATTAGGACAAGGATAGAAGGAAGAATGAGGGAAGAACAACATGGCTTCAGAGCAGGTAGGTCCATAGTGGATTTGATTTTTGCTGTAAGGCAGTTACAAGAACAGCACTATGAGTATGGAACAGATCTACTGATGGTCTTCCTGGACATTGAGAAAGCATATGACAGTGTATGCAGAAACAAAGTATGGAAGTCCCTGGAGGATCGAGGAGTAGAGAAATCGACTATAAAGAGGATAAAGGAGATGTACAAGGGAAGCGTGAGCTGTGTGAAAGTGGGAGGAGAGAGATCAGACTGGTTGGAACAGAGAAACGGCCTGAAACAAGGAAGTGCACTGTCACCGTTACTTTTCATTGTGGTGATGGATGACATAATGACCCGAGTGGCACAAGTAATTGGGGAAGGAAAGATGAAAGCAATGGTGTTTGCAGAAGATTTGATGATTTGGGGAAACAAGGAGGAGGAGGTACAGGAACAGTTGGACGTGTGGGAAGGAATAATACAAGGATATGGGATGAAATTTAGCATAAATAAGAGTGAGATGGTGATCACAACAAGGAGGAAGGAAAGAACCACAACGGGAATAACAATTGGTGGGGAACAGCTGAAGAAAGTGGAGAGTTTCAAGTATCTGGAAGCCTGATACAAGATAATGGAAGAAACGATAGAGAAATAAATGAGCGGGGGAGGCAGGCAGAAGCATTTCGGAGGAGTGTGAGAAGCATGTTATGGAGCAAGGATGTCCCTCAGAACAGCAAAAAGATCATATATCGGACGTACTATGTCCCTATCCTGACGTTGAGACCTGGGTTATGAAAGGAAGGGAGAAGAGCAAAATACAGGCCAGTGAGATGAGGTTCTTGAGAAGCAGTATTGGAGCTACAAAGATGGACAGAATAAGAAATGAGAGGACCAGAGAATTAATGAAGGAGGAACCATTACAGGATGGTATAGAGAAATCTAGACTAAGATGGTATGGACATGTAAAACGAATGGAGGAGAAGAGGATACCCAGGAGAGTACACGAGACGAAGTGGGAAGGAAAGAGACTGAGAGGAAGACCGAGAGACAGGTGGCTGAAGGGGGTGGAAGAAAGCGTGAAGAAGAGAGGAGAAGACTGGACAAGGGTGGAGGCTGAGAGATGGTGGGAAGACAGAAGATGTTGGAGAGGCTTGTGTTCCAAACAGACCCGGCCAGTGGCTGGAAACTGTGCAAGATGATGATGATGAGATGATGATGATGAATATTAGCACAACCATGTACCTGTCTACTTCACAAAGTTCACACAATTGATGATAGATGACATCCTAGTCAAGTTAATCTCTACCCAATTTTATAAAGATGCATAATTACCTAGGTACACAAAATGTAGACAACTGTATTAATTGCTCAGTTTTTAAACGACAATCTAACTTTGATCACCTTCTTTCATACATATTATACTGTATTACACAAAATTTTTGTATTTTCATGTCTCTTAGCTCATGTGCAGAATGAAGAGGTTCCACAAGCCATGCAGCACATCAAGTTGTTTAACGTTGACCTCTGGATATAGGCAGCAAACATCACAAGGGAGGACTAGATTGAGTTTCTGCTTATGAGTCAGATTACCATCAGTGCACGAGGATAAGAAAGCAATCTGCATTATCGGCTTTCTACGGGTACATGATAATAAAGTCAGTACCGTAGCATAACCAACAGAGGGCTCTAAGATCATCAGCTCTCAGATTGGTTGTGCATACAAAACAAACTTCATGAAATATTGTTTTTATCCGTAATCCTAAATGCCCGAAATATATCATTCCACGACCGGCATAAACTAAAACACAAAGTGTGCTCCAGCACATTAAGGATGGCTTCCACTGTTATGGATTACTGTATAGTATTTTCTAAAAAAATAAAAATAAAAAATGGAGAAGGTATGAAAAGGGAATTGAAGGAAATGCTGAGTCAGGTGTTTGCCAAAATATGTACAGTAACCATAATCAACTGTTGGACAGTGTTACACAGTATTTATTACACCATACAATATTGTGTGTTATACTTGTAAGGTAAATTTTAGCAGTCTTATTTGGTGTGTTGGGATTTAATCTCCAGCGTGAATAAGCTTTGTGTTTTTAGTTAGAAGATTTCATGATCGATAACTGGCTTGTGAGAAAGCTTATAGCTTTGGCGCTGGGACCAGTGACATTAAAAAACAACTAAAAATTCACAGGGTTTGGATTGGCATCTATTTCAAACATGAGGTCATTTAATTTGGCAACATTGCCTAAAAACGATGTGGGTGTAGTAAAATTACCTCTAAACCAGTGATCACTCACTATATGAGCATAATGTTAAAAATACTGTAATGCAATTTTCTCTTTTGCAGCCAAGGAAATGACTGCTCGCCATGGAGGCAGTGCAAGAAGGAAAATACAATAATATGAGAGCACAACGAGACTTCTGAACCAGAACATTACCTATATATAAATTAAAGTAAAGATCATTTTCAGTGTTCTGTTGCTGGTTCAACCAAAATAATTTTACTTAGTTTTGAAATGTTTTGTTACTGATTGAGATTAGTTTAACAAAGGAGTTGTTAATGACAAATTTTTATGACAAGCCTAGAATAAGTCTTGCAATGTTCATGTTTGTTTTTCATTTGGAAATGCTGTAATTGTTTTTCTATTCATCTGTTTCTCAGGGTAACCAATGATTAATGCTTTGAACTTCCTAACTCAGAAATGCATTTATATTATACTTTGCCTTACTGTTTATTTTACAGCTATTTTGTTATAAATTACTGGGTTTGGAAGAGAGGGCATTGGTCACCCTAACTCATATAGCAATAATTAGTGTACCTTAATTGACATCTATCAAGTGTCAACCATGACATTATGTGATAATGTTTCTAAAGAGCTAGGCAGATAAAATAGCATTTAATATTTACAGTTAGTAGGTGTAGGATACGAATGGAAGGTTTATGGGAGAGATTTTTACCTATTATTGATGCGAGTAATTTTTTGTATTAATTCTGTCTAGGAAAATACCACTCTGTAGACATATAATCAGTGGACAGGAAAAGGTAGTTGGGAACATGAAAACAGGATAAACATCAGGACAGACAGGTGTGAGTAGTGGGAAGAAAAGAAAACAAAATTCCAAGGTCTATCTCCACAGCTGGATACACCACCATCTTCAAAGTTGAACATAATAGTAATGTTTTAGGTTTTGTGTCCTTTTTTAAGAATGGTGGCTTTTACATACACTGGAGTGTCAGAATATTTTTCTGAAGGGGAGCTTTTACGTACCAGTAAGTGAACTGATACAGCTCCATGCAGTCAAGCACCCTCAAATGCCAACTGACTGCACCAGGATTCACTGCTGCTACCTTGGGCACATCAAGGAGGTTACCACTGTGCTATATAGCCAGCCCTGTACACTTCAATCAGTTCATTGATGAGCTATTGAGTCGAACTGTCCTTTTTCCATGTTTCCATCCATCCCCTCTCTAGTGATATTTTGGTGGGTACTGAGAAATACTTATGAAAGAAAAGTACAAGTGTTTATACACTAATGAGACAAAACATTATGACTTCCATATGGAGTGAATAGCATTAACTATCTCATAACAATGGTGCATGCTTTTCAAGTTTACAAATATATTATGAGGTAAGCTGGTATTATGTTGGTGTATTGAATGCATAAGGTGTGAAGACCTGGGCCAAATCAGTATGGCTTAATGACTGAGTCAGTCCCTTTCCAAAACTACAGGGTCTATGTGGTGCTCCTGGTCAACCTGCTGCCAATGGTCTGAGGAGAAAAATACCACAGATGGTGAAGATTGTTTGGTGGCCAGAATTTCTGGAAGCACAGTAACAAAGGCTATTGTACTTGAAATCACAACTTAAATGATTGTACTAGAGCAATGTGTCATTATCAGGGAATTTCTTGCAAATGCATGAATTTTTAATGTGATATTATTGTGAGACTTACGTTATTTTCTTTAACAAATAGGTGAAGGGGATGCAGAACTTTCATGCTGCATATTTTAGGGTAAATGCATATTTATGGCATATTCAACTTTTTTTCTTCTAAGGCTGAACTTAAGCCCAACTTAAGGGGTGGAACAGTGAGGTCATCTGCCCCTCTAAAGCCCAACTTTCAGGACAGGTTAGGTTCCACGGTGCACAAAATGGCGAATAAGCTGAGCTATTCCCTATTTCGTCGGTTTAGAGGTAAAACTCGCTAAGTAAGTGGATTTTGGTATGTACTTGGTGACTTTTACCTCTAAACCGACTATTTTAGTTTAAGCTGGGGGAAACTATGGTTTATACTTAATTTGTGCTTATTACTTCAGAGGATTATCAGTGTATTGTACTTTATTATAATAATACAGTATATTTTTTGCGCTCAATATGGTTAATATAAATTATTATGCGGTAGTGTTATGATTCGCGGCTAGTTTTTAGTTCATAAACTTCTTCAGTCTGATCACAATAAACAGTGTATTGTATCCCGTTAGGTTGCAGTGTAAACAGATGTTGAAATTGAAAGGGTACCATCGATTGCCTAGATGGCTCCAACTTCAACACTAGGCAGCAGAGACCCTATGATTATTATTTTTAGTTTTGAAGTGGTAGTTGTAATGTTTTACGTCATGGCTGAAATTTGCAGATCATTGATAAAAATATTGGGATAAAGATGTAGCATGAATACTTTTAATTTATTTTGCCTGCATCCCATTTTAAGCACTACCAAAAATTAGAATATCCTTGTACCATACGACTAGTTGTTTAAACATTGCATATTTTGATACAGGGGTATTCCTTTGGCCTATTTTGGTCATTAAACAGCCTGTGAAGTCAAAACTCAGGGCACAAAGCCATTCTCTTTTTTTTTTTTTTTTTTAAAGAAAAACACTCCCATGCATGGAGTGAAAGGCAGATGTAACATTATTTTTAATAAGGTGCAATTGAGAAATGATGACGGTTGTTCTAAGGGGTGGAACAGCGAAATATCTTCCGGGAACTGTTTAGGGAAAGTTCAATGACATTGAAGCTTCTGGGGAAATATTTCATGGATTATGGAGGGAATATCTCAAATTTATTGCCATTGCACCTCCAGGTAAGGAGTTGAGAGATAATATATGTGCATCAGGAAAGGGACAAGTTCATAGCTCTTAGTTCTTGACATATTCCAGTATTAAAAGAAAATTGACAATTTTGCAATATTTTCCTTTTGCTGTTATTCTGACTTATATGCAAAGGTCACAGGAAAATGACGACTTACAAAATAAATAGGGCAGGGGTATGCAAACATTTTATCTTCCACCTTTAACATTGTTAAATGATAATAGTTTTGGAAAATAAAACTGTGTTTCATTAAGAATTCACCAGTGGCTTGTGCTAAAATTCCTGGCTCTGTCAGGGATTTTAGAAACTGATGTGAGGTGCACTCAGCCTCGTGAGGACAATTGAATAATGTCTGACAGTGAGGCAGCACCCCAGTTAGGCAGAGAGGATCCAACACGTTGACAATGTGTCACCCCGCAGTCTGCAGGCGAAATGGTTGGGCAGTGGTGGCCTGGTAGGCCCCTCACGGGCTGTGGTGTCACGTGGTTGGTTTTCAAGGTTTAATATATTTCATTAATATACATGTAATGAGAAAATATTAAATACAAATATACTGATAGTTTTTTTTTTTTAAATATTCAGTTAGGCTTTGTCTATCCTGGGGAGCTGCACCTGGTTAACATGCAACGATAACTAATATAAAATCACAAATGATCAATAATATGCTACCTTTATAATCACCTTGTTTATGCCTCTGTTGAATCAATAAAAACTTGCATTTTTGTTTCACAATTGTAAATATATGCAGTTGGTGAATGTTATTTGTCAAAATTTGTTTTGTTTTAACTTTGAGTATATATTTTGAATAAATATATGGAGATTAATTTAGCAGCAAGTCAATGAATACATGAAATATAGGACTTGAAAAAAATCTCCGTAAAATTTCCTATTGTAATTATTACGTGTGTCCCATCAAATACTGATGGTAAATTATCGCATATAGAAAATGTAGAGGAATTTTATCTTTTGCAGTATTACTGATGATTAAGATGAGATGGAACCTCTTTTGTGTCCATTACCTCCCTTTTTTTTCCCACCCTTCTTACTTTGTGCATATACAGGGTGTATCTTAATTATACCGACAAAAAAATCAGGGACGCTCTGCGTGTTATGTAAAAGACGATGCCGCAATCGGATTGGCGGAGAAAATTTTTCCCTCCGAAAAATGTCACTTTGTTACTTCCGGGCGCGAGATTCAAATCTACGAACTCGCCGTATTTGCTGAGCCAGGCAGCAAGCCGCTGGCCACTTCTGCGCTGCAGGCAAGAGAAGGGAGTGTGATAGAAGGTGACAGAGATATGCTGGCGGACATGCGGCAAGCCGAGGCGATCGAGGAAACTTGCGCATGCCCGCCAGCATATCTCTGTCACCTTCTATCACACTCCCTTCCCTTGCTTGAAGCACAGCGGTGGCCAGCGGCTTGCTCTCTAGCTCAGCAAATAAGGCGAGTTCGTAGATTTGAATCGTGCGTCCGGAAGTAACAAAGTAACCTCATTTTCTCGGAGGGAATTTTTTTTCCGCCAATCCGATTGCGGCATCATCTTTTACATAACGAGCAGAGCGACCCTGATTTTTTTGTCGGTATAATTAAGATACACCCTGTATAGCCTACAGCTGCCTTAAATCCTCCTTTGTCCATATTCCTAAGCAAACAACATGACAGTATACAACTGTCAAACAAAATAGAATAAAAAATGTTTAACACATCCAGGATTCAAACTTCAGGCTTTGTTTCTAATCCACTACATTGTGTTCCTTTAACAGCTTGCGTGCATTACCATGATCAAAGCTTGCTTTCTCACTTGTTCCACATCTATTTTATAAAATTACTGGTTTGTGGATTAATCAAAAAGGCCTTCAGCTATTAGGTCATGTGTCGTAAAACTAATGTAAGGCATAGAGATGGAAGGTAGAGAATTAAGAGCCTGACCTTCATCTTTGGTCACCATTGACCTAATTAGGGAGACACATTTCGGTTCTCATGGCAAAAGCACACTGTTGGCTTGATTCCAAGAATTAGACAAATGCCTGCTTTGATCTATGAATTATTTAAGCATGAAGAGAGCAGGGACAAGATGCAGAGTTTCATAAAAACTTGTACTTTTTTTTAAAAGTATTGTACTTGGATTGGTGGATATGTGGCCAAAGTATTAAACAATGTCATGTAGAATGAAACATTTTTTGTTACATTCTGCTGCTCTACTTAATAGTGAGGTACAAACTGTACTGATATTGTAAACATGGTGTGAATTAACAAGGCAGATGGAGGGGATGTCTCCCTTAATTGTTAGAACTAAACACCCCTTGTCACATACATATTGTGAAATGGTTACATATGTATTTGCTTTAATCTTCAGTATTAATTAAACTTAATGGCAGTGTCTTTTCTTTTTCCTAGAGAAAAAGGTTCTGGTTTTCACTAAAAGTTAACAGTTCTTTTCAGCAAATGAACTGTTAATTTAAAAGAAAATTTGTTTCTTTTTACTGCTTTAATAATAATTCAAGAATCTAACTAAGATGTTATCTCCTTCATTATAGAGTTCAATTCGCACCTTGGTTGAAGGTAGAAGTTTACAGTTGATTAGTATTGTTTTCATATGAAAATGTAAATGATTAGCAGTCGGTAGCATATCGTAATATTCAGTAAAAATATGCAGCAATTAAGCTGGTACTTTTTTATATTGCCTATACTTATTCTACAATTTCTAGCTATTTTTGTTCTCTTGGAGATTATTTAGTGTACCGGTAAAATACAATAAGATAATGGGCATTAAGTTATTCTCTAATACTATAGAGTCATTTGACAGCTAGAAATTATATGAAGCTTACTGCAATAATTGGCTTGAAATTTGCCATTATTTTGTAAAAATTGTTTATCACACACAGGTTCAGAATACAGTTCTAAAGCTTTAAAACCTGCTGAACAAAGAGGAGAATTTCTAGATGAATTTTGAAATATTAAAACATTGAAAAGGACAGAAGGATTAAAATATCATTACTATGGGTGAAGTTGTGCTCCTTGGCTAGAACTTGAGAGACAAGAAACCTTTGTTCTGTATTTGAGGCCACTACTGTTAATTAGCAGTTGCTGGATAGCATAGCTCTTCTGATGCATTGTCAGCATACAAATACTACAGAGTCTTGCACTCAAAGTGGGGCCGGCAGCACGGCGCGCGTGTGGAGTGTCGGACGAGCAACTCGCTGAGCTTGGGGTGCCCGTACGAATTGAATGTAAATAACAAGCACACAAAATAACACATAATCAAAGTAAAATAATTACTCACCTTGTCACAGAAGATGTTGAAAATGTCATCCACCTGCATCTACACATTTCTAGCATCGTCTAAGGAAATTTTCATTCACACCCTTTATTTCATCTACTGAGATAGCCTCAATTTCTCTCGTGATATTTTGTGCTAAAGTGTACGCAGGTCGAGATATTATTGATATAGGCTTAGCAATAACACGTTATAACATTTTGAAACACAATAACACTCAAACAATAACCACGTATACGTCGTCAACAATAACCACTAACATGTATGGCCTACACTTGTTATAAACTTATAACACTTATAACTTAAAATAGTCTATAAACCAAATAACAAAGTCAACTTTACTCGTCAAATACTGCATCGCAACTGTCTCAGCTCCGCGTTGCTATCTGCTTATCTGACCTTTAGCTCGACATTCTACCTGCAGTGGTGCACCGGCCACGCTTTGAGTGAAAGACCCTTTATTACCATTCACATTCACATCTGGTGCCAGTATTCTATGGAGAAATAGTACTTATTTTAAAAGGAATTAAGTTCCATATTGCTAGTGGGTTTCATCTCTAGATCAGTGATAGCTCTTTTATGAGTTGTGGGGAGTAGCTGTTTAGAAGGGACATAACTTGGCATGTTAGTCTTGTAGAGGGCCAAGAGATCAGGTGATCGCCAAGTGAATTCATTCCAAAAGTAGTCTTCTTCATCTTCCGCAAGTGCCTTGCTCTCGATGAGTGTTGGCTCTCATCAGTATGATTTTTGATTTATTAACATTCCTGTGAAAAAGTGTATTAGAGCTGACAACATTCACACAAGTAATACCAGGAGACTCATCAGGAGCCAGGTCTTGTCTTTCATTTTCTCTTGTGTCTGGTATAATTTCTACTTACTTGTGGAAGGTTCCTCTCTTTCATCTCTCTTGTCCAAGCTTCTTGGTCAATTATAGGGTGACTGCACCTATAGTTGAACGGTTACCAGTGTATGAACAGTATCAATTTAGGTAAAGTTGATAAGGTTCAGTAGGAACGCAAACCTGAACATGAAACGGGCCTTGTGCCAAGATGCCATAAGACTCTTCAACTACAGGAGATGTCTTACGTCATCTTGGCACAAAGTCCGTTTCATGTTCAGGTTTGCCTTCCTACTGAACCTTATCAACTTTACCTAAATGGATATTGTTCATCCACTGGTAACCGTTCAACCATAGGAGCAGTCACCCTAGTTCTCTATTAAGTTTTATAAGAGTTAGCTTGCTAGGAGGATGGATAGGCTATGAATTATCAAAATTTTCTTTATCTCATCATTCATTCTCCTTCCTTTCACAGCACTACTTTTTACTAACTCCAAGTATTTGTTCCTTGAGGAATCAGAGCTTTTTTTAATTTTACAAAGAGATGGCAGGATGAACACTGATCAGTCCAACAGGTTTATTGTGCTTTTCTCTCATTGTAAATTTTGTAATCAGCTTCATTATGAACATGTTCCATTCTTGGTAGATTACAGATAGTCATTGTGGTACAGGAAACTTAAAGTCAACTATTGGATGGATAGTGCCTGGCTATTATTGCTCTGGCCTGAGAATAGGTTGTGAAATGAAGTTATACAGCATGGGTGGGGTATTACTAGGCAACTGAGAACATACGATTCTCCAGGTTAGGTTGTACCAAAAGATATGAAAATCTTCAGAAAAAGGTGCGTGTTTCAGAAAAAACAGGAGGAAAAGTGTGTCACATTCGGAACATAATTTGCGAGCTTGCTACTGTGCACAAACCCAGGAACCAGAAGACAAAACATGACAAACAGGTTTTGCATGTAAACGATGAATCTGTTAAACATAAACACACGTGTTGCCAGCTAGTTGTCATGTGAAGGTCACGCAGGCAGGCCATAAGGGAAGGTCGCTCTCGTAGAGCGAAATGGAAACCGTTAACCACATTCCTGTCCCTTCCCACCTCGTGCACGCATGCAGTTGCTAGATTGATTTTAGACCACAAAGAGATTGTTGTAACATGGCTTCGGGAAAACCACTCTCTGTACGTGGATCCACCCAGGACATAATTTCTTTATTGTCATGCTGCACAACGGGTGCAAACACAAGGTAATAGGACATAGATAATATAACTAACCCATTTTCCCCCCACTATACCACTCAGCTTTTGCTGTATGTTTTCATGTGTTTTGGCCTTTCCTAGCCTAGCCTGGGACATCGTATGTTTCTGGCTGCCATCGTACTCCACCCATCCTGTATGCCATCATATTTATCTTCACTGATGTAGGCAACTTAAAATTAAAATGCATTCCATTTTGCCTGGTGTGAGCCAGACTTTTCTAGTTTAATTTTAATGTGTATTATGGTTGACTGATACTTTACTTAGAAGGGTGTAACATTTAACAGTGGGTTGGTAGGAAGGATGGAAAGAAAATTAAGCCGATAAGAAATGGCTTTGGTTAATGGTTTAAGAGCACAATAGAACGTCTTTTATCCGGACTAATTGGGACCGAAAGTGTTCCGGATAATGATTTTTCTGGATAATCAAATATGTGTTTATTTCAAAGGAAAAATCATGCACAGTACATTATGGTGATAACCACCAAGCTTCTCATTTAGCTGCAATGCTTTCTCACATAACAAAGATCTAGAAATGGGATCTCTTACTTGTCTGAATAAACCGTAAGTACCCTGCTTCTTCCAATTTTTCATCCGTAGCTGATCTCATGGTTTTTCTCTTTTTTAGACACTTCTTCACTATCTAACTTCAGAATTTCACCTATCCGGTTCTTCAGATCATAAATTGTGGATTTTCCAACACTGCAAGCTTTTATTCGACACTGCACACAAAAAAAAAGTTAACCCCTGGCACTATACAGCCCATGACGGGCCTAGGCCGACCAAGCGACCGCTGCCCAGCCATTTGGCCTGCAGATATTGGGGTGACGCATGATCAGCGCATCGGGTCCCCTCGGCCGTTAATCTTGGTTTTCGTGATCAGGGCGCTGCCTCACTGTCGGACAGCTACTCAATTGTCCTCACGAGGCTGAGTGCACCCCGTTCCAACCCTCACATCAGTTTTAAAATCCCTGATGGAGCCGGGAATTGAACCCGGGGACTCCGGGTGAGAGGCAGGCGCTCTATCCCAACACCACGGGGCCGGCAGACACTGCACACTCTCACCTTAATCCACTTTATTAATGATCTCCACCTTCTTCTCAATCGATAAAACATTGCGATCTTGTTTTTCCTTTTGCCACTCTTAGAAGCCATGTTCACAACGTAATACAGTACAGTACGCACACTCGCGTACAGGAACACGTTGAAACCTCATAGAGTAATTTTTTCCCCCTCTTTTTCCTCTTTTTATTTTGCTCGTCCGGATAAACTACGTTCTACTGTAGTTTAAGAAGGAGAGGCGAGAAACTCAGGTACTACTCAAGAAATAGGAGAAAAGTTCAAGGTTGTCATTGAAGATATATGCTCGGGTCGATAAATACGTTGAGGAAAGGATACAGTAAGTCTTCAAGAAATAGAGTTCAGAGACATTACAAATTTTGAGAAATTGCAAGAATATTTCTACAACTTGATGTAAAACATTTCTCGCCTTTCATAAGTTACATTTATGGTATTATTACTACCAGGAAAATTATTTAATTCTACTTCCCATATCACATCATATTCATCCACTAGATAGGCTGTCTACCAATGATTAATTTCTAAAATTTTAGGTGCCAGAACATATACCCACGCATTTTGCCCCCACCTATTCAACCGTAAAATTCACAAGTTTCGATTTTTGAAAACTTCTGATAAAATGATAAATAATTTATTACAAAATGCTTTTCTGAAATTTAGGTTTTTAAAACAATTTCTTATAGGTATGGTAATCAAAGCAATAAAACCTCAAGATTTAATATAAACAACGGGTGGCATATAATATTCTTCAGTCGGATTTTGCCGTAACTTTCATAATAGTGAGAAAGAAGTTGTAAGCTTTATGTATACTGGCAATAAATAAACAAGCTTCTAAATGTAACAAATGGAATAACAAAAATATCCATGACATTTTTTTAACTGTGTAACCACTACAAAGCTACATTTTCTTATATATTTATTATCAATGAGTACATTTTTAAAACATACGGTATTGAATTTTAACTGAACTCAAGTTGTAGAAAGAGTGGCTCAGGAAAGAAAGAAAAACTCATTGGGAAATTACTTAAAAGACAATCAATAAAATACGAACAGTCTGAATTGAATTAAGAAAAACATGTCTTTATACATTTTCTCACCTAGTTTTTTTGACCGTGTGTCAAGTGCAGAATGATGCGCCTTCGCCAACCAAGTCTTTACGTGACATGTTAGCCACACAAGGTCCCAGAATGTCTGATGCGCAATAAATCACAAACAGTGCTGATGTAGAGTGAAGATCTCAGTGGTGTCATAATAATCAAGCTCATTATGGAAAAGTCACGTTCACACTTGGCATTGCAATGCTGTTCATTACTGATAAGTGTTTTGAACATTAGTGGGTATTCAAGAATTGTGGGTCTCTCCATATAGTCTTGGTTTCACACCCTGCTTGTACTCCCCGAGTTCTTTTCTTTTATCACGAGGGCCATTAATCTTACATCTTTCATACATTTGAAAAATCTCCTCCATAGGTGATCAGGCCAGAATGTGGAGTAAATGACTTTGATATCATTCATAACAACATTGTAGTTTTCAGATGCATTCACTGTTGTCGATAGCAGTCTGGGTGACAAATTATTTGTCAAGCTGTGAAAAAAACTCTTTTTCAGCAGCAGGGGGGGCATGGTGGCGCAGCGGTCAAGCTGTATGCCTCTCACCAAGGCGGCCCGGGTTCGATTCCCGGTCAATGCATGTGAGATTTTCGAATTGAAATGCCATGTCCTGTGGTTCGGATTCCACGTAAAGCGGAGGTCCCGTGGCTTATGATCGCGAGATTAACGGTCACGTTAAAACTACAAGCTTTTCTTTTTCAGCAATCTTAGGAATTTTTTTTCTTTCTGAAAGTTGAACATCTTGAAAGTACATATTTTCCAGTGCAATCTTTGATTCACTCACATGCTTTCAATTAAAAGTGTGATGATGTGAGCTTGAATAAAGTTTTTACTTGATCATGAATATCCATGAATACTGGTATTTAAAAAGTGATTAATCGCCACCACTTACCGAATCATGCATGGCGATTTCTATACGATGATTCAAGCAATGCCGGATGGACAGGTTCGGAAACGCTTCCTTCAGCTGCTTTGCGAGGCCAGACTTTTTTCGCAACATGCTGGAAACTCCATCGCAAGTCAAAGTAATCCCCACCCCTTCTTCTGCCGAATCATGCATGGCGAGTTCTAAATGATGATTCAAGCAATGCCAGATGTACAGGTTCGGATACATTTTCTGCAGCTGCTTTGCGAGGCCAGAATTTTTTCTAACATCGCAAGTCAAAGCAGTTAAAAAGTCTTTCAAAATGTCACAGCCTAGACCTAGTAACTTTAAAAGTTCTTCCAAGATACCAGATGCTGATGTGTCACTTAGCTCAAAAAGCATTAAAAAAAAGAGGGGGAGGCAGATGACCTCGCTGTTCTGTCCCTTCAAGCAACAATAACTAGTGTCAAAAGAATTGTCATCGAGTTTTCCATTCCTTCTACACAGTCCTTTATATACAATTAAAGCGCTTTTGTTTGAAAGAGAAGTTGCTTCATCTATAAGCAGTGAAAATTTGTGCCACTCTATACTAAATTATTTATTAGATCTGATTTCATCTGGTCAGAAATATCATGCACTAACTAGATTAGAGCAGGCAACATTTGAATGGAGTATTCGGCCCATATCCAAATAATTTTTAATTTGTAGGTCGATTTTTGTCTCGCTCATAAAACGGCCTATTTAGCTTTGCTTATAAGCTGTGCGCAAAAAACAGCTTTTTCCGCCATGGAAGCAACCGAGTTCTGAATTTGATGTTTTTACATTAGTCAGGTTTTTGTTAGCTAAACAGTGAGATTGAGGTGTTCAAATAATTTTTTCCTAAGAGATGCATTTTGATCTTTTTTGTTTGACCATATGAGCTTCCAGTTTCTAAAACCCATGGCTCACTCAGTTTTAAGCCTTTTGTTCATTCAGCTCCTAGTGTAGATACACTCCTTCAAAATTGACAACCTAGCTCTTTTTTTTATAATTAGCCATGAGCCATTGACCAATCCCCTTAAAAACACCACAGAAAAAGATCCCTGGGCGGTGCCGGAACAACGTTCTGGACAAAATTAAACACTGCTGTCTACATTTTCATCCTGAATGATCAAGAACTCCATATCATCGCTGAATTTGCAATACCAAACATGTGGCAATGCTTTTCTTTTCCATTATTTTCCTTGTGATTGGTCACGCCTCCCAGCCATGTGTGGATGTACCGTCCAACAGAACAATTATGTTAGTTTTCCTATGTGGAAACCTAAAGGATAATGAGCTTTAAATACTTTGTACTGTAGAAAAGTATCTTTCCGTGTAGTTATGCACCCCTACAGTACAATATATGAATTTAATCCTTCGCGGGCGCAGTAGTTTATGGCTTTAGGCGGCACAGGATTTTGTAAAACAAAAATTCCATACAAATTGTTCAAGTTACTAAAACCATGAAAATATGCTTTAAAATATCCACGTACCTTTTTCCCTGATTGGAAACCCATCGTTGAGGTGGTTTGAAGTAAATACAACATTTGGAGTGTCTGTTTGTCAATTGAAGAACGACACAAGGGACACTGCACTTTACGATCTCATAATTTGTTGCTCACTGTATGTATATTCCTTACTATTCCATTTCTATGGGTTCAGGGTTGGAATGCGATGAATATTTACGCAGTGAATGGTTTGTACGGTAGGATACCCTTGACAACAGACCTCAAAGATTAGGTAATGCAAAATGAAATGGATGAAAATAAGTGAAACTGAACAAGGAGTTAGAAGGAAGCAATCTTGGCCTATTAGATGGTCTAGTCTTTGCATTTGCCGGGGTTGAAAATTGTAAACCACAGAAACCTAATTCAAGGATGGCCGACGGTGGGATTCGAACCCCCTTGTCTATTCAGTGCGGAGCAGCAGGGTTCATGGTCTTATGCCTTAGCATGGTCGGTATTTCACCGCTCGCTGTTAGGAAATGTATGTACAAGGAAATACTTTGAATGAGTTTTAGTGATCTTGTTAAAGAAAAGAAGATAAATTGAATGATACGTAAATACGTGATTTATAAAATAAAGCTATATTATACACTACATTTAGAATTATCACTCTAAATTGCAGTCGTTATGAAACAGATTCCTCAAAACTCTTGTTGCATGTGGTATACTTTGAAACACTATTCTTTTGTCTCCGTGTAATTTAGTTTCATAAAATATATCTTCCATTACTTCATCTTCAAAGAACAAATAAAGGAAATCTGCAGGGTGTGTATCTACATCAAAACTTGTTGGTAATATTGGCCCTTGATCAATATTCTTTATGTGGATGGTATTTGTGGGACCATGATTCCTATTACTCACGTCTGCTTACTCACCAGCTGTGTCGCTTAAGTCATCGTTGCTCTCCGATGAGCTGTAGGAAGAATTTTCCATTTCAGAGTCACAAAAACTAAAATCTTCATCTGAATAAGTATTGACACTATCTCAACATCACTAACTCATTTTTCTGATGCCATTATATCCAAAAACCACCAAAATATGGCAAATATGACTACACAAAAATCCTGTGTCATGCAACAGGTGTAATTATCAACTGTCACTACTAGGAAAAAAATATCTTACCGATATGCTGAGGGTTATCCCTACAGGAGTACGGTTGAAATGAACAGCTCTCGCCATCTATGAGGACTTTTGTGTACTTCATTGACCTTTGCATCGTGATATTTGAAGGGTACACATATATGGTTCCGCCCGCCGAAGGTTAAAGGAAAGTGAACCTACCGTGAATTGTTCTGTTGGACGGCCCATCTACACACGGCTGGGAGGCGTGACCAATCGTGGAAAAGAAGAGCATTGTGAGATATATGGTATTGCAAGTTCAGGGACTATATACTTTTTGTCAACTTCCGGAAAGCAGACGTGTTAGGTAAGTAATAATCTGGAATTTGCAAAACAGGTGTGAGCCTTGTCAAACATTGGTACAAACATTATAATTGGAAATAAAGCAATAAAATAATTCAGTTTGAAATCTGGTCTGAGATGAGGAGGTTAAAGTTAATATAGGGGCAGATGATCTTGTAGTTCTGCCCCTTAAAACAACAATAACTAACTTACAGTTAATAACCATGTTACTACTTTGCATATGACTATATGCTATTTGGTTAACCGAGTAAACTAGTTGAGATTATAAAGATGGATTTCTCTTGCTTCCTCTTTGTCCAGCACAAATTTCTTGTGAATTCATCAAGATGTAAATCAGAAATGCTTAGTTCTAATTGCAGTATCAGCACTACAGAGCGCCTGATTTGTTGGTAGTGTTGTTTTGAGGGATGGTCATCTTTCCCTAAGGAGGGGCCCGAGTCATGCATTAAATATAAATCCTATTTTTGTATGGCCATTTGGCTGCAATAAAAGTAGTATTATATACAAATCCTATTGGGAATGATTGTCATGTTCTTTACTCTGTGGATGTTTATCTTTCTTCAAATTGCAGAAGCATGATCAGGGTTTCAAATGTTCTGAGAATCCAGACAGAATTTATCTTCGAAAAAGGATGTGAGAAGGTAAACTGCGTTGCATCTTATGTTGCTGTTGTGTGTGATGTTAAGTTTTGTTGTAACAGTGTTGTTAGAGACCCTGTCTCTATATTTTTTAAAGTGTTTTCATTAATAAAAATTTACGTCAGTCACAAATTATTTGTTTTTTTTTTCCTTTCCATAGGAGAAACATGTTTAGAATTGTTATCAAGTCATTTGCAGGTTAGAAGAAACTAACCAATGCACTTCACTTTACTCCGCCTGGAAGACGGATTTTCATAAGAAGATATTTTTGGCAAGTTAATTGATGATTACTACTTACATGTCGAGTATAATTGAATATTAGTTGCTATTATAGAATTTTTTACACACATTGTGTTGCCAGTGGATCAGATAAATCTAGAGTGAAGAATCATCTTGAATTTTCGACTGATTTTCGATAATATTTATTTACGTTTATTATAAAACATTCTTCAAATTTTAACGACGATTTACATGCCTTCTCACATATCTACATTCGAAAAAAGAAGTCCCCTATTAATATATTTTTTGAAGTACTAATAGAATATCAACATAGTATTTTAAAGTAGTTTGTCTAATTGCATATCAATTCACATATTTACAAGTTTTTCATAAATTTAAATTAACACTATTTGTAAGGATATCCATTTTTTTGGACAATGTTTAACTAGTTTTTAAGGTATAACATTTTTTACGTTGAGGATGGAATCATTGATATTTCATTATCATCATCATCATCTTCCTTCCAAGTATTGGGCCAAATGTCCCGTTACGGTCTTGCACTTTCCCTCCGTCTCCTCATCGGACGTCCTATTGATTTATTTCCCCGTGGCTGGTAGCGAAGGATCTCCTTTAGAAATCTTCCAGGTTCCATCCTTTGCACATGATTTTTCCAGTTCTCTTGGTATTCACAAATGTAGGTAGTTATTGGTTTCACTTTTAGTTCCTTCAGCACATCCTCATTTCTCTTATGATCCCATTTCCAATTTACCAATTGTATCAATCAATACTGACATATATCTATTTACCATTATTTAAAAATGATTAATGTGTACACATTCTAATAAGAATATAAAGTAAAGAAGAAATGGAGAGCCCAGATGACCAAAACTGTCATAATACTTTCTGTCTAGACTCTTAGACATCCTGCATGTTTTTTCTGTCAATATACTTGGGCTATTAATTGTACAAATAAGATACTAAGGGAAATGAATTAAAAAAGAAGCATTACAACTACCACAGATTTTATTAATTAATAACATTACAAACAAAATATTAAAATTCAATCTATATAAATATAAATGATGAATGAGTATTTGATGTATAATTTTATACTGGCACATGAATATAGGTACCCTATATAAAATGTCACAAATCAGAATAATTGATCTAAGAGAGCAACATGTTGTTATGAAGGTGACAAAGAGATCGAAACAGTAGTAACCAGTGATGTAGCATGTGTTTCATTGGCTAGATTCCTTTTTATTTTAAAATCATTTAAATATTGAATTGAAACAAACATTGCAAAAGTTAACCATATAGTCATGTATTAATCATCTTATATTGCAATAATCACAGGAGAAAACTATGAGTATTTGTGTTTTCTAATGTATTAATTTCTTCAAGTTTCAGTTATTTTTATCAAGATGCTCAGTGGCTGGGTATTTTGAAATTCCCAGGTTTTCCAGATTAAAATTTTAATATTTCCAAAATAAGGGAGTTTTACAGTCTTTCTACAGGCGCATGGACACACTTGCAATATTTAGGTCTATACTCCATTGCACCAGCCCATGAAAGACCCTACCAAGTGACCACTCCCCAGCCAATTGACCTATAGATTGCGAGGTGACATGTAGCCAGCACGTCGGAACCCTTTGGCTGTTAACCGTGGTTTCCATAACCAGGGCACTGCCTCATGGTCGGACAATCAATTGTCCTCACGAGGTCGAGTGTATTCCGTTTCATTCCTCACAAGGTTCTATAATCCCTGATGGAGCCAGGAATCAAACCCAGGACCTCCGAGTCAGAGGCAGGTGGGATACCCCAACACCTCGGGGCAGGTCTCTAGGTCCATACCATACATATTTATACTTTAATTGACTTTTCCAGGCACAATTGTTTGCTTGGAGGAAACACGAAATGAATATATGAACAAAAAACTTAAATTACTGCCTGACAAAACACAATTAGTTGTTGCTTCAATTGAGGGAGGGGCTTGAACACTTCACCCCATGTAAATAAATAAATACATTAAAAAAAAATGTTAAGTTAGGTGCCATCCTAGTATTTGGCTGGAGAAGAAGTGGGAAACCACAGCAAACCACATCAAGGATGCCTGCAAGTAACCGAAAAAAGAACTATAGTAAAGTGGCGATAATCCGGATTCAATTCCGGTGAAAAAAAAAAGTTGAAGTGAATACATACATATTTGTCAAATAAAAGCGTTGATGCGACAGGCTGGGCGGGGTCGTTTTACCGCTACGATTAAATGCTTGGTCGCAATAAAGCAAACCACTACTGCAGTTCAAAAATTAATAACAGATTTTTTTAATAGCTTTGACAATGGTCAGTATTCTGTAAATATGTACATTACATATGTATATTTACATTGTTGGCATGTTAAAGAACCCATTTGAATTCAGTAAGCCGTGTTCAATGGCAAAATTAATCTCGGGATTTTCCGCCAACACAAAGTTCCTCCATTCTCTACTTGAAAGCGCTGTAGTGTCATGGAGTTTAGATATCTAACCTCCTTGACTTTCATAGCGTTCAAAAGAACGACGAAATTCGACATGCAAGCTACCCTCTGGATGTCAATTAACAAAGCTTGCACCAGGCACCCGAGGCCATACGATATTATTATTATATGTATATTCTTTCATTAAAATACGTTATAAGTTCATATTAATTAATGGTCCGGCTCCGTAGCTAAATGGTTAGCACGCTAGACTTTGGCCCGAAGTGCCCTGGGTTCGATTCCCGGCTGATCCATCAGGGATTTTAATCTCCTGGGGTTAATTCCCGTGGCTCGGGGACTGGGTGTATGTGACGTCTTCATCATCACTTCATCCTCATTACGACGCGCAGGTCACCCACGGGCGTCAACTAGAAAGACCTGCACTCGGCCTCTCTGGAGGCCACATGAACATTTATTCATTAATTAATGGTTTAATGCTCCAATTATTTAACCACTTAAGTGAATTATTGACGGATTTAGCAAGTTTTCTTTTTGTTATGAACTCAAACGACCTTTTTTTGGTTCTTTTCAAAACTCCGGACGTTTTCATAATCTGGAAAGGGTCCGGTCACAATCCGGATTGTCGATGCTCTGCTGTATTTTTTTTATTTATTGCAAAACTTAGAAATGATTATTCCATCAACAAAAGAAAAACTGTCTTTCTTCCCCAAACTAAACTATGAAGGTGTAGCTACTATTGCTGTGATACACTTAACCCTCCAGTACTCGCAAGGGGTAATTAATTACCCCAACTCCTGAAAAAGGACTGCTGATTTTTTTCTATCACGGACTGTACTCTGGGCACTTGTGTACCTTCCAAGGACACTGTGGGGCACCACTCGAGCTGTATGTCATAAACCTTTGCGCGTCTGTTCGTTTCCGGCGAAGAGACGAACCTGACAGGGGTAATATCTTACCCCCACGCGAGCACTGGCGAGACAACATTGGCAAACTCGCGTTTGTTGTTAGTTAATTTTAATAGTTGCGTGTATTTCTATTACGAGAACGTATAGCTACTCGAGTGTAACCGAATAATATGAGTCGTGATATAACCGGGAACATTAGCAGGGACCAGGAACGAATTCGCCATGCAATTGTTGAAGCCTCGGATAGCAGAGCGATGCAAACAAGTTTGCCCCGCAATATCAGAGAGAAAGCCTTGCGAATGAGTTCAAAGAGGGCTCTTAAGACTCCACACTTGAAGAGAAAAACACCAGGATCATCTGGAAGATGTGCTGTATGTCCTTGAAATCGGGACAGAACAAAACAGAAACTCTTGTGTGATGTGTGGAAAGTACATCTGCCGCGACCATTTCAGTACCGTGTGCGAGGAATGTCTCAACCAGAAAACTTAAATTGAGTAAAACAGACTAAGCCTTAGGGTCCAGACGGTAATGAAGTGTGATTGACTTTAATAGTTCTACCTTTTATGACTGCATAAACTCAAACGTTATTATGGATGCGTTTTCTCTGCTTTGAAATTGTGAAGCCTAATATAATTAATTTTCTGTATGTAGTATTAATGGCAATACAATTAGATATTTTGATTGTTTTCTTTATAGATAAGGTCCTATTCTGAAACATCATGAAAAACGCATAATTTTATTTGTACGCTACGATAAATTTTACTAAAGAATGGGGGTAACTTATTATCACGCGCGAGCACTGGAGGGTTAAGCAATAAGTCCTAAACTATTGTAGAATTGTGAACTATGCAGAAATGACCTACAAATAGGCCTACTCGACTGAGATGCTGATAAAAAGCTATAACTGCAACATACAAAATAGTATTTGTCTACAGTACTACAGTATTAATGTGGCCTGAAACAGGGTAGTGCGCTGTCACCCCTTCTCTTTATTGTGGTTATGGACGAGGTAATGACACGGATAGCAGGAAAGATAGGAGAAGATAAGATGAAGGCAATGGTGTTTGCAGATGATCTCATGGTCTGGGGAAACAAGGAGGAGGAAATCCAGGAGCAACTGAAGGCTTGGGAAGAAACAGTGGGAGAGTACGGATGGAAGTTCAACATCAGTAAATGTGAGATCCTGTTAACGACCAGGAAAAAGGACAGACCAATGAGTGGGATAACACTTGGAGGTGGACAGCTGAAGAAGGTGGAAAGTCTCAAGTACTTGGGAAGTATAGTGGAGGAAAATGGGAGAAATGACAAAGAGATTACGGAACGTGGCAGACAGGCAGAAGCATTTCTGAGAAGCATTAGGAGCTTAGTGTGGAATAAAGATGTCCCACAAGAAAGCAAGGAAGTGTTATACAGAAGCTACTATATCCCGATACTGACCTATGCTTCAGAAACGTGGACAATGAAGAAAAGAGACATAAGCAGAATACAGGCAGGTGAAATGAAGTTCCTGCGAAGTAGGATCGGAGTAACAAGAAGAGACAGGGTGAGGAATGAAAAGGTCAGGGAAATGGTGAAAGAGGAGCCCTTGCAAGGTAGGATTGAGACATCAAGACTGAGGTGGTATGGACACTTAAAGAGAATGGATGAGAAGAAGATTCCCAAGAGGATACATGAGATGCAGATGCAGAAGAATCGACCAAGGGGAAGACCAAGAGATCGATGGCTGAAAGGAGTGGAGGAATGTGTCAAGAAGAGAGGCGAGGACTGGACCAGAGTGACAGCGGAGAGATGGTGGGAAGAAAGAAATAAGTGGCGAGGCTTATGTTCCAAACAGACCCAGCCTGGGGCTGGAAACTGTACAAGATGATGATGATGACTACAGTATTAATATATTGAAAGATCTGGTGTGGAGACTTATCTGTAACTTCGGAATGTCTGCAGGCTGCTCAGGCAACCACTTTTTGATGTAAATAAAATCTTTTCAAACTATTACTCTGAAGATTAATTCTTGGAATATGAGCAGCTTTTATAAAATCAGTCATCTCTACGAAAGTATCCATATTATGTAAAAATGAAATACCATATCCAAGGTTACATTCAAACAATAGTGTAAATAAGAAGAAAGATATAAGAAACATCTACTGAATGTTATAGTACATCTAAATATCTAAGATATTAGAGTTTAAAGAAAGAAGTTGATTTAAGAGTCATAATAGCGAGGCTTCAAAGCTATCTTTATTATTTTATCAAACAAAATCTGTATCTTACAGAAACATTGTCGCATTGGACAATGAAATCACTGCTAGTCTCTTTCATCTACAATATCTTAGTTTTCACTACCATTCATAATGCTGTTGTCTGAATTTTCACTTCCAGTAGCAACACCTATCCATCTTCAAAGAGTGCACTGTCTTCAGTGCCATTACTTGAACAATTTCACAATGATTTTTTGCATTTTCCCAAGAGGTTTTCACCCATTCTCACATTTGCCTGACTTTTGGTCAATGACACTATATCCAACAGATCTTCAGACTGTAAGATGCAAGGATGTTTCAAGCCGTGCTTCCTGGCTAAAAAAATATGCGCATCTTAAGGTCCAAAAAATAAAGTACTGGTACCTACCAGTACTTGGAGGGTTGGAGTCTGATGGCTTAAGACCAGCAAGATTGCAAAACATTCTTTTGTTAATCCCTGCTACGATCTCTCTGTGCACCTTCAATATAAATAATAATAATAATAATAAGAGATCACAAAATGAAAGAAATGCTTTCAACAACAGAGATAACTCATAGATATATGGACATAATGTTTTCATACAGAGTAGGTGTTTCAAAAAAGTTTCAAAAGAAATGGAGTAAAAAATAGATTCTGTTTAGAACCATCCTTTAATGAGTGTTATTTTAGCAGTGACTGGAATAGCTGAGAAGAAGTGGAGTGGAGATAATTTGGGGTAAAAGGAGCCCATTTTAGCTCAGCATGTTAATAAGCCAGGTTCTAGGGTCAGGCTATATCTTGCTTCAGGAGATGTGAGTTGTCCATGCGATGATATTCAGTGGATTCTCCAGGCAAATAACTGTAAAGTATTTCCTAATAGGCCACAGTTGCCTCCTTCCAACTCCTTGACCAATGTCATTCATCTTTATTAATTTTATCTCTCTAACTCCTCCAATAAGGTTGGTGACAGAAAGAGCATTCAGATTATTTGGCATACACAAGACTCATCTCACCACAACCCCAAACTGCATGACAATGGGAAAAATAAGAGGTATACATATTTAACGATACATCACTCCTAGGAGGTGTTCTTTCAGTCTCCATGAATGTAAGATTTTTAACACATTACGATCTCTTCAGTAAGTTCCTGTTGTTGTAAACACTGCACAGCATATACCTCTTGTTCCCCACTAAAGGTGACCATGCCAATAAACCCCTTCCACACACAAACCATAAGCCAGCTTGGAGAGTGCTAATCTTGTTCAGGTACAGTCAATGACCTTACCTAGACATAAACAAAGGAAGGACAAAGGAAAGGTAAATTTTCCAAATATCCAGTCTAGCATTTGCTTCACTGCACTTCATGGTCTGAATGGTCCCTCCGTACACATAAAATCATAAAAATATATCACAGAAATGCACTTTTTCTTAAAGATAGTTCTCATAATGCTTCTAAAGTCTCCCCAACACTTTTACTCCTTGGGTCAGTTCTTGACTGGGTTTTGCTCTTCCTGCGTTGAGGTCGACTTGGGGGCTCATATCCCCCCTCGGCCAGTTCCTGGACAAGCCTGTGAACATTATAGCTGTAGTTGAGAGCTTGAGGACGGCAAACCTTGGTCCAAACACCAGCAGCTTGGCGTTGAGATTTGGTGGGAGCGTGCAGAGGAGGGGAAACTTGTGTTCCCTGACTGGTATACTGTTGGGGTCTTTTCTTCAATTCTTGCATTTCTATATCATCACTTGCCACTGCAACTGAAGTCTGCATGGCTATTTCTTCAGGGCTTACTTGGATGGCCACATCATTACATAATAGTCTTGGTCCCACAGCAATAGTACGGACTTTCCCACCGCCCAAGGTATGATGTGTATATACAGATGTCCCAGAATTAGAACCTGCAAGCCTCTGTAGTTCAGGACAGTAGGAAGAGGAATCAGATAGCCCACTCACATCAATGGAGGGTAAAGAATTATTCTTTTTTAGGATATCTTCATTTCCATCATCCGACTCTTCCTCAGTGTGATACAGTTTAACATCATCTGTAGCATTTTTATCCATGTTAATCTTATGGCATGAATTACTTTTAGCTTCCTGCACCTCGATTCTGTTAACATTAAGCCTTTCATTGCTTGTCTCTTTGGCAGTCTTTTGCTGTTCCGTGTTGCCCTCCAGTAGCCCCACTTCACTGGCCTGACCACACACCACAATGTCGAACTTACCTGTTGATTTCCTGATCTTATTTTCATCACTCTCATTACCCTCATCGCTGACATACAGGCTCTGCCCGGGAAGGAGGAAGGGAAGGTGCAATTTCAATCCATCCAGCCCAGCATTTCCTTCACGGCGCTTCATCAGCTTGGGAACGGACGAGGGAATGTTGGGGTTACCAATTGTGAGAGCAGTCAAGATCTGAAATAAAATACAAAATATTATTTGAAAATAAATCAAACTATACAGAGAATTAGTATGAGGCAGAAATTCAAATCCTACAGTACCTATAACTTAAACATGCATCTTAAAAGACATTGTATCACACCTGAGCTCCCAACTGGCTCTCCTGCGAAGTTGAACTGCCACGTCGAGAGAAAAGAGGACCCACTCGGCAGCTGCGGTACCGAGCGAAATCTCGGCGTCGGCGTCTGTTACGAGTCGGTCGACTGCGGACACCCTGAGTTGCAGGTAGAGGAGTAGCACCTGCCTTACGGGTGGCTGTCACTTCAGCAATCTGTACGGACACTTGCGAGTCCAATGAATGACGTCGGGACTCCACAGACACTCTGTAAAATAATAAATCCAGATTTCCATATGGTGAATTAAATCATGAAAGAGCATTGTGATGCTGAAACTGTGGAATGAAAGTCTTACTTCAGACACACAACTTTGAGGGAAGTGATCAAGAATATCAATTAACCTGAGAGCGTGGCCATCAGTGCTGGATTACCCATTAGGCCCGACTAGGCCCCCCCCCCCACCCAAAAAAAAAAAACTCATTTCTCCGGGGCTTAACCTCACTCCTCTCCCCGCGACATTGACTGCTGACCAGACCACCAAGTGCTAAGAGATCTACCAGTCCGTCACAAAGCATGGAACGTGTTGGATGTCATAGCCCGCTCGCTCCGTGACATACAGTGCTCTGTCGTAACGTATTGTATTGTGGAACGTGTGATCACTCTACAGTGTTCCAAACAAAACCTATAGACTCTAGCTGTATCTCAACAATGTGTCTTTCAATTGGTGAGTTTTTGAAAAATGTTAAATATAAAACTTATATTCTATTAACTTTTCTTCTTCTTTGGATTGCTCAATCTGGCATTTGTAGTGTTTCTATATTCTCAGCGAACCAAACAACAGCAGTTACATAGTATTTTTTCTTCATTGGGGCTTTATGTCTTATTCCTTGCATTGAAAACGGAATAATATATTTTCAATTAATTTAATTTTTATTTTGACGGCTATTTGAAATGTATTCGTGTTAAGTGTTTTTGTTTGTTTATGTTCAGAGAAAGATAAAAATAGCGGGACAGATTGCTGCTCCTACGCAGTTGGTTGCAGGTTGCATGGTCTTGTGTCACAAAGAATGATACGTTGGTTGGTTCTCGGTGACTCAGGCCAAAGTGTTCTGGCATCATCATCAGAAAAGCTGACAATGTGTCTTGGTCCAAGAAAAAGAAGGTGTAATTTTTGAAGGTCAAATTTAATTGCAATTTCTGAATTTCAGTTGAAATTTTGAGCAGTTAGTAATTTAGTCCAGAATTTGCTGCCTACTTGGGTTTTCCCAACTATATCTTGAATTTTATTAAGGAAACAAAAGGGTCATTAACTAACTATGACTCACAATGTTTTGCTCGAGTCGGCAAATTCATCCCCACTTTTCCTATTGATTTGTTAAGATGTTAAGATATGTTAATATTCTTCTAGATTAAACAATGCCACGAATTTATCTGAGTGGATCACAAAAAAGGAAGATTGCAGAGGATAAAAAAGATATGTTAATATTCTTCTAGATTAAACAATGCCACGAATTTATCCCAGTGGATCACAAAAAAGGAAGATTGCAGAGGATTAAAAAAAAAAGATACGAGCCTTACAGTAGTCGCATATGATGTGTAACATCTGACATGTTACCCTACTATGAAATTGAGATGAAATATATGTGAAGTCAATTTATTCGTCATATTATTGGTCGAATATATTCTAAGCATGGAACTATATGTAATTCTCGATAGTTTGCTGTCTGGTACTACTCATTAGGCTTCATTAACACATTTATTATAGTTTGATATAGTCTGAACATTTAGACATGTTAAACAATTTGTGACGAGTGTCTGATAGTGACTGATAATGTAGAAGTTAGGTCCCTTAAAACAATCATCATGATCATTCATAACTGTAATACTGTATAAACTAACTGTGCAGGCCTGTGAAATTTATAACGTAAGTGTACTGGTGGTTCTTAGGGCAGGCCACAAAGGTTATCAGCTGCATAAAATGATCGTGTTTTGAAATTTTCATTGATGATGGTTATAATTAGGTTAATGGATCCGATCAGGTGATTATCGGCCAACATTCTTGATTAATAAAGCATAACCAGCATAATAGAGTCATACATGTTACTAGTAGGCCTAAGCTTTGTCGAGTTTATTACGGTTCAAAATTACACGTAAAATATTGTATTCACCGTCTTATAATTTCCTAACCATGTACACACGTCACCATTTTATGCATTCCAACACTGATATGTCAACTCACCAAAATATCGCATATAGTGATGATACATCACACTTTTCATCAAAAAAAAAACAACAAAAAACAGCAATATTCAGAAGGAATTGTATTTAATGCCACCTTCAACAGAAATAGTCGGTTAATAACAAGGAATACGCTTGAAGCGGGATTTAAAGTCACTTCATAATGCTGTTCTTATGGGAGAAAACTTTGTTTTGCCCAACATCAGCTGATTTTAGTTTGGCCCCACTGAAATGTTATATTTACTGAAATCGTGCAGGCAGTATTTGGTTAGCTTCATATTCTTTGCGATTGTGGTGAAAGGTTGAACTAGATTGCTAGTTTTTGGAAGCAAAATGGTTAGCGCACGTTGGAGCGCTTGTGTGGTTGTAAGTTGAACTAGTGGAATAGGAGTGCTTACTCTAAAAAATTCCAGAGATAGACAATGAGAGTTAAACAAAAAAGATGGGAGGTTAGAGGTTATTGGCGATGATAAAAGAAAGCTATTGTATGAAAGACATTATGTGAAAGATAAACGTGAAGGAAGTTATAGATTGAATCATTCTGTCATCTTTATTGCATCGTAATGGTAATATGACAATAGTTTCTAAAATAAATTGTTCTAAGAAGGGAAACCAGAATAAAATGAGTATTTGAATGATGGTATGAAACTGGAAATTGTATCTTGTTGTGACGGCACTATTGATACAATTTATATTTACATCCCTTGGTACTACAAAATAGTAAGTGGCATTACGATGAATTGTGGTTATGTTACTGCGTACATTAATCTACCTTGTTTACTTTAGTGTCCTGGTTGGTGTCAGAGACATGTCATGCTTGGGGATAAGAGTATTCTCGTGCAGCATATTAAAATATTTTTCATAGTGTATAACCTATGGAGGGTCCCAGGAATAAACCTGGGAGGAGTCATTGTGACTCTGGCAAATGGGAGTGAAATGCATCGTTGCTAACATCTGCAACATTAACCTATTGGATTCAGCAAGAGAATCCAACTTAGCCTCTTTCACTCCAACTCCAGCACGTAACCTACACGAGGTGCCCCTGTTAAGTCGAGCAACCCAGTGGAAGGTTGGGTAACCAATCCCAGCAGGAAGCTGGGTCGACGAACCGATCAGTGCTGGGGGACTCCCAGGCTTGAAGCCTTGGTAGTATAGAGAAGCCAGAAAACACCTTGAGGTAACCTCTAGGGCTAACAACCTTAGTTGCAACATGGATGCGTATGCATCCAAAACAAACTCAAGTCAAGTGAGCATGATGGCAAAACATTTCAACATTTCTTTTACCCCAGGGGGTAAGTCTTCGGATAAATCCCTCGTCGTGAAACCTGCGACGCACGAGTCTCATTCGGATTCTGGGGGAGACTCGACATCATGCGAGAGACGAGTCGGAGCGTCTCGGTGTATCCCAACCAGTCAGAAACTCAGAACCAAATCAAAACCTTTCTAGCAACGTTCAACATTAACACCCTTACACAAATTGGCAAACTGAAAACTCTCACCGACGCACTACATGAAAATCAGATATGTAACATTGCCCTACAAGAAACACGTTACCCAGACGAAGAGACTTTCGAATCTGAAGGTTTCAAGAGCAGAGCTCAAAAGAGGGTCCTCAATGGATCTGTGATGCTTGGAACAGCGTTTGCTGTGAGAACCAGAATCCTTAAGTCGGTCACAAATTTTGAGCCAGTTAATGACCGATTATCCATATTAACAATCAAATGCGCCAACAAAACCTACAGCCTAGTTAACGCACATGCCCCCACAAATGACAAGAACAGATCTGACCCGGACGAAGTGGATAACTTTTGGGACCTACTGGATGAAAAGCTCGCCAAAATTCCTAAACACCATGTTAAACTTCTTATGGTGGACTTCAATGCTCAACTTGGTCGAGAACACAAGTATAGGAAAATCATTGGAAACTATCCTGCCCACAAAAGAACCAATCAAAATGGTGAGAGATTGGTCTCCATTTGCAAAAACCATAACTTGCAAATCATGTCGACACACTTTCGACATCTTCCCAGAAAGCAGACAACATGGCGATCTCCTGTCGACGCCATCGGAGAGTTTCAAATAGATCACGTCGCAATCTCTAGAAAAAACAGCCCTGAGATTATGAATGTTAAGGTTAAAAAAGGCATAAACGTGGCTTCAGACCATTATATGTCCATAATTAAATTCAAACCGGTCCCTTCAAACACCAACAAGACGCCCAAACAAATTATTCGCTTCGACACTGATAAACTCAAACAGAATGTAACTGAGTTCCAGGAAAAGGCTCGACCAATCGACTGTGACTTTAACAACACAAAAAACCGCCTGATCGAGGCTGCCAAGGAAATTGCTGAAATTAAAAGAAGCAAGAAACATGCCTGGTGGAATGATACATGTGTTTCAGTTCTCAAGAAACGGCTCGATGCATGGAAACAATATTACTCAACAAAATCGCAAACTGCTTGGGAAACCTACAAAGCCCAACGAGCCCAGACAGCTAAAGTGATCCGAGCTGAGAAACGTAAATATGAAAAGTCACTTATTGAGAAGATTGACCAAGACTTTAAAAGAAACAACACCAGAGAGTACTTACGGGTTATAAACCTCCATCGTTATGCTTTCAGCGAAAGGACGGTACAAATGAAGAAAATTTTACCATCCTAGCTGATTACTTTAAGAATTTACTAAATTGCGACCAACCCAAAAATCCCATCAAGACCGAGGAACCCATTCGCAGATGCCCAGAATCAAGACCACCCAACAAAGACGAAATCAAGCGTCACATTGCTCGACTAAAAAACAACAAAGCGCCCGGGGAAGACTCTGTAGTTGCAGAACTTTGGAAATATGCTCCCGAAGAAGCAGTTGAAATCTTGCAGAAGCAAATAGAACAAATTTGGAAAAATGAAATTCTACCAGAAGATTGGAAAACGGCCTTGATCCATCCGTTACACAAGAAAGGCAGCATGAAAAACGTCAACAACTACAGAGGAATATCCCTCCTACCGGTAACATACAAAATTCTCTCACTTGCTATCCTGGAGCGATTAGAAGCCGAAGTCGAGCATCAAATAGGAGAATACCAAGGGGGATTCAGAAAGGGTCGTTCAACTGCCGAACAGATCCACAACCTCAAAACAATCATTAGATATTGCAATCTCAGGTCCAAATCGCACGTATCAGTCTTTGTGGACTTTAAGAAGGCTTACGATTCGATAGACCGCGAAGTTCTGTTGAACATCCTCAACGAATTCGGGGTTGACCTGAAACTGCTGGCATTAATTAGAGCCACCCTAACTGAAACAAAATCCAAAGTAAAGTTCCTGGGATGTCTGTCGGATTCCTTTGAGGTCAAAACGGGAGTCAGACAAGGTGACGGGCTCTCTCCAATGCTTTTCAACTGCGTCCTCGAAAAAGTCATTCGGACCTGGCGAACAAAATTATTAGAAACTGAGTATAGCCCTCTGAGAATGGGAGCAAAATCCAAGGGGATCATAGTCGACTGTCTAGCATTCGCTGATGACATCGCCATTCTGTCGAACGACGTCGAAACTGCTAAGATGCAAATCGACCTTTTAAAAGAAATCGCTGAACAAACTGGCTTGCAGATATCATTCGAAAAAACAGAAGTAATGACCAACATCAAAGACGCCCCAGCAAAACTGCAGACAAAATACGGGAAGATCAACAGAGTGGAAAAATTTAAGTACTTGGGAGAGATCATCATGAAAAGTGGACTGGACAAAGAAGCACTCAAGGAACGAGTACGCAAACTCGAAATAGCCTATCAAACATCGCGCTCAATATACAACAAAAAATGCCTGTCCAAAAATACTAAACTACATCATTATGAAACTGTTCTGAAACCAGTAGTTATGTATGCAGCCGAAACCCTATCCCTAAATGCTAATAAAGGACTCCTTGAAGAACTGGAGAAAAAAGAGCGCAAAATCGTCAGAGGTATAATGGGATCAAATTACAAGAATGGTATCCACTATAAAAAATCCAACAAAGAAGTCTACAGTGAAATAGAGAAAATTTCAGAATTGATCCGTAAAAGGCGGGCACAGTATTACGGTCATCTCAAACGAATGGACGGAAACAGGCTGACTAAACAAATTTTTCATTTCTTTGACTCCAAACCCAAAACCACAATGCCCTGGTTTATGAATACCAAAGACGACCTCAAAATGCTGCATCTAAAACCCGACGACGCCTTCAATAGAGATCTCTTCCGCAAAAAGATACTGACTAATGGGCTAACCCGAGACGAGACATCGAACCCGAAAAGAAGACAAGGTACCACTTGGACAGCGGAGCGCAAGATGGCCCACTCACAGAGAATGAGGGAATTCTGGGCTCAGAGGAAGGCGAAACAAATTGCCAAGTGTAGCAAGACTTAACGTGGTCCTAGATGGCCTCAACGAATTATATATATATATAACCTATGAAATGACGCCCTCCCGGATTATATCTTCTTAGAGATATCTATTTAATTTTTAAAACATTACACCACGGTCGGCCGGTAGAAGCATAGCGGGCGCACTCTCTATCCTATTGTATGCTCGAAGCATTCCACAGCAAAAGTATAAAGGAGAATGTAATGGGAACTTACCAAAAAATACTGATATCAAAACAGTTCTGTAGGAATACTATGAAAGCTTTTAATACCTGGGATATTCCGGCGCAGACATACACGTTTGCTCTACTAAGACGGTCAAAGACAGTACCGAATGACACTGATATAAGTACAAGAATAACAAAGAGCAAATGCTTGAATCTTTCGTCGGAAATCTACAATTGGGTCAGCGATATTTCCTTAATTTCATATACACCAGAGTTCGCATGAGCGTTTACCGTTCAGTATGTCCTATACATTCCTCATTGTTTCCTCTTACCACTGCCAGCTGGATCGATTGATCCAGTGATCCAGCTGGCAGTGGTGGATCGAATGGAAGTGTAAAACGCACACTTCCGTTTGATCCACCACTGCCAGCGGGGACTCTTCCATTCGATCCACCACTGCCAGCTGGATCGTTCTGATCCATTTCCGTCCCATTTTTCAAAATCACTCCCACAAAAATATCCAGCAACCGAGTGAAAAGATGTTACACATCAATAAAAAATGCTGCAGATATAGCAAAAATACCAACACTGACATCATTTTTCAAAGGATCCGCATCACCAGCTCAGTTATCTGGTGAACAAAACGAAACAACAGAGAATGCTTGTGAAAATGTAAGAATAAGTAATCAATTATCAATTTCTCGATGTTTTACTAAATATAACGCATTCAATTTTGAGATAAACTTATATCAATTAAATTTTTAATGCGATGAAAATATAAATATAACATTATTATGTACAACAACAATAGATGTATAATAACTTTTAATTCAGTTAACTTTTTTCTTAACGTTCCACTAATCATTCTGCTATTATATTTGCAGATTCCAACTCCGGCAGAAAAACTGAAGATGCCGATAGCGATAGCCATGATTCTTCCGTTCGCGAAAATGAATCTATCATCGAAAATGACAACCGTTCAAGTGATCCTGGAAAGTGGAGTGACTTAACTACACATGATGTCAATTTCTGGATCAATCGTGGTCCAAAAAAGTGTCAATCGTTCCGGACCTTTCGAGCGTTCTCATCAATTTTATGATACAGAATTCAAATCAAGGCATTGTACAGAAAATATTTTCATTGGAAAGAAACCAAATAGAGAGAGGTTTTCGCGAGAATGGCTCATTTATTCTCCAACATCTGGTTGTGTGTATTGTTTTGCATGCAAACTGTTTTCCCCTAAAGAAAAACAAAACAAACTTACCAATGAAGGATTTAGTGATTGGAAAAATAATTCTCAATTAAGTCAGCATGAGAATGGATCGCTTCACAGAGAATGCATGTTGACTTACATCCAAAGACGACAAAAGAGTGATGTATTCAACGAACTTGAACTTCAGTTCCAAAGCGAAAAAACCACTGGAGAGAAGTATTGAAACATGCGGTAATTGTCATCAAAACGTTAGCTGAACGAGTACTACCATTTCGAGGGACGAACAAGCATTTTGAATCTCCAGATAATGGAAACTACTTGGATTTGCTAGAACTTATGGCTTCGTATGACTCATTTTTACAAAATCATATTACCACATATGCAGATATAGGTAAAGGAAATCCATCTTATCTATCGAAAACAATCTGTGAGGAGTTAATCGACTTAATGGGATAAAAGTGCGATCTTACGTCATTCAAGAAGCATTGGATGCTCTCTATTTTGGTCTTTCAGTTGATTCAACTCCAGACATTTCTCATGTTGACCAATTGAGTATAGTTATTCGGTATGTTTCGTCAAACACTGGAAAACCTGTTGAAAGATTTCTGACCTTTTTAAAGTTGAAAAGTCACGTAGGTGAGGAAATCGCGAAACAGGCTTTAAAATTTTTGTGCAAAATTTGTCATTTGGATTTTAAATATTGCAGAAATCAATGTTACGATAATGCCGCGAACATGTCAAAGTATGCAAGCAATCTTGCTAACTTACAATAAATATGCGATTTATATAGGCTACCACGCGGAGCACATTCTTTGGATTTAGTTGGGCAATTCGTTGTAAAATGCTGCTTATTTGCAGTAAAGTTTTTTTCCATCGTACAATCGTTGTATAAGTTTTTTTCAAGTGCACCGCATCGCTGGGCTGTTTTAAAGAGACATATAGGAAATGAGAAAGTAGTAAAATGTTTATCAGAAACGCGTTGGGAAGCTCACGCAAACGCTACCGAGGCAGTCCTCAATTCAGTTTATCAAATTATAGAAGAGTTAATTGAAATCACTGACGATCCTTCTCACAATCCTGAAACTAGGCATGAAGCTGAATGTATTGAGGTCAAAATGCAAAATTTGGAATTTGTTTTCATGCTTGTATTGTGGAGCGACATATTAGATAATTTTCGAGCCACAAGCAAAGCTTTGCAGTCAGAACAAATTAATCTGAAAACATGCGCACTTATTTACGCATTGTTGGGAAAGTCCTTAGATGAGAAAAGAGAAAAGTTTGCCGAATTTGAAAACAAAGCCAAATCAATTTTGCCTGATACCGAATTCGTCAAAGAGCGAATTCGTCCAAGAACAATAAGACCTAACGATGGAAATGCTCCAGAAGTGGTAAATAATGCTCGAGATAATTTTCGTTTAAACGGATTTCTTCCAATTATTGATGCGCTCAGAAGCGAAATTAACAAACGAGGCAAAGTTTATTTGGAGATTTTGGAGAAATTTTCTTTTTAAGCTGATATGGAACTATCAGAAAATGAATGTCAAAAAGCAATTTCTAATTTAGTTCAATTGTATTCCGAAGATTTAGAAAATTTTTATCCAGAACTGAGACAGTTTCAGCATTATATTAAATTACAATGTCCTTTAAAAACTGAGTTCACTCATTCTGAACTTCACGAAATTCTTATTCGAGACAAGCTTGAGTCTGTTTTCCCGAACGTTGAAATTGTTTTTCGCATTTTCCTGACCCTCGTGATAACGAATTGTTTTGCGATGCGCTCGTTTTCAAAATTGAAACAGATCAAAAGTGCGCAAAGAAGTGTCATGTCACAAGAACGATTAGACATGCTAAGTTTAATGTATATCGAGTCAGATGTTCTGCGGGAAATTGATTTTGATGACATTGTAGAAGATTTCATTAAAAAAAAAAAAAAAAACAGAAAAAAAAATTTTTGGTTACATTTTTCAGAAGTAAAAAACGGTATGATTTGTTAAATTGTTCATCAAAATCATCTGAAATGTTTTCAAATAACGATGATCGTTTCAATTGAAATGTATGTATATATGATTTAATAAAAAGTGTATTATTCATCTTGAGAAAAAAATCTCTTGTATATACTTTATTAAATGTACAGGTATAAAAAATAAAAATTATTTGATAAAAATAAAGGGCCCCCAAAAATCCGAGAGACTTGGGCCTCATTTTCCCTTAATCCAGCACTGGGGGCCATATTCATCAGGATACCTGCTCTCATGGCTGCTAAAAATCACTAAACTAAAAGATGTTTTCCCTCGATTTTTGCCCCTACAGTGAGGGATTATTTGAAGGCAGGTATTATTCGCATGTATAAGGTAGTACACATACCTTCTAACACTATAACTGATCTCCGAGTCCAGTGAATTTCTCCGCTGACTGGAAACAGAGCCTGTGGCAGCATCAATAAGAGCCCCACGACGAGTCATCAGTTTTGGCAAGGCTGCTGCCCACGTGGAGCTCAGATCTTGAGATGCCACACTGTTCATGTCAAAATTCAAACCTGAAACAGATAACAGGAAAATGAGAGGAAACTATTCTCTTCATATAATGCAGGAGGAACAACTTTTATTAATAAATCATAGAGATGGAGTGGTTTGCTCCAGGCACTGCACAGTTAGCCTCAGAAGTGGGCTTTCTTTTGGCTACCCACTGCACTGCCAAAGATGATAATAAGACATGAAACATACACAACTTCATAGAAATTACTTTAGTGAATAGCTACGTAGAGCGGTTGTAACTGTTGAGTAAGACTTGAAAATGAAACCGCAGTTGGGATTCAAACCCAAATCTTCTACATTCTAGGCAGGAACATTAACTATTTACACTGCCGTGGTCTTCACCACACCACAACCCATTTCCAAGTCTTACATGAGCAGGATATCAATATTGATAATATGACCTGATGATATGATTAAAGATACGGTACGAGAAAATAGCATTTTGAAATTGATTTTGTAGCACTTTCATTTTGAAAAATAGCATTTTGTAGCATTTTGAATTTTTAAAAATTAGCATTTAATAGCATTTAAAAGTTCATCACCAGGTACGATAAAAAATTAACAGGTTCAAAATTAATATGCAAGGAAACTTATTCAAACATGTGTAGAATTGGATATATGGGTGTTTCTGATGACCGACATAAGCATTTAATATAATAGGCTAATGTGAATCGTACATTTACTTAACTTCAGGTAAATACCATACAACGGATAATTAACTAAATAATGAAATGTACGTTTACTTCCTCATTATTCCCTTTCCAATGAGGGCTAGGGATGAGGTGCATTGAATTTCTATTTGCCGGGTGGTTTAATGGTCAAATGACACTTCTTGATCCAACCTCATAAGACAAGTTATTAAAAGAAATGAATGGAACTTTGCAAGGAGTTAGTAGGGAAACCACACAAAAGGATTTCATAGATATCTCACAGAATTTGAACTAATTCGTCCACCGAGTCCAGGACAGCCCGGTATTGTTGTCATTCCACCTGCCACACGGTAAACTTCATAAGACAAGTATTGTCGCCTGACCACAGCTTGCTTTATTCTAACAATCGGCACTTTGGTATCAGTGAATTAATACAACTCTCCGCTGGCCCTCGACATTCTGTCCATCTCGCTTGTGGAGTTAGCAGTGTACCGATAGCACCAGCAGCTCAGGGTAATTTGAGTTGCTGCACAAGACTTGATATTGTTGATTGCATAATGAGAACATGACCCTTGGATATCTTCAGCATGGCTCAGGTGCCCTCACCTCATGTCATACAACCAACCAACAGCACTTGAACTCAATCTTGCCAAGTGGCCAGGCTGATGCCTTTATTTTCAGAGATCTCACATTTCTGAAAAATGTTTGGTGTCAAGTTTCTACATTTTGTTTAATACTGATATTTATTAGGCTACAATGGTATGGACATGTGAGGAGGATGGAAGAGGAGAGGATACCGAAGAAGATGTTTGGAATGGAAATGACGGGAAGGAGGCCAAGGGGAAGACCAAGGGACAGATGGACAAAAGGAGTTAAGAAGAGTGTGGAGGAAAGAGGAGTGTGCTGGGACACAGTAAATGACGAGAGATGGTGGATGGACAGGAAACGATGGAGAGGCTTATGTTCCAAGCAGACCCGACCAGCGGTTGGAAACTGCTCAAGATGATGATGATGATGATGATGATTGAGATTTTAGTACTTTTAACACTCCCTTAGTTAAAAATAAACAACAAGAGACTTAACACTGCTGCCAATGCAACTTTTATAGATGAATGTTGACAATCCTGTGAACTTACTGTCGACCAAAGTAGTATGTGTACTCCAGTTTGAAGGTTGTTTGTGAAGTAACCAATAGACCTACATAAAATCCAATAACATCATCATTTTCGTCGTTCTATTTTACGTTAGCTCATGTAGGTTTGGAATTTTAATTTATATTTTAATATTTTTTGTCGCAGTTGGACCACAAAAAGTGCACGTTTTTAAGCGTGTTTCAACCATGCGTCACATTTAAGAATTATTATCTCAAAAACCCGTCATCAGATCGAATCCAAATTTTAACACAATATACATTGGAATATTGTATAACAGGTTTATTAAATTAAAAATTTTGCGTGTCCAAGAACAAATGTAATCATCATTTTTGTAAGGTAACTTTTTCTCGGCTCGGGGTGGTTAGAAAATGTAGTTCTTGGTCGCGATGTAATCCTTATACATCAAAAAGTTATGCTGTATGACTGTGAAGTACGTAAATGAATACACTTATTTTATATTGGTTTGTATTTGTTCGGGGAAATAAGGCATGGTTCACTAGCTAGCCGCTCAGCGGAAAGCTGTACAGCGTTGCTGAGATGGAGCCCATCACTTCCGAGCGAGGCACGCCATGATGCGTGATGGGCTCCATTTCGGCAATGCTGTACAGCTTTTCCCGGAGCGGGTAGCTGGTGAACGATGTGTTATTTCCGTCTACAAATACAAACCAATATAAAATAAGTGTATTGATCAGGCGGAACCTATACCCCTCTTAGTGCATAATAAAATAAGTGAGTTAATTTACGTATTGGGCAATCTGTCATTGATAGATTGAAATAATCTTCTGTCACACGGTATGGAAAAACAACAAAGAAATTGGCAAGTTGTTACTCTTGAGCAATGCCAAATTATGACAAGAATTTGATAAAAGGTGTAGCTATGACCGTCCAAACCCATCTTCAGCCACAACAATAGAAATGTTAAAACAGTACAAGATATGCTGCAAAGTTCCTACAATACACCAGTTATAAACATCAACTATCATAAAATGTGCCCGTCGTTTTACAGTGTCAAATGACATTTTACATAGATTTAGAACAAGTGAAAAAAAAAAAAAAAAAAAATCGTGTACCTGAAGCCTGTAAACTATGCATGCTATTTTTAGATTTGTAGATTCTCAGATATTGTTGCAGTGTTTTTAATTTTTTTATTATGTATGTGCATTTTGTGTCATCGATGTTTTTTGTGCTCTGATGGGCTCTATGTATAATTTTGTGGGCTGAAGAAGGGTCCAAAAGAAATAGGACTTGAAACATGTACCCCCTGAAATGTTGTAACAAATTATAGTATTGAATAGGTGGAAAATTGAAAGTCTTATACTTCACAAGAACAGTTAGACGTAAAAAATGAAAAGATTGAGCAATGGGGATTGAAGATAAATGTGGAGAAGAGTAAAACAGTGGTGATGAGTAGAGATAAGAAAGAAGGAAAAGGAGTAATCAAAGTAGGAGATAGGGAATTGGAAGTAGTGAAACACTTCAAATACTTGGGAAGTGAACTGACTGAAGATGGAAGACTAGATTTGGAAATTAGCAGAAGAATACAACTCGGGAGTGCTTTCTACCAACAGGTACGGAGACTAGTATGGAACAAGGATATACCAATTAAGGCATATTATGTTCCTATAATGACATATGCAGCAGAAACTTGGACAATGACTAAGAGGGATGAGAGCAGAGTACAAGCAGCTGAGATGATATTCCTGAGAAGTATGGTCAAGAAATCGAGGAGGGACAGAGTGAGAAATGAAGATAAACGGAAAGAATTGGGAGTACAGAAACTAAATGACAAACTGGAGCAAAACAGATTGAGATGGTTTGGACATGTCAAATGGATGAATGAAGTAAGGCTATATAAGGTTTTGAATATTCCCGAAGGGAATATGAAGTTTCCATTTGAGCGGATGAATTATCAATAAATGATAAAAATGGTCCGGTTAGCTCAAACAATGCCAGCGTTTCACCCCAGTGTGCCGTTGGGCTCGTCAGTTGGTACAGACACACCTACCAATACGCATGGCAAGCACATACTGCCACAGGCTGCCAAGACGAGCACTGGAAAGACGGATGACAGGGAAGAGAGGACGAGGAAGACCAAGAATGCGTTGGATGAACTCGGTGGAGAATAGTATTAGAAAACGGAACCTGGATTCGAACACTGTGTCGGAAGAGGAATGGTGGAACGACAGAACAAAGTAGAGCGGAACCATATTTTCCCCCACCCATTGTCAACTGGAAAAGGGGAAATGACGATGATGATGATTTATAATGATATAAACCAATAAAAGCATTACCTTATTACTCTAATTTTTTAAAAATAATCGATACAAACAATTGGAATATTCCTTTTATTAGCACAATCAAATGAAACTACGAAATAATTTCTCTAAAAACATCGTTTTATTGGTGATAATCAGAGGACATGCTGCACTAACAGCAGCCATTTTCAAACTGATTTCTACCGCAATCAATTGCTTTCATGATTATAATCGATGATCATACATATCGATTATTACTTGTAAATATCCATTGCAAGGAACTCACAAATTTCAAAGTACGGTGCGAAAATGGAATAAAACATAATTACACTGACCGGCACGAAAAACGCAACACCCAATAAATGATGTGAAATTATTGTGTAATTTATCTATTTAATCAAAGTGAAGCACTTTAATCTATTTTTTTAGATGGGGTATGTTATTGGCGTTGCTTTGCAATCAAACAATGAAGTGTTGATTGTTGATTGCACTAGCCTCAATCGATTTTTCCTGCGCAACCTGGAAAACACATCACTGGATGTAACCCAATAATGTGTTCCCGCTCTTATAGCGCTGAGTGTCGTACTTTGAATTGTTCCCTTTTCAATCACATGTGCTTGTGGGATCTTTCTGTGATTGTCGTTATTAGCTTTCTGGAGCAAACATGCCCTTAAGCCCTGAACAAGCTGCAAAAGTTGTTGCTTTGGTGGAAGATGGTCGCAGCATGCATTACATTGCAGAAGTGTTGAGGATTACAGCTTCCACGATTTCCAGAACCGTGCGAAGGTACAGGGAAACTGGAGGCTTTGCAAGGAGACCAGGAACAGGCCCGAGAAGAACAACATCGAAGAGAGATGTCCGCTTCTTACAACTTCAAGTTCTTCACGACCATCACACCACCGCCATTGAAGCACGAAATCGACTCCACCAAGTTCGAGGGGTCGATGCTAGTGAGAGAACCGTCCGAAGAAGATTGGAAGAAGCCAATCTTCAATCCAGAAGACCAGTTACAGACCCAGAACCTACCAGAGAACATCGCACTGCTCGACTACGATTTGCAAGGGAACATCATGGCTGGACAGTACAACAATGGGAACAAGTGTTGTTCGCCCATGAGTTGCGGTTTGGCCTCCGATCACCTGACGGAAGAGAGAGGGTCTTTAGAAGGCCAGGGGATAGGTATTCCCCTCGCACATTCTCATCCAGGATGCCATTTCAGGGTGGTTGTGTGATGGTGTGAGCAGGAATCAGTATGGCTGCAAGGACGGATTTGGTCTTCGTGAAGTATGGGAGCCTTACTGCACATCGGTATGTGGAGGAAATCCTTCTGGAGCATGTTGTGCCTTTCGCTCCATGTATTGGTGATGATTTCACACTAATGCATGACAATGCACGCCCACATGTTGCGAAAGTTCTTGGGTGAAGCAGGGATTCATGCTATGGCTTGGCTTGCTCGAAGCCCTGATTTGAATCCTCTTGAGCACGTTTGGGACCGGCTGGGGAGAAGATCCCGTCAGTGCTATCCAGAGACCCTACAGGAACTATGGAATGCCCTCCTGGAAGAATGGGAGATGATTCCTCAACAGGACATTACAGCATTAATCAGGAACATCCCTGAAAGGTTGCATGCCGTCATTGGTACAAGAGGTGGCAAAACATGCTTTTAAAGATGCGAACAGAGGTCTCCGAAATCATCTCCGAGGTCTGTGAAGTAATGTGTGAAGTGTATAAAATCAAAACAGAAGTGAGGACCTTTAGGACCTTAATCAAAATTTCCCGCTCTTTTAGCACTCTTTCCTTGAAGTGTGCATCACTGGCTTAATTTTTAAATTTGTGTATAATCATCTTTTATTTTCCATCGTTAGACACCTACATGGGACCGTACTACAATATTTCATCATCATATAGTAGATTAGTGTTATAAAAGTGTCATAAATTTGAAATAAATTTCAGTTTTTGTAAGAAATTGAAGTGTTGCGTTTTTCGTGCCGGTCAGTGTATTCAATATTTTTCGTTAAATTGAGCACTTTTCGCATTTATGGGAATAATTCGCAAAAACTCTTAGTTATCTCACTTTGTCACACATTCAGTTTCGCAAATTCTGGGTATACATAGTCATAATAGCTAACAAATAGTTGAAAAAACGAGAAAAAAGTAAAATTCGCATTTATCGCAATTGCGATTTCCCCGTATCTCTAGATATGATCGATAGGTTAAGACAGCGGTTCCCAAACTGGGGGTCGCGACCCCCAAGGGGGTCGCGGGCCGTTCGGAAAGGGGTCGCGAGATGTATACAAATAATGGTGAACTATGTACTTAAACTTAGATGGCCATCGGGAGTTTTAAATTAAATAACTTTGTACATTTACAAAATATCAATATATTTTACAGATTTTGTCAAAACAAAACAGAAACATTTAATAATTTTGATGTGTAATTGTTAATACATTTCTAAGTAAAAAAGACTTCTTTAGTAAGAAACATGGGCCTGTTTTTTGTCAACAAGTTTCTTAAAATTCGGCTTAGTTTTAGATACACATACAATAAGGTCGTCTTCTACGTCCAGTCGATTTCTTGCCTTGGTTTTAATGTTGACCAATGTAGAAAATCCGAGTTCGCAGAGGTAGGATGTTGCAAAGGGCATGATGATTCTCAGAGCCACTGATGTTAAGCTTGGATACTCAGCTCTTTTTTGTAGCCAGAAATTGTCAACATTTTGGGTGCTGAAGGACAGTTGCAAAGTCATGTCACAGGATAGCTCGATGAGTTTGTCATGAATCAGTGGGTTTGAGTCTGCCTCGTACACAGCCTGCTCGTTGAAGGGGTTAAGCACCCAGTTCCAACCGGTGTGTTGATCCTCGGGAATGTAGCTAAGGATCTGCTCTTGTAGACCTTGCAAGTGAGTAGTAACCAGTTTGGACAGGTTGTCAATGTCGGGATAATATTCATCGCTTTGATCAAGGGATGTGATAAGCTCATTTGTCAGTTCAAAGTTTTCAAATGTATTCTTCTCAACCCTGGTTGACCAAGTGGCTAATTTCTTTAAAAACGAATTGACTTTGCCTTGTGCAAAAAGTATGGCTTTGTCTCTTCCCTGCAAGGAAACGTTGAGATCGTTCAGATGATGAAATATGTCCGGTAAATAAGCAAGTTTTAACAGCCATTCATTGTCACTCAAAAAACCGGCAAGGTCTTTGTTTGCAACTTGAAAAAATGTCTTAAGCTCAGAGCGCAAAGCGAACACTCGAGAAAACACCTTCCCTCGTGACAGCCACCTTGCCTCTGTGTGAAGCAAGAGGCATTTGTACTGTGCCTCCATTTCTTCGCATAACTGTGATGACAGTCGACACTGTAATGGCCAGCTTTTTACAAAATTAACCAACTTAACAGTTTCGTTCAACACTGTTTTTAGCTCAGTTGGCATGACCTTGGTAGCTAATGCCTGGCGATACAGAAAACAATGAATCCAAGTGGCATTAGGCATGACATTTTTCATCCATCTCACGAAACCGCTGTCTTTCCCAGTCATTGCTTTGGCACCATCACTGCAGATTGAAATTCACTTTCGAAAGTCAATTTGAAGCGAATCGGTTGCAGACACGAACATTTGAAACATTTCCTCACCTCTTGCGTGGTCAGGCAAAGGTTTGCAAAATAAAATGTCTTCTTCCACACTACCGTCACCCTCAAAACGAACAAAGCACATAAACTGCGCCAAACTCGACGCGTCCATAGACTCGTCAACTTGAATGGAAAAGTACTCACTTTTCTGCAACTTTGTTTTCAACTGATCCTTTATGTCTTGAGCCATCTCGGTAATGCGCCTCCCCACCGAGTTGTTCGACAGAGGAATGGTGGAAAGCTTCTTAGCTGCATCTGGGCTGATCATAGTTGAAACCATATCCTGAGCAGCAGGTAGAATGAGCTCATCAGCAATCGTGTGTGGTTTACCTTTCTTTGCTATTCGATGCTAGCAAAGCACTTTTGCTCATATTATTTCCTCTTAACTGTACTACTGCATTTTTCTGGTAATCAAAAGCAGTTAATTTACGTTCAAAAAAATCTGCCGGCTGATCTTTAAAACTGGGATGCTTACTTTCTAAATGGCGAATCATCTTGGAAGGTTTCATACTCTCGGCAGATAACAACTCGCTGCAAATAACACACTGTGGCCGATTTCCGAGCACCGTAAATCCATACTTAATATAACAGTCACTATACTTTCTCACCTTTACCCTCTTCTGTTCATGATCATCATGAGAAGTCGAAGGTCCTGCACGCTTAACAAACTTATCCATAGTTAGAAAAAAATCAAACAATACGCGAGCGAACAAAACACAAGAGACGTACAGTACAAGCCAGGCAGCTTGAAGCGCGGCTGACGCATGCGCATACGAGCCCTTCTCCCTCCACACGTCACTAACTACAGTCAAGTGAAGACAGTCGAGCTACTAGGTTCCTTTGTGACTATTTAAAAGCATTTATAAAAGTTAATAGCAGGTTATAGGCACTACTACTTTTCGTTTTTAAAATAATACCCTGCTAGTCTAAAAAGAATTACTACCATTTATTTAAATATCATTATACTATTGAACTGCCAAATATTATTTTTTGTGTCATATTATTTTACATTTAAGTTTCTCAGTAAACATCAAACAGGTCAGTAACATCAGAATAAGATTAAAATTTTAAAATATGAACAAAGTAAATAAATAAACATTTAAACGAATAACCTACCGGTCACTTAAGTTAAATTCCAAAGTAATTTTATCCCTCCACTTTGTGTCCCCCCCCCCCCCTCACAGACACCTGCGCTAAAATGGGGATCGCGGCTAAAACGTATGGGCTGAAATGGGTCACGGAAAGAAAAAGTTTGGGAACCGCTGGGTTAAGATAAGAGAACATAGCATTTTGAAATTGATTTTGTAGCACTTTCATTTTGAAAAATAGCATTTTGAATTTTAAGAATTAGCGTTTTGTAGCATTTAATTTTTTTTCACCAGGTACAATAAATTTAACAGGGTCAAAATTAATATGCACAGAAACTAATTCAAACATGCACAGGATTGGAAATATGGGCGTTTCTGATTAATGGCATAAGCATTTAATATAACGATGTGAATCGTACATTTACTGAACTTCAGGTAAATACCATAGATAATTAGCTAAATAATGAAATCTACGTTCACTCCTTCTTTATTCCCTTTTCAATGAGGGCTAGGGATGAGGTGCATTGAATTTCTATTTGCCGGGTAGTTTAATGGTCAAATGCCACTCCTTCAATCCAACCTTTTTTTTTTAAATCGCTATTTTTTTCTTTATTCAATTAATTCCAAAGAGCCATAGGCTCGTACAGAGGAATTGTACAGTAATATGTGTGTTTACACAGCAAGGAAGAAAATTCTGAAGGTAGCACAAATTGATGAATAAGGGCATAGGCCTAAGTTGATACTATATTTAAGATTGTTTAGACCAAGGTCTCTTAAAATGATAAGCACTTAGGATTTTTAAGCTTATTTGATGTATTAAGATGCATCGAATTTTTCCCACAATACTTTCATAGTTTTCCTCTTAAATACTGACAAAGTTGGTGCACTTTTTACTTCATCGGGAAGTTTATTATATGACTGTAATGCAGAGAACTTGAAACTATTTCTACCGTATTTAGAAGAGTGAATGATATGTAAGGCTACGTCCTTCGCATGCCTAGTTCCATAAGAATGATTGTCGAGTTCAAGATGTAGGGAGAGCTATAGAGTATTGTGTTGTGTTTAATCTTGTATATTAGCATAGCTGCTCGGAGATCTGCACTTATGCTGAGGGGTAGAATTTTACTTCTGATGTACAGGTCTTTTACTGGAGTGCAGTAAGGAAGGTTAAATATGTTTCTAATAGCCCTATTCTGAATAGTCATTAAATCATTCAGTGTGGATTTCCTGCAGTGAGCCCAAATAACATTTAAATATTGTAGCTTGCTATGTACAAGTGAATAGTAGATTTGTTTTACAATGTTTAGGGGAATAAGATACCGAAGTTTCCTTAGGATCCCTACTATAGGTGAGAGTTTCTTGGCAATTCGTTCAACGTGTTCAATCCAGGTCAGGTGTTTGTCGATGATTAGATCTAAATACTTTGCCTGATTAACCTCTTTTATTTCAATATTAGTTATATATATTTTGTCATGTGTGATTTCTTTCATGCTTTGTTTTGAAATTACCATGTAATTGGTCTTCTGTAGGTTCATTGTTAATTTATTGGCCTGGAACCATTGTGAGAGAGTATTTATATCTTGTTGCACATTTTGTATGATTTCAATTATGTCTTTCCCAGTGTAGAAGATATTTGTATCATCTGCATACAATTTGATATGCCCTCTCAAATTACATTCCACAATATCATTTATATAAATTAAGAATAATGTAGGTCCAAGTATAGATCCTTGTGGAACTCCATGAGTTATATATTTTCCTGAACTTATGCATTTATTCAAAGCTACATGCTGGTTTCTTCCAATAAGGTAGCTTTGGAACCATTTTAGTGCTATACCTCGGACACCAGCATTTTCTAATTTTGATAACAGTATTTTATGATCTACTGTATCAAAGGCTTTTGTGAGATCAATAAATAACCCAACTGCCATATTATTTTTGTCAATAGTTTCTTGTAGCATTGTTATTAGGTCAATAGTTGCTGCCTCAGTACTAGAATTTTCCCTGAATCCATATTGCATATTATGAAAGAATGTATTCTTGTTCAGAAATGAAAACAATCTTGTTTTTACCACTTCTTCCAGAATTTTTGAAACTACCGATAAAATAGAAACAGGTCTATAATTATTTGGATTTCTTTTGTCACCACCCTTAAATATAGGAACTACTTTGGCCACTTTTAAGTCATCTGGTATCATGCCAGTAACTAAGGACTCATTAACCATTTCAACCAAGATTTTAATAAATGATTGCATATTGTTTTTAATGAAATTTGTCTTGATCCTATCTAAACCACAGCTCTTTTTATTCTTTAAATTTGTGATGATGGACTTGACCTCTGCTTCATCTGTTGGATATAAGTAGAGGGAATTTGACTGATTGTGGTCCTTACTTGGGATTTCCTTCTGTTCAGGAATAGCTTTTGCTAGACTCTCAGCAATGTTTGTGAAGAACAAGCTAAATGATTCACATAGCTCTTGATTGTCTGTGATAATTTTGTTGTCTATTTCAAGTGAAGTGCATGTCTCAACTGTTGTTTTTTTGTTGTGTATGATTTCTTTGATAGTCTCCCAAGTTTTTTTGGAATTGTTTCCATATGTTCTGAATTTTTCTGAGTAGTAATTTGACTTTAGTCTTCTTTTTAAGTTTGTTACACTATTCCTGCATCTACAGTATTCTTGGTTCATATCATTATTATTTATGTGAAGGGGATTTTTGAGCTTTGCATGCAGAGTGTCTCGTTGTTTTATAAGTGTAAGGAGTTCAGCTGTGACCCATGGTAAGTTAGTAGTCTGTCTTTTGTTGTTAGTATTGTTTGTTATATTTCTTTGGCTATGCCTGTTCCTTAGATTCAATTGTTTGATGAAAGAGTTATATAGAGAGTTAACAGTACTGTCTGCATCATTATGGGAATCTGCATTTATAGATATATTAGTTTCAGGAGTGTGTTGCCTATCCCAAGAGTCCTCGTGTGTTGTTGATTTTGTCGAGTTATGTTGTAACGTGTTTTTCGAGGGGTTTTATGCAACTGGCATAAGTCAGTAGGAAGCCATTCTATATTTATTTACGCGGCAAATTGTTCTGCCAAGACAATTTTTCATGGTAATTTATTATTATTATTAATTTATTGTAATTATTATTAAGGTATTTTCGGAGCATTTTATAAAAATTATTAGCATTCAGATAGGTTTTCTATGTCTTAGAAAACGCTATCAAGCAAATTATTACGAACGACGATATCATAGAAAATTATCTGATTACGGAATTTTACGGAGTTTTTGTCAGTTAGGGTATTTGAGAGAGATGACTCACTGGGATTTCAAGTACACGCTGAATCTTGTCGAGGAGCATGACGCAATCTTGGGTCGCAAGGTCTAGAAAAGGCGAATTGTTGAAACGGAAATCGACTTCTCCCTCCCGCGGAGTGTAATGAGGAAGGAGTGGGGATCTAGCGCGTAGGGTGCAGCCAATCAGCGAGGACGACGTAAGCCAGATGTCGGTACCATGGTGGGGGAGCCAACGTGTGGATATATCGTTCGACGCGCCGTGAGACGTAGACTATCTGTGAAATACTTGACGAGTATGGATGCGCGTGCGAGTGGCTCCGATGTTCGGTGGAGTTAAGGACAATCTGTGTAGAACTTGCAGTGTACGGTCGCAAATGCGTGACGCTCCGATGTTCAGTGGAGTTAGCGACAAACTTTTGTAAAACGTAACCAGTGCGGTTTTACGCGAGTTTGGGTCCGAGGTACGGACCATAGAATTATATAATCTACCAGGATATCATCAAATTTCGACGGAGATGACGACGTCCAGGAGACTGTGGGAAGCACACAGCATCATCAAGAACGAGGGAGATGCTTTGGCAATTTCCAATGGTAAGCGCACATGACGCAGAGATACGCAATCTCTCATTTTCTTTGTTTTATATTTCATATTTCAGTAACTTCATAGCTTGGAAATAAGAGTAAAATCAATTTATCAGACTCCGTTTTCACGTAATTTTCTATCGGTAATATTCAAATCACAACGCTCCAATTTAAATTTTAAACTTATTATTATTATTAATTTTGCTATACTTGTTTTATATAATAAATTCATTTCTTTTACAATGCAATCTTTGCTTTCAGTAGGTAGCATTAGATATAGACCAATTCCTTCTCCTGATACAATTGTTTGTTGGGTTAATGATCAAATCATACCACGATCTGAGTGAATAGAGTCTTGAATGTGTTCTGCCAGAGCTAGACGTTGTTAAATACAAATTTAGATTTCAACATTGCATTGAGGTCTTGGCGCCCATTAAAACAACATAGCTTAGGCAAAGGTAAACAGTTACATTTCTCTCCCAACAGTGTGGGCTAGCGAAACCATTACATTTGTCGCTACCAACATGGGGCACTAATTACCATTACAATGTGACAGAGTGTACTTGCTATAATTGGTCTTGGAGATATCAAGAATTAATATACTGTGATCACTAATATCATTGCTGACATTTGAAATTTTATAACTTAATTCTGAATTGTTTAGTGACACGTGATCTATTAAGGTAGCTGCAGTGTCACAAAGTCGTGTAGCATATTTAGTGTTGCACTGTTTAAAACCATAGCATGCTATTAGATTTAGATATTTCCTTCTTAATTGATTATCAGCTAGGATATGGCTAAGAAAACTTTCAAATGAATTTAAGAAAGATATGGCATTGCTTCTATTGGGGTTATATGCTGCAATAATATCAATGCTTTTATATGTTGGCTATTACCGGTACTTTTAACATCATCTCTGAATACCTCAATCCACATCATGATTCATTTCACACTTTCTTTTAACATTCACTTTCCATTTGTGTGATAGATAAATACCCAGACCCCCACCAACTTTTTCATCTCGATGAGCAAACACGCTTGTGAAATTGTTGAAGTTATAAAAATCTGCCTCATTACTTTTCACCCAGGTTTCTGTAACTACCAATACATCTATCTGACCTATCATCTGCACGAGAATTTCAATGTCATCAAGCTTATTCCGAATACTTCTGCTGTTAATGTACAAACACCTAACCTCTCCACCTAATTCTAATGAGTTTATGCATGCACTTATATTAGAGTCCTGTTGCATGAAATCATCCAAACAGTTGTACTTATGTTCACTGCACTGTACTTCACCTAGGTGTCCACTTGTAGTCAGCACTTTCTTCTCTCTAAACAATAAAATATCATCACTGGTTCTAGCAATTAGTTTTCCGAGAGTAAAAACTTGGCAACTCTGTTCAAAAGTTTTCCAAATTTCATTGTTCCTCTTCTATTGAGGTGGGGACCATCATAAGCAAGGTCCCTGTCTTGTAACCAAGAGTTCCCTTCTAAAAAAATAATGTTTTTTTTCACCACACAACCAATCCAGTGTTGAATTCACGGCATTAATGTATCGTGGGTCTATGTCACGTCTTTGCAATACACCACTAATACACACTTTTGAACTCGGAAAGGCACTTTTCACTTCGTCCACGAGCTTGTCCATGTCATTCATAATGTGAGTTGGTGTTGGAGAACTGTTCAAGCAATTGGTCCCTACATGAATCATTACCACCTCAGCGTCTTCACGAACCTCGTTTGCCCATACCTTTCTAGTCAATTGCTCAGTTCTTATTCCTGGATAGCAATAGACTGCGGCATCATCAACTACTGGGCCTACATTTCGCAGAATTGAGTCACCCATGACAAGTACACAGGGACGACTCCTTTTCTTAGTAGGGTTATTGATAGGTTTGTCGTATCTGGATGTCCCGTTTTCAATACCGGTATCTTGTCTTTCTTCTACTTGGGAATTGGAACGGCTGAGGATTTCAAATGGATTCTGGGAGATAAAGTTGTTAGGAATATTCCCAGATTTCACCAAGGTAGGCCTACGTCTTGGAAAGCGTGCATTCGTTTTAGACCTAACCTCTAAATAGTCTGCCTGAGTAGGCCTATCTTCTTCTGCTTGTAGTCTTTTTTAAGGAGACTTATTTGAGATTGTGCATTTTTTAAATCAACCACAAGCATTTTGATTATTTCCTCTTTGGAGGCCAATTCTAATTTGAGGAGTTCAGATTCACTCGCCGCTCGCGGCAACTCGTACTTTTTTCCCAGTTGATTTCCTTCACATCTCACAATTTTTTCGCCACTACATGCTTTGTCTTCACAATTAAGACACACCTCTTCAATAGATAAAGAATTGTTATCACATTGAACACTTACATCACCCGATTGGGAACAATTTTCAAGAGATAACCGTTCGTAACTTACGTTTAACATCGCCATCTTTGATAGTAGTATAACTTCCTTAATATGTGAAAAATTAAATCCATTCAAAGTTCATACTACTCTTCAGATAAGGGTCAAAAACTTATCTCAGTAAAGTTTTTTGATAGCACCAACCATTGACCAAAGGGGTGGAAAAAAATGTGTTTTTTTTTTAGAGAAAAAATTATACCTCCCTCAATAGGCACAATATCAAAACCGTTCAATATGGTCAATAGTCCTCTAAACATTACCCATAACCTTTGTCTGAAAGATTTTTTGATATGACCCACCCTTATGCCAAGGGATGAGCAAAATATTGTCGATGAAAATGCCAAGTTGATGAGGGAAGAGCTAGGCCGGAAAATAAGACAATTTATTAAAAGAAATGAATGGAACTTGGCAAGGAGTTAGTAGGGAAACCACACAAAAGGATTTCATAGACATCTCATAGAATTTGAACCAATTCGTCCACTGAGTTCAGGACAGCCCGGTATTGTCGTCATTCCACCTGCCACACGGTAAACTTCGTAAGATGAACATTGTCACCAGACCACAGCTCGCTTTATTCTAACAATCGGCACCTTGGTATCGGTGAACTAATACAACTCTCCGCCGGCCCTCAACGTTCTGTCCATTTTGCTTGTGGAGTTAGCACCGTACTGATAACACGAGCAGCTCAGGGTAATTTGAGTTGCTGCACAACACCTGATATTGTTGATTACATAATTAGAGCATGATCTTTGGATCTTTTCAGCATAGCTCAGGTGCCTTCGTCTCACGTCTTACAACCAACCGACAGCACTTGAGCTCAATCTTGCCAAGTAGCCAGGCTGGTACCTTTATTTTCAGAGACCTCACATTTTTGAAAAATGTATGGTGTCAAGTTTCTGCATTTCTTTAATACTAATATTGGGATTTTAGTTCTTCTAGCACTCCCTTAGTAAAAAAATAAAATAAAAACACACACAACAGGAGACTTAACACTGCTGCCAATGCAACTTGTATAAACGAATGTTGACAATCCTGTGAACTTTGTGGTGTACATTTCATGTCTACTCCAAGGATTTAAATGATCACATTTTATCAGTCTCAGAGGTTTTCTTAAGTTAAGTTAAACAGAATATGCAAACATGCAATTACTGGTATACCTTTTTGCGACTCTTGACTGACAATCTGTTAAACAGTAGCCTATCCGAATTCAAGGAGAAATTGCCGGACATGTAACATAACCTATAACTCTCACACAGTGGCGAAGCGTGATATTTTTTGTAGGGTAGGCTGAAGTTGAATGAATTCCGAAAGTAACAAACGTGCTCAACTCCTCAAAATTCACAGCTTTAGTCTACTGGAAAGGCTGTGTCCTCACCCCCAGTGTCCCATAACTCATCAGAGGTCAGGCCTTTTTTTACTTTAATGGGGCACACACAGTTACTCATACCATGTATGAAAAAAAAATAGAACAATTATCTCAACTAAATTGTATTCTTCACTTTCACAGTAATAATAAAGCAGATGTGTTATTTCAAATAATTAAATCTAATTCGACAAGGAGCATCAGCTAATTAATACATTATAACTCACCATTATTTTTTTTGTAGATAAGTTCGATCCTTCTGTCCTTTTTCTGGGCGTAGACCTCGATAACTCGGGAAATGAATTTTTGACGTTTGGAAGAAGATTTAACAGTTCTCTTTTCTATAGCCAAAATTGCCAAATTCGATAGTCTATCGTTCGTCATTGTGTTGCGGAGGTACGTTTTAACACGTTTCAATGTACTCATGCTTCTTTCGCATGAAGCAGTGGTCGCCGGAACTGAAAGTACCAAGGAAAGTAGCTTCACGCACTCGGGGAGCACATTTTTTAATCCATTGTGTATAATGTATTTGAACAAATCCCTAGGCGATAGGTGTTTATCCTCACTACTATAAACGAACATAAGTTCTCCTGTCAGTTTTTCATGATCGAAGAATGGATACACTTTAAACAATTTTTCGAGAATAAATGTCGGGAATTTATTTGGCCTACTGTAATACAAAACTTCTTCCTGATCTACCAATTCCGTAAAATCTACCTTCTGAAAGTCCTGGAATCTGGTTTCCATATTCACTACTATAGTGTCAACTATTTCAAACGCAAGTCTCTTCAATTTCTGTGATCCTGCTTCATTTAGAGTAGTTTAAAGTTCACCTGTTGAATTTAGGAGAGAGTTAGCTTTCTCAATGCAGGCAAGAAATACTTCTTCACATCTTAGTTTATCAACCGCCTTGGTGCAATTTTCAATTTCGTACTTGCAACGTCTTATATCTACGGTTTTGCTTTGCAGGATGACAAACAATACACCCGCATGCTGAGAAATTAAATTATAAAGCTGCAGCAAAAAAAGTAAACGTCAGATCATTCAATATATTGCCGAGTCCAATTGCCTGATGTAAGGAATTATCATCCCATCCATCATTGTCTATAATATCATGAAATGCGGCTTTTAGTTCCGCATAGTGAATGATAATTGTTGCAACAGCGCGCGAATGAAAGTTCCAGCTTGTTTCACATGAGCTTGGCAATTTGAAACCCCTTTCTCTAAGAAGATCGCTTATTTTACTAGAACGGCTCAAGAAAGTATGGAATCCTGCGAGGTTTGCTACAAAAATCTTAACTTGCGTAATTGTTTTACAAGCATAAAGCAGAACCAAATTTAATTGATGCGCGTAGCAATGGATGAAGAGGGCATGACTTGTTTTACAATACAGTGAACACCAGCATTTTTACCTGCCATTGCACTGCATCCATCGTACGTTTGGGATATTAATTTCCCTTTCGAGATCTTCCAGGTTTTGAGGACGTCAAGCAAAACAGCGGCTATACCTTGAGCACTTCGGTCTTATGAAACGTCATAAAATCCGACGAATCTCTCTTCAATTTCTCCCGATTCGTTATTGGCATAACGGAAAATAACGTTCATTGGACTTGTAGTTGAGACATCCGTGGTTTCATCAGCCTGTATGGAAATAAACGGACTATTTTCAAATTCACTAAAAATCTGTTCTTTAACTACTTCCGTAATACATTCGAGTAGTTCATTTTGTGTGTCAGAGGAAGTGCCTTTATATACCCCATCGGATGATAAATGATCTTTCATATACGGTTCTTCCTCTGCCAAGAAATCCAATAATTCTAAATAATTGCCTTTGTTTAAAGACGTCTCAGATTCATCGTGACCTCTTGCCGCGCCAGGAAACAGAGAGTTGAAATCAGTCTTTTCATTATATTCCTATTTCGCTCGACTTTTTCATTGGGTTTCAAAGCTGCAAGACTCATCGCCTCAGAAAGTGCATGGTCAATTCTAGCGGTACCTAAATGATTATATTTAACAGCTGCTGTGATGTGTGAAATTGAACATTCATTTTTTTTTTTTTTTGCATTAGAAAGAAAATTTTTAAGACTTTCCTCACCAACCCCTCTTTTGCCCCATTCTAAATTGTCTTTAGCAAAAAGCACACAATAAAAACAAAATAATCTATTTCGGGTAGCACTACCACTCAACCGTGGTTTCGACTCGTACCATTGTCTCTGAAACCGTCTTACAAACTTTCCATCGGTTTTCTGAAGTGACAAGCTTGCCGTGGGCTTCCGTTCTTTCACCTGGAATTTTTCCTCCAAAGAGAGTTGAGAAAAAAATGTTGGATTTTCAATAAGAAAATTCAATGGATCATGAGATGTATTGAACGCATCCGTTGAAACGCATGTGTCGTGTAGATTAGCGTACTTATGCCTACTATTTGTTTTCAACTACACTGTAACACAAACACCCCACACAGTAAGATACAAATATATTAATAGAAACACACTTCACTGCACTTAACATTCCACACTGGCAATAGGCTGCACAGATTGGTATCATTCACCGTGTAGCCAGGACTGCCAACATGTCAAAAGAGCACATTAAAAAAACATTCTGCAAGTTAAGTTATGTATTTTAAAGTAACACATAATGAGATTTATCTTAAATTCAATTTTTTGCGTATGTCAGGGTCCTGTTCAGATTTATGTCCATGTTCAATAATTTTTCATGTCAGAAAATTATGCTATCTTGCATTTAATATAGTTGACAACCCTGTAACCAGTGCTGTGCTGTCTTAGTTCTGCCAAACACCCCTAGATTGCAGCAGTTATCGTTGTGGCGTTTCTATCTCCAGGAGTCCTTGGGCAAGCCTTAACGCACAAGTTTACAAGATACACCCCCTCTTCACCCCGCCCACCAAGTAGTTGCTACTGCGTCTGCGCGCGTGAGGCTGAGTTGAGGTGAATAGCTATTGGTTGATTTGGTTGTGAGCAGACACGACGCTAGGCAGCGCGAGTTCAAATATATAATATTCGAAATATCAATCGAAAAACACCAATAACAGCCGAAGAAAACTAATTTAACTTTTTTTACGGATAGGCTGAGCCTCAGCGCCCTAATGGGCGCCTCGCCCCTGCTCTCACATTGTACAGAATACTTTCATCAAATTATACAACATTCCCCAATGCGAGGAGAACCCCAAACAAACATTGTCTTTTCATATCACGATACGTACTTTGCAGTTTCATCTATACTGGTCAAATACTCAAAATGAGGGCCGGCACGATATAAACAATTTATAAGCATAACCTTATTATTCTAAGTCCCAGCCGTCTCCACTGTGAACCAATATCCATTGGCGATGAACAGTGCATATTATGCGGCAATAACAGCAGCCATTTTCAAATCGATTGTTACCGTTTTCGATTGTTTTCACGGCAATAATCGATGTTCGTACATATAGATTATTTAGCCAAAATTTCCATTGCCAATATACCATCTTTTTGGAAGCCTTCATAGGGAGGTTATGGCTGCTTGAGCTTTTAGTTCTCGCATTAAAGAGGCGCAGGTGCGCTTCATAAGAAGGGAGGCAGCGCGTAGTCTGCTACTCCTGTGGGGGTCCGGGAGGGGACACCAAGAGCCCGCCGATGAGCCAGCTCGGTTTCCTAGGCGAAACCCCACACAAAACATGACACAAACCTAAATAAGGAGAAAGAAAAAAAAAAATTGCTGAGTTTTAATTCACTGGCCATGAAAGCCAATACACCACACATAAAACTGTTTTGATTTTTCATTCTCTCTTGATGAACTGTCATTTTAAAGATATTCAACCCAAGTTTTTGTCTTTTCTTCCTGATGTTAAGTTGGTGGGTTGGAGATATTGATTCATCCTAATTGATTGTTTAGCCTCCCTTCAAATGCCTCTTCTGAGGACACTATCATGGAAGAAAGGGGGAGGTTGGAACTACCCTGTTTGGTGTTTCACTATTGATTCAAGTTCAGTGCTTTTACTGAGTGTTGCTGGGCATAGCTTATACGTTACATGGATGGGATAAAGATAATAATCTTTACTTAGTTTATTCTTCAGTTTGCTTTGCCTTTATTCATTTTTCTTCTTTTTGGGCATAGGATTTACTTGCCATTTTCTTAACTTTCTTGCCATTCATGACTTGGGTACTCAAGGTGAGTGATACTATCTGTCCATATATGGAAATATTTTCAACTTTTCTTTCTGAGAATTTCTAGGACTGACTTTAGCCTGAGTGGGCTGAATGGCTCATTTCTCCAGTGCTTCCTTCAGAGGATATGTTACACTTTGTACTTCCCCTACATCATTGTGTCTGTTCTAATGCCAACCGACCACAGAAGGTGCTCTGAATCTGATTTTCATTATTTTTTGTATTGATTTCTTTAGGCTCAACACAAATTTAGTTACCGGTACACTAGATTAGGTTGCTGGTTTAGAATGATGGACAGAGGGCTTCTAAACTAATTGAGTGATTAATGAGGAATTAATGCAACTTATGGAGCTGATTGCTGAATACATAAAAAGAAGACAAATATTATTTTAACCTATGTTCCATATTTGATATCCACAGAGTTACATTACTGTATTTACATGCATATGCAGTGCACATATTAAAAAAAAAAAAAAAAAAGAAGTGGGATACACATCATACAGGATGCAAACGGAAGGCACAACCAAATCTTAATTTGTAATTAAGATCAATAATTAATTCAATTCTCCTGTCACATCAGTTCCTGTCTACAGTACTTAGTCCCTGGTAAAACGTGGATTTCAAATAATAATACACAAGTACATTATATACTTCCTGTTGGAACATTGAAGAATCTACCCGATTTATCACTTCCCTGTAATTGCTTTCTCATCATATTTATTATCATAATACACTCACAATTCCACTCGAATTCAACTCTATGCCTTCAACAATAATAATCAAATCAAAGCAGAAAACACATATTCCAAAGAACTAACAAACTCAATCTGGTTTACCAAAATCTCAAGAGGTGCCATTTTCTGTCCACATTTCTAACATCCTCCCACCTTTTGATTTGAAACATATAATCAAAACCTATCAATTGTCATATTGGAAAATCTTAAGGAAAGTCTTATCTCTCTGCCACTTCTTGTAGTATTCGCCTTTTGCAGAGTAAATTGCGACTCTGCCTTTGCGGTCGTCCCTCCCACCATCGCGATTCCACAAGTGTACTAACGTTACAACCTCTGGAAGGTAGGTCAGCTGGGTTCTTATGACCTGGAATATGACTCCAATCTTCAATCTTAGTGTTGGTGTGTATTTCGTTCACCCTGTTTTGGACGAAAGTCCCCTTTTCCAAGCAATCATTTAAAGAACGCGTACCTTTAGATTTACATGAGGCATCGGAGACACTTGTCGTAGAATTATCCTTAAAAACTCCTCGATGTGGCAAGTAGTGTCTAGCGTACCTGTCTTCTTCTACCCTGAATTCCTCATTTATTCCATCATTTAACCATGTTTGAAGTACTTCATTGTAGGCATTGAACTTATTTTCCTGTTTCCATTTTGCAGTTGAAGGTACCGGCAGCAGTCTCTTCTCAGCTATCACTCGATTATCCTGAAGCGTGTCACGGTATTCTGACCAGGGTAAACAGACTTCATATCTCCCTTCAGGGTTCCTCTTTACTGTCTTCTTAAAATGGTCAATCACTGCAGCTTCCATTTCTTCGTTCGCTTTTTTCTCACATGAATCTATAATTCCAAGAACATCCCATCTCCACAAATCTGACAGGTGATTAGTACGGGTGAGGAGGGTGGTCAACATTGATGCACGAGTGGTTTGATCTGATGATTCTTTCATCTTTCCCATGACAACCCATCCTAGCCTTGTCCGCACAGCTGTTAGGCCGCACTCTAGTTCATGCATCTCTCCAGTATATACCTTTGCTGCTACATCAGCCCCAATCAGGATTTCAATTGCCGGCTGTCCACGTCCAACATCTATGAGGAATATCCCCTTCCTTTTAAGCTCCTCTATACAAGAATTTGATTTAGGACGTGTGATAGATCCACATATTATTGGCTGATCCAACACTTCAATGGAGCAAGAATAATCGTCTGTTATGCTCTAAAAACAAATTTTATAACACTGATGATACATCTTCTTCGTCACGCTCCCTCCAAACAAAGCATGTATCACAGATTCAGATTTGGTGGAGGGAAACCCCATCTCATGTGCTGCTCTCTTCAATATATACGAACGTTGTGAACCTGTGTCGATAACTGCTCTTACCGTCCGCTTCCTTCCATTATTTTCCAGATTCACTAACAGAGTCTGCAGAATTACTTCTGAATAGCATTGATTTGACAGAGATGCATTCTGGTTTGGTATGGTTTCTTCTGTATCTTGCATTTTCTGCTTGGACGGTATCTCTGGACACATGATGGTGCAGTGTCTCTTGAAACAGACAATACAAATAATTCTCTGCTTACAATCTCTTGCCCTATGCCCCGGTTTGAGACAGACGAAGCAACCATTCTTCCTTTTTAGGGCATCTAGCCTCTGTTCACGAGTTAGTTGCTGAGCCACGAAGCAATCCTAGCTGTCATGCTGTTTATCACAGAGCAAACAATTAATGTAGTTTGTTTTCTTCTCACCTGATAAGAGATTTGTCGCTGTAGGGAAAACTTGATCGACAATCCGTTCCGCTCTGTCACTTTCCTCACATAGCCTGAAGCCTGATTTTGCTAGGAAAATCCTCTCCTCACCTTCCACTTCACTTCTCAGAAACAATAATAGGTTCTGTAACTTATCTTCGTATGTTCTGTTCCCATTTTTCTTATCACTGTCCGTGTTACAGTTTCTTAGCCATACCCTCAACATCTCTTCAGGTATACACAATTCCACAAGAGGAAATAGCATGGCCGCACACTTATCTGACGTAACACCTAATGATTCTAAAGCACGCAGATGTGATGCAAGCATGTCATACACTTGAGCAGTGAAAGGTTTATTTTTGGCTTCAGTTACATTCCTAATCACTAAATATAACCTCTCCCGCACATAATATTCAACCAGTAGCTCCTCTCTGCCAAATCTGTTTCTCAAGCACTCCACAGCCTTGTTGTAGTTTTGAGCAGTACACGGAAAGCTGTCGAGAATACCTTGAGCTCTGGAGCCCTCTGTTGTAGCCTGTATTAAATACTGAAATGTATCTTCGTCTTCTATTTCATCGTCTTCATGAATACGTCTGAACTCATAATGTCGATTATTCAGGTCCGTATTGACGTAACTGTAACTTTGAAAGAATAATAGATTTTCCGCCTTCAATACTGTTTATTTCTATTACTTACAGGGACTAGTTTCGGGGGCTAATACTCCCCCTTCCTCAGCCTGTCCAAAAAAACTTCACAAATGAAATTTGAAGTTTTGTTGGACAGGCTGAGGAAGGGGGAGTATTAGCCCCCGAAACTAGTCCCTGTGTAACGTGTTTTTCGAGGGGTTTTTATGCCACTGGCATAAGTCAGTAGGAAGCCATTCTATAATTATTTACGCGGCAAATTGTTCAGCCAAGAGAATTTTTCATGTTAATTTATTATTATTATTAATTTATTATAATTATTATTAAGGTATTTTCGGAGCATTTTATAAAAATTATTAGCATTCAGATAGGTTTTCTATGTCTTAGAAAACGCTATCAAGCAAATTATTACGAACGACGATATCATAGAAAATTATCTGATTACGGAATTTCACGGAGTTTTGTCATTTAGGGTATTTGAGAGAGATGACTCACGGGGAATTCAAGTACACGCTTAATCTTGTCGGAAAGCATGACGCAATCCTGGGTCGCATCGTCCAGGAAAGGCGAATAGTTGGAACGGAAATGGACTTCATCATCGCCGCGCCGTGTGTAATGACCCGGAGGAGGGGAAGATCGCGTGGTGGGTCAGCCAATCAGTGAGGACCACGCAAGCTGAAGTCGGCTGAAGAGAGGGGGAGCCGACAGGTGCATATATCGTTCGACGCTCCGTGGAACCAGGTGAATCTGTATAGAATTTAACGAGTACGGTTGTACGCGGGAATCGCTCCGATGTTCCGTGGATTGGAGGACTAACTTTTGTAAAACTTAACCAGTGCGGTTGTACGAGTGTTTGGGTCCGAGGTACGGACCATAGAATTATCTAATCTACCAGAATCTCATCAAACATCGACGAAGATGACGACATCCAGGAGACTGTGGGAAGCTCACAGCATCATCCAGTACGAGGGAAAGGCTTCGGGCATTTCCAGTGGTAAGCGCTAATGACGCAGAAATACGCAATCTCTCATTTCTCTTGGTTTTATATTTCATATTTCAGTAACTTCATAGCTTGGGAATAAGAGTAAAATCAATAATTTATCAGACTCCATTTTCACGTAATTTTCTATCGGTAATATTAAAATCGCAACGCTCCAATTTAATTTTATACTTATTACTATTATTATTAATTTTGCTATACTTGTTTTATATAATAAATTCATTTCTTTTACAATGCAATCTTTGCTTTCAGTAGGTAGCATTAGATATAGACCAATTCCTTCTCCTGATACAATTGTTTGTTGGGTTAATGATCAAATCATACCACGATCTGAGTGAATAGAGTCTTGAATGTGTTCTGCCAGAGCTAGACGTTGGTAAATACAAATTTAGATTTCAACATTGCGTTGAGGTCTTGGCGCCCATTAAAACAACATAGCTTAGGCAAAGGTAAACAGTTACATTTCTCACCCAACAGTTAGGGGCTAGCAAAACGTTTCACCTGTAAGTAATAGAAATAAACAGTATTGAAGGCGGAAAATCTATTATTCTTTCAAAGTTATGTCTGAACTGACTCCAAAAACCGATATAATCTTTGATATCGCCATTGAACTTCTTCAGTTCGATCTTGGGCAACTTCAACTTCGTTCTACAGGTTGGGGAAGAACTGACAGATCCAGTAGCCAGGTTAGGTGCTACCTGTGAAAAGCTTACGTTATACGCCTCCATCTTCACACGTACATAGTCCATTTTCTCTTGATATTCTGCAACCGATTAATACTCTTTTTCAAAATCTGACTCTGTATTCTCATCATCTTCCATGAATGTAGTAGAAATCTGTTCATCAAGTTCACGTAATTCACCATTAAGCCTCTCCATGGTCGAATATCTAGTTTTCACAACTTCATCTTTGGGGATCCGCGCACTCATTTCACATATGAACGCATCGTACGTCTTTGTGAATATTGCTCTCACTGGCGCTTGTTTCTTGATATATCTTTCCATTTCATTCACAATAATAACTACTGTATTCAACTTGAACTTACCGATATCTGCACCACTATATCACGTCAGGGTCACCACTATGTTGGAACATCGACAAATCTACCCGATTTATCACTTCCCTGTATTACCTATTGCTTTCTCATCATATTTATTATCATAATACACTCACAATTCCACTCGAATTCAACTCTATGCCTTCAACAATAATAATCAAATCAAAGCGGAAAACATGTATTCCAAAGAACTAACAAACTCAATCTGGTTTACCAAAGTCCCAAGAGGTGCCATTTTCTGTCCACATTTCTAACACTTCCAGTAGAAAAACATTGCTTTTTGTCTAGTGTTGTTAGAGGAAGCAATGGCATGGGTTTGTGACGCGTGGTGGTTGCAACGATCAGTCTTGAGTTGAGCATGTGCTACTTCCTGTCTCTTGTGACTTGATGCCAGATCAAAACAAATGTGCCATGGCTTGTCTTCAGTGATTGGTACATTTCACATGACAAACATGTAATTTCCATGAACTTACATAAAACATGGTGTCTCTCACAAATGTTCACGATTTCAATGTCTTGATTGGGCGTCAAGTTAATTGGAATAGGTTGGTATTCTGTGTGAATGCCCATGTAGGAAGAGAAAGACATGAGAGTGTTCTAGGACCAGAGGGTTGGGGCGGAAGAAATGAGGAAGGAAAGAGACTGTTGGACTTCTGCCAAAGGATCAGCCTGCTAGTTGGGAACTCCTGGTTTAAGAAAAGAGAGAGCCACACAATCACATGGTACAGTGATGACTTGACCAGGAAGTCGGTGGTCGACTATATACTGTATGAGAAAGAACTAAATAAGAATATCACGGACATCAAGGTTATACCATCGGAGAACCTGAATAGCGACCATCGATTGCTGGTAATGAACCTGAGAGGGAGTAAGGAGAAGAAAGGGACTGAGAACCAGAAAAGACATATAAGGATGTGGAAACTGAAAGAAGGGGATAGAAGGGTCGAGTACCTCAACATGGTAAAGGAAGGAATTCCAACAGATGAAGAAAGAGGGGTGGAAGAGGAATGGGCTAGATTTAAGAAGACACTAGTAGGTGCAGCAGAAGCAGTATGTGAGAGGACAAGTAGTAAGAAGAGGTGGAAGGAAACACCATGGTGGAATGAGAAGACAAAAGATATAGTAAGGGAAAAGAATAGAGCCTTTAGGAGGTGGTATCAAAATAGGACGGTATAGACAAGGGAAGAGTACCAGGAAAGAAAGAAGGAGGCGAAGAGAGTAGTGGCTGAGGAGAGAAGAAAGTGGATGGAAGAGTGGACAAAGATGATGAAGGATAGTGAAGGTACAAAAAAGGTCCTGTATGGGATGGTAAAAAATAAGAGGCGGAAGGATCCTAGGGATTATGTTAGAATGGTGAACAAAAGGGGACAAGAGATAGAAAATAGGGAATAACTGAAGAAAATGTGGAAAGAATATTTTGAAGAACTTCTGAACCCAAATGGAAATGATGGTGAGGAGGAAGAAATCGGGGAAGAGGAAGATGAACTGCAAACAGAAAAGGACTTAACATGGAAAGAAGTGGAAGATGCAGTGAAAAAGATGAAAGGAGGGAAGGCACCGGGTGTGGATGAGTTGAGTGTGGAGATGGTGAGAGCAGCAGGAGAGGTGGGGATACAATGGTTGTACCGAGTGATGAGGACAGCATGGAAGGAAAGGAAGACCCCAGAGGACTGGAAAAAAGGAATAATTGTCCCGATCTTCAAGAAAGGTAGCAGAACAGATTGCAGAAACTATCGGGGAATAACACTGTTTTTTTTTTTTGTCGTGTAGCCTCCTGAGAGGCCGAGTGCAGGTCTTTCTAGTCGACGCCCGTGGGCGACCTGCGCGTCGGGATGAGAGATGGAATGGATGAAGAGGAATGAAACTGGGCAAGGATGTGGAAGGAAGCGGCCGTGGCCTGTCAGAAGGTACTGTCCCAGCATTTGCCTGGTGTTGAAAATGGGAAACCACGGAAAACCATTTCAAGGACAGCCGACGGTGGGGCTCGAACCCACGCGTCTACCCAGTCAGCAGAGAGCTTGGTCCCTTGACCTTACGCAGCGCTTTAGCCCGCGCAGCCACTACTGTCGGTATAACACTGATGAATCATTGTGCAAAGATCTTCGAGAAAGTTTTGGAAAGGAGAATTAGGACAAGGATAGAAGGAGGGATGAGGGAAGAACAACATGGCTTCAGAGCAGGAAGGTCCACAGTGGATTTGATTTTTGCTATAAGGCAGTTACAAGAACAGCACTAAAGTAAGAAATGAATACATAAATAAATATTATTTATGACGTTGAGTGTTAAGGAGACTGAAATATTATCATCATTCCACCGGGCGAAGCCGGGTGCTACTGCTAGTGGACTATAAAGAGGATAAAGGAGATGTACAAGGGAAGCGTGAGCTGTGTGAAAGGGGGAGGAGAGAGATCGGACTGGTTGGAACAGAGAAACGGCCTGAAACAAGGAAGTGCACTGTCACCGTTACTTTTCATTGTGGTGATGGATGACATAATGACCCGAGTGGCACAAGTAATTGGGGAGGGAAAGATGAAAGCAATGGTGTTTGCAGATGATTTGATGATTAGGGGAAACAAGGAGGAGGAGGTACAGGAACAGTTGGACGTGTGGGAAAGAATAATACAAGGATATGGGATGAAATTTAGCATAAATAAGAGTGAGATGGTGATCACAACAAGGAAGAAGGAAAGAACCACAACGGAAATAACAATTGGTGGGGAACAGCTGAAGAAAGGAAGGAAGGAAGCTTGTAGTTTAATGTGACCGTTAATCTAGAGATCATGAGCCACGGGACCTCCTTTTTACGTTGAATCCGAACCACAGGACATAGCATTTCAATTCGAAAATCTCACATGCATTGACCGGGAATCGAACCCAGACCGCCTTGGTGAGAGGTATACAGCTAGACCGCTGAGCCACCACGCCCCTAGCTGAAGAAAGTGGAGAGTTTCAAGTATCTGGGAGGCCTGATACAAGATAATGGAAGAAATGATAGAGAAATAAATGAGCGGGGGAGGCAGGCAGAAGCATTTCGGAGGAGTGTGAGAAGCATGTTATGGAGCAAGGATGTCCCTCAGAACAGCAAAAAGATCATATATCGGACGTACTATGCCCCTATCCTGACGTATGCCTCGGAGACCTGGGTTATGAAAGGAAGGGAGAAGAGCAAAATACAGGCCAGTGAGATGAGGTTCTTGAGAAACAGTATTGGAGCTACAAAGATGGACAGAATAAGAAATGAGAGGACCAGAGAATTAATGAAGGAGGAACCATTACAGGATGGTATAGAGAAATCTAGACTTAAATGGTATGGACATGTAAAGCGAATGGAGGAGAAGAGGATACCCAGGAGAGTACACGAGACGAAGTGGGAAGGAAAGAGACCGAGAGGAAGACCGAGAGACAGGTGGCTGAAGGGGGTGGAAGAAAGCGTGAAGAAGAGAGGAGAAGACTGGACAAGGGTGGAGGCTGTGAGATGGTGGGAAGACAGAAGACGTTGGAGAGGCTTGTGTTCCAAACAGACCCGGCCAGTGGCTGGAAACTGTGCAAGATGATGATGATGATGGTATTCTGTGTGTGCAAATGTGACAAACGTGTGCATCAAAATAGATAAGATCATTAACCGCAGGAGAAAAGCTTAAAATGTTCAAGAAGTAAAAGGAAATCATGCCATGTGTAGGAAATATGATGTATCATATATCAATATCGAAAAACATACGGTAGGTAAGAAGTATACAATATTTTATTTTATATTAATTTGGTGTTTGCAGATGATGTCATGATCTGCAGAGAAAAAGAAGATGATATCCAACAATGACTAAATTGGTGGATTGGTGTTTGGATTACAGAACAGCCAAATGATCACCGTATGTTGGGTGAAGAGCAGGGAAAGCAAACCTATCAAGCTGAAATCGGTACAACATGACAACATTTTAAATACCTTGGCAGCATTTTGTCGACAGATAACAGGTTAACCCAAGAAACCAGCAGTGGAGTTCAAGCAGCTGCAAACTTTTACAACTCTGTTTCACAGCTTCTGTGGGACAAAACCTTTCCACAGAAAGCTAAAATATCACTGTTCAAATCCTACTTACTTCCCATATTGACCTATGGTCTAGAAGCTGCTACAATGACTCCTCGGGACAACAGCCGGATACAAACTAGAATGGAGGACAGTGGTGGAAGAAGAACGGTGACAAGACAGACAGCTATGAAAGGGGCTTGTTCATTCTCTCACCCGGCCTGCTGGAGTGGAGAATCAATGATAATGATGAGTAATCTTGTACTGCATATTCAGCTTAAGCACTGTGTAATATTTGTGTTCTTTCACAGCAGGTATCATCTAGCCATCTTAAATCGACATAAATATGTTCCATTTTAACTAAAGTACTTACAGACTGTGTTATGTATACTGTTTGTTGTTGTTGTTGCTTATTTTAGGGGCTGCAACATCTTGGTCATATAGCCCCAATTGGATGTGTGTGTGTGATAAGCTGTGTTATTGCAATGGCTGTACTACACTGAGTGGTCAAACATCACGGGAAGGGTAGTCCTAGGAGAAAATGTGCTGTGTATCACTCCTGAGTGTTGTGGTAAGCTGAGGCGGAGCAGAGCAGTATGTCACAGAGAAGCTGGCAACACGTCACAAGCTAGCCGACTTTGAACGTGGGATGATCATTGGCGCATGTTCAAAGTATTTTGGAGATTACACACGAATTCGGGTTTCCGAGGTCAACAGTGTCGAGGGTAGATCTTCAATGTGCAGAGATAATGTTACCATTTGAAAGGGGATACTATTAATTTTCCACCCAATCAATACCAAAAGTGTTTGGATAACACAAAAACTTTAATTAAGTTAGGGACATGTTTTGGGTCTAAATCAACCCTTCTTTAGCCTTACAATTCAGATGTGAACATTGTCATCAGATAAACATCATTTTTAAGAACACATAATTATATAAAAAACAAGCATAATTACCATATTTCCTCGCATAATCGTCGCACACCATTTTTCAAACACTAAAGTAGGTTTATATCGCATAATCATCGCATAGCATATTTGTATTAGTGAGCCAGTCAGTTGCACATGCTGCCGCGACTTTATAACCTGTCAGAAGAAAAATATCTCGTCTTTATGCTTGCGGGCTATGTACTGTGACGAGAGCGGCAAGCTTAGTCACTTAGCACATTCCGCGAGCTTATAATGTGACGTGATCTTGTCAGGAGAAAGTCAATACTGTCCAGAACACATCGTCTAAGCAGATGATTCAAAATAACACAGTTGATGATGTGGAGAACACACGATGAGAACGGATTGGATCCTTTTCACCATCAACTAGTCTAACCAGGAGAACATGCCTGATAATTGAAGTTCTACAACAGGTCAAATGCAAATCTACAGCTTTGTTTAGTGATATTTTTAACACCATTCGCCATTGGCATGGTGTTGTACACAATCAGCTGATAGGGACGTTCATTTCGCCAACACGTTTCACTGATTCATTAATTTGCAATTTCTATGATAAGAATTATTGTGGTTACATGAGGAGGTTTGTTTAGTGGTGAGACATCATATGAACTTCCAGCATGAAAATGCTTCTGAGACAATCAGAACACAAAATCCTGAACTAAATTTAAAAGAAGATGATATTGTTTCCAAGTTCAGTTTCAAGACACAAAAAAAATATTAGTAATTTAATCATAGAAGTAGGTCCACAAACTCGAAGACAATTACTTCATACAAAATTGAAGGTTGGATGGGTAATTTGTAATGTGGCAGATTATCTAGTTGCTAATAGAGGCTACAAATGCAGCAGGTACAATCACCGGTATCAAGCATGTAATGGCGATGAAACCTGCCCTTTATGTGCAGGTAATCATAAAATGAAAGATTGTACAGCTCCTGAAAATGAACATCGTTGTATTAACTGCATCAATTATAATAAGTATAATAAGAAAGAAAATATATGTGTGAAGCATTCTTCTTTACACAAAAGTTGTCCTAGTTTGCATGCTGTTTTAACAAGGTATATGATGAATATAGACTATTAATGTTTATTCTACAATATCAACATATATGACATCAAATCGAGGAACTTACATAAATTGTATTCAAATAAATCTACAGCATTCAAGGGCTGCAACAGCCAACTTAATGAAGATCATTGAGATAAATTCATCGGACATAATATTTATTCAGGAACCATATACGTACAACAATCAACCTGCAGGTATTTCTAAACGATATCGTACATTTACTTCTGGTAATGAAAAGAGTAGAGCTGGCATAGTAATTACAAATAGGGGTATAGACGCTTTACTTATTGAACAATTATCAGATGAAGATATTGTTGTCATGCAAATAATATACGGGAAATTTCAGTTCTTCACAGCAAGTGTATATTTAGATTATAGTCTTCCATTAGAAGAAGAATTAAAGAAAATAGACCAGCTTTTAAAATTTACTAACGGAGCCGGGGTCATTATAGCTATGGACAGTAATGTCAGATCAACAACATGGCACGATGTGCTAACGAATTCAAGAGGTAGAATACTAGAAGAATATATTGCTAGTAAATCACTTCATATAATTAATGAAGATAGTGAAAGAACTACATTTCAGAGCAGCAGAGGTTCTAGCAATAATGATCTTACTATAGTTAATGATCAACTTCTGGCAGTAATGCAGGCATGGAATATTAGCGAAGAGGAGAGTTGTTCAGATCATAACATTATAAAATTTGAAATCAGGACTGAAATACCGATACGTAACAAGCAAGAGTGTAGTTTTCAAGGTGTAAGGTTCTAAGTGCAAGACGATAAATATAAAGAATTTGATAATAATCTTGCCAAAAATCTTTCTAGAAATTTTAACAAGGCTAATTATATTGGAGACATGAAGGAATTAGATCAGTTTCTGTCCCAGCGTGTGGAAAGAGAAGTAGAATTAGAATCTATTGTTAACAAATTTGCTGAGATATTACAGTCAACTTGTAGGCAAACATTTATAACACTTAAGGGACCAAATATGTCAGAAAGGAAGAAATCAGTTCCATGGTGGACTGACGCCCTTACTATACTTAGGAAAAGAACGGCAGCTTTAAGGCGGAGATTCCAAAATCCTAAAAATAATGACGAACTCAGAGAGATCCATAAGCAAGCTTATTTTGTTGAGAAGAGGAAGTACCAAGCAGCTATCAGAAAAGAGAAATTTGACTCCTGGAAACAATACTTTAACACAACATCATCTGTAAATCCGTGGAATGAAGTGTATAAACTGGCTTCAGGAAAAATAAGGAACAACATTCTCATGTCAACTCTTCAGAAACCTGACGGAACGACAACATTAAATATGGAAGACACTATAGAATATATTATGGATTATCTTATTCCGGAAGATAGAGAAGAAGAAGATACAGATCAGCATAAAAACATAAGGAGGTTAATTAATGAATTAATTAATACTTGCGATGATAGATATTTCACCGAGGAGGAGATTCGTCAAACCATTAGTAGCTTCAATCCAAAGAAAGCACCAGGCGAAGATGGAATAACTATGGAAATACTCCTACAAACTTTCAATAATTTTCCTAAGTTTTTAACGTCAATATATAATGAATGTCTCAAAAGAGGATGCTTCCCTAAAATTTGGAAGAGAGCAAAAATAATTCTCATACTTAAACCAGGAAAAGAAAAGAGTACAGATTCATCGAAATTTAGACCAATTAGCTTGTTGAATCTAGCGGGCAAGGTACTGGAGAAGTTATTGATTAGTAGAATAATGCATCATATGTACAAAAATAAATTAATGAATAATAATCAATCTGGAGTTACACCACAGAAGAGCACAACCGACGCAGCAATGGAAGTGAAGCATTTTATAGAACCGGAATTAGAAAAAGGGAACGTAATAATTATGACCAGCTTGGACGTTAAAGGTGCTTTTGACGCCGTTTGGTGGCCTGCTATTCTAAAAGGACTAAAAGATATGGAATGCCCTAGAAATCTATACAAACTCTCTCAAGACTATTTCCAAGGAAGAACAGCTTTCATGTCCATTAATAGCAACAACACTGAGAGAAGACTTACTAAAGGTTGTCCGCAAGGTACATGCTGTGGTCCTGGTTTTTGGAATCTATATATATAAAAATCAATGTTACGTGATAGTTTGTCTGTCTGTGGGTGTGTATGTCTCCTATGCGTTCATATACCATTCATCCGATTGCGATGAAACTTAGGTGAGGTGTCGAGTACATTCCAAGGAAGGTTTCTGACTTAGTAAATTCATTTTGCAATAGGTAGCGCACGAGTAGATTCAACAAATGAGCGACGATGCGCGAAGCGTTTCAAAAAGTCCCGTATGTGTTCATATACCATTCGTCCGATAGCGATGAAACTTGGGTGAGATGTTGTGTACACTTATGTTAAGGTTTCAAAATTAGTGAATACATTTCACAGTAGATAGCACACGAGTAGATTGAACAAATGAGCGACGACACGCAAAGCGTTTCAACAAAGTCCCTATGCATTTATATACCGTTCGTCCGATAGCTATGAAACTTGCCTAAGACGTTGTGAACTCTTCATGAAAGGTTTCTAGCTTAATAAATTCAATTTACAATAGGCAGTGCACGAGAAGATTCAACAAATGAGTGACGACGCACGAAGCGTTTCGAAAACTTCCCATATGCGTTCATATACCATTCATCCGATTGCGATGAAACTTAGGTTGAGATGTTGTGTACACTCCAGGGAAGGTTTCTAGCTTAACAAATCCATATTACAATACGTAGCGCAAGAGTAGAATCAACAAATGAGGGATGACACGCGAAGCGTTTTAACAAAGTCCCGTATAGATTCATATACCATTCGTCTGATAGCTATGAAACTTCGTGATATGTTGTGTGCCCTTCAAGGAAGGTTTCTGGCTTAGTAAATCCAATTTACCATCGATAGCGCATGAGTAGATTCAACAAATGAGCAACGAGGCGCGAAGCCTTTCAACAAAGTCCCGTATGCGTTCATATACCATACGTGCGATAGCGATGAAACTTAGGTGAGATGTTGTGTGCACTCCAGGGAAGGTTGCTGGCTTAGTAAATCCATTTTGCAATAGGTAGCGCACGAGTAAATTCAACAAATGAGCGACAACGCGTGGAGCGTTTCAACAAAGTCCCCTATGTTTCATATACCATTAGTCCGATAGCGATGAAACTTGGGTGAGATGTTGTGGACACACGTGAAGGTTTCTAACTTAGTAAATACATTTTACAGTAGGTAGCGCACGAGTAGATTCAACAAATGAGCGACGACACGCGAAGTGTTTCAACCAATATGCATTCATATACCATTCGTCCGATAACGGTGAAACTTGGGTGAAATATGGTGGACACTCCAAGAAAGGTTTCTGGCTTAGTAAATACATTACACAGTAGGTAGCACACGAGTAGAATCGACAAATGAACGACGACACGCGGTGCGTTTCAACATAGTCCCGTATGTCTTCATATACCATTAGTCCGATAGCGATGAAACTTGGGTGAGATGTTGTGGACACTTACGTGACGGTTTCTAACTTAGTAAATACATTTTACAGTAGGTAGCGCACGAGTAGATTCAACAAATGAGCGACGACGCACGAAGCGTATGCATTCATATACCATTCGTCCGATGATGATGAAACTTTGGTGAATTGTTGTGTGCACTCCAGGAAAGCTTTCTGGCTTAGTAAATTCCGTTTACAATAGATAGCGCACGAGTAGATTTAACAAATGAGCGATGCCACATGAATTGTTTTAAAAATGTCCCATATGCGTTCATATACCATTCATCCGATTGTGATGAAACTTTGGTGAATCGTTGATTACACTCCAGGGAAGGTTTCAAGCATAGTAAATCCATATTACAATAGGTAGCGCATGAGTAGATTCAACAAATGAGTGACGGTGCGCAAATCGTTTAAACAAATCCGGTACGCTGTCATATACCATTAATCCGTTTGCGATTAAACATTGATGAGTTATTGTGTACCCGCCAGGGAAGGTTTTCGACTTAGTAAATCCATTTCGCAATAGGTAGCGCACGAGTAGATGCAACAAATGGGTGACGACGCGTGAAATGTTTCAACAAAATCCCCTATGCGTTCATATACCCTTCTTCGATTGCGATGAAACCTTGATGAGTTATAGTGTACACGCCAGGAAGGGTTTCGACTTAGTAAATCCATTCCACAATAGGTAGTGCACGAGTAGATTTAACAAATGAGTGACAAGCGCAGGAATCGTTTAAACAAAATCCCGTATACGTTCATATGCCATTCATCGCATTGCGATGAAACTTTGGAAAGTTGTTGTGCACGCTCTCACGAGTGATTCTATATTAGTAAATCCACTTTAAGATAGCTTAGAGGCAGTTAACGGAAATTGAAAATCATTTTGTTTATCCAAAAGCACTTCAAGAAACAGAATTTTAACGCCAACACTTTCTTTGATTGGCATTGCAACGCATGCCGGGTACAGCTTGTATACAATATAATTCTCTACTTATATTGCAGGATACAAATCGCACGAAGGTAGTTGCATTTGCAGATGACGTATTACTGCTTGTTAAAGCAACATCTATTAAAGAGGCAGAAAATTATACTAATATAGAAATGGACAAAATTTCAATTTGGGCTAAACTCAACAAGATCAGATTTAATGAACAAAAACCAAAGTTATGGTCTTGTCGAGAAGAAATAGAAAAGAAGAAAAAGAGATTAAAATTTATCTTAATTACAAAAGCTTAGATCAGGTGGACACCGTTAAATATCTTGGAATTATTTTCGACCACAAACTTACATTTAGAGAGCACATTAACTATATGACTGAAAAATGTAGGAAACTGATATATAGTCTCTCAAGATTTGCAAAGCTAAACTGGGGTTTAAAGCATACAGCTCTGAAGGTAATATACAAAGGTGGAATCTTACCTCTCATTTTGTATGGAGCACCAGTATGGAGAAAAGTTATAGAGAAAACTTGCTATAAAGTAAAATTGATAAAGAGTCCAAAGGCCGATAAATATCAGAATAGCTAAAGCTTATCGCACTGTATCTAATGAAGCTCTCTGTGTGATAACAGGATTAATTCCAATTAATATTCAAATTGAGGAGACGGTAGCATACTACGATCTTATTAAAGTTAATAGTAAAGAAGATCGCTCAATTGACATGGACATGGAAGTAAATCAATGGTCTCACCCTGCTGACATTGTTAAAATTATTGACGAAAATTATGAACAGATGCATTCTTTCAATGTTTACACTGATGGAAGTAAAAGTGAGGATGGAGTAGGATCTGGAATTGCCATATACAATGGAAACGAGTTCATTCAACAGCTGCAATATAAACTAGACAAACGATGTTCTAATAATCAAGCAGAACAGCTTGCTATCATAAAGGCATTGCAACATCTAGAATCCATGGACACGGAGCAGAGAACCGCACTCATTTTCACAGACAGCCAAATTACAATAGATGCACTTAAAAACTACAAAAACCATACATTTCTCATAGAGGAAATTAGAAGAAAAGCAATTGAAATGGAGAAACAGAATTGGGTGATCGTCTTCAGTTGGGTTAAGGCGCATAACGGAAATGAGGGAAATGAATTAGCGGACCTGCTGGCTAAAGAAGCAGCCCAAAGCGGTTTGAGTGAGTGCTATAATAGAATTCCAAAAAGTAATATGCTAAAAGAATTAAGTGTGTTTAGTTTGAGAAAGTGGCAGAATGAATGGGACAATACATCCAAGGGCGAAATTACAAAATCATTTTTCCCCAGTGTACAGGACAGATTAAAATTGAAAATGAACATAACGCCCAATTTTACAGTTATGACAACAGGACACGGCAATATTAAATCATACTTATGCAGATTTAAAATTATAGATAGTCCAACATGTATATGCAATAACGGTCACCAGACTGTAGATCACTTATTATATGAGTGTAAGTTATTAGGCAAAGAAAGAGATATATTAATAGCACATATTTTAAGATAAGGCAACTGGCCTATAAAGAAAGATGAACTTGTTAGAAACTACCTTAGGGAATTCTTTACTTTTGCAAACTCTATCTCATTTGAAATACTAAATAGATAATTTTTATTTATATTTTCTTAACTGTTAATCATTTTAGTGACACAAATTTCATTTAACAGGCCATAGATGTATGTATGTCTACCCCTTATTATTCCCGTTTTCCAACGGGGTCGGGGATGAGATGCGATGGAATTATTTGTGGTGATGGTTTTTACGGCCAGATGCCCTTCCTGACGCCAACCTCATGAGAGGAGTTAATGAGAGATGAAATGAATGACGGTGAATGAAACTGGGCAAGGATGTGGAAGGAAGCGGCCGTGGCCTGCCAGAAGGTACCGTCCCAGCTTTTGCCTGGTGTTGAAAATGGGAAACCACGGAAAACCATTTCAAGGACGGCCGACGGTGGGGCTCGAACCCACGCGTCTACCGAGTCAGCAGAGAGCTTGGAGGCCATAGATATAAAATATTTATAATATAAATTGTATAGTTTTAATCTGAAATGATTAATAAGTAATAATTAAGCATGTAGTATTACTACATTGTAATGGGGCATGCTGTAAATAAAATAAATAAATTAAAAAAAAGCACCTTCTTATTTCACTAATTAAATGATGGAACATTTAAATATGCATTTACATGAAAAAATCCATTCCTGCTGGATTTTACCTGTTGGGATGAATGTAGAACATAAAATGTTAACAAGGAAAAAACACATGATGAGCTACTTGCACAAATCATGCACAGTGCACGAGTAAGAAAGACTCGACTATGTTCACCATCATCCTCCTCCTTTCTTGTATTAGTCCTAGAAGAACTGTTACGGTCTACACAAAAGATTTGAATTTTCACGCCATCTTTTCCTGGAGCGACCTAGAGATCTCTTCCCACCGGGGCAGTAGTTGACGACTGCTTTAGGAATCCTGCTTCTGTCCATCCTGTTGAGGTGTCCTAGCCAATTTCTTTGGTATTCATGGATGTATTCCAATACAGGTCTGCTGTTAAGACCATCCAGCACCATGTTAATGATGCAAAATATAGCTCATGCATCAAATGGCTTGAATTGGTGCATTCGAAACAAATGTTATTATTTCATAAAAAACATACACTTTTGTAGTGAAGTTTTTCTCTACAAAGTACTAGGCCTATATTTAAAAAAAAAAAAACTCACATGGTGAGCTTGAAAATTAAAGGCAATTAAATAAACAATTTTGTGAAAAGTTAAATTTTATTTGACTGTTTTATTAATCCCACCCTTTCCAACGAAAGAAACTCATGTAGTTTTACAAAACAGTACAGACATCACAGAGACACAGGTTATCAGACAAATTCTATGCACACTCAAGTACACGGGGCTACATGACCACAATGTTGCAAAGCCCCTAAAGAATTAACAACAACAAAACAAGTTTCAAAAGAGTGTAACTCAAGCACTGAGAACTGGATGCAAAATTCTAAATTCTTCAGCAATCAGCTCTGTAGGTAGCACTAACTCCTCATGAATAACCCTGTATAGCCAAAAATCTGTTTACGAAAAGACATACCGTAATTAGTATAGTTTAGCTTCTCCCAGATAAAGTTGTCCAAAAAAAGTAAGATTAATACTTACATGAAAAATAATTGTATCAAAATTGCATTCAATAGCTATTCAGCCTTAGTCTTTTTTAAAACTTCTACATAAAGTACATATTTCAGCCCAACTTACCCACAGGATCCTCATGAGAACTATGAAAGCTGATTGAAAGTCGCCCAGCATTGTTGAAATTCTTCCTCTTTGCAAATGCCTGGGCAATTACTTTATGTTTTTTTAATCTAACTGGCTCCTCTGCTTTGCTGTTGAAAACTCTGGAAAGAGAACATTCAGCTTTATGTAGAGAAATTTAAATAGTTTCACTAATTTACCTGGCTTCCTCCATTCACTATTTAGTAATTTTATTCAAGTGTGATATTCATTTTCACTTTCTAATCTGTTTATATCTCCTTTGCTCTTATTATTTTGAGTTCATCACATTCTCAGAGCAGGAGTACTGCACCCATAATCTTCCCACATAAGAAGCAATGGTCCTCTTTTCCTACTCCTCTTAATACTATGTACTTATACACCCCCATTATCCATCAAAATATCTCTCTCATTTGCCTTATCATTAAACCTTCAAACTTTATTCTTATATATGACCTTATTTTATAAAACTTTGTTACGGTTCTTGTGTTACTACACTCCTCTCAGAACCCCATCACCCAGTAAATACATAATGCCGAAAACTTGCTAATAAAATGGAATTATGACTGTTCTGTGATAAGAAAGAAAAGAAAAAAATGACATTCCATCAACATCTTCTCCTGCAGATAGTCTTATCAAATTGAACATCTGAATTATAATTAACAGTATAATTGCAACACTTACCGTCTGCTAAATCTCTTCCAAGTGTGAAACGTGGAGCCTGTCCATACCCACGATGACATGACAATACCAGCACAGAACAACACCAGCAAATGTAATTGATACATAGCCACGCTGGGACGATACTCCATCCGACACTGGCGATCAACATTGCCGATTCCACTGCTCTTGGATATCTTGCATCTAAAAAAAATTTTTTTTTTTTAAATGGAGCAGAACTCTAAATCAAAAGCTACTTACAAAACTGTCAATTGGCAACTTGTCTAACACAACTTTAAGGAGCAAAGCAATTGTGCATTATAAAATATAAAAGTTAGAAGTAAAGGTGTGAAAATCTGGGAGAAACAAGGGGGATTTTCCCTCCCCCAACTATATAAATCAATAGAGTAAGACTTGAATAAGAGAGAACCCATATCTTTGGCATTGCAGGTGGATGAACTTTCTGTTGCAACCATCTATGCCCAAAGATAGCTCACTTGCACTCATCCCTTTTCAGGAGGAGGGGTTTAATATGTTTCTAGCTGTTTAACGCTGCATGTAAGAGTACAGTATTGGTAATGTGCTGGTTGCAATAACAGGTTTCTGGATGGAAAGCTACTATACTCACCTATTAGTTTGACAAGTTGAACTAAAATCGCAAAGGGGTGAACAGGAGTGCTGCCTGTGTGAGAGCAACCAGTATTGCCACATCTATGAGCCATAGTGGTAAAGTAGTGGAAGAACAGGGGAAGAAGTATTTAAATACAGTCCCGTGCATTTCTGCCTTCACACATTCACTAGACGTTTGCAGTAATAGGCTGCATTGACAGTTCTGTGCTTGTGGAAATCAATAAACAAAAGACTTCTGTAGTACCAAATGACCTTAGCCAAGACTTTCCCCTCACCTTTTTGTTGCCACTCCATGCTGTTCCTTTCCACTTCATAAAGCTTTCTGTCTACTGGACTCCTTGTTTAAAGCCACTTCTGATAGGCCATCTTTTTACTTTTAAAACTATGTCGTACCACCAAGATGTGCAATTTTTCCTGTCATTATACACTGCAGTCCCAAGACATGCCTGTGCTACTTGTAGTACTGGATCCCTGTATCCTAACCATTCCACTTAAATGTCCTGTTAATCTACTCTTTGGAATTTGTCACCAATCACAAATGTAAAGAGAAATTAAGCCTAAACTAAATGATGTTGATCACTTACATGATGTAGTTTCTGAAACTTTCCTTCCATTCTCCATGATGTAGGAACTCGTATATATGGCACACAAATGTAACGACGACGAACACCAGTATGAATAGGGAGAAGAGGCCCATGCGGACAATGGTCTCTCTGATTTTAGCACTGGCTCTCTCCGAGATGATCTCCTCACTGCTGACCTTCAACCTCACCAGAGTTATCATACCTAGACACAGAGAAAGGATAACAGCAACAGTTGGTATTAGATGACCTAGATGTTTTGCCTCTTACAACAACAATCAACAGCAACTGTGAAAGCTCACAAACAGATCATCTTTAACACAACAATCATCAGGGCTGGATTTACCAATAGGCGGCGGCCTAGGGGCGCACCATGCTGAGGGGCGCAAAACTAATCCGCAAATTTTTAAATCTTGTTGTACTTCAAAAGGTTTGTTTTACAGTTCAAAAATAGACTAAACAGACTTTTACTACTTATGAAAAATCCACAGCCTGCTTCCAGTCTCTGACCGGGTCAGAGACTTATGCTTTTTTAAAACCAATTTCGTATAATTTTATGATTTAAATTAAACTTTCCAAAATTTTGACACTTTTCCAATTTATATTGTGGCCATCATTTTCCAACAAACATTTTGCAACAGCAGATTTTTCGACTTCAGCTTTAGAACAGGAAGTTTAATTTGAATAATTCATTATGCATAGTTGTAGGTTGTATGATGTAGTATATATGTACATCTGTAAGTGTATCTGTTAGGCCGGTATTACACTATCAAAGAAATTTGTCAAAGATCTTTGATAAAAGATATGACAGTGTAATGGGGAAATCTTTTACAAAAGGTGGTTTTATAAAATTTCTTTTATAAAATGTATGAGCATCATGCTATCTTTGATAAAAGATTCAAACCAAAATGGCGGATCATAACAGCTGGAATATTACAACAACAAAGATGCTCATATCAGAGTGTGAAACGCATGAAATGTTACATAATATGTTAAATAATGAATGGTGTACAATCTAGAACATAAATAACAGATAGAAAGTGTAGGTACAAATAGCCAAGGCTATAAGCACTGCACACATAGGGCACACATTTCAGGACATAAAGAGAAATTAAAGAGTTAAATAGACTGAAATAAGCCGTGAATAGTAGTGTGTTTTATGTTATAATATAATTCGTTAATTTCACTTATGGTATTACAAGCGAGTGTAAATAAGCACTTTATCTTTACCAGTAGGTAATATACGTAACCAACCATCGAGAGCATGTGCCTAAGTGACTGAATGAGTAGAGCGCTCGACTCCGGTTTGGAAGGACCAGGGATCGAATCTCACCTAATGCATAATTTTTTACTTCATATGTTTCAATTTTATTTGGTTGGGCAGTGGTCGTTTTGAACGTCACCATCATTCATTTCATCATAAGTATTAAAAATTAAATATTAATGTAATTTTTCAAGTGCTCGTACTGCAGCTCGTTCACCAAGATTTTACTCTCAATACACTTTCACGTGGGCGACCCATGATTTAACCCATTGACGTTCACTTTATATTTCAGTTTCTTTTATATACCGGTATTGCCACCACAGTAATACAGTAAAGTGAACAAGGAACTGTCCTTCATCCATTTTGCTGAACTATGATAAAATATTTGATGTAGTGTAATGGTGTGATTATTGCTTTGTATAACTTTTATAAAAGTTCAGTTTTATAAAATATTTGATAAAATTTCTTTGACAAACTTCTTTGATAGTGTAATACCGGCCTTAGGTAGTCAGCCCAAAGGCTGGTTGGATCCTCAAAAAGTACCGTCATTGGGTTATGTGGGTAGATACCCGCAAAAACCGAAGGCAGCACTATATTGATGCATACTAGGCAAGATGAGTAGTGTATAATTGAGTCTTAAATGGTTTAAACTTATTTTAATATCTCATTGGCCTTTTTATTTATAGTTTAATAAATTTATAAACAGTTGATTCTCTCATTATTTTAATTTATTTCATTGATTTTACTTCATGATACATAAAATAAAATAAAATAAATATTACCTTCACAAAGACCTTGCTGAGGTCTAAATTCTCCCTCCTTTACGATGGTGTGAAGAGGGGGCGGCAAAATCCCACAGGCCTAGGAGCGCATGAATTCTAAATCCGGCCCTGATAATCATCATCATCATCATCATCACAAACAGGAGACATCACATAAACCAAAAGTTTTGGATGATCTCTTCATCGATGGAGTAGAGCAGGTGCTCTCAACCATTTTGAGATTGTGAGCACCACCCTCATGCCATACCAAGTACAAGAGCACCATTAAATCGTAAATAATAATAATATAACAATCATGCTCCCGTCTTTCCTTAGCCCATCTCTCTCCCTCAGAAGTGCTGAAATAGCTAGGGATTCACCACTCACAGGCATGATGCAACTGCTTGCATGACTCCTGCAGATAAGATATATTTACGTGTGGGCAGTCGAGTCAAATCAGCATCTTTAGTGATAGAGCCTACTCTTAGCATAGGGATGTCCAATTATTTACTGTAGGTTAAAAATAGTATTTCATATTTCACAAAATGAAAAAAAAATCTCTCTGTCAAAACTTGTAATCAAAACACTATTATTCCCATTCATGCAACAGAATTTGAATTGAAGAATGGATCTCAAGGGAGCTTGTGCTTGGGAGCACTTTTTGGCTTGTATGACGAGAGCACCAAATTAAAAGACATAAATAATTCATACATGACCTAATTTTCACAATTACATTATTTTGGCATGAATCTATTAGTTTTGTAGATAAAAATCTCATCACATGATAAATTTAAGAAAAATATGATCGAAACAGATAAAATATTTATTTTTGGATTGCCTGATGTTAAGCCAGCCTCCTTACTTTCATGTGTGCTAAGATCGCCACAGAGAAAATGCTTATTATGCAGCAATGAAGAAAATAACAAAATAACATATACTACCCTCACTTTTCAAGATATTTCATTGCAGTTTACACCTCCTTGTAGCTACGTGATGTCTCTCTTCACTCATTGTAATAATATCATAAAAATAATTCACAGTGCCAAGCAAAAAAATAAATTTGCTCATACAATTTTGAAAAGAAATTAAAAAATCAAATTTGTATCTCTCTACCACCTAGTATTTTGATTGTACTCACCTATTTTTATTTTTTTTATTTCTGTGCATATTGACTTATTATTTACCAGTTTACAAATTATCACTATCTTGAGGTAGTTCTTATAAAAAACAACTTTTCCTACATATCACGGTCGCACGAGTAGGTTTGTTTACATCATCACTATCATCATTATTTGAATCATTACCGGCATTATTATCACTCTCAGCATAATCTGAATCATCGCCTGATTCGACATAATCAGAATCATCACTCAGTGAATTGACATACACTACCAAATCATCATCATTTTCAAACACAACACGAGAACTAGTCACCATTATTACAAACACATGGACTGCAGGTAGGCGCCAAACAACTGAAATTGAAAACTTCGTAACATAAACACAACCTGCCACACAGAGATTCTAGTGGTAGATTTAGAACTATGTAGTTTCTACTACAGTGTGGTACTGACTGGTGCTGCCACCTGTCATATTATTTGCTAACTATTACAACTTATTTCGACAGCTGTAACATCGCGCTCCCAGCACTTTTCGCTAGCCTACAGAGGAGCATTATCGCGCTTCCTGGCACTCTAAGAGTTAATGGAAGAAACTCACTTCCCCTCAGTAATAATTGTTTTCATAGGAGGAAAGCTACACATATATATTTTATTAAATACTACTATCTACAGTGTAGAGAAAAGTAAGACAATGGTAATGACAAGAGGAAATAAAGAAGGAAAATGGATTGTTAAAATTGAAGATGTAAATATTTAGGAAGTGAATTGATGGAAAATGCAAGATTGGATATGCAGATCAACAAGAGAACACAATGTGGGAGTGTTTTCTATCATCAGGTTCAGAGTCTAATTTGGGATAAGGATATACCACTGAAGGCTAAAGAAGTGATGTACAAGACCTATTACTACCAATAATGACGTATGGGGCAGAAACTTGGCTGATAGCAAGGAGAGATGAGAGTAGAATACAGGCAGCCGAAATGAAATTCCTGAGGATAGAGTGAGAAATGAAGACATTCAAAAGGTAGTGAATGTACAGAAGCTGAATGATAAGCTAGAGCAGAACACATTGAGATGGTATGGACATGTGAAAAGGATGAACGATGAAAGAATGCCGAAACAAGTGATGGAGAGACGGATGACTGGAAAGAGAGGACAAGGAAGTCCTAGAGTACGGTGGATGGATTTGGTGAAGAACAGTGTGAGAGAAGGAAACCTGGAGTGGAGTTCAGTGGTTGAGGAAGGATGGTGACTAGACAGACTAAAGTGGAGGGGTGTCATATATGCTCTGACCCGGCTTAGGCTGGAAAATGGAAATCGATGATGGTGACTATTTGAAAATTCTTGGACAGTAACACAGAAAGGTTAGGTAGGAGAAACTTTTTGTTGTTGTCTGTACATTGATGACTTTGCAAGAAGAAGTGTTTATAAATGTCTGAAATCATACTAATATAAAAAAATGAGATGGTGTGTGTCTTTCTGTCTGTCTGTGTGTTACTCAATAACACAAGAACCACTGGTTCGATTTAAATGAAATTTTGCATGGACGTAGCTGATTTACCAGGCTTACATATAGGCTACTTTTGATTTCGATGTTGTGCACTATTTAAAAATGGCGACTATTTTCACATTTCCATTTCAAATAAAAAGAGAACGCTAAAAAATAGCAAACTTTTGATGGCACTACGAGCTTTAGAATTTAATTTTCTATCCGAAAGGTCCTTATCAATTTTCGTGCATCTCCAATGGTTAGTGAGTAAAACCTAAATATGTCCTATAAAACACGGTCAACGCCGAGCGATGTTAGTCTATGGTGGTCTCTACATGAACTGTTTTATTTATAGAGGTAGTTTGTTGGGTCCGAAACTAGACGTGATTTTGAGTCTAATTTTATACTCTATGTGCCGGTTATTGTATGTGAGTATTTGGATCTTTACGCTGTTTCACAATGTTGTAGGGCTTTCTACTTTGCACGGTATGCTTTCGTCCTTTTTATCGATTTGTTTTTCCTTAAATGAATATTTCAGTTGGCCAATATTTATCTGCTTTTTGTCATTTTTTTACCATGATCAGAAACCCAAATTCACAGACGAATGTGTCGAAGACTATCTACTGTCACATTAGTTATTTAGTGTTCATATTAATCTTACTGCAGAACTGGGCAAATTTATTTCAATAAAGTAGGTATTTTGACTTTCGCGGCCAATAAAAAAAACGCACGAAGGACGGCGTAAACCTAGAAAAGTTGCTGAGTTTTAATTGCTTGGCCCTGAAATTGAATATACAATCATTTTGGAAGCCTTTATAGGGAGGTGAAAGTCTGTTTTAACCTTTAGCACTCGCAGTAAAGTGGCTGAGGTGTTCTAAATAAGAACTGAGGTATCGCACAGTTTGCTACTCCTTTGGTAGTCCGCAAATAGACCACAAGGCCCTCTGATGAACCATCTCGGAGTTACTAGGCGTAATCTCACACAAGACACGGCATAAACTTAGAAAAATTTTCTGTGATTAATTAGTTTTTGTTATTATTACTTGGGATGATTGAAGTTTGTTCCGTTACTGTTACTCTTTATCATGACATGGTACGTACTTTCCACGATATTACTTATTGCGGATATGATAATTGCTATCAAGTTTGATGTATTTCTAGCATAATATTTATATGTTTAAATATAGTATGAAGACGTTAAACGATAAGTGTTCAATATTTAAGACAGGTTATTTAACTTTTACTACATAGAAGCTGATATTTATTTCCAATATTTAAACGCACTTTCTCACCTACAAAGCGGAGGCAACAGGCCTTTCTCCAGGTAATCCAGCTTTCCCTGTCACAATTTCATTCCAGCAACAATCTCCACTATCATTTCATGCGTCATTCATTTAATCATTGCCCCAAGGGAGTGCGACAGGCTTCGGCAGCCGGCACAGTTCATATCCTCGCTGTCAGATGGGGATTTCATTCATTCCATTCATTCCATTCCCTGACCCGGTCGGTCGACTGAAAGCAGTCTAAGGATTTTCACTTTCCTACCTCTGATTAATAATTTGGTGAATGAAAATGCATGTAGTCTACACATGTAATTGGTAACATGGAAATAACATAACTACATTAGGAATGTGTGATTATATATATATTAATGATTTGGGCCAGCAAGTACTAAAAGCCGTTCGAAGAATGGGTACTACAGCTAGTAGTTTTTAAAACAAAGCAGAGCTTGCTTGGTATCACACTTCATGCACTGCGTCCACATAAAGGTATGTGATTTATTTGTTGTTGATTCATTTAGGGGCTTTGCAACATCGTGGTCATGTAGCCCCATGTACTTGGGTGAGTGTGGTATTTATCTGATAACCTGTGGTAGTGTGTTGTTGTATTTTTTGTAATTCAGATGAGGATTGGAAAGGAGGCGGCCGTGGCCTTAATTTAGAAACCGTCCTCGCATTCGCTATGGAAAACCACTTTCAGGATGACTGAGGTTGGAATTGAACCTGCATCTTCTCAGTTTTGCCTTACGAGGTTGAGCTGAGTATACCCTGTTCCAGCTCTCAGACCTGAATTAAATTTCTTGGCAGAGACGGGCATCGAACCCAGGCCTCCGTGGTGATAGTCAAGGGTGCTAGTCACTCAACTACGAGGCGGACGTGATTTATTTTAACTACTACTTTCCTCATATTGTATACTGTATTCATGAAAAATGTAATTTTGCAACACATTGTACTGGTAATAATAAATTATATTATTCGTGAAAATGTAATATTGTAACATTTATAATTAAATACAGTATAACCCCAATTTTGTGTGACCTCGATTTAGCGTAACCCTGCATTTAACGGAAGAAATTTCAAGTCCCGAAAATTATTCCATAAGTGCAATGCAATTTTATATTCGATTTAACGTAATTCGCATTACGGCAAAACCTGTATTTAGCGTTAGGAAATGTTAAAATTCTCAAGTATTTATTTATATTCGTTATGGTTATGCGACATTAAGAACCTATGTAAAAGACATCATAAGCTCGTTAAGGATGATTCAAGGCAGGAAAGGAATTTAGAGCGCAGATGCTTAGCAATCGATACGATTGATCATCTTCCATATCGATTCCTCGCTACATGAACGAGTGAGCTCGAACTTAGGTAACCGCGGCCGAAGACTAACAATGTACAGCGTGGCAACACTCACGCCACGCCGCTTTGCATGCTTGCACGTGGCCGAGCTCTGATGCGACGCAATGCGTAAAGAAGAAATCATTGATATTCGAGAAGACTGAACTACGTTTCTCTGCGATGTAAAAGTAGGGCTACTTGCGCAATCTTCAAAACATACGAGCATGTTGGCGCAAGTGGTATAGCACAGATTTCCTTAATCTTCGAAGCCCAAACAATACAAGAGGAATGCACTTTCACTCGGAACCTACCCTCCTTTTGCCAACAGCTACACTTCAAGGTCGCTGATCTGTGAGTTGTGAAGCGTGGGTGCGCGGACAGTGTATTGTAAACAGCGATTATTGCCTAATGGAGCAAACTTACACGACACCGAGAGCGTGTTTGTTGGATGCTCTTCATGCAGTCAACAAGTCACAGGAAAAAAAATACCGCTATTACGTCCATACGCTTGCCGACTTCTGTGACGACGATTTTTCGACCAGGCAGGTTAGACGTCGATAAAGACGATTATGATATAAGACATGAAAGCAAAGAAGAAATAGCACGGAATTTGACTGTTGGTGAGGAAAAAGGAGATCCAGTTGATATCGAGTGCGGGAGTGATGCAACGGAAATCCTGGAAGTTTCCCACAGTCAAGCTAGTGTCTTTAGTCACACTTATCCCTTATATAGAAAAACGAGATGACTTTTCGTTCTCATATAATGTTTTCTTCTGAAATGTGCAATCGAAAATTAGAATAAACGATCTAAGAAACAAAACGTGATGACTTTTCTTTTTGTTAAATATTACTGTAGGCATAATCCACATAGGCCTACCTCTAACCTAGCATGTCTTATAGGACACTACAATCAAGTGTTATAATTATTATTTTGCGTGTTCAAGCCTATTTCAATATTTTAAACAATAGTTTCGTTTTTACTAGGCTTGACAAAAATAACTGCGGATAATTCGTGGAAGTTTGTGCATTAATTACCGCGAATTAACAAGAGTGCACTGTATGTGGAGAGAGTGCTGCAGTTAGTGATGAATCCTATCGAAACCTCGATTTAAGGTAAACCCCCATTTAAGGTTAAAAAATACTGGTCCCTAGAAAAACGTTAAATAGGGGTTCTACTGTATACTCTTCTGCTTACTAGTCAATAATTTTTCTTTGACATTCCATTTTTTGCTTTTAAGACTTCTTAATGTGTTTCATGTTTTATCTGAGCTCTTTGAGCAGCATTGGTCGATATCGGACACCTCCCTCCTTGGGTTCAATTTGCTATCCCTTCCTAGGTATAGATGTGGAATAGTCTGATGAAGTGTAATAATTCTCGGACCTGGCAAATAATTATCTTCATCAGTGCATTCACTCTGATTGGATGAAGCATTTTTGGTCAGTTTGCCACAGAACCAGTCAGAAGTTCTTGCATGCTTCTCTACTGCTTGCATACTTCAGGTAATCACTGAGAAGATTTCCTTCTGCACCTATGAAAAATGACACCATCTGACAGTTGAAAGGTGGCAAGTTAGGCCTAATGCTCCATTTGGAATTTTCATTGCCAAATCAGATTTTTACATTGTCCAGTTTTCCTAATATATATAGTTATAGTGCCCGAGAACCAAAGCATAGAATAACTGCGGATAATTCGCGGTTTTCAATAATTCGCAGAAGTTCGTGCATTAAATACCGCGAATTAACGAGAGTGCACTGTATGTGGAGAGAGTGCTGCAGTTAGTGATGAAACCTATCGAAACCTCGACTTAAGGTAAACCCCCATTTAAGGTTAAAAAATACAGCTCCCTAGAAAAACATTAAATGGGGGTTCTACTGTATTATACAAAGCTCACATTATAGTTAATTAATTAATTAAAAGTCTGAAATTTGGCATGTCATATCTAAATATTGTACTGTGGTTCAATCTGCAGGGTTGAGGTGCAATTATGTGCAACAAATATATAGGAAATGTGAGGGGTTTCAGTAAAAACACACCTGTATAAGAGTTTTGTCAAATCAGTACATGCAGTAGATCTAGCATCTGCCTTTTACGGTAGAGATAGGACGTGGTAAACCCAATCAACTCAAGGTCCCTTCAAAGAAAAGCTGCTTCTTATTTAACAATTTACAATATCATTTTTACTCGTTATTCTGGTTTCATAAAATATTAGGTAATTAAATTCCTAGATAAGTACGGTATAACTTATCAGAATTTTTATCCTCTTCTTTGATCAGTTTCTCATCATACTTTTATAATGTGGGAACACCTCAGAGAAGTGTTACTACTCTTCATTAATAAAAGACCACTGCGTTTTGGATTGGGTGTTATCTTCTTTTATTTGGTAATTCTCTGCATTCATGCTGTTAATCCTGTTATCTGAGAAAACTAAACTGATCATTGAACTAGTCTAAATGTAAGGGTACTTACGGCATAGTCCCTTGAGAAGCTGAGAGAAAATCAGAAAATTTAAATTAAAAATCCTCTTGAGAAACAGGAGCATATTATCAAAAATCAATGTATACGGACATTACACACAATGAGGGTGGAGTGGTATTTATCAATAGATCATACAGGGAGTATGATGCACAAGAAATAAGGTACCATCCAGGGGAAAACCAAATTCAAGAGGACTACTGTCAGTGCCAGGCTTCAGCTCCCCATTCCAGTCTTGGAGCATGACTCAACAAGCTGCTGCATATTCATAGACAAGTGTTTGTCCATCATCAAATTGCTATCCTCAATTTCCAGCTTGCAAGAGTTAAATATTCTCCAGAGAGAGCTCCAAAGCATTTATAGAAATACCATGATGATTAGAAATAAATAGTGCAATCACTCCACTGCCTTTCAGCTGTCTCCCAGTGGACCAGCTTCACTTGGTCTATTGGCAGGTGCAGCAGCTGTCCATGTCACTATTGGATGGTGTGGAGATTTAATATGCTTTTATAGTGACAGTACTAGTTTCTTTCTATTTTGACAGTTTTAATACTATCCGTAATACTTTGTGTCTCACATAGACTAGTGACAAAGCAATAAAAGGGGTTGGTATTGTTAAAATATGCAAAAGAACATCATACTAAAAATATGGTATATTGGCTTTCATGGCCAGTGAATTAAAACTCAGCAATTTTTCTAGGTTTATGCCATGACTTGTGTGGGGGTTTGCCTAGGATCACCAAGCTGGCTTATCAGCGGACTCTTGGTGTCCGTGCCCAGACCCCCACAGGAGTAGCGAAATGTGCACTACCTCCTTTCTTATGACGTACATCTACGCTTCTCTATTGCGAGAGCTAACAGCTCAAGCAGCCTTTCACCTCCCTATAAAGGCTTCCAAAAAGATGGAAGGTGCGCTTCTTAAGAAGGGAGGTAGTGTACAGTTCACTACTCCTGTGGGGGTCCGGGCGAAACCCGACACAAGACACAGCATAAAGCTACAAAAATTGCCGAATTTTAACATCATACTATTTCGCTCCTTACTATAGGTTGAGATACAGCGGGAAAATCGAAGGTAAAAGCAAACAAGAAACAAGTGTAAAGCTGCGTGTGTCATCGATGAATCAGTATTGATGTCACATACAGCTCGTGATAGGCAGGTTCAATGTCAGTCTAGCAGTAATCACTTTAAAGGCCAGGCTAGTTTCCCGCAAGGTGATGCAAAACCATAATGTCTCTGATAAGGCAACTAAAAATATGCATCAAACATGTGTTAGATAGTATTTGTCCTCGACCAAAGCTAGAATCTGCCCACCTTCTGCTCATCCTACTTGTGAAGTTTGGAGCCATTCCTGCAATTTACGCAGGCCTATAATATGGTATTACTTATGGGGTGAAAATATTAATTACAACTTACTAACTGACCAGATATTTGATACTCTCAGTATTTTAGTGATCCAAGTAGTGTATTTACTTGTAAATAAGAAAAGAAAAAAAAATCTGTAGAACTTTCAACACTGACAATCAGCAACAAGTTTGAACTAGTCTACTCTAGCTCTGCACCATGGCTCCCACTTGCATTCCATGAGTGACTTCACAATTCTTTTCTATTTGTCATGGTAATACAAAGAGAGAACAAATAAAACCAAAATAAAGACTGCATATTTCATTACTCACCACGAGATAAGAAATATCCTCCCACAACGGTCATTGTGAACACAGGACCTAGCACAAATCCAGCCCGGAAGGCATGGTTCATATATCCAACAAAACATATTCCAGCCACACTGTTCCCATCGATCTCTCCAAGCGCCATTGTTGTGATAGTTAAGATGAGGGGCAAGGACCATGCAACCAAGTGAAAGTATGCTCCCTTCTTATCAATCTTCTCTTGGATCTTCCCAAGAGCTTGGAAGCTGAGGTGCCAAGTGTACGTGAGGATGACAAACCACACAATGGCTGCCATTAGGAAATAATACACCAGCACGAACACGATGACACATGACAGATTTTCGCCAGCACTGTGAAGCAAAAATGAACTATCTGTAGAGAACAAGTTAAATGACATGAAGTAGAGTAAATAGAGAGCAGATGACAGTTATGATATTTTATATGTTCATATGATTGAATGAAAAGTCCAGTTTGTAACCAAAAGGTAGAATACATGCAACATCATTCCATTCGACAGCATTCAGAGTTAACTGATATTTTATTACCCTTGGTTAAATCATCATCATCATCGGCTTTAACTCGAATCCGAGTATAAATCTTCTCCCTTCAGTCCAGTTTGTGGATGTGTTTACGGTGACTAAAGAGTCCAATCCTGGCATGGAACAAGCGTCCACACAAGTCACATAGCATTGCTGGAGGAGGACGTGGTTGGGCTGCTCGAAGTTTCCTAGCTTGACGCTTGGCCTCTTCATGTGTGCGTCGATCCCTTTCAAACGTCTTTACAGTATCCGAGATGGTGCGGCGCCAAGTTAAGCGGTCTTCAGCCAGCATGTCCCAGGTTTGTGAATCAAGACCTGTCAATTTTAGGGTCTGCTTAAATTGGTCCTTGTAGCGCCTCTTAGGACCACCATGAGGTCTGGTGCCATAGAATAACTCACCATATAGTATTTGACGAGGTAATCTCACATCATCCATCCGATGGACATGACCAATCCATCTAAATTGGTGACCTATTATGGATGATTCTATGCTGTTGATTTGAGCCTTTTCCAGAACAGCAATATTGGTAATGCGGTCTTCCCATTTAATCCTCAGGATTGATCGAAGTTTTTGTAGGTGGAAACGCTCAAGCTTCCTAAGATCACGTCGGTAAAGGGTCCATGTTTCACAGCCATACAACAATGTAGAAATGACTACTGCTTTGTACACCATAAGCTTTGTACTCATGGACAGATCTTTATTCATGAAGACCCGGTGCGCTAATCGTCCATATGCTGCATGGGCTGCGCCAATTCTCTTATCCACATCCTGCTCACAGGTACAGCTCACAGCAAATGGTACTGCCCAGGTACGAGAAGTGATCTACCTGTTCTAATGGCAAATTTGAGATGGAGATATTGAACTGAGGAAGAGGAGTGCCTGGTGAAGGTTGTGCCAAGACTTTAGTCTTATTGGCATTTATAGTAAGACCAAAGCGATCACATGCACTTTTGTAACAATTAACTGACTCTTGCAGCTCTTCTGGTGTGAGAGTTGGTGACGCAGCATCATCTGCATACAACATGTTAGTAACCTTAGTAACCTCAGTTTTTCTCGAGGAGCGGAGACGAGTTAGGTTGAAAAGCCCTCCATCAAAACGATACTTGACCTCCACACCTGGGATGTTTGTGGGTGAATCATAAAGCATTGCAGCCAAGTACAGCGCAAAAAGCGTTGGAGCCAGTACACATCCTTGTTTCAGTCCATGGGTAATGGGAAATTCATCGGACATCTGATTCTGATGGCAAACCTGACCTGTCATGCCATCATGGATAGCCTTGATTAGATCTACAAAACGCTGAGGGCAACCAAACCGCTTCAGCACCGCCCACATGGCTGGTCTTGGAACCGAATCAAATGCCTTTTCCAAGTCATAAAAGACTAAGAAGAGTGAATTCTGTTGTTCTCTACATTTTTCTTGTAGCTGTCTCACACAGAAAATCAAGTCAATTGTGCTTCTGGAAGCTCTAAATCCGCATTGTGACTCAGGGAGGATCTTCTCAGATATAACCTTGAGGCGGTTAAGGAGAATTCTTGCAAGAATCGTCCCCACCTTATAATACAACTTAGTACAAGAAATACAAGCACACAAAGGCATTCTGTAACGTCCACTGCACGGCTCCTTCCAGCTACCTTTTACCAAATGCGATTTTTCAGCTATTAGGTTGTGTACAAGAAGTACAAACCATCATGAGTTAAAATGTGATGCGACCAGGACACGAACCTATGACCTTCGGATATGCAGCCTGATACTCCTACCAATTGACCGATCACCCACAGTTTTGTTTTGTGACTGTTCATTATTTTTCTCCATATTACTGGTATCCCGTATTCCGTTCTAATCAATTAAACTATAGTAGCGGAGAAAATGTTATTAATCAACTACATTTTTATACAAAAGTAACAAAAACGTAATGATTCATTATTTCGACAATTGGAAATGTAATGTTGGTACTATTTTTGATAAGTAACGGTAACTGTAGCATAGCCAATTTTGGAAAGTAACTTACAGAATCCCGGCTTTCACGTACCACACCTCTAATAATAACCTTTTCTCCTTTCCCCCACCACACAATGGAGCACAATGAACTGGGGTACTTAATATTCAATATTGTGAATTCAGAAGTGCAAGTGAACAAGTCTTTGACACTCTTGTGTGGCTGTTATCTAAGAGAACTTACTACATCTCGGCTTTCTGTCTGTCAGGGTACGCCATACTCCCGCTAGGCAGGCTCCAGTCCATTCACCCTGGGCCAGCCAAGCCCCGGGCAGGTTACTCGGTTGCCGTGAGGCTGCTTTGTCTCTTGCTGTTGGCTGGAGACATACAGTTGAACCCCGGGCCCACTTTCTCTGAACACAACACCAAATCAGAACTAAACATATACTACCAAAACCTGTGCAGCCTCAATAATAAACTCTCCGACTGTGAAATTCATCTGCCTGAATTAAGTCATATAGACGTGGTGGGGCTGTCTGAGACATGGCTTACCCAAATGGTTAGCGATAGTGAACTTCCTCTCAATGCTAACTTTAGTATATTTCGCAGTGATCGTGCTACGAGAGGGGGAGGGGTGTTGCTAGCAGTGAACAGTGAACCGTGCAAAAGGAGATCAGACCTCGAGCGGAACTGTGAATTAGTGTGGGTGGAGCTACCCTTTCCAGGCCGACACATATTTGTGGGTTGCTACTACCGACCACCCAGCAGTCCCCTGTACAGCCTGGAGCAGTGTCTTGACTCAGTGCTCGCAGCTCTATCGCAAGGCGAAGTGGTGTTAATGGGTGACTTCAATCTTCCCACATTAAAATGGACCTCCCCAACAATAGGTACACCTGATAATGATGATGACTCCTTCTTCATAGATAATTTTATTACTGGCCTCAGATTACAGCAGCATAACATGTACCCAACGCGGGGATCCAATGTACTGGACTTTATATTATCTTCTCTAAAACTGAAATCAAACACTGCTGGTAGAAACATCTTTGTCTCTGACCATCAGTCCCTCGACACCTCTTTGTTCCTCCCCAACCCACACTCAAAAGTACTCAAGGAGCCACCCTCGCGCTCGACCTTCAACTGGCGCCGAGCTGATTGGCCAGCCATATGCCGCGCCTTGGAATGCTTGCCATGGACCCTCCTCGAAACGCCTCACGTGGAGTCGGCAATCGGCATGCTGTACGACTGGCTACTTGCCAGCATCAAAGACTTCGTGCCGGTACGGCAGCCTACCAACAGCAAGTACCCGTTCCAGATTTCCCATGAAACTGGGCTGGCCATGGGAAACAAGAAGAAGGCCTGGCGGCTTTGGAAGGACTTCCCCAACCCCCACACTCGAAATACTTTCGAGTACATTCGCCGACACGCAAGACGTCTGCTCAGGAGAGTCTACACGGGGCATATAGAAGCCATCACGGAGAACGTCCGGGAAAATCCCAAGCGCTACTGGTCCGTCATCAACTCGAGGAGGAGAACCGAAAGGATTCCCGTCAGCGTAGAACACCAGGGAACCAAAGCGGAGGGACCAGACCGCAATAAGCTATTCAACAGGTATTTCTTTGAAAACTTTTCCACTCCCACTCAAAATCAACCCCTTCCACCGGTAGAAACAGCAGCAAATTGCACTTTTTCGAAAATAACAACAACACCAAATGAAGTCCTCAGTCTACTTCAATCTCTCCGCACCAACAAAGCTACCGGTCCCGATAATATTGGTCCCATCTTCCTGAAAAACACAGCCACTGTTCTCTGTACACCGCTCTCCAATCTATTCAACAGGTGCTTTGCCAAGGGCTATTTTCCCACTGCCTGGAAACAGGCCAACATTGTCCCTATATTCAAATTTGGGGACAAAAAGAACGTATCATCGTACCGACCAGTCTCTATACTACCCACACTATCCTTCATATTTGAAAAAATAATCCACCAACGTCTCCTGTCTTTTACCTTACCATATATTTCAACCAGCCAACATGGCTTCCTTCCTGGAGGCTCGTGCCTCACTAACTTGGCCACTATCCACAGCTATGCAACACATGCCATTGCAGCTCGATATCTGCTACGTAGATATATCGAAAGCATTTGACTCAATAGACCATACTCTACTACTCCACAAAATTGCTGAACGGTTCAATATACATGGCAATCTCCTAACACTCCTCGCCGGCTTTCTACAAAACCGACAACAGAGAGTCGTAATATCAGGCACTTCATCCCCTTGGCTACCTATGCTCTCCGGCGTCCCACAAGGCAGTGCCCTTGGCCCACTTTTATTTTCATTATTTATGGATGACCTACCATCGAAACTCTCTGACACAGCCGATACCCTACTCTTCGCAGATGACTGCAAGATTTTCAAGGAAATTAAGACACCTGCCGACGCCGCACTACTTCAGTCCTCACTTAACGCTCTGTCCGACTGGTGCCGCACATGGAAGTTGAAACCAAACCCAGATAAATGCAGCTTTTTAACAATTACCCTACGCAATTCACCAGTACCTACAACATATTCCTTACTAGACAGGCCCATTACCGCAGTTGCGCATCAGCGAGATCTCGGGGTCATATTCGACAGCCAGCTAAGATTTAAAGAACACATACAACATTCTTTATCCAAAGCCATGAAATTCCTTGGCATACTCTACCGCTTCACAGAAATATCAAATCCCGCAGCTCTTCGCCTCTATTACCTCTCAATAACCCAGCCCATTGCAAACTACTGCTCTCCCATTTGGACCACTTCTTGCCCATCAAACATAGCAAAATTTAACAGAATTCAATCCTTCTTTGCTGCCATTGTAAGGAACAGAATGCCAAGGTTTAGACAATTCACCACTCAGCAGGTACTTTCGGCCATAAACATCCCTCCCCTCAGCACGACACGCCAGGTGAGTGACCTGTCGTTCCTACATTCAATTTTAAATGGCCATTACCGTTCGGACCACCTGCTGTCACTCTTCAAGCTAAGAGCCCCCTCCCGTTCTACCAGGCTCAAAGATATCATGCATATTCCACACACTAAACATTCCTTAATCCAAAGATCCTTCCAAAACCGCATATCATCCCTGTACAATAGAATAGCAAGTAGACGCGAGTTGGACATATCAACAAACAAGAGGACGTTCCTGAAGCAGGTGAAGGAGAACATAAACTGTATTTAGAACTGTCATCTTGGCCATTGACGACACAGCTACGAGCAAGGACATTCTACCAGCTCTTGATATGGACTTGTTTTGTTTGGTGATTTGTTAAATTTATTTTATATTTTATCTTAAACTGTTATTTTGTTGTTATTTGTACAAGCGTGAAGGGCTAGCATAGCTGTAGTTTGTGCATTGATTAATAAATAAAAAAATAAAAAATAACAATAATAAAACTACCTGTTAAACAAAAGCTGAGTAAAGCTCCATAAAGAATGGCAAGGTAAAATAGCATTAGCTATTTTCAGTTCAAAATTAGTGGACTTTGAATGCAAAATTATGAATAACTATAATAACTATAACTATAAAATCTGAAATGTGACATATTATTCAGAACAGCCTTAAGATATACAGTAATTCCAAATCAATTGTGTTTCCCATTTCCCTACATATGGTATTTATTGGGTAATATTCTAACTACCCCATGTTCCAATCACCCTGGTTTCTATATGCAACTCCATCGTTGTCTGTACTTCCAATCAATGCCTTACAGATCAAGGTTTCAATCTGAAATGGAACACACATGAGAAGAATGTACTGTATGTCAAAAGTAAAGGGACCTAGTACCTTGACCAACACATAAAAATATTGATATCATAAAGAGAGTGTTTAACCTGCATAAAGTGTGATGTTTTGGTTAATCTGAGACAAATTTTATTACCATAGGATGAAAGTAAATTAAATAAGGTGATATGTATTTCACCTTATTATTGACTGCCTTTTTTTTTTTTCAAGGACAAATTATTAACAAACATTGCTTTTAGGTAGATTTCATTAGAAAGCTTAGCTATTGCAATAGGTACCATGTTATGACTTCCAGAAAATTTTGACATATCTTCGTGTTTAACATGTCCCAAACCCCAAAACCACCATCAGTTCAAAAGTTTATATATACCGGGTCTTTATATTTGCTTGGCCAGGACATTCTCGCTCACGTGCTCCGCCAGTGACGGATCAGTTGCCAGGGACCGTGCATGCATATGTATGGCAGAATATGGTGCTTAAAATCAGTATCCTGCATTTTTACTCACCTGTTTACAGTAGATGCTGAAAATGTTCCCCATCCATTTCCAAACATAATCGGCATCTCCTTATGAAGTGTCCGTTTACTCCGGTTAATTTAGCTTCAATAAGGAAATAACAACCTTTACGTCTATTTTTATTATTTACTGAATCTGTACTTTGAATCTCTTCGCCAGTTGTTTTATTGTGATTGTGTATAGTGCTGTAATGCCTTATGTGAAATATTCCTTACATGAACGTGTATATCTGCACAATACGTACATAAAATGCAGGAAATCGTGTGCTAGAACAAGACAAAAGTTTCAAGTGAAATTTCCAGGGAGACCCGTTCCTATAAATCGGACTCACAGTCTATATTTCACTCAGAATCAAACATGTTGTCGTCTTCGATGAGAGTTTTCCACATAATATGTCAACTCATTCCTGTACACGGAATCCAGGAACTTGAACCCGGTTTGCGTTCTTCTTTCAAATGGTACCACATCAGTAGTATCCCCATCAGGAGGCATACTATCTGCGGTCTCACCACACTCTCGCATTGGTCCGCACAACGCAAGTTTCTTACAACATATATTCCAGAAAACCTAAAATGTATCTCAGCTACTAAAAGAATACGAACAAACAAGTTGGGCAAGATAATGAACTTTGACAACATGAACTTTTAATGGCAATAGAACAAGTTTAATCATCAAAACACATGCATATAGTTTATAATTGTTAAGTATTTTTAATATTTTAATCTTAAAGGTGTGCATGGGGATTTGCTTTCCACTCTCAACCAGATATTTTGTTAATATTAATATATGTTTTTTCAATGTTTTTGGAGCATATGACAACATTATCATTGAAAAAACTAGTGGCTGAAGAAGGGAGCAGTTGACGCCCCAAAATATGTCCCATCGCAAAATGTGAGTGCAGTTGATGACATATTCATGTATTGATAGACGGAAACTTTTGTCACAATAATAGTGTGTATAATTATAATTGTCAACAGGGACCAATGATGGAGTCTAAGTTTTCTAAATATATCGACATGTACTCGCTATCAATTGTGCAGCGACAATGAGTTTACCATTCGTGAACATGGTTCATTCTGGCATGTGAGAAAAACAACGTAACCTCAAATAAACTAATAACTTCAGTCTTTTATTTCTCAAAACTAACTGAATGTCGCTTAGTTCATTCTGGCATAAGACCACTCATATGTACTTGTATATCACATTTTTGTGGACACCCTACTGTCATTTCTCTCCAATCACTTCCAAATTTATACATAAAATACAACCATTTAAAATCTCGGTTGAGTTCATTAATGGAAAAAATGGAACCAAGGGGGTGGGAATGGGAGAGGGGGTTCCTTTTTCAAAAAAGAGGAATATCGGTATAACTTTCTTAGTATGTGAAATATTGAATCCATTCAAAGTTCATACATACTATTCTTTGGATAGGGGCCAAAAACTTATCTCAGTGAAGTTTTTTGATAGCACTAACCATTGACTGAAGGGGTGGGAAAAATAGTGGAGAGAAAAGAAATCATACCTCCCCCTTAATAGGCACAATATCAAAACCATGTAAAATGGTCAATACTCCTCTAAAAATTACCTAAAACATTTGTCTGAAAGAATTTTTATATGGCCCACCCTTACGTCAAGGGATGAGCAAAATATTTTTGGAATTATATGAAAATGGGGCTTCTTGTATGCTAAACATGTAGAAGTTTTGTAGGTATACAACAATTGGCAAATTTAGTGAATTTGAAACATTTTTCTTTGCCCGGTGAAATCTACCTCCACTTTCCGGTGTGCCGAGAGGAATTTCTTCATCATGACTCAGTGTATAATCCCAGGCTTGCATCATTACAGCTCACTATGCAGACGTCACCTTGGTTGAACCTATCATTCTTAAGCGAGTTTTCATGAAATCAACATGATTTGTGCATGAATTGGAATATCTGTCTCCTAAATTCCTCGTACTTATGCGTATTTTGTTGCAAAGCGAGACAATTGATCTGGTGCCATAATCTTGTTAGTTGATGTACGTCCTGCTCTACGACATGTGTGTCTATCATGTGATTGCTCAATTTTTCCATTTTCAATTTGATAATGTTGCCTTTTTATTATGATTCTATCATCTCCTGGGATTCACATGAAATTGATTCCTATTTGATGAGGCTGAGTTCCATAGCATGAACATTAAATATTCACAACCCTCTTCACAACATACTAATCAAATCACCAGCATGATATACAACTAGGCTTATATAATTTGACATTCCTGCTTCATCAAATTTTAATGATGCATTTTTATTTACATTTTAAAGGAATTCAAAAGAGATAAATGCCCATTATCTTGTTATTCCCTGATTTCTAAGTAACCATTTTTATCTCCAGTTCCTACTCCTGTTTTGTTAGTTGAGTTGCCATCTTATTTATGCCCGTTGTATGTGTGCATGTATTTCAAAAGAAACTAGTTGTCGGGTACTGAGTCAACATCATTACTAAGCATATACACACGTATCTAAGTAGTTCATATGTTTTCAGAATTCAAGCTTGCCTATCATCTAGTAAAATGAACTTAGAACTTTAAAACTACAGTATGTCAGAAAACTCAACTTATATACCATAATTCTTTCTTTATGTTAGAGCTTACCTTTAACTTTCTCATCCTGTCTGCATGAAAAATAGATTTTAAGATTTGTTAGTTTACATTTTAAACTGTCATAGCGGCTTCGGTAGCATAGTTGGTAGCATGCTGAGCTTCTATGCCCAAGATAGCGGGTTCAAACCCGGCCGAAGCCGCCGGATTTTTTAAGAGCGTTAAAAATCCCTCAGTATGCCTTCCTTCAGAGGGGAAGTAAAGCCGGCGGTACCATGTCATAGATTTATGGCATGTTAAAGAACTTTCCACTAATTACACCTGTGTGAAACTAAATTGTATAGGTTAAGAATGTAAACAACGCTCTTAGGTTGCTACGTTCGTTGCCAAGAGCCGACTGCGGTGGTGTCTAGTAGCTAAGTTCTGAACTAGGCCTAGTAGTCGTTGACGGTGGTGTTTGGCGGCAAAAGTAGGAACTATTTGAAAAATTCAAAGTTGCAGTCCATACTTGATTTAAAAAAAAAACAGATACACACACTAATACAGTCACCACAATTAACACCGGTTATCAGACAGATTCTACACACACCCAACGTACACGGGGCTACATGACCGCGTTGTCGCAGCCCCTAAACTAAGGAACCAACCAAACTGTCATATCTCCCTAACTAGAAGCCATCATGCATACATGTGGTATTAGAGCTCAAAACAAAATTGAATCAGTCAGTGAAGAAAGGGACTACCATATTTCCTCGCATAATCGTTGCATATTTTTAGCCTAAAATTCGTGTAAGAAAAGCAGGGAGCGATTAGGCAAAGAATATTTAAGTTCAAAGAAGAAAAGCACACTTTAAAAAAATATATACTGTATATCATTATTTGCTGCACATGTGTGCGTTATTGTTTGCTTTTTCTGTAATCCTGTGCATTTCACTTTCATCAAGATCACCATATAATTCTTGTATCATCTCATTGTGAACACCACGTGTGTTTGTGTAACATCACGCACGGGTCTCTGTTGCAATGTTTCCACTAAAGTGGCTGATGCTAGACTGGCGCGTGGTGTTCCTTGCGCAAGTTTTAGGCCTGTTTTAACATCGGCGATCTGGGACTAGCAGCGCTTCGTACTGGGGCTTATTGAATCTCGTCATTCTGAGGCCAAATCGTGGAAGCGATGGGTCCATACAAGTTTCACTCCCCTGGACTGGCAATGAGCATGATCGCTGTTATGCGTGCTGTGGGCCGGCCGTTCGCGTAGTGTGAGCCATAGCCTACAGACAGAGAGATAGACCCCTATCTTCTAACAAGGTCACGCCAGGTTATAAACTCACGGCAGCGTGTGCAACTGACCCGTGCACAAATACGAATATGCTATGTGACAAAATTTTATAAACCAATTTTTGGTGTTTGAAAAGCAGGGTGCGATGATTATGCGAGGAAATAGGTAAGTAATTTTTTATTAATTATCAGGAGAGGGAAAAAAACTGTCATAATTAAACTATTCGACAGAACATATTCAGATGTTTCATATTTGTTGTATGCCAAACGAAGGCCACTGGAAATAAAATTATTTCTTTTATATGCAGTACACTTCCGATATTTCATGGTACTTAGTGCACCGACTTCTGTGGATTATCGAAAGCTGTACAAATTCTTCCCTGCAAGATTCTTCCCTTTCATGTAATGCCAAGTGAATGACACTCCTGATAAGTTCAATGAATAAAATGTGCTTTATTATATGGTACAAATGTTATCATGGGTGCCTGCAGGGGTGGGGGGCAATGAGGGGCCATGCCCACCCCCCTGGAATTACGAGAATATTTCGCTTGTTCATTGTCACACCAGTTTATTTTATAAATTGAAGATAACTAATTTAGATGTAGGGATAATTCCACAGTTTTATTCAACTTAGTAAGTTAATTTTGGATTATTTGAAAGTACTGTATTTTCAGTTATTTAGAAAATCGGTGAACTGAATTGACATTACCATTTTAATGAAGTGCTTGACTTTTACTTTTGACGATACAGGGTGATACCACTACTTTTTACCTGTTTTTAAGAAATGAACATTATGACGATGATTCACAAAGAAAAGCGAACTCCTATGGACAAAAACTCTGAACTAAAAAGCCTATTTCTCCCAATCGCCATAAAGATAATGTACCCAACGGTTTCAGAGCAGCCAAATAATGAATATCACGAAGCAAGTAAGAAATGAACGAAAATTGCGGGGGATACCGCTCATCACCTAGTTGTTGTTGTTTGAGTCTTCAGTCTTTTGACTGGTTTGATGCAGCCCTCCATGCCTCCCTGTCCTGAGCTAATCGTTTCATCTCTACATAGCTACCACACCCTACATCCGAGGCAATCTGTTTAACATATTCTAACCTTGGTCTACCCCTACAGTTCTTGTCCTCGACCCTTCCCTCCATAACTAAGCTTGCTATTCCTGGGTGTCTTAGTATGTGTCCTACCAACCTATCTCTTCTCTTCATTAGCAGTCGCCACAAACATCTCTCCTCTCCCACTCGTCTTAATACCTCTTTGTTTGTAACCCTATCTACCCATCTGATCTTCATCATTCTCCTGTAACACCACATTTCAAATGCTAGTAACAGGTAGGTAATGAAATTAAAAATGGAAAAAATTCTGTGGGTGCCCATGAATGTTATTATGCAATTTTTACATAATACTGAGTTAATCAAAACTGAATACTGTAATTCAAAATCCGACCTAATTTGAAGAATTCCTGATTCCCCTGTAATAGCATCTTTTCATGCCATTTACTGGTTTATTTGAAACACTGATAATAAGGAAGATGATTCCAAATCGGTGGCTGCAATTCAAATTTCTCCCCGATTTTTTACAGAAACTATTATATTTATTAGTAATGTTCTTCGAGGCTGAACCATATCTGCTTTCATTTCAGGCTGTTATTAAGATGGGGTCGCCACTCCCAAATGCATTTTATGACCTACTGCCAGGTATGAACTAGGCCGCTCCTAACATGGAGAACAGATGCCTTTTGTAGCCGCTCCTCTGGAGTACAGACGCTACGCGTGTCCATAATATGGACAAATATCTTTTACTCTATTAACGACAGAACAAAGTGGAGAGGAACCATATTTGCCCCCACCCACTGTCAGCTGGAAAAGGGGAATTGAAGATGATGATGATGAGTAATGTTCTTCATAATAAATTATTTATTGCGCTGCACTATGCATGGCAATTACTAGGTTGATGTGTGCTATCGAACATGTGACTTAGTGATAATCAAGATCATTTTAAACTATTGATTTATTTAATTGATTTTTAGTTATCAAAACATCAATTTAATTCAGTTCCTGAATTTGATAAATTGTGGTTCTTGACTGTGTAATATTCCATTATCCATGGTATAACCAGAAGGTCAACAACATCGATAATGGCCACGAAAGACTCTAAAACCACCAACTTTTTGTATTTGGATCTATTTAAAATGTTTACAAAAATATTGTTGGGAACCAGGGTACAGACTAAGTCAGAACACAATTGGTAGTGTGCGTTACTATTCACTAAATTAAATATGACTACTGTACACTGTTAATTAAACAATTCTCATGCAACAGGCTTTAAGCCTGGTGGTGCTCCGCTGTGGAGTTCCCACCAGAGTCCCCGCATCTGTTCACATGCTGCGTTGAACCCAGGGCCTTCAGCACTGTTTGCTCGCACCAACAAAAACAATGCTCCATGGCACAACACTAACTTACACAAACATACTGGCTCTCTCCTTCGCTGCACACACTGTCACTAATGCTCACGCTCCACACTCTGAACTGCACTCCACTGGACTCTTTCTGAACTCAACTGTCGTCTGAACTCCACTTCAGAGCCCTCACTTCACTTTATATAGCACAAGCTGTACCCGGCATGCCTTGCAATGCCAAACAAAGAAAGTGTTGGCGTTGTAATTTTGTTTCTTGAAAAGCTTTTGGATACACAAGATTTTGTTCAATTTCTGTTAACTGCCTCTAAGCTATCATAAAATGGATTTACTAATTTAGAAACATTCGTGGGAGCATGCACAACAACTCAACAAAGCTTCATCGCATTCGGATGAATGGTATATGAACGAAGATGGAACTTTGTTGAAGCCCTTCGCGCGTCGTCACTCATTTGTTGCATCTACTCGTGTGCTGCCTAATGTAAAATGGATTTACTAAGTCGAAAACCTTTCCTGGCGTGTACACAACAAAGCATCCAAGTTTCAACGCAATCAGATGAATGGCATATGAACGCATACGGGATTTTGTTTAAACGATTCGCGTGCCGTCACTCATTCGTTGAATCAACTCGTGCGCTACCTATTGTACAATGGATTTACTAAATCATAAACGTTCCCTGCAGTGTATACAATAACTCACTCAAGTGTCATCGCAATCAGATGAAAGGTAGGCCTATATGAACGCAGATGGAACTTTGTTGAAACTACTCGTACGCTATCTACCTATTATACAATTGACTTACAAAATCATAAACATTCCCTGCAGTGTACACAATAACTCGCTCAAGTTTCATCTCAATCGGATGAATGTTATATGAACGCATACGGGATTTTATTTATACGATTCGCTCGCCGACACTCATTTATTGAATCTACCCGTGCGCTTCCTATTGAACAATGGATTTACTAAGTCAGAAACCTTCCCTGCAGTGTGCACAACAACTCACCCAAGTTGCATTGCAATCGGATGAGTGGTATATGTATGCATACGGGATTTTATTTATACGATTCGCGTGTCATCATTCATTTGCTGAATCTACTCGTGCGCTGCCTCATGCGCTACCTATTGTAAGATGGATTTACTAAGCCAGAAACCTTCCTTGGAGTGTACTCAACATTTCACCCAACTTTCATCGTAATCGGATGAATGGTATATGAACGCATAGGAGACATACACACCCACAGACAGACAGACAAACTATCACGTAACATTGATTTTTATATATATAGATGAGAAGGCTTTAAGATATTTCTATCGCCATCTCACAGTGTCTCGCATGAACTTGGTTGATCAGATCACAACATGTCACAATATTATTAACCAAACAAATAATGTTGATATCACTTTGCCAGATTTTCTTTCTCTGGCGAAATGTTTCAACTGTTGAAATTACAACTTAACAAGTGCATTCTAGCAGACCAGCAAATTAACTGCCTGTGAAATATCACGAGTCTACTGTATTTTAGGAAGTATCTGAGAAATCAAGTTTGTAATTTTTTTATAGACAGTAGATTTTCTCCAGTAGACAGGGGAATATAGGATTACTCAGGTGGATAACCCACACAAAGTTTATAGATTATATCGATGACAGATTATATTAGTGGTCCAGCATGCCAGATTTCAGCGATCGGCTCATTCAGTGGTGAATCATGTGAATTCGCTGTCATTTTGCTTTTGTTTGGGAGACACTTCCAAATATGCTGCAATAAATAATGACATGCTACAAAGTGGTTACAGTTAGGTTTGAAGATCACCCCATGTGTTTTGGTTGGTGTGCTCAAGCTCACTGACAAACACAGCGCAATATGACGTGCAGTGGAGAAAGGAACTAAGTTATTTACCTGATTCTTTTCTCCCTCAGAACAGAATTATCTAACATGTTTCTCCCATAGGGAGCAACCACACAGTTCATTTCATAATAGTAAGATACATCTTGGCTGTTCAACACATCTATGTAAATAGAAATGTACAAAAAGTGACTTAATTCCTTTCTCCACCAACTGTTTCAATTATAATAATAAGGACATCTCTCCAATAATCCTAATGTAAAACTGAATTCTCAATGAATTCAATGAATCGTTAAATTTCAATATTCATATACTGTCCCAATTTATTAATTACTGTATACAGTAGAACCTCGATGCATCGTTTTTCAAGGGGAGGGGGAAAATGATGATGGATGCGGGGAAACGATAAATGCGGGTAACAAAAAGTTTGAGTAAAAAAAATAATAAAGTACGGTTACTGTACTTGGACATATTTCTTCATGTAAACTTCATAGAGGCATCAAAATATTGCAACCACGATGTACGCGATATGATTTCATATGTGTCATTTTATCATTTGCTCTTTTTAGGAAAAAAAGTCATTAATTGGTTTTTGTTTCGTCGAAGCTTTACGTTTCAGACAAAACAAAGCCTTCTCTACTTGCATAATGTTCTCTTCTTCACGATCCTGATATCATGCTTGTACATGAGGGATTTCACCCTCGCTAAGGCGGCATACGCTTCGGTGAAACTCGGGACGACTTGGGGCTTATTTTAATAGGCGTGACCTTGTCAGAAGAAAGTAATCTCGTCTTCATGTCTGCGGGCTATGAAACGCGACCAGTATCGTCACTTAGCACATTCCGCGAGATTATAATCTGGCGTGACCTTAGTCAGAAGAAAGGAGCCTGTCTCTCTGACTGCAAGCTATGACTCGCACCACAGATTAGACTCGCTAAGCGAACAGTCGGCCTATGGCACGCTAAACACCGATCACGCTCAGCGCCACTCCAGGGGAGTGAAACTTGAGTGGACCAGTCGCTTTCATGAGATGGCCTCGGAATGATGAGATTCAATGAGCCGCCGTACGAAGCGCTGCTAGCTCCAGTTTGCCGATGTAGAAACAGGCCCAACAGCTATTGGCGGAATCTTATGCAAGGGACACCCCGTGCCAGTCTATCATCAGCCACTTCCGTGAAAACAGAGACCCGTGCGTGATGTTGTCCACATTGAGAAAATACAAGAATTATACGGTGATCTTGATGCCAGAATTACATAATAAACGAGTGTGCAGCAAATGATGATGCCGTACCTCGTACATTCTCGCGTAACAGGTTTCCACTATTGTATGCCACTTCAAATCCAAAGGATCGTTTGCATACATTTTTTCTCATAAACGATCAATGCGGGAAAATTGTGGCCAAGGATTTTTGATTTTTTGACGATCCATGCGAAAAAACGATAGTTCGAAGAACGATAGATGCGGGGAAATTTAACATTAGTTTATATGGAAAATTTTCGGGACTAAATAAATTGAACGATGCATAAGGGAAAACGACAGTTCTGGGAACGATGCATCGAGGTTCTGCTGTAATCAATCTCAGAAAAACAATTGTTTCCTCAAACTCTCTTCCATAATCTTTAAATGTTATTAATTCATAAGTGATAGGCCTACCTTGGTTCAGACATGCGCAGAGTCCCATCTTTGCGACATACAATGTCCTGCCGTGCTCCTGGAGTGAACTGTGATAGCCATCCTATGCATGATACCATACAGCAACAGTTGATATAAAAGATGACAAGAGCAGGATATTTATTAGCAGATCTCCAATCAATAAAGAACGTTATCTGTAGGAAAACAGATTGAGAACACACTGATTATGGTTAGAACACACACAATGCACTATACAATCCACATAACTAAAACAGTAATGACTATTGAAATTATTCATGTTTTTTGGGCTACTGCCTTGTGAAAATAAAATTAAATGCAGTGCACTCTCGTTAATTCGCGGTAATTAATGCACGAACTTCCGTGAATTATCCGCAGTTATTTTTGTTAAGCCTAGTAAAAACAAAACTATTGGTTAAAATATTGAAATAGGCTTGAACACGCAAAATAATAATTAAAACACTTGATTGTGGTGTCTTATAAGACTAGAGAAATTCCTCTGTTCGTCACCAGAGAGCAGTCACCTGAAAGTACTGTATGGACCTTGGTAGAAAATCGCGCCATATTAATTAGAACGGCAGACAGAGTAGTAAGGAAGGAGTAGGTAAAGGGGGCGGAGGAAAAATATTGAGACTCCTCGAAGAATGAGGATGTCAAATAAGGAGAAAGAGTAGGAGGGTGGGGGGTGGGGGAGACGGTTTGATGGATATAAGGAAACAGAAACAAAAGGGAAGTGTATCTGTACGATACCCAACGTCAAACAGGCAACGGCGATAAAGCCCAAAAGACATGAATAATTTCAATAGTCATCTGGGCCGTGAAAGCCTTAATCTACAGACTAAAAGTCTGTGATTGACATTTATTTTATCCATTTCAGACCAAAAGTGAATGGTGGCTAAAGATAGTTTTGTGTTTCTTCCATCATCACACACAAACCACAGAAGATATTTTTAGGAAATCTTGATGACTAACTGAGGTCTTAAATGAAGTTACAGACAGCTTTTCTTTATCAAATTAAAATTTGAGCACAAGGTCATAAACTTCTAACTTTACAGACTGAAGTGTATAAGTTGCAATTTAACAGAAACCTCTAATGGTAGAGTGATCACCCTGTGGTATTCAGGCACTAGGAAATTAATTGTAACTCCCTGCCCAATCTAATTGGGTGGGTGCACTTGATTGACTGAAAAGCTTCTACTAATAGATCACTTAAGTAACTAAAACAAGTAGTTCCGTGAAGAACTAAGTAGCCTATTTTCATGCAGGGTCATTATGTGTGTGCGCGCCCGTAAGCCGGCTGTGACTAGCAAAGATCGCGGCCGCGCGCTCCCGGTCCAGCCGGCAGTCGGCGCCCACTATCACACTTTTACCAAACCTGTTCAATAATGTGTACTTACAGAGCTCATAGACGATGCTGAACATGTCCTCCCTCTCTTGTAACACACACCTGACATCATTTGATGAAAGAATGTCTGCTAACTTTTTTATTATTTACGGAGCCTGTTTCCTTGAATCATTCAGCGAGCCTCCTAATTGTACTGGCATTAGGCACAGGTCTTCCTGGAAACTTGATTTAAAATTTTCATCTTGTTTCAGAATAAGATTTTCTACTTTTCATATACGAATTATGGATATACACATGTTCACACAATGTGAATTGGTGTCTAGGCATGACCAACAATCACAGTAATCACAATACTCACTACACGTGCAACACTAACGTCTAAGCTTTGCAAATACATGCCCATATGAATGACAAAACACTTGTGAACTAACTATATGAGTCAGCGGAGCACACCAACCGCCGGCAGGACCAGGTGCGCGCAGCCGAAATCTGCGCTAGTCACAGCCAGCTTAGCTTGCCGTGTTTACTGGCGTGCAGACACATAATGACCCTGTATATCGTACTTACGTCAATTGCCTCTATCAACATACAAAATTTCAGTTTGTTTGCTGTAATAGATTCGTAGATATTGAGAATCGTCGGATGGTTGCCATATTGGATTTTTATATACATAGGCCATCGAGTTATGCACTATTAGATGAAGATTATTGGGTAGGTTTATTATTCAAACTTCAATCGCATAAGATTTAATTAGAACACAAGAAATGAAAACGAGATTTTAAATTTCGCACAACCAACATTTTGAGGTTATGAAAACAAATTAAATACATTAGATGTCAGTGGATTAAATTTTGTATAAGCATTTACTGCACTAAGTTTCACTCCGCTCGGATGGTTAAATCGCGAGAAACGTCTATTTAAATGTTTCAACTTCGCTTGACCGCCATGTTCGTTTTGTACTTAACAGGTTTCTGAAAGTCACATAGGTGAACTTCTAGTAGTGCCCTTTATCACCATACAATATTTCAGGGTGATATCAGTAGTAGTTTCGGAGATATAGAATGTCGGTGAAATATTTCGCACAGCCGCCATGTTGGATTGGTGAGACGTATTAAAATTTGAAGGGCACGGTCGATGTCGGACGAAGTAGTACTATGTCCTTACGGAGTTTCATTGAAATCGCTCCAGCCATTTAGATAATATTAGGGGGTGACATACACACACGGACAAAAGGTGATCTCATAAGCCTATTTTTTTCATAAATGAAAATAGGCTAAAATTAGCTTCTAATAATCCCATAGAAATGGGAATAACAAGACGTAGTAATTGGGTACATTTTAACTGAGTCTGTCATGAACAATACATGGATGGGGCTTGAAATGAACGGTTCCGCAGGAGAGAAACAGTAGACATTTGCATTTGAAGTACTGTATCCTTTGATTCAATATAATTCGCCAAAATACTCTGAGATAAGCAAGTTCATCAATACAGCGTTGTACTTACAGCTGTGAACAGGTTGAAGATCAAACAGCAGGACCCACCCCAAGCTATAAGTTGATGGATCTGGCGTTGTTCATCAGCAGTGAAGTATGGACTTTCACACTGCACACCACACCCTTCCACTCCTTCATAAAATGCCAGTGAGTTGTCAGTGGGTACAAGGGGTGGCTGGCATTGCCCACTGGTATTGAACTTCAGCTCACGGGCATCATTCTACAAAGATTTAACATAACATTCTTAATTTTGTGCAACAATGAACATGACAAGATTAGTGAATCAGACATGTTAACATCAAGGTTGTTGACGTTTGACATTGTTCCGTATTGACAAGATTATATGACTAGAATAAATAATTATTCTTGTAAATATAGGTCCGCCCAGGCAATACTTTTAATTATAATGTAATCAAAGATCACATCTATTTATACATTACAGGACATGTTTCGGGATCCCATTTGTCATGATCCCTTCATCAGCTTTATAAGACTGGCCCAACAAATTAAGATAGAGCACTCCTTTATACAAATATATGTAAAAACAGGGTGATAAAATGAAAATGGAATGTATGGTGCGTGAAAACATATGGGCCAAATGTGGCAGACACTAAAACCTAATACACTCGAAAAAAACATAGTCAAATCACATAGTTAAAAACATTAAAGAAAAGAACACTTAAAGCTAAAGCAGCAAGTCCCAATTCGTTAAAATGCATAAAATTCAGCATATAAAATGTTTCTTCGTGAAGTGGTTATTCCTTGTCATTTTATGCATTTTAACGAATTGGGACTTGCTGTTTTAGCTTTAAGTGTTCTTTTCTTTAATGTTTTTAACTTTGTGATTTGACTATGTTTTTTCGAGTGTATTAGGTTTTAGTGTCTGCCACATTTTGGCCATATGTTTTCACGCACCATACATTCCATTTTCATTTTATCACCCTGTTTTTGCATATATTTGTATAAAGGAGTGCTCTATCTTAATTTGTTGGGCCAGTCTTATAAAGCTGATGAAGGGATCATGACAAATGGGATCCCGAAACATGTCCTGTAATGTATAAATAGATGTGTTCTTTGATTACATTATAATTAAAAGTATTGACTGGGCGGACCCATATTTACAAGAATAATTATTATTTATTCTAGTCATATAAGATTAGTGAATGGAATAATTTATGAGGAGAAGTCCTGTATCTGTTAGAAACATTAAACAAAGCATGCAGAAGTGGCAAAATAAGCAAGTTTCATTACTGTATTTGCTGAATCTTGTAACGTAGCTTCACTGAACTCTTCAATTAAAATGCTTGTATCGGCAAAAATTACAATAAGCATATATGATGTTGAACATAAGTCGATGTGTTTTTAAATGGACACCCCATATTATTATATTGATAACATGGAAAATCACATTAAGAGTTTGTTGCATCGCAATAGGTCAATTACATCCCAAGAAATTATAATATGAAGTAGACGCTTGAGCTAAACAAAACGCGCATCAGTTGCACATCCTGAGGTTCAGGCGTAAACTTCATGTTGCTGTTAATTGTGATGTAATTGATGTATTAGAGTGCGACACAAGCTGTTTTTTAATGTGATTTTCACTGTTATCAACTGGTCAAGAAATAATACAGGTTTCTAGTCACACAAAATGGGAAATAAATGAAGGGTTTTCCCTTTCATGTTTTATTGATCTCTACTAGAATTTACTTAATTCATATATTGTACAAAGTTATGGTAACTAAATTGAATATCACCGGTCAGAGTAAACATACCCTAATTCCTCGCATATTCGTTGCCATCACATAATCGTCGCACCCTACTTATCAAATACAAAAAATTGGTTTATAAAATTTCATGACATAATTGTTGCATAGCACATTGGTATTTGTGCGCCAGTCGGTTGCACATGCTGCCGCAAGCTTATAACCTGGCGTGACCTTGTCAGAAGAAAGGAGTCTCGTCTCTGTGCCTATATGCTATGACTCACACTACGTGAGCAGCAGACGGCACTCAGCGCCAGTCTTGGGGAATGAAACTTGTATGGACCCATCCAGTGATGTAAAATGTCTGGGCATTTATAAGTCGGGGCAAATGCCCAAGATAAATACCCGGACAAATGCCCAAAATCCATAAATGACCAGGCATTTTGGGCATTTACCTCTTTTATATACATATTCATAATGCAACGCTTATATAAATATTGTTTTGCCATATATGTATCTACATATATGTATTCTATATATTGATCCATACAAACAGGTATATATATTTAATTTATATTGCTGGAAAAGTAGTTAAGTAGTCCTAATATTTTTCTTTTGCCTCTCAACTCAAGTGGATTTTTATACATAATAATTATGTGTTTGCCTATGAATGTTGATTGTGTAATTGGGGGGAAAAATCCACTTATCACATCAACACATCTTTATAATTCTTGAATGAGTTTGATATTTTACTGACAAATGACTAATACTGAATACATAATGTATGCTATTACATTAACTGTAAAAGTTAAAAATGAAACAAATGAGGACATGAGGTAAAGTACATATATTTAAATATGAAATTAATAATAAATTAATGTTTTGTGTTCTTGGGTATCTTAATCACTTTCTTCTGTTTCTGTATCCTCTTCATCACTTTTTTCTATTGAACTTTCAAGTAGTTCTGGCTCAGATTCTTCTGACAGTTCAGATTCTAAATCTTCCTCTAGGCCTATAATTCGTTCTTGACTGGGTGTTGGGATTTCTTCTCCTTGTTCTGGATTACTCTGACGAGTCTCTTCAGTTATTTTGTCGGGCTTACGCTTAGATGTTCCATTCTCCCCATTCATCAGCTTCCAATTGTAGGCTAGAAAAATCAATTTGGCAGTCCTCTCAGGTGTAAGTCTGTTTTTTTTACTAAGAATCCAACTAAAAGTGCTAAAGGTCCGCTCTGTGGCAGCAGATATAACAGGTGCCCCTACATTTCCTACATTTAAATGAGTAGGCCTGCGGGCCTAACTCAGTAATACAATGTTTTATTCAAACCAGATATACTTAATTCCCATTTAGATGTTATTGACAACATTGACACACGATAATTAAATTATTATTATTAGCATTATTCGGGCATTACTAGTTTATCCATGAAATATACCTTTGATTAATGGTTTGTATTATGTTTTAGGAGTTCTAGTAACAATCACAAGTAGTAAAAAGTAAAAAAAAAAGTGTTTTTAAATGCCCAGATTTTGGGCGCTTAAAACTGCTTTGGGCAAATGCCCAGGCAAATGCCCATTTATAGATGTCCTGCCCACTGGGCATTTGCCCGGCCCACATCACTAGACCCATCACTTCCACGAGTTGGCCTCGGAATGACAAGCTTCAATAAGCCACTGTATGAAAAGCTGTTAGCACCAGTTTGTCCACGTGAAAACAGGTCCAACTGCTATTGGTGGAAACTGATGCAAGGGACACCCCACGCCAGTCTAGCAACAGCCACTTCTGTGGAAACATCGCAATAGAGACCCATGCGTGATGTTATACATGTCGTGTTCACAATCAGAAAATCAAGAATTATACAGTGATCTCGATGAAAGTGAAATGCATAGGATTACAAATTAAGCAAATAATAACGATATAGAATATTAAAAAACGATCGAGGTTTTTCTTCTTTGAACTTTAATATCCTTTGGATAATTGTCACATCCTGACTTTGATTCCACGAATTTTAGGCTAAAAATATGTAACGATTATGCGAGGAGATACGGTAATCAATGGCTAAGGATCTGAAAATCCACAGCCTGCTTCCAGTCGACCGACAGGGTCAGGAATGGCATGAATGAAGCCCCCATCTAGCGGCGAGGATATAAATTGTGCCGGCTGCCGAAGCCTGTCGCACTCCCCTGGGTCAATGATTAAATGAATGACAGATGAAAAGAAATGAGAGTGGAGAGTGTTGCTGGAATGAAATTTTGTGACAGTGAAAACCGGAGTACTCGGAGAAAAACCTGTCTGCCTCCGCTTTGTCCAGCACAAATCTCACATGGAGTGACCGGGATTTGAACCACGGACCCAGCGGTGAGAGGCCGGCGTGCTGCCGCCTAAGCCACGGAGGCTTGTAAGGATCTACCAAGGAGAAAATCACTGTTTAGAGGTGTACGTCAATTACATGATGTTGCATGACAATTACAGTACATGTTACTGAACATTTCTAATTCAATATGCTAAGGTGTATGTTTCACAAAACTCAAGCTCCTAAACCAGAGGGAGTTAGAAGGTGTGGTTTGTACCAAAATCATCTCAATAGTACAGGAAAAATCTTGCATTTCTTGAAAAGTTAACGGAAATATATTTATTTATAAAGTGCTTTTAAACAAATAAGACGATAGCCGTATAGCACAAGAGCAAGGCGGGTAGTCTGTACACATGGGGCGCACACAACCCATTATGCGCGAGTTCTCGCACGGGTCCGCTAGTTTCTAATTATTGCATTACTTAAAATGTTACTTATCGTGAACAAACAAAACAAACATACTGTACAGTACTGTACGTTTCTCAGAAACAAACAAAAATGTACTCCCCTGTACAATCAGATTTCTCACAGCAGAAACTTTACAATTCATGTTCATTTACATGGCAACACCTCTGTGTACGCCTCAACACTGGTCAACTCACTGCTGTCAGTGTTTCTGGTGTTATTGCGGCACATGCAGCGGTAATATGGTCTTTCATGCTGTCCACTGTTGTTGGAACCTGCTGATACAACACATTTTTCACATGCCCCACCCAATTGATGACAGTGAAAGTAACATTAAAAACTGCTTTTGTTGCAAAACAGTACATCCAACACATCGCTAATAACAGCAAAATTTACGTTACAATTCCTCGAGATGTAATTGACCTATTGTGATGCAACAAACACCATTCTTAATGTAAGTTATCATGCTATCAATTGCACAATAAATAATATGGGGTGTCCATTTAACAAACATATCAGTTTATGTTGAACATCATAGATGCTTACATTTGGAATGACCTATATCATTTACTTTAATGAGCCCTTTCCCTGCCTTCAAGCATGTGCAAATGGTTCTTCAATATCGATTGTTGTTTCAGAGATATTTGCACTGGAGGGTTCAAGTGAACCACCCTGTATACTTCAAGAAAATATAATGATCTATTGATAGATTGGGATATCAGATGTGATCGACTGTTTGACCATCCCAGCAATAAACTATTCACAATATTTTAGCTTATCTGAGAAGTACACATACCTTACACTTGTGGGGGAACTTTGAGATATCATCACACTTAGGAAATGCTGGCCAGTTATTATTAGCAAGGAGTATGCGGCAGGGCCCCAGAGTCATCTTACACATTTCCTGCACAACAGAATAGACATGTATTTCTATATTATGTCAGTTATGTCAGGGTTAAACTCTAGTAATTGTTGTACAATGACTTGCCTGAGATGGCAGGTATACCAAATCTTCTTCACATTTGGGCATGTAGATAGCACACAGAAATGGCTGAATGACAGCCCAGCATTTGGGAACATGCCTCAGGCCTTCCCATAGCTGTGTCAGAATTTCCTGAAAAAAAAAAAGAAAAAAAAATATATATATATAAAAAATAAAAAAATGAAAAAAATAGGCCTATATCTACGAAGGGCATAATAGGCTATATTGTTTTACACTTTATTTTTATCTACCCAAATGAAGTACATTACACATCAATTGTTACGTCCACCTCTCACCAAGGCGGACCGGGTTCGATTCCCGGTCAATGCATGTGAGATTTTTGAAGTGAAATGCCATGTCCTGTGGTTCGGATTCCACGTAAAAAGGAGGTCCCTTGGCTCATGATCGCGAGACTAACGGTCACGTTAAACTACAAGCTTCCTTCCTTTTCACCTTCTCAACATAATTTCCTAGTAACTTTATGCACTTTTGCCGTCGATGTGTCAGTCTCTCCAGACCTTCCTGAAACCATTCTTTTGGAGTGCTGTGTACCCATGCCTTGACAGCTGTGTCCAGTTCTGCAAAATCCGCAAAACGGCGACCATGCAGAGGTTTCTTCATGTTCCCGAACAGGTGCCAAAATATATTTGCGAGTAACTAGGGCGGAGGGTATAATGTATAGTACAAATTTAAGAACATACCCCATCATAAGAATGTCATTGTGTTAAACCAGTTGATGACTAAGCAAGAGGAAATGTTTACAAAATTTCTCAAACAAACCAGAGCTCAGTATCCGAGGCATTCTCAAGTTATCCCACTTTGGGCATTGTTTCCGCCAAAAAGTACTTGAACTACAGTATTACTTTTCTAATATTATTATATCCGTGAAAAATGTACTATTATAAATTATTATAATATGTTGTTTTAGGGACATTTTGGTCATCAGCTCCAATTTATTTAATAAGCTGTGTTTCTTTGGTGACTGTAGTAGTGTGTGTACGAGTAATTATATGGGTTGGGAATGTGGTAGGTGCCTCGGGACTTGAAATAACGTGCTACAGTGGCATTTGCTGGCGGAAGTGTGGAAAAACCCAGAGATAAACTACAGTCAGGGCAGCCACTGTCAACTCTGGGATTCGAATCTTCAATGCCCAGACTTCTGCTGCTCATAGTGAGAGATTAAACGTGCATGGCTACGGTGAGGGCCGACCCCGTGGTGTTGGGGTAGCGCGCCTGCCTCTCACCCGTAGGCCCCGGGTTCGATCCCCGGCTCCATCAGGGATTTTAAAACTGACGTGAGGGTTGGAACGGGGTGCACTCAGCCTCGTGAGGACAATTGAGTAGCTGTCTGACAGTGAGACAGCGCCCCGATCATGAATACCAAGATTAACGGCCGAGGTGACCCCACGCGTCACCCCAATATCTGCAGGTCAAATGGCTGGGCAGCGGTCGCTTGGTCGGCCTTAGCCCGTCATGGGCTGTATAGTGCCAGGGGTTGGCTACGGTGAGGGGATTAATAGAATATGGTAATCGTGAAAATATATTGTTATAACCAGAGCCCGAATAATTATGTGCTTAACTTTTTAGAAATATGTATGTGCTTAAAAATTGTAAAATATATTTAAGCAAATAAATTTTATTTGTACAAACAGTAATGATTAGGCAGTAAATTGATCCCACTAAGTTTTGCATTCCCTAACTTAAGAAGCCAATCACTCAAAATTGGATCATCATGACACTCACCGGTTATTCGATATTTATGAAATTATATGACTTGAGTACTCATTCCGTTGATTTACTGTTTCAGAAATCCATGCAAAATGATAAAGGAAAGACCTCAGAATGTTAATATGACATGAAACAGGCGTCACAGCTGCCAAAATGTGAATTTATAGCAATTATGGAGCATATTTTCGTACAGCAACAGTATCTGCAAATCGCTCACTTCGTACATTTTTTAGTCATTTTTTAAAGAATTATAGATATTTATGAAATTGGAGTAAGCCTCCGTGGCTTAGGCGGCAGCACGCCGGCCTCTCACCGCTGGGTCCGTGGTTCAAATCCCGGTCACTTCATGTGAGATCTGTGCTGGACAAAACGGAGGCAGACAGGTTTTTCTCCGGGTACTCCGGTTTTCCCTGTCAACATTTCATTCCAGCAACACTCTCCACTATCATTTCATTTGTCATTCATTTAATCATTGCCCCAGAGGAGTGCGTCAGGCCTCGGCAGCCGGCACAGTTCATATCCTCGCCGCTAGATGGGGGCTTCATTCATCCATTCCTGACCCGGTTGGAGACTGGAAGCAGGCTGTGGATTTTCATTTCATGAAATTGGAGTGCAATTCGTCACTGCTAATGTCTATTCTCTTTCATTTGAATGCTCATTTGTCACGATCGGTCGCTTGTGAGCGCCGCAGGAGGGATCTATAACTTACTACTAAAATAATATATACTAGAGGACCCATGCGAGAAATCTCGTATGTTCACAAACCACACTTTCCCCAATATGTTTATGAGAGACTTAAGGAGAAAGGTTGTTATGTTTTTATTTCAACCAAATGATTATAGAACACTATTTACATTTCAGTTAGAATTCCAAGTTCTACGTTCCCTAACTTAAGAAGGCAATTACTGAAAATTGGATCATCATAACACTCACCGGTTATTTGATATTTATGAAATAATACGATTTGTCCTTTTTTGAAGAAATTATAGATATTTATGAAATTAGAGTGCAATGCGTCACAGGTAATGTATATTCTCTTTCATTTGAATGCTCATTTGTCACGATCGGTCGCTTGTGAGCACCGCAGGAGGGATCTATACTACTGAAATAATATATATCATGATGATAATGACGATGATAATGATGATATGCACAAAGTAAATATGCCAGATCATGTATTCACCTGTAAAAATGGCAAAAAATATGTAAATTAATACCCGGGCCCTAGTTTTAACATACAGGGTCTTTATATTTGCTTGGCAAGGACATTCTCGCTCACGCGCTCCGCCAGTGACGGCCCAGTTGCCGGCTGCCACACGCCCAAATGTACGGCAGAGTACGGTGCTAAAAATCAGTATTATAATATTCATGAAGGATTTATATAATTTATTATAATCACGCCTTCAACTCTGGCATCTCATACCTAAATATTTTATTGTTGTACGATCTAAAACAGGCCTATATAAAAGTGTTGTGACATCATGTGCCTGGCACCAGCATGTACCTTATAAATTAATTTCTTCACTTTTCTTTTATCTTTATCCCTGGCACTACAGCCCCTGAAGGGCCTAGGCCTACCAAGCGACTGCTGCCCAGCCAATTGGCCTGCAGATATTGGGGTGACACGTGATGAGCGCATCGGGTCCCCTCGACCGTTAATCTTGGTTTTCGTGATCGGGGTGCTGCCTCACTGTGAGACAGCTACTCAATTGTCCTCATGAGGCTGAGTGCCCCCCTTTCCAACCCTCAAGTCAGTTTCTAAAATCCCTGACGGACCCGGGAATCGAACCCGGGTGAAAGGCAGGCACGCTACCCCAACACCACAGGGACCTTATAAATTAATGTACACTATTTAAGGTTGAGATGAACTTTACAGTAGAACCAGATCTTTTGGAGTTGTCATGAAATGCATGGTCATTGGCAATACATTCTTTGAAGGTGCTAAATTTAGAGTCAGGGGAGGAGGAAAAGGTATACTCACAACTAGGCCATTGGCAATAAATTCTTTGAATTTAGAGTTAGGGGAGGAGGAAAAAGTATACCGGTACTCACCATTCTGCCAATACTCATGTTAGGCCTAAATCAGGGGCGTACTAAGAAACAATTTTGGGGTGATGGTGGATATAAGTGTAGACTATATTATGTAGTTGTGACCAACACCAGTATCACCAATAGGGGGAGGGGGGGGGGGTTAAAAATCAATATTTAAGGGGGGAATAAGTCAATCCCTTTCCCGGAATATGTGCATGACCTATACATATAAGTTACTTAACAAATTTATAGTTACACCATACCGAGATAGTATCCTGTGAAGTTATTCCATCTGCCAACTCGAGTGAAGTATATGAATATGGTAGCTTGACTCCGAAGCAGGTTGTACGATTCAGTCGTTCACACTTAGCAGGTCTCCGGCAATAAGCACGTTTGTCATCTGGAGGGGGTAGTATTGAATCTCCAGGCAGAAACCTTTCCAGCATGTATACAGGAGGGCCGTCTAGAATGGATGATCCAACAGGTTTGTCCTTAATTCGGAGCCTCAGGGATCCCAAAGTAGTGCTCATTGTCGGCGATTCCCTCGTCGTTATTTCCTCTTCAGTTTCGAAGTCACTGTTATTGAGGGTAGTAGGAATTTCTGTTGTCAAATTTACTGCTGTTCCCAACGTCAGAAGAATCGAAGTTACGAGTAGTACCAAGAGTGACAATTTCAAAGACAGTGCAGGTCGAGAAGCCGGCATTATTAGGGAAAAGCTGAGAACAAATAAATTTTGACACCCTTGAGATATGGTATTTTTTCTATTAATTCAACGCCTAATTATAAATCTCGTCATACAAGCAAACTTTAAAAAATCGCACTGATTAAATAATAACGGTCCAGTATCATCAACTAAATTCCTTAGCAGATGAAGTACCGTACATACCTTTTCTTTTTGGCAGTGGTCTGGTCTACAGGTCCTCCATGCTGAGCGAGAATTCCCTTCAGCCGCCTTCACCCATACTCACAAGGCGCAGCGAAGTCTCTGCTTTGAACAAAGCGTTTGATGCCGGACCACCCGCATTTTGAAAGCGGACCACCCACGAAGTCATCGTCTACGCATGGCAAGCTTTCAATGGAAAATGAGTAGTTCACAATTTCTTTCCCAGAGGGTATAAAAGTCATTCTATCGAAATGTTATAACGCACATCGAGTTATCGATTTATGTGACCAAAGAATGCCGATTTCGCAGAAATCCACTCTCACTTTCCGAAACAGCGACTGCCTCATTACCGAAGTTCTGTTTTATCACAAGAGTTAATATTGCATTGCTTAGAAATTACAATGTACTTCGTGTCATGTTTTCATTTTTAGTTCTAGAAGTCGGTGTTAAATTATTGTAACACCTGTGGAATACTGACACTCTTATGACGCTGATCCATGGATGAAGTAATTTTCGTCGATGCATTTGATAAAATCAGCTGTTATGTTTTGAATGTTGTGACAGCTGGGTATTGCTTTGATAGACGAATGCTATGGATCACGATGTTTGTGTAAATAAATTGGTTATAAGTTTACTTAAAGAGAGTGAGTATGTGATTGTTATCAGTTAAATACTTCTGAAGTTAGGACATGCCCGTATGTCAATGATAAATGTCATTATTAACATGCATAAATTACTGGGAGCAGGTGAAAAAACATCTGCTCAGGATTACTGTAAGCTAATAGCCTAATACTTATCGAGTGGCACTGTGCAACAAACTTTCCTATTCAGCATACTGGTACTGTAAGATCATGAGGTAATATTTAACTTGGAAGTTAATATTTACAATTAGAGTATCCTCTTTGCAATCTTAAGCTCTTGTATTTGCAACTAGGCTATACTTTTATAACTGTTGCAATTATTATTTTCAGTACCGTGTAGGCAGAATGACTAAGGAGTGGTTGAGTGGTGCCTTTGCAGTAGGCTTCTTCCTTCTGTCGTGGATGACTACCAAGACTTCGTGTTCTGGACAAACGTATACATTAGATCATGACTGGAGAATGATGTGCCCCAGAATCTACCTGAATTTATTCACAGGGTATGCTCCAAGAGGAAATGAAACCGCTGGCGTGTATACTAAGAAAGAAACTGCTGCTACCTTTGAAAAGTGTATATATACATGCTGCAATGAAGATTCGTGTAATGTTGTATTTATGCACGATAAAACATGTTTCCACGTAAGTATAATACAGCATATTGATCTGTGAAGATTGAATTAAATTGTGATGGATGGATCTTTATCATTCAATTATTGTATTCTACTTTGATGGCTTGTTTTAGATTGAGTGCTACAGCAATGAGTTGTGCTTGCCCCTATTCCGTCCAGAGCCACAATTTGGGGAGCATGTCCAAATGGTCCTTGTTCAGCCATTATCGCCTGCAGTCTCTTGGACTGATGTTCTAGACCAACTACAAGCAGAGGATTATACAGGGTATGTGAATGACTTTTATGTATACATTATGAATGCAGATAATAGTAACTAAGAAATTAAGGTACTGTACTTCTGAAATCTTATATGCAATGAGGAAGTAGGGGAGATTATGTAGCTAATACTGAATGGCGTATCACTCCTTGATAATTTTTTCTTAAGTACAAAATTAGCCAAAATACTCGTAGTAATGATCGAGAATAAATCTGGAGATGATGTAGTAATAGATGTTCACTCCTCCGCTGTTTATAACCCACCCGCCGTCCCAAATTTTATCACGACTTATGTAGATGAAATTCCAGGTGTGTTCGCCTTTACGCGCGTGAGTTACCGTCTAGTCCAGTATTGCCAACCCAGCGCTTATGGTACTACTTTGTATATATGCGGTACCATCAAACAAAATAGCGTCGAGTTTGAACCAGTTCGGAATGGGTTGTGCAAGTTGTCTCATCACTATAAGCAGGCCTAATTTCAATCGGTGGTATTTTTACCACTGTTATTAGTGTTCTTTCAATAGTAAAATTTATAATTTTCATCCAAACCAATTGTTTTTGCCTAGACCAATAATTGTTAGGTAGCGCGGCCTGTTAGCCAATATAAACACCCCTGGTCTTTGTCACGCACAGTGGGGATAGACCTGCATCAATAATCTTCATCCAAACCAATGGTTTTTGCCTAGCCCAATATTTTCATCCAGACCAATTGCTTTTGCCTACACCAATAATTGTTAGGTAACACGGGCTGCACGGCCCATTAACCAATGTAAACACCCCTGGTTTTTGTCACGCACAGTGGGGGGTAGTCGTGGATCAATAATCGTTATCCAGGCCAATGGTTTTGCCAATTATTTCCTTTTTTCATATAATTACAACGCTACGCGTGTCATGTGGTGTGTTTTGTATTGGACATGTTGGCAACTAGTGACGTTGATGTGTGCACCTCGTTGTGAGCGCTTTGGCAGCAGTTTAATATACAAAATACGCTGCCGAACATGGCTGCTGTTGTCAAATGAGCAATAAAATCACATATATACGTGATTTAGCACATATATCCGATGCAGTTGGTGCAGAATGACCGAGGTTAGTAATTACACTGATAATGTCCCCCCAGAAGTTGAAATAAGGTATGAAAATCATATATTGTCAAAATGAAAGCTACAAAGAAAAGAGTGATACATCGTTCAGAATTAATAATTAGGTACAACATTTTGTGCTTTTTGTCGAGAATTGGGGCAAAATGTTTTTTATACTTGTGTCCCCTGTGGGACCAGAATGTGTAGCGCACCAGAACTAACCATCATGAATCAATAACCTGTTGCAAACAAATAGCTATAGGACAGGGCCATCCAAACAGCGCTCCGGCCGCGCTCTAAGCCAGTGCTCCGAGCGCTTTGGTGGAAGATACTTTCGGTAGTGGTGGGGGAGCCAGGATGGTTGAGTGCGTGGTCTGCCCGCCGCGCTGAAGAGAGCAATGTTTGGATCAACGTACATTTGTGAGCGTTTATTATCGGTTCTTAAGCTTACCAAAAGTAAACATCGTGCATCGATGAGCGATAGAAACTTGCACAATTGTTTACAGATAGCTGTGTCCAGAAATATTGTACCCAATTTGGAGAAGATTGTTTCCTCCAAAACTAAAAGCTCGTAAAAATGACGGAGCGAAAGTCGCTCAAGGTCTGTACTATCTGTTCATATTGGTAAAGTGTTGTTGAATTTTCCTCTCTAATATGTTCACATTTCAGTTTGGAATAAATCACAATGTCCTTTACTTAATACTTGCGTTCGTTTCCTGCACATTCCATACATCAGAGTGCCATTCGATTTGTATATGCGGTATATTTCCTATGGAAAAACAGCACTATCAATATGATGTCAACAAACCCACAAAAGCCGTCGGCCGCACGACTGGTCGTATATATCTAGTCAGCGCGGTCCGAACATCGCCTGTCCGTCTCAGGTCTCCTCGCTGCCACAGTATAGTGGTGGTAGGGGAAGGAGCACTAGTTTGACTGCCCATTGCTCCCCAAGCACAATGACTGGATGGCCCTGCTATAGGCTATAGATAGGCTGCTCACACCTATCAAAGCCTAACTCTTATGCCACACAAACATCTTGAAAAAGACCAATTGGAATGGGCTGACGGTGTGCTTCTCGGAGTATATCTCGATGTTAAATACAGGTTATTTCACTTAGTGTGTAGGATTTATGAGACAGGTGAGGTACCCTTTTAGGAGCAGATGACCTGCAATATTTTGGTTGGGGGACCAGATAAAAATCTGAAAATTTCACATTTTAAAGATCTTTACAGTAGTAAACTTCAGTATAAATTTCAAGTTTGAGATTTATTTGGAAGTTAGTTTTAAAAAAATCACAAATATGATAAAAAGAAGGTATCATTCGCAATACATCTAGTCTAATGTGGGTAAGTATTTTCAACTTGATATTTATTCAATTCAATTAATTCCAAAGAGCCATAGGCTCGTACAGAGGAATTGTACAGTAATATGTGTGTTTACACACCAGGAAGAAAATTCTGAAGGTAACACAAATTGATGAATAAGGGCATAGGCCTATTAGTAAAGTTGATACTATATCTAAGATTGTTTAGACCAAGGTCTCTTAAAATGATAAGCACAGGATTTTTAAGCTTATTTGATGTATTACGATGCATCGAATTTTTCCCACAATACTTTCGTAGTTTTCCTCTTAAATACTGACAAAGTTGGTGCACTTTTTACTTCATCGGGAAGTTTATTATATGACTGTGATGCAGAGAACTTGAAACTATTTCTACCGTATTTAGAAGAGTGAATGATATACAAGGCTACGTCCTTCGCATGCCTAGTGCCATAAGAATGATTGTCCGAGTTCAAGATGTAGGGAGAGATATCGAGTATTGTGTTGTGTTTAATTTTGTATATTAGCATAGCTGCTCGGAGATCTGCACTTATGCTGAGGGGTAGAATTTTACTTCTGATGTACAGATCTTTTACTGGAGCGCAGTAAGGAAGGTTAAATATGTTTCTAATAGCCCTATTCTGAATAGTCATTAAATCATTCAGTGTGGATTTCCTGCAGTGAGCCCAAATAACATTTAAATATTGGAGCTTGCTATGTACAAGTGAATAGTAGATTTGTTTTACAAGGTTTAGGGGAATAAGATACCGAAGTTTCCTTAGGATCCCTACTATAGGTGAGAGTTTCTTAGCAATTCGTTCAACGTGTTCAATCCAGGTCAGGTGTTTGTCGATGATTAGACCTAAATACTTCGCCTGATTAACCTCTTTTATTTCAATATTATTTATATATATTTTGTCATGTGTGATTTCTTTCATGCTTTGCTTTGAAATTACCATGTAATTGGTCTTCTGTAGGTTCATTGTTAATTTATTGGCCTGGAACCATTGTGAGAGAGTATTTATATCTTGTTGCACATTTTGTATGATTTCAATTATGTCTTTCCCAGTGTAGAAGATATTTGTATCATCTGCATACAATTTGATATGCCCTCTCAAATTACATTCCACAATATCATTTATATAAATTAAGAATAATGTAGGTCCAAGTATAGATCCTTGTGGAACTCCATGAGTTATATATTTTCCTGAACTTATGCATTTATTCAAAGCTACATGCTGCTTTCTTCCAATAAGGTAGCTTTGGAACCATTTTAGTGCTATACCTCGGACACCAGCATTTTCTAATTTTGATAACAGTATTTTATGATCTACTGTATCAAAGGCTTTTGTGAGATCAATAAATAACCCAACTGCCATATTATTTTTGTCAATAGTTTCTTGTAGCATTGTTATTAGGTCAATAGATGCTGCCTCAGTACTAGAATTTTCCCTGAATCCATATTGCATATTATGAAAGAATGTATTCTTGTTCAGAAATGAAAGCAATCTTGTTTTTACCACTTCTTCCAGAATTTTTGAAACTACCGATAAAATAGAAACAGGTCTATAATTATTTGGATTTCTTTTGTCACCACCCTTAAATATAGGAACTACTTTGGCCACTTTTAAGTCATCTGGTATCATGCCAGTAACTAAGGACTCATTAATCATTTCAACCAAGATTTTAATAAATGAATGTATATTGTTTTTAATGAAATTTGTCTTGATCCTATCTAATCCACAGCTCTTTTTATTCTTTAAATTTGTGATGATGGACTTGACCTCTGCTTCATCTGTCGGATATAAGTAGAGAGAATTTGACTGATTGTGGTCCTTACTGAGGATTTCCTTCTGTTCAGGAATAGCTTTTGCTAGACTTCCAGCAATGTTTGTGAAGAACAAGTTAAATGATTCACATAGTTCTTGATTGTCTGTGATAATTTTGTTGTCTATTTCAAGTGAAGTGCATGTCTCAACTGTTGGTTTTTTGTTGTGTATGATTTCTTTGATAGTCTCCCAAGTTTTATTAGAATTGTTTCCATATGTTCTGAATTTATCTGAGTAGTAATTTGACTTTAGTCTTCTTTTTAAGTTTGTTACATTATTCCGGCATCTACAGTATTCTTGGTTCATATCATTATTATTTCTGTGAAGGGGATTTTTGAGCTTTGCATGCAGAGTGTCTCGTTGTTTTATAAGTGTAAGGAGTTCAGCTGTGACCCATGGTAAGTTAGTAGTCTGTCTGTTATTGTTAGTATTGTTTGTTATTTTTCTTTGGCTATGCCTGTTCCTTAGATTCAATTGTTTGATGAAAGAGTTATATAGAGAGTTAACAGTACTATCTGCATCATTATGGGAATCTGCATTTATAGATATATTAGTTTCAGGAGTGTGTTGCCTATACCAAGAGTCCTCGTGTGTTGTTGATTTTGTCGGCTTATGTGACAGAGTGTACGTGCTATAATTGGTCTTGGAAATATCAAGAATTAATATACTGTGATCACTAATATCATTGCTGACATTTGATATTTTATAACTTAATTCTGAATTGTTTAGTGACACGTGGTCTATTAAGGTAGCTGCAGTGTCACAAAGTCGTGTAGCATATTTAGTGTTGCATTGTTTAAAACCATAGCATGCTATTAAATTTAGATATTTCCTTCTTAATTGATCATCAGCTAGGATATCAATGTTGGTATCTCCGAGGAAGATGCATAATTTATTGTTTATCTGGCTAAGAAAACTTTCAAATGAATTTAAGAAGGGTATGGCATTGCTTCTATTGGGGTTATATGCTGCAATAATGTCAATGCTTTTGTATGTTGGCCTATTACTTTTAACATCATCTCTGAATACCTCAATCCACATCAAACTATGATTCATTTCACACTTTCTTTTAACGTTCACTTTCCATTTGTGTGATACATAAATACCCAGACCCCCACCAACTTTGTCATCTCTATGAGCAAACACGCTTGTGAAATTGTTGAAGTTATAAAAATCTGCCTCATTACTTTTCACCCAGGTTTCTGTAACTACCAATACATCTATCTGACCTATCATCTGCACGAGAATTTCAATGTCATCAAGCTTATTCCGAATACTTCTGCTATTAATGTACAAACACCTAACCTCTCCACCTAATTCTAATGAGTTTATGCATGCACTTATATTAGAGTCCTGTTGCATGAAATCATCCAAACAGTTGTACTTATGTTCACTGCACTGTACTTCACCTAGGTGTCCACTTGTAGTCAGCGCTTTCTTCTCTCTAAACAATAAAATGTCATCACTCGTTCCAGCAATTAGTTTTCCGAGAGTAAAAACTTGGCAACTCTGTTTAAAAGTTTTCCAAATTTCATTGTTCCTCTTCTATTGAGGTGGAGACCATCATAAGCAAGGTCCCTGTCTTGTAACCAAGAGTTCCCTTCTAAAAACATAATGTTTTTTTCACCACACAACCAATCCAGTGTTGAATTCACTGCATTAATGTATCGTGGGTCTATGTCACGTCTTTGCAATACACCACTAATACACACTTTTGCACTCGGAAAGGCACTTTTCACTTCGTCCACGAGCTTGTCCACGTCATTCATAATGTGAGTTGGTGTTGGAGAACTGTTCAAGCAATTGGTCCCTACATGAATCATTACCACCTCAGGGTCTTCACGAACCTCGTTTGCACATACCTTTCTAGTTAATTGCTCAGTTCTTATTCCTGGATAGCAATAGACTGCGGCATCATCAACTACTGGGCCTACATTTCGCAGAATTGAGTCACCCATGACAAGTACACGGGGACGTCTCCTTTTCTTATTAGTAAGGTTATGGATAGGTTTGTCGTATCTGGATGTCCCGTTTTCAATACCGGTATCTTGTCTTTCTTCTAATTGGGAATCGGAACGGCTGAGGATTTCAAATGGATTCTGGGAGATAAAGTTGTTAGGAATATTCCCAGATTTCACCAAGGTAGGCCTACGTCTTGGAAAGCGTGCATTCGTTTTAGACCTAACCTCTAAATAGTCTGCCTGCGTAGGCCTATCTTCTTCTGCTTGTAGTCTTTCTTTAAGGAAACTTATTTGAGATTGTGCGTTTTTTAAATCAACCACAAGCATTTTGATTATTTCCTCTTTGGAGGCCAATTCTAATTTGAGGAGTTCAGATTCACTCGCCGCTCGCAGCAACTCGTACTTTTTTCCCAGTTGATTTCCTTCACATCTCACAATTTTTTCGCCACTACATGCTTTGTCTTCACAATTAAGACACACCTCTTCAATGGATAAAGAATTGTTATCACATTGAACACTTACATCACTCGATTGGGAACAATTTTCAAGAGATAACCGTTCGTGACTTGCGTTTAACATCGCCATCTTGGAAACTTAAGATCTAAATACATTCAATTTATGTAAACAATATTTAGGCCTTATTTGTTGCTAAACATTTCTAAATAGAAAACTGAAAGAGGCTGTTTGGCAGCATGTGCAAGTCTGTACAGGCTCACTAACAGACAATACACCACGAGTCTCAACATGTCTGTGAGTTACCTAGTCAAACACTGCAAGTCTGTACAAGTCTGTGAGCTAGCTATTTTGTTTCCCCTTCCACTCAACCTGTTCACTCCCACTTAGTTGTCCATGAGCTTTTACAGTGAGCAGTTGTATTATTGTAGTTAAATGGAGCCTCAGTGTTCAATTGGCATTTTTACTAATTAAGTATGTCACAAAAAGCTCACTAAACCCCGGGACTCGGGATATATACTACAACCGCTGTAAGTACCATGAAGTAAAATACTTGAACAAATTTCAACACCTCTATGGACAATCTTGTTTGGACCCATTGAAGAAACACAAGAAGCCTATAACTAAAAGACTGAGAGAAATAACTTTAGATCAATACTATAAAAATGAAAATCCTGTCATTAACCTAATACCAGGGAAATCATTATGTCCAACCTGTTATACAAAGGTATTTGTGGCTAACAAAGATAGGGCTAGTGATAGTTCTGATGAAGAATTTTGTAATTTAGAAGAAACAATAACAAAAGTAGACTCAGCTTGTAAAATCCTTGGTGTATCTCCTGCAAGTAAAATTAGGAAATTAAATGAAGAGCAGAGGCCGTCTGCTTTGAAAGCCAAAATTGAGAAAGTTTCAACTTCAATTAAAAGAAATTTAGAAATCTCCTTTCAAAAGGAAATTAGTTTAAACCCAGGAAATTTGCCAACAGAATATGAAGATTTGATTGAAAACCTAAAAAATAAATGTGAGATGTTGTTGTTTCTTATGGCTAGCCCGGATTCCAATCCATCAGCTTTCTTGCGTTCCAATAGAGTTGTGTGAGGTTTCCAGAAGTTCTAGCAGTCGCATCAAGTTTGTTGCAATGTAGCAGGTGCCCCTTATCCATTTTACTTCCAGGTTCGTGACAAAGTGTGCATTCTTCAGATCTCAGGATGTTGATTCGTTTCAGATGAGCTGCAAGGCAGTCGTGGCCAGTCTTAAGTCTGAAGAAGGCTACAGCTTCTCTTCTTGGTGTTAATTTATATTGATCCCATTTAGCATCAAATAAATGTGAGATTTCAAATAAAGAAGAAAAGATTATCAGTTTACTGCCAAATTCTTGGAGTAGGGCAAAAATAAGTGATGAATTCAAAGTGTCAGAACGCTTAGTTAAAATAACAAGGCAATTAGTACAAGAACAGGGAATCTTACCTGTTTTGCAAAAGATAAATGCAAATAATTTGATAGATGATAGCATAATCAAAAAGGTCATCATGTTTTACGAAGATGACAACAATAGCCGTTTGATGCCTGGAAAAAAAAAGATTGTGTTCCTGTGAAAGAAAATGGTACTAAGATTTATAGACAAAAGAGGTTACTTTTGTGTAATTTAAATGAGCTTTTCAGTGAGTTTAAAAAAGAAAATCTTGAAATTAAAATTGGAAGATCAAAGTTTTGTGAGTTGAGACCAAATTGGTGTATTATCACTGGAGGATCTGGCACTCATAATGTTTGTGTTTGTTTGTACCACCAAAGCGTAAAATTGATGATTAGTGGAGCTAACCTTAAAGTAGACTACAAAGACCTCTTAGAAGTTCTAGTTTGTAGTATTGACAGCTATAACTGTATGATGGGAAAATGTCATGAGTGTCCTGGCCATCAAGCGTTATTTGACATGTTTGAAGAATCAGAGGAGGAAGATTTGATGACAGACAATATTGAATATAAACAATGGATAACTCAAGACAGAACAGAAATGGTAACATCATAAAACCACGAGAAGAATTTTTTGAAGTGTTTGTAGCGAAACTTGAAAATTTTAAAATGCATCATTTTATTGTAAAAGCTCAAGGTAAATATATGAAAGATAAAAAGCAGTCTTGGACAATTCATGAATGCTTATTTCTTGCAGACTTTTCAGAAAACTTCTCATTTGTTGTGCAAGATGAAGTGCAAGGACACCACTGGGTAAACAAACAAGCCACAGTTCATCCCTTTGTGTTTTTTTTACAAAGATGAACTAGACTGCCTTAAAAGTCACAGTTTCTGTGTCATAAGTGACCACCTTGAGCACAACACTTCAACAGTACATGCCTTCCAAGTTCAGTTAAATACATTAAAGAACACCACCCGTCCATTAAAAAACTGATTTATTTTTCTGACGGGGCTTCATGTCAGTATAAAAACAAAACAAAACTTTGTTAACATATGCTACCACCAAGAAGACTGGTATGAATGTAGAGTGACATTTTTTTGCATCATGCCATGGAAAGAATGCGTGTGACGGTGTCGGTGGTACAACAAAGCGAGCTGTCACAAAAGCAAGTCTTCAGCAAGCATATGAAAACCAGATTCTGACTCCTCAACAAATGTTTGAATTCTGTAAAGAAAAGATCAAAGGTATTACTTATGTTTTTGTTAGGTCAGAGGAAGTCCAAGAAATGTATGTCAACGTCTTGGAGGAAAGGTTCAACACCTGCAAAAAGATAAAAGGCACTCGATCTTTTCATTGTTTTATACCACAGTCAGACAACTTGCTGAAGTGTCAGTTAACATCAACATCTCCGGACAGTGTACTCCACAAAACTGGCAAAGCTGTGCAACTGACAATTCAAAATAAAGACATAGTGGCTTGTGTCTATGATGGTCAGTGGTGGATTGCAGAAGTCGACAATGTTGATAACCAAAACCAAGATTTGCACTTCATATTTTATCACCCTCCAGGACCAAGAACTTCATTCAAAAAAAAAATATGAAAAAGATCAAGTTTTGATGCCAGTTAAAAAAGCAGTAAGGAAGCTGTCTCCTCTGGAGTTTACTACTGTGACAGGGCGAACATTTAACATAACTCCCGAAGTGTGAAGAAATCTCCCAGATATTCAACGAGCTACTAAGTAAATAAAAAATAACTGTCAGTACCTATAAATGTTGTTAAATTTCTTTTAAAAAGGTTTAAACTTAAGAATTGACATTCAAAGTCTTGATTGTTTTTTATTTTACAATTTGTATACTTTATTATTTCGTTTAAACGACACATACACATCATTGCACAACTGTAAATAAGAATGGTCTAGCCAATTTTTTACTTAAAATTCTTTATTTAATTAGTTCTAACAATTAAATACAAATTCATTACTATGCAACTTGTGTATTTTATTCACCCTACATTTTGTGCCTCAAAAGTAGAGTAATTGCGAACGTAATTTTACTATTTTTTTTTTTAACGGACTTCCAATTAAATCTCAAACTTGAAATTTATACTGAAGTTTACTACTATAAAGATGTTTAAAATGTGAAATTTTCAGATTTTTATCTGGTCCCCCAACCAAAATATTGCAGGTCAAAAATTGAAAATTTTTCAAAAATCAGTTTTTTAAAAGCCTGTAACTTTTTAAGGGGTAACTTCTCACCACTGAAACTTTATAAACAATTGCACTACTATGAAGTGTAGAAGCACAAAAAATGTTAGGGATGAGAAACTGTTTTTTCTTAGAAAAAGTATTGATTGAAAATTCAGATTTTTGAATTTTAAAACAAAAATTTTGATTAATTAAAAATCTGTAAAAAGACACATGAACCCTAGTGATAATGGGTTCAATGTGTAGGCCAAAGTGTACTGAATTCAATGCTTTTTATTTGATAGGCCTAGAGATATTTGCCGAGATATTTAAAAAAACGCAGATGCTTACAAACACAAAAAAAACACGATCGGCCTATAACAAAATGGCCGTCATTTAAAAACGGTAATTCAAAAAAGTTCAAAAAAATATTTTTAAGCTCACTTCATGATAAGGAACAAACCCAGCAAGTGTCAAATTTTTCTGAGATGGTCAAGCAACTAGTGCTGGACCACTTGGCCTGGATTGACCCAGGGGGCCTGGTTCAGAGAAGTAGAGAAAGATCTGTTGGAGACTGGGATAACACGTGAAGATATCCAGGAGCGTGGCCCACTTGAGGAAAAACTTCAAAAACATCGGAGTTTTCAACTTAAGCCGAAGCTAAAACCCTGGAAGGTGTGGACGACAGAGAGAAAGGTGCAACATCGATTGCGAATGAAGGAGTACTGGGCTAACATTAAAATGCAGAAGAAACAGTTGACATGACGTGGTCCTTAGTTGGCTGTAACGAAGGAAGAAGAAGAAGAATTTAGTTTATTAATGGCAATATAAACAATATGCAGTATTTACGAATGCATTTTAAGCTATGCCTCACTGACTCCTGAAGAATTACAATACACAACGAGATACATCTTTTGTTTGTCCATCACAAATGACCGACGATTATCACGAAACACTTCTTCTGAAGGCGCGTAACTGCGGCAATATGTTTCTTGCCCTCGAGGTGTGGTGTAACTTGAGATCGCTGCTCAGCCTCGATTGCTTTCCCACATGGTTAGCAGAACAGAACTCCCCCAACAGAATTAAAATTATCCTTAAATTCTGCAACATACTGCTGCAGACGATAACTTGTAGTTGCTTTTATTTTAGGCATCCCGGCTTCCACAGTGTGAGATGGGGCGACAAGATAAGAAAAACACAGCTGCAAGCTGGCATACCCTGTGCATGAAGATTAGATAGCTCACAGGTTCTTCCCCGTTGAAGTAACTCAGAAGAAAAATGCAATAAACTAGCATACTGATTTTAATAAATGTAAATATTATGTCTTTTTATGTGCTAATAAGTGAAAAGCAGGAATTTATGTATTTATAGACAAAATGTTTAAAATATGTATTTACATAAAAACATGTATTTACCTTAAAATCCGAGCCCTAATTATCATCCATACTTTTCAATCTGTAGGCCATACATTGAACAAGCAATGCAGGAACATTAAAGTAGTAGTAGTAAAGATACCCGTTCACAAAAACCAAGATTAATGGCCGAGAGGACCCGATTCGCTGACCTCGTGTCACCACAATATCTGCAGGTCAAATGGCTGGGCAGCAGTCGCTTGTAGGCTTAGGCCCTTCTTGGGTTGTAGTGCCAGGGGTTATTGTTATTTATAGTAAAGATTCATCGAGAAATAAACTGAGATTTGCTGATGACATTGTCATCTTATTTTGAATGAATCAGCGACATTATGAATTGTCATCTTAGCCGATTCACCGGAGGATTTGAACGAGTTTTTAAATGGGACTCTGTCTTGAGGAAAGAGTTCATGATGAAAATCAATAAATGTAAAACATAAATAATGGAATGCAGCTGAAAGAAATCAGAAATCCCTGTGGAGGTCAAATTGGCAGGTGAAAAGCTAAAGGAAGTAGGAGACTTCTGTTACTAATGAAGCAAAATAACCAGTGATGGACAAAGCAAAGAGGATATAAGAAGTAGGTTGGCTCAGGCAAGGAAAGCATTTCTACAGAAACTAAATCTTGTGACATCAAATATAGATTTAGGTATTAGAAAGTCAGTTTTGAAAGGCTTTGTCTGGAGCGTGACACTCTAATGGAAGTGAAACTTGGACTGTTGGGTGCAGCAAAAGAGGAAAATGAAAGCGTTTGAAGTGTGGTGATACAGGAGAATGATAAGACCAGATGGATAGAGTAACAAATGAAGAAGTATTAAGACGAGTGGGCGAGGTGAGATGTTTGTGGCGACTGCTAATGAAGAGAAGAGACAGGATGGTAGGGAACATACTGATACACCTAGGAATAGCAAAGTTAGTTATGGAAGGTAGGGTTGAGGACAAGAACTGTAGGGGTAAGACCAAGGTTAGAATATGTTAAACAGATTGTCTTGGATGTAAGGTGTGCTAGCTGTGTAGATATGAAACGATTACCTCAGGACAAAGATATGGAGGGCTGCATCAAACCAGTACCAGTAAAAAGACTGAATACTCAAACACAAAGAATGTTTGAGCATCAGCAAGTATGAATGATTTTATGCCATATTTTCTAACCTTATTGAGCGAGTATTGACTGAACGAGCAACGTCCTCTTAAATTTCCTACTTGAGTAGCATGATTTACAGTTTCTAGAAAGACGTCCAACATTTCTCTGATTGCAGCCAATCTCGCGTCAATCATATTGGAAATCATCAAATTTGAGACACATTTGTAAAAAAGTTTATTTAGTGATGCTTTTTATATGTATATAAGTGTGAAACCCTTGTGGATTGTTAACTTCTATCGTGTTCTATACCTTATCCCATATAAGTTGCGAGTCAAACGACAACACGCCAGAGGCGCAAATAAGAGCTCTTACTGACGTGAAGTAAAAGCCAAATTTGATTTAGATGGGTCTATTAACTCCGCCCAATCAATACTTATAATTTCTTACTACAAAATTTATTTTAACATACTATAGGGACATGTTTCGAGCAACAACTTTGCCCTGACTCAGCCTGTCACAGATTCATCAACAATGTATACATTAATATTACACTCCTATTATTTAAAGCATGCATAAATTGTACATTTTCCCTGTGGATATAACTATAAATTTAAATCTATTACACACAAATTCCAAAATTGTTAATTTTTTATTTTTTTATTTTTTTTAACACATTGAAAAGTAGTTCTTCAATTTTTTGTTCCTTCTATTCGTATGTCTTGTTATGCGGAAGGAAAAATGCCATGACCATAAATATCGGATATTTATCAGAGGCCCCATGCCGCATTAGATTGTGTCGTGATATGATTCACATCACCTGTGAATGGGGAAAAAAAATGTTAGAAAGATATTGCGTGTGAGAGTATAAACCCAATGTAATCAATGTTATTTTGGTTATTGGTAATTGTGACTTACTCTTATTGTACTTGACAAAAAACTTATCAGCATTCAATTGGGTTCCATCTCTGCTTGGATGCTGCAATGTATAAAATTTTGAATGTCAGAACATGTGTAAGTGAAATGCAAGTGTGGCCTATCCGGAAAAGGATCTGTTAATCTTACCTGTCATCATGCTGTTGGCTTTTAGCGACACTTTACACTGTGCGTCAAGCGCGCACTGAAAGAGCTGCGGCTGTTGGTAGCTCACCACTAGTCTGGACAGCGGGAGGGGAGGTAGGAAGGTTGCGTGATGTAGAGGAGCATGATTACAGGTAATATTAACTGAGCTTTTTCCAGATTGGCCTCGCTTGCATTTCACTTACAGCACATTTTCTGACGTTCAAAATTTTATACATTGCAGCATCCAAGCAGAGACAGAACCCAATTGAATGCCAATAAGTTTTTTGTCCAGTACAATTACCGATAACCATAATAACATTGATTGCATTGGGTTTAAACTCTCGCACGCAATATCTTTCTAAAAACAACATTTTATCCATTCACAGGTGATGTGAATCATATCACAATGACACAACCTAATGCGGCATGGGACCTCTGATAAATATCCAATGTTTTGGTCATGGCATTTTTGATTCCGCATAGCAAGAAATACGAATAGAAGGAACAAGATTGTAACAGGACTACTCGTATATTCCCAACCAAAAATTTTAAGAACTACTTTTTAATGTGTTGAAAATTTAAAAAAAATAATGAAATAAAAAAAAGGTGTGTAATTGATTTAAATGTATAGTTTTATCCACAGGGAAAATGTACAATTTATGCATGCTTTAAATAATAAGAGTGTCTTTTGAATGTATACATTGTTGATGAATCTGTGACAGGCTGAGGCAGGGCAAAGTTGTTGCCCGAAACATGTCCCTATATATGTTAAAATAAATTTTGTATTAAGAAATTATAAGTATTGATTGGGCGGAGTTAATAGACCCACCTAAATCAAATCTAGAATTGTCAATACGGACCTTAAGCAATGGATATTAATCCAATTGATCCTGACTTAAAGACAGTTTACAATTGATACGGTGTCTGTAATATTTCAATCAAAGGTAGTGTGCTCGTATAGGTAAGAGCTCTTCTTTCTGGCATGTTGCCATTGACTCTCAACTTATATGGGATAAGTTATAGACTATTTTGTTATTAGTCTTTACTTTTCAAATAGGTGAGCTTTTGTCGTTTGTTAGGTTAAACACTTAAATGTAGCAGAGTCAATGCTGTGGTTTTAGAGACTTAGCTGAGTTGCAGCTGTTCCTGCATTAGTGTCCACTTCACAGCTAACTGTGGACTAACGCGTCTATTCCCATCGTGCCTACTCGTTGAAATGAGTGACGAACGATAGAGATTGGTCAATAATAGTTTAATAAAGATAGCTTTGAAGCCATTTTACAGTGTTGCTTTATTAACCATTACTATTGTATATTGGACAAGAAAGTGTGTGATAACTATAGAGGGATCACACTCATATCACAGATAGTAAAAATACTGGAAAGGATATTAGAAAGAAGAATGAGAAGAAAGGTGGAAGGAGAGTTGCAAGAGGAACAGTATGGCTTCAGGAGTGGAAGATCCACAGTGGACCCAATCTTTAGCTTGAGGCAGGTGATGGAAAAGAACTGGGAATATGGAAAGGATTTAGTCATGACTACATAGGTACTCCTCCCTTTTCATAGCTGTCACAAGGCAGATTATTGAAAATATATATATACTGATTTTCATGCCGTACTTCTGAATATTTTCGTTCAGTGCATCTAGTTGTTCTTGCACTTCTTCGGTGTTCCTTCCCCAGACCACAATATCATCTGCAAATAACAGTAACTTCATTTCTCTATTTCCATAGGCTTCCTTTGTTTCCTTTAAAATTTCCTCCATTGCCATTATGTACAAAAGAGGTGACAGCACACTCCCCTGTCTTAGTCCAGTCTTGTTCCTAAACTAATGTGTCTTTCCAACTGGGGTCAGTACCCTGCTAACTCAGTTGTTGTACATTGCTTGCACCATTTCCGACATTTCTCTTCCCAGTCTCTTCTTAACCATGGTTTCCCATACCTTCTCTCTGGGGATACTTATCATATGCCTTTTCTAGATCTATGAAAGTCCATGGTGATGACAAGAGGAGAAAGACAAGGAAAGGGCACTGTGAAAATTGGAAGTCAGGGTTTGGAAATTGTGGACACATTCAAATACCTAGGAAGTGAATTAATGCAAACTGGTAGGTTGGACATGGAGATTGGCAGGAGGGTACAGCAGAGCAATGCATTCTATCAAAGCGTAAGAAAACTTGCTTGGGATAAGGAAGTACCAAGGAAAAGCAAAGAGGTAATTTATAAAGTGTACTATGTACCCATATTAACTTATGCAGCTGAGACTTGGACCTTGACAAGCAGGCAAGAGAGTAGAATCCAAGCCAGTGAAATGAAATTCCTAAGAAGTATGATAGGAAAGACAAGGAAAGACAGAGTGAGAAATGAAGATGTTAGGAAGGAAGTTGGGATGGGAAAACTAAATGAGAGAATTGAGAAGAATAAACTAAGGTGGTTTGGACATGTAAAGAGGATGGAGGAAAATAGAATACCAAGACAGATGCTGGAGGCAAAGTGCAAGGGTAAGACCTAGAACAAGGTGGATTGATTTAGTGAAGAACAGCATAAGAAAAAGAAATCTGGACTGGGACAATATCGTGGAAGAAGAATGGTGGAAGGAAAGAGAAAAGTGGAGAAGTGCCATAAATACCCCGACCAGGCTGGAGCTGGATAAGGGGAAATGATGATGATTGTATCTTTCAGTCGGTCAATACAAAAACCATTCCAATTACTGGCTCATGTGAAAAATAACCTGAAATAAATTACATGTGATAAAGATTTATGGTCTGTAACAATAATATGAATCTTAATCACATGTAATTTATTTCAAGTTATTTTTCACATATTCCAGTGATTGGAATGATTTTTGTGTTAGCCAGCTGAAAGCTACAATTTTGACTATAATAGTTGAGAAGTTTCAAAGCCATTAGCATACACCACTACAGGGTCTTTCATATAAAGTAAGAACGACAAGCCGCAGTTTTGTTATTCGGTGCTGCGGTGGCCTTTGCCGAGCTTCTGGCACGCCATGGCCCCCTGCTGTGGTATTGAAAGCTCACGTTTAGTACATACGAGGGCTGTTTCTTTTTTTAATTTCAGATGGACCGTATTCCCCCTGTGGGTGGGGGGTTTAGAATACACCCACGGTATCCCCTGCCTGTCGTACGAGGCGACTAAAAGGGGCGACCTTGGCTATTCTTTTAGGTTTCCGGCTTGTCTTGCGAATTGGACCTCCCGTGGGTGGGAGGGATGGAATACACTCACAGGTATACCCTGCCAGTCGTAGAAGGCGACGAAAAGGGTTCCTTGGCCCAGGTCCCCTTTACGGATTTGACAGCAAGCTCTAAACGCCCCACTTTGTGCGATATAACTCTCATTAGTTTATATCACACGTCTTTTTTCCGTTCATGTTTTTGAGGTCTGGCACTCAAAATTATATGTGCGTGCTGTCAGGGGAAGGGCCACCTAAGTGTGCGACTACGCTCGAGAGCCTGTTCGGTCTGGCCACACCGACAGGTGGGTGCGCCATGTACCCTGCAGTAGTATCCGCCTGACAATGCAGGTCCCCGCACAGCTGCATGCCTGTGCTGGAAAACTCTCTAGTATATGCCTGTATGGCATGTCAAACATCGGACCCCCGGGCAATGCCTTCCAAGCTAGGCGGGCCTTGCCTTGGCTGGGTAGCGCCTACAGAGACAGCCCGTGATTGGAGTCGGTGGAATTCAGGGAGGATGAAATGGCCATGGGACAGAAAAGGAATATCTCCCAACAGGGTGGTCCGCCACCCAAGTCTTTAACTTTTGATTCCCTACGGGGATCAACCCCCTGGGAACAGTCTGTTCGTGAGAATCTGGGTGCTAACACTCCCAAGTATCTGGTCGCAACCAGAACGGATGGGGGTGATTTCAAGATGGTAAAGTCTATTTTGTTTTCTCGCTACATAGAAGGGGTCTATGGTGAGCTTGAGAAGGTACAAAAGATGAGAAACGGTAGCTTGTTGCTCAAGACTAGGACTGGTGAGCAGGTTGAACAACTTCTGAAATGTGACCACTTTGGCGAGATCCCTCTCAATGTGGAAAAGCACACTTCTCTGAATCTGGTCCGAGGAGTTATATTCCACCGGGACCTGATTCTGAACACCGACGAGGAGCTCAAGGAGGATATGCAGCACCGTCACTTACTGATGTCCGGCGCATTACGCGCAAGGTCAATGGTCAAATCGTGGATACTGGTGCTTTCATTATTTCCTTTGAGCTTTCGGTGCTCTCGGAGAAAGTCAAGGTTACAAGTTACCGTTGTGACGTACGGCTTTATATCCCTCCACCAATGAGGTGTTATAAGTGCCAGACGTTCGGGCATATGTTATCCCGATGCTCAAGCCCTCAAATCTGCGGCACATGCGGTAAGGTACCCCACGAAGCGGAAGAGTGCACCACACCATATCAGTGCACTAATTGCCCTGGATTTCATTCTCCTCGGGACAGGAACTGCCCTGTCTTCCTGAGAAGAAAATCCAGGAGATCAAAACCCTGGATGGTCTCACCTACCAGGAGGCCCGCAAGAAGTACCATACCACGATTTCGCCTTCTCCAAAGATTGATTATAGAGCTATAATACCCAATTTGGTTCCGGCTACCTCATCTTTTGTCTCAGCTGTGAAACCTTCTAATGTACCAACGCCATCTCCATTTGTATCTACACCCCAGAATCGGAAAGAGAGCCCGAAGGTGACTTCGGCCCCAAAGAAGGCTGTGCGAGCGAAGGTTGCTCCGCCCGCACAGCAGGGGAGGAAGTTGCAGACTTACTCCCCACTCGGCGACTTCCTCCCCACCCAAACGGTCGGCGAAAGACGCGCCGAAGCCGGCGGGGGCGGCATCGTCGACCAGGGTCAGGAATTCGGCTCCTGACCCGTCTATATATCTTAAAGAGGCGGGGAAGAAGGGACCCCGCACTACGCATTCCCTTTCTCCAAAAAAAGGGAAGTCATCCGCCCCACCACCTGCGGATGCTTCTGCACCTGGGGACGTTTCGGTCCCCAGATCTGCGCGCTCCCCACGGAGATCCCCCGCCGCCGAACTGCGTCTAGGAAATCTTCCACCGAGTCGATTCACTCCATGCCCTCGCCTGAGGATATGGAGATTATAGTCGACGTAGTGGCTGATGATCCTCCAGAGGATAAGTTGTAGCTTGCTGCTCCAACTTATCCCTAGTTTATAAGTTCACACAATGGCACTAGGCATTTGACCGAGCTCCGTCAGCTTATTGCACAATACGCAGCGAGGTTAGTCTGCCTACAGGAAACAAACCTCAGACCTGATCACAGGACTGTTCTGAGAGGTTTCTGACTATACTCTAAACCCCTATTTGGTTGGTATGTACACGACGACCTCTGTGACAGTGACCATTTCCCGATCGTTCTTACACTTCTGAACCAGACGTCCGTGGAGTTCCCCAGTCGTTGTGTGCTTAAGCGGGTAAATTGGCCCTCGTTTCAAGAACGAGCTGTGTTCGTTGATCGTGGTTGCTGGAGCGTCGATGACGAGGTACAGCACATCACCGATGTGCTTCTTGCTGCCGCTGAAGAGTCCATTCCATCCTTTTCTGGGACTCCTCGTCGCAAACTCGTCCCTTGGTGGACAGAGGATATTGCAGCGGCAATAAGAGACCGTCGTTGAGCTCATAAGCACTACCGTCGGCGTCCAACCATGGCCAATTTGGTGGCGTTTAAGAAATTTCGTGCCAAGGCACGGATTCTTATTCGCCAGAGTAAGAAACAATCCTGGGAACGGTATGTGTCTTCTATTACGGCACATACCCCCTCCTCTCAAGTGTGGACTAAACTACGACGCATTTCGGGAATTCAGACATCTTCTACTGTACGGGGAATTTCCATTGATAATGAATTGGTTACAGATCCTTATCGCGTTGCAAACCATCTCGCCTCGTATTTTGCGGATATATCCGGTTCCGATAACTATGACCCTGCCTTCGTGGCCCTGAAGCGCGAAGCAGAACATTTCCAGCTTAGTTTTGCTTCCCGCGCTTCGGAGGAGTACAACGTGCCCTTTACGGAGTGAGAACTCCGCGGAGCGCTTGCGCTCTGCAGGGACACGTCTCCCGGCCCGGATAATATTCACAACCAGATGCTTAAGCACCTTAACGATGAGAGCATTCGTTATTTGCTCAGGGTGTTTAACCGAATCTGTTTGGAAGGTGTGTTTCCTGCGCATTGGCAGGAAGGTATCATTATACCTATCCTGAAGCCTGATAAGGATCCCAATTTGACAGGGAGTTACAGACCTATTTGTCTCACTAACGGTCTGTGCAAGCTCTTTGAGAGGATGGTCAATCGGCGCCTGGTGTGGGTCCTGGAGAAACGGGGACACCTGTCTGAATACCAGTGTGGTTTCAGGGCGTCTCGGTGTACCAACGACCATCTGGTACGCCTGGAGACCGCCATACAAGACGCTTTTCTCCGGAGACAGCACCTAGTCGCTGTTTTCTTTGACCTCGAGAAGGCCTATGACACCACTTGGCGTTACGGCATCCTCTCTACCCTGCATCAATGGAAATTCCGAGGTAACTTGCCGGTTTTTATTGCGCATTTTCTGTCCCTTCGCCTGTTCCGTGTCCGAATAGGGGGGGGGGGGGACATATTCGCAATATCATATACAGGAAAACGGAGTCCCACAGGGATCGGTGCTTAGCGTAACATTATTTGCGACTTTGTTGATAGACCACCTGCAGGTATGAAGAAATGGCAAAGAAAACAGCAGAAACCAAATTATGGAAAGACATTGATGCCAAATGGGATCAATATAAATTAACACCAAGAAGAGAAGCTGTAGCCTTCTTCAGACTTAACACTGGCCACGACTGCCTTGCAGCTCATCTGAAACGAATCAACATCCTGAGATCTGAAGAATGCACACTTTGTCACGAACCTGGAAGTAAAATGGATAAGGGGCACCTGCTACATTGCAACAAACTTGATGTGACTGCTAGAACTTCAGGAAACCTCACACAACTCTATTGGAACGCAAGAAAGCTAATGGATTGGAATCCGGGCTAGCCATAGGAAACAACAACATTATTTGCGATTGCCATAAACGGTATAGTCGCTGCTGCTGGTCCAGCAGTGGTACCGTCGCTATATGTAGAAGACTTCGCTCTACATTATAGTGCGCAAAATATGGCGGTCGCTGAACGACAGCTACAACAAGCTATTCGGAGAGTGGAACGCTGGACACTAGAGCATGGCTTTCGATTCTCAACCGCTAAGTCCTCGGTTGTCCATTTCTGCCGAAAGGGCACTCTCCATCCTGATCCTGAGCTTTATCTGGGCAATGTAGCTTTGCCTGTTGTTGCTGCGTACCGGTTCCTTGGGCTCTTTTTTGAACAGAAATTGACATGGGAGCCACACGTGCGGTGTTTGAAAACTGCCTGTGCTAAGAAATTCAACATGTTGCAGTATCTTAGCGGCACATCATGGGGGGCGGACCGCGCGGTGCTCCTACGCTTTTATAAGACACTGATTTTATCTAGATTAGATTATGGCAGTGTAGCATATGGTTCGGCCCGTAAGTCAGTGCTTGTTAAACTGGACAGTGTCCACCACGGCAGTGTGAGGCTGGCGACGGGTGCTTTTCGGACGAGCCCAGTCGTCAGCTTGCTCGCCGAGGCTGACGTACCTCCTTTACACCTGAGGCGCCAGCAAGTACTGCTGACCTATGCTGAAACTATTCGACAGATGCCCCTTCATCCAAGCTATCCATGTTTGTTTTCCAATCCGAATCGCCGGCTGTATGATGCGCTCGCCCGAGCCACTCGGCCGGCGGGGATTTGCTTGGATGACTTATACCGCCAGTTCCGATTTCCTTCTGTCTCCTGTATCGTCCGAGTACCTAGCAAGGCCCCTCCGTGGATGGTCTCTCGCCCTGATATCATCCTGGATCTGCACACCGGCCCCAAGTCGGACACTGACTCCTCCGTCCATCGGAGGCTGTTCCAGTCCGTGGTGATCCGGGATCAGGGCTTCTATTCACGGACGGTTCGAGGGTAAACGAGAAAGTAGGCTGTGCATTTGTGGTTGAGGATCGTCGGTTTCTCTTTTTACTTCCCGATGCCTGTGGCGTGTACACAGCAGAGCTCTATGCCATCTTAGAGGCTCTGCGGTACACGTTATCAGACGATCACCAGCACTTTCTTGTGTGTACTGACTCTCTGAGTGCGCTGCAAGCGATCGATGTGTGTTTCCCGAAGCACCCATTGGTCCAGCGTGTGCACGACCTGCTCGTCAGTTCGCGTAACACTGGGGCTGGGGTGTCCTTTGTGTGGCTTCCTAGCCACATGGGTATTGCGGGAAACGAGCTTGCTGATCAGGCGGCGAGAGAGGCAGTCGCACTGCCCTCGCTACCGTATAAGGTGCCTGCTAGTGATGTGCGCTTTCAGTTGCGGCATTCGATCCTGTCGCATTGGGAGGAAGTATGGCGTGCCACGCCTCCACCCAACAAACAGAGAGGCATCGAGGAGACAACGAAGGTGTGGAAATCTTCCTTCCGATCTCTCCGGAAGGAAGCTGTGGTACTCTGTCGACTCCGGATCGGCCATGGGATTGCTACGCACTCCCACTTACTGAAGAGAGAAGATCCCCCTGTGTGTCCTTGCGGCGCCCACCTAACCGTGGCACACCTTCTCTTGGAGTGTGTGGATCTGGCCGATCTGCGCAGGACTCTTAAACTGCCTAATACCCTCTCCCTTATTCTCCGTGATGACGGGCCATCAGCTGACCTCGTCATCCGGTTCATGAGGGAGAGTGGTTACTTTTTAATGTTTTAATGTGTAGTAACGACTTTTAATTCCGGTTAAATCTGTTTTATGTGGTTTTTTTTATTGTGTTCATCTATTTTATTGTTCACTATGCCTTATTTGTTTCATCCTTTTTTACCATCCACCTTTTATTCTTTTTATTCAAATAAGGCATAATTTTTGGGGCTAACCGTCTGTTTTATAAACACCATTTTCGTTTCATTCATGGCAGTGAGTTGTTTTTATCTACATCCTTTCATTTCACGCCATTTCATTTCATTAGGGGCCGATAACCTCGATGTTAGGCCCCTTAAAACAACAATTATCATCATCATCATCAGATGGACCGTATAAAAATAACAGGTTGATGTACCAAACTGATTTTACTACAAAATGTTTGCTTGTTTTATTCTTATGTCTCAACATAATCACCAAAACGATTGAAACATTTTTTCATATCGTTACACCAGCTTTCCAATGCCCTCGGCAAAATATTCTGCCGCCACTGGGGTGGGTACATCTGGACAGCCTCCTGAAGTTTTTCCTTTTTGGCTAGGCGTTGCCGCCCAACCATACCTTCAATTTACCAAAAAAAAAGGTGAAAATCATTCCCGACCACACTGTACCAACGTTACGATTGACTTTTACAAAGAATTCAAGTGTGAAGTTTTGGACCATCTGCTGTTTAGTCCAAACCAGTACTGAATGATTTTCACCTTTTTCGAGAATTGAAGGTATGGTTGGGCGGCAACGCATCGTAAAAAAGGAAAGACTTCAGGAGACTGTCCAGACGTACCTTCATCAACTAGTCCATGGAGAGTAGCGAATGGAAACGGATGCTATACAGGAATTCCTAAATACCGGCTAAGTTTAGATAACTATATTTAATTCTAGTGTATGTAGTAGTTATATACTTGTAGTTTTAACCTAACTAACCACATTATAAGAGATCACCAGTTAAATAGGAACGTTAAATGATTTATTTATTTATTTATCGTATGGCTTTTAGTGCCGGGAGTGTCCAAGGACATGTTCGGCTGGCCAAAGTCTGTAGCTGCTTCCAGCGGACACCCTTAGGGTGAGCTACAATTTCCGTTCAATTTCAAGTAGTTCCAACTTTCGCTACCAGATGTCAATGATACCTAGTGGTGAACGTTGGAACTTTGATAGTGTGTTCCAACGAAATCTTACCTAGAAATTTAGCTTCACACAAGTTTAGTCTGTGGAAGGATCTTCTACATGCCATAAATCTATGACATGGGACCGCCGGCTTCACTTCCCCTCCGAAGGAAGGCATACTGAAGGATTTTTAACGCTCTTAAATATCCGACGGCTTCGGCCGAGTTTGAATCCGCTATCTTGGGCTTAGCAGTTCAGCATGCTACCAACTACGCCACCGAAGCCGCTACGTTAAATGGAAACGGACATTAACAAAATAGTGTTGACAGCTTTCATATCACAAGCTTGTTATATTAAACTGGTAAAGTGGGTTCTGAATATGAGATTAGTTGTAGTAACTATCCTCTGCCATTTCTAGGAAAGATATGCTGATGGAGACTGCAGAGACGAGGTATCCTCCCTTGGTAGATATGCAGACATGTGAAGTGGGTGTTGCGATAGACTGCCAACCACACGAGATCTGTCAGCCAGTAGGCAAGCATTCTCGCAATGGACACTGTCGCTGTGATATTGGCTACCGCAGAAATTCTTCAGGATTTTGTGCTCCTCATGGTGAGTTAACTACTAAGTATAGTACTACTGTATATTCTAAAAAGGGTTGGTGAAAAAAACAGGCATTGCTAAAGAAATAATATGGAAAACTTAAAAATTGTTAACACACTTGTTTACATAGATATTACAATTTGATTAAAGCTAAACCAATTTGTTTCACATAATCATTAGATCACTAGTTATAGATTTTATGGATTTTAGTATTTAAAATTCAAAACTTGAGCATTTTCAATTGTAAATTCAAGCCAGTGAAATGAAATTCCTAAGAAGAATGATAGGAAAGACAAGGAAAGACAGTGAGAAATGAGGATGTTACGAAGGAAGTTGGGATGAGAAAACTAAATGAGAGAATTGAGAAGAATAAACTAAGGTGGTTTGGACATGTAAAGAGGATGGAGGAAAATAGAATACCTGACAGATGCTGGAGGCTAAGTGCAAGGGTAAGAGAGCAAGAGGAAGACCTAGAACAAGGTGGATTGATTCAGTGAAGATCAGCGTAAGAAAAAGGAAATCTGGACTGGGACAAGATCGTGGAAGAGGAATGGTGGAAAGAAAGAGGAAGGTGGAGAAGTGCCATAAATACCCCGACCCAGCTGGATAAGGGGAAACGATGATGATGATGATGATGATGATGATGACCTCTTTATAGAAAAATATAACTAGTTGGACTCCTTGTGAGGTAAATTGAGGAGAGGTTGGTTCGTTTTTCACCTCAAACATGCTAGATGTTTTGATGTTTTCCCACTTTTACTCCAGGCAAATGCTAAGATGATATGTAACTTAAGGCCATGGCCACCTCCTTCATCAATTACAAGTGCATACATTATTAGACACCACAATAACATAAGTTACCAGACAAATTCTGAAATGGACATGATATTCAGTCCCCTAATTGCAACAACAAGTTGGATATTAAAAAAATCATGGATATCATCAAGAAATTCTACAATTATAAAGTGTTCCTTTTACATGTTTTACACTGAAGAAAATGGAAATTGCAACACCATGAAGGCATTGGTCGTTTGTGTTGATTTTCAAGATATGGAACGATGCCATGTAGGTATGTAAACGATCAAAGTTTCAGACCCATTGGATTGTTGCTACAGGTCTCCCCACATGATTGGTCACGGAGGAATCAACTCCAGTATACGGACTCTGGTGAAGCGTAGTTGACTTGCTGTCTGTGCAGTGAAGTGTTCCCCGTCTAACATGTCTCGACGACAGAGAAGAGCACGCTATCAACAACTGTCGCCGTTTGAGAGGGCTCGGATAATTGGGCTGTGTGAGGCTGGATCATCGCTAAGGACTGTCGCTGCACGTGTTGGCCGACAGCCATCTACGGTACAACGTGTATGGCAGCAGTGGTCAAATGAAGGTACCCACACTCGTAGACCTGGCACAGGCCCAGCGCGACAGACAACTGTGAGAGAGGATCGCCGCATCATTCAGATGGCCCGGATGGAACCCCATGGAACAGCAGCGCAAATTCGAGCAGCTGTGGCACCTCACATTACACAACAAACAGTTGGTAATCGCCTGCGTGCAGCTGGCTTACAATCCCGTGTCCATTGACTCCGCAACAGCGACGTGTAAGGCTGGCCTGGTGTCGAACGATCGACATGGGTCGATGAATGACATAGGATCGTCTTTAGTGATGAATCGCGCTTCTCTCTTGCCCGCAGTGATCGCCGGAATCGTGTGCGCCAACGTACCGAGTTAAAGGGGCTGCCCAGACCTTATTGTCGAGAGGCACACAGGGCCAACACCAAGCATTATGGTCTGGGGAGCTATTGGCTTTAATATGAAATCACAATTAGTGCTTGTTGAGGGTACTATGACTGCTCGACAGTACGTTGATAGGGTACTCAATCCAGTGGTTGTCCCTATGATGGCGAACATTGCTAATGGGATGTTTCAGCAGACAATGCCCGGGTTCACACTGCACGCATCTCCTGAGAAGCTCTCCACATCATTACAACCTTAGAATGGCCTGCCAGATCCCCGGACCTCAGTCCTATTGAGGTGTGTGGGACATGATGGGTCGACAAGTGGCCAACCGTCCTCAGCCACCCACAACTCTGGAACAACTGACCCGTGCGGTGCAGCAAGCATGGGCCACAATTCCTCAGGAAGCGATCCAGGGCCTTATTGACTCCATGCCTTGCCGAATTCCTCAATGTATTGCAGCTCGTGGTGGGCACATCCTGTATTGATTGTTGTCCAAACTTGCGGTCGGAGGAATCTGAAAGTGTAATCATCGAATCACAACCGAACACTTGTCCTGCATGTTCAATTGCAGCAATGTAGCACCACTCCTTCTGGGTGTTGCAATTTCCGTTTTCTTCAGTGTATTTTAAAAATTATTAAATAACTTATTCACTATTTTAAAATATACCTCATGTACAAAGTTTCAATACACAGCAAAATAAAACATGTTTTCCTTTTTACCAAAGGTGCATGCATTAAATCTTCCTTTGTTGTATTCTTCTTGAATTTACAGTTACTAGTTGAATGTGGTACAACCAATCATATTGAGTTTTGTCTCTTCATAAATTCTTTGGTCTTGCTACTTTTTAATTATAATTAGGAATGAGCCGAGTTCTATAAAAAAGAAATCTGATTTTAATGATTGTGTATTTTAAATAAAATCTTGAACTACAGTAGTTATGAAAATGTATGTCAACGGGGAAAAACGCGTTGTATATTACACATATTTACCTTTCATTGGTTGAATGGAATGGTTCCCTGTATGTTGTAATACATTGGTTCCATTAGCATACCTGCCAAGTTTTCCAGTTTTCCCGGAAGGTTTCTGGATTCTTGGGGTGTTTTCTGGATTAACATAGTTTTTTCCGGATTTTCAACTCCCCAGCTTTTTTCCGTTCTCTGCATCCAAATCGCATTTCAGTTTTGATTTTCGATAATAGCTGCTATTCTGAGATGCGAGTGTTTAAATTCGATTGAAAATCGACTGATAAGACTCAGGGTGTCTACCGGTAACGAAAAGTAACGAAAAAGTAGCTAATTTTTTAAAGGTAACGAAAAGTAGCTAATTCTTATGTCTGGATAGTTGGAGGTAACAAAAAATCGCCGAGGTCTGTTAAAATCATTTAAACCCATGCCGCTAGTTTTGCTGATGCGATGAAGCGAGTTTCACACTAGTGGCGCCGATTGCGTAAGCTATATTTCCCCGTGCTCGACCTCAAGGAAGTGCATACTGAGGATACCTTCAGTGGTACTGTGTACATCGGTTCAACGTGTATTTTCGGCATCAAGAAGAGTTTAATTTTGTGTGAAATATTTTTCTGTATTAAACGGAAACTTGACTTTTTGCGAGACGTTTATTCGCGATAACTTCCGAAACTCAACAGCAACCTCTCATTTCTGATATTGGCCTCTAAATTTGTATATCTCAAATTGAAGTTCAGAAATAACGCGAAATAATTTATTGTCGCAATCTTGCAAAATGATACGGTTTCTAAAAATAATCGCAAAAATGCTTCAAAATACATAGACTACATTTAAAAAATCTATCAGTCTAGTGAATTTGCGACATCAAGTGTGGTTAATTCGAAACGCCGTTATGTGTCTATTTTTCCTTCAAACTATGGTTCCATGGGATATATAATCTAACCGGTTATCTCGATAACTTTTATAATTTGAATTCGAAAGAAAATGTGCCCTCTTGTCGGATTATTCGTGCAATCCCTCCTGGTTGGTTCTTAAGTTTAGGGGCTGCGACAACGCGGTCATGTAGCCCCGTGTACTTTGGGTGTGTGTAGAATCTGTCTGATAACCGGTGTTAATTGTGATGACTGTATTAGTGTGCGTTATCTGTGTTTTAATTTAAGTACAGACTGCAACCTAGAATGTTTCAAATAGTTCCTACTTTTGCCGCCAAGCGCCACCATCAACGACTACTAGGCCAGGTTCAGAACTTAGCTACTAGACGCCACCACAGTTGGCTCTTGGCAACGAACGTGGAAACCTAAGAGCGTTGTTTACATTCTTAACCTATCCAATTTAGCTTCCCTGAATAATTCATAATACTGGTAACCGATACCTACTTCGAAAGTACATCCTCTAGACGGCCGGCCGACAGCATGACTTGCCTGCGGGAATCTCGTCAAATGGACCACGATCGATGCCAGTTGCGTAAAATTATAAAACCCGTGCTCGGCCGCGAACTTGTGTCCTCGAGGACTGCGGGAATCACCTTGCCGATTATACAACTTGTCCATAACTGCTCGTGAATTTTAACCATGCCCTACCTCGAGCTCGCCTCTGCCATTCTGTCAAGACAGATAGACAGGCAGACAATCGTTGAACGGCTGGATGCGGTGCCGATTGCATAATATCGCGTTCTCATTGTTCAACCGCGGTAACAACGTGAATCTCGTAAATCGACCGAGCGATATTTCTCCACATTCGATGACGAGTGCAACTGGATTCTTGTCAAATGCTGATTGCGTAGTAATCACTTACCATCTTTTTCCGTGCCCGACGTCAAGGTCTATAAGTAATCGCGATTTTTCTCCGTGTTCTATCTTAAAAAATACGAATCGCGTCAAACGGCTGAGACCAGCGCCGATCGTGTAACGTCTCGATATTTCTCCGTACCTGACTGCGAAGACATAATTCGGTGACGATCACGTAACGCCGCATAAATTTCTTCGTGGTCTACCGCGGGGAGAAAGGAAATCTCCATAAACGGCCAAGATCAGAGCAACTTCTTGATAATCATAACTTCTTGTACACAAGACGGCATATTTGCTCAATCAACTCATTTGATATTAAATATACATTATTTATTTTTATCTAAATTTTTATGACACCATAAGTGAATCTTATTCACTGCTTTAAGCACAGTTCATTGTTATTTTCCTTCACCGCGCGATGAGTTTCTATGATTGACGACCGCAGACGTATCTTGAATTAAAAGGTAACTAAAATTAACTAAAAGGTAGCTAAAAAGTAACTAATTTTTACTGTACCCTCTCTATATCCTCCTCCTTTTTCCTCCTTACCTCCAGCTCGGCAAAACTCCTTTGAGGGCCTGCCAACCCAAAGGAAGACTTACCAACTGCGACCCCAAGACAGCCTTTACGGGACTTGGTGGCTTTTGCTCGGCGGTCGATGTCGACGACGTACCCGGGCAGTACTCTCAGATGTACAAGAGAGGAAGCACGTCGATTTGCCCACAGGCTTGAATATGTGGGAAGACTTACCTGATGACGGTCATTCCACTGCAGCTGTTTTGAAGTCGGGGATGGGACTTTTAAGGCCAAATAAGGTAGTAATCTCAAAATAAATGGGGTTTGTATTATAAAAAATATAAATGACAAATTACAAGTTACACAAGGAATGAAAAATTCGTACAACTAACACACGCACGAACATATCACGAATAAACGTAAAAAGAAAATGAACAGAAATAAAATGAAATGACTACATTAATGATACACAGGCTCCCAAATCGGAGCACAGATTATTTCCCAACTGCTATGGACACGGACCCGAACAAGACTCTCTTAAAATGGCGGAGGATAACGGAAACCTAAGGTACGGTTTCACAATAGGACGCCACCCCCAAAATTCTGAGATTTGAACTAATCCCATAAGTGAAACAGAATTACGTAGTGTTGTAAATACCAAAAATGAAACGCACATGCGGCGTAAAGAAGGAAATCCAAGGCAATGTGTCGCGGAAACTACGAGCATCACGTGGACGAAGAAAATTTGACGTAAGATGACGAAAACGAACACAGGGACCCCTTTAAAACTTAAATAAACCAAATACATGGCTGCACTCGAGGAATTCAGGGAAGCGTGATGACGGGGGAATAATAAATAATTTGGATCAAAACCGAACAGAAGCCACGAGGTTGCGCAACAAGAATAAACCCTCGCAAAAAAAAACAGGAAAGGTTTCCCCACTACAAATCAAGCCTCCGAAGAAGAAAATTGGTTAACAATTTAGATATAAAACAGTGGGGAACATCTCAATCCCCTTTCCGAGCGAAGCCAAACTGCTACGCCGTAACCACGAGGTAAATTTAGGACGCAAATACACGCAAAGAATTCAAAAGCACAAGCCCAAAATACCACACTTCCTTGAATGTACTCAAAACACAACGAGGTTACATTTTTTAAACTAGTATTCTAAACTAAAGCCACGCTAGGATGGATGGATACCTGTACTTGGGCTCTGGTATCCGAACCCCGAGCAACCTTATCGGCGAACAGTCAATACAGAAGAGAAAGAAACACACGCCAAGAGCTGTACATATATGAAACGGCACAATAATATTGAATAGATCAGTCGTAGCAACACACGCTCACTAAAATCCCCAGGCTTCTTGGTCATAGTCCGTAAGGCATTTCCGTATTCTCTTTCGTGCAGGTTGGACACACTGGTCAGCCGCTAGGCGCTCTTCTCCTGTCATCTCGCTGCGGACGATACATATTGCGATGGCGGGATCGAAAACAATCGATACAGGCAATGATGATATTTCGAGTGCGCATAATCACATGTTTTCCTTTTGAGGTTAGGGAACACTAAATTGCAGAACCAGTGCACATAAGGTCTGAAGTTATACCTCGCGTCTTAGACTGCGAGAGTGATATGATATCCTGGAAGGTTCCGTTTACAAGGTGTTCATAGTCCTGATTTTCAACCGGAGGCTAATGCCACAATGTTTCTTCTAGAGTTTGGTGAGTAAAGGAAATTTCAAAGCACAGCTTCAACTGGAAGTACAGTGATGGGTAAACTTTGGTAGGAATTGAATATTTTAGGTTAGGGGATTATTTTCATGTCAGTTTAAAGTGGCGTGCACACGTCACATTTACTTCATCCTTACAGTAGACACCCTGTAATGTTTATCGATAATCACATCTCGCAGATTATCGCTGCATTTATATTACTCTTTGTGCTTCGACTGTTCGTAAGCGGGAAAGCTTAGTTTTAAGAGGTTCTTGCTGTAGTTCTGGTATTTGTGCAATTGTGTGACAAATTTTTGTGCGATTTAGTGTTTTCGTGATGAATTCAAGTAAGAAACGATATCATCAGTCTTTCAGGGAGGCATATTCTTCAGAGTTTTCGGAAACTGGCACAATGAATTAGATAGTCTCGCATCACCAAGAGTTCGTAATCTCTTTCCCTGTAGTCTTTTCACGCTATTTTTAAGACCTTGCGATGCATGTACGCGTTAAATTTTTGCGCTTTGGGATCTTCTGGATTTCTATTTTTGAAAGTTGGCAGGTATGCATTAGGATTCCAACAGATGAACCAGAAACGGTAGAAGAGGAATGGGGTAGATTCAAGAGGACATTATGTGGAAGGACAACAAAAAGAGATGGAGATAAACACCATGGTGGAATAATGAAATAAAAGGTATAGTGCAGAAGAAGAATAGAGCCTTTAGGGTATGGATCCAGAGTAGGACAGTAAACAAAAGAAGAGTATCAGATAAGAAAGAAGGAGGCAAAAAGAGTGGTAGCAGAGGGGAAAAGAAAGTGAATGGAAGAATGAACTAGGATGATTGAGGAGGATAGTGAAGGTGGTGGTTAAAAGTAAGAGGAGGAATGATTTGTTTGACTATGTTCGAATGGTGAAAAAAAGTCATCAAGATATAGAAAATAAGGATGAACTGCGAACAGAAAAGGAGTTAATGTGGAGGATGTGGTGAGGAAGATGAAGTAGGAAAGTCTGGATGAGATGAGTGTAGAGATGTTGAGAACAGCAGGGGACGTGGGGATACAATGGCTCTATCAAGTGATGAAAGTTGTGTGGAAAGTGAGGAGGACCCCAGAATCCTAGAAGAAGGAAATAATTGTCCCGATCTCCAAGAAAGGTAACAGAATGGAGTACAAAACTATTGGGGAATAACATTCATGAGCCATTGTGCAAAGATTTTTGAGAGCGTTTTGGAAACTGGAATTTGGGCAAAAATAGAAGGAGAGATGGCTTCAGATTAGGAAGTTCGACAGGAGATCTAATTTTTGCTGCAAGACAGTTATAGAAACAGCATTATGAATATGGAATAGATCTACTGATGTCCTTCCTGGACATTGAAAAACCATATGATAATGTATGTGAAAGTGAGGTATGGAAAGTCTTGGTGAACAGAGGAGGAGTAGTAAAGCAGACTATATGGATGATCAGGGAAATGTGCAACGGGTATGAGGTGTGTGAAAGTGGGAGGAGAGAGTTCAGATTGGCTGGAACCAAAGAATGGATGGAGGCAAGGAAGTGCACTTTCACCATTACTCTTCATTTGTAGTGATGGATGATATATAATGACCAGAGTGGTGAAGTAATTGGTAAAAGAACGATGAAAGTAATGGTGTTTGCAGATGATTTGATTATTTGGGGAAACAAGTAGGAGGAAGTGCATGCAGGAGCAGTTGGATGTATGAGTCGAAATAGTAGATGGATATGGGATGAAATTTAACATAATTAAGGGCGAGATGATGATCACTATCAGATAGGAGGAGAGAATCACAACGGGATTAACAATTGGTGAGGTAGGACAGAGGAAAATGGAGAGTTTCAAGTATCTGGTAAGCATGATACAAGAAAATGGAAGAACGGCAGAGAAATAAATGAGTGGGGAAGATGAGCAGAATTATTCAGGAAGTGTGTTAGAAGCCTAATATGGAGCAAGGATGTCCCTAAAAATCAGTGAAAGGGTCATATATCAGACATACTACGTTTCAATGCCTCAGAAACCTGAGTTATGAAAGGAAGGTAATTGCGATGAAATTCTTGAGAGACTGTATTAGAATGACAAAGATGGACAGGTTAAGTAATGAGAAGATAGAGAATTAGTCAAGGAGGAAGCAATATAAAAGGATAGAGGGATCGAGGCTTAAATGGTATTGACATGTTAAGTGAATGGAGGAGAATGTACACAAGATTAAATTAAAGGGAGGAAGACGAAGAGACAAGTGGCTGAAAGGTAAAGTTTTGGAGCCATTTTGTCAGTGTTGCCTGTACAAACTGTTGGTTTTTGTTGATCGACTGAAGGGTTACAACTAACAGCAAGTGACTGAAAGGTGTCGAGGACTGTGTTGCAAAAGAAGGGAGAAGACTGGACCAAGGTGGAGATAGAGAGATGGTGGAAAGACAGAATACAATGTTCCAAACAGACCAGGCCTGTGGCTGGAAACATTTCAAGATGAACAAAGAAAAGAAAAAAAAACTTGCAGAAGCCCAAGAATATAACATTTATTTAGCGGAGAAAGATTAATTTCGCTTTTAGAACAAGTTTTGTATTCAGAACCGCTTCAATTCACATTTAGAGGTCTTATAACTAACTACAGCATGACAAATGGAGGCTTTTCAGCTGTTAGCATGTGCATTATACAGGGTGTTTCAAAAAGTATATACGTATTTCGCATGCATATATTTATTAAACTTTAAGACATCCGAATATGAAACTTGGCACACATATTTTCGAACCTCTCAAGTTTAGATTACAGATGTTCAGTATGTCCTCCATCAGCGACACGAACAATATCACACCGATACTCAAATTCCTCCCATACTCGGGCAGGCATGTCCTTCGTCACTGATGTTATGGCAGTACGGATCCGTTTCTTCAACTCTTCCAGGTTCTGTGGGCGTGGTGGTACATAAACATTGTCTTTAACGAAACCCCACAGGAAGAAGTCGCAGGGTGTCAAATCCGGTGACCATGGAGCCTAGCTGAGACATGCTAAGTTGTCAGCTGCTTGACGACCGATCCAACGGTTCTGTAGAGTTTCATTCAGATATTCACGCACTTGGCGACTCAGTGAGGATGGGTCCCGTCTTGTTGAAAAATGAAGTTGTCTTCGTGCGGCCTCGGAAACAACCAGTTTTGTAACATAGCGAGATACTGCTGACCCTTAACCGTGTTTCCGTCAAAGAAGAATGGGCCGTAAACAGATGATCGTGATATTGCACAAAACACATTGACTGTGGGCGAATCTCGTACAAGTTCAATGACTGCATGTGGGTTCTGTAGGCCCCAAATTCGAACATTGTGTTTGTTTATCTGACCACTAACATGGAAAGTCGCTTCATCACTGAACACGATGCGTTTTGCGATAGTGTTATCATTGTCAATAGCATCATGAATCTCGTTACAAAATGCCACACGTTTGCGTTTGTCATCAGGACGCAGAGCTTGTATCAGCTGTAACTTGTACGGCTTCATAACCAACCGACGTTCAAAAACACACCAAATTGTTGTTTTAGGCAGTTATAAATCCCGACTGGCACGGCGAGTTGATTTTGAGGGACTACGTTGGAAAGCAGTTTGAATTCGTGCAACATTTTCTTCAGAAACATGAGGGCGGCCAGGACTCTTCCCTTTACATACACATCCTGTATCTACAAACTGTCGATACCATGTGCGAATGTTCCACCCATTCGGAGGATCAATTTGGTACCTCAACCTGAAACGTCTCTGTACTGTAATCACGGAATTGCACTTCGCAAACTCGAGAACACAAAATGATTTCTGCTGAGTAGCTATTTTAAATATATAACAGTTACCAAGCAAAACAGAAACATCTAACGGCTATTAATATAAACTAGACTATGTATTAGTTTCTCCAATAGCCGAGGCGCAGTGATCGATAGTTTGGACAAAATAGTACTTTGTAATACGCATATTCTTTTTGAAACACCCTGTACTTTGAAAAGTCTACAATTGTGGCAGCATTAGTGGGCTTCACATAAGTACCTTTCGCCAATGAGCATAAAACATTTCCCCCATTAGCTCAGTAGATCATTGGCGTACAAAGCAAGGGGTCATGGGTTCGATTCCTGCATGAATCAAACCTTTTAAATGTTTACCTTCCTTTTAAATGACTTTTGCTCTCTATACACAACCTAATTGTTGTCGTGAAGGTGCATTAATTGGCTAGGTGTGAGCAAATTTTACATCTATCACTAGAGTTAGCTTTTAAAATCCACAGATGTTGTGCAATATTATATAATGCACTTCAAATTGTTTATCATTATTATTTACAAAATTCTATAGAATGCTATGACAGAAGAACCTAAGATACGAATATACATATCAGAAATATACAAATTTTCACTTGGATTGTACTTACTAACAGTTTGGTAGAAATTTATTTGGTCATTATTCGTGAAAGAAATACTTTCCATTGAAAAATTCCAAACATAGTCCATCCAAGGGAAAGCTAATTTTAACTAATAAATATTTCAAGCATTTTTACAGTTTTATTTAGAATTTATAATGGAGGGGGCTCATATACCACACCCGGGCAACTGGAGTTGGTTCAGGGTGATGATGATGATTATTCTGCATAAAATCATGATTATTTAATTTATTTTCCAGAAAATAATTTTACACTTTGAACCAATTTTGTATTTATCGCTAATTAAATACCACTAATGTCCACTCAAAGAGGTCATAGAATACAAAGATTCATTACGTGATCAGTTTTGGACAATTTTTGCATTAATCACATATGCTCAAAACCACAAATTCTAGCAATATTGGATATTAACTGCTCTACATGATCTGTATCTTCTTGTAGAGTAAATTGGCTAGTGAATTGATCTTACATTACGGGACTTTTTTTCTTTCTTCTATGTATTGACATCTCGTCTCATTTACAGGTAAGGTCTCTGCTGGCAGAACAAACATCACAGTTCTCAGCAATGATGTTCAGGCTCCTACTGTACCGCCAGTGTCTCCAACAAAGGTATGGGATTTTGCTTCATATATAATGCAGAGTTATGTTCCATTGATGTACCCCTCCCCGTCCTACACATGATGGTTCATGATAGGAAGTAGGAGGAGTCCGCACATGGCGGTTGGTGTGGGATGCATCGGATGAGATACACCTATGGACAGCTCGGTGGGCCAATGGAGCCAAGGTCGTTACACAAAGCAAGGTCACCCAAAGATAAAAACAAATATATTATAAAAGTAATCAAATTTACAGAACATTATTCCCCCTGACTTGACTGAAGTATGTGCAGCGATTAATTGGCTCAAAAATTATAGAGCAGCAGGAGAGAATTCATTGGTAGCAGAACTATGGAAATATGCAAATGAACAAACCATCTCCAACCTCCATAAACGCCTCATCGATGTATGGAATTCGGAACAAATACCAGAGGAATGGAGAATGGCTGTAATCCACCCAATTCATAAAAAGGGTGATAGATCAGACCCGAACAACTACCGTGGGATTTCTTTGCTTGATGTAACATACAAGATTCTATCTAGAATTATCTTGACAAGAATTCAACAACAACTCGATCAAGAACTAGGAGAATATCAAGGAGGGTTCCGACCAGATCGCAGCTGTCCGGATCAGATCATCAGTCTGAAATGGATAATGAAATATCATAGAATGAGACAAAAGGATTACAGACAGCTGTAAACCAAGCGTAGAGTGCAGGAGGCATCACATGTGTGTGTGTATTATCACTATTTTATGTATATTTCGTAGCTGAAAGTGCGTTTGTTGAATACCTAAAGCCTTGAAAATTGTGTATAATATTCAGTGTACTTAGCAATGCCACCGTTTCGCTCTAAATTAGGGAGTGCCAAAACTTGACACAGTCAAAGTAGGGAAGTTATTTATAATGTGTATTCATTCATGAAAAACGAAACACGTCTCGCTGGAAACATGTGCACAATTCAAAATAAAGTGGCTGAAGCAACAGGTGTGTCAAAAAGGTCGGTGCGGAATATAATACAATATAATACTGCTATTTTACGATTAGATCATTCTTAATCTCTTTGTTGTTTCCTGCATCTTCAACAGTATTTTTAGGCTATTACTGTGTAAGACATTACATACACGCGCTGAGATCTCACTTGAACCCCAGTCACAGTCACCCTGCCAAGCCTGGGCAGACGATCCGTTCAGAACTGCTGCTAGCCAGCTACTGCCGGGAAGTGGGAGGGGCGTTGTATGCCACTACCGAACACTCACGAACACCCGAACATGGCCGAAGATCTGCGCACCTTTTTCCGGCAAGCTTTTCTTGCGTCTGCTCTCTTTATTCATATAGAATTAAGGGTTGACATGAATATCACTTTCAGGACTGTTGAAGACTGTGGTTCATGTTGTTCGTATCGTATATTAGGTAATAAAAGGAATGACACACCTACATACAGAGAGAAATGTAAGGTTGGGCTGCAGTTGTCATGGTAACGTTAATGTTTGCCAGAGGGAGAACAGCTTCTTGAAATATCTCCAAATCTGTTCATTTTAGGACCTTAAAGTGTCTCAGGGACCTGGCGGCTTAAAATAAGCTATGTCCAGTCTTTGTGGAGCCTCCGTGGCTTAGGCGGCAGCACGCGGGCCTCTCACCGCTGGGTCCGTGGTTCAAATCCCGGTCACTCCATGTGAGATCTGTGCTGGACAAAACGGAGGCAGACAGGTTTTTCTCCGGGTACTCCGGTTTTTCCTGTCAAAATTTCAATCCAGCAACACTCTCCACTATCATTTCATTTCATCTGTCATTCATTTAATCATTGCCCCAGAGGAGTGCGTCAGGCCTCGGCAGCCGGCACAGTTCATATCCTCGCCGCTAGATGGGGCTTCATTCATTCCATTCCTGACCCAGTCGGAGACTGGAAGCAGGCTGTGGATTTTCATTTCATGTCCAGTCTTTGTATCTTTTGCCCATGGTCAGAGCCAAAGGGCCGAAAAGACTCGCTTAGAAATTGAATTTTCTAAAACCGTTTCTCAGTGAGCCCCTACAACCAGTGAAGGAAGTGGGAAAAAACCAGAGGCGGTATGCTATCCAAAGATATTTCCCTGTCATACCTCAGCTTCAAAAAAGCATACCCCTCCCTTACAACATAACGTGATATGCAGGAAATTGTTCTGTTCACTCAGAATTGCATCATGCTTAAGTAATAAATTTTATTTTTCACTTGAAGAATATACTGTATGTGTGAATTATTACTTAGGCTCTAGGCCTATAGATAAATAAAATTAAATGAGTGAAGTGGGAACTAAATTATTATTTTTTTGTTACTGACATATAATTAGCATGAAGAATAAGAATTTTCAATTTTCAACTTTAATTAAAGTATTGAATAGGCGGAAAATTGAAAATTCTTATTCTTCATAATTACTGTCAATACGGAACCTGAAATGAATATTATTTCTAATAATATAATTAGCATCCGTATAAGATCTCGCTTTATGAGTTTTGCTGCATGTACTGCCATGGACGTTCTTTTTTTTCCAGCGTCTCTAAAAGCCAGGGTAGTTAAAAGGGACGTAAAACCAATAACATTATTATCTTTTTTTCCACTCTAGTTAACTGCAGCGATGCTGAAGCGCTTTATGGGTTCGCTTTAAAAAGGAACGCAAGGTTCAATATTGGCGATGTCTACAGGCGAATGTTTATCGGTGAAGGTAGCTAGGTACCAGTGGATGAATGATCATGAAAAGTAATTATATTAATTCCTACGGCACAAACAAAATTAAGATCCACTGGTTTTCAGTGGCGGTATGCTATTTGACATTGAAAGCAGTGACGGTATGTCATTGGGACTTTGAAAGCACTACCGGTATTCCATACCGGCGCATACCGCCTCACTTCCCTCCCTGCCTACAACCTAAGATTAACCAATATGCAAAATTTCAGCTTTCTGGGCGCTGCGATGATGAGTGAGTTTGTGAACTTTGGATTATACAGATGGATTATAGAGATAGGAATTTATGTAACTGGTCGAAGTCGATTTGCTCATAGAAGGACGGAACATAGCTCATTTTGTGTGTGTCAATGCGTGGAACAATATTCGGGGATGTGGAAACCCCGAACTCCATGAATTAAGGGCCTAAAACGAACGGTTTCGAAGGTATACCCAGATATCTATTCCCGGTCTGCGAAATGATGAAAGAATGGCCAAACGTATTCATGGCAACGCCATGACCCGAGATTCCATTCTGCTGTCCATCTGTCTCTGTTGTTTCATTTATGGGGTTTGGGGGTCGTGGTCATTAGCTCCGTTTACGTGGGTGTGTGGAGAATTTGACTGATAACCTGTGTTTTAGTAATGTCTGCAGCAGTGTGTGTATTTGTAATTTAGGCAAAGATTGTGAAGGAGGCATTCGTGGCCATAATTTAGGAACCATCACGGTATTTGCCTGGAGTGAAAGTGGAAAACCTCAGAAAACCACTTCCAGGATGGCTGAGACGGGAATCGAACTTGATTCTTCTCAGTTTTGCCTCACAAGGCTGAGCAAGGCAGAGTGTACCCCGTTCCATCCCTTAGACCAGATTTTTTTGGTATTGCCGGTGATCGAATTCGGACAGCAAAGAATGCTAGCCGCATCTGTCTCTGTGGGAGTTAAAATTTTGTGTGAAGAAATAACAGACCATTTGATAGAAACCTCATATACGAACTTATTGAGCACCGTTATAAAAATCGACTTAAAATCATATCTAGTTCGCGATCCCGTATTGGCATAATAATTATAGAAGTAATCATAAAAGAATGAAATATTATATTACTAAGAATTTTAAAAAAGCCCTAGTAGAGAGTGAATTTCCAAATATCTGTCCTAAGTGGGTGTTTCCGTCATGGAAAGAATATAGGACCTTAAAAAGTGTGTTTTGGGAGCGGACTCTGAGTATTGTTTCTCGTACCTGGCGGCATAAAATGAGCTATGTGCGGTCTTCGTATCTTTTGCCCATGGTCAGAACCGAAGAGCCGAAAAGTCTTGCTTAGAAATTGAATTTTCTAAAACCGTTTCTTATTGAGGCCCTACAACCTAAGATCAACCAACATGCAAACATTCAGCTTTCTAGGCCTAGTGGTTGGAGCGCTGCGATGATGAGTGAGTACGTGAACTTGGGATTATATATATAGATAGAGATTAATAAAATGAAAAGGAATTTTACACCAAAAAAATACAAAAATGTAGAAAATTTTAGTCGTCAACGGCTGCAACTCGATTCCGTGTACACGTACTTCTTCCTGCATAGAGCTTTTCAAACTAGCTTGTGGATGTGTTTCTGATGGCTGAATAGGCCAATCCTGGCATGAAACATGCGCTCACATAAATTGCACTCAATGGTCGAGGGAGGACGGGGTTGTAATCGACGAAGCTTCCTTGCTTGTCGTTTGGCCTCTCCTTGTCTGCGACGTTCTTCTTCAAATAATTCGACAGCTTTCGATGTGGTGTTCCGCCACAGTAAACAGTTCGCAGCAGATGTTTCCCATGAGTGGATAGGTATACCAGTCGTCTTCATGATGTGTTTTAGCTGGTCTTTAAAACGCTTCAGAGGGGCCCCATGAGGTCTAGTGCCGGAACAAATTTCTCCATAAAGGAATTGACGTGGAAGCCTGGTATCACTCATACGGTGACATGGCCTAACCCTCTCAGTTGATGAGCGATGATGGTTGTCTCAATGCTATAGTGATGCGCTTTCTCGAGAACTGCAGTGTTGGTAATGTAGTCCTCCCACTTAATGTTCAAGATGTATCTCATCTTTTGTTGGTGGAAGTTTAGGGTATCCGCTGGAAGCAGCTACAGACTCAGGCGAGCCGAACCTGTCCTCGGACACTCCCGGCACTAAAAGCCATACGATAAATAAATGTTGGTGGAAGCGCTCAAGTTTCCTGATATCACGGCAATAGAGTGTCCAAGTTTCACAGCCATACAGTAGCGTTGAGATGACGACAGCTTTGTACACCATGAGTTTGGTATGCATCTTTAGGTCTTTATTCATGAAGACTCTGTGCATTAAGCAGCCAAATGCTGCATGGGCAGCCCCAATTCTTTTGTCAACATCCTGTTCGCATGTGCACCGTTTAGACAAGATGCTACTAAGATATGAAAAGTGATCAACCTGCTCCAGTGTTGAGTCTAAGATGGATATACTGAACTCGGGAAGAGGTAATCCTGGGGCAGGTTGTGCAAGTACCTTAGTTTTCTTTGCATTGATGGTAAGACCAGAGTGATCACACACAGTGCTAAAGCGATTGACCGATTGTTGAAGCTCTGCAGGTGTCGGAGCAGGAGATGCGGTGTCATTGGCATACTGCAGGTCTGTCACCCGGGAAACTTGGGTATGTCTCTGTGAACGAAGTCTTGCCAGATTGAAAAGGCCTCCATCGAAGCGAAACTCAATCTCTATGCCTGGGTTGTTGGAAGATGATTCGTACATCACGGCAGCCATATACAGTGCAAAGAGTGTTGGAGCAAGCACACAGCCTTGTTTCAAACCGTGAGTGATTGGAAACGGATCGGATACAGCGTTACCGTGAAGAACCTTCCCAGACATTCCATCATGAAGAGCTTGAACTAATTCCACATAGCCATCTGGACATCCAAAGTGCCCTAATACTTTCCACATAGCAGATCTTGGTACTGAATCGAAGGCTTTTTCCAGGTCATAGAAAACTAAATACAGAGGTTCCTGTTGCTCTCTACACTTTTCCTGGAGTTGTCTGGCACAGAATATCATGTCTGTTGTGCCCCTGGAGGTTCGGTAGCCACATTGAGACTCAGGCAAAATCCTCTCCGAGATACTTTGGAGCGGGCTTAGTAGAATTCTTGCGAGAACTTTACCTGCAATGGATAATAGCGATATACCACGGTAGTTCCCACACACACTACGATCGCCTTTCTTGAAGATAGTGATGATGGCAGCATTCTTCAAGTCTCCGGGTACTTCTCGAGTTTCCCAAATTAAGAGGATAAGTGTAAAAAGTCGAGTCTTCAAAGCCATACCTCCACTTTGCAACAACTCCAGAGGAATGTTATCAGGACCAGGAGCCTTTCTCGGCTTTAGTTGATTGAGCGCTTTGGTGAAATCTTGGAATGTTGGCGGATCTGCCATCCATGATTGTTGGGGCTGCTGAGGGACGTTGCAAAGAAAGTCCTCGGCAACATTGGAGGCACGATTTAGAAGTGCAGAGAAATGTTCCTTCCAATGCTCCAAAATTTGTCCTTGATCAGTTAAAATGGCGGAATTGTCAGCAGTTTTTAATGTTCCTGATGAAGATCGGATTGGGCCATATACCTCCTTTATGCCTGCATAGAAGTTTTGCAGGTCACGGGCATCAGATAGTTTTTGCAGTTCTTCAGCTTTTCGCTGCCACCAGTTGTTCTTTATTCCCCTGATTTGTGCCTGACATTTCCCTTTAAGTTGCACGAAATGTGTTTTCTTCACACTGGAAGATGGATCTTGAAGAAAGGATAGATGGGCTTCCCGTTTGGCATTGATCAGACACATAATTTCATCATTATTTTCATCAAACCAGTCTTGTCTTTTGTTCTTCACAAAACCAATTGTTACCTCAGCTGACTCAGTGATGACCTTCTGAAGCGTGGCCCATTCCTGTACTTCACTATTTGTGCTAACTGGATGACTAGCCAGCTTATTTGTGATTTCATTTCTGTAATCTGTAGCAATTGATTTAACTTAGAGTTTAGAAGTGTCAAATTTCCGTCTGGACAGGTTGTGGATGGATCGTTTCGGTTTGCGGCAGATTGAGATCCTCAACCGGCAAAAAGGAGCTTGTGATCTGTCCAACAGTCGACATTTCTTGTGGTCCTGGTGACAAGGATGTCCTTTTTATCACATTGCCTGGTGATGATATAATCAAGGATATGCCAGTGCTTCGAGCGAGGATGCATCCAAGTGGTTTTGTAGCGATTCGGCAGGCGGAACTGAGTGTTGGTAATAAAGAGTTCATGTTCAGCACATAGACCAAGAAGTAATAGACCATTGGCATTGCAGTTGCCAAGTCCTTGTTTTCCTATCACATTGTTCCATAATTGATGATCTTTACCAACTCTGGCGTTGAAATCACCAAGCATTAAGAGCGTGTCTCCAGGTGGTACTTTGGTAATGATTGCGCTCGGCAGGTTGTAGAATTGGTCTTTAACTTCTATATCAGCATCCAAGGTGGGAGCATATGCAGAGATAAGTCATAAAGTTACCCCCGGAGAGTGGGATTCGGAGTGTCATAATTCTTTCGCTGACAGCAGTTGGAGTTAGCTGGTGATCATTCACCAGTGTGGTCTTTATAGCGAAACCAACACCATAAATACGGCCCTCTCCCTCATCTTTCCCCTTCCTGAATATGGTATAACCTGAACTGAACTCTGTAATTTTACCTTCGCTGGACAATCTGGTTTCACTTAAGGCAGCAATATCTACGTTCATTCGACCAAGCTCATGGGTGACGAGCGCTGTTATTTTCTCAGGCCTGTTATTGTCCTTCAAATCAAGTAATGTTCGAACATTCCAGGATCCTATAATTAAATTTTGGATAATCTTCGTTTTTCGACCGCAAAAGGGGTGACCCGCTGGGTGTGGCCGGCTGAAGGTGTGACTACCGATGTTTAGCCCACATTTTCTAGGGCCTTCCCCATTGGGGGTGGGCAGCGGTGATCCTAAATAGGCCTGCCCAAACACAGATGCAGGACCGAACTCCTGAGTAGTCACGAGTTCTCAGAAAGACGACCATCACACATCTGCTGTCAACATGCAGGTCCGAACTAGAGGCTTCCAGTTTCAACCCGAAAACCTGCCTCCACCATCCTTATCCCATCGCCGCTGGACTTGAAAAATGTGACAGCAGGAAAATGGTGCCACAAGCGAGATTTTATTTACGGTGGATCACAGCTTGCAAGGAAGTGACGCACACACTATAATCTCGGAACTATATGCTGCGGCACAAATGAAATGAGACGTGCAGGTTCTAGCACCGTGACTGCAATGGACTGCCGCAGACACTAAATACCATTGAGTTGTGCCTTCACAGCCAGTCCATCTGGCATGACCTCATCCGCCTCCACGACCGTTGAGAACTACAAGGGAAGTTCCTCCTCCACCCGTTTTGCCGTTGGGTCAAAATATACGTAATGGGTTTCAGTGTCATTTCCTACACTGAGGAGACCATCACCCCACCTAAAGGGGCTCATCCGCCAGAAGCCGTTGGCCCCTTCAAGGGGTCGAGTTATTTACTGCCGCCCAACACTCGCCGTTAGCAGTTTTTGCAGCTGGTTGCCAAACCAGCTAACCCTCCTCCTTTCGCATTCCGGACTTGGGACCAGACAAAGGCGGAGTTGGAAAATCTTAGTATGAAAGAAATAAAAACATATATTGTCCCTGTTCATATTTGTGACTTATTTGAGTACGCGCTGTCATAACAACTGAATCGCTTATTTCAATCTTGGAGATGAGATATCAGTGAAGTTATGGAGCAATTACTCGTACATCGAGGATAGATGTATAAAATGTATACAATATTATTCTGGGCAATGTAGCACTATTCAAATAAATTGTTACAAGTCTACGGAATGTTCTCCGGTATTTAGTATTGTAACTGGTTGAAGACTCGAGGAAGAAGGAACCAGAAAGTTGGACAGACACGTTTGCTTCTGACTTTCAAGTGAATCCAGTAAACAGAATATTTTGAAAAAGTAAAATGTCTAGATTATGTGTGGAAGTAATCTTGGAAATACTTGTGAAATATTGTGATGATTTTATAGGAGCCGAGTGACCTGTGTTCAGGCAAAAGTAATTGTGGAAAATAATAGAGGCTAACAAACTTAAAGTTTCCGCCTAATCAACACTCATTTATTATTTCGTTAGCTTATGGGTACATGTTTCGGAATTGGTACAATTCCTTCTTCAGCCCTTCATAATTCATATTCGGAAACATCATAGACTAAAAAGACTAAAAAGACCACGTCCATGTGAGAAACATAACACACTGATAATTAAAATACTATAAAAATTAATTGAACACTTTAAAACATGACAACCTTATGGACATTACATACAATAAAACAATAAAAACATTCCTGCTGTTAACAATCAAATTGATTAATGATCACTACTATGCACATTCTTGAACGGTATGCGACGGTCAAATTGAGCAGTCGTTAATTTCTTTTTGTGAATAAAAACAAAGAGCACATTCCATTAGTGTTCAGGACACAAATAACTTGCTGTATTGATAAACGTTGACATAGGTGGAAACTTTGTTCGGCACTTTATTGAAAGTGCGCTGACATGTGCTTAGTGGATGCAAAACGGAGAAACCTTTCGATTAATAAACTTGTATTTTGCACATTAACTGGGAGTGTTTATCTTGAGCCGAAAGCTCCACGGACGTGCAACGTTTAAGAGCAAACGCGCCAAGGTCAATGACTATGGTACTGGTTGGTAGGCTCCCACATCGGCGTGACTGCTAATGCGAAGCGATGTAGGTAAGGTCAAGTGCCTGGCTGTTTGCGGTCCGATGTGCATACAGGTTAATCCACTAGTGGATAAACACTCCCAGTTAATGTGCAAATACAAGTTTATTAATCGGAAGGTTTCTCCGTTTTGCATCCACTAAGCACATGTCAGCGCACTTTCAATAAAGTGCCGAACAAAGTTTCCACCTATGTCAACGTTTATCAATACAGCAAGTTATTTGTGTCCTGAACACTAATGGAATGTGCTCTTTGTTTTTATTCACAAAAAGAAATTAACGACTGCTCAATTTGACCGTCGCATACCGTTCAAGAATGTGCATAGTAGTGATCATTAATTGATTGTTAACAGCAGGAATGTTTTTATTGTTTTATTGTATGTAATGTCCATAAGGTTGTCATGTTTTAAAGTGTTCAATTAATTTTTATAGTATTTTAATTATCAGTGTGTTATGTTTCTCACATGGACGTGGTCTTTTTAGTCTTTTTAGTCTATGATGTTTCCGAATATGAATTATGAAGGGCTGAAGAAGGAATTGTACTAATTCCGAAACATGTACCCATAAGCTAACGAAATAATAAATGAGTGTTGATTAGGCGGAAACTTTAAGTTTGTTAGACATAATTACAAAACGTCAGCACGGAACCTGCAATGGACTCTTCTTCGAATAAAATAATAGAGGGTCATAATGTCACAAAAAGTGAAGGAGAAATCTATTCAAAGCATAAAAATATAGTTGGAAAATGTTATACTGATAGGGAGTGCGATTAGATTTTTCAAAAAGATAGAGGATAAATTTTCTGCCTGGTCATCATCATCGTTTTTTCGCCCCAGCAAGCCGGGTGCGGTTATAAATGAGCCGTCTCCAATTTGTACTGTCCATCCATGACAGTTGTTCTTGTATTTGATGCCAGTTCTTATCTCTAGCTTCAGGTCCTTATAAATTTGCTTCTCCCACACATCGCGAGGTCTTCCTCTTGGTCTCTTCCCGGGGACACTCTGACCAAAGTACACTCGAGGTATCCTGTGGGAAGCCATCCTCGTCATGTGACCATACCATCTCAATCTCTTGAGTTCGAGTGTCTCCAGCAGGCTCCTTTCTAATCCCAGTTGTTGTCGGATATCCTCATTCCTTATTTTGTCCGTTTTCGTCTTTTGAAGGCAAAAAAGGAGGAACTTCATTTCTACTGCCTGGAGACAACTGTTTGTTGGTCCAGTAAGGGTTGCTGCTTCCAGTCCATATGTTAGTATAGGTATTAAGTGTATCTTGAACAAACTAATCGTGGAAGCTTGTGGAAATGTTTCGTCCCAAAGTAGCTGACCCTGATAGAAATTGGGAGCTTTCTGCATTCTGTTGTTAATCTCTTTATGTATGGTATTGTCCGAGGAAAGAATACTACCTAAATACTGGAATTTGTCTAGAACATTTATCACCTCATCTCCAAGTCTTAGATGGACCATTGAAGGATTTCTACTCATCACCAAACCAACTGTCTTGGTTTTGCTGATTTTAAGACCCATGTTTACAAATTTATTCTGCCAAAGATCTAGTCTAGCTTGCACCTCCTCTTCTGACTCGCCCCACATCAAGACATCATCGGCGAAAAATAAGGCATTCGTTTCTTGATGCTTGCTTTTAATGGCTTTTAAGACTTCATTATGATAATGAAGAGAACGGTGAAAGGCAACTTCCCTGTTGGACTCCGCTCTTTGTTTAGAACCAACCTGACTTTCCATCCTGGACCTGTACACAGCTCTTGGTTTCATCGTATAATCGTTGTACCCGTTCTATGATGTCCTTGGGCACTTTCTTACGTCTCAAACATTCCCATTTATGCATGCGTGGTACATGGTCATATGCTTTCTTGATGTCCAGAAAAACAGTTATAAGTGTTTTACTTTTCTCCCAGTAATTTTCGTAGAGCATCCGGGTTGCAAAAAATAAGGTCCACAGTTGATTTATGTGGTCTAAATCCATGTTGTTCCTCTTCAAGTGTTGGTTTGACATATTTCCTTATCCTTCCCTCAAGGATGGACTCATAAATTTTTAAGCCATGCGAGAACAAAGTGACACCTCTGTAGTTTGTACATTTCTTCCTATCACCCTTTTTCAATAATGGGATGATGATTCCCTGCTTCCAATCATTGGGTATTGTATTTTCTTTCCATATTCTGTTGATTACTCTGTACATCCATTGTTGACCGATCCCTCCAAGAGTTTTAATCATCTCAACACTGAATTCATCATTGCCAGGTGACTTGTTGTTCCTCATCTTAGATACTGCTGTCTCTACTTCCAATCATGTCAAACTATCTGCATTTAGGCTGTTAACATCACAAGGCCTGTCATTTGAAACATTTAAATTTTCATTACAGTTCAGTAAAGATTCAAAGTGCCTTTTGAACTTGTTTAGTATTTTAGTACTATTTCTCGTCACCTCACCATCAGGAAGTTCTATTTATTGGATAGATTCATTTGCACTTCTTCTGTTCTTAATGACACTGTACAATAGTTTCTTACTCCCCTCCTGTGTTATTTTGGCAGCCAGATCTTCCTTACATTTCTGCTTTTCGGCTACAACTAGCTGTTTCATGTGTAGTTTTTTCTGTCTGTAAGCTGTAAGCTTCTCTTCTAATACACGTGGATCTGCCTGCGTTCTGCCTAGTCAATACTTTAATTTACAAATTTCAAACTAACTTCAGATTGATAATAACGGATTTGCCCAATCCGAGGCTCGAACTGGGAGAGCATAATTCAGCATGAGGTGAGAGAAAATGCATAGCAAATGATATAGAATTATTAGCAAGTATACTATCTATGATACTAGTGAAAGCAGTAATAAAAGGGTATTTTTTTTATAAGTGCCGCAGTTAGTCGGTGCTTTTTTAGCGAACAATATGGCAGGCATGGACATCCAATACATCAGTTTATTCCTTGTTAAACGAGTGAGAGAAATGTCTAACTATACAATTATGACAGGGGGATGAATGGAGTAGAATTTGATCCTTGAGGGATGAGCGATGGTCGAACCGCCAATATCTAAGATGACGAGCAGCCAACACATGGTACAGAACAACTAGAACATTCTATGTAGTAATGGACGAACAGGCATTTATTTTTGGTAGATTGAGTGTAGTAATAACTGTACATAAATCATTGCTAGGCAAGAATGCATTTTATTTAGTTCACATTGTGTGTGTAAAGTTTGTCAATGTTGAGATTTTATATGGAAGCTTGTAGCAGTTCAAAGTGTAAGAATAATAGCAAGCACAGCCTTGTACGCGATTGTGTTTTGTTTGGCATTGAGAAGGCTATTGTAGCCGCATTTTGTGGGTATTTTGAACCTAAATTACATTTTGTCAAGTATTTTCAATCTGATGGAGAGGAGAAAACTGGATGTACTCGGACTGGCAGAGACCAGATGGAGAGGGGAAGGAAGAAAAGAACTGAGAAATGGCTTGCAGCTATACTGGATAGGAAATGAGGAGGGGAAGAGAAATGGAGTGGGAATGGTGGTGAGAGAAGGGCTGAGGGAGGAAGTAAAGAGGGTAAGTGATAGAATAATTAGAGCCAGAATCACTGTGAAAGGTAGAAACCTGGACATTCTGCAAGTCTATGCACCACAGGTGGGATGCACAGAAGGCGAGAAGGACGAGTTTGAAGAGGAGTTGCAGAAGCAGTTAGTGGGGAGAGACCTGATAGTCATGGGAGACCTAAATGCCCATGTCGGAACTGATAGAAGAGGTTTTGAGGAAGTGATTGGTGGTGAAGGATGGGGAAACAGGAATAAGGAAGGAGAGAGATTGTTGGAACTGTGCAAGATAAATGGGCTAATGGTTGGAAACACATGGTACAAGAAGAGAGAGAGCCATAAAATTACTTGGTACAGCAGGGATTTGACTAGGAAATCAGTGGTGGACTATATTCTATGCGGGAAGGAGACAAAGAAGAGTATCACGGATATAAGGGTAATACCTTCAGAAGCCCTGGACAGTGACCACCGTCTGCTGGTCGCCAAGGTGAGAGGACTGAAGGAAAAGAGGAGAACTGAGAACCAAGAAAGAAGAATAAGGACATGGAAGCTGAAGGAGGATGGAAATAAGGAGAAGTTCCAGATATTAGTGAGGAACAAATTACCGAAGGATGATCCGAAAACAGGTGAAGAAGAATGGAATAGGTTCAAGGACGTGTTGGTAGAAGCAGCGGAAGTCGTGTGTGGCAGAACTAGTGGAAAGAAAAGGTGGAAGGAAACACCATGGTGGAACCCCAGAACTAAGGAAGCAGTGAAAAAGAAAAATGAAGCATTCAGGAAATGGTTCCAACAGAGGACAGACAGAACAAGAGAAGAATACCAAGAGCGGAAGAAAGAAGCAGAAGTAGTGAAGGAAGAGAGAAAGAAATGGCTGGAGAAATGGACAGAAATGATGGAGGAGGACTGTGATGGCAGTAAGAAAGTGTTGTATGGAATGATAAAGGCAAAGAGAAGAGATACAGGGGAAAATGTCAGAATGGTGGACAGGAATGGAAAGGAGGTCAAAAATATGGAAGAAGTAAAGGTTATCTGGAGAGAATACTTCAAGGAACTCCTAAATCCAACTAAAACCAGCGTAGTGGACATTGTGGAGGAAGAAACAGACAGTGACCAAGATATTTCAGAGAAGGAATTGACATGGAAAGAAGTGGAGGAAGCATTAAAGAAGATGAAAGGGGGAAAGGCACCGGGAATCGACGAAGTGAGTGTGGAGATGGTGAGAGCAGCAGGGTTGATAGGAACACAGTGGCTCTTTCGAGTAATGAAAGTGATATGGAGGGAGAAGAAAATACCAGAGGACTGGAAAAGAGTGATAATAATACCCATATTTAAAAAGGGAAGTAGGAAGGAATGCAAGAACTACAGGGGAATTACACTCATGTGCCACTGCGCCAAAATATTTGAGAAGGTACTGGAGAGAAGAATTCGGACAGAAGTTGAAGATGGGCTGAGGGAAGAACAGTATGGATTCAGGCCAGGAAGGTCAACAGTTGACCTCATCTTTGCAGTAAGACAGCTACAAGAACACCATTATGAATATGGGAAAGATCTGGTGATGACCTTCTTGGATATTGAGAAAGCATATGATAGTATTAATAGAAACAAGGTATGGGAAGCAATGAGAGCAAAAGCAGTGAACAAGGAGACAGTGGCAAGAGTGAAAGCAATGTACGAGGGAAGCAAAAGCTGTGTAAAGGTGGGAAGAGAGAGAACGGAATGGTTTCAACTGGAGAGTGGTCTGAAACAGGGAAGTGCCCTCTCACCCCTGTTATTTATAGTGGTGATGGATGAAATCATACGAAAAGTGGTAAATAGCATTGGGGAAAGGAAAATGAAGGCAATGTTGTTTGCTGATGACCTTCTGGTATGGGGAGAGGATGAGGAAGAAGTACAAGAGCAATTAGATGAGTGGGAGAAGGTAGTGTTATCATATGGGATGAAGTTCTCAGCACAAAAGAGTGAAGTGGTCATCACAACGAGGAAGAAGAACAGACTGGATATGGGCATAACACTTGGAGGACAGCAGTTGCAGAAAGTAGAATGCTTCAAGTACTTGGGAAGCATAATTGAAGAAAAGGGAGGCAATAGGATGGAAATAAATGAGAGGGGAAGGTGCGCAGATGGATTTTTCAAGAGTGTTAGGGGCATGATATGGAATAAAGATGTACCACAAAAATGTAAAGGAATCATCTACAAGACCTACTTTGTGCCAATTTTGACATATGGTTCAGAAACATGGGTGATGAAGGAAAGGGACAAGAATAAAATACGAGCAGTGGAGATGAAGTTCCAGAGGAGTAGGGTAGGAGTGACAAGAATGGACAGAGTAAGGAATGAGAGAGTCAGGGAGATGGTAAGAGAGGAACCATTGCAAAATAGAATAGAGCGATCTAGGCTACAATGGTATGGACATGTGAGGAGGATGGAAGAGGAGAGGATACCGAAGAAGATGTTTGGAATGGAAATGACGGGAAGGAGGCCAAGGGGAAGACCAAGGGACAGATGGACAAAAGGAGTTAAGAAGAGTGTGGAGGAAAGAGGAGTGTGCTGGGTCACAGTAAATGACGAGAGATGGTGGATGGACAGGAAACGATGGAGAGGCTTATGTTCCAAGCAGACCCGACCAGCGGTTGGAAACTGCTCAAGATGATGATGATGACTCAGATGATAGTGAGGCCAAGCCACAGGTTTCCTATAAACATGTTTGGAATGAGACAGGAATACTAGACTGCATTGACATTTAGGTAGGTAGAGGTCTGCTGCAGTGGATACGTAGCTCAGATATTAGATATCTATTCTAGAAAGATGAAAGGAAATTTGTAATGATGCTTGGTGTTACAGTATATTGAAGGAATACCATCTGGACATGCTTATTTTAACACAGTCAAAGATTGATGTTTAGCTTGAGGAGTGATTGTATGCCATTTGTTATTTGTGGAAATTTAGAGTGAACATTATGAAGGTTGACAAGGAAACTAGGTCATTAAATCCTAAGATGGTTATGAGGGTTAGCGATGGAACTAAGGTCATTAAATCCTAAGATAATGAGTGGAAATCAATGATTTGGTGAGATTATATGAGATGATGTGGAATTGAGACCACTATTGATATTGTATAATGTGTGTGCATTGATTGGAAGCGTTGCTTAGCTGATTTATGATTACATCAGATGTTTTAGTGGTGATGTGATATTGAAGTATAATAATCAAGCTATTAATTAAACCACTTTAAGAAGTAAACAACTTCATAAATGAAATAAATAAAGCAAGGTCATAGGATTTTACATAAAATATTAAGTTAAATCAACTGTATCATCATCATCATCATCAATTCTCCACTCCAGCTGGCCGGGTGTGGGAATGAACAAGCCCTTTCCATGGCAGTCTGTCCTGCCACCATACTTTTTCCACCACTGTCCTCCATTCTGCACTCCCCCCCCAGGGGCTCACATCTAGTGGGACGTGGGTTGGCGACCACGGGGCCCCAGCTGAGTCCGCATTGCTTCCACTTACTTGTGCCGAGCTCCTCTCCGTCTTCTTTCCTGTCGACCTCACTTGGTCAACTCTTGTTCTCTTCCGACCCCAACGGTATTAGGGTATCTGAGGCCTAGGGAGTCTCTTCCTTTCCCGCCTTAATTGGCCCTTGTTTCATCTTTTCTGATTCCCTCCTTCTGCGAGGGGTCAGCCTTCTTTTTCTTTTCCTGTCATCTCCTGCCTTCTGCTCAAGGCCCTCAAGGAGTCAGGGTGTATGTAGCCCCACCACTTCTGGTGCACCCTAGATATTGCTACACCCTCAGGGGCTCACGGCTGGTGAGTTCGAGAGTTGGCGACCCCGAGGGATTCCTGAGCTGGGTCCGTTTTCCCCTTTTGTCCCTTACCTTTGGGGACTCTCTCCCCTCTCATCTCCTCTTTTCATTATATTTCCTTTTCTCTTTAAGATTCCCGCACTGTTTTTGTTACTTGGTTCCCCTTGTATCTAAATTCCCTTTAGCGATTTTTTTTGTAGGTATTTTTAATCTACGTTGCATTTTGTAAGTTTTTTCGATCTAAATTACATCTCGCGATTGTTTTCAACCTCAATTGCATTTTGTAAAGATTGACAATCTAAATTGCTTTTTAGTAAGTCTTTCAATGTAGGTTTCAGGGCATTTTAGTGAGTATTTTGAATTTCAATTGCATTTTGTAAGTATTTTCAACTCAAACTGCATTTCGCAAGAATTTTAAATCTAAATTGCATTTTGTTTGGTGGGCATTTTGCAAATATTTTGATTCCCAATTGCATTTTGTGGGTATTTTGAACCTAAATTACATTTTGTCAAGTATTTTCAATCTGAGTTGCATTTTGTAAGTATTGTCAATCCACATGAGTCGTTTGAATCTACCGTACAATTGGTAAGCATTTTCAATTTCAATTGCATTTTGTAAGTATTTTGAATTGCAATAGCACTTTGTGAATAATTTGGATTGGAACTGGTATCTTTCAATCTGAATTGCATTGTGTATTTTCAATTTCAATTGCATTTTGTACGTATTTTCGATCTCATTTGCATTTTGTACGTATTTTCGATCTCATTTGCATTTTGTAAGTATTTTGAATTTCAATTGCATTTTGTAAGTATTTCGACGTTACATTGCATTTTGTACGTATTTTGAACCTAGCCTACATTTTGTGGGTGTTTTTCAATCTATTCTTTTTGTGAATCTTTTCGTTCAAAATTCCCTTTTGTAAGAACATTTTGTGATTTGTTTCAATCTGAGTTCCTTTTTGTAAGTCTTTTCCGTCTCACTTAATTTTCGTTCTAGTTTCCATTTCATTATAATTTTCGCTATCACCCAGATCATTAGGGGCCGATAACCTAGATGTTAGGCTCCTTTAAACAACAATTATCATCATCATCATCTTCATTCTACACTCCTCTTAGTCAAAGCTCTGTGGACCTGCTTCATCCACCCATCTCGAGGTCTACCTCTTGGTCTCTTAACAATTATCTCCCTTTCAAACTTAGTTTTAGGTGTTCTACTAGAGGGCATCCTCATCAGATGACCGAACCATTTCAATCTAGATTCCTCAAGAATGTCAAGCACACTTCTTTTCAGCCCTAACTTTAGGCAAATTGACTCATTTCTAATTTTGTCTCATCTGGTTTTCTGAACATTTGATCTTAGAAATGTCATCTCAATTGCTTGTATCCGGCTATTGTCCCGGGGGGGGGGGGGGGGGTCATTGTAGTAGCTTCTAGACCATAGGTCAATATGGGAAGTGAGTAGGATTTGTACAGTGATATTTTAGTGTCCTGAGGAAAGTTTTTGTCCCATAGAAGCTGTGAAACAGAGTTGTAAAAGTTCGCAGCTGCTTGAACCCTACTGCTGTTTTTTTGGGTTAACCTGTTATCTGTCGACAAAACCCTGCCAAGGTATTTAAAATGTTGAACTATTTCGATGTCATGTTGTGCCAATTTCAGCCTACGGTTTTCGTTTGGCTGATCTGTAATCCAAACTTGTCAACACCTGCCTTCCTCCAATTTAGTCGTTGTTGGATGTCATCTTCTTTTTCTCCCCAGATCATGACATCATCTGCAAACACCATTGCATTGGATGTCATATCTCTCGTCTTAACCAACTTAAGGACTTCATCCATAATGCTTATGAAAAGAAGTGACAAGCAAATTCCTTGCTGAACTCCACTTCTATTTTCAAACCAGTTTGATCTTCTGTCTCGAACTTGGACGCAACTCTTAGTGTCTGCATACAAACTCGGGCCACCAAGCCTTCTGGAACACCCTTCTTAAGCAGTACCTCCCAAATGTGATGGCGAGCGATATGGTCATACGTTTTCCCTATATCAAGGAAGACAACTATAACAGTCTTGTTTCTTTCCCAATATTTCTCAAACAGCATCCTGGTAGCAAAGATGAGGTCCTCAGTGGTTGTTCCTCCTCAAGGTCTCGTTCTATTATTTTCTTGATATTTCCTAATACCACTGATTCATAGATCTTGAGACTATGAGAGAGGAGAGTGATGCCTCGGTAATTCTTGCATTGTTTCCTATCACCCTTTTTAAGTAGGGGGATAATCGCTCCTATTTTCCAATTATCGGGTATATCATTCTCCTTCCATATGGCTCTTAAAACTCGGAACATCCATTGCACTCCTGTTGGTCCAAGTGTATTTATCATGTCTATCTTAAACTCATCTATCCCTGCAAATCTGTTGCTTTTCATTTTCTTAATAGCTTGTTCAACTTATCCCCAGGTTATATCCTCTATTTCATGGGAATTGAGAAAATGGATACATCAATTCACCTGACTTGTGTTGGTTCTTCCATTTCTGTTGAGTAGATTATCGAAATGTATTTGGAATTCAACCGTTATATTGTCTAAGTTACACTGTATAACAAAAAGATCGACGCACTAGGAAGGAATTGTCCGATGGCGATAATAATCCGTGGATGCGAGGAACAGACATAGAACAACAAACGATCAAAAGTGCAGAACAATCGAATTATTTATTGCAGAGTTAGAGCCTTGCAAAGTGAGGACGTCAATAAGGTGTTAGTCCACCCCTGGACTGGATGCAAGCTGTCACTCGACGTGGCAAGTTCCCGGATGGTGTCCTGCGGAATTTCGTGCAAAATGGTCTCCAACTGTTGGGCTAAATCAGCGACATTCCGGGATGTTCGCAATCGTCTTCCCATCACGTCCCAAATGTGCTCTATGGGAGAGAGATCAGGCGACTGAGCTGGCCAAGGAAGGATAGGGCAAGCTTAAAGACAGTCCATAGCACCACGTGCCGTGTGCGGCCAGACATTATCCTGTTGGAAAGTAAGGCCTGGATGTCACTGAAGGAATGGTAACACAACCGGTCGTAGAATGTCATCGACATACCGCTGTGCTGTCAGTGTGCCAGGAATGACTACCAGATGGGTTCAGCTATCTAAGGAGATGGTACCCCAGACCATCACCCCCCGTTGTGGAGCTGTGTGGCGTGCGATAATCAAGGCAGGATCCCCACGCTGGCCTGGACGTCTCCAAACACGTCTGCAGTTGTCGTCAGGGCACCGTTGGAAAAGGGACTCGTCACTAAAGACTATACGTCCCCAGTCAGCGCAGTTCCTCGTTGCTCGAGCGCGGCACCACTGTAATCTGACTTGACGGTGAACAGGTGTGAGTGGTAAGCGGCATAACGGGCGGCGCAAGCGCAAATTCCTGTCGCTCAGGCGTCTGTTCATGGTCATGGTGGACACATGTGTGCGGGTCACACGCTGGATCGTTGATAACGACGACTCCGGTGCTGTGACAGCTGTTCTGACAATCGCTCTGTCTTCCCGTGCTGTTGTGGCCCTCGGTCGACCACTGCCGTTGCTCACCCACGCTTGCCAGCATAGTCTGATCACCGCATCACTTTGAGCCAAATGTCCAGCGACAGCTCGATTCGACCAACCAGCTTCTTTCGATCTGATCGCACGACCTCTTTCAAACTCTGACATCTGCTCGTAATGAGCAAGATTCCTTCGGCGTGGCATTCTTACAGCCGACATTCAGACATCGCAGTTAAATGCAACAGCTACTTGGAGCATACGCTTCAGAATCGTGCCTTATATACACCTGATGTATGCACAGTTCAGATGCACGGGAGCTCCCGCTATTCATTTATTGGACACGAAGCTTTAATCAGTTGCATGTTTGGTCCGAATGTATTTGCATACATAATTTCCTTACAATCAGACAACGCCTTCCCAGTGCGTCGTTTTTTGTTGTTGTTATACAGTGTATATGCTATAACGCCATGACTGCATTCAATGAATTTAATTCCCTCTGCTGTTTTCCTTATGCTACCATAAAGCAATTCCCTGGTATTGTCTGTATTTTGCTAGCTAGCTCTTGTTTCGATTTCTCTTTTTCTGTCTGTATCATTTTCTTAACAGCCAATTTTTTCTCTTGGTACAGGTCCAGTTTTCTGCTAAGTTCCGGGGAGTCTTCGGTCTTTCTTGCTTTATGTAAGGCTGATTTGGCTTGGTTTCTTTCTTTTATAGCTTGTTTGATAGTGTCATTCCACAATGGGGTCTCTTTCGGTTTTCTTGTTTTATTTTGCCGGCCACAAATTTCTTCAGCTGCAGTTACAATCTATGTTTTAAGTTCTTCCCATTCTGCTTTCCCTGATCTCACTTCATCTTTGGGAATTATATTCTTCACTTCTTCAATCAAGTTCTCCCTTTTTGCTGGTTCAGAAAGGTTCCATACTTTGATCTTTGGTATTCTTGTGATTTTTACTGTCCTTGGTTTCTTCTTTCGTATGTCAGCAACAAGAAGACGATGGTCACCATTCAGGTCTTCACTAGGGATAACTTTTACATTGCATACCGACTTCCAGACTTGTTGCTCGAACAATATATAATTTATCACTGTCCCATTGGTTTCAACCCAGCAGTATCGTGTGATCTTATGAGCATCTCTCTTCTCAAACCAACTGTTGCCAATAACCAAGTTATTCATTACACAAATATCAAGGAGGTATTCTCCTTCTATATTCTGATTTCCAAAACTGTGGGGGCCATTTACAGTCTCACATCCATTTTAATTTCTTCTGACTTGTGCATTGAAGTCTCCCATTACAACTAAGTTGTTGGTGTCCATTTGATCTAACTTATCTAGAAAGTGAAGCTTGTCTTCAGTTGAGCAACCCACCTGAGGGGCATAGACCTGTATTAGATGGAGATTATGTCCGTTCCAAGTTACAGTGAGTTTGATTATTTCATCACTGATACACTCTACACGACTGTGTATGTCCATATCTTTGTGGACGATAAAACCTACTCCATTTTTCATTGTAGTTTCATTTCCACTCCAGTCTAGTTTGTAATCATGTCTCAAAGTTCTGGAACCTGCATTTTGCTAATTAGTTTCACTCAGGCCCAGTATAAGTAGCTTACTTCTTTCCATAAGATCCACTAATTCCTCAATTTTACTCGTCAGTGATAGAATATTCAAGGTTCCAATCCGAGAACTATGTCGATGCTTGGGTTTTGTTAGAAGAATATTAGGCTTGTAGCCATCATATACTCCAACACGTGGTCGTCTACTTAATGTGTTATCAACACTCGATCCGAGGCTTGTTCTGGCATTGAAAGCAAGTATATTTATTCAACTGCTGGCTTGCTAGGTCTAACGCTGCTGAAGTTTTTCTTTTAGGGTTTACTCCCTTAGCCTTTGAGAATCCCTTCTCATCCCACAAGGCAGTGGATTCCATCTGTACCAGCCCCAGACGGATGGGTTGCCTCCTCCGCCAGCTCTGCCGTACTGAATTACACATTTTCCGCCATCGCTGTCGTTGAGGTCTTTGCGCGTATCCCTGTGCATGAGGTCTATGTTATACCCCATAGGACTGGGTCCTCATCAGAACTTTGTGGACGATAAAACCTACTCCATTTTTCATTGTAATTTCATTTCCTCTCCAGTACAGTTTGTAATCGTGTCTCAAAGTTCTGGAACCCGCTACTGTAGCTCCGACTATAGTATCGTTGCAACCCCCGCGACATGGACGCGCCTGACGAGAATTATTCATGTAGACACTAATCTCATGGACTGGGTTAAGGAGACTATCTAGTTCTAGCCTCCAAGGCTAAATCAACTGAGTAATATGAATAAATAAAATATAAAATATGAACTTCAACACCTAAAGTTTACTAGTTTAAATGAAATATCTAAATAACAATGAAAGCTATTAGGCTTAAAGTGAGACTAACCTATCTTGAGACTACATTTTTGACGATATTTGTGTGAGATAATGAGATTATTGATAGATTGTAATGATTGTGGGTGATGAGAAGATCCCATTGGAGGGATGCACTTGTAAATATTGACTTTATAGGTAATTTATTGTACAGCTGATGGAAGGATGGATGCCATGGGAGCATCAATTTTATATTATAACAATCTGTACAGTTTAGAGTGGGACAGATTTGCCTTGATTTGATTAAATTAGGATATAGAACAGGTTAGCTAAATTGGTAAATTTGAACCATAAATGTTGGAAGTGATACCATAATAGCTTAGTTTATTTTTATTGGTGCATCACTAGGATCAGTGTCACTAGTTAATATTTGTAAGTTCAATTATAATTGTATAGGGGATTTTAATTTGTATTACTATCCTAGTTTGCTTATTAGCATCATTTTACAGGATTGGACTTTTTGAGGGGATTTATAAAACCATATGTAGGATTAAAACACAGCGGTTGCTGAGTTTTAATTCTTGGGTCGTGAAAGCCAATATACCATCTTTTCATATGTAGGATGTTATTCTTTCCAGGAGGGTAATGGATACATTCAGCTTCGTATATCATTCCCCAATTTTAGATGTACTGTAGGTTAGGGATCTTTGGCAACCAACAAACGTCGGCAGATGCTATTTTATTTTAAATTGTCATTTTTTTGTTGTAGGATTGATATCTACCCTTTCATGCTAGATGTGTACTTTGCGCTAGTTTCGTAGCTCTACTTTTCCTAAACCTTCTATGACCTTGAAAATAATAGCTAGGTGCTGGAACTAGATCAAATGCATGCCAACGTACTTCTATGGTTTGTTTGTGATGGGATCTCACAGTGGTTGAACTCAGCCTCCCAATCCCGTGGTACCCGGGGGCAAACGGACACATTATTGTTTTAGATCCCTTATTTAGGGGTGGTAGGACCTAAAACGGAAGAGTTACTGTATTGATTTTGAATGGAGTGTCTAAAAGGGGGTAGCTGCCTTTGGAGGGGCAAGCTGACCAGTGTGGAGTGTTGTTTAGCGTTAGGAACTAGGGGGCGCTCCTATAAAGACTGTAAATGTGGTTTAAGGGATGTAGCCTTAGCACGCGGGTCGATGTACTAGTCGCCCAGCCGGCTACTTATTATATAATCACCTTGCTAGTGTCAGCGGTTCGGCACGCGCTTCACTTGAGCACGCGAGCCGCTGTGAGGAATACAATGACGTCTGAGTTGGCGTTATTACTACGGTGTGTCACGTCTGACTGTGACGGGAGTAAGGAAGGACGTTGGGACGTGAAGAAGAGTGTAGATCAGTAATGCAAGTGTAAGAGACTGACCAAGTGTTTATTGGTCAGCAATGAGTAACTGTTAGTCCCTTTTAAGGGATCTTGTGATGTTATAATGTGAGTACAAACTGTGGGTGTTAGGTTACAAAAGTAGGATTCTGAACACTGACTGACTGACTCACCTCGGTTGACACTGTCGTTAGCCTCCGGCTGTCTCGTCGAAGCACTGATGATGGAGAGATCCTCGTGACCCACTTAAGGCACCTTTTATACCTTTAGCCTCTGTTCTGTCAGCGCGTTGTGGCATAGTTGAACCAGTTTGTAGTATGTCGCTGTGTGTCATAATTACGCAAGGGTTGAGCTGCTTTATGGAGTAGCCAGCTGCCCTTATAGTATTGATGGATATTGGGTAGGCTTTTAAAGGGTTGCCTTTTATGAGATTTAGACAGATGATGGGGGGGATGATCTCTAAGGGGTGCATACCCCTTGGGTATTGTACAAGCCTCTTCCTCCATTTGGTCGCGTCCTCGCGAACGGGAACGGAACTGGAAGTTGGGATGTTGACGTAGTGGTCCTGGAAAACCCTCTCGTATCTCCTGGTGGCGTCGTATCGAAGTGTGGGTGTGAGGTGAGCCCGTGTTCAGAGGGGAGGGTTATGGGATTTACATATATATATATACATTGACATTGTGAAAAAAAAAGAAAAATTGACATTTGCGGAAGATTTGATTAACATTGGGAAAAAATTGACATTTTGAGAAAAATTGAACATTACAATAAATTCGGTATGTAAAAAAAAATTGCCCTTGCATTTGCTGGCATATTGCTAGTTTAAAAAAAACATGGCCTCTGATGGTGACGTGTCATATATTTGTGCAGGGAGGAAAAACCCAGGGCCGAACGGATGATTGCTTCGCCCGCCCCATCTTAGGGAAAAAATGCTCCCTGCAATAAGAAAGGTAGAAGAAAATAGAAAAAAATGGGTGTTCCAGGGTATAATTTAAAGGAAATATTTAAAATGTATTTATTGGTGTGGGATAAAACGGAACACCCTGACAAATGGGGAAGTTAGAAGAGAGAAAAATGAAAGAAAACAATTCACAGACATTGGTTACGTGTTACCTTAGCAAACGAAACAAAACAAAACAAAAATATAGACATCGTGTACACGTGAACTTGATAAACAGACAAAAATATATATAGTGTTTAATGTATTATGTTGCGATGCTGACATTTAGGAATTTCCATTGGAATAATTGCCCGTGGGCGCATGAATATGTATGTAGTTTACTCTTTAAAATTATGAACTACAATGACCTTATGTCTACTTAAGCGCGCTAAACCCTTATAATTCTAGTTTTTGTTTGGATCCTCGCGTGCACGCTACCTGTTTGTACGTACGCTTGCCGTATCACGGCTGATCCTATACGGCCACCTCTTGGCACGGTTGAGTGGTCGTACCGCTTGCAGTGTATTCTTAATACCTAGTCTGTGAAGCATCCTCTGTGGGTGAATGCTTGCACACTTGGCCATGAGGGTCGCCGCCACATGCCGGTTGCGCCCTCATCGCCGTAAGCTGCGTCGCATTTTGACGCTTCAAGTGTTTTTGTTTTATGCAGATCTGCCAGCAAGCCTGATGCCCCACAGGCATCATTCCTGCTGTGCAGATTATTGACGTGTAGCTGTAAAAAAAAAATGTAGTGAGTGTGTAAGTGAGAATGAATGTTAAATGGAGGTTAGTATGCACAGGTATAATACTACAATAAGGGGGCATTAAATAGCATGTTGCTGCTATCTGGCAGCAAAATCATAATTACACGTGTCATATTCTAGGTGACAATGCCTGCAAAAAAAAATGGAGAGGTTAACAAAACATTGAAATTCCCTATTCCATATGCCGCTTCCTGTGGCAGCGTTGCCACAGTCTGAAGCCCCTTTTTACCTGTGAAAAGAATGGCATGGTTATTATTACTCGATATATGGCCGGGCTTACCCTATATGGTGCCGTGACGTCATTTCCTAATGTGTTGTAGTATTGGGCTTACCCTGGCAACGAATTTGGGCCGCCAGGCGCCGCAATTTTACCTCAATATATGTATTAAAAAAAATTGTCTTAAATGTAAGACTATGCTACATTATAATAACTTATCATGAGTTATCGGACTTACCCTGATGACGGATTTGTGGGTCATCAGGCGCCGAACGGCGTTCTCTTATACTACTTATTCTACTTATGGTATATATAAAAAAAAACTACATCTAAGCCGAGAGGGTTGCCTTAATCTATTGCCGAAAGATGCTGTGCTGAATTGCAACAGTGTTCATTAAATTTGCTTAATCCTAGGTTGCGTGTCAAATGCAACCGTCTATAACTAAATTTGGCCTAGGACGATCGCCTGGGGCAATTAAATCCCCAGATCACCACCCGCACGAGCCCCAGAAACACCGGTTGTCTCCAGGTTCGCTGGATTCCGTCCCCTTAAGTCTAGTGTCGACGTCTATTACTAGGATTAATCTATCCGCGGGCGGCTTACGGTGCCACTAAGCTAACCGTTCCGCCCGCTGTAACTTCCTTGTCGTGCCCGTTTTGCCGTTCCGATTAGTCGTAGGTGAGCCGCCCACTTGGCTCCTGTGAGGGGCGCGCAATGCCCCATCTCTTAATGCCCTCTGACTGCCCGATGCGTCGTCATTTATGTGGGCATTGGACAGTGTGGTCCAATGGCATAATATCCTCCGGGAAGAAAGCGTCCGGGGAGTCCTCTTCGCCTGTGTCGGCCGCAATATTTGTATTCATGTGTCCTCCGGGAAGTGAGCGTCCGGGGAGTCCTCTTCGCCTTAATCGGCATTGCTGGGTTGGCCCACTGAACCCTTTTGAGTGCCCGCTATGCTACTCATTTAAGAACTCTGGCGACCCGTTGTCGTCCATTTACGTGGGCGCAGGACCGAATGAGCGCGTACATTCCATATATATATATTCATATTTCATTCTGCATTATTGATTACCGTCGTGGTCTTCACCTTCACCTCGCGGGGTAAGGACTTGTCGGATCTAGGATTGGTCCTGCTGAACCCTTGGATCCTGCTTCACTCCTGACGAATAGGAGTCTGACTCCCCGCCATGGAAGTCCTACTTACGTAAATTTAACTAACAGTCTAGTCATAATATGGTCGTCTCTAGGGATAGCTCCCGAGGCCGGCGCGGAGTGAGCTATTTCTCCCGCCATTCTCAGAAAGTCTCCCTGCAGGTCTTGGCTTCGGCGACCGTGGCTCAAAGTGGGTTTAGCATCCCTTCCTCCCAGGGGCGGTTTATGCGCACCTAGGATTCCAGAGCTTGCCCGACCAGGCCGCGAATGCTTTGACCTTACGTGGTTCGTCTATTTGGTCTAGTCGTCAGTAATTTGATGAGCCAACTGGGGTAAGGGTCCACATCGCCTTCCCCAGCTCTGCTCCTAGTGTTGTGCTTTTGACCTTTGGCTAACGCCGGTATCATCAGCCAGGGTGTTTCAGATTCCCTTTTTTTTTTTTTTTTTTTTTTAAATATATAGGTGTAACCTGTGTAAAAAGTGTCAAATGTAAAATACTTCCAGTGTGGTGGGCTGGTAAAACCTCTACATACGTAGACTACTTTAGGCTACCTGTGCTATATCAGCTTCTCCAGCGATAATGCTCTTTTTTAACCTTGATGGAGGTGTTAGTAGGGTCTGTGGCGTCAGGTACCCTGTTATTGTGATCTGGGGGTAGTTATCTGTAGAGTGGGTTAAAGCAGGGTAGGAGGAGGTTGCGCACTTCCGAATTCCGCGTTAGTGGCGGCCTGGAACCGGTTTTTGTGCTGGGATGCTCCTACAGTGAGTGGAACGGGGCAGGTAATTCCCGGGGTTGCAAAAAATAAAATAAAAATCCATGCCGGTCTGATATCAATATCCCCTGGTGAATGGATGGGATATACATGCATGCGTCTGGATATGAGGCGTTTGCACTCATGTATGGATAGGTGTAGGTTGAGGCATAATACTAATATATTTCCCTCTCATGCGGGATGATTTAAATTTAAAAAAAATGGTTAGTATTTATTACTTATGGCCTCATCTCTCATATGGAGATGTGCATTACGCTTAGTTGGTGTTTGCCGATGCACCCCTCTCATTCAGGTGATAGCGGTGGGGCTCAAGGCGTAGCATGCCCTTTCTGTAAACACATGAAGTTTACCAACCCTTATGTATACTTTGTAGTGTAGTGTAGCTGTTTTGGTCGTGTTCCTGTGTCTGCGTTGTTTATGTTTGGACGTGAAAAGGTTATGGGAAGGGAGTAGAGTGGGACTCTGGTAGCCTGTTCTCCTGTCGTCCTCCCTTGGTCCATGTTGGTTTTCTATCCGCGCTTTGGGATAGCGAAGCTTCACGACCTACTCTGGTCCGTTATAGGGCTAAGTCCTAGTCGCCTGGAATGATTTGTTTCGGGACTAGGGTCGCAAAAAGAAGTTGTTAAGGGGAGGTCCCGTTTCCTCAAAGTCCCTATGTTCGCCCCTGATTGGTGAGCGCGTTGTGTGTGTGTGTGTGACTACGCTCCGCTACACCACGCGGACGCCTGGTCTGCTGTAGGGCTAAGTCCTACTGTGTATATTGTGTATGGGTAGGAAGCGCCCGTGGCCTGCCAACGTCTTTACGAACGTGCTACTCTGGGCCTGCGACAAGTTTTGGTCTGTGACGTCTGCTTGTTGATAAATGCTTTCGCAGTGTTGAAAAATGTATAGTGTTATGATTGTTCTGCATTTGTTTATTCATGGTCACTGCCACTACACAATCGCGTTTTGTCATCGACAGTGTTGCAAAGTGGCTAAGTCTGCAAGTCATCAGTTTGTGTGTGTAACTTCAGGCCGGGATTTTATGTAGGTTAACCACTGTTGCGTGTTTTTCTGCACGTATGCCAGTGTGGTCATTGTGTTAAATTCCTGGCGGCCCGATGTGGTAATCCGCCCTGCTACTATTGCCGTTGTGTGGCCATTATTCCGTAAGACCGTTGTCTTACGAAATTTATATGTCTCTGTCTGGAAAGTCCATTTTCCCTGTCAAGTGTATTTCTGGAATTTTATGCCTGTCATTTGGCCGCAGGAATGTAGTATTATCTGTCTAAGCCGTTATATGGGCCAATTTTGGTGTGATTGGAAGGCCGTCTGCTTGTTTTTCCCTGGCGTGCAATTTTCTCTGGGGTTCGAACCCGTGTTCTATGTAATTCTCTGTGTTATATGTCTGCGTTGTTCATGTTCTGCGGGCATTCTGTCTGTATTTTGTTTGTGTTTCTCGTACCGAAAATACCGTTGTTTAGTTAGTTTTCGGTACGAGGTTTTTGTGTGTGGACATGGGTTCGAAGCCGGTTGTCTGTAAAGATTTGGTGGCCATTTCTGTGCCGCCTACACTATGGCAAATGGGCTGTGTGTTTTTCTATGCGCAACCCCTAGTATACCTTCCTGCGAGGAGTTTGCTTATTTTTGCCCTCTCCTCGTAGTGTACATTTTGAAGATATAGGGTTCTTGGGTTGGCTATGAATGATTCCGTGCAGTGTGCTTTGGGAACTGTCGTCTGTAAGGCTCGCAGTTTATCACTGAGGTCTGCTTTACTGCTGAGTATGGTGGTGTCGGGTTGCAATGTCTTGCGCGCTCGCTTGTTTACTTGTTTCGATAACGCTGTGTATCCGAACATGTGTTCTTAATCAGCCTGCTTTCTGTTAGTGCTCTTCGCATTATAAAAAGGCAAGAGGGGAATTTTGTGGTTTAACGTGACCATTTCTGGAGATCATGTGCCACGGGATTTCCGTTTTACTTGGAATCCAAACCACAGGCCATGGCATTTCACTTCGGAAATCTCATATGCATTGGCCGTCTGTAAAAGAACCTTCCATTGACTACACTTGTGTCCCCGAGTGTTGTGTTATGTATACCTATGTATAAAATATATATATAGTTTATTTGGCCATTTTTCTTTCTTGGGCTAACTGTGTGAAACAAAAAAAAATTATTTATGCCCCGCTCTGAATTAAGAGAGCACATTGAAAGAAAATAATAGTAGGTGGCGTTAGTCTCTAAAAATTATGTCGTGAGCACTATGTTTTTGAAAAAAAAATGGTGATTGGGACCTGAGTGTAGTATTTACCATTTTGGTAACGTGAGTACTACCGTAATCTGGTTACGTCTCAGGGGAATCTACCGACACTGTCTAGTACACCTTAGGAAGGCCATTGCCAGACGTAACTGATACCCTTGTATCCACGTCACGAGCAAAGCCAGTGCACTGTGGGAGTCAAACCTGCCTATCAAAGTAATTGTAACTCACCAAAATGACAGTGTCTCATCCCGGTGTGCAATTGGGCTTTTTAGTTGGTTAAAGCACACCTCCCAAAATTTTTTTTTTTTTTTTTGAAACTAGTTTGAGATTCTTAATTCTTGCCATGCTTACGGTTTTCGCCCGCAACAAGAGAATCTGTCAAACTGTGGAACCATAACGTAGAACGTCTAGTCATTTCTACTTAGAAAGACTCCCTTAAGCTCTATGCTGTGATTTTATGCCTAAGTTGTGTTCAAAATATCTCTTTCCGGCCTTAAGCCTGATGGGCTTTCACTTGGCTTAGTGATGGCCTAATAGAAAGATGCCATGGTTCCCAAAAAAAAAACACAGAAGGATTTAAAATTACTCACTTCTAATTTGGCCATGTTGCCCTGTATATACATAAAATACGAGAAAGAAAAAAAAAATGCGCAGTTTATGTTTACTATGTAATTGTCGGTCTATTTTCTGATATCTCCCGCGTGAAAGAACTTGTGTGGCCATTTATGATGGGGGAAGTGATGTTATTTTATTTCTTTGGCCTTGGTGGAAGTCGTTATCGTCTTTCGAGCTTCAGTGCTCAGAAAGGTGAAGGGTTTTGCCCTGTTACGATATTATAGGCCTCTGAAATCCATTGAGGTGTTTCTTTGCTGTTTTCCGGCGGAATTTCTAGCAAAGTAAGCCTTGCCCTACTTCCACCGTAGCGCGTGTTTCTAGGTCTAAGTGTACCTGTATTTAAGGGCGTTATTGCGCTTGGCGCTATCTTAGCAGATTTTGCGGGAGTGTATGTATGTTTGACTGCGAGGTTTTGTGGGGTGGGTAATAATACCTTTCCTAATCCCCGTGTATTGTATGGTAATGCCTGTTTAATCTGTATGTGCGTGTACCGTGCATCCTGAGGGACTAATGCCGGTGTTCGCCTCCGTTCTGGCAAATTTGCCCTTTGAACTGGCGGTGAGGGCCGCTTAAGTGCCTGTTTTTGTCCTGCCAATGTGGTGTCGTGTAGCCTGTCCGCTTTCTGGCCCGTGGCCACGGCAGACTCCTGCCACTGTGTTAGCCTATCTGTGTGAGTGTATGTAGGCTTTATATGTGGTAGGTCAGGCTCTACGTCGTCAGCCCATGACGAGGTTACCTCCTGTTGTCCCTCTGTCGTATTATGTGTGATTGAAGGTCCTGGCTTCAACTCCCTCTCGTTCATCCGGTCCGAGGGGATTGTTCTAGGCTCTTCCCCTCGGCTTGGCAAAATTGCCTTCCGATCCGGAGCTGGAGGACGTGTGTCTGTGTAGGATGTATTCTTTAGTATGTTGGAGCCTAACCTGGCCGTCTCCTGGACTGTGGCCACGGCGAACTCCTGCCACTGCGTGGCAGTACTTGTCGAGAGGGACATCCTCGCAAATTGTCGAGTTAGCGTATCTACGCTTATGTCCTCTCTCGGCTGGGCTGGTGGCCCTACCATGAACTCAAAAATGGCCTTGTTGGTTTGGAGTTCACGGTATTCGTCCCAAATTTGGGTGTACTGCCTATTGAGGCATATGGCCTGTTTGCAAGTGCTTATGTGCGCATCTTAATCGCGCTGTCCTACCCTCTGACGGAGTGTATGGCTGTTTGCCCTGTATTGTCCCGATTTTCTGTTTTGAGTGTCCGTATTTGTGTTTGCCTGATCTGTATGTGCCTTTGGCATCTAGCCAATAATGCTACTAATATTGGCATACCCCTATTACCTTCATGGCTTGCAATCTCTTCATGAGGTGCCATTCTGCCTGAAGTGTATGGGCCTAAAGTAACAATAGAGAGAAAAAAAAATCTGTGCGTGTTTGCCAGTGTATTCCTATATCTCTCTGGTTCTGTATGGGGCTAGGGGGTTGGTTTATCAAGCCTTTCCCTTGTGTAGCTAGTTTAGAGCACCAAAAAAAAATATGGTGCTTTCTGTCTGGGGGAAAAAAATTTTCACTATCTGCTTGGCTTTTTGCGGTTCAGAGGGGGTCGTTTTGACTACGAGGGCTCGTTGGTTGAGTCCTGTTACTGCGCGTAGTACCCCGCCTCCACCATCTGTTTTAGATCCCTTATTTAGGGGTGGTAGGACCTAAAACGGAAGAGTTACTGTATTGATTTTGAATGGAGTGTCTAAAAGGGGGTAGCTGCCTTTGGAGGGGCAAGCTGACCAGTGTGGAGTGTTGTTTAGCGTTAGGAACTAGGGGGCGCTCCTATAAAGACTGTAAATGTGGTTTAAGGGATGTAGCCTTAGCACGCGGGTCGATGTACTAGTCGCCCAGCCGGCTACTTATTATATAATCACCTTGCTAGTGTCAGCGGTTCGGCACGCGCTTCACTTGAGCACGCGAGCCGCTGTGAGGAATACAATGACGTCTGAGTTGGCGTTATTACTACGGTGTGTCACGTCTGACTGTGACGGGAGTAAGGAAGGACGTTGGGACGTGAAGAAGAGTGTAGATCAGTAATGCAAGTGTAAGAGACTGACCAAGTGTTTATTGGTCAGCAATGAGTAACTGTTAGTCCCTTTTAAGGGATCTTGTGATGTTATAATGTGAGTACAAACTGTGGGTGTTAGGTTACAAAAGTAGGATTCTGAACACTGACTGACTGACTCACCTCGGTTGACACTGTCGTTAGCCTCCGGCTGTCTCGTCGAAGCACTGATGATGGAGAGATCCTCGTGACCCACTTAAGGCACCTTTTATACCTTTAGCCTCTGTTCTGTCAGCGCGTTGTGGCATAGTTGAACCAGTTTGTAGTATGTCGCTGTGTGTCATAATTACGCAAGGGTTGAGCTGCTTTATGGAGTAGCCAGCTGCCCTTATAGTATTGATGGATATTGGGTAGGCTTTTAAAGGGTTGCCTTTTATGAGATTTAGACAGATGATGGGGGGGATGATCTCTAAGGGGTGCATACCCCTTGGGTATTGTACATTATGTATTAAATACAATTCAGTTTAATTAATTAGCCTAACCTATTTTCCATGACGGCATGACTAGTTCACTATCCTAACCTAGATTACACCTAAAAATCCTAACCTCAATTATAAATCTAGAGAAAACTCTAACCTAACTCATCGTTCAAGAGGAAATACTAACCTAAATTATTAAAACACATTACATAAAAAATATTTATCCAGTTTCAGTTATATCACATGGCCCACATGTATGGTTAAGATAACTAGAATTGCCTGAAATAGTGATGAAGCAGAACTATGCTTAAATCCCCCCCTCCCCCCCTCCCCCCCCCCCCCCCCTCCAAAAAAGGTATGTTAAATCCTGGAAAGAAAAAGAAAGCAAGTTGACAAGCTGGATTAAATTAGCATGTCCAGAACAAGCTTGCTCACGTGCAAGATTTAACAAGTTTACAGACATGAATAAAATTATTACCAACATTTAAAAATGAAATGATTCAATACAATTACAGAACAACCACTTTATTTCTATAACAAAACTAACAGTTACAATTGAGTCATGTTTCAGAAGGTTTAATAGTAATTACTACATTTTTTCTTTTCATTTTTTTTTTACAAAGTTGATAATATTGTAAATCTAAATAATAGTTGTAAGACAGTGGAACCAAAACAAAGAAGAAAATTAAACTGCAAAGATTAGTTACCTATGTAGCTAACATAGGCTACAGTTATAAGAAAAACAAAGAACTAAGTTTAACAAATAATACAAAACACAACATAAACAAGAGCACCTTGACGAAGCATGGGCAGAGGAACAGTGTTGTATAATTTAGAAACAAAGACTTTTATTAATCTGTTATTCAGTTAATATTTCAATGCCTGTAGCTAATGGGTTTCAATTGAAACAGTTACTCACACATGTGAGCGTATTTCATCAACCTTGCAATGCCAGTAACTTATGGAACAGGTACAAAAACTCTCTCTGTGAGGATTCTTTAAAGTCTGCAGAAGAAAATACAGCTTATCAACTGTATCTCGGGGATATTAATGAAACTCTTAATTTCTTTTGTTAATTCTGATTTTAGTTTTTGTATATTTTTGTTTATTATTATAATTATCTTTTTTTTCCCCCTCACATTTAGGCATCCACCTCTCAATTTAAATTTTATCAAGATTTGTATTATTTTATCTGCTTTGAGAGGGGCAGATGTTTCGAAGTGAAATGCCTTGTCCTGTGGTTCGGATTCCACGTAAAAAGGAGGTCCCATGGCTCATGATAGCATGATTAACGGTCCCGTAAAACTAAAAGCTGCTTTCTTCTTTTAGGGGCCAGATGACCTCACTGTTCCACTCCTTAAAACAACAATCATCATCATCTACTAATGTTCCAGTTTTCACTTTTGATTTGGCCGACATGATGCCCTTAGTCAACAAGGGAAACTTTAAATGATTAGTGAAATCACTGACATGCTCCAAAGAAAGTCACAAACACATTTTTTATTGACAGTCCTGGGGGCACAGGATAAACATTTATTCACCGATGCTTAATCCAAAAGTTCTACAGTTTAGGGCTCCATGTTATGTCGGTAGCATGGACTGGAATTGCCACTGTTTTGCTGCCCAACTGTAGAGCAGTACATTCAACATTCCTCTAAATTTAAATGAGAGTTCAGTGTCTGGATTAAAATTAAATTCCAAAGCAACTGACGATATTCAAATAGCACGGCTCATGGTATGGGATGAAGCCCCAATGGCAAATATTTTCTCATTAATTTATGTGAATCGTCTTCTAAAAGATATTATGGGTAACAACATTCCGTTTGGTGAGACAATTATTGTTCTTGGAAGAAACTCGGGTAGGTTTTTCCTGTTGTGCCACATGCATTTCCCAAACAATAATTGTTATTCACAATTGACATTTGTATTAAATACTCTCCTCTCTGGCCCTTCTTCAAATTACACCGCTTTTATATAAACATGCAATCAAAACCAGAAGAAATGTTATTTTCTGATTCTTGGCTACAAATTGGTAATGGTGATTGCCCCTCTGTGGATGATCAGGAATCAATTATTATTAAATTACCAGCCAAAAATTTTAGTGCATGATAACATTGTGACTGAGATGTATGGCAATTGCAAAATATATAATTAATTTCTTGAAAGTTTGTATTCTTACACTAAAAAATGAACACTGAAATGAAATTAATTTTATAGTCATTGAACCGGTAGTTCAAAAACATACACTAGCATTAACAGATTAAATACTGAAGATGAAAGCCAGTTACTTCAATTTCCTACAGAAAACTTTAATTCCTTGGAAATAATTGGTTTGCCTTCACATATTCTTACTCTAAAAGTTGCTCCTTAGAAATCTGAATGATTCTGAAGGGCTCCTAAACAGAACCAGATTATTTGTAAGAACTATGTATGAAAATTGCTTGGATTTGGAAATAATACCGTAAGTGGAGATAGGTGGAGAGCTCTGATTCCTAGAGTTCATTTTACCCCACCCGATAAAACATTCTATTTTCTTTTAAGGGGCACCAATTTCCAATTCGCCTGGCATTCTGTATCACAATTAATAAAGCTCAAGGAGTAACTCTGGAACGTGTAGGTCTCTATTTACCTCGTCAGGTTTTCAGTCATAGCCAGTTATATGTTGCAATGTCGAGGGTGCGATCTGTTGATGCCCTTAAAATTGAAGTAGTGGCAAAAAATAACTAGTAAGACATTTAAATGCCTAGGTAAGCATATGTTTATCTGAAACTGTGCCACAAGTGGTTTCCATGACAACGGGTGAGGATCACATCAAAGAACACTGTTTACCTATGAAGAAGCTGAGAAACAATGCATGAGCATAGGGTGCCACATGATTTTAGGTGAAAACTATGATGATTTGGATATCTACAAAATTAGTGCATGTTGTTTGCTGAGGGCCAGAAGGATAATCATGTTAATGCTTGGCCTGCAAATCGTGATGAAATCTTCCTTAAAAACACATTAACAGTATGTGAAGGGTGCAGACTGACTTTTTGACGAGGGCATGAATAGCATCTTAGTTATGTCTCTGTAAGGATGTATGACTTTTTAAGCAGTAAATCTTGTCAAATGCAAAATACAGATAAGTTAAATAATAATTAATTCCTCTGTTTCAAAGATCTGTTTTCTCCTAAAAAATAATATGTAGCTGTAGCCATCATCGTAAAACCTACTAATCTTACTTGCAGACTCAATTGTTTTCAAGAACTGTGGGGAAAATTATTGAAAAGTAAAATATTGTGAATTATCTACCTATTTCCAATACGGTAATGTTGGTTCTTTTTAATTGTAGTTGTTAACAGAGTTGATGGATGAGCTTGTGCTCTGACAGTGTTGTGTGTGATGTAGGCTTACACCTTTCTATGAGTATTCAGACACGTCACTGAAGCACACACAAGCTATTAATGTAGTTTATTGCCAGCCTTATCTCACTTTTTATGTGTTCTTACTTTGCACCCAATTGGCTTGAGATGCAATGACTTAATGACACGGCAATAAATCTACAAACTAAACGTAGTCATGGCTCATGCCAAGGCTCTTGTTGTTCTCAAAGTGGAAGTCTTGTGGGGCATAATTTGGGTAATACCTTAAGACATTATAATATAATTTTTTTTCTGCATAAGTGAAAGCTCAGCAGACTGGTTGTTTTTCAATACCCTTACAAATAACCACAGACTGCCGATCTTTCACAGATTTCTTGGGAGCCATGGGTATAGAGTGTGTAAAGGTTAAACATCTTCAGGAACATACAACAACCTTCAAATTTTTTCACCTCATTATTCAATCCCCGTACAAATGAGATGAATGAATTTGAAGGTTGTTTTTTATTTTGTTTCATTTTCTTGATATTTACCATTTAACCTATCTATTGGAACGCAAGAAAGCTGATGGATTGGAATCCGGGCTAGCCATAGGAAACAACAACATATTTAACCTTTACACACCGACTACAGCACCTGATAAGCTATTCTAACCTCCCAATCTCTTCGGGAGGGTGGCCAATTCTTCTGTCACTCTATACCCATGGGCCTGGATCCCGAGAAAACTTTCCCGTCCTTTATTATTGATAACTTTGTTATTTATGTGCTAGACTATATAGCATACTAGCAGTAGTACCCGGCTTCGCCCGGTAGAATGATGATAATATTTCAGTCTCCTTAACACTCAACGTCATTGATGAAGATGATACTGACGACGACTGCTATTGAACGGGTATAATAAACTTACACTCTAATAGAAATACATATTTTTAAATTACCGGCGAGGAAGACTGTGGTGTTGCCTAGTAGTATAATGGGCGTAACATCTAGGTGATTTTCCCTTTTGATGAGGATGACAATGAAGACTACTACTACTGAACGGGTATATTAAACTTACAAACTAATGGAAATACACATTTTATAAATCACAGGCAATGAAGACTGTGGTGTTGCTTAGTAGTACTGTATAATGGACGTAACATCTAGGTCATTTGCCCTTTTGATGAGGATGATAATGAAGACGACTACTACTGAACGGGTATATCAAACTTACAAACTAATGGAAATACACATTTTAAAATCACAGGCGATGAAGACTGTGGTGTTACTTAGTAGTATAATGGACGTAATATTTAGGCCATTTGCCCTTTTGATGAGGATGATAATGAAAACTACTGTTGAATTGACACGACAAACTTACAAACTACCGTGATAGAAAGAAATATTTCAAAATTCACAGGCGATGAAGACTTATTGTGTGTGGTGATTAGTGGTATAATGGGCGTAACATCTAGGTCATTTGCCCTTATGATAATAATAAGGTAATGAAAAATGACTACTAAATGAACATGGTGTAATTTTAAATCTGATATAGGCAATTCAGATTTCTACCTTCGATGTCTTCCAAAGTCTGAACGTTATTTTATGGCTTAGGCCTATACTCGATGCGTGTAGTGAAAGAGCTTATCGAGTACTGCTCGGGTCCAAGCTGCACGAATCGCAGATGATGACAGACGTTCGGGGGGGGGGGGGGGGGGGTTCCCGGTTCTATTCACATTGACCGGTGAATCACTCATTCTTTCGTAACACTACAGTGGTTTGAGCAAAGACCCTGTATGAACATCAGCATAGTCAGCAATACCAGGTAACACGGCGGGGTCTGGACATTCCTCTCATGTCAACTCGCGATGAATCAGCAAGCTATTCTCACACCTGGCTCCCTCCTCCCCCCTCCACCCACCAGGGTCTCTCAACTTGTGGGACGTGGGTTTGCGACCACGGGACCCCAGCTGAGTCCGGCATTGCTTCTACTTACTGGTGCCGGGCTCCTTTCAGTTCTCTTTCCCGTCAGCCTCCCTTGGTCAAACTCTTGTTCTCTTCCGACCCTGATGGTATCAGGGTATCCGAGGCCTAGCGACTCTTTCACTTTCCCGCCTTAATTGGCCCTTGTCTAATCATTCCTGATAGCCTCATTCTTCGAGGTGTCAGCCTTCGTTTTCTTTTCTTAATATCTGATGTCTTCTGCTCAAGACCCTCTAGGAGCCAGGATGTGTGTAGCCCCACCACTTCTGGTGCACCCTGGATAGTGCTACATCCTCAAGGGCTCATGGCTGGTGAGTTCGGGAGCTGGCAACCCTGAGGGTTTCCTGAGCCCGTCCGGTTTTACCCCTTTTTTCCATTGCCTTTGGGACGGACCCTGTCCTCTTTCCGGGAATGGAGTGGTCTGTCCGCAATTTCAAGCAGACAATGTTACTCGCAGGGTACCAAAGGGTAAGTATACAAATTTTGGTTCTGAACGGTGAAACAGTGTAGATTTGTGCCAAAGGGCCTAAATGCAGGGAATGGGGTGATCTGTCCGCAATTTCAAGTGGACAGGGTTACCCGCAGGATTCGAAAGGGTAAGTATACAAATTTTGGTCCGGATCGGTGAAACTATATAGATTTTTGCCAAAGGGCCTAAATGCAGGAAATGGGGTGGTCTGTCCGAAATTTTAGGTGGACAGTGATATTCACAGAGTTACAAAGGGTAAGTATACACATTTTGGTTCAGATCGGTGAAACGGTGTAGATTTGAGCCAAGGGGCCTAAATGCAGGGAATGGAGTGGTCTGTCCGCAATTTCAAGCAAACCGTGTTACTCGCAGGGTACCAAAGGGTAAGTATACAAATTTTGGTTCTGATCGGTGAAACGGTGTAGATTTGGGTCAAAGGGCTTAAATGCAGAGAATGGGGTGGTCTGTCCGAAATTTCAAGTGGACAGGGTTACCCGCAGGGTTGCAAAGGGTAAGTATACAAATTTTGGTTCGGATCGGTCAAACGGTGTAGATGTTTGCCAAAGGGCCTAAATGCAGGAAATGGGGTGGTCTGTCCGAAATTTTAAGTGAACAGTGTTATTCACAGGGTTACATAGGGTAAGTAGACAAATTTTGGTTGAGATCGGTGAAACGATGTAGATTTGGGCCAAAGGGCTTAAATGCAGGGAATGGGGTGGTCTGTCGGAAATTTCAAGTAGACAGGGTTACCCGCAGGGTTCCGAAGGGTAAGTATACACATTTTGGTTCAGATCGGTGAAACGGTGTGGATTTGTATACATAACAGACAGACAGACAGACAAACATTGAGCTTTATATATATAGATGTTGGTAGCAATGGGGAGAAGAGGAATTAACAACACCAGTTTTTTTGGGTTTGTTGTTATTGTTGTTTATTTAAGGACTTTGCGTTATCGTGGTCATGTAGCCCCGTATACTTCGGTGTGAGTGTATTCTGATAACCTATGTCACTGTGATGTCTGTATTAGTGTGTGTATTTGCAATTGAGGTAGGATTTGGGTAGGAAGTGGCCGTGGCCTTAAGTTAGGTACCATCCCGGCATTTGCCTGGAGTAGAAGTGGGGGAACCATGGAAAACCACTTCCATGATAGCTGAGGTAGGAATCGAACCAACTTCTTCTCAGGTTTGCCTCACGGGGCAGAGCGTACCACATTTCACCCCTCGGACCAGAATTAAATTTCTTGGCAGAGTCGGGAATCCAACCCTAGCCTTCACAGAGACAGCCAAGAATGCTAGCCACTGCGTAACGAGGCGGTTTGAAACATGTACAGGACTAAATTAATTAGAGTAAATAGACATTGTACAGTAAGTAGTCAGTACAGATTAAAAATAGTATCATGGTTGTTACTATGTTAACTTTTGAACACTCCCTTGAAATGGAATATTTCTATTTCAATACTGGAAGTAATTAATAACACAGCAGTATTTAATTTTGAAGTTATTCACAGCTCTTATTTAAAACTGTTCCACATAGTCTTGCTCATAAGTGTTCATTCTACATTAAATTTATAGAAATTACTTTACTCTTTTAAGATGGACATACTTTGAAGCATAGGAGTTGAAAGTGAAGCCAGCATCGGGACTTGACTTGGGTAGGAACGAGAGGCAATTTTGCACAATAAACAATCCACTCCTGAGGTAGCTCTTTTTTGCCATGTAAAGTCAAAGAAGCTTTGATTGGTGACTAATGTTTTGTGCTCCATAAATTCAACCATTACATCATGAGTTGAGAAATGAGCTACGTATGGCATGAACCATTCATAGTTATTTGGTTTTTGCATCTGCATATGTGTTCAAGTCCTGGCGCCAGTCTCATTTACAATTCTTATGCTTCATGATACATTAAGATTGTCCATCAAATATAACTGGGCTACCTTGAATCTTCTCCATCCTAATCGTCTTCTACCATTCACCGTTCCTTCCATTGCACCCATAAGGAAACAAAGATGTCTGTAAAAGTTGTTTATTTTATATTTCCTTAACCCAAAATTTGTTGATGGGGGGAGCGCAGGGGTAGCATCAGAGTTTGTTAAGTCATGAGCACTGCGCTAACACCTCGTTGTTGTTTGAGTCTTCAGTCTTTTGACTGGTTTGATGCAGCCCTCCATGCCTCCCTGTCTTGAGCTAATCGTTTCATCTCTACATAGCTACCACACCCTACATCCCAGGAAATCTGTTTAACATATTCTAAGCTTGGTCTTCCCCTACAGTTCTTGCGCTCGACCCTTCCTTCCATAACTAAGCTTGCTATTCCTGGGTGTCTTAGTTTGTGTCCTACCAACCTATCTCTTCTCTTCATTAGAATTCGCCAGAAACATCTCTCCTCTCCCACTCGTCTTAATACCTCTTCGTTTGTAACCCTATCTACCCATCTGATCTTCATCATTCTCCTGTAACACCACATTTCAAACGCTTCAATTCTCCTCTTTTCTGCTGGACCAACAGTCCAAGTTTCACTTCCATAGAGTGCGACGCTCCAGACAAAGGTTTTCAAAAATGTCTTCCTAATACCTAAATCTATATTCGATATCAACAGATTCCTTTTCTGTAGAAATGCTTTCCTTGCCTGAGCCAACCTACATTTTATATCCTCTTTGCTTCGTCCTTCACTGGTTATTTTGCTTCCTTAGTAACAGAAGTCTCCTACTTCCTTTAGTTTCTCCCCTACCAATTTGATGTCCATAGAGGTCTCTGATTTATTGCAGCTGCATTCCAATAGTTTTGTTTTACATTTATTAATTTTCATCATGAATTCTTTCCTCAAGACGGAGTCCATACCATTCAAAAACTCATTCAAATCCTGAGGCGTGTCAGCCAAGTAAATCTCAGAGTTTATATTATTTCTCCTTGAATCTTCACTCCCACTTTAAATTTCTCTCTAATTTCCTTCATTGCTTGTTCAATGTAAAGATTGAAAAGTATGGGTGATAAGTTGCAGCCTTGCCTCACACCTTTCTGAATACCAGCTTCTCTCTCCTGTCCATCAGCTCGACCAATGGTGTTTGCGAAATTTAAATGAATTCATTGTTGTGTTGTGATTATTGAATCAGAGGACTCTGTATAAATGTTTAAGGTTCTTTGTTTGCTGTTTCTTTGGGCAGAAAGTTATGTACCTATAGTATTCATTAGGAAGGATGAATCATTCAGATCCTTTGGTAATCCAGAAGAATGACACTGAAATAGGCTTATCTGAAGAGTTAGATGATTGAGTTGATTCAGGTACTGAAAAACATTTAAACTTAGAGTTCATTGAAAAATCCATTAACAGTGACCAGATAGTGGAAGTAAAGGGGAGGATATAACAAAACCTTGCATGGATTATATTGGTAAGGACCAACTGACTGCTTGGCATGCTCATCCAGCATGCCAACAAGTACGTGGGAGGCACAGAAACATAGTTATTCACACCAGGAATCAAAGGGAAACTGTAAAAAATACATACTGTTCTTAATGCATGGAAACTATTTTTTCCTGATGAAGTGATTGAAGAAATCATGACGTACACATAGGGTGACCAACTATTTTTGAAGGAAATAAGGGATATTTCTATATTCTTGACCAAAAGTAAGGGATATTTAGAACACTGCAAAATTTCACAAGAAGGAAAGAAAGCAATTAAGTGTTTGTAAAAAAAAAAAAAAATATTATAAAGAACTTTATTTTATACTTGCAAAAGACCTAAATATATTTTGTAACAGCTTCGTCATCACTGTCCATTATTGTATTATAAACTCTTGCCCCTATACGGCTCACAGGTGATATAGAGTAAAACCAAAAACTACTGAAACCAAATCGTACCAAAGCACCACCAGCTGAGCAAAACAAAGAACGAGAGAAAGGCAATAAGTAAGTATGCGTTCATTGGTTTAACAGACAAGCTGAATCATGGTACGTAGGAATTTCATTTCGGCTGCCTGGAGTTTAGAGTTATCTCTATTGGTTAGTGTTGTGGTTTCGAGACTGTATGTAAGAATGGGTGTATAATAGGACTTGTACAATGTCATCTTTGTTTTCATGGGCATTTGCTCATCCCATAGCAGGTGTCTTACCTGGTCGTAAAATTGTGTTGCCTTATTAATTTGATTGTTTACCTCATGTTTTGCTAGGTTGTCACTTGATAGAATGCTACCCAAGTACTTGAAAACTGGAACGCTGTCTAATTTGGCTTCATTTAGCATGACTATTGGTTCTGCTCCTTCCTCATACACTTTCATCGCCACTGTCTTTGTCTCGCTGATGTTTAAACCCTATTTCTTACACTCCTCATTCCAGCTTTGCAGCTTCTCAACCAGTTCCTCCTCTGATTCACTCCATATCGCAACATCATCTGCAAATGTGAAGGCACTAATATCTCCATGTTCTTTCCTTTTAATAGATTTCATTACCACATCCATCACAATGATGAATAGAAGCGGTGACAATGAGCTGCCCTGCTGCACTCCTCTCTTTGTTTCAAACCAGTCCGACAAACCACGTCCTACTTGAATACAACTTCTATTCCCATTGTACAACATTTTCGCTTTGTCTATGAGGCTGTCTCTCACTTGAAGTTCTTTCATGCATTGCCAAGGTGTTTCCCTTGGTACACTATCATAGGCTTTCTCAAGGTCCAAAAATATTAGAAATAAAGGTTTGTTCTTCTCCCAGTGTTTTTCCAGTAGCATCCTAAGTGCAAAGATCAGGTCTGTAGTTGACCTTCCTGGTCTGTAACCATACTGTTCTTCCTCCAAAATTGGTTGAACAATATCTCTGATTCTGTTCTCTATTATTTTTTCCAATATTTTCAGAGCATGAGACAGTAGTGTAATAACCCGATCGTTAGTGCATTTACGTCGGCTTCCTTTCTTGAACAGAGGGACAATTATGCCCATCTTCCAGTCCTCTGGGATAGTATTTTCCTCTCTTATCCTGTTGAGCATTCTGTATAGCCATTGGATTGCTGGAATTCCCGCCGCTTTCAGCATATCCGCACTCACTTAGTCTATGCCCACTGCCTTTCCTTTCTTCTTGCTCTGGAGCGCCTTTTCAACCTCCAGCCATGTAATTGGTGGTTCAGTCATGGTTGTTCGACTTGACTCTTCTCTATTTGTTATGTTTTCTTTGTCTCCAATCAGCAGTTTTTCAAGAAAGATCTTGAGTTCTTGTTTGATTTCTCCCTCCTCTTGTACCAGAGTTCCATCATCACGTTCTATTGCTTTTATGGTCTCTTGATCCCTTCTCTTGTTTTTCACTACTCTGTATAGTGGTTTCATATTTCCTCTGCTATCCTCTTCCAGTTTGTCTGCAAATTCATTCCATTTCTTTTCTTACAATGTTCTTAACAGTAGTAGATGTAAATTAAGACGGTTTATGCCAAAATAGCTAGCCTGATACGGCAGCAAAAATTTTCTTTGGTAGATTCAAGGATATTATATTGAATATGGAGATTTATGTGACCCAGCCACTTTCCGGGCCTTACATGTTGGATATTACACCCAGCGCCGTTGTCAAGAGACTCGCTGAACCAATCAAAGGGTCGGGAAGAAGTATTACAATGGACAATTGGTTTTCGTTGATTCCGCTTACACATGAACGCTACACCAATACTACTAGACTGTGGTTGGGACACTAAAAAAGAATAAAGTAGAACTGTCACTGGGGGTTGTAAATACGAAGCAACGACCTATAGCAGCCTATTTGCCTCAAGAGAGGATTGTACAGTTCTTTCATATATTCCCAAAAGGAGCCGAAATGTTGTACTACTTTCAAGTATGCATGACTCCGATGCAATTGATCCAACTACAGCGATGAAGAAAAGCCAACAATGGTAACATTCTACAATGTCGCAAAAGGAGGTATAGATGTCATTAGATGAAGTCACAGTAGTATGTTGTCATTGGCCACTCTTCAGTTTTAGATTTTAGTGCTATCAACGCACAAGTAATCCTCTTTTACAACACTAATAGTAAAATGGAACAAAGGTCATTTTAAAAAATCTCTGGCATTGGATCTCACTAGAAATGATATGGTGGCAAGACTTTGAAAGGAAGGGGTTCAGAACGACCTGAAGATTCAAATAAGAAAATACTGTACCTCCAACCTGTAAGGAATAAAGAGAGGGTGAGGTGTGCCTTCTGACCGAAAAGAAACGACTGACTTGACATTACTAGGTCTGGCTGATGTTGGGTAAATTCAGTCACAGCAAACCAATTCACTTCATGTAGAAGTTTCTGATAACTTTGTAATCTAAATCTACAGATTTTTATGTCAAAGGAATTTGAAGTTGGTAAGAAGTTGAGTCCAAAAATTGAATCTATAGTAAGCTCTAAATGATCCAGGGAATGCAAGAGATTAGTGACTCCTCTTACCACCTCCACCTCCCCCCTACATCTTGTGTTCATGATTCTAATTTGTATTTGGCTCTTTTGTATCTCGTTTTATTGTAAAGTTACCAAAAGTGGCCCTTTGCCAAAATAAATTGAGAATGGCAGTAATAAGGGATTTTGGGGTTAAGAAGAAATATTAAATCTTTTTTGTCCTTACCTTCACAAACATTGTGTTATACCCTAACCATCTAAGAATAAGTTCACTAACTGTATAATCCTAGTGGCAACCTTTCTGTAATGATTAATTGATTTATGCACACTAAACTCTAAGGAACAATTCACACAAATATTAATTAGCCTGTGTCTTGGTTTCTCAAACTAAGATATGTGTACCACTATTGGTACATGAGCTTGTTTAAAAAAAAAAGTACAGAACGTTATTGTGGAATGTTCTGTATATACAGTACTTTAGTGTAAATAAAAACATGATCCACGTACCGTTTGAGTGAGTGTGGCGATGGCGGCTGATACTCGTGTCCGAGTGTTCATTTCTCTCCTGCAATTCTTCTTTAATATCCATTCAGGCTTTGGTGGTGTATCAAGCCAATGCAATGTGGGCATGAATCAAACAACACATTGGTTGCATCTTGTAGAGGATGAAGGTCGTGGTTGAGCTTGAAATACTTAACATCTCTGGCTTGCCTTCACTGTTACCAATATGTTGCAATAAAAAGCATACAGTTTTAAATTATAGTACTGAAATTCTTGTAAAATTAATAGGTGATATGGCGAAAGTATGAATTTCTCTTTGGTGGTATGCCAGTCTAGAAGTTCTTTATAGAACTCATAGTCTGTGTTCAGCATTAGTTCTGAACATTTAATGGGTAAGAAGAATTAATCTGCCATTGTTCTTACAGGTTATTTTCTCAGGCTTCAGAAGTGTTTTAATGTTGTAGATTTATTCGGAAGGAGTGTCAGCCAGCATCGAGCTATCATCTAGTCAGCCACTGAAGCAGCTTGTGGTATCGAACATCTCAAAGGAAGTGCGCCTTCCAGAAAATGAGGTCACCCTTACTGCATACACTGTACCAGCTGAGCAATCTGGTGAGTGCAGGTCATATGTACTAACTCGTACGTAGAAACAGCTAAACTTCTTGACCATATTATCAAAATTGTGTGCATGTACATGACGAAATCACACTGGACCGTTTAAATTCTCCATTCTGTTTCTGTTTAGAACCCATTCTGGATATAGAAATGAAATATATGCATAATTAGATATGGTACCACATACGTGTGATATAGGTGAAAAAACCCCATTAAAGTTGGATTATTACACACACACTTTATTTGCATACTGAGCCTGTTAGAGGAGTATGCCAACGTTGTCAACAACCGAAATGACTTCCCGGACATTCCCACCTATCGAACACATGACGGGAGAGGTTCGGATGCACTTTTTATAGCCGAGAAACGTCACGAGATCGTGGTCTCAGAGATCGGGGTAACATGGAGGTATGTCAAAGACAGCCCAAGAAGTACACTCACTAACACAAAACTAAGGAATAAGAACATCCAGGCTTATGTAAAATCTCGTGAAATGTTTATTAAAAATCAACAAACCCCTATCCTACTTCGAAGGGTTTGTCTTGGCTAATCCGCAAACTAATAAAATTTAAAATAAATGATTCAGGCCCTAACTGAAGCTAGGTTAAAACCCTCTCGAAAGTCCTTTAATACAAAAGTTAAGCAACAACAACAAAGCTTGGAATGAGGCACGTAAAATGTCCCTACCCAATTATAAATAAGTTAATCTGAATTTACATTTAACATAACAGCAAAGCAAGGCCTAAGATACGATGGTACCACTTCCGTATTTATCGTTAACGTTAATTCATTAAGCTAATTCCTGACATTAATACAAAATACAGCTAGATGCGTCTGTATGCAAAGTTACAATAAGATCTACATGTCAACCAGTAACAAAAATAACAAACAGTCTTATAATAAACAGTGTTCAACAACACTACTGGTACAAAAGGATTAAATATATAAATAAGGCACTAGACACAAGACAACATTCTTATTAAAGCCTTCCTGCACATTCTGGAATACTGTTGGTATCCAAAAGTTATCTGAATGCATGTATTTTAGGATGGTGGAAGCGTAGTAACAACTACGTCTTATTCCACATGAGTGTCGCGCACCACCAAGTACGAACTATCAGTTTGTGCACCACTCCGTCGTCTCAAGAACGTGTATTCTGTCTAAAGTCATTTCCCACCAGGATATGATCCACATCACATGGCATCAGTCAACAAGCTAAAGTGTGAGACCAAGGTTAAATATCATTCAATTAATTAATTAAATAAATCTTTAGAATAATTAAGTTTCATGATTATTAGAGATCAGATTAGGTTTTCGTTGGATTATGACGAATGATGACTGATGATCCATGACACGAAGGCTAGAAGTGAGTCTCCCCAATAGATCTGTCCCTTGCAACAATGACTTGCAGTCATAACAACTCCACGGGCTATCACTAGGCTCGAACAATACAATAACACAAATTAGCGATAGCGCGCAGCTTACCGAATACATCGGGCAAGTCTGGAAAACTTCAGATTCTTCCCGGTAACATGACTATCACATTCCAGTTGCGGACTCTAGTCCTCACGACAGTGCTTCAAAATTCACTAAAATACCAATCAATTGCCCCAAATAGTGTGTCCACATGGTCAATGATCAAATAATAAACCTATCATTAATCTGAAATACCTCTAGAAACAGTATAAAAGTTGTCTCTCTCAAATAGCGAATAAACACCTGACTTGAAAGTCATAACATTATATAACCAAAACATATGCTCGTTCACAAAATGGCTACCTCTCTTGATCTAGTTCATGAAAACATTTACAAGGCAGTAAATCTGACGTCAACACGTCTGTCAAAAGTAATCAATAGTGTGTCTCAAACCTGAGTGGCGCGTAGCATCATGGGAAATGGTAACTGGTTTCGCAGGTGTTCAGTTACACTCTGGTTCCACTGCATTTGGCAGTTCATAACATTACAATCAGCAAGGAATTCATTTTGTAGAAATTCCTATGTGAATCTCATATAAATTGCCTTATAAAATCACTAACACTCAAACTGGTACTGCATAACAATACGGAGTACAAAAATATAAATGAGTTTGCCAGTGCAAACAGTCCTAAAGTATAAATATGTTACATGACTCCAACTGCTTTGGAGTAAAGATATGTTACTTCTTCTATTTACATTTTCTCACAATAACGTTGCAGTATCAATAACCTGACACTAACTCAAAATTACCACACAACCTCTACAGCTTCTAGATGGTTTAAAATGATACGAAATGGCAGGGTTCAATGCTCGACTGGCATCTAACAATATTTCCCGGTTTAAGTTCTTCCTCAGAACAGTGTGGCTTCAGAGCAACGCAATGTTTAACAAAAATCACATAATATTGGCAGCTTCTGTCGGCTGAACCAAACGATACGCCATAAAAATACGGCAAAGCAGTGGCATGGCAAGAAAATAACTAAAAGGGTAGTCACGGTTAATCAAAAAACTGGGTGGCTATCCATCCCTTAAACTTGAATTGTATGGCAAAAATATAGCTCAGCAGCTATAGTCATAATAAGTGGGCTGTAGGACTTGACGTTTTCACAACGTCCTTTCTCGATGCACCATTGGATCAAGTCCAATTACACGGTGATTAACTCAGTTCAATAGACTGAAATCATCATCATCTTGCACAGTTTCCAGCCACTGGCCGGGTCTGTTTGGAACACAAGCCTCTCCAACGTCTTCTGTCTTCCCACTATCTCTCAGCCTCCACCCTTGTCCAGTCTTCTCCTCTCTTCTTCACACTTTCTTCCACCCCCTTCAGCCACCTGTCTCTCGGTCTCCCTCTTGGTCTCTTTCCTTCCCACTTCGTCTCGTGTATCCTCCTGGGTATCCTCTTCTCCTCCATTCGTTTTACATGTCCATACCATCTAAGTCTAGATTTCTCTATACCATCCTGTAATAGTTCCTCCTTAATTAATTCTCTGGTCCTCTCATTTCTTATTCCCTCTTCGTAGCTCCAATACTGCTTCTCTAGAACCTCAGCTCACTAGCCTGTATTTTGCTCTTCTCCCTTCCTTCCATAACCCAGGTCTCTGAGGCATACGTCAGGATAGGGACATAGTACGTCCGATATATGATGTTTTTGCTGTTCTGAGGGACATCCTTGCTCCATAACATGCTTCTCACACTCCTCCGGAATTCTTCTGCCTGTCTCCCCCGCTCATTTATTTCTCTATCGTTTCTTCCATTATCTTGTATCAGGCTTCCCAGATACTTGAAACTCTCCACTTTCTTCAGCTGTTCCCCACCAATTGTTATTCCTGTTGTGGTTCTTTCCTTCTTCCTTGTTGTGATCACCATCTCACTCTTATTTATGCTAAATTCCATCCCATACCCTTGTATTATTCCTTCCCACACGTCCAACTGTTCCTGTACCTCCTCCTCCTTGTTTCCCCAAATCATCAAATAATCTGCAAACACCATTGCTTTCATCTTTCCTTCCCCAATTACTTGTGCCACTCGGGTCATTATGTCATCCATCTCCACAATGAAAAGTAACGGTGACAGTGCACTTCCTTGTTTCAGGCCGTTTCTCTGTTCCAACCAGTCCGATCTCTCTCCTCCCACTTTCACACAGCTCATGCTTCCCTTGTACATCTCCTTTATCCTCCTTATAGTCCATTTTTCTACTCCTCTATCCTCCAGGGACTTCCATACTTTGCTTCTGCATACACTTGTCATATGCTTTCTCAATGTCCAGGAAGGCCATCAGTAGATCTGTTCCATACTCAGTGCTGTTCTTGTAACTGCCTTACAGCAAAAATCAAATCCACTGTGGACCTTCCTGCTCTGAAGCCATGTTGTTCTTCCCTCATCCCTCCTTTTATCCTTGTCCTAATTCTCCTTTCCAAAACTTGCTCAAACATCTTTGCACAATGACTCATCAGTGTTATTCCTCAATAGTTTCTGCATTCTGTTCTACTATCTTTCTTGAAGATCGGGACAATTATTCCCTTTTTCCAGTCCTCTGGAGTCTTCCTTTCCTTCCATGCTGTCTTCATCACTTGATACAACCATTGTATCCCCACCTCTCCTGCTGCTCTCACCATCTCCACCCTCAACTCATCCACACCCGGTGCCTTCTCTCCTTTCATCTTCCTCACTGCATCTTCCACTTCTTTCCATGTTAAGTCCTTTTCTGTTTGCAGTTCATCTTCCTCTTCCCCGATTTCTTCCTCCTCGCCGTGGTTTCCATTTGGGTTCAGGAGTTCTTCAAAATATTCATTCCACATTTTCTTCAGTTCTTCCCTATTTCTATCTCTTGTCCCCTTTCGTTCACCATTCTAACATAATCCGTAGGATCCTTCCGCCTCTTATTCTTTACCATCCCATACAGGACCTTTTTTGTACCTTCACTATCCTCCTTCATCATCTTTGTCCACTCTTCCATCCACTTTCTTCTCTCCTCAGCCACTACTCTCTTTGCCTCCTTCTTTCTTTCCTGGTACTCTTCCCTTGTCTCTACCGTCCTATTTTGATACCACCTCCTAAAGGCTCTATTATTTTCCCTTACTATATCTTTTGTCTTCTCATTCCACCATGGTGTTTCCTTCCCCCTCTTCTTACTACTTGTCCTCCCACATACTGCTTCTGCTGCATCTACTAGTGTCTTCTTAAATCTAGCCCATTCCTCTTCCACCCCTCTTTCTTCATCTGTAGGAATCCCTTCCTTTACCATTTTGAGGTACTCGACCTTTCTATCTCCTTCTTTCAGTTTCCATATCCTTATACGTCTTTCCTGGTTCTCAGTCCCTTTCTTCTCCTTAGTCCCTCTCAGGTTCATTGCCAGCAATCGATGGTCGCTATCCAGGTTCTCCGATGGTATAACCTTGATGTCCGTGATGTTGTTATTTAATTCTTTCTCATACAGTATACTGTATAGTCGCCCACCGACTTCCTGGTCAAGTCATCACTGTACCATGTGATTGTGTGGCTCTCTCTTTTCTTGAACCAGGAGTTCCCAACTAGCAGGCTGTTCCTTTGGCAGAAGTCCAACAGTCTCTTTCCTTCCTCATTTCTTCCACCCCAACCCTCTGGTCCAAGGACACTTTCATACCCATGTCTTTCTCTTCCTACATGGGCATTCAGATCCCCCATAACAATCATATTTCTTCCTACCAGCTGCTTCTGCAATTCCTCTTCAAACTCCTCCTTCCCTTCAGAGGCACAGCCTACTTGTGGAGCATACACTTGCACTATTTCTACGGTCTCTCCCCTCAGTGCTACTTTCACTTTCATCATCCTATCAATTATTCTCTTCACTTCTTATTTTAAACCATCTCGTACTACTACTCCCACTCCATTCCTTTTTCCCACTCCAGTACAGTCTATAGCCTTTTCTCAGTTCTCTCCTTCCTTCCCCTTTCCACTTTGTTTCTGCCAATCCCAATAAATCCAATTTCCTTCTTTCCATCATATCCACTATCTCCTCCACCTTCCCCGTCAGCGTTCTTATGTTTAAAGTTCCAAATCTAAGCTGATGGATTGGAATCCGGGCTAGCCATAAGAAACAACAACAGTTCCAAATCTTAGTCCGTGTTTACAGCCGTGTCGTCGTCTATTATATCCATCATGTCCGAGGCTCGTTCCATTCTTGAAAGCATTTGATTTCATCTACTACTGGCTTGCCGGGCCTTTTGTAGCTTCACCAGAGCCCCGTTAGCCGTCACTTTTCAGGGTTCTTGTAGGACCTCACAGCTACCGTAACGGTCCCTGGGCACACGAAGTCTCCACTGTGCTTCGCCCCTACAGGCAATCCCCTACTTTGTGCCATTGCCCGTCTCCCACGACGTGGTCGAGGGGTTGGACTTATGGGAGACAAAAAAAAAGGACCGAAATAAACGACACAATTATGAGTGCAAAGCTTCTAAAACCTACCTATACTGGCTGTCAAGGAGTTCGGTTGATTATTCTACACTAAGTCTACCACAAAGAATCCATACAAGAAAAGAAATATAAAATTCACAGGACCTCGTTTCTCACCTCATTCTCACCGGAATTGAGGGGTGTGTAATATTCAGACATCAGGAAGGGTAAAATCCATACAGAGCTTCTCCAATAAGCCTTCCCTTCTCCCTGGCATGTTCTGCATACATGTGGTTGATGCTGGCTTACGTTCCTCTCCATGCTGGCGATTCTTCTGTTGGCCTGCGACGGGCTCCAATATCACTCGTCGCTTGCAGCTTTCCAAAATCCATAGTGCAGCTCCTCCTCAAGATGTGTCCTCACATGGTTAGTCTACTCCATAATAGACATAGTTGATGAAGTTGAAGATCCTTTGTCACACACGTGATCTGATTCGTAACACATTTTCATAGATTTGCCACATGTGGTGTTCACAAGAATTAAATTAGTGACTGTAGAAATGATAATCACTGCTTCTACACTAGATTGCAGACTCTTATACAAAAATGGCCTTTCACTGTCTGCGACACAGAATTTATGGCACACATGTGGTGTCAATTCACAGATTCTAGTACTGTAAAAATCACAAATACCTCTGTAATCAGTTCTTGTAGAAACATTGCACTTTCGGCATTCTTAATATCAATGGTGTTGGCGTTCTTTATGCGCATGTGGTATAGCATCCACTGGCTTAAATAAATTATTTCCTGTCCCTCGTGGACTTGGAAAAGTATGTGGATAAACGTGGTGTTCCACAATGCCAAAATATTGAAGTAATTTACTCTTTCCACTGCAAATTCCACAATGGTCGTGAATATTAGACCAATAACTTCAATTCAGTTCACAACATACTACACAGTGCGAAAAATATACTTTGATGATTGCAGATTATAATACACGTTCACTTCACCTCGTGGGTGGACTATTTCCTCGTCTCGGCGGACGGACAATTACAACGCGTCCATTATGGACGACTCCAGACTAGGTTGTGTAGCACTGCACACTTCACAGTGCTGAATAATACTTCACAATTATTGTAGATTATAATTTTACTTCACTTCACCTCGTGGGTGGACTTGTATTCTTCGTCTCAACGGACGGACTATCACAACACGTCCAATTCGGACGACTCCGGACTAGGTTGTGTCAGGCACGAGATTGAGCTCTGCATTCAAGCAAATGCTTTAGTCATTGAGCGACTATTCACATCCGTTTCGCATATCTGGGATGAAATTACCTTTACCTTAAATGAAAATAGGCACTTCAAAGTATTCAAAATTATGCAGAATTACTGAATGATGAATTCTATGACTTGTGGTAGCAAAATATGTAATAATAAAAGCTCAGAAAAATTAAAGCGACATCTCTCCTAAGTCAGAGAGTGTCTGACAGCTTGTCGAGGCATGTGCTGTCCTCCGGGTGCGTTCAAAGTTGAAGCAAAGTATTCTCAAATACTTTCCAAAGAAAATATCACAGAGGATGAGCTCTCACGGGCTCGATACATACAACATTTATTTCACTTTTCATACCACTAGGAAGGAACCAAACACTATGCCTCAATAGAACTTCAGTATAAATGCAAACTGAAAGGTTTCACTTATCTTTCACTTTTTCCAGTGTTTGTCTAGTGTGCTCTGCGCTTTAGAGGGCATGGAAGCCTGACTCTGCTACCATCCTCGCTCCACATATTACTTGAAAAAACTCTGAATCATTCCTAGTCACGGAGCCGTGATTTTGCAGATCCTCAAGTGTTGATTCCGAGTGCTCTTGTTGTGGCCTTACAACATCTAACATGCATGTTTTCCCTCCCCCCAATCTCATTTTTCAGTTTGCCACTGTTTTATTCATTTGGACATTCCATTTGTATCTTGATCTTAAAATTCTGTTTGCCAACAACACCAAGAGATATCGCCAGTGTTGGTGGCCTGACTACGAAATTTCATGTTTTGTCCATTCACAGTGTGCACTTAACAGCTGAAAGAGCACTTGGGGTGACCATCCTTCGCATTTCACAGTTGGGTGCTTGTTATCTGGGCCTGTTCAACTTAGGCTAATTCTTATTTAAAGTTATGATTAAATTTCTGAACTTGTTTAAAAATTTGTGTTCTGACCCTTACATAATAAAATCTGTTATTCATATCTTGATTCTTCCCCAAACATATTTGCCATGTTGATGCTACCGTTGGCTGGCTTGGCGTGGGTGGAGAGAGCAGATGCTTGGTTTCACCCCTTGAACCTTCCGTTCCTCTTTAATGTAGTCTGTGGTTGCCATTGTAGTAGGGTATTAGTCATGTTGGGTGACTGGCACTTGTGTTGTACATAAGGGTCTTGGTTTACTTAGTTTTATTATCTAATGGGTGATATACAAGAGTATTTTCTCGATATGATCTGCTTAAAGATTGAAACCATAATAAGGAAGGTAGGACCTTAGCGAGTGTTACATAGGACCCCAAGGATTAGTGGACAATTACCACGAGGTATTGGCATTTTAAAGCACAGTATTTGAAAGGGCACTAGCCTGCCAATCTGGGGCGGGGGAATCAGAACGTACTAGCAGTAGACAGATGTCATTTTGTTTATATATATCCTTCACAATACTGCCAATCTAGCAATTTTGTCACCAATTGAAGTGAATTCCAACTGTCTTTTGGAGGAAGTACAAACATTGTGTTGCTTGAATTTGTAGATTTTGACTGATGCATGCTTTCTTAAATGTGATTGGACTGATGAGCAAAGATGTCTGAAGCCTCAAAATTAAGCAGCCACAAATTAACATTACATTGATATTTTAATGGTGTAACTTCTGTTTGAGGCCCTTTATATTCATTGTTCATTGCTATCCCAAGTTTGCGGGTCACTGCACGCCCACGGTTGATAATCGACAATGAATTTATCAGTTTCAATACCCACATCTGTGGTCGGATAGTCCTCAGCTTGTATGTTACTGAAGTTGGCAAGGTTATGCGTTTTCCTGAAGATTATCTAAGTCATGGGCAGTGGGTCTGTTGAAAATTGCTTTCATTAAGTGAGATCGTAACTTCTGGTGGAACTTACGAGTACTGCTTCTGCAAATAATGGCATCAAGCACAGTAGACCATGCCTCACTGCTGCTAGAAGTTGCTCATTCCATATTGTCAGTGAGAGATCCTAAGACTCTTTTTAAATTATCATTTATTTTCACTCAGTTTATGAATCCCTGGTCCATTGGTTGCATAGCACATTTTGTATTGGGCAGAAATCATGCTAACTTGACATTGGATAGCTCAAGATGTGGATGACAAGAATCGAAGTGTACACATTAGTTTCATTTTTTCGTTCTCTCATTAAAGGTTCTCAGCTATTCCTTCATTATCACAGCCACCATCCACGCCTTCTTGTTCGATTTCCACAAAACAGGAGGTTCGTTAATGTGTGTTTTTATGACATCTGGGTTTTTGAACGTTTCCTAAACAGGTGTGTTTTACGCACAAGGTAAGAAGAATAATCTGTCTCATCACAGTTGGCTATATAGGCTACTTGGGCTTGTAGCCTTCTGTAAAAGATGATAGTTTGACAGCTCATTCAGTCACAGTCTCTTTATTATCTCCAGCTTCACTTCAGCTAGTCTTAATAACAATAGTGTGTCTCATTTGAAAACTTTGATGTAAAGTCATCTTTCCCTAATTTTTCAGCATCTTCCTTAGCTTTCTTTTGATGCATAGGCCTGGAAACTTGAAAGTTCTTGATCTCATGCAAACAAACCAGTCCCACACAGTTTTGTGTGTTAAAAAAAACTATGTGCTTCTTTTTAATCCCACGAAAAATTACTGAGCTGCATGAAATTTGCTGAGTGCCTGCAATATGTACTCAATATCCTCCCTTAAGAATTTATACCAAATATCTGATGATGCTCGTCTTTTCCAATAGTTTCCTTATAATTGGTCACGCCTCCCAGCCGTATGTGGATGTGCCATCCAACAGAACAATTCACGTTAGGTTCACTTTCTTTTGTATGAGCTTAAAGAAAAATGAACCTTAAATACAGGGTCTTTATATTTGCTTGGCTAGGACTTTCTCACTCACTCGCTCCGCCTGTGACACCTCCGTTGCCGCTACCGCGTGCGCGTATGTACGGCAGAGTTGGTGCTTACAATCCGTATAATGCATTTTTACTCGACATGCTTACAGTAGATGCTGAAAATGTTCCCCATCTGCTGCCAAACATAATGGGCATCTACTTATGAAGTTTCCGGTTATTCCTGTTAATTTAGCTTCACTAAGGAAATAATGACCTTGACTCTATTTTTATCGTTTACTGAACATGTACGTTTGAATCTCTTTGCCAGTTGTTTCATTGTGATTGTGTATAGTGCTGTAATGCCGTATGTGAAATATTCCTTACATGAACGTGCATATCTGCACAATACGTTCATAAAGTGCAGTAAATTGTGCGCTAGAACAAGACAAAAGTTTCGAGTGAAATTTCCAGGGAGACCCATTCCCATAAATCGGACAATAAACAACTGGCAAAGAGATTCAAACGTACATGTTCAGTAAACAATAAAAATAGATGTTAAGGTCGTTATTTCCTTAGTGAAGCTAAATTAACCGGATTAACCGGAAACTTCATAAGAAGATGCCGATTATATTCGGCAGCAGATGGGGAACATTTACAGCATCTACTGTAAACATTGTGAGTAAAAATGCCTGATACCGATTTTAAGCACCGTATTCTGCCGAACATACGAGCGCGGCAGCCGGCAACTTAGGGGTCATTAGCGGAGCGCTAGAGCGAGAAAGTCTTAGCCAAGCAAATATAAAGACCCTGTATATTATAGTGTAGGAGTACACAACTACATTGAAATATACTGATTCTACAATACAATAAAATTAAAGCCAATTTTTCTTTATGTTTACACACAGGAAAGTTAACCTAATGTGAATTGTTCTGTTGGACAGCACATCCACACACGGCTGAGAGGTGTGACCAATCATATGGAAATTATTGGAAAAACAGAGCATCGTTAGATGCGGGGTATTAATTCTTAAGGGATGATATGTTCCAAGCATTTCCTTGCAGTGGAACAGGGAGTAATATAAAGCTTCCTGTAACTCGTAAGGAATTAAACTTATAAGTTATTTCTGAGCAGCGATTTTTGTTGTTTCACTTACCAGCAATTACCATCAGAGTTCCTTTTTGTTTATTTTTGGCAAGTCAGAAAAATCTCTAAAATTACATTGAGAAAAAAACTTAAATTTTAACATTCTGTTTCCGATTTCAAACATGAAACTCTTGTTGTAGGGGAACATTACAAATACGAGTGGACTCTCCTGTCTCAGCCCGAGGGTGTGAACAGTGGTACAATGAATGACCAGAATGGAGGCACCATGAAGCTGAGTAAACTCATAGAGGGGCTTTATATGTTTAAAGTGGCCGTGTCAGCTCCAGGAGCATATGGAGAGGCTTATGCGAATGTCACTGTGCTTCCACGTGAGTACTTTGGATCATCTGTTATACTTTTCCATTCACATTAAATAATACAATGTTTTTTGTTTTGTTATATAATCATTTATGCGGTAGATAGCATTGTTTGGCATTATCCTTAAACTTTATTTCAGAAATAATGCATTAATCGCTTACTTACACATTTTTAAATAGAACTAATTATTTTTGAAAGGCCTTTCTTTTATTTTAATTTTTTTTAGGATTATTTATTGTGGAAATATTAAAATTTTATTCGTTACAATAATTTAGCACTTATAGTATACTTTTTATATATATACACTAAAAATGATTTTTTAAGGTTATGCAAATATTTTTTGATATTACGAAGGACTATTAAATTAATGATATAAGTTACATGAAATTAATTTGAGCAATTCTTATCCATACCATGCTTGAATTCTATCAATATTATGCTGATAATTTTCAGCTAAGCGAATCAATCAACCACCAGTGGCCATAATCACACCACAAATTCAGACTGTGAAACTACCTAACACAGGAGCTGTATTGGATGGCTCCACAAGTAAAGATGATGACAATATCATTGGTTGGCACTGGGAACTGCAGCAGGGACCAATAGGCTACCAGCCACATCTTGTGGAGGCCCCCACTCTTCAGCTGGACAACCTGGTGCTTCCTGGCAACTACACATTCAGGTGTGTTTCAAATAATAGTGTACATGAGGGTAATAAACTTGAATAGATTAACTATTAAGCTGCATATCTAGAAATTACCATATTTGCTCGCGTGTATCTTGCACTTTTTTGACCGAAAATATGTGTGAAAATTTTAGGTGCGAGATATACGCGGGGAATTACCATATTCCCGAAAAAACACAAAATTTTCGATGTAACAGTAGGCCTACTTGCGCAACTGTTGTGGCGCGCTAATCGCTAATTCGAACGTCTCTCAAGGCGGCGAATTTAGCTAACCGCGGCCGAAGTCTAACGATGTACAGTGTGCTAACACTCACGCTGCGCCGTATGCTTGCACGCGGCGCCTCGATCCCTAATCGGCTCGTATCGAAGTTCGGATCAACTCGTTGTTGCTCGCTCTTCCTGTTAGTAACGCTTCGGGTAAGTTCCTGGACAATGACGACTGTTGTGGCTCGCTAAATAGAACGTGTTTCTACCTCAAGGTTATTACGTTCATTTATATGATGGCGTCAGTAATGAATGCGAGATATATGCGAGTACTTTTTTTTCCCCTGAAATTTCAAATAAAAAATGGGGTGCGAGATATACGCGGGGACAAGATATACGCGAGCAAATACGGTACTTTCTTCTCTTAAAGCAGTCATCCTTGAAGAGTTTAGAGTGAAGTCTCTAGAAGTTTTTCCCTAATTCATTGCCGAAATGTTCTTTTTTTTACCCCCAAAACAATTCTTTTCAACCTAAGTTAGTAAAACCCTCCTCTATTGTTGCTCAAAGTGTCATTTTTCTGCATCCATCATCCAAGTATGTTGGTCCCAACAAACCTTGACCCACCTATCGATCATTTTCGAGAATGAGTGTATTGACACAATAGCAATTCATGTGCAGCTTGCAATACCGTATTTACCCACATACATCTCACACCCCATTTTTAAAATTTGAAATTTCAGGGAAAAATTCCTCGCACATATCTCACATTAATTTCTGATGTTGTTGTAAAGATGATCATAATAATTTTGAGTTCGAATCTCCACTCACCAGACTTCACCCGCTGAAATGGCATCTTTAAATACAGCCATGCGAGAAGTAGTCTTAATCTTATTCCAACAAAATTTGGTAAATTGATAAATATATAATTCAAAATTTCGCAATAATTTGAATTTTACTTTGAACTTTGGTTCCATTGGATGTATATAGTGTATAAAATAACCAAAATTCAAAAGAAACATGTGTCCTTCGAGATGATTCAATTCTCTTGTATAATACAAAATATTAAGAGTTTGCTTGTAACATCCTTCTGCCAAAAGAGCATCTTAACAATGACCTGCAGTCTGCTCGACATACCTACAACTTGTCACCGCAGCGTTACGTCTGGTAAAGAGTTTTGTCCAATAGAGCTAGTGTCGTATCAATCATAAAACCAACACTTGACTTTTCCCTGTAACCAACCACTAACTTGTGACTGTTACTCCGCTACGACAGCGGAAACGTCAAAGTATCGAGGATGGCACCAAAGCATCACAATATTTTTTTCACCTACGATCAGGAATGCAGTGGGAAATTTCATCAAATGGGCCAGAAAGTGGTGCTGATTGCGTATACATATTTTTTCTGTTCCCAGTCACAAACTCTAAACAGCAGGAATCTCGCCAAATAGGTCAGAGAAAGCTGCAATCGGTAGGTGCTTCCATGCACTTTGCCCCTGCCTGCAACTCATTGTATACTGTGACAGGCAAGATGTTCCTTGACGTCCAGGAGGCCACTTACCTATACTGTCCGCAACACATTTTTCCTCCCTATATAGATATCTAAAACAATAACATATTGGCTCCAGGAAATCTCTTAGGTGTTCCAGGCAGGGTGTACCGAGTACCCACTTATGGGCTTGATTTGGTGCCCCTTGGTGAAACACCGTACAGATACGGAAAAAACCCTAAAAGATTTGCTGGAGTATTGAGAGTGTATTTTAGCCTAACTAAAGTATTATCAAAATCCTTTTCCTGACCCGTCCTGAAAATAAAGTACAGTAAATGGCCATTAGCTGCATAAATATAAAGTATTATCATCATCATCTTGCACAGTTTCCAGCCACTGGCCGGGTCTGTTTGGAACACAAGCCTCTCCAACGTCTTCTGTCTTCCCACCATCTCTCAGCCTCCACCCTTGTCCAGTCTTCTCCTCTCTTCTTCACGCTTTCTTCCACCCCCTTCAGCCACCTGTCTCTCGGTCTCTTTCCTTCCCACTTCGTCTCGTGTACTCTCCTGGGTATCCTCTTCTCCTCCATACGCTTTACATGTCCATACCATCTAAGTCTAGATTTCTCTATACCATCCTGTAATGGTTCCTCCTTCATTAATTCTCTGGTCCTCTCATTTCTTATTCTGTCCATCTTTGTAGCTCCAATACTGCTTCTCAAGAACCTCATCTCACTGCCCGGTCACTGCATGTGAGATTTTCGATGTGAAATGCCATGTCCTGTGGTTCGGATTCCACGTAAAATGGAGGTCCCGTGGCTTATGATCTCGAGATTAATGGTCACGTTAAACTACAAGCTTCCTTTTTCATCTCACTGGCCTGTATTTTGCTTCCTTTCATAACCCAGGTCTCCGATGCATACGTCAGGATAGGGACATAGTACGTCCGATATATGATGTTTTTGCTGTTCTGAGGGACATCCTTGCTCCATAACATGCTTCTCACACTCCTCCGAAATGCTTCTGCCTGCCTTCCCCGCTCATTTATTTCTCTATCGTTTCTTCCATTATCTTGTATCAGGCTTCCCAGATACTTGAAACTCTCCACTTTCTTCAGCTGTTCCCCACCAATTGTTATTCCCGTTGTGGTTCTTTCCTTCTTCCTTGTTGTGATCACCATCTCACTCTTATGTATGCTAAATTTCATCCCATATCCTTGTATTATTCCTTCCCATATGTCCAACTGTTCCTGTACCTCCTCCTCCTTGTTTCCCCAAATCATCAAATCATCTGCAAACACCATTGCTTTCATCTTTCCTTCCCCAATTACTTGTGCCACTCGGGTCATTATGTATTATCAGAAGGTGTAATTAAATAGTGGTATAAGATTCAGTATCTTCCTAGAAAAAGTGTGTTAAATTTCAGATTAACTGTAGAGGACTCGGACCATGCAACAAACTCGACGACAGCAAATATTACTGTCTTGAAGGTGACAGACTATCCTCCAGAGGCCAATGCAGGACAAGACATCATCGTGTACTTGCCACACAATAACCTGACTCTCAATGGAAACTTGAGTACTGATGATCGTGGCATTGCCAGCTGGGAGTGGACGAAGAGCCCCTCGGATCAGGACAAAGCCGTTGATATGCAGGTAACAGAATGTTCTCATCATAATTCCCTCTTTGCAAGCCTTGTCTGCTTCAATACCTCGCTAGTGAATCTTGAGGGATTAAGGCATCGAGGGAAAGCTGCTACAGGCAATCAAAAGTATTTATGTTATCAGTCTTCAGTGTGAGTTGATGGCAGGATGAGTTCTTGGTCTGAAGTTGTTACAGGAGTTCAACATAGCTGTAATATTTCACTGCTACTATTTATTTTATATGTCGACCATTCGTTGAAGGGCATAAACTGAGTGGGATTCATTTAGGTGGACACCAGGTAAGCAAATCTGAATTACGCTGATGATTTGGTTGTAATGACAGACTCCGTCGAAAGCTTACAAGCTAACATGTTGTAACTTAAACAGAAATGTACGGAGTATGGTATGAAAATCAGTATTCCTGAAACTAAGGTGAAGTTAGTATGGAAGAAACACAAGAAAATAGGATGCCAGGTAGAAGGAACTAAATTGGATGAGGTGGACAATTTAATGGTACTTAAAAAACTTCTTTGGCTCTGCATTCTCTCAGGATGGTAGTACTGTGAAAGGAATAGAGTCAAGTGAGTTCTCAGTTGCAGTCTACTCTATTCTGAAAAAGAAAAAAAAAAAGAAAAAAAAAAAAAAAAGTTAGTATAGTTGTGTGTTTGAGTCTTCAGTCTTTTGACTGGTTTGATGCAGCCCTCCATGTCTCCCTGTCCTGAGCTAATCGTTTCATCTCTACATAGCTCCGACACCCTACATCGGAGGCAATCTGTTTAACATATTCTAACCTTGGTCTACCCCTACAGTTTTTGTCCTCGACCCTTCCTTCCATAACTAAGCTTGCTATTCCTGGGTGTCTTAGTATGTGTCCTACCAACCTATCTCTTCTCTTCATTAGCAGTCGCCAGAAACATCTCCCCTCTCCCACTCGTCTTAATACCTCTTTGTTTGTAACCCTATCTACCCATCTGATCTTCATCATTCTCCTGTAACACCACATTTCAAATGCTTCAATTCTCCTCTTTTCTGCTGCACCAATAGTCCAAGTTTCACTTCCATAGAGCGCCACGCTCCAGACAAAGGCTTTCAAAAATGACTTCCTAATACCTAGATCTATATTCGATGTCAGCAGATTCCTTTTTTGTAGAAATGCTTTCTTTGCCTGAGCCAACCTACTTTTAATATCCTCTTTGCTTCGTCCATCACTGGTTATTCTGCTTCCTAAGTAACAGAAGTCTCCTACTTCCTTCAGCTTTTCACCTGCCAATTTGATCTCCATAGAGGTTTCTGATTTATTTCGGCTGCATTCTAGTATTTTTGTTTTACATTTATTTATTTATTTTCATCATGAATTCTTTCCGTAAGACGGAGTCCATACCATTCAAAAACTCATTCAAATCCTCTGGCTTGTCGGCCAAGATGACGATGTCATCAGCAAATCTCAGAGTTGAAATTATTTCTCCTTGAATCTTCACTCCCACTTTAAATTTTTCTCTAATTTCCTTCATTGCTTGTTCAATGTAAAGATTGAAAAGTATGGGTGATAAGTTGCAGCCTTGCCTTACACCTTTCTGAATACCAGCTTCTCTCTCATGTCCTTCAACTCGAATGACTGCTGTCTGTTTTCTGTACAGATTGTATATCACCCTCCTATCCCTGTACTTTATTCCAATTGATTTCAAAATGTCAAACAACTTAGTCCAATCAACGTTATCAAAATCCTTTTCTAAGTCTACAAAAGCCATGAACATTCTCTTATCTTTCCTTATTCTACCTTCTAAAATCAGCCTAAGACTTAGTACAGCTTCCCTTGTTCCTACATTTCTCCTGAAACCAAACTGGTCTTCACCCAACTCCGTTTCTATCTGGCTTTCAATCCTCTTGTAAATTATTCTAGACAGGATCTTTGAAGCATGAGTAATCAAGCTGATTGTACGGTAATCTTCACATCTGTCGGCTCCCATTTTCTTTGGTATAGGGATGATTACATTCTTCTTGAAATCAGGGGGTACCTCACCTGTCTCATAAATCCTACACACCAAGTGAAATAACCTGATCAGACCTTCATCTCCTATGCAGCGTAGCAACTCAATCGGTATATCATCTATGCCTGGTGCTTTGTTCCTGCTTAAGTCTTCCAAAGCTCTATCAAATTCTGATCTCAATATTAAATCTCCTTTCGCATCCTCATCAATTTCCTCCTCCCTTTCCATTACATGATTCTCAATCTCCTTTCCCTTATACAAACTCTCTATGTAAGCTTTCCATCTCTCAACCTTTTCTTCCCTATCTGTTAGAGGCTTTCCATTTGTGTCCTTAATATTACAGCACTTAGTCTTCTTTTCCCCAAAAGTATTCTTAATCCTTCGATAAGCTGTGTCTACTTTTCCTAATTTCAGACAATTTTCTATACCTGCACATTTCTCTTTCAACCATTCTTCTTTCGCTTCCTTGCACTTCTTGTTAACCTCATTTCTCAGACGTCTGTATTCTGCTTTCCCCCTTTCATCTCTTAGATTCTTGTGTTTCCGCCTTTCATCCATCAATTCTAGTATATCCTGAGTGATCCACGGTTTTCTACCTATTCTTTCTTTCCTACCAATGTTTTCTTCTGCGGATTTTGTTATTTCATTCTTCAAAAGTGCCCATTCGTCTGTAATTGAAGTTTGTTTAGGGTTTTTCATTAGTCCTTCCTTTATACTCTTCTTGAATCTTTCGTTTACATCCTTCTCTTTCAGTCTGTCTATTGCCCACCTTTTTGGCTTTTGACTTTTCTTCAGTTTCTTCAACTTTAATCTGCATTTCATTACAACCAGATTGTGATCAGAGTTTATGTCAGCACCAGGATATGTTTTACAATCCAAAATCTGGTTTCGAAACCTCTGCTTGACCATAATGAAGTCGATTTGGTAACGCCCTGTATCTCCTGGTCTCATCCATGTGTATATTCTTCTATTGTGGTTATTGAATAAGGTGTTAGCTATGACCAATTCATGCTCGGTGCAGAATTCTACCAGCCTGCTTCCTCGATCATTCCTTTCACCTAATCCGAAATTTCCTACTATCTTCCCTTCTCTCCCTTTTCCTACCACAGCATTCCAATCTCCCATTACTATAACATTTTCATCACCCTTGATATACCTCAGAATTTCGTCTATTTCTTCGTAGACCTTTTCAACATCCTCATCATCAGCTTGACTGGTAGGCATATAGACTTGTACCACTGTAGTGCAGGTAGGTTTTGTATTGATTTTTGCTACAATAATCCGTTCACTATATTGTTCATAATATTCCACCCGCTGTCCAAGTTTCCTACTCAATATGAGGCCAACCCCTGCTTGGCCATTGTTTGATTTAGTGCTAATGACCCTATAGTCTCGTGACCAAAAGTCCTGTTCTTCCTGCCAGCGCATTTCACTAATCCCAACCAAATCCAACCTCAACCTATCCATTTCCCTTTCTAAGTTTTCTAACCTTCCACTTCCTAGCGGACTTCTAAACACGCTCCGATCCGTAGAATGTCAGATAGTATAGTTACATCGGTCAATATTAGAGTGACCTTGCTGTATGGAAGTGAGAGCTGGGTGGATTCAGGATATCTGATACATAAGTTGGAGGTAACTTATTTAAGGGTAGCACGAATGATTGCTGGAACAAATGGATGGAAGCAATGGGAGGAGGGTACTCTTAATGAAGAGATAAAGGCTAAATTAGAAATGAACATGCTAGATGAAGCTGTCTGTATGAGCCAACTCAGATGTTGGGTGTTAATGTGATGAGAATGGGAGAGGAGAGATGTCAAGGAACTCTACTGTAGAGGGTAAGAGAAGCAGAGGTAGACCTTGGGGGGGTTTGGTTGGTTAGATTCAGTGTTTAATGATTTCATGGCAAGAGGTGTAAGGGCTGAGGAGGTCGCATTGCTATCTGCTAATAGGAGATAACTGAGGTGACTCACTCACAAACTGAGGCTTGCAGTCTAGACTGGATGCTGATAGGCAAAGCAGTACCAAATGAAAATTAATGATTCCCTATACTGCTTAACAAGTAGTTCCGTGAAGAACTATACAGCCTATTTTCATATATCCTACTCATGTTAATTGCCTCTATCAACAAACAAAATTTCAGTTTGATTGTTGTAATAGATTCGTAGATATTGAGAACCATCTAAATATTTCAGATGGTCGCAATGTTGGATTTTATATATGTACTATTACATGAAGATTATTGTGTACGTGTGGTATTCAAACTTCAATCGCATGATTAGGACAAAAGAAGTAAAAACGAAATTTTAAAATTTCGCACAGCTGCTCTCTTGTGGTTATGAAAACAATTGATATAAATTAGATGCCAGTGGATTAAAATTTGTATAAGCATTTACCTTACAAAGTTTCACTGCACTCCTCTTAGTGGGGTTGACTGAAATTCAGCCTCAACGTATATTCGGGTGCACACAGTATTTCATAATTAGGAAGGTAACTGAACAAAACTTGCAAATACATTTTGATTTAATTTAACTCGCCTTTTCTACTAAAATCTATATAAGTTCCGTAATATACTTAATTTCTGAAGGTGAGGCACAATTTCAGCATCCACTGGAGTCTGTATCTCCATATTACTGTGGATATGCAGTCAGCATCTTCTCACTGTGTGAAGGTCAAGTATCGTTTTGATGGAGGGCTTTTCAACCTAATTCGTCTCCTTGCCCGAGCCAACCTACTTTTTTTTATCCTCTTTGCTTCACTGGTTATTTTGCTTCCTTAGTATCATAAGTCTCCTACTTCCTGTAGCTTTTCACCTGCCAATTTGATGTCCATGGAGGTTTCTGATTTATTTCGGTTGGCATTCCAATATTTTTGTTTTACATTCATTAATTTTCATCATGAATTCTTTCCTCAAGACGGAGTCCATACCATTCAAAACCTCATTCAAATCCTTAGGCGTGTCAGCAAATCTCAGAGTTGAAATTATTTCTCCTTGAATCTTCACTCCCTCTTTAAATTTGTCTCCCAATTTCCTTCATTGCTTGTTCAATGTAAAGATTGAAAAGTATGAGTGATAAGTTGCAGCCTTTCCTTACACCTTTCTGATTACCAGCCTCTCACTCATGTCCTTCAGCTCGAATGACTGCCGTCTGGTTTCTGTATAGATTGTAGGTCACCCTCCTATCATCATCATCATCATCATCTTGCACAGTTTCCAGCCACTGGCCGGGTCTGTTTGGAACACAAGCCTCTCCAACGTCTTCTGTCTTCCCACCATCTCTCAGCTTCCACCCTTGTCCAGTCTTCTCCTCTCTTCTTCACGCTTTCATCCACCCCCTACAGCCACCTGTCTCTCGGTCTTCCTCTCGGTCTCTTTCCTTCCCACTTCGTCTCGTGTACTCTCCTGGGTATCCTCTTCTCCTCCATTCGCTTTACATGTCCATACCATCTAAGTCTAGATTTCTCTATACCATCCTGTAATGGTTCCTCCTTCATTAATTCTCTGGTTCTCTCATTTCTTATTCTGTCCATCTTTGTAGCTCCAATACTGCTTCTCAAAAACCTCATCTCACTGGCCTGTATTTTGCTCTTCTCCCTTCCTTTCATAACCCAGGTCTCCGAGGCATACGTCAGGATAGGGACATAGTACGTCCGATATATGATCTTTTTGCTGTTCTGAGGGACATCCTTGCTCCATAACATGCTTCTCACACTCCTCCGAAATGCTTCTGCCTGCCTCCCCCGCTCATTTATTTCTCTATCGTTTCTTCCATTATCTTGTATCAGGCTTCCCAGATACTTGAAACTCTCCACTTTCTTCAGCTGTTCCCCACCAATTGTTATTCCCGTTGTGGTTCTTTCCTTCTTCCTTGTTGTGATCACCATCTCACTCTTATTTATGCAAAATTTCATCCCATATCCTTGTATTATTCCTTCCCACACGTCCAACTGTTCCTGTACCTCCTCCTCCTTGTTTCCCCAAATCATCAAATTATCTGCAAACACCATTGCTTTCATCTTTCCTTCCCCAATTACTTGTGCCACTCGGGTCATATGTCATCCATCACCACAATGAAAAGTAACTGTGACAATGCACTTCCTTGTTTCAGGCCATTTCTCTGTTCCAACCAGTCCGATCTCTCTCCTCCCACTTTCACACAGCTCACGCTTCCCTTGTACATCTCCTTTATCCTCTTTATAGTCCATTTCTCTACTCCTCTATCCTCCAGGGACTTCCATACTTTGTTTCTGCATACACTGTCATATGCTTTCTCAATGTCCAGGGAGGCCATCAGTAGATCTGTTCCATACTCATAGTGCTGTTCTTGTAACTGCCTTACAGCAAAAATCAAATCCACTGTGGACCTTCCTGCTCCGAAGCCATGTTGTTCTTCCCTCATCCCTCCTTCTATCCTTGTCCTAATTCTCCTTTCCAAAACTTTCTCGAAGATCTTTGCACAATGACTCATCGGTGTTATTCCCCGATAGTTTCTGCAATCTGTTCTACTACCTTTCTTGAAGATCGTGACAATTATTCCTTTTTTCCAGTCCTCGAGGGTCTTCTTTTCCTTCCATGCTGTCCTCATCACTCGGTACAACCATTGTATCCCCACCTCTCCTGCTGCTCTCACCATCTCCACACTCAACTCATCCACACCCGGTGCCTTCCCTCCTTTCATCTTTTTCACTGCATCTTCCACTTCTTTCCATGTTAAGTCCTTTTCTGTTTGCAGTTCATCTTCCTCTTTTCAGATTTCTTCCTCCTCACCATCATTTCCATTTGGGTTCTGAAGTTCTTCAAAATATTCTTTCCACATTTTCTTCAGTTCTTCTCTATTTTCTATCTCTTGTCCCCTTTTGTTCACCATTCTAACATAATCCGTAGGATCCTTCCACCTCTTATTTTTTTACCATCCCATACAGGACCTTTTTTGTACCTTCACTATCCTCCTTCATCATCTTTGTCCACTCTTCCATCCACTTTCTTCTCTCCTCAGCCACTACTCTCTTCGCCTCTTTCTTTCTTTCCTGGTACTCTTCCCTTGTCTCTACCGTCCTATTTTGATACCACCTCCTAAATAGGGTGACCAGATCTAGTACTGTGAAATAGAGGACAACAAAGGAAAAAAAAGAGGACATTAAGGGAAAAAAGAGGACAAATCTAAAAGTAATAAAACCATATAAGATACGATAAAAAATGTTATGAAATTCAAAATGTATTAATTACATTAATAAACTTAGAACATTGCCACTGAAAATTTATATTATTCTGAAATTAAAGACCTGAAATTACACTTTATTTGTATTTGTATTTATATGAGGATGATATTCATGCTAACAGTTTAGGTCTGTCCAACAGATATTTATAGGAGTATTCCTTAAAATTGTACTGCACCATTAATAGACCTTTCACAGATTCTATTTGGAATCTGTTTCTTTCATCTGTCCATTGAGATGAAATCAATGAGAAATCCCTCTCCACATTAGCATTGTGACCTGGGATACAAAATAATATTCTGCAATTTTAAGGAGCTCTGAGTAGCATTCGATATTTTCACTATCATTGAAATGTTTTGCCCATTTCTGACCACTAGTTAATTTAAGATATTCGCTGTTATTTGAAAACTTCTCTGTAAATTTACTCAGATTACAAAGCTGATCAAAACATTTTGCATCATCAATGTGAATACCTTTCCCTTGTAAATACATAATAATCTTTTCAACATCAGTGTATTCCATCTTCTTTAAAGTTAAACTCATCCACATGAAACAACTGAAATCATCAAATTATGTTACCCATTTTGTCAAATATTTCAAACATACGAGTACTTTATATAACATCAATGCTTCATTCATAAATAAATCTGCTTCCTTATCAAGCCCCTCTTTTCGAACATTTTCTACTACATCTTTCACCTTCAATAAAATGAAAAAACCTTCATATCTATTTTGAAGCATAACCTTGACACTTTCCAACACATTCATGATTTCTAACACAGATCTATCTATCTATCTATCGTATGGCTTTTAGTGCCGGGAGTGTCCGAGGACATGTTCGGCTCGCCTGAGTCTGTAGCTGCTTCCTGCGGACACCCTAAAAGGTGAGCTACAAGTTCCGTTCAATTTCAAGTAGTTCCAACTTTCGCCATCAGATATCAATGATACCTAGTGGTGAACGTTGGAACTTTGATAGAGCGTTCTGACGAAATCTAACCTAACAATTTTGCTTTACACAAGTTTAGTCTGTGAAAGGATCTTTTACATGCCATAAATCTATGACATGGGACCACCGGCTTTACTTCCCCTCCGAAGGAAGGCATACTGAAGGATTTTTAACGCTCTTAAAAAATCCGACGACTTCGACCGGGTTTGAACCCGCTATCTTGGGCATAGGAGTTCAGCATGCTACCGACTACGCCACCGAAGCCGACTTCTAACACAGAACTCTCTTCTCTCTCTATTATCAAAGTCTTTGCGTGAATTATTGACATTAGAGAATGCAGGTGCCACAAATAAGCTTCTCACAAGTTATTTCCAAAAAAACATTAATGAGAAGTTTTGGAGGATTTGGCACTGATAAGAAGTAAGACTTCAATGGAAGAAACATTTCCAATAATCTGTCAACAGCGGGGAACAGAGATAGCCATCTTGTCTTGCTCTGGGAGAGTAATTGTTGAAAATTGGTATCAACAAATTCACAATATGACTTCAACTGTTCAGTTCTTACAGTGTAAATTGAAAGATAATTATACAAGTTAACAATAATACAATCTATGTCCACAGATAAAACATCAGTTCCATGTTGAATTGTATTATTCAATTTATGAGCTAGGCAACCTACACCTACCATATTCCTATTGACAACATCCTTTATGTTCCAGCAAAGGCCACACATTTCTCTACAATACCTAAACTAGACAAGGTAGGTACTTAATACACCCTGCAATATGTTCAGCCTTCTCATTAGCAGTTGTCTTTAGTTCTACAACCTTAGTTTTAATACCACCTAGTTTATAAACGAAATATTGAACGAGAATAGGAAACATTTTCAGACTTCCGTGATTACTTCCATCCGTACACATTCCATAACAAGATATACCTTTCATACATTCTACTGTAACATCAACAGCATGTGGGCCTATTACACTGTTTATTAAACTTTCAGTTTTGGTTCTAGCTGAAGATATTATTTTGGCCACTTCCGAATCATAATAAATTGTCTGGTTCAATTTGGGTGTGCAGTCCATTGATGTGTAGGAGGAATGACGACGAACGGTATGGAATGCTAATGCTCCTTCCGCAGCTAAAACGCGATTCGTTAATGCTGTAGTTGATGTGGGAAAAAGCTTGTCTATAGTCTGCGAACTGCCGCAGCCTTGTGCTCTTTTTGAAATGTGGCTATCCAAATCTTGAGAACCTACGAAATTAAATGAAAATTTTATATAAATAACGCTGTTTTAATATTTTTTTGTTTTTTATTAACTAAAACAATAAATTATAGAACTTACCATGATTTGCTACCGAGATGAAAGTTGCAGTTGGGCAAATTTTACATTCTGCCTCATAATCATTACTTCCAAGCTTGAAAGCAGGATATTTGGTTTTCAAAGCATCTGTAAACTTGCACTTTCTTTTAGGCAAATTTCAAACTGGCAAACACACAACCACGCCGCAAGACTGCCATTCAACGGAGCACAAACACAGAAACACATTCCCAAACCTTGTGTAGACCGGAAACAAAAATAGTAGCGCTGCACATCGGTAAAAAATTAAACTATTGCCATGGCGCCAATATAAACTGCGAAAAACTAAAACATACATACATTCATGGGATAATATAGTAAATTAATAAAAAAAAAAGGAGGACATTTAGGCAATTTTAAAAATTGTTCGCGGACAGAGGACAGAGACTTAAATTGGAGGACATGTCCGCGAAAAAGAGGACGTCTGGTCACCCTACCTCCTAAAGGCTCTATTATCTTTCCTTACTATATCTTTTGTTTTCTCATTCCACCATGGTGTTTCCTTCCACCTCTTCTTACTACTTGTCCTCCCACATACTGCTTCTGCTGCACCTACTAGTGTCTTCTTAAATCTAGCCCATTCCTCTTCCACCCCTCTTTCTTCATCTGTTGGAATTCCTTCCTTTACCGTTTTGAGGTACTCGACCTTTCTATCTCCTTCTTTCAGTTTCCATATCCTCATACGTCTTTCCTGGTTCTCAGACCCTTTCTTCTCCTTACTCCCTCTCAGGTTCATTACCAGCAATCGATGGTCGCTATCCAGGTTCTCCGATGGTTTAACCTTGATGTCCGTGATGTTCTATTTAGTTCTTTCTCATACAGTATATAGTCGACCACCGACTTCCTGGTCAAGTCATCACTGTACCATGTGATTTTGTGGCTCTCTCTTTTCTTGAACCAGGAGTTCCCAACTAGCAGGCTGTTCCTTTGGCAGAAGTCCAACAGTCTCTTTCCTTCCTCATTTCTTCCGCCCCAACCCTCTGGTCCTAGAACACTCTCATAACCTTGTCTTTCTCTTCCTACATGGGCATTCAGATCCCCCATAACAATCATATTTCTTCCTACCAGCTGCTTCTGCAATTCCTCTTCAAACTCCTCCTTCTCTTCAAAGGCGCAGCCTACTTGTGGAGCATACACTTGCACTATTTCTACAGTCTCTCCCCTCAGTGCTACTTTTACTTTCATCATCCTATCATTTATCCTCCTCACTTCTTCTTTTAAACCATCTCATACTACTACTCCCACTCCATTCCTCTTTCCCTCTTCATTCCCACTCCAGTACAGTCTATAGCCTTTTCTCAGTTCTCTCCTTCTTTCCCCTTTCCACTTTGTTTCTGGCAATCCCAATAAATCCAACTTCCTTCTTTCCATCATATCCACTATCTCCTCCACCTTCCCCGTCAGCGTTCTTATGTTTAAAGTTCCAAATCTTAGTCCGTTTGTACAGCCGTGTCGTCGTCTATTATATCCATCATGTCTGAGGCTCCTATCCCTGTACTTAACTTTATTCCAATCGTTTACAAAATGTCAATTTTGCCCAATCAACATTATCAAAAGCCTTTTCTAAGTCTACAAATGCCATGAACGTTCTCTTATCTTTCCTTATTCTACCTTCCAAAATCAGCCTAAGTACAGCTTCCCTTGTTCCTACATTTCTCCTAAAACCAAATTGGTCTTCACACAACTCCGTTTCTCTCTGGCTTTCCATCCTCTTGTAAATTATCTAGACAGGATCTTTGAAGCATGAGTAATCAAGCTGATTGTATGGTAATCTTCACATCTGTCACCTCCTACCTTCTTCGGTATAGGGATGATAACATTCTTCTTGAAATCACAGGGTACCTCACCTGTCTCATAAATCCTACACACCAAGTGAAATAACCTGATCAGACCATCATCACCTATGCAGCGTAGCAACTCAATCAGTATATCATCTATGCCTTGTGCTTTGTTCTTGCTTAAGTCTTCCAATGCTCTGTCAAATTCTGATCTCAATATTAAATCTCCTTTCACATCCTCATCAATTTCCTCCTCCCTTTCCATTACATGATTCTCAATCTTCTTTCCCTTATACAAACACTCTATGTAAGCTTTCCATCTCTCAACCTTTTCTTCCCTATCTGCTAGAGGCTTTCCATCTGTGTCCTTAATATTACAGCACTTAAAAATTGCTTTTAGACTTACTATTGTCTCACTAACAGCTTTACATTGCACATGAACAAATATATTTTTTATGAGGATAGTTGTCTGTTTTTTTTTTTGCCAAATTCTTAGTTTAATACTAAAATGAAAAATATTTAAATCCTCAAACACAATTATTTATTATATAAATTCTAACAAAGTACACATCATTATTGAATGCCAAACATTCCAGGTTATTAATTATCTTGAAAAAGCGGCTTCAGTGGCGTAGTTGGTAGCATGCTGAACTGCTGTGCCCAAGATAGCGGGTTCATACCCGGCCGAAGTCGTCGGATTTTTTAAGAGGGTTAAAAATCCTTCAGTATGCCTTCCTTCAGAGGGGAAGTAAAGCCGGTGGTCCCATGTCATAGATTTATGGCATGTAAAAGATCCTTCCACAGACTAAACTTGTGTGAAGCTAAATTGTTAGATTTCATCGGAACACTCTATCAAAGTTCCAACGTTCACCACTAGGTATCATTGATATCTGGTAGTGAAAGTTGGAATTACTTGAAATTGAACGGAATTGTAGCTCACCCTAAGGGTGTCCGCTGGAAGCAGCTACAGCCTCTGGCGAGCCGAACATGTCCTCGGACACTCCCGGCACTAAAGGCCATACGATAAATAAATAAAATCTTGAAAAAGCATTGAACTTGTCTCTCTCTCTCTCTCTTTTTTCTTTTTTTTTAGGAATCCCCAATATTTCACACTCGTTTATAACCCGACCTGTCTGCTTTTTGGAGACAGTAATAATAGAGCTGGCCTCGAAGAGAAAGATGATGTATTTATCTCAAAATGTCAATTTTGGACTTGCCTGGTTTTTGGAATGGACGCTTCAATTTATAGTATTATCTTGTTAAAAGCCATTTTTCAGTGTTGCCTTCGTAATCAAAATTTATTGCTCTTCATTGGTCAACATGATTGTATCCAATTGTAATGTGTTCCCCAATCCTGAAAAAAAGAAAAAAATGTTCACGAGATTAAAACATTCACTTGGACGACTAGTTTTGATTGTCAAGCAATCATCAAATTCTTTACACTTAGATTATTAAATCTTGACAAGTAGTGCAAATTTATAATAACTGCTGTAACTAAATAAGTGTAGCCTATATATTGTAAATGCCATCACCCACATACTTGTAGACATAGATTTAATAGCCTAAGTGTAAAAGACCTGATGATGATTGCTTGACGATCGAAACTAGTCATCCAAGTGAAATTTTTAATCTCATGTTATTTTTTTCCCCCCCAGGATTAGGGAAACACCCATTACAATTGGGCTGAAAAGTTAAAGTTTGAAGTTAAATTTAATTTTGATGGGACACGCTGGGATGCAGTAGTAACTTTATTTTTATAGCTCCTTCCATATTTCTGAATATGTTAATGTTTTAGGGAATTAGTTGATCGCAAGTCATTGCATCAATTTGTTCCAGAATACCCGTACTCCTTATCTTCAACTGTCAAACCTCGAGGAAGGAATGTATACGTTTGTACTGAAAGTGACTGACACTTCTGGGCAATCCTCATCTGCTGATGTCCATGTGTTTGTGAAACCACCTACTAACAAGCCACCTGTTGGTGAGTTCAGAACATGAATATAGATAGCTTTGGAGCCATTTTACAGTGTTGCCGTATTGACAATTAATATTGAAGCTTTCAGTTGGTTAACACAATATAATTCCAATTATAGTACAACCCTGTAATCCGTCTGGGACTGAGGATATGGTCGGAACGCAAAATGGTCGGATTGTCAGAAAGTACAGAAAAATATGGATTTACATAAAAATAAACAGTCCCTGTACCCAAGATATCGGGCTTTCTTTCTTGGTAGAACCACATCCATAATGCGTTGTCAAGCAGTTCAAGTTTTGGCTTTATCAATGTTTTGTGATTCATAAGAGCATTTTCACCATCAATTGTCACTGTACATAATTCAATGTCTTTCCGATTTCCTCTCCAATCTTTAATTGTTGTAATGCCTACATTGAGTTCCTTGGCAATTTTTTTGAGTGATTCCCCATTGTCCAGTCTTCGTAGCACTGCCAGTTTTTCATTTAATAAAAGAGTAACGTGTTTACGTTTCACTCCTGACATGTTGAAAAGAAAACGCACACAACTGTACAGTATATACAATGTACATAAAACAAATTACTGTACAGTACTGTAAAGAACACAGAAGAACAGTGTCGTAAAACCAACAAACAGAAAGCACTAAAAACTTCACAGTGCAGTACGTACTATACAAAACGTGGACAACGACAGATAGGAGAAAATGACGGAGAACTAAAACGCACAAGTGGTAACAAGTACAGTGGAATCTCGTTAGCACGTTCTCGGTTACGACGTTTTCCCGTTTAGCGCGATGATTTTCTCAAGTCCCAGTCCCAATTCTACAAAATACATGTTGATATATCCCCTTAATACGTTCTCTATTCCCGCTTACGACGATCAAATTTCCGTTGTACTATTTGTAAGCGAACCGGATTTTATTCTTATTTCATTATAAAATTCGACTTCTGGAAAACACAACGCGATATTGCCTCATATTCTCTGATAGTTATTGACAGTGTAGATGATTTTATTGTGTATGACGGCGTAGAAGTGGCTATAGCTATGACGCAACACAGGTGACGTGTCTCTCTCCCGCTGCCCTTCCATCCCTTCCCTTTGTTTATTTCTCACGTAGGCGCATTATTGTCTTGTGTTCCGCACTATTGTCTTCTAGTTCTTAGTGTTCACGTCCAGTTATGACCTATTTTATTGCGTGTTTCATAATGGATGAGAAGAAAGTACGGCAGATAACTAATGATGAGAAGGTGAAATACATTCGAGACGTGGACTGCAATCCTCACTTGAAGCATGTGGATATAGTGCGAAAGTGGAACATTCCTCCGTCTACACTGAACACGATTCTCGGCAAAAGGAAGGAAATCGAACGTGCATTTGAAGAAGGTGTGAGCTGCAAAAGGAAACGTTTGCGAGAGGGACAGTTTCCTGAACTAGAAAGCGCTTTATTGAAGTGGTTCAAGCAAGCCCGTGCTTCAAACATATTCGTGCGTGGTCGCCGGCAACGGAGTCGTCACTGGCGGAGCGCGAGAGCGAGAATGTCCTTGCTGATCAAATATAAAGAAAGACCCTGTATTATATGTGTTTGGAAGCGGATGGGGAATATTTTCAGCATCTACTGTAAATCATGGCCAGTAAAACTGCATGGTAGGCTACTGATTTTAAGCACCGTATTCTGCCGTAGGCCTACATATGTGTGCTTGGTCGCCGGCAACTGAGCCGTCACTGGCGGAGCGCGAGAGCGAGAATGTCCTTGCTAAGCAGAAATAAAGACCCTGTATTATACTGTAGTGTTGAGGTACAGTTATTCATTTTTATGTTATTTATTCCGTGTAAGTTACTGATAACCTATGTTTATGTCGTGACTAGTAGTGCATATAATCACTTACTAAGGTCGGCGATTTAACGTCCATATATACGCCGCGTTCTTTCTTATACGTTGTAAATGCAGTATGGCGTTTTTCGGTAGTACGTTTTCCCGCATATGACGTCCAAATTTTTCAGTCCCTTGGAAAACGTACTAACGAGATTCCACTGTACCTGTAAACAACAATTGCGCGACGGGTAGCGAGTCACCGCTACGAGTCGGGGCAAGTTCGGTTCGAGCACGGTCGGATCAACCTCAGCGACGGACTAGCCGAGGGCGGACAAGAGGGGTTCTACTGTACTGGAACATGTGGAAAAAAAAAATTACTTATGATTAAGATATATATATATATATTTGTTATGGACTATAGAAGAAGGAAACTAAGGGATGACATGTTTCGCTCGTCAAGTTGTAGCAGTTTTGCTAGCCCTATGTCGGTAGTGACAAGTGTAACAGTTTGACCCTCACGTTGAGCGACAAGTGTAACGGTTTACCTTTGCCTAAGCTATGTTGTTTTAATGGGCGCCAAGACCTCAATGCAATGCTGAAATCTAAATTTGTATTTAACAACGTCTAGCTCTGGTAGAACACCTTCAAGAATCTATTCACTCAGATCGTGGTATGATTTGATCATTAACCCAACAAACAATTGTATCAGGAGAAGGAATTGGTCTATATCTAATGCTACCTACTGAAAGCAAAGATTGCTTTGTAAAAGAAATGAATTTATTATATAAAACAAGTATAGCAAAATGAATAATAATAATAATAAGTATAAAATTTAAATTGGAGCGTTGTGATTTGAATATTACCGATAGAAAATTACGTGAAAACGGAGTCTGATAAATTACTGATTTTACTCTTATTCCCAAGCTATGAAGTTATTGAAATATGAAATATAAAACAAAGAGAAATGAGAGATTGCGTATTTCTGCGTCATTCGCGCTTACCACTGGAAATAGCCGAAGCCTTTCCCTCGTGCTGGATGATGCTGTGAGCTTCCCACAGTCTCCTGGACGTCGACATCTTTGTCGATATTTGAAGAGATTCTGGTAGATTAGATAATTCTATGGTCCGTACATCGGACCCAAACACTCGTACAACCACACTGGTTAAGTTTTACAAAAGTTAGTCCTCCACTCCACGGTACATCGGAGCCACTCCCGCGTACAACCGTACTCGTTAAGTTCTATACAGATAGTCCTCGTTCCACGGAACATCGGAGCGACCCCCGCGTATAACCATACTCGGCAAGTTCTACACTGATTGTCCTCGTTCCACGGAACACTGAACGATATATGCACCCGTCGCATCCCCACTCTTCATCCGACTTCTAGCTTGCGTGGTCTCCACTGATTGGCTGCTCCCTACGCGCTAGATCCCCACTCTGGCTCATTACACTCGGCGGGAGGGAGAAGTCGTTTTCCGTTCCATACATTCGCCTTTCCTTGACGCTGCGACCCAGGATTGCGTCATGCTTTCCGACAAGATTAAGCGTGTACTTGAATTCCCAGTGAGTCACGTCTCTCGATATACCCTAACTGACGAAAACTCCGTAAAATTCCTCAATCACATAATTTTCTATGATATTGTCGTTCGTAATAATTTGCTTGATAGCGTTTTCTAAGACATAGAAAACCTATCTGAATGCTAATAATTTTTATAAAATGCTCCGAAAATATCTTAATAATAATTATAATAAATTAATAATAATAATAAATTAACATGAAAAATTCTCTTGGCTGAACAATTTGCCGCGTAAATAAATATAGAATGGCTTCCTACTGACTTATGCCAGTTGCATAAAAACCCCTCGAAAAACACGTTACATATTCGCCTCGGATCATCGGATGATTTACCGTGACGACTGTCCATTATCCGATTATCCCAGACACGTTAATAAACCCCATCCAAAATACATATTACATAAATGAGATCACCCTAAATTACAGATATATACACTCATAATTTTTCTTCACGCACTTTGCGTCAAAGTTTGTTGTCACTATGGATTGCACTTTGCAACCAGTCCAATGTTTTACATATAGAATAGTGTTCCACGGATATTTCCGCCTCTCAAATTTCTCTATGTTGGAAAAATAGACATAATTAATGTGTGAGCACTATGTATTTATGTCGTCATATCACACGCATTGAAGGTGTTCTGATATATTTATATCACCATAGAACTTCCTAATTTCACTGGAGGTCCCTTCCTTATGGTGAAATTTAATCTCACTTATCACTGAGCACACGATCACACTATTGTGGCAGCGCATCGTGACCATAATACTTAATCTCTCTTTAAAGTAGATTAAATTAATATTGACTTCTGAAAAAAAAAAACAGTAAATGCGCATTACATATAACACCTAATATTTCTGTGCCGTAATCGCCCTGTCTTGTTAAGTTCCCGTAGACCATATTCTACTTAATACTAGATCTCAACACAGATCAGTTCTCCTCACACAAATGAAACCATTGTACAAATTACCTTTAAATTACACACTTACAAATCTTACATGGCGAGGCCGTAAACAGAAATCACGTGTGCAGATATGTATGAGTTTCATGAAGGACTCTCTCGCCTTCTGATGGCCCATCTTTTGCCTCGTGGACGCCTTAAGCAAAAATACCCTGTTCAAGCGCTCGCCCATCTCTAGGAGCCAAATGGGAATTCACCAGCGCTACCAAATTCTGGCCTTGGTGTATCGAGACATTTTAGTGCTCAAGAGCATCCGACAATCCCGTCATATTTCCCTGTACCTTAAAAACTCTCATTTACTTACATACTACCCCCCTGTGTGACTTCTGATACGCCTGCCTGGAAGACCATCTCCTCCCTAGCACCAAATACCACACTTACTCATTTGATAGGCTGGCTCGCCAGCTAAACATCCTCACTTTATGACACATACTTTCGGAGACTATGTATATTATACGTCCCGTATAATCTGTTTCCCTCACTATCCTCCAGCACATATGCTGTTTTCCCAATACGTTTGGAAACTATAAATGTTTCTGCGTCACCTCCGTGCAACCTTGCAAGTGGCTCCCTTAAATTTAACGTCATCACGTTGCTCCACTAGCATATTACTCAGTGTCTGTAACGATGCCCTGTTGCTACTGTCCACACATGCTAACCCTACTTTCCTCTGGTGTAGCACCTCTACTTGACATCCTATGACCTAAAAATGTCATTTCTGACTGACAGAATGACGACTTAGACAGCTTCAAAGTGAACCCTGCCTGATCTAACTTCTGAAAAACTATATTTAAATGACGTAGATGCTCCTCAAAACTGCGTGAACTAATTACCATACCATATCATCCATGTTTAAAGCCCTAATTAAAGCTGCTGAACTACTCTTTAACCCATAAGGTGTTCTACAAAATTGATAAAGGTTATATTTATGACTAAAAGCTGTAAATGGTCTATCTTCGTACATAAGTGGCACTTGCCAAAAACTGGAACTCAAATCTACACAAGTGAAATACTTCTTCCCCTCAAATGTTTGCATTAATTCCTCTATTGACATAGATTTCAGCTGATCTGAACTAATTCTACTGTTAACCAAACGAGCGTCTAAACAAATACGAACTGTGCCATCGGTTTTGGGTACCGTGATCAAAGAATTAACATACGGACTATTAGAGTGCTCAATAATCCCATCTTCAAGCATCTGGTTAATTTGTGCCTCAACTGCACTCTGATAAGCGAAAGGTACAGGATATCTATGTCCTGTGAATACTGACCTATCAATAACGTTCAATGAATGGGTATAGCAATTGGCCACACCAATGCGATCCTCAAAACTCTCCTATTACACAATAACACATCATAGAGCCGAACACATTGTTCCACCTCTATATTACCCTGAAATGCAGCATCACGTAACGAGTCCTCTAGACTTCCGTTCGTAATCACACTGCCCACAAAACATGGAGAACCCCGCTCTACGGCTGGCGATATCTCATTTAAAGTACAAATCACACCTACAATACTACTCCTCTGAATATGGTCATTGAACGCTACTTCTACTTCAGAATCTCCCCATTTAAATTTCAAACTCCCTACATCATAACATAAGTTACCAGACACTCTACTTAGCCACTCTGAACCCAAGATAACACTGAATACTAAATTTGGAATTACAAGGCAAATCTGCTTCTCTACATGATTATTAATTTTAATGTCTACTAAAACTTGCTTAGAAATTACTTTTGACCTCTTCCCAACAGCTGTGATAACAAAAGTGCTTTTAATTGGCATCTCCTCAAAATTTACTCCAGTTCCTTTCATTTTATCATAAAATGAACTACTTATGCAACTCTTCATACAACCACTATCAATTAAAACATCTGTGTATGCCTCGGACACCTTAAATTTAACTATGGGGCTCTTACTAACCACTTCCTGAATAATACCTTCATCATTTAGTTCATGTAATAATTCATTTCTTACATTTAGGTCATAGGGTTCCTGTATAATTGTATGGACAGGGCATGCTACAGACTGAGATTCTGACCTTACTTCGCAGCCTGGTTCGCGTTTAAAGAACCGCTACAGCTGGCCGTAGTACTACTAACTACTGAACTGGTCTGGTTGTTCTGGGCTGTGTTGTCATTGTTTGGCTGTATATTACTACCACTAGGCTGTCCTCTTCCTTGACCCCTATTCTGGTTGTAATTATTGTCATTATAATTTCTCCCTTGATTTCCCCTGAAATCATTGTTTCTCCCTTGATGTCCCCTGTAATCATTGTTCCTCCCTTGATTTCCCCTGAAATCATTGTTCCTCCCTTGATACTGATTGCCATAGCCATTTCCTCTGTTCTGATTTAGCTGATTATTATTATTTCTATTTTGAGCGTTGGCCCCTTCGCCACCGTTCCCTTGAACTTCCTGATGCCTGACTTCATTAGGTCTATTATTATTATTACCCTGGTTCCGATTGAAATTGTCCTCATAACCCCCTCTCCCTAGTGCATCAAATGTGCTTAACAAATTTTCTACTTGTGATATTGTCTTTACATTCTGGATACAAGCAGCCTCCTTGATCCTATAGGGAAAGTGCCTAAGTAGCAACCTCACCACATCACTGTCCTCCTTCAACCCATCCAGATATTTACACACTAATACCTGCCCTAAAAAGTATTCGGTCATGGTGGAGCTTCCTTTAGGGTTATATTTACCACACACTACTCCCTCATGATGCTGCGACTGAATAACCTCATTCCAGAACTTTTCACAGAATTTCATTTTAAAGTCATTAATATCAGTAAACTTGTCTCTGTAGACAGCAAACCAATTCCTTGTTTCCCCCACAAACACTTGTTCTAAAATTTCAACTACCTGGCACCACTCAATACTACCATTTTCCAAACTCTCCCCGAATTTATTTTCTATAGTGTTCATGAACTCCATTGGGCACCCCTGTCGATTGCTGAACTTACCCAGTTCTACCTCCCTGTGTGTGCTATTCACAAAAACTGGCCTATTCTGACTATTTTCTTGCCTGATACTAGCTTTTAATTTTAACTCTAATTCTGCGATTTTCTCCTCAGCCTTCCTCTCAATACTGTTTACTGTTAATTTAATGTTTCCTTCTGATTCTTCTACTTTATCATATAGCTTTGCTTGTTTCTCCTCAATCTTGCTAATGCTCTCTCTATTACTCTCTCTTAAATCATTTACTTCTGCAACTATTTGTGAGTGGACTTTCTCAATTCTACCCCCCAGCTGTTCCTTAACCTCTTTAGTAGCTACCTGAATTTTGTCAATTTCTCCCCCCAATTGCTTTTTGACCTGCTGTGTTTCCAGTTGCACTAGTTCTTTTAAATTTTCAGCCTGTGTACTGATTCTAATTTCCAACTCCTCCTGTACTTTTCCTAATTTCTTGTCTACCTCTGCAATGATCTCTTTAACCTTCTCTTCCATTACTCCTCTGAGTTCTCCTCTAATCCGCTCCATTTTCACACTAATTTCCTTGTTGTTCTTATCTAATTTTGCATTATTCTGTTCTAATTTTTTATTTAAAGCTTCTGTACTTTCTTTATGTTCCCTACTGTTTTGTTCTAATTTTGCATTATTCTGTTCTAATTTTGCATTTAAAGCTTCTGTACTTTCTTTATGTTCCCTACTGTTTTGTTCTAATTTTGCATTATTCTGTTCTAATTTTGCATTTAAAGCTTCTGTACTTTCTTTATTTTCCCTACTGTTTTGTTCTAATTTTGCATTATTCTGTTCTAATTTTGCATTTAAGGCATCACTACTAACTTTGTTCTGATACATGAACTCGAGAAGTAAAGTTTTTAATTCTGGTTGGCCGCCTACACTCCCTGTTTCAGTATCGGGATTTACCTCCGCTACCCCGGTACTACCATCACTCGACATACTGCTCGTATCATCACTCTCCAGTTGATGACCACTACGTAACCTCATCTGTCTTTCTTTCTCATCCCCCATAATGATATACACTGATAAAGACAAATAACCCCCAAAATACAGGCACAGAAATATATACCCTTCTCCTTCCACAAATGTTATTAGGTTTTCAGCCCCAAGTTGTCGGCGACAAATGTAATAGTTTGACCCTCGCGTTGAGCGACAAATGTAGCAGTCTTGCTTAGGCTGGGATGACAAGTGAAATGGTATTTACTTTGCTCCACGTTGAGCGTACAAATGTAGCAGTTTTGCTAGCCCACACGTTGAACGTCAAGTGTAGCGGTTATTAATGCCCCATGTTGGTAGCGACAATTGTAACGGTTTGACTGCCCCTAACTGTTGGGAGATAAATGTAACTGTTTACCTTTGCCTAAGCTATGTTGTTTTAATTGGGCGCCAAGACCTCAATGCAATGCTGAAATCTAAATTTGTATTTAACAACGTCTAGCTCTGGTAGAACACCTTCATGAATCTATTCACTCAGATCGTGGTATGATTTGATCATTAACCCAACAAACAATTGTATCAGGAGAAGGAATTGGTCTATATCTAATGCTACCTACTGAAAGCAAAGATTGCTTTGTAAAAGAAATGAATTTATTATATAAAACAAGTATAGCAAAATTAATAATAATAATAATAAGTATAAAATTTAAATTGGAGCGTTGTGATTTGAATATTACCGATAGAAAATTACGTGAAAACGGAGTCTGATAAATTACTGATTTTACTCTTATTCCCAAGCTATGAAGTTATTGAAATATGAAATATAAAACAAAGAGAAATGAGAGATTGCGTATTTCTGCGTCATTCGCGCTTACCACTGGAAATAGCCGAAGCCTTTCCCTCGTGCTGGATGATGCTGTGAGCTTCCCACAGTCTCCTGGACGTCGACATCTTTGTCGATATTTGAAGAGATTCTGGTAGATTAGATAATTCTATGGTCCGTACATCGGACCCAAACACTCGTACAACCACACTGGTTAAGTTTTACAAAAGTTAGTCCTCCACTCCACGGTACATCGGAGCCACTCCCGCGTACAACCGTACTCGTTAAGTTCTATACAGATAGTCCTCGTTCCACGGAACATCGGAGCGACCCCCGCGTATAACCATACTCGGCAAGTTCTACACTGATTGTCCTAGTTCCACGGAACACTGAACGATATATGCACCCGTCGCATCCCCACTCTTCATCCGACTTCTAGCTTGCGTGGTCTCCACTGATTGGCTGCTCCCTACGCGCTAGATCCCCACTCTGGCTCATTACACTCGGCGGGAGGGAGAAGTCGTTTTCCGTTCCATACATTCGCCTTTCCTTGACGCTGCGACCCAGGATTGCGTCATGCTTTCCGACAAGATTAAGCGTGTACTTGAATTCCCAGTGAGTCACGTCTCTCGATATACCCTAACTGACGAAAACTCCGTAAAATTCCGCAATCACATAATTTTCTATGATATTGTCGTTCGTAATAATTTGCTTGATAGCGTTTTCTAAGACATAGAAAACCTATCTGAATGCTAATAATTTTTATAAAATGCTCCGAAAATACCTTAATAATAATTATAATAAATTAATAATAATAATAAATTAACATGAAAAATTCTCTTGGCTGAACAATTTGCCGCGTAAATAAATATAGAATGGCTTCCCACTGACTTATGCCAGTTGCATAAAAACCCCTCGAAAAACACGTTACAAAGTGAGCATCTTCAGATCTTCTGCTGTCCATAGCCCACCCACTGTCCCTTATTTAGATCAAGACTAATATTATAGTAAAATTCCAGCTTTGTCCGCCATTATGTGCGTGAATTATCATCAAATACAGAATTACCAACGTTACTACTGTAAAATTTGTTGAATCCAGAACAATAATTGTTAGGTAGATCAGCCCATGTTAGCCATATATACGCCCCTGGTTTTTGTCAAGCACAGTGGGGTGGTCGCTCATCAATACTCTTTAATTACTGTTGTTTGTAATAGTAAAATTTGTTGAATCCAGACCAATGGCTTTTGTCTAGACCAATAATTGTTAGGCATCAGCCATATATACACCCCTGGTTTTTGTCACGCACAGTGGGGTAGTCACTCGACGATAACCCAAATCAAAAAACCAAACATTTTGTGTTGAGTCTATTATTTAATGCATATACTGTATTCTGACTCTCTTCATTGAAAAGTAACCAAAAATGAAAATGAAAATCCACAGCCTGCTTCCAGTCTCCGACCGGGTCAGGAATGGAATGAATGAAGCCCCTATCTAGCGGCGAGGATATGAACTGTGCCGGCTGCCAAGGCCTGACGCACTCCTCTGGGGCAATGATTAAATGAATGACAGATGAAATGAAATGATAGTGGAGAGTGTTGCTGGAATGACATTTTGACAGGGAAAACCGGAGTACCCGGAGAAAAACCTGTCTGCCTCCATTCTGTCCAGCACAGATCTCACAAGAAAGTGACCGGGATTTGAACCACGGACTCAGCGGTGAGAGGCCGGCGTGCTGCCGCCTGAGCCACGGAGGCTTTGAAAAGTAACCAAAAATGCCATTCATAATTAATAACGTTTGCTTTTGTAATTTATGCAATGATAAATAAATATTTGAAGTGAAGAATTTCCACCATTACTCAACACCCACAAAACACAAGCATGGTACAGCCTTAAAGCAGTGATCCATGGCTTCCTTGGAAATAAGAAAGCTGAGAATTACAAAGAGCTTATTTCCACTGTGCTTGAGAACTTAAAACTCTTGGGTTGCAGAATGTACCTTAAATAATCAAAAGTTCTCGAAAGAGAATCAAAATGAATATTGTCCGTTGAGCCATTATAATTAACACATAAAGTGATGAAAATTCCATGCATAACTCAACAAATTGCTAGCGTTTCGCCCCATTGTGCCAATTGGGCTGTTCAGTTGGTAAAGGCACACCTACCAAGACGCGTTGCAGGCACACACTGAGAAGGCCATGCAAGACGCTTTGCTACATATGCAGCCACGTCACGAGCATGCCAGTGTACCACGGGAGTCAAAAACTCCACTCCAAAACAATAAACCTTGCTTTGGCATTGACTATAATCAAATGTTCTCGAAAGAGAATCGAAATGAATATTGCCCGTTGAGCCATTATAATTAACACATTAGCACACTGGGGCGAAGCGCCAGCAATTTGTTGAGTTATGCATGGAATTTTTATAACACATGTTACATGCTCACTTGGACCAATTTAAAAAATAACTTGGGGGCATATTCAGAAGAGCAAGGGAAATGTCTTCACCAAGATGTGATGGACTTTGAGCAACGTTATCAAGGACAATATAATGAGAACATAGCTTGCCACGGTGGGTGAGTGGATAGCGTGTTGTCTACTAACCCCAAGATTGCAGGTTCGCTCCTGGCCGTGGTAAGTGATTTTTGAAAGGCGGCAAAAATACGATACGCATGTCATACGATGTTGGCATGTCCAAGAACCCATTTGAATTCAATAGGCCGTGTTCATAATGGCAAAATTAATCTCGGGAGTTTCCGCCAACAAAAAGTTTCTCATTTCTCTACTAGAAAGCGCTACGGTGTTCAAGGAGATTAGACTTTCATAGTGATTCAAGGAACAACAAAATTCGACATGCAAGCTACCCTCTGAGTGTCAAATTACAAAGCTTGCACCCGGCACCCGAGGCCATACGATATTATTATTATTATTATTATTATTATGAGAACATCATGGGTGATTACATTTGGGGGCTAATACTTCTCCCACTCAGGAGAAGTACCAAAGCTTGTTTGTATTGTTTTTTTTGATTTGTAGATTAATATTAACTATGTTTTGTAAATAAATATGATGTAAATATATAATTAACGGTTGTTTTAGAGAAGTTCCTTCAAATTTGAACTCGTGTGGTAGATACAAAAGCAACCTTTATTAGGTAAATCTATTTTTTCTTTCATTAGTTAGGCATGACAAATCAAAATCAGACATACAGAACCCAGACTCAAAATTTGTGTTGACTTGTGTAATCTTTAATTAGTGTAGTGTACTGTATTTTGTATCCCACATGTTTGCAACCAGCAACGTCAATGTGTGCGCTTTCGAACATGGCTGCCGTACTTAAATGAGCAATAAATATAAAAATACACATTTACATAATTTAACACATATATCCGGTGCAGTCGCTGTAGTAGTGATCCAAGTTAGTCATATCAATTGTTAATGTCCCCCTAGAAGATGAAATAAGGCAGAAAAATCATATACCTTATTATCGAAATGAAAGCGAAAGAGAAAAGAGTCATGTCTCATTCAGAATTAATGCTCTCAGCTCTCACAGTAAGGAAGCGCAATGTGTTTTATATAGGGGGGCGTAGTGCATGGTTCAGTTGGGCAGTCAGCAAGAGCCCACTGATGAGCCTGACTTTGTGCACCTTAGTGAAACCCTGCAAATGACACAACAAAAGCCTATAAGAAAAAATCGGAGACTTGCCGAGTTTTAATAATGCGAGTATTTACTGCAATGTTTTGCCAAGCAGTACATATCACAACGCTTCACAGAGTGCAATTAATAGTAGAACTGTGGAATTATTCTGTACAGAACTTGATGAAAATACATAGCATTAATGAAATTAGAAATAGGAAGAGTGGTGGTATTCCATGAATTCATTATGTTATTTCACAACTTAAAATTACACTTGAATGGTGCCAGTTTTCTGCGTGGACCAGTATATTGGTATTAAAAGCCTAAAAGTAATGTGTGTATTATTGTGAGTCAACAAAACACTCTAATTATCTTTACTATTAATACATGGTCAGTAATGTAAAACTAATAACGACATATATTGAGGTTTTAAGGGGCGAAACTACAAAGTCATCTGCTCCTAACACAGGTTATCAGAAAAATTCTACCCACACTCAAGTACATGGCATCGAAGCCCCTAAATGTAAACCACTAAAACAAATGGTTATGTAAATACACCTCACTTAACCAAATTGTTATTTAATGGTGCTAGTCTATGGAACATTTTACTTTCAGAATGTCTAGACTTTGATTTTGAAAATTTTGAGCAAGCATGCAATTTCAGGTTTGGATACAATGGTGCCAGTTGTCTATTGATTTCTTTGTGTTTATTGCAGCCAATGCCGGGGCAGATGTGGTGATATCCTTGCCCCAGACGTGGGCGGGGCTGGATGGTTCACTCAGTAGTGATGACATCAAGATTGTTAACTGGCTGTGGGAACAACTCAGGTATGTCTTCAGCATGCTCATGATAAGAGCCCAGATCTTTAGGCATTGATTTTGGTCTAAGTAGGCTGGCTCAGAAATGTGACTAAAATTACCAACATGGGTACTTAGAAATTTGATTACAAGGAGAATATATTGAAAACAAAAATAGTTTAAGCTAATTATATTCCTTTCCATTACTGCGTGTGGGGGATAATAAGAATGGTGTCTTGTGGTATGGAGGAAGTAAACCGTATGTGTTTGGCTTAGCAAGCACAACAAAGCATAATTTTAATTGCTTTTAAAACTAGAAAGAGAGGCACATTGTTAGCAAACATCCTGCCTGGTTTACTGGAAAGCTAGATTGGTGATTTGAAAGTTGTTGGGTTCATTTATTAGTTGAATTATTCTGATTAAACGTAGTACATCAATTTTAGTGGTGTGGTGTTTGTTTTGCAGTGGTCCCAGCAAAGTGGTGTTCTCTTCCTTCAATGAATCACATACCAATATAAGTGAACTCACCAGAGGAGAATATGAGATCCAGCTGACAGTGACTGATGATAATGGCAACCAGGCAAAAGATACTGTTCACGTTACTGTAACTCAGAGTAAGTAGCTACTTTTACAAGAATTAACAATCATTGGACAGGATAAGGTGATTTTGCTTTCAACTCTTTTAAACTTCAAAGCATATCTGCCCTGAGAAGCTTTATTCAAAGATCATTTACATAATTTTCCTTTTCCTATAATATGCATGCATTTCCCTACAATATACATGTACAAGAATTAATGTAGCTAATTTGTGTCTCATCATTAGAAACCAGACGGGAGCATCACTAGGGAAGACACAGAAATAAGAGAAATTATGAAATTATATTTTGAGAATGTATACAATGGTATAAAGAAGGACCCCAGTTCTAATGCACAGATTCAGTCAAGTGATAATATATCTGAAGAAACACCACCAACTTGGAGTGAAGTAGAATCAGCCCTTAAAAGTATGCACAATGAACGAGCTACTGGCTTTGATTAACTAAGTGCAGACATGATTAAAGCTGCTGGCCCACAAGGAATTCAATGGCTATACAGGGTGATAAGGGCAATATGGAAGGATAAAATAATACCAGATGACTGGAAGAAAGGAGTTCTAGTTCCCCTGTTTAAGAAAGGAAGTCGAAAAAAGTGCAACAACTATAGAGGGATTACTTTACTGTCCATGGTTTAAAAATATTTGAGAAGATTCTTGAGACAAGATTAAGGAAAATTATTGAACTCCAATTGCAGGAAGAACAATATGGATTTAGGAAAGTTAGATCAACTATAGACCTCATATTCACACTGAAAATTACAATAGAAAAGCACTGGGAGAAAGATCGTAACTTGACATTTGTGTTTCTAGACATCGAAAAAGCATTCGATAATGTCCCTAGAACAACTATATGGGAGTGTCTTAAAAAAGAAAAATGTGTCTATGGAACTCATTCAGAGAGTAAAAATGCTTTATGATGACTGCTACAGCTGTGTTCAAGTAGGAAATGGATATTCAGATTGGTTCCAGACATCTAGAGGAGTGCAACAAGGCAGTGCCCTTTCACCATTACTATTCATCACCATCATGGATGAAATCATAAAGGAAGTGAAGCAGAACACCAATATGGATCTTAAAGTATTTGCTTTTGCAGATGATATAGTTATCTGGGGAGAGAGTGAGATGGAAGTCCAGGAAAGGCTGAACGTCTGGAATTGTCATTTGAAAAAATAATAATTGAAAGTAAGTGTTACAAAAATGCTGTAATGTCTCTTAACAGACAGAGAAGTAAAGATAATATAATGCTGGAGGGCATACAGTTGGGAACAGTAAACCAGTATCAGTACCTTGGATGCTTAATATCAAGTGACAACAGAATACAGCTTGAATTAAATAACCGTATTCAGAAATCAAGTCAATTCTATCAGCAAGTTCGATATCTACTCTGGAATAAGCAAGTGCCACTAAGATCAAAGCAAACTCTGTTTCGAACATATTTTGTCCCTATATTGACTTATGGGTTGGAAACATGCACAACTACCAAAAAAGATGACAGTGGACTTAGGCTTCAGAAATGAAGTTTCTAAGAAGCATACTTCAAAAAACTAGGAAGGACAAAGTAAGAAATGAGAAGATAAGAGAATAAGCTGGAATAAATCAGTCCCTGAAGGAGACCATAACTAGGGCACGTTTGCGATGGTTTGATCACGTCAAACGTATGACAGAAGGAAGATTTGCAAAACAATGGTTACATACTGAGTTAACTGGAAAGAGACCTGTTGGAAGATCTAGGAGGAGATGGCTGGACCAAGTGAAGGAAGATATCACATCCAAGAGAATCAACAGGGATGAAGTCTCGAAGGAGCAGTGGTACATGAATCGACTAAAATGGAGAGCGCTCGAAAATTAGAACGAACAATCTAGGAAACAAAAAGTGATGACTAGTTTTTCTGTTAGATGTAGGCATAATCCACATGCCTCTAGTCTAGTGTGTCTTACAATACAATATAATCAAGTGTTAGGTATATTTGCGTGTTCTTAAAATACAAGCCTATTTTAATATTTTAACCAATAGTTTTGGTTTTTACGAGGTTTAACAAAAATAACTGTGGATAATTCGTTGAATAAATAATTCATGCTTTTGGGCTAATGCCGTGTGTATTTTTAATTTAAACCATACGTTTCGGAGAAACCTTGCCTCCTTTTTCAATGGAAATAAACAATGTGACCAAAGAAAGTATATCAATGAGATTACAAAAAATATAGATAAATTCCTCTGTTCGTCACCAGAGAGCAGCTGCCAGAAATTACTGTATGGACCATGGTGGAACGTCGGACAGAGTAGTAAGTAACGAGAAGGTAAAGGGGGCGGTGTGAAAATATAGAAACTCCTCGAAGAATGAGGGGGGGGGGGGAGGCTGGAGGGTTAGATGGATATAAGGAAACATAAACAAAAGGGAAGTGTAGCTGAACGATGCCTAACGTCATACAGTCAACGGCGAAAAAACAGATGGAAACTCCTCCAGTGACGAACAAAGGAGATCAAATCCAGGCTCTGAGCCCTAGAGGGAAAATGTACAATTTTAAATATGTGAAGAACAGAGAGACTGAGAGGAACTATCTCCCTAGATCCTTAATAACTGGTAGCCAAGTGTCACTTAGCTGATATCCAGTGTCTCTGTTAAAATTATTGGGATTTTTACGAATTTCAACTGCCTCCCTTATAATTCTAGACCAGTTGTGCTTAACAAGGGCAAGCGCATGAGCATCCTTGAAACATACATCGTGCCCTGAAGACAGGGCATGTTCAGCTATAGCTGATTTGTCAGGTTGGTTTAGACGGATGTTCCTTTGATGCTCTTTGATGCGAGTTGCAATGGACCGTTTTGTTTGTCCAATGTAGACTTTTCCGCAAGTACATGGGACTTCATACACCCCAGGTTGTAGTATTGGGGACAATTTATCTTTGTTTAATGCTAAACGTTGACCAATTTTCGTCATAGTGCCGAAAACTGTTTTTATCTTGTGCTTGCGGAGAATCTTAGCAACGCGGTCAGTGGTGTTGTGAATATAAGGGAGGTAAGCAGTTCCTCTCACGTCGGAGCTCTGAGAAGGTTGTCTATCCCTCCTTCTGGGATGTAGGGACCTATATATAGTGGATTCATTATAGCCATTACTCTTAAACATGGTTTGTAAGGCATGTAACTCTTCCTGAAGAGTTGATGCCTCACAAATACGTTCCGCTCTTTTGGCTAGAGTTGTTATAATTCCTTGTTTTTGTGCTGGGTGGTGGTGGGAGTCCGCATGTAAATAACGGTTAGTGTGAGTTGGCTTACGGTAGACGCTGTGCCCCATGGAGCCATCCGCTTTCCTCCTCACAAGAACATCCAAAAAAGGTAAGCATCCACCTGACTCTAGCTCCATTGTGAAGTGGATTGAAGGATGCAGCTGATTTAGGTGGTTCAGAAAGTGGTTCAGTTTCTCAGAACCCTCCTCCCACACCACGAACGTATCATCCACATACCTCCACCAAATCACAGGTTTGAAAGACGCCGAAGATATAGCCTGCCCCTCAAAATGTTCCATGAAAAAATTTGCCACGACAGGCGAGAGTGGACTTCCCATGGCCACACCATCAGTCTGTTCGTAATATTTACCATCCCACAAGAAATAACTGGAACACAAGCAGTGGTGAAATAATCGGGCAATGTCCTCAGGAAACAAATCCTTGATGAGTGACATGACCGAGTCCACCGGCACTCTGGTAAACAAGGACTCCACATCAAAACTTACCAAAATAGCATTTCGTTGAACGGCGATGGTTGACAATTTTTCGACGAAATGGATTGAATCCCTAATGTAGGACTGCGTGCGCCCCAAGTGCGGCTGAAGCAACTTGCTGAGATATTGCGCAAGAGCATAAGTTGGAGAACCTATTGTGCTAACAATTGGTCGAAGAGGGACGTCTTGCTTATGGATTTTTGGAAGACCATACAATCTCGGAGGAACAGCATCTCTCGGAATAAGACATCTTCCCTCTTCTTTTGGAATAGATGACAGTTTAACAAGCTTAGCAGTGGCATTGGATACACGAGTGGTTGGATCACGAGTGCACAGTCTGTAGACAGGATCAGATAACAGAATCGAGATTTTACTTTTACTAATTCGTTGAAGTTCGTGCATTAATTATTGCGAATTATCGGGAGTGCACTGTAATAGGGATTTTTTTTTCTTTTAATGAAGAAAGTTAACCGGTGTTGAAAGAAAGTATTAGAATTTACTTACTTGTTGATTTTACTCTTGTGAAGACCAAATGGAATGCCAAGGAATTTTAACTACCATGGCAGAATTGTTACAAACAATGAATTTGTAAACTGATCATAGTTAGCAGCATACTGTTGTTTGCTACCATGTTATGAATTTGCCATGGGATAAACAAGTACCTCATAGAGCTATGTTAATCACACAGTAGTTTCAGCCAGTACACATAAGAGTTAATATATGAGATGCCTTGGCCTTGGACCATTAGGTTTATACATCTGTATGAAATGCAGGTGATTCAGGTTCAAATACTGATGGCAGTCTTGTTTTCAACTCTTATCCATCAAAAAGTTTGAATCTAAATTGACATTGTTCAAGTCCTATTATAGTCCTTGACATAGGCAATAGAAACCTGTTCCATCAGCAAAAGAATGAACTGCAATAATTATATGTCTATTTGCTTGCTTTTTTCCATTATTTTACTGGAGCTGGTGAAGAATATTTAGAGATTTGAAACATGTACTAATTATCATAATAATTAAATATATTGACAAGCAAATAAAACAAAAATATTAGTTTGTGTTTAAATAGACTACAAACCGAAATTAAGTTTGCAAAATTCATTCTTCTCAGAAAGATGAGGGATAAAATAAGAAACCAGGTTAGCAGGAATAATGCTGACTAAAATGATATGATTATGTAATGCATACGGATAAATCTATATAGAACAAGTAGTTCCATGAAGAACTATACAGCCTATTTTCACATATCCTACTTTTGTTAATTGCCTCTATCTTCTTCTTCCTGGCGTTGTTCCCAATTATTTTTTGGGGTCCGCCACTCTGCACCTCGCTCTCCATTTGTTGCGGTTTGCTGCATCTATAGGACGAAGACCTACGATGCGCATATCGTCGTGTAGGGTATCCATCCAACGCCTTTTTGGTCGTCCTGGAGGTCTTTGTCCATCAGGCTCGAGAGCAAGTGACTTGCTTACAATGGACTCTGTATTTGCTCGGGCTACATGTCCTTACCAATGCAACCGAGTCTCCCTCATTTTGGCTGGAATAGGGGCAATTCCATGAGTATTGCGGATGTCTTCGTTCTTAATATGATCCAGCCGTGTAATTCCCAAGGACCATCTTAGCATCCGCATCTCCATTGAGTGCAAAGCTTGTTCATGTTTCTTTGTATTAGGCCAGCATTCAGCTCCATACAAAGCAACAGGGCGGACGACTGATTGATAGATCTTAGTTTTGAGGCGCAAAGGGATCTTGCGGTCACAGAGAACGCCTGTGACCTGGCGCCACTTCATCCATGCAGCATTCACTCTTGCACGGGAATCCGAGACTGTGTCACCATCAGGTCTCACAATGGAGCCACGGTATCTGAGATGTGAAGCCTTTGGTAGTGGGGTGCCATCCACTATGATGGTCCCATCTGTCTGGGAACCACATTCAAGATACTCAGTCTTAGTGAGGTTGAGCCGTAGTCCAAATTCACAGAGCCTCGCATTCCAGAGGTTGACCAATTGCTCTAGATCATTACGGGTCTCGCTTGCAAGCATGACATCATCGGCGTACAGTAATGTCCATGGTGGTTGCCTCTGCAAATCGGCAGTCACTGTATCCATGCATAGGATAAACAAGAGTGGAGATAGTGCAGATCCCTGGTGAACCCCAACTCGAATATCGAACTGTTTGGTGAGGCCAGCAGCACTGCGTACAGAGCTAGTTGTATTATTGTAGAGGAGTTGGACCCAATGCACATAAGCTTCTGGTACGCCATGAGATCGAAGAGAATACCATATAAGCTGATGGGGAACCCGGTCGAATGCTTTCTCCAGATCCAGAAAAGCCATGTGAATTGTCCTTCTTTTCTCCATATACTTTTCTATCAGAAGCCGCATTGCATGGATAGCATCAGTTGTTCCGCGACCTTTCATGAATCCACATTGGTTAGGCGAGATGGTAACAATGCTACGTAAGCGAGTGTCAATCACACGTTCTAGAATCTTCATTATGTGGCATAAGAGACGAATGGGACGATAATTGGCACAGATAGTTACATCGCCCTTGCCTTTCCATATTGGTACTGTGACGCTAGTTTGCCAAGCTGACAGGATCTGGTCACTCGCAAGGCATTTGTTAAAGAACTCTGCTAGGAACTCTGCAGAGGCATGACCCAACTGCTTCCATAGCTCTGCAGGAATATCATCAGGGCCTGTTGCCTTGCCATTCTTCATTGCGTGGATCGCAGTATTGACCTCGGCAGGTGTGATAGGTGGAACTGCACCTTGTACAGGTTCGGCTAATGGAATCGGTGGGTGAGGGAACTCTTCATTACAGATATATTGAAGTGTTCATGCCATCGTTGAAGGATCTCTGTTGGTTTTGTTAGAAGATGCCCGTGCTTATCCTTGACATGCATGACATGTCCTATGTCAACTGTGGCACGATGACGAGATCTGGCTAGCTTGTAAATATTATTGACCCCAGTAGATTCCTCTAGTTGTTTGTACAATGTACTTAGTTGCTTGGATTTAGCAACTGCAACAGCGTGTTTTGCATCGGATTTGAGCTGACGATATTGAGTTAGATCAGCATCGGTTCTTGATCTAAGCCACTTTTTGTAAGCAGTTTTCTTAGATTTCACAGCTCGTTGCACGTCTTCATTCCACCACCAAGTTTATCAACAAATTGTCGTCCCCGTTTTGTCATACCCATTACTTCCTTTGCATTTGCCTGGATGTTTGAGGTGAATTCATTCCATGTTAGTTGATCAATGTTGTCAGGAAGAGGACCAATAGAATCTAGAAGTAGCAATTCATGGCCAGGTAGTTTCCACCACTTTATACGTTCAGTATTGGTGATAGGTCGTGAAGGAGTACGAAGAGTAATATGGAAATATAAGATCAAGGACTTATGTTGGGGAGCAACATTTTCTGAAGGAATGACCTTGGAGTCCTTCACCAATTTCAGATCTCTTCTACGCACCAACCAGTAATCAATTTGAGTTTGATGGCCACCACTGTTGTATGTAATGAGATGTGATAACCGTTTCTTGAAGAAGGTGTTCACCACCACTAGGTCACAAGCCTCGGCACACTCTAAAGTACGCACACCAGCTGCATTTCGCGTCCCATGACCACAACCACCATGTACGCGTTCAAATCCATCACGTGATCTACCAACATGACTATTGAGATCACCACCAATAAGCAAAGACTCGTTAGGATCAACTGAATGTATTAATGTATTAATTAATTGCCTCTATCAACATACAAAATTTCAGTTTGATTGCTGTAATAGATTCGTAGATATTGAGAACCGACTAAATATTGCGGATGGTCGCCATGTTGGATTTTAATATATGTAGGTCTTAGAGTTATGTACTGTTACATGAAGATTATTGTGTACGTGTAGTATTCAAACTTCAATCGCATGATTAGGACACAAGAAGTAAAAACGAGATTTTAAAATTTCGCATAGCTGCCATCTTGTGGTTATGGAAACAATTGAAAAAAATTAAGATGCCAGTGGATTAACATTTGTATAAGGATTTACTGTACCAAGTGTCACTGCACTCAGATAGTTAAATTGCGAGAAACGACCATGTGAATATTTATACTTTGAGTCGCCACCATGTTGGATTTGTGATCACCAGGTTATTGAAAGTCCTATAGGTGAACTTACGTTCATAGCCCCTATGAACATAAAAAAAATCAGTTTGATTGCTGCAATAGATTCGTAGATATTGAGATCCGTCTAAATATTTCGGATGGTCGCCATTTTGGATTGTTATATGTATAGGCCATAGAGTCATGTACCATTAAAGAAAGATTATTGCGTATGTTCATTGTTCAAACTTTTACTTCGATCGCATGATTACGACACAAGAAATAAAATCTTAATTTTAAAATTCGCACGATCGCCATCTTGAGGTTATGTAAACAATTGAACTAAATTAGATACCAGTGCATTACAATGTGTATAAACATTTGCTGTACCAAGTTTCATTGCGGATTATTAAATCGGGAGAAAAGTCTATTTAAAACTTTGAACTTCGCTTGGCTGCCATGTTAGTTTTGTAGTTAACCCGGTTTCTGGAAGTCTCATAGGTGAACTTCCAGCAGTACCCTTTATCTCCGTACAAAATTTCAGGGTGATCCCGGTAATAGTTTCAGAGATATAGAATGCCGGTGAAATATTTGGCACAGCCGCCATCTTGAGGTTATGTAAACAATTGAATGAAGTTAGATGTCGGTGCATTACAATGTGTATAAACATATGCTGTACCTAGTTTCATTGCGTTTGGTTGGTTAAATCGCGAGAAACGTCTATTTTAAAGACGCAACTTCGCTTGACCGCCATGTTGGTTTTGTAATTACCAGTTTTTCAAAAGTCACATAGGTGAACTTCTAGTAGTTTCCTTTATCACCGTACAAAATTCCAGGGTGATATCGGTAATAGTTTAGGAGATAATGAATGCTGGTGAAATATTTCACACAGCCACCATGTTGGATTGGTGAGACGTAACAAAATTTGGAGGTCATGGTCGGGTTTGTCCGGAATAGTGCTAAGAACTTACAGAGTTTCATTGAAGTCGCTCCAGCTGTTTAGAAGTTATTAGGGGGAGACACAGACAGACACACGGACAAAAGGTGATCCCATAAGCCTATTTTTTCATAGATGAAACTAGGCTAAAAATACAGCAAGGCATAAGGATGATTGAAAGTAGTGTAGTGAATGTTGTTGATTCACTTAGGGGCCTTGTGACATCATCATCATCATGTACTTGGGTGTGTGTGGAATTTGTCCGATAATGTGTGTTATTATGATGGCTGTATTAGTGTGTGTATTTGTAATTGAGACTAGGATAGAGGAAAGAGGTGCCATAGCCTTAATTTGGGTACCATCTCTGCATTTGCCTGGAGTAGAAGTGGAAAACCACTTCTAGAATGGCCAAGGGAAAATCAAACCTGTCTCTCCTCAGTTTTGCCACACGATGCGGAATGTACCCCATTCAGCCTACAAACCAGAATTAAATTTCTTGGCAGAGTTCGGAATCGTACCCTAATGTTTGGGGCGAATGTCAGTTGCTACACCATGAGGTGGTTGTACTATGAATGTGTAGGGCTAGGATTCATAGCACAAGCTTTTTAACATTCAACCAGATCAGTGGGGTAGCCTTGGGCAGTGTAAGCTCTGCTGAGGTCGTCGTCGTAAGTAGAACAGGCCTTAGGGTTGGTGGAAAATATATCCCTTTGCCACAAGTAGCCAGACTAAAGGACATGGATTACAAGTCACAGTTGATTATCATTCTCTGAAGGAGTCTTTAATTTTTGTCCATTGTGCTTATATATATGTACATCTTGTTGGGAAGAAAATAAAGAAAGAGGAATATAACTCATGCAAACGTCTCAACCAACGTGAGTGGGATGATGATGATGATGATTATGATGATTTTCTTTTAAAGAATTTAAGAAAAGATGGATGTGTGCTTCAGATAAGAATGCTCCCCCGAAGGCTAATGGTGGAGGTGACCAGACCATAGTGCTGCCAGTGAGTGTGGTGGTGTTGAATGGCTCTCAGTCAAGCGACGACTTGGGCATTGTCAATTGGCTGTGGACTCGTGAGCCAAGCAGCCTTGCTCTGGGGAAGGTGGTCGGTAACACAGACCATTCTCCCATACTCATGGTAAGCCTCCCAAGTTGTTTTATCTGTTTTCACAAGCTCTGAATATTTATTTTGTATAACCAGATGTGTCATTTCAGTTGTCGGATGTAGTTCCTGGTCGCTATGTTTTCCGACTGCGTGTCGTGGATGAACAAGGAGCCGCAGATGAAGACACCGTCTCTGTAATCCTGAAAGCAGGTACAGTTATGATGTCTACTCATTTTTATTACTGTATATACACGTGTATACCCAGCCGTCGTGTATGCCGTGCACCCTGATTTTACTAAGTTGGTCTCAGGGGGAAAAGATTAGTTAGAATGAAGCAAATAAAAAGGCATGTGTTTTTTATAATAACTTTAATTTCCATTTATAATCCCCTGTATCCTTGAAAATAAAGAAAGGAAGATTCTGTGGAAAATTCTGGGACCACAGAAGTCTACTGATGAGACTTGGAAGAAGAGGAAGAACGAGGAGCTCTAAAAGTATGTTGATAAGATCACAGATACAATGTGGAAAATAAGGCTGACCTGCTATGGCCATAGTTGGCCAAATTCGGTGAAAGAAGAATCCCTTATATCCTACACAAAATATTAAGACATGAGACAGTCTTTTTTACCGCACACATTTTTCACGTGATCATTATCACACACTGAACACCAACCTAGCATGCAGTCAACGCAAGACTGATTGACTCAAACCATGCGTCACAAGTACACGCTGTCGCTTCCGATAACAACGCGAGACAAAACAACAATGTTTTTCTACGTGAATGTGTACTGTTATCGTGTAATAAACTGATCAAAAAAAGTTTTGCATGTTGCATGATGTTGTATTTTCATTGCTGTATGATATTTCATTTTTTGTACATTGGCTCATGTGTTAACTCTAAGTTAACACGTTTGTTTGTTTGTACCGTACACTGTTATCGAACTTGGAGTTTGTGCATACAACCTGCACATATGGGGGAAGTGGCCAAACCCCTGCTGTGATGCGGTATATCGAACCAGACCATAAGCCACATTGTCGAAGATTGCAAACTAAGAGCGTACTTAAGTGACCCTAACGACTTTTTCAGTGCTACACTATCGAGCCTGGACTGGAGAAATAGACCGGACATAAGGTTGTAATATGGTTGATATCTGTGCTTGTGCATACTTGTTATTATTATTATTGGGGCCGATAACCTAGATGTTAGGCCCCTTAAAACAACAATTATCATCATCATATTATTATTAATATTATTATTTTATTATTATTATTATTGTGTTTCATGTGTAATGCCATACACTTCATAAATAAATAAAACAGTTATCGCATAAAGCACTTATATTATATTTGGTCCACAAATATATAAGCTTGCAATATGCAAAACTTTTTTTGACCATTGTATAATTTGAATTATGTACTGTATACATATAATTTGCACATCAGTTTTATCTGGAGAATAAAATATAGATGTGAAACTGATGCAAAAGGAAAATAGATTTAATTATTATTTAAATAATGATTTGTTTTGACTTTCATTTGCTGCGACATTTAAACATAGCTAGTCAAATGATGTTGTTAGAGGTGGTCTATATGCAATTTCCTCATGTATGACGTCCTTCCCACATTTTAGATATTTTTTTTATCCGGTGTGCGGCATTCACGCTTAAATACGGTATTTTGGTAATTATATAGTTACATCTTTCAATAGTGACTTCGGTGGCGTAGTTGGTAGCATGCTGAGCTTCTATGCCCGAGATCGTGGGTTCAAACCCAGCCAAAGTTGTCGGATTTTTAAGAGCATTAAAAATCCCTCAGTATGCCTTCCTTTGGAGGGGAAGTAAAGCCAGCGGGCCCATGTATTTCATTTATGACATGTAAAAGAACCTTCCACTAACTACAATTGTGTGAAGCTAAAATTTGTAGATTAAATTTGATTAACACTAAGTTCCAACGTTTGCCGATAGGTGCTGCAGGACTGTTACAGGTCAGGGAAAAGTCAGGGGAAAAAATTCCGGTCATGGAAGTCAGGGAAATGTCAGGGAAATTTTATGCAAGGTCAGGGAACTTTTTAATTTTTTAAAATAAAAGCGTGAATCTGTCTATTTGCCCGCAGCGCGAAGCTCCTTCGCTTTGTCGGGTTAAGGCTGCAAAATGATAAATTTTAATATAGAGGAGAGAGAGCAAGAAAGGAACACATTGCAGTAGCCCTGCTGCTCTCGACACTTTGTCTCGTCGTTTGTCCCCACCACACTCTTTCCTCCACTTTCCCTTGCCCAAGTCTGTCACGTTTCGTCGGGAATCGCGCTTGTTCGGGGCCAAAGCCTCTACTCACATGCACCATTCCCTCACGTCCCCTTTCATCTTGTCCGTGTTCGGTTCGCCGAAGTTTCGCTTCGTGTACCTTCAGCATATCACCTATGCTTGATCTACTAATACAGAGATGATAGTCGAAAATCAGCTCGAACGTTCTCTCATAGGCCTACGACAAGTGTACGTTGGTGTTCAATCCGAGGGAGAGTTAGGTAAAGTGACTGTCACCAAAGAAATGCTCGTTAAGGCAAGGCATGCTCATTCAGAAGATGAAAATGCGCCTAAGGAGAGGGCCGCTGAAAAGAAAAGAAAACGAGGCCAAAGAAAAACAGAAGAGAGCAGTTATAGACGAGGTAAAAGAGTTGAAAACCAAAAGAGTCAAATTGATGTTAGAAAAAGAAGCCGAACTAAATGATGTTGAAGAACGCTTAAAAGTGCTAAACAGCAGGTACTTGTAGAGAGTTATTCAAATAGATGTATGCAACGAAAGTTTAAAAGCTAGTGTGTTAGCTTTTCAAAATGTGATCGTACTTACTTTCGCTAAGAATGTAGCAAAAAAGTGTATACTCCGAGCCAAACGTGTGGATTTCCTGTTTTTGTCCATCAATTTCTTTACCAGTATCAGTTTCTAAATTTAGTGTTTTCGATGTCTATATTTTTTCTCAGTATTGTTTATGTATTTTGAGTGTTAGTAATTATAGCAAAAAGATTTTACGGGCACAAAACATGTCACGATGTATGGTCTTTCTAGTGTACGTCAGGCGTCCGTTAAAGCTTTTAACTTTCAAACCATTCTTTTTGTTCTTCAATTTTGATCAGTATAGGATAAGGTATCAACGAATCCGTGCCATACCAGACTTAGTGTCACCTAGATCGCGTATGGATTTTGTAATCCATTGATGTCAGTCATGGCGCAGTCTTAAGACGTAAAAGATTACAAAGTGTTAAATGTCTTTCTGTGTTGTCTGTGGGTCCATGCAGTACTTGTTTGCTTCCTAGACAATGAAATGGGCTTTTGCAGGCAATCGATGTAAATAAGTCCGATAGCTTTTCAGTCCAATTAAATGGTTTCGTAGTGCCATTTTTAGCCTACTTTCGATTTTTGCAAAAAATGAAAGTAGACTTATGAGATCTACACAGGGCCAAAAAAATGTGTGTGTTGTGTGAGTATGTGTGTGAGTGTGTGTACTCTGAATGTCTGCCCCCCCCCCCCCTATCAATTCGAACACAGTGAAACCGAATAGAACGAAATTTGGTACAGAGGTAGCGCTAGCAAAGGGCACCTCAGTGTCATGTTGTAACCGTATTTACTTAGCTCCATGTTGAGCGTACAAGTGTAACGGTTTTCCTTTGGCCCTCACTTTTGCGTGACAAATGTAATGCTTCTACTGGCCCTGCCTTGGACTTTGAAATATTTACTCTGCCTAAGATATGTTGTTTTAATGGGCGCCAAGACCTCAACGCTATGTTGAAATCTAAATTTATATTTAACAACACCTAGCTCTGGTAGAACACCTTCAAGAATCTATTCACTCAGATCGTGGTATGATTTGATCATTAACCCAACAAACAATTGTATCAGGAGAAGGAATTTGGTCTATATCTAATGCTACCTACTGAAAGCAAAGATTGCATGGTTAAAAGAAATTAATTTATTATATAAAACAAGTATTGCAAAATTAATAATAATAATAATAATAAGTTTAAAATTTAAATTGGAGCGTTGCAATTTGAATATTACCGTTAGAAAATTACGTGAAAACGGAGTCGGATAAATTACTGATTTTACTCTTATTCCCAAGCTATGAAGTTACTGAAATACTGAAAATTAAACAAAGAGACGAGAGATTGCGTAGTTCTGAGTCATTCGCGCTTACCACTGGAAATTGCCGAAGCATTTCCCTCGTACTGGATGTTGAAGAGAGCTTCCCACAGCCTCCTGGACGTCGTCATCTTCTTCGTTAGTTGATGATATACTTGTAGATATGATAACTTTATGGTCCGAACATCGGAACCCACCACACGTACAACCACACTGGTTAAGTTTTACAAAGATAGTCGCCTTGCCTCCACGGCTCGCAAACCATATATGCACTCGTCGCTTCCCCTCCCTGGACCCGGCTTCTTCTCGCCCGCTCTCCTCTGATTGGCTGGGCCACCACGCGCTACCCCTCTCCTCAGGGTCATTACACTCGACGCGAGGATGATGTCGATTACCATTCCGAACTAATTTGCCTTTTCTTCAAGCAGCAACCCAGCTTGCGTCATGCTACTCGACAAGATTAAGCCTGTAGCCGAATTCCCCGTGACTCATCTCTCTCATAATACCCTAACTGACAAAACTCCGTAAAATTCCGTAATCATATAATTTTCTACGATACTGTTGTTCGTAATAATTTGCTTGATAGTGTTTTCTATTTCATAGAAAACCTATCTGTATGCTTATAATTTTATAAAAATGCTCCAAAAAATACCTTAATAATAATAATAAGTTAATAATAATAATAAATTACCATGAAAACTTCTCTTGGCTGAACAATTTGCAGCGTAAATAAATATAGAATAGCTTCCTACTGACTTATGTCAGTGGCATAAAATCCCCTCGAAAAACACGTTACATATTTGCCTCGGATCATCAGATGATTTACCGTGACGACGGTCCATTATCCGATTATCCCAGACACGTTAATAAATCCCCATCCAAAATACATATGACATAAATAAAATCACCCTAAAATACATATATATACACTCATCATTTTCTTGACGCACTTTGCCTCAAAGTTTGTTGTCATTTGGATTGCACTGTGCAACCAGTCCAGTGTTTTTCATATAGAATAATGTTCCACGGATATTTCCGCCTCTCAAATTTCTCTATGTTGGAAAAATAGACATAAATAATGTGTGAGCACTGTGTATTTATGATGTCATATCACACGCATTGAAGGTGTTCTGATATATTTATCACCACAGAACTTCCTAATTTCACTGGAGGTCCCTTCCTTATGGTGAAATTTAATCTCACTTATCACTGAGCACACGATCACACTATTGTGGCAGCGCATCGTGACCATAATACTTAATCTCTCTTTATAATAGACGAAATCAATATTGACTTCTGAAAAAAAAACAGTAAATGCTCATTGCATATAACACCAAATATTTCTGTGCCGTAATCGCCCTGTCTTCTTAAGTTCCCGTAGACCATATTCTACTTAATACTAGTTCTCAACACAGACCAGTTCTCCTCACACAAATAATACCATTGTACTAATTACCTTAAATTACACACTTACAAATCTTACATGGCGAGGCCGTAAACAGAAATCACATGTGCTGTTATGTATGAGTTTCATGAAGGACTGTCTCGCCTTCTGATGGCCCATCTTTTGTCTCGTGGACGCCTTAAGCAAAAATACCCTGTTCAAGCGCTCACCCATCTCTAGGAGACAAATGGGAATTCACCAGCGCTACCAAATTCTGGCCTTGGTGTATCGAGACATTTTAGTGCTCAAGAGCATCCGATAATGCCGTCATATTTCCCTGTACCTTAAAAACTCTCAATTACTTACATACTACCCCCCTGTGTGACTTCTGATACGCCTGCCTGGAAGACCAGATCTTCCACGCACCAAATACCACACTTACTCATTTGATAGGCTGGCTCGCCAGCTAAACACACTTACTTTATGACACATCCTTAATGTCATCACGTTGCTCCACTAACATATTTCTCGGTGTCTGTAACGATGCCCTGTTGCTACTGTCCACACATGCTAACCCTACTTTCCTCTGGTGTCACACCACTACTCGACACTCTATGACCTAAAAATGTCACTTCTGACTGACAGAATGACGACTTAGACAACTTCAAAGTGAACCCTGCCTGATCTAACTTCTGAAAAACTATATCTAAATGACGTAAATGCTCCTCAAAACTGCGTGAACTAATTACCATATCATCTATGTAAATGGTTACAAACTCTCCTGTGTCATCCCCTAATGCGATGTTTAAAGCCCTAATTAAAGCTGCTGAACTACTCTTTAACCCATAAGGTGTTCTACAAAATTGATAAAGGTTATATTTATGACTAAAAGCTGTAAATGGTCTATCCTCGTACATAAGTGGCACTAGCCAAAAACTGGAACTCAAATCTACACAAGTGAAATACTTCTTCCCCTCAAATGTTTGCATTAATTCCTCTATTGACATAGATTTCAGCTGATCTGAACTAATTCTACTGTTAACCAAACGAGCGTCTAAACAAATACGAACTGTGCCGTCGGCCTTGGGTACCGTGATCAAAGAATTAACATATGGACTGTTAGTGTTCAATAATCCCATCTTCAAGCATCTGGTTAATTTGTGCCTCAACTGCACTCTGATAAGCGAAAGGTACAGGATATCTATGTCCTGTGAATACTGACCTATCAATAACGTTCAATGAATGTGTATAGCAATTGGCCATACCAATGCGATCCTCAAAAACTCTCCTATTACACAATAACACATCATAGAGCCGAACACACTGTTCCACCTCTATATTTCCCTGAAATGCAGCATCACGTAAGGAGTCCTCTAGACTACCGTTCGTAATCACACTGCCCACAAAACATGGAGAACCCCGCTCTACGGCTGGCGATCTCTCATTTAACGTACAAATCACACCTACAACACTACTTCTCTGAATATGGTCATTGAACGCTACTTCTACTTCAGAATCACCCCATTTAAATTTCAAACTCCCTACATCATAACATAAGTTACCAGACACTCTACTTAGTCACTCTGAACCCAAGATAACACTGAATACTAAATTTGGAATTACAAGACAAATCTGCTTTTCTATATGATTATTAATTTTAATGTCTACTAAAACTTGCTTAGAAATTACATTAGACCTCTTCCCATCAGCTGTGATAACAAAAGTGCTTTTAATTGGCATCTCCTCAAAATTTACTCCAGTTCCTTTCATTTTATCATAAAATGCACTACTTATGCAACTCTTCATACAACCACTATCAATTAAAACATCTGTGTACGCCTCGGACACGTTAAATTTAACTATGGGGCTCTTACTGACCACCTCCTGAATAATACCTTCATCATTTAGTTCACGTAATAATTCATTTCTTACATTTAGGTCATAGGGTTCCTGTATAAGTGTATGGACAGGGCATGTTATAGACTGAGATTCTGACCTTACATCGCAGCCTGGTTCGTGTTTAAAGCATTGCTACCGCTTGGTGTAGTACTACTCACTACTGCACTGGTCTGGTTGTTCTGGGTTGTGTTAACGGTATCTCTCTGTCCGTTATTACCATTGGGCTGATTCCCTCCTTGACCCCTGTTCTGGTTATTATTATTATTATTATACCTCCCTTGGTTACCCCTAAAATCATTATTTCGGCCTTGATTTCCCCTGAAATCATTATTTCTACCTTGGTAGTTCGTACCATACCCATTTCCTCTGTATTGGTTTTGCTGATTATTATTATTATTTTGGTTCCCCCTATTTTGGACGCTGGCCCCTTCGCCACTGTTCCCTTGAACTTCCTGATTCCTATTCTCATTAGGCCTATTATTATTGTTACCCTGGTTCCTACCGAAATTCTCCTCGTAACCACCTCTTCCCAGAGCATCGAATGTACTCAATAAATTTTCCACTTGTGAAATAGATTTAACATTTTGGATACAGGCAGCTTCCTTGATTCTATATGGAAAATGTCTTCGTAATAGCCTGACTACATCACTTTCCTCCTTCAAACCATCCAGATATTTGCACGTTAATACCTGTCCTAAAAAGTACTCGGTCATAGTGTAGTTGCCTCTCGGGTTATATTTCCCACACACAATTCCCTCACGATGCTGAGACTGAATTACCTCATTCCAAAATTTCTCACAAAATTTAACTTTAAAATCTGAAATATTCTCGAAATTGTCTCTGTAGACAGCAAACCAGTTTCTTGTCTCCCCTACAAACGCTTGCTCTAAAATTTCAACTACCTGGCACCACTCAATACTACCATCTTCCAACCTCTCCCCGAATTTATTTTCTATTGTATTCATGAACTCCATTGGACAACCCTGCCGATTACTAAATTTGCCTAGTTCTATTTCCCTGTGTGTGCTATTCACATAGACTGGCCTACTCTGACTATTTTCCTGCCTAATTCTAACTTTGAACTTCTGTTCTAAGTCAGAAATTTTCTCCTCAGCTTTTCTTTCGATATTAGTTACAGTTAACCTAATGCTCCCTTCCGATGCTTCAACTTTACCACTTAATTTAGCTTGTTTCTCATTAATCTCATTAATGCTTTCCTTATTCCTCTCCCTCAAAGTATTAACTTCAGTGATTATTTCTGCATGTACTTTATCAATTCTTCCCCCCAGCTGTTCTTTAACCTCTTTAGTTGCTACCTGAATTTTGTCAATTTCTCCCCCCAATTGCTTTTTGACCTGCTGTGTTTCAAGTTGCACTAGTTCTTTTAAATTTTCAGCCTGTGTACTGATTCTAATTTCTAACTCCACCTGTACTTTTCCTAATTTTCTGTCTACATCTGCAATAATCTCTTTAGCTTTTTCTTCCATTACCCCTCTGATTTCTCCTCTAATCTGCTCAAATTTCTTATCTAATTTTAGATTGTTCTCTTCAAATTTCTCATTTAATTTGTTGCTCACTTCCTTACTGTTTTGTTCAAGTTTAGCATTATTTTGTTCGAGTTTAGCATTTAAAGTTTCAGTACTCTCTCTATTTTCCCTACTGTTTTGTTCAAGTTTAGCGTTTAAAGCTTCAGTACTCTCTTTATTTTCCCTACTGTTTTGTTCAAGTTTAGCGTTGTTTTGTTCCAGTTTAGCATTTAAAGCGTCTGTGCTAATTTTATTTTGTTGCATAAACTGAAGAAGCAAACTCTCTAACCCTGCTTGACTGTTTTGATTACCCCCCTCAGTATCGAGATTTACCTCCGACATCCCTGTACTGCTTTCATTTCCAAGACTAGTCATACTGCTCGTATCTTCACTATCCAGCTGGTGACCACTACGCAACTTCATCTCTTCCTGAGCACTACTACCCATGCTGATACACACCGATAAATGAAAAAAAAAACAAAATACAGGCACAGAAATATATACCCTTCTCCTTCCACAAATGTTATTAGGTTTTCAGCCCCAAGTTGGTAGCGACAATATAACCTCTTTCTTTACGTTGGGTGACAAGTGTAACGGTTTTCCTTTGGCCCTCACTTTTGCTTGACAAATGTAATGCTTCTACTGGCCCTGCCTTGGACTTTGAAATATTTACTCTGCCTAAGATATGTTGTTTTAATGGGCGCCAAGACCTCAACGCTATGTTGAAATCTAAATTTATATTTAACAACACCTAGCTCTGGTAGAACACCTTCAAGAATCTATTCACTCAGATCGTGGTATGATTTGATCATTAACCCAACAAACAATTGTATCAGGAGAAGGAATTTGGTCTATATATAATGCTACCTACTGAAAGCAAAGATTGCATCGTTAAAAGAAATCAATTTATTATATAAAACAAGTATTGCAAAATTAATAATAATAATAAGTTTAAAATTTAAATTGGAGCGTTGCGATTTGAATATTACCGCTAGAAAATTACGTGAAAACGGAGTCGGATAAATTACTGATTTTACTCTTATTCCCAAGCTATGAAGTTACTGAAATACTGAAAATTAAACAAAGAGACGAGAGATTGCGTAGTTCTGAGTCATTCGCGCTTACCACTGGAAATTGCCGAAGCATTTCCCTCGTACTGGATGTTGAAGAGAGCTTCCCACAGCCTCCTGGACGTCGTCATCTTCTTCGTTAGTTGATGATATACTTGTAGATATGATAACTTTATGGTCCGAACATCGGAACCCACCACATGTACAACCACACTGGTTAAGTTTTACAAAGATAGTCGCCTTGCCTCCACGGCGCGCAAACCATATATGCACTTGTGGCTTCCCCTCCCTGGACCCGGCTCTTTCTCGCCCGCTCTCCTCTGATTGGCTGGGCCACCACGCGCTACCCCTCTCCTCGGGGTCATTACACTCGACGCGAGGATGATGTCGATACCGTTCCAGACTAATTTGCCTTTTCTTCAAGCAGCAACCCAGCTTGCATCATGCTACTCGACAAGATTAAGCCTGTAGCCGAATTCCCCGTGACTCATCTCTCTCATAATACCCTAACTGACAAAACTCCGTAAAATTCCGTAATCATATAATTTTCTACGATACTGTTGTTCGTAATAATTTGCTTGATAGTGTTTTCTGTGACGTAGAAAACCTATCTATGCTTATAATTTTATAAAAATGCTCCAAAAAATACCTTAATAATAATAATAAGTTAATAATAATAATAAATTACCATGAAAACTTCTCTTGGCTGAACAATTTGCCGCGTAAATAAATATAGAATAGCTTCCTACTGACTTATGTCAGTGGCATAAAATCCCCTCGAAAAACACGTTACAATGTTTTATATCGCCGCCATCTTGACGGAAACATAATGGTGGCCACCCAAATGTTCAAAGCTTAAATCAAATTATGACTAACCTAATCATCCGATCTCTACTAAATTTTGCAACAATATACCTTAGTGTGGGAAACGTCTTTTGGCCAAACTACAAGGTCATCCGCCTAATAGTTTCAGGATGGTGGACATATGAATCATGCAAGTATTATAGCCCAACCATAACTTACGATTCAACAAGGCCTGATCTCAACAATTCAGCTTATGGTACATGTGGTGGTTTAAACTGTCCTCAAGGAGGTGACCAGTAGGATATTAGCCTATTATAATACAGTATGTAACCGTAGAAGTGACTTAACAGGTCTGATTAACCATGCCATAGGGTTGTGGGTCGTAGACAAAATGGGCGCTATTTGTGCACGTAAATCCATATATATCCGTAACTGCGTAAGGTTATATCCTTTTAGGAATGTACCGAACAAAATAATACATATTTAGGATCAAATGGTTTAGAGAAGAGCCAAAAAACGCTAATGAAATCGTTGTTTACAACACAAAATATGATACATTCATACTAAAGAATTTATTTACATGTCTATCTTGTACCGTATTCGTGGCGCAGTGGAAGCGATCTAGCTTCATAGTTAAGAGTTCCGTGGTTCTTATCCCGTGGTTTGATATATTTTTACTTAATTTTTTTTTTTATTTTTTTTATTTATTGATTCGTAACTACTCACACGTTATAATGTTAAGCATATATTGTATTTGCAATCGAAAAGATTATATAATATGCTGTACCGCTATAACTCATAACACCACAAATTTCAACACTCAACTAGAGCTATTTCAATTCTTTGTCTTGATCCGCAGTAGAGTCTAATGTTGTTATTTTTGTTGTTGATTCTTTAGGGGTTTTGCGGCATCATAGTATTGTAGCCTCGTGTACTTGGGTGTGTGTAGAAGTCTGATAGCCTGTGTCACTGTGAGGTCTGTAGGCTTACTAGTGTGTGTACTTTTATACGAGGAAGGATTTGGGTAAGAAGCTGTTGTTGCTGTTGTTTCATTTCGAGATGCATGGACATCATGGTCATTTAGTCCCGTGTACTTGGGTGAGTGTTGAATTTTTTCTCATAACCCATGTTATTGTGATGCCTGTATTAGAGTGTGTATATATCATTCAGGTGAGGATTCAATCAATCAACCTATAATATCCATATAGCACGTTGTATTTCAACAAGCTACTACAACCAACATTCAATTATACTCCTTGAAGAGGACAAAGAGTTATAACTAAACCCATGCATTTAGGAGAAAGTAGGCTATATGTTCTTTACTGAACATCTTGTTTTGATCAACTATTTTTAATTTCTTTCTTACCTTAGCAATAATTTTGAAAGAATCCGTGCCATGTACGTTTCTTACCCATCGTATTATTTGACTATTAGGCCATCGTTTTTAAGTCATTAGTTAAAACAATTACAATAACTTTTTGAATGTAAGAAGTTTCATTGTGAACTGAGTGTACTGACAAAGAAAGAAGTTAAAAATTATGTTCTTTGAATCCATTTAAAAAAATTATTTGTCAAGTTTTTTTTTTTTTTAGCATAACAGATTAATTTATTTAAAAAGTCAGATGAAGCCAGATTTTTCATGCCTTCTGAAGTGCTCACGGCATCTAAAACTGGGCTAGTTCTTAAAATTAGCTTTTTGTTAAAATTCTTTCTTTAAGCCTTTTATTTACAATCTCTGAAAAGCAACTCTTTTTCTGTATCAGATGGCTTACATATCTCGTGTAACACAGTAGCTGGAAAAAAGTTAGCATGGACGTGTATTTAAAGAAAAAGAAAAAATTTAATCACCGTATGTCGTGCGATTCGAAGATGTAAATCAGTAACTATCGTTTGATCAACTCAACGGGTTTTATTTTTAAAATATGTTCATTCGGTGATCAGAATAAAGTATTGGTGGTCAGGGAAAAGTCAGAGAAAATGCAAATCTTGGTCTTGTAACAACCCTGTGCTGGTTGCAGTGGCATCTAGTAGCCAAGTTTACAGCTAGGTGTTATTGATGGTAGCGTTTGGTAGCAATGGTAGGAACCACTCGAAATTGATCGTCTGCAGTCCTTACCTGAATTACAGATAACACACACTAATATTGCCATCATAATTAACACCAGTTATCGGGCAGATTCTACACACACCCAAAGTACACGGGGCTACATGACCGCATTGTTGCAGCCCCTAAACTGAAGAAATAACCAACCATCTTTCAATAGGAATGATTGTGAAAGGGAGAAAATCAGGAACATGCTCGGAGTTTGAAATCGCAACACATGGACGTGTGTAGGAAGCTTCAAAGCTGCAGAAAATATTTAAGTAGAGACTAATGAATTCTTTTCAAGATCTAACTAGAAATTAGGCAAAGTTACTGTACAGCCCCAGATTTTGAACACGACCAGCTAACCACTGAGCTAGAGTGGGCAACACGAGTAATATCCTCGATTGTTTGATGGCTCTCAGAACAGCACAGAAATTTAAGCTGACGGCATTCTACCAGGGCTAGTTATTTTTCAACCTCCGATCATGCATCCAAGTAAACAACAGATGGGCAGGAGCCAAGTCTGGGCGTCGTGCAATTGTGCAACGTCCCCTCCACAACCTCTGCTAATGTTGACTTCAATGCGCCAGTCAAAGCTTAGCTACCATCGATACTCCAGCCAAGTGTGAGTTGCGAAGTGTGATACATTTTATGCAAGCAGAAGGTTGTAGCGCTGCTGAAATTCATCCCAGAATGATCGTAGTGTATGGTGCAAACTTTTGAGTGATGGTAGTGTACGGGAATGGTTCAGATTCGGCGATTGGACATCCATGACGAAGGTAGGCAAGGACGCAAGTCTGTCGCTGCTGTGCCCCTGGTTGAGCATATTTGTCCACGACAAACAGAGGTTTATGATGAGTGAACTTTCTTCAGCAGTCCCAGACATTTCAAGATCTTCTCTGTACAAAATTGTGACTACACACATAGGATACAAAAGACTTGTGTTAATGTCTTATATCTTTCCCTAAGTTGGTGAATTTATTATCTTAACTTACGTTTGCCAACCTCTGAGTGTCTACCGGGTTTTGTTGCATAACTGTGTTCATTGTAAAAATGTGTCATGTCTACTTTACACTCTTATCAAATTGACTGAAGTTTTAACTACTTCTAAAATTAACTTTAAAAATGTGGAAAATACTGAGGCTGGAATGACTTTACAAAGTGGTGTGTGTTATTGATTCAGGAACTTTCTCTTTACTACTGTAGGCCATTTAATTCACCCACCACAGCATCGATACAATCCATATAAGCTTGCAATCGGTCTTAAGGGTGAGATAGGACCCTACAGAACTGCCTGCCTGAGGCCTTGGTTTGTCGAGAATAGGCACATGGTGCATCCTCCTCAAATAAAATGATTTCCTAATTATTCCTTCCCATATGCATTCATCGTCCCATTCAATCATTATTATTGTGGACTCACTTTTTTTAGCAGTACTAATAGTGGGGATCCTTCTAGAAACATGAGTTCATTTAGATCTCGGGACTATCTTACTTGGCTAGATATATTTCTGTGGACTCTTTAATGTCAAGAGCTCTGCCCTTTTTTGCGTGGTGTTAAATCTTTAGGTCTGTTTCTATATTGGTGAAACAATGGTTGTTGTCGAATGTATGTTCACAAATAGCTGAGTGTTTGTTGTGTTTTATTGCATTTTTGTATTTTTTACATCATGTTGCGAATTGTCTTCTACTTTGTCCAATATAATTGGCCTTACATCCTTCTTCTTGGCATGTGAACAAATACACACCTGACTTCAAGTGTGGGCTTTTCTTCGTTAGGTTGCTGTTATTTATGTGCTTTCCAAGTGTAAAGTTCATTCCGAATGCTATATTGAGTCCTTGTTTCTTAAAAATATTCGTTATTTTGTATGTGTTTTTATTCACAAAGTTGAACCACACATAATATCTATTTTATTTTTTTTTGGTTAGTAAATTGTCCTCGTTTTGTTTTGTTTTTGTTTGTTTCATTAGTATTCGTTGTACTGTGTTGGGTATGAACTTGTTCTCTATGTTTTATAATCTGATATTATTAGGCTGCCAATAATACCATATTTGTTGACTTCCTTGAATTATTTCATGGCCTTTTCAATGTAGAGGGAAACAGAAAACCTTCATTTTCAGTCAATGGTGTATCAATCTTCTGATATCTTTGTTCCTGCCACTTCCTTCCAAAAGGCAGATGTATTTTTTAATACAGTTTTTCATACAAAATTGTCCAATCTTCCATGCAGATTTTTGAAGGATTTTAATATGATGATCCAACTTACAACTACTACTACTACTACTGCTACTCCTCCTCCTCCACCCTGTAGAAACGGGAATAATAGGAGGTAGGTATTGCTTTCTCGATATCATTGAAAGGAACCATGATTGGCTTGTTTATTTTCAGATTTCTTTCAATTATTTCAATGGATAGCTTGCCTTGTTTCTTAACCTTACTGAAATTTGAACTATCTTTTGGAAGATTTCTTCAACCTTGTTTTCAGTCAGAAATCATGTGAATTAAAAAAACTTTCTATTGATAGCTTATGTTTGTCTAATTGTTAATTAAGTAATTAATTGTAATTAAGTTGTACATACTGTTTATTCCATTGAAATGTATGTTTTCAGATCCAAATCTCCATGAGCTGGTGGAGTTGACCTTGAATGTGGAAGGTCAGAGGCTCACTAAAGCTCAGCAGGACTCCCTTGAAATGAAGCTCGCCCTGCTCCTCAGAGACGATGCCATCATTCACGTGCGAGATCTGCGTTTGGAGGATCATACGGGACGTGCTGTTGTCATATTCTTCGTGGAGCACAAAGCAAACCATAACATACTGCCTGGACCAGTAGTTGTGTCTCGACTGAAAGAGAAGCTGACCCAGGACTCTGGTCTTCTCGAGCTATCTGTGGCAAACATACAGACTGCTGTGTGTCAGAATAATTGCTCAGGTAGGATACCTACAGTTCAATGATGCAGCTCATGAAGCTCATATTATTTGTTTACAAAGTATTTGAATGCTTTAACCTGACAGCGTGGAGTGACTTGTGTGACACACCTTGTAGCTGCCAGTTCTTAACCCTCTTAGTGCCAAACCATTTCCTGAAATACTTGCCAAGAATGTCAAGCTATTTTCAATGATCATGCAGACTATTCGAAAAGAAATCATCAATACCACATTTTCAACGATAGAATCATTACTTCTGCTTTGCATTATAACCAATACCCCATTCTTTCATACATTATGTTCATAAAAGTAAATACTGATGATCGGTTCTTAAGTTTAGGGGCTGCGACAACGCGGTCATGTAGCCCCGTGTACTTTGGGTGTGTGTAGAATCTGTCTGATAACCGGTGTTAATTGTGATGACTGTACTAGTGTGTGTTATCTGTTTTTTAATTTAAGTACTGCAACTTAGAATTTTTCAAATAGTTCCTACTTTTGCCGCCAAGCTCCACCGTCAACGACTACTAGGCCAAGTTCAGAACTTAGCTACTAGACACCACCGCAGTCGGCTCTTGGCAACGAACGTAGAAACCTAAGAGCGTTGTTTACTATTACAAATCTAGACAAAATATTGATCTTTCATTTGATGTCTGATTGAGTATCTATCGATTACGTATGATTGCCTAAAAGAGCAAGATAGATTTGTTGTTGACATGGCTGCCAAAATGTGTGTTTTGATCGCAGATTCAAAAATTAGCTCAGTGTTGATTTAATGAATGATGATATGGACAGTTTGTCGTGTTGAACAAGGAGATTTATTAGATTCTGAGAGGGAAAGCAATGGTGTGTGGATCAACATGGGCAGTAACATTATTAATGGCGTGTTTTTTTGTGGGGGGAAACGAGAGTATAGTTGTTGTTTTAAGGGGTGGAACTAGGTCATCTGCCCCTAAACGAGAGTATTTACAGGGTTAAGCAAATGTTCACAGCAGAATATTATCCTCATATACCGTATTTACTCCCCTATAGGCCCCCTCTTTTTCTAAATGTTTCGTTCCGAGGGGGGGGGGGGGGGGGGGGTACAATAGACGCGAACTTCGCAAAAATCCATTAATTTGGGAAAGGGAGAGAGTAAAAATGAGGTATTTTATTTTGTTGCTACATAGTACGATATATATTCAATGAAGATAAACGAAGTTTACATCTTTAATCAGCCCATTATGAGACTGCCATAACCTCGCTTATCCGCCACTACTCCCGGCTACCCCCCAATGAATTTCACTACTATCCGTTGCTAAGCAAAAATCTTAGTATCAAAGAAATAGAGTGGAATGGACAAAGTATCAGACATGGAAATGCAAACTTTATTTGAACAGGGAGGGAGAATGCATCAATATGGGAATGACTGACGATGCTGAAGGATCACATCTCGCTAACATTTGTAAACGCAATGGAGTACGTATTATTCACATGTTTCACATTAATATACCAGTAATGTGTCACACAAAAGCCGACGGTTCTTGCACCAAATGAAATGTGTTTAAAATAAAACTGAGAAGAGGAGGCTGCAGTAAACACCACTTCGAAGCACAATACAAAGATTCAAAGAATAAGAAAAGAATGCAGGCAAGATATGAATCCATAGCTTTCATTGGCGGATTTTAAACTTGGAGCTTCTACTCGGCCAATAGTGTGGCATCTTCTATTGGATATTTGGTGAAGCCTATTGGCTACACAATTCAATACCCTGCCCAGTCGCGTACATGTACGCAAAGTGGCGGGCATATTGTCTGAATAATAATAATAATGAAACAAGAACAACATTTTTGTCATAAAAGAGGATGAATTACAGTTATATATATATATATATATATATATATATTTTTTTTTTTTTTTTTTTTTTTTTTTTTTAAGAATTCGTCAATTTCCAAGAATGTTGTATTTTTTTGTATTTTGGCTCTCGAAAATTAAGGGGGGTGCTATATGCAAGGGGGTCCTATAGCCGAGTAAATACGGTAATCCAGTAACTTAAACTATTTGTGTGTTTATTTGTTGTTAACAAGCTGTGAACAATTTGGCCAACCCCTTTGAAACGTGGACTGTAATGCCTGATTAACTGAACGCCTGCTCTCCTAGCATGTTTTGCGCTATTCTCCTCCCGGGCTGAGAGGTTAACCTTGGATTTGTAAGTTTAGTGCTTTAGGTACATACTGTTTCCAGGGATTCTACATTATATGTGAAACACTCATCTCCCAGTGTTGTGAAATGATGGGCACGATAACTGATGCTTGGAAATGAATGGTTAGGTGTTGGTTGGAGTTATCAGCTCAAGCACAAGGGATAGATGTTTTCTTACATTGTATTGCCACGAGAAGTAAATGGAACATACACATGAATAAGGCTTGCTTTTGAAGGTAACATGATGCTTTCACCTAAAATTCACTACTGTAACTAGCTCTAACACCCCTTGATCCTTTTTAATGTGCAGTAGGCTTCTTGATTTGACAATTTGTATGATCTTCACCTTTCCAATCTGCCATTGCTTTCTGATATGCTCCACTAGGTCTTATTATTTGGAGATCTCTTCATTGTACTTTGCCTTTAAGTTGTTGCTACTGGGAATTACCATATCAATCACACACAATTATAGACACTGCAATAACACAGGTTTTCATACAGATTCTACATGATTAAATATGTAATAATTTTGAAGTATCATCATTATTTATTTATTTTATTTTTTTAAATATTTTTTTACATCATTATGCCCATCTGTGGAGAACGATAAAACGTATTTAGCTAATGATGTTTTCTTCTTCTCCCAAAACCTCTTCATCTGGACACTGAAAATCTTTGTCCGTTCTTCAGTCCATGATTTCTTGGTCCTGTTAGTAATTTTCTCATAGAGATGATAGTTGTTGATTAATGTTCTGAACTGGAGTCGATCTGCTATAATTTCCTCTGTGATGCCAATTTCTTGAAGGTCCTTTTCTAAGTCAGTTGTTCTTGACGTTCATTGAGAGAGCAAGGTTGGTGAACCTGTCATTGTTCATTCTGAGAATGCGACCGTAGAACTTAAATCCCTTTTTCCTCAAGATGTCGGTGATCTTTTCAGCATGCTGATAAAGCTCCTGAGACTTCCGTTTCATCCACATTCTTTTCAAGCAGACTATTGTTATTATGATGTCGTCGTCGTCGAACAATCCTGTTTCTGAATTGTCAAGTTAACAATATTGTTAGCCTTCCATGACTTCGTTTTTTGCAGCCATGTGTTTTTAATTTTCAGTAAATCTTGTTTTCAACCATGTACTTTCCTATTCATTTAGTTTAATTGTTTGGCTCCAGTAGTATCGTAAATAATCATGGTGGTCTTTGCTGATTGTATAGGTCATGGGGTTTGTGAACAAGCCACACGTCAGTGCCTGTGTGAAGCCTTCTGGATGCAGAATTTGATTATCAAGCATTTAGGCAATGGAGACTCCAACTGTGGTGAGTATTTAGCATGAGAATATTATGGCAATACCTCATGCTTTAATATATTTTATACCTGCTGTGCACTGTTTTCTGCCTCAAGGATTGGGATGTGTATAATACATGAATACTTCAGAAGATTTTTATGACGGGTGTTGACAGTATTATGGGGTGACGCAAAACAATACAGAAATAGTCAAATCTGTTAGTATAATACTCTGATCATTGTTTTAAGGCTATGGTATTCAATCTGTGGTAGGATACCAAGGGAGGTACGTATTCGTCTTGAGGAATATGCAAAATTATTCCATGCAATGTAGCTGCAATATACAGTACTTTTGTTGCCAGTTCAATAAAGCAGCTGAATTCCAGGACCAAGTAAAAGAGAGATTCCACAACCAAAATTGTTACAGTACAATATTTCTTTCAAGGAGATTTATCATCCCATCTACTGTATCGGCCAATTAATTTGAGTCTTCTGTACATCAGTATGCTAAGAATTCAAAGGAGTTAATACCATTGCTTCTTCTGGTTTTTATCTTTATTTCTGTGTGGACGAAGCTACTTTGTACTGATATCTATAAGTACTAGTCATAGTAATTGCTTGAATCCAAAGCCAGGCTTTATCCTAGCAAATCCCTTCACTTGCGTACGCATATAATAATCGAGCTTACAGTCGCCAGCGCTTGTCCAAATATATAATACTGTAGCTTCAAAGAATCAAACCCAATCATTTCATTGACTAAAGTAGCATGAAAAGAAATACAGACATATTTATTATTATTATTATTATTATTATTATTATTATTATTATTATTTGTACTAATTTATAAATCTGAAAGTTGGCCTGTTTGAGTTTCTTTTGCACAAAAACACTTCACCAATTGCATGGGGATAATTTTTGTGGTTGACTAAGAAAAGGGATCTATTGAGATTTGGACATAGCAAACCCATTTAAAAATGTCTGCCACTTACTGTATATGTAGGTTTCTACTAAACTTGCTCATATCTTATTTACTAAAATCCAAAATAATGGGTACATCTTATCACAAAATTAAGCACACCGAGTGTGCTTAAAAATTAATTTTCTTCATAACCCAAACAGATTTCCATGAAATTATGGCTTTCCTTAAACATTTTTTTCATTTTCCCTTTTCCAGCTGACACTGGGTGGGGGCAAATATGGTTCCTCTCCACTTTGTTCTGTCGTTCACCATTCCTCTTCCGACACGGTATTCCAATCCAGGTTCCATTTTCTAATGCTATTCTCCACCGAGTCCATCCAACGCTTTCTTGGTCTTCCGCCTCCTCCTCTCTTCCCTGTCATCCGTCATTCCAGTGCTCGTCTTGGCAGCCTCACTTCATTCATCCATTTGACATGTCCAAACCATCTCAATCTGTTTTGCTCCAGTATGTCATTTAGTTTCAGTACTCCCATTTCTTTCTGTATATATTCATTTCTCACTCTCTCTCCTCGTTTTCTGGACCATACTTCTCGGGAATCTCATCTCAGCTGCCTGAACTCTGTTGTTATCCCTCTTAGTCATTGCCCAAGTTTCTGCTGCAATTGTCATTCCTTAAACATGTGAATGTCAAATCTGCTAAAGGCCAACATGATGAGTAAATGGCCAATTTTATCATGAAATGTAGCCCACCCTATATAAGGTGCGTCATACGAGAAATAAACCGATATCACAATGGTAACGTGTGGTAACACTGCATGTATGTTCATCCTGAAAGGCGCACATTGTGCTGACATACTAGACATCCAAAGACGTGTGCCATCAGTGCTACTAGTTTCCAGCTGCTGTAAACACATTGCCAGAAGTGTATTGTGGCCAATGGAGAGTACTTTGAAAGTGACTGAAGATATTTCGTTTGTAACACTGTTTTCTTTTGTATCATTAGTATCATTCACGAAACTTTTTAGACGCACCTTGTATGTACGTAGAATTCAATTTTCTACAACTGCAAGAAAGCCTTTAATATCTTCCTAACTCTAAAGTTCTTACGTTTTAAAGCCCCATCAAGAACTGCACATATCTTGAAGTCATGCATGGCAGATACTTTCATGTACAGTATAAGAGGTCATCTGCATTTTCTTAATAACACAGTTTTCCAGGAAATCATGGTTTTCTGTGTTTAAGCCCTGTCGAACACTGCACATAACTTGAAATTCAACATGGCAATTCCTTTTACACAAAAAGCTACGGTACTTAAAAGAAGATCACAACATAAACATAAAAATTTAGTTAGGAATAGATTATGAAATTCATTGCTCCTCAATTCAAATGCAAAGTCAGTCGGTCAAACAAAGAAAACCTAAGCCTCCTTTTATAGTTACACGGCACATGCTTAAAGCTAGGCATGTGGAGTGAACCTTCGGAAAGGACCCTTTTATAGTTTCGTATCAGTCGAGCATGTACTATGGCAGGGTTTACAGCTGAAGTGATCACTGCTGCATACCTTGACAAGATAATGGAGAGAATAAACAAAATATAAAGGTGTTTAAGTATTCATCCTGTGAACATCAAAAGAGATGTGATAGGAGTTTTTGAAACCCTCTATGCTGACCTACGAGAAGGAAAATATTTTAAAAATTATTTTAGGATGAGTCTATACTCATTCGATGAATTATATGTAAAAGTAAAATCGCTGTTTCATATTCCATGCGTATCCCAACATTCTTTGCCCAGGTTAGCACTCTTTTAGACTGCGAACTGTACTGAACCGCCCGGTATGACGCGTCAACTATAAAAATTTCCGTAAGGCTTTGGTCCCACTCACGTGGCGATAACATCCCAGGCTCATCCCGACCCATCTCAGTCACATGCCTGGCGGGAGGAAGGAACCGCGAGGCACAAGTAGGTAACTATAAAATGGTCCCACTTAAACAAAGTTAATTCACATGCTTCGCATGTAGCATGTAACTATAAAAGAAGCCTAGGTGGTCAGTGACGTCAATAAGTTCTTAACTTTCCTAAAGTACACCCATAACAGGTACTGAAAATCAGTATGCAAGGGTTTCATGGCAGTGTCGTCGTCGGCTGTAACTCGATTCCGAGTAAACATACTTCTTCCTGCATAGAGCTTTTCAGACCAGCTTGTGGATGTGCTTCTGATGACTAAACAGGCCAATCCTGGCATAAAACATGCGCCCACGTAAATTGCACTCAATGGTCGGGGGAGGGCGGGGTTGCAACTGACGAAGCTTTCTTGCTTGTCGCTTGGCCTCGTCATGTCTGCGACGTTCTTCCTCAAAGAAGTTGACAGCCGTCGATGTAGTGTTCCGCCACAGTAAACGGTCCACAGCAGATGTTTCCCATCAGTGGATGTCTATACCAGTCGTCGTCATGATGTGTTTTAACTGGTCTTTAAAACGCTTCAAAGGGGCCCCATGAGGTCTAGTGCTGGAGCAAAGTTCACCATAAAGGAATTGACGTGGAAGCCTGGTATCACTCATACGATGAACATGGCCTAACCATCTCAGTTGATGAGCGATGATAGTTGTCTCAATGCTATCAAGATGCGGTCTCTCGAGAACTGCAGTGTTGGTCACGTAATCCTCCCACTTGATGTTCAAGATGTATCTCATCTTTTGTTGGTGGAAACGCTCAAGTTTCTTGATATCACGGAGATAGAGTGTCCCAAGTTTCACAGACATACAGTAGCGTTGAGATGACTACAGCTTTGTACACCATGAGTTTGGTATGCATCTTTAGGTCTTTATTCATGAAGACTCTGTGCATTAAACGGCCAAATGCTGCATGGGCAGCCCCAATTCTTTTGTCAACATCCTGTTCGCAGATGCACAGTTTAGATAAGATGCTTCCAAGATATGAAAAATGATCAACCTACTCCAGTGTTGAGTCTAAGATGGAGATATTGAACTCAGGAAGAGGTAATCCTGGGGCAGGTTGTGCAAGCACCTTTGTTTTCTTTGCATTGATGGTGAGACCAAAGATATCACGCGCAGTGCTAAAGCGATTGACCGATTGTTGAAGCTCTGCAGCTGTCGGAGCAGGAGATGCGGTGTCATCGGCATACTGCAGTTTTGTCACCCGGGTAACTTGGGTATGTCTCTGTGAACGAAGTCTTGCCAGATTGAAAAGGCCTCCATCGAAGCGAAACTTAATCTCTATGCCTGGGTTGTTGGAAGATGATTCATACATCATGGCAGCCATGTAAAATGCAAAGAGTGTTGGAGCAAGCACACAGCCTTGTTTCAAACCGTGAGTGATTTGAAATGGATCGGATACAGAGTTACCGTGAAGAATCTTCCCAGACATTCCATCATGAAGAGCTTTAACTAATTCCACATAGCGATCTGGACATCCAAAGTGCGTTAATACTTTCCACATAGCAGGTCTTGGTACTGAATCAAAGGCTTTTTCCAGGTCATAGAAAACTTTTCCTGGAGTTGTCTGGCACAGAATATCGTGTCTGTTGTGCCCCTGGAGGTTCGGAAACCACATTGAGACTCGGGCAAAATCCTCTCCGAGATACTTTGGAGCCGGTATAGGAGAATTCTTGCGAGAACTTCACCTGCAATGGATAATAGCGATATACCACGGTAGTTCCCACACACTCTACGATCGCCGTTCTTGAAGATAGTTATGATGGCAGCATTCTTCAAGTCGTCAGGTACTTCTCGAGTTTCCCAAATTAACAGGATAAGTGTAAAAGGTCGAGTCTTCAAGGCCATACGTCCACTTTGTAACAACTCCAGAGGGATGTTATCAGGACCAGGAGCCTTTCTCGGCTTTAGTTGATTGAGCGCTTTGGTGAAATCTCGGAATGTCGGCGGACCGCCATCCATGGTTGTTGGGGCTGCTGAGGGATGTTTCGAAGAAAGTCCTCGGCAACATTGGAGGCACGATTTAGAAGTGCAGAGAAATGTTCCTTCCAACGCTCCAAAATTTGTCCTTGTTCAGTTAAAATGGCGGAATTGTCAGCAGTTTTCAATGTACCTGATGATGATCGGATTGGGCCGTATACCTCCTTTATGCCTGCATAGAAGTTTCGCAGGTCACGGGCATCAGATAGTCTTTGCAGTTCTTCAGCTTTTCGCTGCCACCAGTTGTTCTTTATTTCCCTGATTTGTGCCTGACATTTCCCCTCAAGTTTCACGAATTGTGGTTTTTTCACACTGGAAGACGGATCTTGAAAAAAGGATAGATGGGCTTCCCGTTTGGCATTGATGAGACACATAATTTCATCATTATTTTCATCAAACCAGTCTTTTCTTTTGTTCTTCACAAAACCAATTGTTTCCTCAGCTGACTCAGTGATGACCTTCTGAAGCGTTGTCCATTCCTGTACAACACTATTTGTGCTAACAGGGTGACTAGCCAGCTTATTTACGATTTCATTTCTGTAATCTGTAGCAATTGATTTTACTTGGCGTTTAGAAGTGTCAAATTTCCGTCTCGACAGGTTGTGGATGGATCGTTTCGGTTTGCGGCAGATTGAGATCCTCAACTGGCAAAAAAGGAGCTTATGATCTGTCCAACAGTCATCGACACTTCTTGCGGTCCTGGTGACAAGGATGTCCTTTTTATAACATTGCCTGGTGATGATATAGTCAAGGATGTGCCAGTGCTTCGAGCGAGGATGCATCCAAGTGGTTTTGTAGCGATTCGGCAGGCGGAACTGAGTGTTGGTAATAAAGAGTTCATGTTCAGCACATAGACCAAGGAGTAATAGGCCATTGGCATTGCAGTTGCCAAGTCCTTGTTTTCCCATCACATTGTTCCATAATTGATGATCTTTACCAACTCTGGCGTTGAAATCGCCAAGCATTAAGAGTTTGTCTCTAGGTGGTACTTTGGTGATGATTGTGCTCAGCTGGTTGTAGAATTGATCTTTAACTTCTATATCAGCATCCAAGGTGGGAGCATATGCAGAGATAAGAGTCATAAAGTGACCCCCGGAGAGTGGGATTCGAAGAGTCATTTCACTGACAGCAGTTGGAGTTAGCTGGTGATCATTCACCAGTGTGGTCTTTATAGCGAAACCAACACCATGAATACGGCGCTCTCCCTCATCTTTTCCCTTCCAGAATATGGTGTAACCTGAACTGAACTCTGTAATTTTACCTTCGTTGGACAATCTAGTTTCACTTAAGGCAGCAATATGTATGTTCATTCGACCAAGCTCATGGGTAACGAGTGCTGTTCTTCGCTCAGGCCTGTTATTGTCCTTCAAATCGAGTAACGTTCGAACATTCTAGGATCCTATCATTAATGTTTGGATATTCTTTGTTTTCGTTTTTCGACCGCAAAAGGGGTGACCCGCCGGGTGCGGCCTCCCAGCCGGCTGAAGGTGTGACTACCGATGTTTAGCCCACATTTTCTAGGGCCTTCCCCATTCGGGGTGGGCAGCGGTGATCCTAAATAGGCCTGCCCAAACACAGATGCAGGACCGAACTCCTGAGTAGTCACGAAGTCTCAGAAAGATGACCATCACACATCTGCTGCCAACGTGCAGGTCCGAACTAGAGGCTTCCAGTTTCAACCCGAAAACCTGCCTCCACCATCCTTATCCCATCGCCGCTGGACTTGTTGAAAGATGTGACAGCAGGAAAAAGGTGCCACAAGCGAGATTTTGTTTAAGGTGGATCACAGCTTGCAAGGAAGTGACCCACACACTATAATCTCGGAACTATACCCTGCGGCACAAAAGAAATGAGATGTGCAGGTTCTAGCACCATGACTGCAATGGACTGCCGCAGACTCTAAATATAATTGAGTTGCGCCTTCACAGCCAGTCCATCTGGCATGACCTCGTCCGCCTCCACGACCGTTGAGAACCACAAGGAAAGTTCCTCCTCCGTCCGTTTTGCCGTTGGGCCAATATATACGTAATAGGTTTCAGTGTCATTTCCTACACTGAGGGGACCATCACCCCACCTAAAAGGGCTCATCCGCCAGAAGCCGTTGGCCCCTTCAGGGGGTCGAGTTATTTACCGCCGCCCAACATTCGGCGTTAGCTGTTTTTACAGCTGGTTGCCAAACCAGCTAACCCTCCTCCTTTCGCATTCCGGACTTGGGACCGGACAAAGGCGGAGTTATGGCAGTGTAGCATACATGTAAATATAAGACACTTGGCTAAACATTGCTCGCATTGCTTGAAATACTCCTGGAAATGAATGTAACATCATACTGTATAATTTGTTGTGGTGGAGGTGATTGTCGTTTTTAGGAGCTGAATATCAAGATTATCTGCCCATTTGAAATGTCTGTAGCTCTTCAGTGCAATCTAATGGTCATCCAGGGATGTTATATGTATGTACTAGGTTTACACTTCACTGTACCAGGTTCCATGTAAGGTCATCTTCATACACAAAATGGACATGGCCAAAATGAATTAATGAGGTAGATGACCTCACTGTTGCACCCCTTAAAACAACATTAACACAATGAATAACTAAAAATTCTCAAATCACACTAGGATTTTTTGTTTGAACAGGTGACGAGACAGGAAGGATACGGAACTAATAGGCTGCTGCCACCATCAGTCTTAGTCACAGATGAATGATGAAAATGATCTAGTTGGCGACAGTGATCTTGAAGTTTGATGATGGTTATCATCTCATCCTCATGACCTTTATTTAACTGACTTTGATTGATATGTTCATTCAGGGGTTTACTATAAAAGCATGGAAAATTTAAGACAATACATAGACAAGTTTTTCCCTGATAAATTGAAAAAGAATAAGAGTTGGACAAGGGAGGTCAAACCGGAAATATGAAGTAGATGAGCCTATCGCATCAGGAGGAAAAACCTGAAGTTCTGAACATCTGGAAAGGTTGACAGATATCTATAAGAAATGTACTTTAAAAAAAAAACTTTTAACTTGTTTCAAGGTCATTTTACAAGTAATTGGTGAATTTGGAGACATACTAGAATGTTGACTCTCAACACAATGTTTTTGAAAGTCTAAAGTTTCACAGAAAAGCTTCTACCATACCTGACTCCATGTCTCCCTGTGCTAAAATGTTGTGTATGTCCATTTTTCACATTTCTACTGTCCATATCTGGCAATATGTTGCATTGCTAACATGTTCATGTTTCAGATTGGAGCATCCTCTATGTGGTAATAGTGCTGTTCGTGGGAGTGGTTTTGGTGGTGGGAGGTGGCTGGGGAGTGGTGTGTCTCTGCCAGCGAGCCTGTACTCGTCGTCCTAGGAAGAGACAGAAGTATGCCTTACTCGGAGATGACGGAGAAGATGATGCGATGATCCCAAGATGTAAGTTATTCTATCTCGTATGAGATAGAATTCGTTTCAACATTCAGGGCTTCTCCCATTCCTCGCTTGATCTCCTGACCCCTGAACATTCTCGAACCTACATCTTCTACATCCTTCCCAATATTCACAAACCAGATAACCCACCATTGGCCCCATCAACCTCCTCTCCCACACAATTCGTTCCATTGCATATGGCCAAAGTGCAACCTTTTGGTATCCACCACAAGTGTGTTGCCTTCACCTCACTTCACATTGACAGGACTTATCCCATCCAAAGTCGCAGCAACTGCTCCTCCAAAAATGTGATCTACTCATTGAATGTAAGAACGGGACAACAACAGAAGTACTTAAAAAGCAGCACAAGCGCCTTACCATTCCCGATCTCATAATGTTACCTCCTTCCTGCCACCTCTCAACCATTGCCCAACCAAGCACAATCCTGGGTCCAATTCATTCTTTGTCTTCTCTCTCTCCAACTCTGACGATGACTTAGTCGAAATATTTGTGTGTTTTTGGGCAGTTCTAGATCAGTTGCTCTTCCTCTGTATTGTTCCTTTTCTAGCTTTATAATAACATGTTTTATTTTCACTCACTATGCACAGTTTTGTAGAGTTTTTCTAGTGTAAGAGACCATCCAGTCATGCTATGGATTCCCAAAAAATTAATGTTTTCTGTAAAGTGCATGTGGCTCCTTTGTTTTCTAAAAGACACTGTTAAGTGGCTGCATTAATTGTTCCCTCAACTGTATGGAGGCTTATGAAAACTTCAATTTCCAAAGGATGGAGCAGGGACAACATTAGAGTGCAGTTTGACCATCACAAAGTCTCGACATGTTTGTGGTTTTATCCAAAACAAGCTGTTTCATCCCTCCCTCTTATTCCCAGTAAATAATAATTGATGAACTGAGTGAATATGCTGCTGAAATGGAGATACATGCGACTACTGAACATCAAAGATTTACCTTCTCAACATTTAATGCCAACCAGCTTACATTCACTTACATCCATATTCCTTTCAACCAATTATCAAATCTGTACTATAAGACATTTGTTCATCTTCTAGTGATTTTTATGGTTGAAGGACACTCATGTCATTCTCTTAACTGAGCCAAAAATCAGCAATTTTTCTAGGTTCATGCCGTGTCTTGTGATTGGTTTCGCCTAGGAATACCAAGCTGGCTCATCAGCGGGCTCTTGGTGATCGTGTCCGGACCCCCACAGGAATAGCAAACTGTGCACTACCTCCCTTCTTATGAAGCGCACCTGCACTTCTTTACTGTGAGAGCTAAGAGCTCAAGCAGTTTTTCACCGCCCTATAAAGATTTCCAAATACAGTAGATAGTATATTGGCTTTCAGTATTGAAATTTGTCACTGAACAGGAAACAGTGGTGTGTTCCAATTTTTTCTGTTAGAGGCTAAATAACAGTCAATTTCAGCCCTTGCACTAGGTTTTAAATCTCTGGCAGAATTGGGAATCAAACCCCAAGGCAAGCACAGTACCTCTATAACATGAGACTGGTGAATGATCACCACTTTTATTAGCTGTCATATAATCAATCACTGGACCGGATAGAAACACAGGAAAAGGACAATGATGGATGGGTGGGGTTGGAGGGAGAAACGAAAGGACAAACATAGAAAAATTTTCACCGTTGGACACACCAGTGTCTTAAAAGGTGGGTAATCATACCATCAATCCAGCTTTCAATGCTATAGGCCCTGACGAGCTCATTTTGATCTTCTGATCTCGCCAAGATCTTCTGTTGCTCAGATATTCTTCAACAATGTCTGTCTGGATGTGGATAGTGTAGGAAGGAGTGAAAACTGGACATACTTAGGAAAGGAAAACACGGAATCTACCTAAACGTACTCCTTTGATTGTTACCATTTGCTATCTTAGTCTTTAGGATGGAAGTGCCCGTTGTAATCCATCCACGAGGTAAAGAACTTGCTATGCGTTCAACTTGCGTACCTTCCAATTGTCTTGCATTGGTGTGGTTCAGACTGCAGAAGGGTGTGGGCACTAGCAGAAAGAAAGCAAAGCCAACTCCGTACAGGTCATAGAGGCCCTTGGAGCGGTAGCTTCCACTGTTCGTGACATCAGCACCATACCGTACTGCCTTTGCTCCCAGGAATTACCCTGGTACTCATTTCTGTTGTAGACTAAGTGAGCCCCTCAGCTATTTGCATTCCCACTACCTGTGTGGGAATCGAACCCACTTGGCACGTCTACCGACTGCGCTATGCAGCCCCTTGCATGCTGTCTAGCTCACAACTGATTCCTACCATTAGCTCACATGAGACTGCACAGGTTCTTTACCTTGTTGACACATTATGGTTTGTATGACTAAATACTGCTGTCTTTGATTTCATTTATTCACAACAAATAGTGTAATTTTCTTCCGCCCTGTCAATACAATGTCTTTTTTGTTTCTATTAAAACCGGTACATGTTTTTACATGATTGGCTGAAGAATGGCTCCATTTTAGCCTGAAACATGTATCCTAGTTTCAATAGAAACAAAAAGACATTGTATTGACAGGGAAGAAGAAAATTACATTTTATTTGTTGCAAATAAATTAGTCAATGTGGAACAAAAATGAGAAAGAATCATGGTTTTTATCATGTTCACTTATACTGCTGACTCTGACATGCTTATCTTTTCATTTGCAGTAACTCAGGGAAAGGTCATGTTGTCCGAGTCGGACTCTGACTCTGATGTCCTTTATGAAAATCTCAAGTGCAAGTTAAATGGTGACCTTAGGAATGGCCATGGAAAGTCCCGGAATGGTTTCATAAAGGTAGGGCGACGCATCAAAACATGAATATCGTAAGAAGGTATTGTTTTGTTTCATAACTAAGTGCTATATGACTGAGAATATAGGATGGCTATCCTGAGAAAGTTGGTAAATTGGTTTCAAGGAAAACTTGCTGAACCTCACTGTAGAGGATATTAGAAGAAGCAAACACACATAGGTAACATGACATACTACAGCTATTTTAACAGTATTAGACTAAAGGTTCTGTACCTTCTTAAATATTGAACAATATCATGCCTGTTGAACAGTTTGCTCCTCTCTAATGTTACCAGCACATCTATAAGTTTATGTTACTCCTCTTTTAGGAATATGTCTATACTTAGAATAAGAACAGTTGTTTATTTTGTTCTCACACAAATATCTCAAGGTAATGAATACATTGTTAGGATGGCTTTCTTATATTATTGCATTTGAAATTACTTTGTCATTTTGTAATATTTTTGTAATGTTTCCTGCAACATGCAGTATTGGAAAAGATCAATTCAAAACTTTGTTGAAGTGTTTAAGGAAGAATTAGATAATTATTCCCAAGAATAATCTTGAAGAAATTAACTCTTTTACTTTTTTAAATCAATTTTCTGGTAAAATATTAGGACAAAAGAACCAACTCGTATCATTTTTTATATGAAAAGTTGTAACGTTATGATCTATCTTTGTTGTACAGATCGGCTCAGTGAAGTAATGAATCAGGGAGATTACTATAAAACATTGTGAACAAGAGTTGCTAGGCCTTCTTGAAGAGGTAATAAATGGATCTACCATCCTCTTTCAATTGCTAGTCACTAGGGATTTGACTGTTATGGTTCCAGAAGATAGCAGAGGAATGAGCCAATACTTCGCTTGTAAAATTGTATTTAGCTTCCTCAGCATTGCCACAAACAACATTTTAGTTTTATTTATGAGTATTTGCTGGCTTTGCTGATGTTTTATAAAATGTGTATTTTGTATGACTTACATTTACTCCAGTATTGTGTTTTGAATGTATTTTTTGTGTCTTGTATATTACAAATTGCCACGAAACATCGATTTGCCATGTACCTTATATTTCGGACAAATTTATGAATTGTAAGAATATGTTCCAATTATATAATATTGAAATATATAACCCGGTGTTAAATGTTGTATCCTTAGATTTTACTTGTTTTTATTTCATACCTGTTGTAGTATGAAGTAAAATTTTATGATCAATGTATGAATGAAACCAATTCTTGGTCATCTTGATGAAATTCTTAGTGTAATGGGCATAGAATGTGCTCCAGGTCTGTTTTCCTAAGTAATATCTGATGTGATTATTACATTTGCCAGGAATATTCTAGTAAAATGCACTCTCTGAATGAATGTTTCATGGCATTATAAGTGACATTTCATTCAATCATAGTGTCTCTTCAATGTGATAGTATAGGGAGAGGACACAGGATAGTTCAGTCAAAATAGAAACCAAATTGATAATAATATACTTTGTTGTCATTCTTTCACACAAGATAGAAGTTGAGTGTTGAATACAGAGTTCAATGTCAATTTTTATGAAAAATTATGCTCTTGTCTTTTAAAATGAATTTAGTTTTGCACCATACATTTGTGATAAAGTGTAGCCTATTACTATAATTACATCTGCACTAAAAATTTGTGCAGGTGATCATTGCTATAAATTTCTTAGTGTTCACTCTCAATTTTGCTCCTAATGTTGAATACAATCCAAATACTCACTAGCGAGGATAGCCCTTAAATATATTCAGTACTGATGGGTAAGTCCCATATGAAATGCCTTCTATATAGTCGGAATCTTCTCTGGGTAGTTTTGTTCATGTCTGTTTTATTCTTTAAGTTGCAGCTATTGGTCAGTGAGTTAATAGCTCAAGCCATTAAACTCAGTCCTAATATTCAGGTTTAATGTAGGCCTACCATATGTTAATTGTATCATCACCTTAAATAGAAAAGTGGAATATGTTGGAAATTGAGGACATAAAAGAAGAAATTATTGAAAATTGCAATTCGAAGACTATGGAAATCATAAAAGAAAAAATTGCTGACAATTTCTTGCTGCTTTCCACCAGTGCATTTAAAGAAAAATTACATTTTGGTGTTATGATTGTATTAGTTTGAGGAATATTTTTCTTTTATCTATAATAATTTTTTCAATAAATCACATACAGAACTCGTTTTTCTTTTTTTCTTTATGGCATTTAATAAACCTCAATTTTGTAAGTAAAATTAGGAGTTCATCTCACATTTTTATTTTGATAGATATTTCACTGTTAAGTTAATTCAACAATATGGCATATCCAGAGATTGATCTTCCTTCCTCGCTTCAGGAAACATCAGAAAGATTGCCATTATGTCTCATTCCTGATTTGATGGAGCTCTGGCATCCCTACCGTGCTATCTAGACCTTTAGGGATGAAACAACTTTAAACATTTGTTTGATATATTTTTTTATAAATAAATAAATAAATATTTAAAAAACAGGTAGTTTTTTGAAAAATATTTTAATTAGCCTATTAAATGGCGCAGATGACTTTGACGTTCCACCCTTAACAACAATTATCTGAAATTCTGAAAATGGAATAATAGCTTAAAATCACCCTTAATGTGCAGTGCAAACACATTCTCTTTCTTGCCGTATAACGTTTGATAAGCCAGATTGACTATAGTCGGTGCATGTGAGATTTTTAATATTGTGTGACAACCTTGCGATTCTGATTCCACTGTTGGTTTCATGTCATACGATCATGCTTTCTTGCTAGTTTACACTTCTTTTGTTTTAATAACTTTCATTGGAACAAAATACATACTTAACCTCACCACTAAAATATTATTATTCAATATGGGTAAACTTGCCTAATTTTGCAGTAAAATTGTTTCGACAAGCAAAGACAAAAGTTCTTGGTACTGAAGTTCCTCTTCAGATAGCAACATCAAACAGCAACGTTATAATAGCAGAGATGCTACCAGCTGTTGTAAGATCGCTGAACTGCTTGAAATTACTGTTCTCAACTTTGTACAATATTAGGGATATTGCGAAAAAAGGAAAGTCTCCCTTATATGTTTCAGGGTTGTGAACACTAACTTTGTTGTAATAATGGGGATTTCATCCACTTTCCTTCTCTCTGAAATATATTCTCACACATTTGTCGGCCTAGATGAACTTGTGAGTTGGCAGTTTTTCCCACCTGCTCCAGAAGCCTGTGGAACACCTACTTGGACAATACAAGTGCCATTGGTAATTCAGCAGTGAACTGTTCCCCCTCTGCACTCTTTCATTTTTGACTGAGTGGATTTTGTTCCAACTGTTTTCCTCTTCCCTCATGTATACAGGTACCACACACTGTTTCAAGTTCCTCTCCGTCACTTGAGTTGTCAGCCTTTGTCTCTCAGTGGATGAAAAGTGAAGTGTAACCTTTAATGTCATGAAACATAATGTTTTGAATGGTGCAGAAATACTAATATGAACAATTTATTTGCAATTAAAGCCAATACTTCAACGTATTGTGTGTATACATGGTAGCATATATTCCTGTTTGATTTCTAGTCCAATGTTTTGAGTGGAGATGTGCAATCAGAAATAGTTATTGTATATAACAAGATCAACAGAATGAAAATGTCTATTATATTAGTTGATTACAGCACTCATTTTTTTAATGCTTTAGTTAAAGAATTTCCACAGTCTGAATCTATGTGAAACCTGTTGACAGAACATTGATTTACAATATTTAACATTTTTATAATTGATTACGGTAACATTTGTGGAGGGAAATGTGCAAAGTAATGTTATAAATAATGGTTGGGGAATATATTCATTTACCACAATAATTCTCTGTATTGAATCACTGTGGATGCATGCCAGCCATATGAATGGGAATATATTTTGGAATGGAAGCTATGTGTTATTGACTCTTCAGAGATTTGTTTTCTGTGTTGTATGTTTCATGGTGCTGTTTTATACTATTCTTGTTGACTAAATGCTTTCTGTTTACTGAGCAGGTTTCCTTGTGCTGGAAACCAAGAGCCCATTTGAACAGAAAGCTATGAAGTTCCATTTGAACTGCATTTCTGAGTAGCTATTTGCAATACTGTAGTTAGGGATGGTGTTTTTTCGCAAATGCGATAAAGCACGAAAATTTTATAATGGGTTGCACTCTTGTATTTTCATTTTTTGTGACCTGTAAACCACTTTTTAATGTGTTTTGAGAAAGGGACTAAATGCGAAATTGGCTCAAAATGTAAAAATTATACCATAATGCTGCATAAATGTGAAATCCATGATTTTTAAACAAAACGTTTTTTTATTCTTTCTTTTTGTATGGAGTTTCTACACTCTTGAAATGTTGATGATGGCTTGACCACCGGTCTGGAATGCAGAAAGTAATCCCTCCAGCACTTTTTGCCTGCCTACCCGTCGCTTTCATTCCCTTCGGGTAGGTAAAGTCAACAAGTGCTAAGATGGCGGGACCAAAAATGTCTAAAAATCAGCTCTAAGATTCCATTCAAACTATGTTAATGATTCATGAACTTACCCACTTTGGTGGATTTTGAAGCAAGACTGGAGTTGATTTTGTGTATTTTCTCTGTATTATTCTTGATTTTGCAAAAGTATAAATTTCTTTCTGTGTAATTCTTTGAATTCTAACAATTTTCTCCTGTGTTACTTTAACCTAATTTCAGTAATTTAAAATAAATACACAATTTATTACATGCATTTTTATCTCACTATTAACCTCTTACTAGTGTGATTTTAATATCACATTGTCATTTCAAAATTACTCATTTGTTATATATAACCTAAATGTGTGGGTTTCTTTCTTCAAAATGCTATAAAATGCTAAATTTCATATGTATAAAAGCTACAAAATGCTAAATGTTCAAACCAAAATACTAAATTTCTGATTTCAAAATGCTAAAAATCACCACCCATAGCAATAGTTCATTTGGACACACTTTTAGGCTGTAACAATATGCAATAAGTTCACTCTTCATGTACGATAATGGGACGTCATGTATAGTTTGTGTTAATTAGTTCTTTTGTGTTAGTTTTAAATGCTGTACTGATTTAAACTGTGGAAAGAGTATTTACTCAAATGTGTTTATATTCCTTGTATCCCTGAAAAATAAGTTACATGTACAGTACCGTAATTACCAATTCATGTAATGAATTTTATTTTGAACAACAGTATGAAAACGAATGTACATATTTTAAATTGTATGATACTTACTTTTCTTCTAGGGGAGAGGCTTGTACCTTGGTAAAAAGAAAATGTAGAGCTTAGAAGGTGATCATGATTGGTATGGATGTTAGAGTATTGATATATTCATTGGGTCTCATTTTGTATGAAGTGTAAATCGGCCGAGTATAGAATTATGATATAAATTTGTGTTTTGCTGCTAATATTACTTGGATGAATTGCCAATCATGAGATTACATGACATCACTGAAGTTATTCAACATTGTAACCATTAATGTGTTCCTGTAGAAGAACAAATTTTCTTGGTCTAAACACTGATAGGAGTAGAAAGCACACATCGTCAGATGTCATGAAGAATACAATGAGGTATGCAAATTTATCCACACCAAGCGTATCTTCAACACTTAAGGGATTTTATTTTCATGCAGATTACTGTCTTCCTTGGAGACCATTTCCTCAACATAGGCAACATTTCTATTATGAATGTCACTGGACGTTGTTCATCATCATCATCATCATCACTTGGAATTGAGGAAATATACTCTTCTGCTTACTAGTCAATAATTTTTCCTTGACATTCCATTTTTTGCTTTTAAATCTTCTTAATGTGTTTCATGTTTTATCTGAGCTCTTTGAGCAGCATTGGTCGATATCAGACACCTCCCTCCTTGGGTTCAATTTGCTATCCCTTCCTAGGTATAGATGTGGAATAGTCTGATGAAGTGTAATAATTCTCGGACCTTTATCAGTGCATTCACTCTGATTGGATGAGGCATTTTTGGTCAGTTTGCCAGAGGACCAGTCAGAAGTTCTTGCATGCTCCTCTACTGCTTGCATACTTCAGGTAATCACTGAGAAGATTTCCTTCTGCACCTCTGAAAAATGTCACCATCTGACAGTTGAAAGGTGGCAAGTTAGGCCTAATGCTCCATTTGGAATTTTCATTGCCAAATCAGATTTTTACATGGTCCAGTTTTCTTAATATATATAAAGTTATAGTGCCCGAGCATAGAATCATGAATATGTGCTTATTTGTATTATATATACCACCTTCGACTTGTGTAGTGTGATCATGCACGCTTCAACAAGTGAGAACTACGTGAACTACAGTAGTTGCCATGGTAACTAGGTGTCCGGAGGGGAAGTAAAGCCGGCGGTCCCATGTCATAGATTTATGGCATGTTAAAGAACCTTCCACTAATTACACTTGTGTGAAGCTAAATTATAGATTAAATTGACCAACGCTTTTAGATTCCAATGTTCGTCGCCAGGAGCCGACTGTGGTGGCATCTAGTAACCAAGTTCTGAACTAGTAGTCATTGACGGTGGTGTTTGGTGGCAAAATTAGGAACTACTTGAAAAATTCAATGCCTACAGTCCTTACTTGAATTAAAAACAGATAACACACACTAATACAGCCATCACATATAACACCGGTTGTCAGAGAGATTCTACACACACCCAAAGTACTCGGGGTTACATGACCGTGTTGTCGCAGCCCCTAAACTGAGGAACCAACCAACCTAACTATGTGTCTGAAATGTTTTTAAAACTATTATTATTATTATGAAAAAGGTAGTTTTATTTTGATATTCCACCAAGGATTTAGTCCCCATTCGCAAATCTATCTATATCGAAGAGAATTGGCCCAATAACATGCTGCCAACTTAAGGCACACCATAACAGATGGAACAACTGCTCATCTGTAAAGAAAGTTACACCATACCAAAGATGTCCTGATAAGAATCATGAAGATAGGTGTGACACTAATTTCCGTAATCACCGTGGGGTTCCATAATTCAGGACTGTTGCACTACAGACACTCTGTATGGAAGCATTTGAAGTCTTTGACAGAATTTTGTGTACTGTACTCTTTGCCACGTTTGCCTGCTGAGATAATTGTCTTACAGATTTCTTTGGACTCCTGAGTATCATGTCATTGATTGCCACCATTCTGTTTTCTGGGGTTGCTGACAGCCAGACAAGTTACAGGCCTAGCTTGCAATATCGCACACGGAAACAAATCTAATTACTGAAAGAAATGGCATTGTCATGCCTAAAGCTGCTCTAGATTGCACTGCACAGTTACTTTATGGATACCCTGTGTTTTAATAGTATACAAGGGTATACACTAGTAGGTGCAGCAGAAGCAGTATGTGGGAGGACAAGTAGTAAGAAGAGGTGGAAGGAAACACCATGGTGGAATGAGAAGACAAAAGATATAGTAAGGGAAAAGAATAGAGCCTTTAGGAGGTGGTACCAAAATAGGACGGTAGAGACAAGGGAAGAGTACCAGGAAAGAAAGAAGGAGGCGAAGAGAGTAGTGGCTGAGGAGAGAAGAAAGTGGATGGAAGAGTGGACAAAGATGATGAAGGAGGATAGTGAAGGTACAAAAAAGGTCCTGTATGGGATGGTAAAAACTAAGAGGCGGAAGGATCCTACGGATTATGTTAGAATGGTGAACAAAAGGGGACAAGAGATAGAAAATAGGGAAGAACTGAAGAAAATGTGGAAAGAATATTTTGAAGAACTTCTGAACCCAAATGGAAAAGATGGTGAGGAGGAAGAAATCGGGGAAGAGGAAGATGAACTGCAAACAGAAAAGGACTTAACATGGAAAGAAGTGGAAGATGCAGTGAACAAGATGAAAGGAGGGAAGGCACCGGGTGTGGATGAGTTGAGTGTGGAGATGGTGAGAGCAGCAGGAGAGGTGGGGATACAGTGGTTGTACCGAGTGATGAGGACAGCATGGAAGGAAAGGAAGACCCCAGAGGACTGGAAAAAAGGAATAATTGTCCCGATCTTCAAGAAAGGTAGTAGAACAGATTGCAGAAACTATCGGGGAATAACACTGATGAGTCATTGTGCAAAGATCTTCGAGAAAGTTTTGGAAAAGAGAATTAGGACAAGGATAGAAGGAGGGATGAGGGAAGAACAACATGGCTTCAGAGCAGGAAGGTCCACAGTGGATTTGATTTTTGCTGTAAGGCAGTTACAAGAACAGCACTATGAGTATGGAACAGATCTACTGATGGCTTTCCTGGATATTGAGAAAGCATATGACAGTGTATGCAGAAACAAAGTGTGGAAGTCCCTGGAGGATAGAGGAGTAGAGAAATGGACTATAAAGAGGATAAAGGAGATGTACAAGGGAAGCGTGAGCTGTGTGAAAGTGGGAGGAGAGAGATCAGACTGGTTGGAACAGAGAAACGGCCTGAAACAAGGAAGTGCCTTGTCACCATTACTTTTCATTGTGGTGATGGATGACATAATGACCCGAGTGGCACAAGTAATTGGGGAAGGAAAGATGAAAGCAATGGTGTTTGCAGATGATTTGATGATTTGGGGAAACAAGGAGGAGGAGGTACAGGAACAGTTGAACGTGTGGGAAGGAATAATACAAGGATATGGGATGAAATTTAGCATAAATAAGAGTGAGATGGTGATCACAACAAGGAAGAAGGAAAGAACCACAACGGGAATAACAATTGGTGGGGAACAGCTGAAGAAATTGGAGAGTTTCAAGTATCTGGGAAGCCTGATACAAGAGAATGGAAGAAACGATAGAGAAATAAATGAGCGGGAGAGGCAGGCAGAAGCATTTCGGAGGAGTGTGAGAAGCATGTTATGGAGCAAGGATGTCCCTCAGAACAGCAAAAAGATCATATATCGGACGTACTATGTCCCTATCCTGACGTATGCCTCGGAGACCTGGGTTATGAAAGGAAGGGAGAAGAGCAAAATACAGGCCAGTGAGATGAGGTTCTTGAGAAGCAGTATTGGAGCTACAAAGAGGGACAGAATAAGAAATGAGAGGACCAGAGAATTAATGAAGAAGGAACCATTACAGGATGGTATAGAGAAGTCTAGACTTAGATGGTATGGACATGTAAAACGAATGGAGGAGAAGAGGATACCCAGGAGGATACACGAGACGAAGTGGGAAGGAAAGAGACCGAGAGGAAGACCGAGAGACAGGTGGCTGAAGGGGGTGGAAGAAAGCGTGAAGAAGAGAGGAGAAGACTGGACAAGGGTGGAGGCTGAGAGATGGTGGGAAGACAGAAGACGTTGGAGAGGCTTGTGTTCCAAACAGACCCGGCCAGTGGCTGGAAACTGTGCAAGATGATGATGACAAGGGTACAGAACCACAAAAATATAAATATCTGCAGTGAGGGTATAATCACATACCATTTAATAATGTTCCTTAGTTGTACTTGGAGTAATGTATTATTTGCCAATAAAGGGAAACTAAAACTCGTTACCCCTCAGACAGCAATGTTCAATGTTTCTTGCAAAAATTACTTCAATCATACTGTAACCGTTCACACTCTTTTACTTCGGGGGGTAGTGGTGATTAACACCATAAGGGAATTTTACAATGAACCTTTATTATCTTCTCTTCAAAATTTTTCCACATTACCACAAACATCCACTCTCATAATCTCTTGCGGACTGGGTTCGATTCCCGTTCAATGCCTCTGAGATTTTCGAAATGAAATGCCATGTCCTGTGGTTCGGATTCCACGTTAATAGGCTCATGATCGCGAGATTGACGGTCACATTAAACTATAAGCTTCCTTTTTTCATAATCTCTTGCCAAACATTGAAACAGACCATCATTAAAACTAACCCAATCTTCCAAACCATATCTCTTTTCCCCCTCATATTTTCTACCATATCGCTTACAAAATCTCAACAGATACTATCAAGAATAATCTCTATCATGGAACTAACAATCTTCTAAAGAATCACAGAATAATCCATAGATATATATATTTTAAAAAAACTAACATCGTAAATAGAATTTTCAAATAGCTTGGAGATCTAAAAATTGGAACTTCCAAATAGCTTGGAAGTCTTGAAAGTGGATAATACATGGCCCTATACTCCTTTACTGATAACATGTAACCTGCTTGGGTTACAATTTGCTCCCTAATGTGATTCTTACGTGAGAAGCACGTGAGGATCACATTCATAAAAAAAACATATATTAAAAAATATACATATCACATATACACCAAATAAATATCACATTTGCAAATGTCTTCTCTTGACTATCTAGTATGTGCATCCCTGAGGCAGCAACTAACTATTCTGAATCCAACCCATCATCTAGCTGCAATCCACTTTCCGATACTAAGCCTCGAAGAACTGGAAAAATGAGTTCACTTGACAAGGACACACCATCTTCACACCTTTCATCATCCGAACTGCTACCTTCGATGCCATTACTATCTCGAATGCATAAATAATCGTTTCCATCAACATCCAGATCAATCACCTTCCACCCATCATTGACACCATCATCTGTCAAATCTGCACCTTCCACACAACTCTCACTCGGAACACACGAAGGCTCTCATGAAACTTCAACCATATCATTCACAACATAATACCCATAATTGTTAACTACATTATTATCAAATGTATTGTGATATTGGTTGGAAACTGGTTCTCCATCACTAACAGAATCCAAAATCATGATGTTATCATTACTGAGAACTTTTATCTTCATCCTCAAAATCACTTTTTCTCATTCTTCCACTTTTCGTTCTTCCTGTTCATCTGTTTCTCCTTCTCCATTCTTCTTTCTTCCTCTGCCTTCCATCTCGTCTTTCTCTTCATCCGCCATGTCATTCTGTACCTTGTACTCCTCATCTTTCATCTCCACCATGCCTGTCTCCTTCCATTCTTCATTTTTCTCCTCTTCCTTCTTGTCTGTCTCATAATATTCAACAACTCCTTTTTCTTCATCCTACATCTCATCTTTTTATCCCCATCTTCCTTCTCCAACGCTTCTTCATCTTATCTTTTTCCAGTATAATGTCTTTTTCATGACTCACTCTTGCACTTTCACCCTCATCTTTAACCTCTTTTTCTTGGCTGCTATTGTCCTGCTCATGACCAACTTCATCTGCTAGTAGTTTCTCTTTTATCTTTTCTTCTCCTTCACCTGCTTCCTCTCCTTCTTCAGTTTCGTCCATATCACCTGCCTTCCTTCGTTCTTCCGTTATCCTCTTCTCCTTTCTCTTCTACCGTGTCCTCTATCTCATCTTCTTCTTTGTCCTCAGTTTTATCCTCCTCCTCCATTTGACATTCTCCTTCTTCATCTTGTCCATTTTCTTCCTTACGCCCCCTACCATCACGTACTTCACACATCTCCCCTTCAATCTCTTGTCCATCTTTCATTCCTTCCTCTCCATTACCATCTTCTACATGCCCCCCAGCATCACATACTTTCTCACTCAACTTCTCTCCTATAATGCATATGATCTCCACTCTGTGATCTTGCAACTTCCCTTTCTCCTCCTCCTGCTCCTTCTTCTCTTTCACCTTCTCCTGCTCCTTCTTCTCTTTCTCCTCCTCCACAGCCACACTTAAAGACACTTTTCAAGATTCTGTTTCCTCTTTCACACCTCCCATTTCCTTATTTAAAAGCTCTTTCAAGGATTCTCCCTGCTTCTTCATAGACTCTTCCATCCCTGTGATCTGGCTAAGCAGCATTTGAAGCAGACTATCTGTGCTATTGTGCATGATAAGGCCATACTTCACTGCTATTAAAATGATCCTTTATCGAGCACTGTACTCACTTTATTAAAGTTTGCTTTTCTTCACCTTTACCTGCTTCCTTATCTCCCTCTTTCGAGTCCCACGTTGTAGCGTCATAATTGTAACCGTTCACACTCTTTTACTTCAGGGGGTAGTGGTGATTATCACCATAAGGGAATTTTACAATGAACCTTTATTATCTTCTCTTCACAATTTTTCCACATTACCACAAACATCCACTCTCATAATCTCTTGCCAAACACTGAAACAGACCATCATTAAAACTAACCCAATCTTCCAAACCATATCTCTTTTCCCGTCATATTTTCTACCATATCGCTTACAAAATCTCAACACATACTATCAAGAATAATCTCCATCATGGAACTAACAATCTTCTAAAGAATCACAGAATAATCCATAGATATATAAAAAAACAAACTAACATCGCAAATAGAATTTTCAAATAGCTTGGAGATCTAAAAATTGGAACTTCCAAATAGCTTGGAAATCTAAAAAGTGGATAATACATGGCCCTATACTCCTTTACTGATAACATGTAACCTCCTTGGGTTACAATACTAAAAGAAACAAACAAACAAATAAATAAACAAGTATTTTTCTGTCAAAATTCAGGTTTCAGAATATGTAGGCTTTAAGACCCATTTTTCACCTTCATCTACAATAATAATAATAATAATAATAATATCGTATGGCCTCCGGTGCAGGGTGCAAGCTATGTTATTTGACACCCAAAGGGTAGCCTGCATGTCGAATTTCATTGTTCCTTGAAGCACTATGAAAGTCAAGGAGGTTAGATATCTAAGCTCCTTGAACACTATAGCGCTTTCTAGTAGAGAAATGAGGAACTTTGTGTTGGCGGTAAATTGGAAATATCTGTTCCCGGAGGAAACAGGGTGTAAAATTGTCCGATTGAGCTATGTACATTAACAAATTCACAAAGAATTTTGATACAATGGTCCGGCTAGCTCAAAACAGTTGCCAGCGTTTCGCCCCAGTGTACCAATGGGCTCTTCAGTTGGTTATGGTACACCTCACCAAGACGCGTGGCTAGTACATACTGTGTTAGCAAGGTATGCTAACATTACTTTTGAAAGGAAGTTTTGACTTCCGTAGTACATTGGCGCTGCTCGTGGCAACATTTGTGCCTTGCAGCGGCCTTCACAGTATGTACTAGCCACGTGTCTTGGTGAGGTGTACCATAACCAACTGAAGAGCCCATTGGTACACTGGGGCGAAACGCTGGCAACTGTTTTCAGCTAGCCGGACCATTGTATCAAATTTCTTTGTTAATTGGCGGTAAATCCCGAGATTAATTTTGCCATTATGAATGAAAAAAATCCACAGCCTGCTTCCAGTCTCCGACCGGGTCAGGAATGGAATGAATGAAGCCCCCATCTAGCGGCGAGGATATGAACTGTGCCGGCTGCCGAGGCCTGACGCACTCCTCTGGGGCAATGATTAAATGAATGACAGATGAAATGAAATGATAGTGGAGAGTGTTGCTGGAATGAAATTTTGACAGGGAAAACCGGAGTACCCGGAGAAAAACCTGTCTGCCTCCGTTTTGTCCAGCACAGATCTCACATGGAGTGACCGGGATTTGAACCACGGACCCAGCGGTGAGAGGCCGGCGTGCTGCCGCCTGAGCCACGGAGGCTACTGAATTCAAATGGGTTCTTTGACATGCCAACGTCGTATGACATGGTGTCGTAATTTTTGCCGCCTTTCAAAAATCACTTACCTCGGCCAGGAGCGAACCTGCAAGCTTGGGGTTAGTAGTCGGACACGTTGACCACTTGCCCGCCGTGGCAAGCATCTACAATCATATTAGTTAAATAACCATCAGTTAGCTTTACCAGTCAACTGTCCCAAGGTACAAGCCTCTCCCCTATTTACTTATTATTCTCCTTTGTTGCTTCTTTTCTCATATGGGTAGATATATAGCATTATTCTAAGTACAATTTTCTAGTCACTTGAAATCTGAAGCTAGTATGTGTTGCTATCTTAATCAGGCTATAACACAGTGGTTCCCCAATTTTGAAATTCGTGGCTCCCTTTCCATGCTGAGCAACTGGAGGCACCCAAGTGGTAGAAATTGATTGCATAAGTCAGGTAAACTTTGAGTCTTGTATTTATTTTTGGGTAGGTTACTACTTTAGGTGCAGAAATGAACTTTTAGTGACAATAAAGATTTGCTTTATATTCATTAATATTAATTTTCTGGGCTCTCTGATAGAAAATATACCATAATAAATGTCAAAAAAATTAACATTACCCCAAAGAAACTTGTTTATGTACAAAAAGAAAATATTGAGCATATGTGGATGTTATCCCTTTATAATTTCTAACCACTGAGTGGGCTCACCATAATAACCTTGACAAAGTTTGGCATAGACCCTGGGAGCTGTGGCACACAGATTGGGTGCTAACCATTGCTATAGCAGATTGAGTGGTCCATACTTGGTAGAATGATTGTTTTTAATAGCTGCTATACTCTGGTACTCAGCAAAATAAGTTCACAGTTGCAATATAACCTTTAAAAATAATGACTTAGCTAGTGTAAAAGATGATTATGAAGACTTTTGACTGTTAATGCCACATAAATTGTACTAAACTGCCTAAATGTTCAACATTTCACTGAGAAGCATGGTTTGTCATTAGCAGGAACTGTTAATAATGCTAAAGAATTCAAAAGTACTGTAATAGAATTTCAGTTACCGTAATTGCTTTAAAAAGAGTTCTAACATTGTGTCATGAACTTGACTCAGTGCATTGAGTCACACTCCAGGACTTCAATGGGGAACTGCAGCCCAAGTCCAGACATAGGGGCTGACAGCAGCCATCCTGAGTATTGTTTTTTCCCAGATTTTTACTGGAAATGTCAGGATGATACCTTATTTCAAGCCCCTGACTGGCTGCATGGTGCCGTGGTAACGTTCTCGCCTTCTGTGTCCAAGATTGCAGGACCAAATCCTGAAATTTGAGGGTGCGTGAATGCGAGAGAGGTGTGTCGGCAGACTTCCTGGCACGTTAAAGATCCCCTTTGAGGCAAAATTCCGGCATCCCGGCCTCAGTAGCTAAAAATATTTGAAGTCGTGAAGTGCCATACTCCAACCCTAGACCCAAACAATTACAGTTGCACACATGACTGTATTCATCACAATAACACAGGTTGCATTGATATGAAATTAACCCTGTTATAATAATAATGTAATTGATTTTTCGTCCCTTTTAACTACTGCGGCTTTTAGAGATGCTGGGATGGCAGAATTTTGCCCCGAAGGGGATCTTTAATGTGCCAGTAAATCTACTGACATGGCTCCCTCGCATTTGCGCACCCTCAAATGTCAAGTGACTGCGTCAGGATTCAATCGTGCAACCTAGGAAACTAACCATATTTTATGTATTTGGATCCATATTGACTTGCAAATTGTTTTTATAAATGAGAGTATTGACAAGGTGGACAAATCTTACAATGAAATAATCACTGTTACATTTTGTACAAAGTAAAGACAATAACACTGGTTGTCAGGCAAATCCAATCCACAAAGGCTGATGACCATAAGGATAGGAAGAAACAAAATATGATTGTACCCAGTAGCAATGGGTGTTATTTCCTAAACCTAAAAAACATTACATGAGATAAATAAATTCACTTGGATTACCAGTTTCGATCGTTAAGCGATCATCATCAGATCCCTTACACTTGGGATTTAAGTCTATGTCTACAATTATGTGGGTGAAGATATTTGCAATATATGACAGAATCCCAAAAATACTGCCATACAACTGTTAATAAACAAAAGTGCTAATACCTCCTTAAAAAGAATTTTTTATTAATGTCAATAAGGCTACTAGGCTAAAAGAATCACAAATGCACTCAAACCTAGTAATCCAAGTGAATTTATTAATCTCATGTATTTATTTTCAGGTATAGGGAATAGCACTCATTACAATATTGAAGAGCTTATTTCCAAAGTGACGTAAATCCATGAAATGCAAAACTTCAGAAATTGCGTTTTTGTTTCTTCGTATAATTAAATTCAGATATGATTATGAATATAATGTAATTTTATTCGTTACTTTTATGCACATCCTGACACTGTGTTTTAAAAATATCCTATCCATGGGAATGGTTGGTAATCGTCTCCTGTAAGTTGGAGTTAGGACATTTTGGAAATAAATCATATATTGACATACGTTTTGAGTGATATTTATGAACATTTAAATGGTTTAAACACAACAAACACAGTCAACCATGGCCTTGATTGATCACGTGATGTCTAGTGAGCCATCGGATTGGTCAACATGGATATAAGACACATTGGAAATACATACACGTTGGAGTTACGTCATTTTGCAAATAAACTTAGTTTTTAGATCTCTGTTAATATGTTGCGACATAAAACCTTTGCTATACATTGAGAGAACCTATAAACTTGGCTTATGAAAGAAAAAACTGAAAAACAGTCAATTTTAGATTTACGTCACTTTGGAAATAAGCTCTTCAATTGGCTACAATCATGTTGACCAACTGAAAAGCATTTAAAATTTGGTTCACTAAGGCAACTCTGAGAAATGGCTTCCAACACAATAATGAAGAAAGGAAAGTCAACAAGTAAGCGAAATGAAAGAGTAGCATTTACTTACATTTTGCAGTGAGGCAGGCATCCCGATATTTGGGTAGGTGGAAAATTCCGTCCATGAAGAATGATTTTGGTTGCTGCTGGAATCAATTCTTGTTTCTTCACATCAGAGTGAAATCTTTGTCCCTGTAGGAATTTCTTAGGCAGGCCAAACAGATGGAAGTTGCAGGATGTGAATAATCAGTAACTTCCTCACGGCCATCACCGAACATTCTCGACAATCTGTAAGAATTGTCTTTGACAAGCACTATTTGCTGTATACAACAACCATGCTCCAATGAATCTCCACTGGCATTAAAAACTGGATTACCGCTCCTTAGTATTGCTGGAACAGATTCTAAAAATTGCACCAGCCATCTTCATGTAATACCAGGTGTATACTAACCTCAGGCAACAGCACATCATAACAAGTTTCAAGTCAACAACTTCATATATTAAAGAACTTCCAAGATATTTAAACTGTTAAAGGAAAAAACATGAGATAGTCGCACATCATAGAATAGATTGTTGCAAAAAGATGATTTGGTAGAGCAAGGAAAGACAGTCTTTTCTTCCTCATTTTTCCACCAACATTTGGCAATGGCTTTGTTGACATATGTGATTGTTTCATTATACCTAGGTATATGAATTGCAGCCAATGGCCATAGCAGGGTATTTTTAATTGAACTACTGTTGACTCCCAGCAAGTTCAAATTTCATGTAGTTTCAACTTTGGCTACCAGATACCACTGACATTGACACTTAGCGGCAAACGTTGGAACTTGATAGAGCGTTTCTAACCAAATAACCTACAAATTTGGCTACACACTACCAAGTGTAGTGGTAGGTTATTTTACATGCCATAAATCTATGACATGGGCCCGCCAGCTTTACTTCCCCTCCGAAGGAAGGCATACTGAAGGATTTTAACACTTGTAAAAATCCAACGACTTCGGCCGGGTTTGAACCCCTCGATCTTGGGCATAGCAGTTCTGTATGCTACCGAAGCCACTATGTGATTGCTTTATGATAACCTTGTGACTTATTACTAGCCCTTCTTGGGCGACTGATTTAAAACTTCCCAAAATCATCCTCCTATTTTTGATCGGAAGTACTTCATCATATACCACACAATTGAAATGGCTGGGTCGTGGAGTGTTGGACACACATTTGGTCAACCTAACTGGTATCATTTGGGCGTTCAACTATTAGGTGTAATTCCCTATAAAGAAAACTAATTATAACCTTTAAAATATGTGTATTAATATCAACTTTAAACATATGGCGGGGACTCTCGTCGAACAGACTATGGTTTCCTATCTTCAATTCTCCTCGGCAATGACGAAAACATGTGACCCAAAATGAATGTTGGAATATAAAGATGTTTGTTACTCACTCATCGACGATCTAGCAGATAATCTACGAGACATGCTCGATAGATCAGTTCTCCCCAGCATTTCTAAGATTTTCCACACGTGGTTTGAGGTTAGAGATGTTTACTGGTTTACATAGCCACATCTCTGCGAGAGAAATGAATGTGCTTCCGTACCCAACTTGGATTGTGCTAACAGAGATAACATCGTTGTGATTTGTAGCCGTTTCGAGTACTTTCGAAAGCCATGCTTTCAACAAAACTGTTTCTCCAAATAAACCTACGCCAAATTACGAGAACGCGACCTTTCCAACCAGACGCTACAATAGAAGTGAAGCCTCGCTCCACACGAAAAACCCACCTCTCATCTTGTAAACACATGTTTTCGTCTTTCTCCGCCAGGGTCATGATACCCTCCAACCCATACAAAATACACCAATAATCTCGAACCCATGTATATTTCTTACAACTCATGGCGCGAAACTCTTCTCTGACGTCAGAATCTTACACAATTTATACAAAGCTTTATCCAAGACAAGGGAAGTTATTCTCGGCCCAATCTAAATTTGGCCTAGAGTTTCCTGCTGTTGCAACATCTTGTAGCTTGCCTAACACAATCCGCTGTCTTGTATGCTGACATCTCCCATACAAATTAAATGAAATATTCCTGACTGAGTCCCCGAGATACACAAGATACGTACACTAAATAAAATGAAATCCTATAACCTAAATGATGATGATGATGAGCAAGAAAAGGAATGATATGAACAAATTACCCTAACCTGACTTCTCTTGCAGTCAACCAAATAAGGGTTTGGGAACAGTGTGACCGGAACAGTCACAACCTGTTATATGATGTGTATGTCTTGGAAAGTGACTATTTCTCTCTGTCCTTTTTGAGCTTGATAACATTAAAACCTTTATTTTGCTTGTGATTTTTTTTTAACTTTTTAATTTTATTTTATTTTATAAGCTTCCTCTACTTACAAGGCTGCGAAAAACAAAGCTTAACAAATATCATAATAAAATAAGTTTTAAGAAAAGGAAAATAAGTAACAAGGTTTAGAATACCTCTACTTCCAGGTAAAAATTTTATATCAATTAAAATTGTAATTATATTAAATGGTATACTGTAAAATATCTCATATAAAAATTATATTTAATATAAATCCAATAAAAATATTTTAAAAAATACTACCGATACTGAAAAACCCTAAAAACTTTATTAAAAAAAACATAACAAAATTATATATTAAAATAGCTGTTAAGCCCTACGAATATACAAAACTTATGAATAGTGTCTCAAAATACTAATGGCTCCCTTAGCAGCTGCTATTTTTATTGTGTTAAAGATGTAATTTGAAATTTTCTACATATTTTAGCAAAAACAGTAGGTATTGTTCCCCATGCCCCCACTATTAATCCAATTACTACAATGTCTTCAAAGTGGTATTTCTCCTTGTAGTAAGGGACTGTAGGTTTGTTTTTCTCATTGTTGAATTTGTCTGGATGCTCAGCATGTGTTTCAAACCTTACAGTTGGATCCAATATACAGTATATCCTCTGATATGATTGGTGCTAAGAAGGGTGTACAGTATGGCCACAAAATCTATCACCACTTAAAAACAAACCCCACCAAATCCTCGATCCACAGAAATGGGAAATATTAAGGATAGAGATACAAATATACAGGGTGTAACTAAATATGTGGGAAAGCTCCGGGGATTCGATAGAGAACCTAACAAGCAAAACATGTCCTGTAAACATACGGTGTATGTGCTTTCGTTGCCGTGTTACAAGCATTGTTTGTGGTGTGTATAACACAGACAGCGGCACGATGCTAGTTGGTCATTTGTGGAGGGCACACAGGTCACTTGTACGTTTCGTCGCTATTCAAGTCTGTGTGCATTTCCAAACAAATGGATAGGGCGTCAGGGACCGACACCATGGCCTGCTCGTTCTCCCGACCTCAACCCATTAGACTTCTACTTATAGGGTCATTTAAAGGCCATTGTGTGTGCCACACCTATTCATAACGTGGACATGTTGCGTCAGCGAATAGAGCAAGGATGTCAGCAGATACGACAGACGCCGGGAATATGGGAGCGTATGAGACAGTCAATGATGTGGTGCATAGTTGCCTGCATTACAGCTCGTGGTAGCCATTTTGAGCACCTTCTGTAGAGAATTGTAAGTAGCAGCATACACTTTATCAACACAAATGACCAACCTGCATAGTGAAGCAGTCTATGTTATGTACACCACAAACAATGCTTGTAACACGGAAATGAAAGCAAATACACCACATGTGTATGAAACATATTTTGCTTGTTCAGGTTCTCTATCAAATCCCCAGAGCTTTCCCACATATGTTCCTTATCTTGGTGTGCTGTTTGTCTTTTGATAGTGGTGATTATTGTATCAAGGCACAGAACATAAATGTGTTCAGATCATACAAAAACTCTCTAATGCAACATTCAGTATAACAGTTTCAGGTCCTTCCAATGACATAGAACATGGTTTTGGATGAAATAATGAATATTTTAAATGTTTCAATATCATTCTTAGGGCATGATCACACCACTATCTAGTATCCCAGGATGTAGAAGGTTTCATTAAATGTATTTCTATTTTCTGCTTAGTTATACAAATTTGGATGCATCATGAAAAATGGGAGTTGCTTTAAAGAATTTTGTGATAACAGTTCAGATTGTTAAAGCTTTATTGATGTACAAAATTATTACACATTTTGATTTGCTTACCTTTAGAAAAGGAATTTATCCCATATAAATTTCTTGAGTAGTATTAAACATTGTTCTCTAACAAGCTCTAAATTCAACAGGACAGTACTCATGTTTTTCAAGGTTTCATGTTTAAGATGGATATTTGTGATCACATTTCAGTCTTGTAATTTCGTATGCAGCTATCCAAGAATTCAGCAGAATAATAGATATAGATCACTGGCAATTCTTTAACTCTTCAGTTTTTTGGCTGTAAAAATAAAACAACATTAGTAGTTCAAGAATGTTTTAGTGTATTTAAAGTCACTCTGTAAGGTCTTAAGAATTTTCATATGGGAACATAATTTAATATTTGTTTGAGGATATATCTTTCCTATTATTGTGATACAAACAGGTCACTAATCCTGACCAAGTGATGGTATGATGACACTTTATCCTTTGTATGACTACAGTATATGTGTCTGAAAAGTTAACTATTAGTCTGCTGACTAGCCAATATCCCAAAGGCATTTTGTTGTAAATTTTGTGGCAGTGTCTCTGGGGAATTAAAATGCTAATGTTAAGTTGTGTAAATCTCACTATTGCATTCATAAATGTTTTGCTATCAAGTTAAATGATCGTTTTTGTTCGTATATTCCCCTTCATTGTTTTCTGTCCACCAATTCCTCTTCTTTTGTCCAGAGGTTTCTACTATTCCATTCCTCCTCTTCACCTATATCTCACCTTACAGTCAATGAGATTTGTTGAAATGGAAGGGAAAAAGATGTAGACTGATAAATTCTTGAATTGTTGCCTGAAATTAGTCAGGAACACAGTCAACGAAACAAGATCTGGTTAACTTCACCATACAGAGCTAAGAAGTTGATAAGTTACAGCTTATATCAGAGAGATTGAAGAGAATAGATACCAACAGAATCCCCAAGAAAGGTGTATTATTTACAGCTAGAAGAGGAAAGACCGAGTGGCATAGCCATGAGCATTACTTTGCTCCATGACTGTGATGGGGAGCTGCAGCAAGTCCAGAGATCAAAGGTTCAAATCCTGGCACTTACATCACCATTTTTCTGGAAGATTTTGAATTCGATTTCTTTAAATTATAGGGGATTTCTGGTTGATGAACTACCATGTACAGCCTGCAGTCCGCCAAGGAAGTGATGCATTTGCAGATATCTGAATGTGTGCAGATAGGGTAACACATCCCAGCTAGTGAAAGAATTGCTCTTCAGTACCCACTGGGCACATTAATGCATTGACCAACTGAAATATAATTCATTCACTAGATTACAAAGGCAACACTGGTGGTTTCTTCTCCAACTTTGGTGTTATCTTCAATCATTCAACCAATAGCTTGCCATGGTGGGTGAGTGGTTATAGTGTCGGACTACCAACCCCAAGATTGCAGGTTTGCCCCTGGCCATGGTAAGTGATTTTTGAAGGCGACAAAAATCACGATACTCATGTCATACGTTGTTGGCATGTTAAAGAACCCATTTGAATTCAGTAGGCCGTGTTCAATGGCAAAATTAATCTCGGGATTTTCCGCCAACACAAAGTTCCTCCATTCTCTACTTGAAAGCGCTGTAGGGTCAAGGAGTTTAGATATCTAACCTCCTTGACTTTCATAGCGTTCAAAGGAACAACGAAATTCAACATGCAAGCTACCCTCTGGGTATCAATTAACAAAGCTTGCACCAGGCACCCGAGGCCATAGATATTATTATTATTATTATTATTCAACCCATCTGGTTGGAAAGCGAGTAGTGAAGAAGGTAGACACAAAATTGAATGACACAATGCATTGCATTACTGGTTCCATCAAATCAACTCCATGTCACCGGGTGAGTTAGCCGTGGTCGTTACGGCATGACTGCTGGCAGTCGCTCACATCCGGGAGGTGAGGAGGTTCGAATCCCCCCGCCGGCAACCTTGAAGATGGTCTTCTGTGGTTTCCCATCTTCCTTCCAGGCAAATGCCGGGGTTGGTCCCTAACTATAGGCCACAGTCGCTACCTTCCAACTCCTCGTCCTTACATTCCAACTTCCCTCCCCAACGGTACTTGTAGCTCACCCATTGGGTGTCCATCTCGAAGCAGCTACAAAACTGGCGAGCCGAACATGTCCTCGGACACTCCCGGCACTAAAAGCCATACGCTAAAAAAAAAAAAAACTCCATGTCACTGGTTACCCATGCTGAGTCACATCCCTCCACCTCACTTAAGGAGGAAGCAAGCTCTACTAATGAAGGCTAAGAAAATCTTTTCATCACCCTCTTTGCCATTGCACCAAGAATTCTGCCATCCATCACAGCAACGACTGTAATCTAGAAGACCAGTAAGTGTCACTGCGGGGCAACTCATTGCTGATGGATTTGACCTAAATGAAAGCTGGAAGCATGAGTGGTCAACTAAAACATTGGGAACAAGTGCCCACCATCTTGATCCCACAAAGAAACCAAACGGTTTTGACTTACCGAGGAACTTCTGGTACCGCGTCAACTGGACATGGTTGCTGCAATTATTTCAGGTACAAGTGGGGTTGGATCTGCTCACCAATGTGTGTGTGTAACCTGGAAGAACAGACGATCGAACATCTGGTCCAACGCTGTCCTCTTTATTCGTACCCTGGCATTCCTGACGATTTGTTCGCTCTCACACCCGATTTAACTAAGTGGTTGAGAAGGATGGACTTTAAAGTTTGATTATACCTCGTTGTGTATATTGTATAAATTGCCATACGATTAAATGAATAATTCCCAACTGAGTATGAAACAATATGTTTCAAAATTGATGGTCTCACCCATGGGAAGAAGTTCATAGTAATGAAATCCTTTCCAGTCCCACCAAGTACACAGCATACTCAGGAACTGAAACAGCTTTTCTTGTGCCATAATTTTCCTTTTCAGATATTGTTTTATACTATCCACTTTGTATACCAGTCAGCAGCCATTCCAGGACTTCTTCATTATTGTTGTGCCTCAACTATGAGTAGCAGATGGAAACTGATATTGCAACTTTTCAGTCAGTCAACACAATATAATCCCAATGCAAAGAAATCAACTGAAAAGAAATGACATGGATAAAAAAAGTATTTGTTATGGCTTACCAGAAGAGGGATACCGTACATGACATGTTTCGCCTGCCAAACGAGCTTCTTCAGATCTCTAAGTTCAAATCTACAAGACAAAACTAAAACCCACAGCATCAACCATGAATTGGAATAACGGTCCATATACACCACTCATCATATATATTATTTCAGTAGTACATCCCTCCTGCGGCGCTCGCAAGCGACCGATCGTGAAAAATTAGCATTCAAATGAAAGAGAATATAAATTACCAGTGATGCATTGCACTCTAATTTCATAAATATCTATAATTTCTTTAAAAAATGACTTTTAAAAAACTGTACGAAGTGTGCGATTTGCAGATACTGTTTATGCAGGAAGATACGCTCCATAGGCTAATTGCAGTTCACTTAACATTTTGGCTGCTGTGACGCCTGTTTCATGTCTTTTAACATTCTGAGGTCTTTCCTTTATCATTTTGCATCGATTACAGAAACCGTAATTTAGAGGAATCTTATAATTTCATCAATATTGAATAACCAGTGAGCATTACGGCTACGCTGTCAATCAATGGACTCACCACACATGACATTAGCAGTGATGAATTGATTCTAATTTCATAAATATCAATTTTTGTAAGAAGTGTGCGATTTGCAAATACTGTTGCTGTAGGAAAATACGCGACTTCGTTGCTGTTCAGTTCGCAATTTGGCCGTAGGTACGCCTGAAACGTAAATAGTGTTCTATAATCATTTGGTTAAAAAAAACATAACAACCTTTCTCCTTAAGTGTGGCTTATGAACATGCGAGATTTCTCGCACGGGTCCGCTATTCCTCATAAAATCAACAAAATCTTACAAAGTATGGCTAATACAGCTGTTAAAAACTGAGAAGTTGCAATATCAATTGTCAATAAGGCAACACTGCAAAATGGCTTCAAAGCTCTCTATAGGAGATGGAATGCGCTGAACCAAATTCTGCGTGGAACCCATATATACAAGTCAGGTGTAGGTAACCAAGCTTCTTTAAGTACCTTTGAAATGTTCAGCTCGTGTCATTTCCCAAGTTGTCCTCCGTTGATTATTGATGGTCCCTTATGCTTTCCATGTCTGCTATCCTGTCCTAGGTTGGTCTTTTATGGTGACATTCCCAGATCGGAATCGGGAAGATCACTTTTGGCATGTCCGAATCTCCACGTACAGCACAAAACTTATTTCTGGTTTGTGTGATGGTTTTGCCCTTATGATAACATCAGACACTGAAAATGTTCCTTTTTTTTTTTATTACTCTGTGGTTGTATTGAACACTGTCAGTCTCATTAACATGTCGAACAGGATTGGATAAGTTAGTTTTAATAGTAAGCGGCTTCGGTGGCGTAGTCGGTAGCATGCTGAGCTTCTATGCCCAAGGTCACGAGTTCAAACCTGGCCGAAGTCTTCAGATTTTTTAAGAGCATTACAAATCCCTCAGTATGCCTTCCTTCGGAGGGGAAGTAAAGCCGGCAGTCCCATGTCATAGATTTATGGCATGTAAAAGAACCTTCAACTAATTACACTTGTGTGAAGCTAAATTATAGGTTATATTTTACTAACGCTCTTAGGTTCCAACGTTCGTCACTAGGAGCCGACTGGTGCCATCTAGTAACCAAGTTCAGATCTAGTTGATGGTGGCGTTTGGTAGCAAAAATAGGAACTACTTGATAATTGAATGTCTGCAGTCCTTACTTGAATTAAAAACAGATAACACACATTAATACAGCAATCATAATTAAAACCGGTTATCAAGCAGATTCTACACACACCCAAGGAACACGGGGCTACATGACCGCGTTGTTACGGCCCCTAAACTGAGGAACCAGCCAGTTTTAATAGTAACAAAGTTACAGTTATTTTGTGTAAAAAGAAACTCTGTTAAACCGTCAGGACGCGCGCTGCGTAAATTTTACCCAGAGAGTTTATCATTATGAAACTCCATATGTAATCACTCTCATCTCTTTTCAAGAAGCAAATGGAATTTTTCTATCATCTACCATCAGCACCCAACAATTGATAGAGGTCTTTGCATATCGAGTATCTCCTTTGGAACCTGGTAAACGAATAACGATATTTTGTGCTCTGGTGTGGCTTCTTTGGGGAATGATTACCACTCGGTTCCATCCTTCCCCTTATAAACATCAACTCACATACCTAATGGTATATTACCCTCCTCAACTTCATGTTCAGATTCACTGGAAGAAGTACCTTTGTGTTCCGACGCATAGCTGTCCGGGTCGTTATCGCTGCCATGATCGCTTTCATAAGTTAAGTCTATATCTGAATTGTCACTTCCACCAACAATTTCATCATCATGTTCATCATCACCAAGTAAATCACTTATTCCTTATCGGTTAGTCTGTGCATTGCAAAACTTCCACAATAAAATTAGATCGCACTGAATAAACTTATGCAACCACGCACACGACTGACATTAGCATATAAACATGTCAACAGATTGAACAACACTAACATTAGAACGACGATAAGCAATAAGGACAGTATGCGAGAGTCCATTGGTAAAGAAGCGAAGGGTAGAATGCAGAATGCCCGTTGCACCAAGAATTACTTACAATTCAGTTTGCCGTGGGTAAAATATACCCATGCGCGCTTCCTAATGGGTTTAAGTTACAATAGTCAAAGTAACGCATCGTTACTTTTGTATAAAAATATAGTTGCTTATTTTTTTAATTTTATAATCTGACAACAATTCAAAGGACACAGAATAACTCACAAGTTAATTTAAATAAGTTTCTAAAAAGAATATGCGAAAACATTAAGTAATGTTATGTCACAGGATCTGTATTGATATCTATAACTGACTCAGGTGAATGATATGCTTTAATCAATACTAAAGAATAAAACCATGTCAATTAATATACACGCTTATCGTTCCAGTTTTGTAACTCAATGGTGCCATCTTCAGCGAACCTAGGGATACATTATTAAGCCTCCTTGTGGGAGAGGGTGGACTTGCAAACTTAACAATGCATTTTTCTGTTTTCACCACCCTCTGGTGAACAAGGATGTACAAAACTGCCTGATCTACCTCAAACATTATTTGGCTTAAGTTCTGAGGGAAAAACGTTCGCGTAGCCTTGTTCCTTTTGTGTGTCTCTCTGAAACCATTTCAGATGGGCCAGAGGAAAAGCATTGACTGGCCGGATATGGCCTACGGGCCTTAGTTTGGATGGCCTGCCCTGAATGAAACAGCAGTAAATCACTTGGGCCAGATTTGATAAAAGATTATTCACTACTGTTCTGTTAAGTAAATATATGTTCACCTTGCTAGTTGCATGCAGGTAGAATAATTTGTAAATTGCTACATCTAGAAAAAGTAATGATCATTTTCATTCCTGTTAAAAGTAGCAGTGTTAGTTACAGAATGTAATTAATAACATTAAATTGCCACAAAGTATAACGGTATTGCTTCCGAACCCTGATTTCAATCTTATTTTGCAGGGGTGTTCCGGCAACACTGATGACTATACTGTAGAGCGGGTATAATGATTTCAGGAGTTTAGCAATGGAGCAAATGTTAAAAGCGAACAAACTTGCGAGTAACCAGATATGTTAGTGGGATCTGCAGTTGCATCTGGAGGGAAAATACATTGCCCTGATGGCAACACCGGTCATGCACCTCCATACAGAAGCTACAGGGTATGTCAAACAACCATGCCCTCTTCCAGCAAAGAATTTTTCATATGGGTGTGCATAAAGGTAATTCAAACCCCTGACCCTCTCACCGGTGTTTATTTTATTAGGTTTTAAGAGTATTAAAAATCATAAAAATCTTGACTAATCGATCCTAAAATTACAGATTGCAAAATTACAATGCACATCAATTGGAAAATTGGAAAATTTTGAAGATTAAGGCTGAATTTTTTTCATTTTTTAAAACTAAAATTCCTGGCATAGAAATTCTATCCTTTGAAAGAGAAAAGGCACAGTAGAATATTACTGTATTTCCATATATTCATTAGCATATAGATCAGTGAAAGTAGAAGATAATGAAATAATATATGTAGTCTTATTAGCTTATCTTGCATATTTAGGGGCAGATGACCTTGCTGTTAAAGCAACAATAACTAACTCTGGCATACCCTTCGCCTTCAGATGTATTGCAAGCTTGCACACTTGCATGGTAACATCCGGTCATCCTGGGGAATAAAGGTCCATGCTTGTTTTGTCCTCTCAATAATAAGTTATGAGCATTTCATTTTGTAGCACTTCTACATGCCCATTAACTACTCATAGTAGTCATTGTGTATATTATTATATTAGTTTTATAGTTGGCCACCAGATGGCATCCAGATCTTGGCTTTCTAAAGATTTATCGAGAGACACATGAGTTTCTATCTTCCTGTTAAAAGAAATAAAAAAGAAGAGGCTTGCTGCTTGTTTTATGAAATGTCTCGTACACAGATTCGTATGCATGTAACTTCCTTTATAAATAAACATGATATTTATCAGTTGACTAATCATCTAATTGATCAAAACCACACCATATATTAATATACACTTGTTGTTTGAGTCTTCAGTCTTTTGACTGGTTTGATGCAGCGCTCCAAGCCTCCCTGTCCTGAGCTAATCGTTTCATCTCTACGTAGCTACCACACCCTACATCCAAGGCAATCTGTTTAACATATTCTAACCTTGGTCTGCCCCTACAGTTCTTGTCCTCGACCCTGCCTTCCATAACTAAGCTTGCTATTCCTGGGTGTCTTAGTATGTGTCCTACTAACCTATCTCTTCTCTTCATTAGCAGTCGCCAGAAACATTTCTCCTCTCCCACTCGTCTTAATACCTCTTCGTTTGTAACCCCATCTACCCATCTGATCTTTATCAATCTCCCGTAACACCACATTTCAAATGCTTCAATTCTCCTCTTTTCTGCTGCACCAATAGTCCAAGTTTCACTTCCATGGAGCGCCACGCTCCAGACAAAGGCTTTCAAAAATGACTTCCTAATACATAAATCTATATTCGATGTCAACAGATTTCTTTTTTGTAGAAATGCTTTCCTTGCCTGAGCCAACCTACTATTTATATCCTCTTTGCTTCGTCCATCACTGGTTATTTTGCTTCCTAAGTAACAGAAGTCTCCTACTTCCTTCAGCTTTTCACCTGCCAATTTGATGTCCACAGAGGTTTCTGATTTATTTCGGCTGCATTCCAATATTTTTGTTTTACATTTATTAATTTTCATAATGAATTCTTTCCGTAAGACAGAGTCCATACCATTCAAAAACTCATTCAAATCCTGAGGCGTTGGCCAAGATGACGATGTCATACAGTTCACTGAAATAAACATAAATTACTCTTTCATGCTGGAACAAAGCTAATTTCACTTGGTGGGAGAGTTGGTCGAGCTTTGTTGCTGGTAGTACAAACTGAACAAGATACTGTCCCAGTAGCACTCCAAACCTATATTTGCTGAAGGGACTTCAAAAAGATGATTAATCCTTATGCAAACGATACTAAATCATAACATTTTATTGCCAAAATATGTGTAAAATTACTAGAATTAGTAACTTCTCATTAAATTCGCAACACTATGTCCCACGTCGACTCAATTGGGAATAGGTTTGGAGATCGTGCTGGCCAGGGAAGATGCTACACGGCCTGGAGAGCAAGAAGTGTGTGTGGAGACATTGTCCTGTTGGAAGAACACATCCTTGTGATGTAGCCATAGCAACAGAATAGTTTTTTTTTTAATTTAATACTCTACAAGAGCTTCTTTGTACCTGTTACTACATATAGCTTAGAAACCTGTACCCAATCCAAGAGAAATACCAGCAAACTACAGGCGGCGGAGGTGACGTTTTTAAGAACTATGATTCAAAAGACAAGGAGGGACAAAATAAAAAAATGATGAGATACGTTATCTTGTTCAAGTAGAACAATCTCTTAATGAGATTTGTGTTGAAGCCAGGCTGAAATGGTTCGGTCATCTCAAAAGAATGGACACACAAAGAACAGCTAGAATGTGGTTTGAGAAAGAACTGAAAGGCAAGAGACCAAAAGGTCGACCAGGTTAGAAATGATCTTGCAGGGAGAGGGCTGGATTTGCAGCAGGTCGTGGAGGGGGAGACATTCTTGGAGAGAAAGAAATGGAGCGCTCATTCACCGCACCCGGGAAACTGGAGCCGGTTCATGATGATGATGATGACTGGCCGTAAGTGGAATGAAAGACATCTTACAAGGGAAGTGTTGGGACTCCACTAGATAATGATGAAACTGAGGAGTGGGCTAGCTGAAATAATGTACATTACTGGATTGAAAGCCATATTGGCTCAAATTAATATTCAAGGCCACTCTATAACGTGGAACATGAGAAATTTGGCACTTGCCAATGAAAGCCCAACACACGGAGAGCAAAGTTCTATAGCATGTGTTACATGAGGTGTTATAGGCTGTAACTATCACACACTGTAAAATTACATGAACGTGTAATACAAAGGTGTATCGTCACAACGGTTGCTGAATAGATCACATCTTGTTGAAAGTAGTCAAATTAAAGTCTAGTTCGAGAGGAAGACAATGGCATGAGTAATACTCAAATGGCTTCTTCCTAAGTGTCCAGTTGGCTCAGTAGTAGCCTGCTCATTCCTGGACCCTGAAGTTTAAGATTTGAACCTCTGTGATAGTATATAGTAGCCGGTCCCGTGGTGTTGGGGTAGCGCGCCTGCCTCTCATCCAGAGACCCTGAGTTTGATTCCCGGCTCCGTCAGGGATTTTAGAAACTGATGTGAGGGCTGGAACAGGGTGCACTCAGCCTCATGAGGACAATTGAGTAGCTGTTAAACAGTAAGGTAGCACTCTTGTCAGGAAAACAAAGGGGACCTGATGCACTAACCATGCATCAGCCTGCAATGTGCAGGCTATTTGGCTGGGCAGCAGTCACTTGGTAGGCGAAGGCCTTCATGGGCTGTGGTGCCATGGGGTTTCTCTTTTTCTTTTGTGACAGTATATATATTGTTTATTATTATTTTCATGTTATATTCCACATAATATCATTCAATTTTACTATTGCCGACAACAAATCACTCATTCGTTCCACTTCACACGAACATTTACACAAGTTAAAAGAACATCCCTTATTCTGTGCCAATACGTAAACCTTTCTCTTCGTCCTTGCACACATGCAGTGTCTTGCCTCTGGGACTTCGACAATTTCAAGAGTGACATTACTTACTTCTAGGAGTCTGTGTAGCCCAGTTGGTAGAGGCGTTTTGTTTCAAACTGAAAGGGGTTCAATTCCCACCAGGTTGTGGATTTTAGAAACAAAACTACCACTTTCAGAAACTCAATTGGCCCTGGGGTTTACTCAGCCTACAACAGAAATAAGTGCCAGGGTAATTCTTGACATGACTGAAAGGCATGATGGCGCAGTGACCAAGTAGTTTTTCTCCCACCAAGGCAGACCAGGTTTGATCCCAGTTAATACATGCAAGATTTTCAAAGTGAAATGTCACATCCTGTGGTTCCGATTTCACATAAGATAAAGGTCTCATGGTTCATAATCGCGAGATTAACGGTCAAGTGAAACTACGAGCTTTCTTATCATGGAGCTGACAACCCCATCCCATTGAGTGCTGATGCCATCTACCTTCCAGTGCTCCAAGAGTCTCCATGGCCTGTTCACCTCGGCAGTTATAACCACAGTGGTTGCTTTCTCACACCATGAAAAACAGTTTTGAAAGCACAAGGCAACATTCTGTGTGTTGATGGCTGTTATGTCTTGGGGGCCAATAACCAGGGTGTTCAGCCCTCTAAAACAATAATCATCATCATATTATGCCTTATCAGACAGTTTCTGTAATTACAGAATTTACAGTGCCACATTTATGACCAATGCGGTTTTCAACATCTGTGTCGGGAATTATAAATATACCGTATTGTATATTGCAAGGCTACTTTACTCATTCCTTCAAGTATCATGCTGGGCTTGAGAACTAAACAAGAAAGAAACATTGTGCAGTTACCAAGAGTAAGCTTATGTGACTGAAGGGTTTGAGCTTGAACCAATTTTCAAATCCAAAATTTGTACCAAGCCTTACCTCATGGTGATGAAGACCATAAAGGCATTCATCTGAGTAATACTTCATTTGGTTAGTTTTGGCCAGTACATCTTCAAAAGTGTACATGATAATTCGCTATAAATTGCATGAAACATCATGGAGCAGAGCATAAGTAGGTTAATTTTATTTCTATGGACTAGTGCAGCTGTTGATTCTCCTTTCCTGGACAATGTGCACCAGAACGTTAGTTCTCAAGAACTTTGGTCACAATTCCAAATATACTGTAGCTATATTTGTGGATTCATAATTTTCTGGTTCACTTCACCAACAAAACTAGTCTTTTTTGGGAGTTTTAATGAAAGTCATGAGCATTTCAAACAACTTGCTCTATTTCTTTAACTTTTTGTCCAACCCAATTCATCAGATCCCTGTATTAAGAACACATTTTTCCTCATTTATCAACTTGCCAAATTCAGATGTAACAAAATCTTTTATAGTTCTTTCCTTTTGCCATGTACTCAAATATTACATTTATATTTGATTACTTTTTATAGATTGTTTCAACAGCCTACATCAGATGGTATTTTATGATACCGTAGTCATCATAAATTTGTTGAGTTTCTTCCGAAAATTTTGTTATATTGCTGGTATTATTTTGTTTCTTTGTGAGGAACGGTTCTCCTAAACTAGAACTGCTAGTTTCTCCTCGGAGTATAGAATAATGTATGTTTAGAGCTTCCTGTGTCCATTTTCACCTCCTTCCAAGCAATTAGATATACAGTGCACATGCCAACAGCTGTCCCAAGCTATTGTGAGGAGGGTTGGCTTATCAGTGAAGTATCCCACCCTCTCAACATTTACAGTGCTCCAACATACAAACTATGCATTACACAGATGATGCTTTTGGGAGCTTTACAGAGATGTGTACAAATTTGGGTTTCGAAATTCTTCTTTGAGATGAAACCCTTCCCTTATGAGTATAGTGCTTCAATCACTTCCCTTGTTTGATGCATGCAGTGTTGTAGGCTGTGGCTCCCCTCATCATGATCCCAAGTATTGCTGCCATGGACACTCACTGGGTTAATGCTGCACCTGCCAACGCTCTTGCTCTCTCCACCAAACCCTACCCTATACTGCAACATTCTTCCCTCCTTGACACCATTGGGGAAGGGTTGCATGGTGGTGAGATGTGTGGGGATTCTAGCCAACAGCACCAGCCTAGCTGCTGATCACACAATGTGACAGTCCAGGTTACTTGGTTCAACGGTACCAGCATTAATACACAGTGGAATCTTTATATTGAATGTGGGCGGCTTCGGTGGCGTAGTTGGTAGCATGCTAAGATTCTATGCCCAAGATCGCGGGTTCAAACCCGACCAATGTCGTCAGATTTTTTAAGAGCGTTAAATATCCCTCAATATGCCTTCCTTCGGAGGGGAAGTAAAGCCGGCGGGCCCATGTCATAGATTTATGGCATGTAAAAGAACCTTCCATTAACTAGAATTGTGTGAAGCTAAATTTGTAGGTTGGATTTGATTAACGCTCTATTAAGTTCCAACATTCGCTGCCAGGTGCCATGACATCTAGTAGCCAAGTTCACAGCTAGGTTTCGTTGACGGTAGTATCTGGTAGCAAAAGTAGGAACTACAGTAGAACGTCGATAATCTGGTTTCAATTCCGGTGAAAAAGAAAAGTTGAAGTGAATACATAAATAGGCCTACATATTTGTCATTTGTAGCTTTTCAGTCGGTTAACACGAATATGCCCAATGACTGGGCGGGGTACAAAGTATAAATATGTAAATACACGTTCACCACTAGGTTTCATTGATATCTGATGGCGAAAGTTGGAACTTTGATAGAGCGTTCTGACAAAATCTAACCTAACAATTTTGCTTTACACAAGTTTAGTCTGTGAAAGGACCTTTTACATGCCATAAATCTATGACATGGGACCGCTGGCTTTACTTCCCCTCCGAAGGAAGGCATACTGAAGGATTTTTAGCGCTCTTAAAAAATCCGACGACTTCGGCCGGTTTTGAACCCGCTATCTTGGGCATAGCAGTTCAGCATGCTACCGTCTACGCCACCGAAGCCGCTTATGTATTATTTAATGATAACTATTAATGGGGCAATTTAGGATTACCCGTATCAACCCTCAAGTGGCCATCATCAGATCCTGATCACTGTGTTTAGGTTTAAATTTACACTAATATAATTACACTACTATTGTAGTAGCTTGTCTTTGTTTTTTTAGTAAGATTCCCAATTTGAATCTTGTTTTACGTTAGTTTTGTTTTTATTTTTATTCTATGAATTAAGTGAGGTGTAGGCCTATACAATATAGAATAACACAATGTAATAATAAATAAATAAATAAATAAAATTAACAAAATTAGCATGCACTAGAAAACTATATTTGTAATGTCACATAGTAGGGTATCGCCACACAGTAGTGTTGACGTGTCGCTTGGCCTGTAGTGACTGTCACTGTCTTTCATTAAATGCATTGTAAATTCATATTAATTAATGGTTTTATTTATCTGCTCCAATTATTTAACCACTAAAGTGAATTATGAACGGTTTTAGCAAGTTTTTGTTATGACCTTTTTCTTTGGTTCTTTTCAAAAATCCTGACATTTTGATAATTCAGATAGGGTCCGGTCACAATTAATCCGGATTATCGGCGCTCTACTGTAACTTACTTGAAATTGATTATCAGACAGATCTACACACACGCAAAGTACATGGGGCTACATGACCGCATTGTTGCAGCTCCTAAACTGAGGAACCAACCAAATATCTAATGTGTTATCAAATTCTCTGGAACTATAAACAGAACTTCCACCGGCCCATGATACAACCTTACTGAAATGCAGTTAATATCACAAACAGAACACACCTATGTTGTCTTGGCATATCTAAAATATACATCACCAGTTTGATGCACAGTAGTAAGCTGGAAACACCTGCATGTGAACAACTGCTGGCATGGACTGGGAGTTTTTACCGAAGTGTCCATTTCCTACATCCAGCAATGCACTTTTAATTATTCCATGTGCACCCCCTAATAGCACCGAGTGTTAAAATGGTCTATTCCACTCATGCCCTTCAAGGAGTTATTTTTTCATTTTCCAATGGAGTATATAATAAAAATTGAAAGACAATTAGATTAAACGGTGATTATAATGGTGCATAGTCACGAAGATGTGAAGTAGAAAATAGGATTTCCAAAACAGTACAATGATTAATAATCTTAACACATATTAATCAAACTAGTGGTGTGTATTCCTGTTACGCTTGTGTTACGCTAACACAGCCAAGGTTAGTGGCACTTGTTTCTCAAATATGCACTGTTGGACTGCAGAAGGTGCACTCGCTCATCAGCCTGAGCAGTGTATGAGTAGCCTTCATAGACCACGTGGTACCACAGCACAGTTGTTGCACTCAGAATGTTATGTGTAACGCTGCAAGTGGGTTTTCAAAATCCCTATAGATCCTTTCAGTGCTGTGAGATCTGGACCTGCTCCAGACTTAAGAGTTTGGGTAGATAAAGTTCTATTGGTGTCATAGAAATATTGCCTATTTTGTATAATATAATAGACCAACAGACAGTTGTTAGCCCCATGTATTACCAACCCACCTACACTCATCCCTAGCATACAAGGTTTCTGTTTTGGAGAGGAGTTTTTGACACACTGGCATGCTCGTGATGTGGCTACATATGTAGCAAAGTGTCTTGCACGACCTGCTCAGTGTGTGCCTGCTACGCGTATTGGTAGGTGTGCCTTTACCAACTGAAGAGGCCAATTGGCACACTAGGGCGAAACGCTAGCAATTTGTTGAGTTATGCAGGAAATTTTTATCACTCTATGTGTTAATTATAATGGCTCAACGGACAATATTCATTTTGATTCTCTTTCGAGAATATTTGATTATATTTGAGTATGTTGCACAAATTGAAATTTACTGTAATTATGTTATGTGGTATTACTACGGTACTGTCTGATGTTCATTTGTCTCAAATCTGACTGAAGATGCTATCATTTATGGACATGTGCCCTTTTATTTTATTAGCAGTATTTTACTATTACTATAATTTGTATAGTCAATTAAAAGAATGAGCACACTTTTGTTTACAGTGGTGTGGGAGATTATAAGTATATATTTCAAGGTTACTTTAATCATTCCTTTGAGTTTTGGTTCCGGGCTGAAGAACTAAACAAGACAGAAAGAAAACCTGTATTATTGTCAACTGTACATGCAAATCAGGCATTGCGTCGTCTATTCAATTGGTTGGTGACTGAAGCCCTTCTACCATCTTTGGTCATTGTATTGCTTCTCTTCTTCAATGGTGGCATGATCTTGTCTCTCTGCTCCAAGTCAAACTTAATCATGACCTGTAGGCTACTAATTCCAGCTTGGTTTATTCTGTCTCATCTTGTTAAGCTGATTATGCTATAAACAAATCTCATTTCAACAAGCTGGATCCTGGTCTTTTCTTACTCAACCATCACAAGATCAGTACATATACTGAAAGTTACCAGTTGTTCAAATGAAACATAGACTTATGAACACAATATGTATTGGACAATATAAACTAGATCAATGTGGCAGCATGCAGATGAGAGTTCCAGGGATTCTACAGATATTCATGATGATGATGATGATAATTGTTGTTTTAAGGAGCTTAACATTTAGGATATCGGCCCCTAATGGTTTGGGTGATCGTGAAGACGAAAATAAAATGTAAACTATTACAAAAACTAACTACGAACTTATATACTAGAAGAAGAAATGGAAAACAAAAGGAGAATAAGGCAAATAAAGGACAGGAGGAAAAGAAATGCCTTCAACCCTCGAAGAATGCGGATTGAGGGACTTGGAAGGAAGGAGAGCCATGAAAGGCAGATAGGAAAGTGAAAGAGGAGAGGGTCCGTCCCAGAGGTAATGGATAAAAGGGGGAAAACCGCACCCAGCTCAGGAATCCCTCGGGATCGCCAACTCCCGAACTCACCAGCCGTGAGCCCCTGAGGGTGTAGCAATATCCATGGTGCACCAGAAGTGGTGGGGCTACATACACCCTACCTCCTTTAGGGCCTTGGGCAGAAGGCAGGAGATATCATGAAAACAAAAAGAAGGCTGACCCCTCACAGAAGGAGGGTATCAGAAAAGATGAGACAAGGGCCAATTAAGGCGGGAAAGGAAGAGACTCCCTAGGCCTCGGATACCGTAATACCGTCGAGGTCGGAAGAGAACAAGAGTTGACCAAGTGAGGTCGACAGGAAGACGGAGAGGAGCCCGGCACAAGTAAGTGGAAGCAATGCTGGACTCAGCTGGGGCCCCGTGGTCGCCAACCCACGTCCCACTAGATGCGAGTCCCTGGGGGTTACAGATATTCACCTCCCAGTTCAGGCGCCTGTCCCAATGCTGAAAAGTCTCCCTATACCCTCCACAAAGAAGGACACTTGTTGCTGGTAAAAGCACTATTCCACAGCATCACAAACTGCTTGATCCATATCTTTCAGAAACTTCTTCAATGGACCAAACACGTTATTGTCACAAGCAGAGATATCAGGGCTGTAAGAGTGGAAGGTATAGGATAGCTTGTTTACATTGGAACAGGTGCCTAAACAATGGTGGTGAATATCTGCAGTCTTCCTCACATCAGCGGCTTTGGTGGCGTAGTTGGTAGCATGATGAGCTTCTATGCCCAAGATCGCGGAGTCAAACCCAACCGAAGTTGTCGGATTTTGTTTTTAGAGCGTTAAAAATCCCTCGGTATGCCTTCCTTCAGAGGGGAAGTAAAGCCGGTGGGCCCATGTCATAGATTTATGGCATGCAAAAGAACCTTCCACTAACTTCAATTGTGTGAAGCTAAAATTTGTAGGTTAGATTTGATTAAACACTAAGTTCCAACGTTTGCCGCTAGGTGCTGGTTGCATCAAGTAGCCAAGTTCATTGCTAGGTGTCGTGGATGATAACATTTGGTAGCAAAAGTAGGAACTACTTGAAATTGATCGTCTGCAGTCCTTCCCTGAATTACAGATAACACACAGTAATACAGCCGGGGAGCATGATGGCGCAGTGGCTTAGCTGCTCGTCTTTCACCCGGACGGCCAGGGTTCGAATCCCGGTGATAGCGGGGTGGAATTTTCAAGTGAAACATCACGTGGCATCAAGAAGGGCATCCGGGCTTAAATCCCCAGCCAAAACCAAAATATGAGCCTGGTTGGCTCCGGTGACCCCAACTAATTGGGAAAAGCCGAAGAAAGTAAACACACTAATACAGCCATCACAATTAACACTGGTTATCTGACAGATTCTACACACACCGGAAGTATAAGGGGCTACATGACTGCGTTGTTGCAGCTCCCCTACTGTCATCTGCATAATGTTGTTGTAATATAGTGTACATTGTTCAATATATATTGTGTTCAAATGTAGAAATCAGTCAATAACAACCCTTATATCATTAATTTATTTTATTATTTTATTTTACTCATCTCTTCATCATCATCATCATCTAGAACCCTTCCAGCAATATACCTCTCATCTAATTCTATTGTTGTAGACATCTTCTCTTTTTACATCTTGTAACATTGTTCCCTTTTATAGATCTTTATTGATTTGATCTAAACACCTTCTTCTGGGATGTCCAACTGATGTCCTTGCTACTATTCTTTCCAAGTACTGTACCATCTGGGAATTCATGTCTCTGGTATCCTTTGCACATGACCAAACTATTTCAGCCTTCTTCCATTGTTAAGGTCACTTGCATTATCCCTCCTAATGCAGTAATTTCTTATCCAGTCCATTCTCATCTTCTCCATAGCAGATCTTAAAAATTTCATTTCACATGCTTGTAATTTGCTAATGTCTCTCTGCAATAAGACACAACTCTCTAAGTTTTATGTCATAATTGGCAGAAGGTATGATTTGAACATTGCTTGGCACTTATGGAAATTGCTTTATCGCATACTATGTTCTGCACATGGTAAAAGAAATAGACAGTACCGGTATATCATTAAAAATAAGAACAGTTTCTACTGTTCCAGTTTAATGGTAAAGTGATATCAACACATCTTAAGATATATAGAGTGGTTCACGAGCTCCTTATTATTTTTGGAGGAAGGCAAACCAACTAACGCATATATCATAGTCATTCTAAAAACATTAGTACCTGCTCCTTTACGGCCTTAGTACAACTTTGCCGTGAGTTCAAGCTCGGGAATATAGTAGAAATCATTAGCGGCAGTGTTATTTCAATGACCTCAAATAAAATGCATGATTAAAACGATCAGAGCTTCGAATAACTCCACCTTACGTTTGGACGGGAAGTGTCAACAAATAGATTCAATACGTGCCAGTAGTACACCATGGCTCTCAGTAGCTAAGGTGGCTAAATCAAGCATTTCTGAAGTCATGTCAGTTCTTAGGTAGCATGTTTGAACCCCGAGCTAGTACATTTTATTTTTATTTTTTGGCTTAATGTCGTTTATAGTGGATGCATACTCATATCAACCTGTTTCAATGAGTGATTTTTATTTGGTCCTGAGAAGGAACGTTATTATCCGATGGTACGTAGCCAGGTTGGACGGCGTCATAATGATCTGTACAACAAAAGCAAGGTACTCTATATATTCAGGGTAGCAAGTATTTGAAATGTTGACCACCTTGGTTTTAAAGAAAAAATTAGACTCACTCAGGCACTCACGTAAAAGCCCTCTGTAACACCAGGTTTAACCGTTCCTTATTCTTACCCTGTGCCAAGTCAAAGCCCTCTGTAACCCATGATGCTCAGGTGGCCTGAGCAGGCGATGGCAAGTATCCAACGCAAAATGTTCACACTTCCTATCTTCGTATAGTGTGTAAGCATCCTTGGCTGAAATGGTAACTGTGGATTGAAAGATTTGGGGTTCGATACTTGTTACGGGGAGAGTTTTATAATTTGTTTACGTTACGTTTTATCGTCTGTGTCGACCGCTTTACCGATGTCTTACAAAATGTGATACAAGAGGTCCTAGTTACCGTAATTATTGAGGATGGGGCACTAGTAATATAGCGAGCAGATGAATTTTCAGGTTGGATTCCATGAACGTTACATAGTGTTCGAATGTGGTATTACATGAAACATCTTAATATGTACACCTTTAATAGAGTTGTCTTCTTTTTGTTAGAATTTAATAACAAAATAATATCAAGAGAATTTCTCAGGAATATGTATACTTCGATGCGATCACTGGTGATCAGGATCTCCTTCGATATGTACTGTAGTTGTTGTTTAATTTGAGGGGCTAGAACATTGCAGTCATTTAGACCCGTTTACATGGGTGTGTGTGTAGAAGTTCTCTGATAACCTGTGCTATAGCGGTGTCTGTATTAATGTGTGTATTAGCAATTAAGGTGAGGATTGGGAAGGAGGCGGCCGTGGCCTTAAGTTAGAAACCGCCCTGGCATTAGCCTGGAGTAGAAGTGGGAAACTACAGAAAACAACTTCCAGGGTGGCTAAGGTGGGAATCGAACCCACCTCTTCTCAGTTTTGCCCCACGAGGCTTAGTGTACCCCGTTCCAGCCCCAAAGCAGCATTAAATTTCTTGGCAGAGCCGGGAGTAGAACCCGGACCTCTGGAGCGAGCAGATGCATTTTCAGGTTGGATTCCATGAACGTTACATAGTGTTCGAATGCGGTATTACAGGAAACATCTTAATATGTTATGTTAATATCCATGTCAGATTTTTTTCTGCCATTACAGGTCACGTGGCACAACCTGCTGATTCGATTGTATTCTCTTTATAAATCAGCAACATTCAACGTACTCTTCACAGGAATACATCGTAAGTTAATAAATGTGGCAATGTGACTTTGTATGTGTGGCTTAACATTACATCCCCACCAAAATAGAGCAAGGGCTGTCGTTCAAAAAAGTATGCCTACGGCTGAATTCAAAGCACCATTCTACCCGTTCTCACCCACCATGTCCACCCGAAACTTTTCCGATTCAGCCACTACTACATGGATACTGTGCGCTGCACGTGTACTAGTTACAGTGGCCAGCCCACCTCAAACGTTATTATCCATGTAACAGTCTTCAATCATGGTTTATGGTGTTAATTTAATTTCTACTATTACAGATCACGCAGCGTAACTATTAATTTTATGGTATAACGTGTATGTGTGTTCTTTTAAGGAGCAATAAATCACATGTTAGTAGAATGGACCTTAGTATTTGGCGCGGAAATCTTTATGGTCGTCTTTTCCTTGCTAGACCCATGGCTCAATTACATTGCTGTCACATAGGCAGAGCACAGAGCAATATCGACCATCGGGTGAAATGTAATGTTAGTTGTATTTCATAAAACTGAATAATAAGGGGCTGGTGAACCACTCTGAATAGGTAGTCAATCTCAGGCTTAAATTAAACAATTTTTAGACTATTTTCAATTTTGAAAAAATAGGCTTATGAGATCACCTTTTGTCCGTGTGTGTGTGTCCCCCTAATAACTTCTAAACGACTGGAGCGATTTCAATGAAACTTGGTAAGTTCATAGCACTATTCCGGGCGACCCCAACCGTGCCCTTCAAATTTTGTTACATCCCACCAATCCAACATGGCGGTTGTGCAAAATATTTCACCAGAATTCAATATCTCCGCAACTATTCCCGATATCACCCTGGATTTTCTTACGGTGATAAAGGGAACTACTAGAAGTTCACCTACGTGACTTTTGAAAAACTGGTATCCACAAAACCAACATGGCAGCCACGCGAATTTGCGACTTTAAATAGACGTTTCTCGCGTTTTAACCAACCATATGCAATAAAACTTGGTACAGCATATGTTTATACACATTGTAATGCACCGACATCTAACTTGGTTCAATTGTTTACATAACCACAAGACGGCGGATGTGCGAAATATTTCACCGGCATTCTATATCTCTGAAACTATTAGCGGTATCACCCTGAAATTTTGTACGGAGTTAATGGGCACTACTGGAAGTTCATCTATAAGACTTTCAAAAACCGGTTAACTACAAAACGAACATGGCGGCCAAGCGAATTTGAAAATTTTAAATAGACCTTTCTCGTGATTTAATGTTCCAAACGCAATGAAATCTGGTACAGGAAATGTTTATACACATCGTAATGCACTGGTATCTAATTTAGTTCAATTGTTTACATAACCTCAAGATGGCGGCTTTGCGAATTTTAAAATTAAGTTTTTATTTCTTGTGCCGTAATCATGCGATTAATGTGAAAGTTTGAATAATGAACCTACGCAATAATTTTCCTTTAATGGTACATGACTCTATGGCCTATACATTTAACAATCCAACATGGCAACCATCAGAAATATTTAGACGGCTCTGAATATCTACGAATCTATTATAGCAATCAAACTGAATTTTTTTATGTTCATAGGGTCCATGAACTTAAGTTCACCTATAGGACTATAAATAACCTGGTGATCACAAATCCAACATGGCGGCGATGCGAAGTAGTCACATGGACGTTTCTCGCAATTTAACCATCCGAGTGCAGTGAAACTTGGTACAGTAAATCCGTTACAAATGTTAATCCACTGGCATCTAATTTATTTCAATTGTTTCCATAACCACAAGATGGCAGCTGTGCAAAATTTTAAAAACTCCTTGTAACTTCTTGTGTCCTAATCATGTGATTGAAGTTTGAATGCTTCAGGTACACAATAATCGTCATGTAACAGTACATAACTCTCGGACCTACATATATAAAATCCAACATGGCGACCATCCGAAATATTTAGTCGGTTATCAATATCTACGAATCTATTACAGCAATCAAACTGAAATTTTATATGTAGATAGAAGCAATTAACTTAAGTAGGATGTATGAAAATAGGCTGTATAGTTCTTCACGGAACTACTTGTTCCATTTATATTCTGTCCCACTTTTTTTTTTAATATACTCTTTCTTTTTTGGCTAGGTGGACAGTTCTCTTGTGTTGGATGATGTGATCAACTTATCCTTTGGACCTGGATGGACATCAAAGCCATTTTATCCTGAAACAAAATATGTGCCTGTGCAAATGTAATAATAAAACATTACCTCAGAATCATATTGTCAATAATATTTTTAGTGTCATGAGTTAAATATAGCAAAGAACCTAGTATTATGAGCATTCACTAACATTTATTAAACAAAAATAGACTAATTTAAGGTGGCTTCGGTGGCGTAGTTGGTAGCATGCTGAGCTTCTATGCCCAAGATTGCGGGTTCAAACCCGGCCAAAGTAGTCGGATTTTTTAAGAGCGTTGAAAATCCCTCAGAATGCCTTCCTTCGGATGGGAAGAAAAGCCGGCGGTCCCATGTCATAGATTTATGGCATGTTAAAGAACCTTCCACTAATTATACCTGTGTGAAGTTAATTATATAGGTTAAGAATGTAAACAACACTCTTAGGTTCCTACGTTCATTGCCAGGAGCCGACTGCGGAGGCGTCTGGTAGCTAAGTTCTGAACTATAGTAGTCGTTGACGGTGGCGTTTGGCCGCAAAAGTAGGAACTATTTGACAAATTCAAAGTCTGCAGCATGGTCTGCAGTCCTTACTCGAATTTAAAAAAAAAAACAGGTAAGACACACTAATACAGTCATCACAATTAACACCGGTTATCAGACAGATTCTACACACACCCAAAGTACACGGGGCTACATGACCGCGTTGTCGCAGCCCCTAAATTGAGGAACCAACCAGACTAATTTAAATGTGGAGATGAAAGAGCAGGTAACAAACCATATCTAATAACAACATTATGCAAGAAGTGATTTAATGCTAAATAACACTTACCATTTCACTTTAATCTGATGGAGAGCATAGCTCCTTAATAAATCTTGAGTGAACGCAGTACCTCTCCCCGTGGATGAAAGTGGCATTTCAGGAACATTATAATTAAGTCAGTTTAATTATTACTTCTAATACTTGGCATTTCATTACATCCTCCTTAATTCCACTGAACATATTCATGGGCACTTCTTTTAGCATTAGTAAGGTTATTAGTAGAGTGGAATTTTATGTAATATTATCCTACAAATATTTACATAAATATGTAGGTCTATGGTAACAAATATGTAATATAAAACTGTGTAGGGTCTTAAAAATTGTATTGAAATGTTTTTTTTTAACTGACAATTTTTAAAAAAGAATTAACTTGTTTCAAAAATGGTACATACTTTGGATTGACAAACTCTTTATGTAGAGAGACCTGTCAATAAACTACGTTTTTCCTGAGTTACAGGAAGTGCAAGATGACAAGATAAGTCTGTTTTGAGTGATTGACCCTGCAAGGTGAACAGAAATCTCATAAAAACAAACAAAGAAAAAACAAAAGAAGAAAAAAGAAAGAAAGATGCAAGTTATTATTGAAAACTTATTTAATTAATTAAAAATGAGCACAAAGCAAAATACATTTAAACATGGAAATATTTTACACCATTCTGCAGCAATATTCTTTCTGATAACCTATCCTCTCCAACTGAATTTTTACGTTCTATAACATTTAAAAAATGTACAATTCAAAACATTCAGTAAAACGGCATTTGGCATAGATTTAGTTTTATTTAAATATATATAGTTATTAGATAAAATATATCAACATATGTAGCATTAAAATTAAACATAATGAAAAAAGGAAGATTGTTGTTTTACGTGACCGTGAATCTCGTGATTATGAGCCACGGGACCTCCTTTTAACGTGGAATCCGAACCACAGGACATGGCATTTCACTTCGAAAATCTCACATGCATTGACCGGGAATCGAACCCGGACTGCCTTGGTGAGAGGCATACAGCTAGACCGCTGAGCCACCACGCCCCTAAACATAATGATCCTGGAAGCCTTATACATCAACATTTTAGGTTATCAGGCAGATGTGGTAGTGTTTGGCGTAGCTTCATTCTCTGACAAGTTTCTGCCTTCGACGTTACTGTTCAAAATGTAAAACAGCATCCAGGTGGTTCCACACCTATACGTGCAATCTTCTGCAAGAGTATGTTTAGTACCTGGACTAATGGCTATACTCCGCAAGGTTTGGTTGAGCCGATCCTTGTAACGCATCAGAGGTGCACCTAGAGGTCTCTTGCCCATGCTGAGTTCACTGTAAAAGATTTGCTGAGGGAATCTGTTGTCATTCATACATTGGGCATGACCGGCTCCATTTAAGCTGATGTCTAATGATAATGGCCTCTATACTTAAGGTATTCATATACGTTTATTCAAAAAATTCCATAATTCTAAACCAATCACCTTATATTCTTTCTGGTGGTTCACTGCTAAGTAAATTAAGACGATTATACCTTCAGAATGCTTAATTTACACATCCAGGGGTGTCCAAAATAAAATTATTAAATAAATTGGTACTTTTTTCAAATTCCCTAGCAACTACAAAAATGCATCTATTTTAATTATTCTTTCACATACGTATAGCTACTAGTGTCCTTCATGTCCCCTAACAGAATTGTTAATTTATCAGCATTGTGTCTAGAATTATGATTTTTTTTTTCAAAAAAGATGCAAAATTTCTATAATATTTTTCCTTTCTTCACATCCAGTTTTTGAATGGAGGCATATATCTTCTCGGTTTTGGTACCGAACATGCCCTATTTCATTGTCTTTAATTTGAAACCTTGTTGAGATAGATAGCTGAATTAGAACTTGACTTTTTCTTGTTTGAACCTGTAAGAGAAGCACGATTTTTAGTTTTTGAGTAAATTAGCTTGGAAGTTTCACATTATGATTGAACCTCATTGATCTTACATGACAACATTAGAATTCTCCTGCTGCATATGTGGGACCTTCCTTGTCAAGTTTCTTGTCTTCTTTCAGTTTTCTTCTTCCCCTGAGGTACCTTCTTTACCTTTCTTTTCCTGAATTTCTAGGGCAGCAGTCTTCATGCATTCATCTGCTTAGGTAGATACAACAGAAGATAAAACTTTCACATGTACACTATAAGCCATTGGCAAGGGTGGTGGTGGTGGGAGGTTCATAATGCAAGCAAACCTTTTGGCATCACTGTAACCATAAACAAGGCATCTGTTTACCTCAGAAATGCGTTACTGCCTTTTTGAAGAGCAAAATTTGTTGCTTTCATAACCACATAAATCACACAACAAACCAAGAACTACAGCCCATCCAAAACTCTGATTTTCAAAGTTCTGAACTTTCATTCAAGAGCTTTTGAAGCAACTGGGACATGCTACCACATTTATTAAATTCTGAAGGCAATCTGTGTCAAATATAATGTTCAAATTACCACCAGATAAATCACAATCATCTGAAACACTACGGTAGGCCTACTATCAGCTGTAGGCCTAATCTCGGAATGTGATGCGCCACACGGTTTAGTATTTACATTTTCATTGATTTTGCTTTCACTGGGTTTCATATGCTGGTTACCACGAAAACTATGTTTTTTCTCTCTTATTCGCCGATGTTTAGAGTCCATGATCGAGAATTTACACGGAAAGGCACACAAGTAATGACGGGACGATAAAATATTTTCACTGCAAATACGTAACCATGGAAACGTACTGGATTGTAAACAATGTGCATGTAGAGCCATCTGTGGAAGACAGGGTGCACTAACGCTATTCAAATCCTGCAACATCGAGCGCCAAAATTGAATAATAATTTCGAAAACAATCTTGAATTACACTATGCAGCGCGGTGCCCCGCCCACCCCAGACTAAGATGGCGTGCACTGGACCCTTTAAATCAATTTTATAAGCACATTTATGCATGAAACATAAAAAACCATATATTTTCTGAAAGTAGAAGGATTAGGCTTTCATATGAAATCAAAAACACAAAAACAAAAATTTCGTCAAAATGCGTCATTTTAAACGTATATGAATACCTTAAGAGCCCTGCGCAGATAAACAAAACGTCATCCACATCCGCACAACTGTTATCCACATCCGCACGACTTATCCGCATACGCACTATTTTTTGCGCATTAACACAATTGTTATCCTAATCTCCAGGCATTACAATAATATTTTTAATTAGATAAAGCATAAATTACTAAAGCAACATATTTAGACATTTGAGGAAAAAGTCATTCCTTTGGACTTTGTATGTTATGTGCTATGTTCAAAATGAATGTTAATCAGCCAGAATTGCAACCCTTTCCTGTTCAGAGTGTTCATTATGCTTAATAACATACAGTAATTTGAATGAAATTAGCTTAAATCGTCATCTTACATATTTTGTCATGAAAAAAAAAAAAAAAAAAAAACATAACGGTAACATAAACATCCGGGTCCTAATAATAATATTAAACAAGTTCGGATTGTATTCTAAAAACTATCTGCAAATTTTATCCAAACATTATCCACAGCTTAGCTGCTATCCGCACAACCATGCAAACTATATCCCCATGGCGAAAAAAGTTGCGGTTATCCGACATTCATTATGCTTATGCTTAATGGAACAGATTTTCTGCTGGTGAAATCATTCCCGTTTTTTGATGGCCCGGTGTCATAGGGTCCAGGTCTCACATCCACGAACTAACATTCATACCTTTCAAAAAGGGCTTTCAGTAAAACTCGCTCTTGCCAAAATATCTAACAAATTTCAACATACCCCGACTTGAAACAATAATCCTCCTGGGCTACAAAATACAGTAATTCATGCTTTAAAAAGGATATTTCAATGAAATCTTATCTACTTACATCATACGACAATTATTTGTAGACGAGAATGACCCTCAAGAAGCAGGTGTGGTGAATTTTGGTTTGGAGCATAGATATAACAGGTTGGTTGGTTCCTCAGTTTAGGGGCTGCGACAACGCGGTCATGTAGCCTCGTGTACTTTGGGTGAGTGTAGAATCTGTTTGATAACCGGTGTTAATTGTGATGGCTGTATTAGTGTGTGTTATCTGTTTTCAATTCAAGTAAGGACTGCAGACATTCAATTTTCTAGTAGTTCCAACTTTTGCTACCAAATGCCACCATCAACGACCAACTAGTCTAAACTTGGTTACTAGATGCCACAGCAGTCGGCTCCCGGCGACGAGCGTTGGAACCTAAGAGCGTTAGTCAAATCTAACCTATAATTTAGCTTCACACAAGCGTAATTAGTGGAAGGTTCTTTATCATGCCATAAATCTATGACATGGGACTGCCTGCCGGCTTTACTTCCCCTCCGAAGGAAGGCATACTGAGGGATTTTTAACACTCTTAAAAAAATCCAACGACTTCGGCCGGGTTTGAACCCGCGACCTTGGGCATAGAAGCTCAGCATGCTACCAACTACGCCACCCAAACCGCCAGATATAACAGGACTTCCTTGAAATGATATACCTAGGTAATACACTCATCACTCACTGGAAATTACTTGCACTTTTAGATTCATAGCTGTGGCTTATTTAGCTACCTGAAAAGAGTCTGGAGAAAAGGTGCTGGCATAACAGGGACGAGAACTCTTGGTCTCCAAAATAGAAATAGACTCCAGAGATTCATCTGACACGACAAAATCCATATATTTTTTTTCACTTCAGAAAATTACAAGTTCAACAGCATTAATATAAAACACTACAGTAACCGATGACATTATAAGGGTCTGATTTGAGAGCTTAAGTTATGGTTTGCTTTGCTTTCTTCAGAAAGTCAATAGAATATGTTTGTATAACATGCTTCAGAACTTCTGGTCTTCAAAATGGAAATGGCTTCCAGAGTTCCATTGGATAGCGATGACCTGAACTGTGTCCTGTTCTTCTTATTCAGGCTAAAAATTCCTTCACGTTCTGTCTTCGCAGTCAAGTACAGAGAAATATCTAGATGTTACTGGTCTCAGTCGTTTGACGAGATTCCGGTAGTTTTCACGATAGAACTTGGAGAAAAATCGCGATTTACATAATCGGTGTCACTTATGGCATGATAAAGAACCTTCCACTAATTACGCTTGTGTGAAGCTAAATTATAGGTTAGATTTGACTAACGCTCTTAGGTTCCAACGCTCGTCGCCGGGAGCCGACTGCTGTGGCATCTAGTAACCAAGTTTAGACTAGTTGGTCGTTGATGGTGGCATTTGGTAGCAAAAGTTGGAACTACTAGAAAATTGAATGTCTGCAGTCCTTACTTGAATTGAAAACAGATAACACACACTAATACAGCCATCACAATTAACACCGGTTATCAAACAGATTCTACACTCACCCAAAGTACACGAGGCTACATGACCGCGTTGTCGCAGCCCCTAAACTGAGGAACCAACCAACCTGTTATATCTATGCTCCAAACCAAAATTCACCACACCTGCTTCTTGAGGGTCATTCTCGTCTACAAATAATTGTCGTATGATGTAAGTAGATAAGATTTCATTGAAATATCCTTTTTAAAGCATGAATTACTGTATTTTGTAGCCCAGGAGGATTATTGTTTCAAGTCGGGGTATGTTACATAATCGGTGTCACTTTAAGTCATTCTACGAGATTTAGATTGTCCTTGAGATCGGGCACGGGAAAAAATAGCATTATTACGCAATCTGTGCCGCTTGCTGTCCGTTTGACAAGAATCCAGTTGACCTCGTCATCGAATGCGGCGAAATATCGCGATGTATCACAATCGCTGCCACTCTCGGCCGTTTTACGAGATTCAAGTTGTCCTTGTGTTTGGGCACTGAGAACGCGATCGGCGCCGCCTATGGCCGTTGAACGGTTGTCTGCCTGTCAATCTGTCCTGGCAGAATGGCGGAGGCAAGTTAGAGGTTAGGCATGGTTAAGATTCACGAGCAGTGTTGTATAGTCGGCGCCGTGATTCCCGCTGTCCCTATGCTGATGCTGTGGTTGGAAATTCACTGTGGATCACGAGGAGAAATGAGTATCGCGATGCTTCGTAGTCATTACTAAGTGAGTTGATGTACTTCTCGCTCCCCATACGCTTTTAACGGTCATGGGAAAAGTGGCGAGTAGATTTCGGAATGTTTTGTGATGGGTGCCCAATCACCTTTGACAGGATTTCCGCAGTCTTCGTGATCACAAATTTGCGATCGGGCATGGGTTTTATGATTTTACGCAACTGGCGTCGAACTCGGTCCGTTTGACAAGATTCCCGCAAGCAAGTCGTGCGGTCAGCCGGCCGTCTTGAGGATGTAATTTTGGAGGATGAACGTTCGAAGTAGATATCAAATTTTACGAATTATTCTGAGGATTGCACGAATAATACAAAAGGGCACATTTTCTTTCGAATTTGAATCACGAATTAATACAAGTTTTCTAGATAACCGGTTAGATTATATTTTTATATATCCGATGGAACCAAAGTTCGAAGGAAAAATCTACATATAAGGGAATTTTGAAATAACCATACTGGATGTCGCAAATTTATGAGAGTTAGATTTTTTAAATAAATGTATTTCGAAACTTTATCGCGATTATTTTCGAAACGGTATCTTCATGGAAGAAGAATACTATTCTTCCATGGTAACATTTTGCAAAATTGCGACATTAAATTATTTAAAGTTATTTATATATTTGAGAAAGTCTCCAAATTTAGAGGTCAATAACAGATATGAGAGGTTTTTGTTGAGTTTCGAAAGTATTCGCGAATAAACGTGACGCGAAAAGTCAGGTTTCCTAATAATATAGAAAAATATTTCACAACTAAAAACTCTTCTTGATGCCGAAAGATACATTGAACCAATGTATACCATTCAAGGTATCCTCAGTAGTCTCTGCTTCGGTGGCGTAGTCGGTAGCATGCTGAACTGCTGTGCCCAAGATAGCAGGTTCAAACACGGCCAAAGTCGTCGGATTTTTTAAGAGCGTTAAAAATCCTTCAGTATGCCTTCCTTCGGAGGGGAAGTAAAGCCGGCGGTCCCATGTCATAGATTTATGGCATGTAAAAGATCCTTTCACAGACTAAACTTGTGTAAAGCAAAATTGTTAGGTTAGATTTCGTCAGAACGCTCTATCAAAGTTCCAACGTTCACCACTAGGTATCATTGATATCTGGTGGTGAAAGTTGGAACTACTTGAAATTGAACGGAACTTGTAGCTCACCCTTTAGGGTGTCCGCTGGAAGCAGCTACAGACTCAGGCGAGCCGAACATGTCCTCGGACACTCCCGGCACTAAAAGTCATACGATAAATAAAATAAATAAATTTTCCTGAGGGCGGGCACGGTGAAATGTAGCTTACGCAATCGGTGCTGCTTGCGTGGCATTATCTATGAGCCCAGCAGCGCGAGTTTAAATGATTTAAACCAACCTCAGCGAATTTTCGTTACCTCCAACTATCCAGACAAAAATTAGACACTTTTCGTTACCGGTCGACACCCTGTTAATTCACATGTTATTCCGTAATTACAACACGACCTACGCTTTGTAATTCGTGGTGAAGAAGAAACGGTAAAGGTTATCGAACTAATCAACGCATTAAAGAACAAGCAATCGGTTATCCCAGATCTTTCATTCAACACAAATCGATATCGAGTGACTAGGATTCAGGCAAATCAGGTGAAGGTGGGAGCGGCACATCATGAACTGCATCAAAAAAAATTCCTTTGCGACTTGGAGCCTTCAGGAACACTCTTTTCACTGTGGAGATCAACGTGTTTACTTCAGGAAAGGAAGCCCGGACTTCTTTAGCGACTCGATGAAGTCCATGTGCTACACATGTGACGTGTATTATCTTGGGATATAATATCCCAAGACCTCCCATGGCTTTACACATGTAAGGTGCGGCATCCCTGCAGGCCACGATAACATGATTGTAAAGAATGTCTGATGGCCACAAACAAGGAAGTGCATCATTGAAAAATGCAGCTACTGTTGAGTGATTCACCTTAGGCAACACAGCCATAGTTAGTAGATAGGATTTGTCTCTCTCTTCTTCTTCTCCTAAAATTCTTTGATCTACGTCCGTTGTATCGTCTAGTGAGACCCAAATATATTTTCCATGAGCTTTTTCCCTTAGTTTACCTAATGTTACATTGTAAAGCTCAGGAACATAATTCTTCCTAATTGTTGATTCATCTGGGACTGGTTGTTTCGTATACTCCTGCAGAAACTGAACTAAGTTCTTATTGTTTAGTTTAGCCAACAGTATATTTGCCGAGAGAAATGCTTTACACAGATCTTCATTGAATTTACTACGTGTTGGTCCAGGTTTAACTAAAGCAGTGGTTACAAGAACCTGGTGTTTTCGTTTCAGGTTTACTTCTTTCAATTTATTGTGTTTCGTTGTTTGAAGATGTTGTTGAATTTGATACTTTTTAGTTGCGTTTACGACTGTGCTACAGTATATGCAAAACAATACACTTCCGTTAGTTGAAAAGTTTTGAAACTCTCGTCAATACCCAATCATTACCTCATTAACAGTTCTCTTCTCCTTAGGCATCTTAAATACAGTAGCTATTTAACATGCTATGAACCACAGCCTGTTTCAACTCAACGAAAGTAAGACTGACAAGAACTAATTGTGCATGAAAGGTACCTACGGAATGAGTAAAAGATAACCAGATTTACGGGAAATACCAAGAATCAGTCCCCACCTAATTGCATTGCAGGTAGACAAAGCTATGTCCGGATGTAGGGCTAGTGTTGTTAAATTTAAACACGATGCAAACCCAGCACTGCTCAACATTCCTGTTACCTGAAATACATGTCAAATATTCCAAAAGTGTCCTGCAGAAACTGATGTCTACACTCAAGTTTAAGAATGTTTTTGAAATATGCACTAACAGGAGGAAAACCCTAAATATGCACTGCTAAGTTAAAACTGCCCCAAATATGCAATTGCATATGCAATATGCATAATTATCCAAAGTCTGCTGATCACCTTGACTAGTTGAAAACTGACATGTAAACAAGATTTGAAGATTTGACCAAGTTACAAATTCCAGATTGGACTTTAGATCCATTCTCGTTTGAAGCTGTGGATAAGCTTGATAACTCTTTGTAGATGGAGTTTCTAGATCTGAAGAATGAATGTGAGCCGAAAATCATTTTTAAGCAGAGCGGTTACAAGTTAGCCTGGGCGAAGCTTATGGACACTCTTATCAACAACTGTGGGGGAAAACTGAACCACTTCTCATATCGTTCCCGTGAACATATTTAGTTGAAAAAGGATTTAGTTCTGTAGTCCAGCTCCTCAAAAAACAAAGAAATAAGTTGGAAATTTGCCTCAAGGGAGATTTGAACCTGAACTTGACGACCATAAAGCCGGATATTCAAGCTTTAACTGAAATCCACCAAGCACAAGGCAGCCATTGAAAATGTACGTCAATGATCTTAGTTAATTATTTCACGTCCTTGTTCTTAAAAAAAATCTGTAAAAAATGTACACTTCAATCTTTTTTCTATTTTATTTAAGAGTGGCTGGATAAAGCTGCTTCGGTTGTTTTTATATACGGTCATAAAATTGTTCAAAATTGTACTTCGAATTAAAGTTAGACGTACAATGAAAAGGTGTTAGTCAACCTCCATAAAGGAAAAGAAGGAAGATTGTAGTTTTACGTGACCGTGAATCTTGTGATCATGAGCCACGGGACCTCCTATTTACGTGGAATCCGAACCACAGGACATGGCATTTCACTTCGAAAATCTCACATGCATTGACCGGGAATCGAACCCGGACCTCCATAAAGGAGAGATGGGCCACACAATGTTGGAAACCACTGTCCTAGACCATCATGACATAGTGCAAACAGTTTTTTTAATGTGTCTTCTTTAGAAGTTTCAGATAGCGGCTTCGGTGGTCATAGTCGGTAGCACGCTGAGCTTCTATGCCCAAGATTGCGGGTTCAAACCTGGCCGAAGTCGTTGGATTTTTTGAGCATTTAAAATCCCTCAGTATGCCGTCCTACGGAGGGAAAGTAAAGCCGGTAGGCCCCATGTAAAAGAACCTTCCACTAACTACAATTGTGTGAGGCTAAATTGAAGACCAGAGAACAAAAGGGGATACTCTTCAGGAGATGAAAAACAAGTATCTTATTCATTTTATTTTTTATTATAAATGCAAGTTATGATACATTGGAATGTATTAATTATTGAACAGAATGATTAATTTGGAGAATCATTCAGAATGTCTTCTCAGAAATGTGTGAAAGAAAATAAGGCTACATTTTACTTTACGCCAAGAACTATAAGTGGGTGTTATTGACAAACCGTCTTCAGCACTAAATTATTTATTTATCGTATGGCTTTTAGTGCCGGGTGTGTCCGAGGACATGTTCGGCTCGCCTGAGTCTGTAGCTGCTTCCAGCGGACACCCTAAAGGGTGAGCTACCAGTTCCGTTCAATTTCAAGTAGTTCCAACTTTCGCCACCAGGTATCAATGATACCTAGTGGCGAACGTTGGAACTTTAATAGAGCGTTCTGACGAAATCTAACCTAACAAATTTTGCTTTACACAAGTTTAGTCTGTGAAAGGATCTTTTACATGCCATAAATCTATGACATGGGACCGCCGGCTTTACTTCCCCTCCGAAGGAAGGCATACTGAAGGATTTTTAACGCACTTAAAAAATCCGACGACTTCGGCCGGGTTTGAACCCGCTATCTAGGGCATAGCAGTTCAGCATGCTACCAACTACGCCCCCGAAGCCGCTTAGCACTAAATAACACTCATGAATAGGGCTCGGATTTTTTAGGTGAATAAATATTCTTTTTATGTACGGTAAATATATATTTTAAACATTTTTTTCTAATTTATCGATTATTCAATGGTCCGCCAATCAATACCTTTACATTTTTTTCTATAAATACATAAATTCCTGCTTTTCATTTATTAGCACATAAAAGGACATAATATTTACATTTTTTTAAATCAGTAGGCTAGATCTTTCAGTTTATTGTATGTTTGTTCTGTGTTACTTCAATGGGGAAGAACCTGTGAGCTATCTAATCTTCATGCAGAGTGTATGTCAGCTTGCAGTTGTGTTTTTCTTATCTTGTTGGCCCGTCCCACTCAATGTGGAAGCCGGGGATTTCCTTGTCCATAGCCATATTGCACCACGTGCTAGACCTCCTCCCCCAAGCTACCAGGCACCAGTGCCACTCACATGCAGTTCATTTCTGACACTGTGTCGTGTAACGCGCAGTTCTATAATGCCTCAAGTAAAAGCATATGCTTCAAGGAACAACAAAATTCGACATGCAAGCTACCCTCTGGGTGTCAATTAACAAAGCTTGCACCCGGCACCCAGGGCCATACGATATTGTTATTATTATTAGTTATCGTCTGTAGCAGTATGTTGCAGAATTTAAGGATAATTTTACTTCTAATGGGGGTGTTCTGTTCAGCCAACCATGTGGGAAAGCAATCAAGGCTGAACAGCATTGTCGCAGCCCCCTAAACTGAGGAACCAAACAAACCAACGAAGTTTCAGATATGTAATGTTGCATTTGCCTTTGATCACTTGTACAAAATGTCTGTAATAACAGTGCTGCCATTAAGATTGGTATACATTCTTAGGTTTATTTATAAGTAGATTGCTGGAAATTAGGAATTAAATTTAATGCAAGGATGACCAGAGCCATAGCCACCTATAACCAGGCCGTGGCCAGACTGAATTGCAACACCGTCTCGCTGGCTTCATACGTCCGACCGAGCACCTAGGCGGTCTCTTAATATTCTAATTTGATATTGGATTATTGAAAAGAAGTTCACTAATATGTATGGATGGGGGTAGTAACGTATAGGTGACAAATGGAGATTTTGATGTAAGTTATTTAACAATTAATCAAATACAAGAACATGGCAAGAAACAAATATATACATCGTACAAGTGTTAACAGATTACGTTTCTTAATTTGAAGTATTCAATGGGTCTGTCATCATTTTAGAGTAATTGCTGAGAAGAATGTTTGATCCAATTGTAATTATTGCCACAGATACAAGTATCTTCAACGACGTGACGAAATAACTGTGTCAAGAAAACACTTCCTAATGCAATAAATCGCTATCTATTTTTACTGACTAATTAGTATGCCCATATCAATGATTTATGTGTTTTACTTACACTGCTAAAATGTCAACGTAGGCATGAGAAAAGTAGCTATCGTAGGTTATGATCGACCAAAATGATTAAATATTGACGAGGATTGTCAGCAGTAGCGTAACTAGTGTTGGCTTCTAGAGGGAGATGAGCCGAGTGAAAATTACATTGAGGGGTAAGGACTCAGACATAATGAAATCAAGTATATGATCTTGAAGTTTCAAAACCTCCTACCTACACTTTTTAAATGTTTTATTTCATTAGCATTTGATACGTTGTATTTTTAGCAATTTTCATATATGAAAAAATAGGCTTATGAGATCACCTTTTGTCCGTGTGTGTCCGTAATAAAATCTAAACGGCTGGAGCGATTTCAATGAAACTCGGTGAGGTCTTAGCACCATTTCGGCGACCCCGACCGTGCCCTTCAAATTTTATTACGTCTCACCAATCCAACATGGTGGCTGTGCAAAATATTTCCGCTGCATTCTATATCTCCAAAACTATTGCTGTCATCACCCTGAAATATTTTACAGTGATAAAGGGCACTACTAGAAGTTTATCTATGTAACTTTCAAAAACCTATGAAGTGCAAAACGAACATGGCGGCCAAGTGAAGTTGAAACATTTTAATTAGCGTTTCTCGCAGTTTAACCATCCGAGTGCAGTGAAACTTGGTACGGTAAATGCTTGTACAAATGTTAATCCACTGGCATCTAATTTATTTCAATTGATTTCATAACCACAAGATGGCAGCTGTGCGAATTTTGTGTCCTAATCATGCGATTTAAGTATTAATACTACACCTACACAATAATCTTCATGTAATAGTACATAACTCTTAAGACCTACATATATAAAAATCCAACATGGCGACCATCCAAAATATTTAGACGGTTCCCAATATCTACGAATCTATTACAGCAACCAAACTGAAATTGTGTGTGTTGATAGAGGCACTTGACATAAGTAGAATATATGAAAATAGGCTGTATTGTTCTTCATGGAACTACCTGTTACTTATCAATGTACAAACGATCGAAAATTAACAGTTTTGTTGGTATTAAATTATAATGACCAGTTTTCTTCCCGTAATCATCTGGCCCTATTTCCCCACATTGTATAAATATTAATAAACTAGTTTCCTACTAAAGTTTAACACAATAATACCGGTATTCACTTTCCAAAATGACACTCGCACTCGAATACTAACATGAAGGAAACTGACAAGTGGTGTATTTTTGACAAGGAATGAGGAAAAATACTGCTCACCCACCTCATTGCTTCCTCTCTGGCTAACTGAACAGCTGACTATTTTGCTCATTCAGTAAGTGTTAAGTTAGGGCAGCACTGAATATGTCAAACGAGTGGAAAAAAATATCTTTCAAATTTGTAAGCATTAACTTGCATCTTCCAATCATTAGTCATCAATCCGAAGATTGGTTTTATTCAAAATTATAAACTTCAACAAATTTAATAGTTATTTGGCTCTGGGGGAGGGATTGATCCCCCTGATCACCCCCGTAGTTATGCCAATGATTATCAGACCCCACTAGTATCAACATACGATTGTTGTTACAGGGTTAAGTTACAATAAACAACACAGAAGAGCAACCAAGTGTAATAAGATTCAAGAGCTTACTACTACTATTTAATATTATAGAATAACGACGTTGAGTTAGGAGCTGTGCGTACGTTTACCAGATGATTAGCCTTCCTTCTTGGGTCTACTTTAAACACTATTGTAAAACGTGCCGAGTGTTAAAAGAATATATGCAATTTAGTACGGAGTCGCACGTTCAGCACCATTCATCACCATGCTTACCGCTGTCCTCATATAGACGTGTGTGCGGTGTTGCCGCTCTGCTGCGGGCGAGGCCTTCCTTATAGGTGGCTAAGCCAGAGCGCAGGGGCTAATGAGGTGGATGAAAGCGGAACTTTGGAGACTTGTTTCAATTTGGTCATTTTTATTATTACTTGGAGTCATGAAATGTTGAATTAACAGATATATCATACACCCAATGTCCTGATACTTCTAATGAAGTCCACCTCATTGTGTAGTGGCTAGCATTCTTGGCTGTCACCCTGGAGATTCGGGTTTGATTCCCAGCTATGGCAAGAAATTTAATTCTGGACGACCAATTGCATAAAAGTAAACAACATTTACAAACTACTACTTCTTCCTGCATCAGTTGGACATTCTGAAGACAGAACATTACATCGGGCATGAATAGAAATTTAAAAAAAAGACAACCTTGGAGAAGATAATGTGCAGGACATTACAATGGTTGACCCAAAAAAAAAAAAAAAAATGCTACCTCCAACCCTCTGGCCTGTCTAAAATTTCCACAGATACATCTGGGCAGGTGAGAGTAAATTTTTGTCATGTATCAGCTGCAAAACTAAAAGAAGGCATCCTAATGGGATTGAGTTGAGGGAATCAAATATTCAAAGAAACCCTGAATGGGTCCAAAGAAAGAGCATGGAAAGAATTGAGGTGTCTTTTCCTATGTATAACAATGTCCCCTGCCTCAAACAAGGAGTGCAGAAATTTCTGGATTTGTACAAGGTAGTATGTAGTTTCCATATTTAGAATATTTCCAGCCAACCTGTGGGGTAAGTGATTAGAATTTGGTGAAAGATTTTACCAAGAGGTTCAAGTGGAGTAGAAATAATACCAGTGTTTCTGGATCCAGTACATGTTTCTAGATAGTTGCCATATCGTGAGTCACTAAAGGTTCACAAATGACAATCATCCGCCTCATTGTAGATATGATATAAGTAAGATATGCATAACAACAACAAAAAATTCATAGAGGGTGACATTCCCTATACACTTTTAAAAATTTACCTAAAAGAAAACAACAGAAACAGCCTTATCTTGTACAAACCTACCTGCAACTGCCTGACATTGAGTTCGTCATTTTTGAGCATTTTTACCAATGTTTTCTTGTCCAATATTTGTTTTTATTTTGCACAATCACTTACAATCCAACAATTTGGTCAGGACTTGGGCAGTATTGAAGAAGAAGAGAAGTACAGAGACAGAAATTGGTGGAGGGGCCTCATTCGCCGACCCATTTAATAGATGGAATGATGTGGGATATGTATATAATTACAAAGGTATAAAGAGACATAGTTATTGAGGTTTTAAGGGGAGGAACAGTGAGGTCATCTGCCCCTAAAGAGACATAAATGTATCAGAAGACCCTTAAGCTACATCTTATAATAAAGTGACATCTTGTGAAGTGTGCTACTAGTAATTCCATTGTAAACAGCCCCCCATAATTTCATCCCTTTCAGCAGTCAAATCTATCAAATGTGAGTCAGATGCAGAAATGCACATATGCCGGCCATATTCTTTGCTGCATTGATCCTTGTGTTATGCACTTGTCCTAACACGTTGGCTAGTGACAGCCCTCTTGTCCATGCTGCCTATGGCATATTTTTATTTTGCAAATGTCACAAAAACAACTTTTTGAATCACTGTACACTTCTTGCAGCCAAGGCTGAAACTCTAACTATTGAATTACCAGCCATCCATAATGCAGGGTACACATTAACAATTTAATAAAATACAGCTCAATTTAACCATAAAATCTTAAAAGATCACACCACACTCAAACTAGTGTACACCAGATATGCCATGTCAATGTGTTGTGTGCATCATCATTGGACGGTTTGCAGAGATGTCTATCTCATTCATTACCATGTGCTCTCTCTCTATTAGTTGCTGTGTTAACTTGCATCACCCCAATATCACTCTCTCATCATTCTTCTTGGGTCCAAAGCTTATTTTTTGATGTGACAAGTTTTTCCTGTTTTCTCTGAAAATGGTCACCCTGCAGCGCTTACCATCTGAGCTACAGCAATGGGTGTATTGATGAAATCAGCAGACTCATTATAAGTAGCATACATATAAATTATTTGCAGAGACCACGTTGAAATTGAATAAAGCTGCTGGCATCGATGACATCAGAGTAGAACAGATCAAAAAGTTCGGCCAGACCACCCTACAATGGCTGCTTACGATGATTAATGAGTGTGTATCTAAGCTTTATATCCCCAGGCTCTGGAGGAAAGCCCGAGTGGTTGCACTGCTTAAGCCTGGTAAGGAGCCAAACGATCCTAAAAACTTTCGCCCAATATCCTTATTATGTCACTGTTTCAAGATCTTCGAGCGCCTTATCCTGAACCGAATTAGCGGCATCCTTGAATATAAGTTCATTCCCCAACAAGCTGGGTTTCGATCTGGAAAGTCATGTTGCAGTCAGATACTGAACCTCACTCAATACATCGAGGATGGGTATGAACAAGGTGAGATAACTGGAGTTGCCTTTGTCGATCTAACAGCTGCTTACGACACTATCAACCACAGAAAGTTGTTGAGGAAAGTGTACCAGACCTCCAACGACTACCAACTAACATCCCTTATTGACACTCTCCTGCAGAATAGAAGGTTCCAAGTCTTTCTCCATGGTAAAAAGAGCAGATGGCGCATACAAAAGAACGGCTTACCTCAAGGCAGTGTACTCGCTCCTGTGCTATTTAATATTTACACTAACGATCAGCCCATACCAGAACATTCTAGGCTTTTCATCTATGCTGATGATACTGCAGTGGCTGCCCAAGGGAAAACATTTGAAGAGGTGGAGGGAAAGTTGACTTCTGCACTAGATACCCTTGGATCTTACTATGAAGCCAACATCTTAAGCCAAATCCCAACAAGACTCAAGTATGTGCATTTCACTTAAGGAATAGAGAAGCTCGGCGGGAACTGGATGTTACATGGCAAGGCAAACAACTCCAACATTGTCCAACACCCGTGTATCTAGGTGTTACTCTTGACCGAACACTGTCCTTCAAGAAACATTGCCATAAGACCAGGCTGAAAGTTAGTTCACGGAACAATATTTTGAGGAAGCTCACAGCCACCACCTGGGGGGCAAGTCCTCACGTCCTAAGAACTTCTGCTCTTGCTTTGTGCATGTCTGCTGCAGAGTACGCTTCACCTGTGTGGAGTGCATCCAGTCACACCAAGCAGATTGACATTGCCATCAACGAGACCATACGAATCTTGTCGGGATGTATGAAGCCTACTCCAGTCGACAAACTCTACCCGATTGTTGGGATAGCTCCCCCAACTATCAGAAGGGCTGTTGCTGCTGATGCAGAGAGGGCGAAGCAGATTAATGATCCCCGTCATCCACTGCATAATCATCAGGCTGTTGTCCGTCGACTGAAATCAAGAAAGAGTTTCATAGCCAGGACTCAACCACTGGAGGGAACATCGGAATCTAACCGCATCTCCAGGTGGAAGAGCAAGCTGCCGCCGGATATCCCTGTTAAGGAAGAGCTAGCCCCAGGAAATGACCTGCCTTACCCTGTTTGGAAATCACTTAATCGTCTCAGGGTAGGAGTCCCACGTTGCAAGACCAACATGCAGAAATGGGGTATCCTTCCAGCTGATGGAGACACGTCCTGCGAGTGTGGAGCAACACAAGACCCAGCCCACCTGCTCATTTGTCCACTACTAGAACAACCCTGCACTACCCAGGACCTGATCGAGGCAAACAACAAGGCCATCGGAGTTGCTACATTCTGGAAATGATCGGACACGGAAATGAATGATTTGCAGAGAGAACATTAAAATGTCCATCTCTTCTTCATCGGTATATTTACCCTAAAATACAGCAGCAGATGTGGGAGGAGGAAGGTCCAGTGAAACTTTTTATACTGTACTAGCAACCCGCCCCGGTTTACTGGTTTACCCAGCGTAAGCTTAAAAGGCGCATGGACGGCAGGTCCCAGACGCAATTCAAAAAAGCCGAGGTGAACAGCGAAACTCCAAACACATATTATTCTCTTCTCTGAAGTCTTAATTCAACACGACTTGACAGTTTGATGCTGGCCGAAGCTGGGGAGATAGGCTTGCTTGATAGCTCGTAAACTCGCTCTGAAGCTTGTACTTAAAATTTCCAATGAATGGAGATTGATGGAAGAAATGGAAATGTAAAAACACTTATATACTAGTGGGCGATGTATTAAAGATAGATATATGCTGTCCCGGACTTTTTTGTAGAACTTTTCATGCTAAACAATCCTTACAATCATAGTATATAGGTATTTTTAACGGTTTACTTAGCATAAGCTTAAAAGTTGCATGGATGTCATGTTTTTCTACAGAAACCTTTCTCGAGAAATTCTTTACAGAATTGTGAAAAACGCATCAAAATCCATCCAGTGGTTCTTGAGATTACCCGTTACATCCAAGAATCGGGGACTTGGTTTCATACTATGTATAGATTTGTAATGTTGCTTCCCCTTTTACCACCCACAATATGGTACTGGGAATATCTATCCAATGATGCTCACTTTCTGTTAAGGTACTCATTGACACTACTGAGGACATTTCATTGTGAGTTATCCTGTTTTCTTGAAATTGATATCACTGATTCCAGGGATATAAACTAGTGGAGATCTGCCAAAAATGAAATAAAAATTATTTGTGTAGGGCCGGACCCCTATTATCAATTTAACTGCATCATTCTGCTATACAACATAGCTGCATTATTTGTCTATATTTTAGTTTTTAAATGAAGCTAATGTCTGCATTCTAAGTGGACATTTTAACTGTCCAAGTACAAGACATATATTGAAAAAAAAAAAAAAAAATACAAGCCTTACAGTAGTCGCATACAATGTGTAACATCTGACATAGAAGAAACCTCACGTGAAATTGTTGATGCACCGATATTTTATACTATTACCTTACCTTACCTAGATGGCCACTCAAACCTAAGCAGGTTTTTGGCCTCGCCAACAGCACGGCGCCATCTTTCTCGATCATCCGTTATGTCCTCCGTGACTCCGATTTTTCTCATATCTTTTTGAACTTGGTCCCACCAGCGAAGTCTCGGTCGTCCCAATGGTCGCCTTCCTCTGGGTACACCTTCCAAAACTGCCCTTAAATTCAATTCTCTACTTCTTCTATGTACATGACCAGCCCAGCGTAGTCTTTGGCTTTTGGCACGGGCGACGATATCCGGTTCTTTGTAGAGATCCCGCAATTCCTTATTTGTTCTAATTCTAATACTATTATTGGCACAAATATTAATCTATTATAAAAGGGAGTGTTTTACAGATAATGTAGTTTATAATACGGAACTCATTTTATTAGATGATTTGTAGCTTCCACCAGCACTAGCCTAAATAAAGAATACGATATGGATCAACTAGATTAATAGACGCGACACCGCTCATAACCGTAAATTCCTTATAAACAGGTCCTCTTCATTCACAGACCAACATGTAATTTCATATGGATTCTGTTAAAATGAGTCATATTGATATGATAAATATCGTTTAAAATGATAATCTGGTAGCAAAAATATCTACCCCGTCCGGGATTCGAGCCCGAGATTTCTACATTCAGTCATAGGCGCTAACCCCACGGCTATTTCGACTACGCAAATATTGGGCACAAGATGGGCGACTTATTTCCATGTTCCAATAATACTGCAATACGGAATTAAGTTTCATTTATTTTTGCTTGTTTCGATAATGTTCCTGCGTGAAATTGAGTTTAAAATGCCTTATGAATAGGCCTTCTTGTGAGTAAAGAGAATGTATTCAGCAATAGTTCATGAAGGCTTGCTCAATTCTCGTATAACCACAACAATTATATTATATGACTGCATTACCGTTATGTGGGTTAATATTTGAATAGTCATTGTGCAGAAACATAATACCGGCAATGCCGACTACTTACAATGTTTGATATTAAGGCATTTTACCATTTAAATACTGATACGAAGACTTCGAACATGTACCGTGTGCTTTGTTTCAATCACTTGACACTGTAATGGTCTCTACTAGTGACCCCACTGTTGGGTGACAAGTGTAATGGTTTTACTGGGGAGAGTGTGGAAAAACCACAACAAGTCCCACGTTTGAGGTGATAAATGTAATGTTTACTCTGACTAAGATAGATTGTATTAATGGGCGCCAAGACCTCAACGCTATGTTGAAATCTAAATTTATTTTTAACAACACCTAGCTCAGGCAGAACACCTTTAAGAATCTTCACAATCAGATCGTGGTATGATTTGATCATTAACCCAACCAACAATTGTATCAGGAGAAGGAATTTGGTCTATATCTAATGCTACCTACTGAAAGCAAAGATTGCATAGTATAAGAAATGAATTTATTATATAAAAAACAAGTAGTGGCAATTTTAATAATAATAATAAATTTAAACTGGAACGTAACGATTTGAATTTTACCACTAGAGAATTACGTGAAAACGGAGTTGGATGAATTACTGATTTTACTATTATTCCCAAGCTAAGAAGTTACTGAAATTGTGAATATGAAACAATGAAGAGAGATTATGTAGTTCTGAGTCATTCGCGCTTACCATTGGAAATTGCCGTAGCATTTCTCTCGTACTTGATGGTTCAAGAGAGCTTCCACCAGCCTTCTGGACGTCGCCATCTTCGTCAGTTGTGGAGATTGTTGTTGAAACGATAAAGTTATGGTCCGATCACACCGGAACCAACTAAACGAGCAACCACATCGGTCAAGTTTTACAATGTTAATAGTCGTTTCTTCTCGGCGCGCAAACAATATATGCACTCGCCGAATCCCCCTCCTCTGATTGGCTGAGCCACCACGCGATACTCCCGACATAAGGGTCAAGGTTCTCGGCGCGACGATGTCGATTTCCGGTCCAGGCCATTTCGCCTTTTCTTGATACAACCAGCTGGAAGTGTCCCTCGGTTTTCGTGATCGCTTCTCGACAAGAATATACCTGTAGCTGAATTCCCAATGACTCATCTCTCTCACAATAAACCCTAACTGACTAAAATCCGTTAAATTCCGTAATCATGTAATTTTCCGCGATAATGTTGTTCGTAATAATTCGCTTGATAGTGTTTTCTTTAAGATCGAAAACCTATCTGTATACTTATAATCTTACAAAAACGCTCCAAAAATACCTTAATAATAATAATAAGTTAAATGAAAATGATCTTGGCTGAACAAGCTGCCGCGTAAATAAACATTGAATGGCTTCCTACTGACTTATGCCAGTGGCGTAAAATACCCTCGAAAAACACGTTACAACACCAGAGTTCGCATGAGCGTTTACCGTTCAGTATGTCATATACATTCCACATGGCCGAGAGTACGTCATGGTATCAATTTCCGACACCGCGCGCTCATTGTTTCTCTTACCACTGCCAGCTGGATCGATCGAGTTGGCAGTGCGTCTTACACTTCTGTTCGATCCACCACTGCCAGCTCGATCGTTCCGATCCACTTCCGTCCCATTTTTCAAAATCACTCCCACAAAAGTATCCAGCAACCGAGTGGAAAGATGTTACACATCAAAAACTGAGCTGTTAAAAAACTTAACTTGAAGTTGATGGTTAATATTGTAACTTTCAGTCCGGTCAACACAAAAGTGAACATTTATCTCCTTTTTTCTCCTAAAATCTTACTGCAGTATACAGTACGTGGTGCCTTCTTTTTAGGGATTTTAGGTCAATCTTGTTCATTCCCTGATGCGCAAGTATCTCCTACCCTGTTTTTCCTCTGGAGTAGACTGTTTAAAAGCCAGACTAAGGTGTACTTATCTGCTGCACCTACGCCATACATTGACAAAAGGATTGATGCCAGCCTTTTTTAAGAAGGCCAGCTCCGACGTACTGCCATTATTAAAGTGGCAAATACTGTATTTCATTACAAGCTGCAGGGTCTTGGTGACCTACGTACATGCTAATAATATTGAAATGGCCCAGCTAAATCATTTATTATGTAGGCTACTTCATTTATAACTAAACTACTGCATGTTAAACATTCAGGACATGCTACTAATGAAATCATAATTTGTATACATTCTAAATCAAAGAGAATATTCCTAGAAGAAAAATTGAAAGCACTATGTTAGTCATTATTTACGTTGTCTGAACCTAACCTATATACATCACTTTTTTACACACAATTATTGTTGACATGCTTTTTGATAGTAGTAACATGATTATTTTCAGTTTACTTAGGTGTATTAAAGTGTTGATTTCCTAGAAACACGCATTTTTTTAAAAAATATTGCGTACGAGATTTGGAAACCATCTTTCATATCACAACATCGAATACACAAAATAATGATCTATCTCACAGATGGCCTCATAACAAAGGAATAAAGAATTCCTCTTTAGTCAAAGAATACAAATAGCTTAATGCTGTCAGCTGCTATCCAAGAAGAAAACTGACTTCCGAGAACGAGAAATAAGGTTTTCAAAATATTCCTGCGCATTGGATGAACAAGGTTTGAAATGTGAAACAAGAAACGTCAAAGTGATAGCTGCTGAAATGCAAACACATTTATCATTAAAGTGAACATAAACTAGCTTAACAACAAGAAAACCTGTATAAACTATATATTTCTGGAAACTAGAGAAGGCATACTTTCGAATGAGAGAAAAATAGTTAGAAAATTGTCTTCAAAATGACTAATGAAGGGTCGAAGAGAACCGTAAGACCTCAGATTTACTCCTCTCCACACCATTATCAGGGTTCTTCAGCAATTGTCCTCTCTAGTAAGCAAGAGATGCTCTTGGGTTTCGCATTATCTTTACATGCCTGAACCATTTTAGTTTTGCATTTCTTTCTTATATATTTACTTCTCAACAAATCCATCTGAAGATAAGAATTTTTTTTCTTCTTCTTTTTACTGGGCACACATGCGCTTCGCCCAATGGCAATACGGGTACTGCCCGTGTGTTGGGCAGTATAAAAGACCAATAAACGCCAAGTACAAAACATCAAGGATAAATTGAGGATCTATGATAGGGAAGAAAACACGGGGTAACATCATCTGACAATTTCTAACTACAAAAATATCAGGAAACACAGGGGACACAAAGGTACAAATCTTCACACCGAAGTGATCCATCTTGGTGACTGGCAATTACATGTACACAAACAAGACCGGATCACAAAAAAGGTGAAATTTATAAAATAACTCGAATGTCACATAAAAACTTAGTGAGGATATCAACCAGCGGGACCGCCGGAGTATGCAACAAAGTCGTCAAATTGAGCGGTAATTGAAAACCCAGGGAAAAAAGAGAAGCGTACATTTTAAAGCGTTGTGTATCATACTGTGGACATTGAAAAAGTATGTGAGGAAGATCTCCTTGGTAGTGACTGCAGGCATCACAAACAGGAGAAGCACGAGCATTAATGTTATGAAGATAAGCAGGGGTGACAGCATGATTGAATCGCATTCTAATGATAGTAGTGATGTGACGTCGAGTATAGGACCCTTGCATGAACCACGGCTGAACCGGTATCGAGGATTGAATATATGTAGTGTTTACGTACATATTCCCTCCACTGCTGGCGCCATTCTTGGATGATGAGTTCATATATATGTGGCAGAAGTTCAGTATATGGGAGAGCCATATCCATACGTGTCCCCTGGCCCATTGCAGCTTCTTTAGCTAAAATATCAACCTGAACATTGCCATAGATATGTGAATGTCCTGGGATCCAAGTTAAGATGACGTTAGTTCCTGCCATTTCTATTTCATACAATTGTTGGGCTAAATTAAGTAAAAACCAATTATCAGATTCGATAATGTTTTGAATTGCGAGGATGACACTTTGCGAATCAGTACATATGATTACGTGAGACAGACTCTGTTGTTTGATGTAAATACAAGCCTGACGAAGGGCAAAGATTTCAGCCGTAAAGATTGTAGTGTGAGAGGGTAATGCATATTTACGTGCAACTTGTAATGACGGGGCGAAAAAAGCTGCACCCACGCGAGGTGGGTGGGCTAGTTTTGAACCATCTGTGTAAAACAGGGTATGTTGAGGATAGTGACTAATAATATCTTGGAATGTACGGGAAATGATATGGGGGTGTGATTTAAACGTTTTCGTGAGGTGGGGGAGACTAGTCTGGAGGATGTGTGGGTGATGTCTGTGAACCTGATATGAGATGGTGTACACTGGGTTGAGACGTGTTTGTACGATCATCTGTCTATACGGACAGAGACGGCGATACATAGTTAAAAGCGCGGGAAGACGATCGTGAGATAAGAGATGGCGTTGGTAATATTCATTTAAAAGGCGTAATTTGTTTAATAGGGGATTGTGGGACAGTGACATTTTCTGTAATATATATTTAGCGCACGAGTACTGACGTCGTAAAGCGAGTGGTATTTCGCCAGTCTCCACCAATAAAGCCTGTGTGGGTGTAGATGGGAGAGCTCCGATGATGATGCGCAAGGCTCGGTATTGTAACCGGTCCATCTGGATTAAGCGAGTAGGTGTCATAATGTCAAAAAAGGCGCTCCCATAGTCTAATACCGAGCGGAAAATATTTTTATATACCGTCAATAAAACCGCCGGCGCGGCGCCCCATGAGCGTTGGGTGAGAGCCTTGAACACTGGGAATTTAGGTTCTAATTTTTGCGTAATGTGACTTAGATGATGTTGCCCAGTAAGTTTATCATCAATGTACAAACCTAAATATTTGACTACCCGAACAACTTCAATTTGGCCTTGTTGATATACTACCGGCGACGTGTCATATAGGCGTTTATGGGTAAAAATCATAGCCGCGTTTTTCGTTTGTGACGTTACTAAGCCGTGGTCTGTGAACCACTGATGTGCATGTGATAGTGCCGAATGTAAATCTTCCCTGCAAGTGTTGAGATTAGATCTAGTGGCATATATTAATATGTCATCGGCAAATTGAATCAATCTGGCATGCGGAAGTATGACCGTTTCCAGGGATCCAGTATAAAGGGCGTATAACATACCACTTAAAATATCGCCTTGGGGCAGACCCTGCGACGTATATCTATTGTTAAGTACCGCATTACCTGTGCATAAATATATACGTCTACGTACTAGGAAATTATGGATAATGCTGAGAAATATTAATGGGTAACGATGGGTATATAATATTTGTAATAAAATGTAGGGGTCTACCGAATCGTAAGCTCCCTTAATGTCCAAAAATATGGCTATAGTATGTTGTTTTCGTCCTTTCGCCAATAATAAGTCAGTGAGAAAAATATTCAGTGCGTCATTAGTGCTACGTTTTTTAATAAAGGCATATTGAGTTTTGGGGAGAGCATCGTAATATTCTAAACACCATTGTAAACGTCGAAGTAGAATTTTTTGAAGCACTTTTCGAAGGCAAGAACTCAACATTATGCCGCGATAATTATGGGGGTCCTTCGCATCGGCTTTAGGCTTGAGTATTGGGAGTACTTCGAAACGATTCCAGTCTTCGGGGATTATACCTGATAGCAGAATGGAATTGTATAGATTCAACATGATTGTCAGGGCTCGCGGGGGAAAAGCTTCAATCATGCGATATGTCACCGCATCAAGACCTGGCCGTGTAGATTTCTTTCCATGTGTAACTTGCCAGATCTCTGTAGATGAGATGGGGAGTAACAAAGTCAAGAATTTCGGGGATTCGCAAAAAGGGTTGGGGGAAAAACATGGAGCTACGGAATCAGGGGTGAGGTTCCGATAAAAGGTTTCATAACCCTGCGTGTTGAGGAATCGCATGGGGGGCCCCGTGACTACATTCGACATTTTTTTTATCGTGGACCATAGTGTGCGGAGCGTGGTATGACTGCTAAAAGTAGAAATAAACGTACGCCATGCAGCACGTCGTTTGAGATTAAAATGTTGTTGAATAGACGCACATATTCTTTTATAACTGAAGTAATTAGAAGGATTAAAATTCTTTCGAAGCCGTTTGAGTGCTGCGTTGCGTTTCTTAACCCACAGGAAACATTCTTGATCCCACCAAGGCGGGCGATGGGTGCGTTTGTTAGTATGAGGGGTGGGTGTCGTCCTAGAATGATAAATAGTTATATATGCATCAATGACATTGGTCAAGATAGCATAAGCAGACAAAGGGGTACGATTTTTCAGCGTGAGATGATCTTGCAAATAATTAGAAAATAAGACATAATCAATACCATGGGTCGGTCGTTTGAGTGAGCACATTGTGGGTGCGTGTGGGATGGAAGTACTAGAGCCATAATAGATCAGAATAGGGTAATGGTCACTTTGATGCAAATCGGGAATCGTTTGCCATGTCATGTGGTGTGCCTGGTCTAACGTGGTGATAGTTAAATCCACCGCACTAGAGGGACTATTCGGCGGGGTTAAGCGGGTTGGAGATCCATCATTTAAAAGTAGGAGTTGATGTGAAGTGACTGCGTGCTGTACATGTCGGCCTTTTGGATTAACTCTTCCACTGCCCCATGCTGGGTGATGTGCATTAAAATCTCCTAGAATAGTGTGGTGTTTTAACTGGCCGGCATAACGAAAAAATAGATACCATTGTCGTTGAGTACCTTGAATATTCGGTGGGCAATATAAGTGTGTGAATAGACGATTGTTTATTTGTAACATTTGAATATCCATAGCAGGTAGGATAAAATCACACTGTAGCTGCGCGAAGGGGAGATGTTGTTTAATTAAAGTACATATGCCACGATAACCTGGGCCATCGTGACGTATGGCATGATAGTCATTAATATTAAAACGCGTATGAGAATATAGCCACGTTTCCTGGAGGAAAATTATATCCGGATGAAATTCTTCTATTAAAAGCAATAATTCATGACGTTTGTTGACAATACTCCGGCAATTCCACTGGAGTACCCTCATACAGTACAAAAAAAATACATCATGTTAACGATTATCAGACGACGGACGATCAACGGGGGCAAGAGGGGGTAACAACGGGATTATTTTTTCGAATAAATTTTTTACACAATGGCTCCATTGTACATTGTGACCTAAAAGGTCCATTAATTGCCGGAATTCGGCGAGGATGATGCGGGTGGTGTCATTCGAGTTCGGGCCCGCTGGAGGGTGCGAGACGCTTCCAGCCACTTCTTCAATAGGGACCGATGGGGGAAAACTCATGCTGGAAGTGGATGGCGTGGCCACAATATTAAGGTACCCTTGTCGATCATACCCAAGGGGGGTGATAGACCTGGGTGATTTATGAACCGTTTCGGTGAATTTTCGCTTTCGAGGAGGATCAATTGGTCGTGATTCAGTTGGGGGCGCTAGTGGGGGGAATTGGTGCGGTAGCGTTAACGGATTAAACTCTTTTTGATGTTGGTTGACGATTTCACTATAAGATTTATTGTCAATGCACATTTGACGTTTAATAGCTACTTGCTGAATGTGTGTTTCACATCTCGCTGCTCCTGCCGGGTGGATGTCTTGACAGTTGGCGCATTTGAATATAACTGCCTTGCAGTCAGATGTGAGGTGGCCCAGGGCGCATTTGCCACATCGAGGTTCCCTGGCACGACAATGTAATTGAACATGGCCGTACCTTTGGCATTTTTGGCAACGGATGGGATTGAAAATAAATAAGGTTACTTCCAACATGACATTAAAAATGCATACATAAGTGGGCAAATCTTGTGTATCAAAAAAGATTTTCACTGTACCTGTTGGTAACGTTTCGAGCTTATCATCAATCATTTTTTTCCTGTTAAGGCGTTGGACCCGTGCCACAGGGGCGGGAGAGTCCATGTAACGTATGATTTCCTCGTGGGTAAGCGATAGATCGACTCCACGTATAAGACCTACACGTTGCACATTTGCGGATGGAATAAAGGCAGATAAATTTCGTTCAATGAGAAGGGGGTGTGTTAAAAAAGAGTTGGCCATGGCCGAAGTTGCAAATTGTACCTGCACGCGGTTGCGACCCTTTTTTTGTATTCCCTTGATGCCTGGAATTTGTTTCTCAAAAAATAAACGTCCCAAGGCCATGGGGTGCAGATTGCCCAAGTTCTGATCCACGGACTGTACAAAAACTATGTAAGGACCGCGATGACGGTCATTATAATGATGTTGTGCTGCTAGATTAGTTTTAGGCACAGTGGTATTCACTACGGGCGTAGTCGGCGAAACTCCCGACTTCATGATCTCAGGGTTATCCACGACAAACATGTGCTCCATAGAGACCTCGTTATCGATAATGACATTTTCAGGGATACTCACATTTAACAAGGGTAGTGGGCCACCACTGGCCTCACCCATGTTGGCGACACAAGAAAAAACAAAAGGACACTAACCTGTAGTCTGTGGGAAAGCTAATCACACTAACTACTACTACCTCCCAACACCACAAAATGTCTGAGCCCAACACACAGGCGAGTACTTCCACTGCTGACTGAAGTGTTTCGTAACGCGGTTGAGACGAGACTGAGAAGATAAGAATTTGATATGACGACCAATACATACATATCTCAAGCAAATCTTACAAGATACCAGATTGAGAAACTATGTAACAATGAAAAGAGTAGCAACTAACCGTACTTCTTGGTATAATTTTGTGGCAACAGACCAGTCTGTGGACTGAATCCTCGACGATGATGACTTATTCAAATTCATTACCTCCTGGTCCCATAATAGCTGTCACACAAGGTAGAAATTAGATCAGCAACAGTTATTATTTTGCTCACCATACATCCAATACTTTTGGAGCTTGGATACCAGTCTGTCATGTTCTATATACTCCCCAAATAGCTACACCAAGGTAGGTCAATATGTAGCACCTTCAGATCCTTAAATACGATGCTCATACTTGTTATAGCCTTATAGCTAGGGATAGGAATTTTTCGGTGATTTCAGAGTGAAGAAAGCAGTATTTTAAAGTGGCAAATTCGGTGGTTTCAAGTGCACTTTTCGGTACTTTCAAAATGTTAAATTTTAGGCGGGATTCTTTTAATATCATGGATAACTTAACACATTTCAGTCATCCTTCAAAGTATACTTCAGTGAAGAGATCCAAATTCTCTTGTGACAAACGGTGACACATATCACTTAACGTGCTAGTGTAAGCTGAAAAACAAAAGTTCCCAGTTAGCGTTTGAACCGAGTATCAAAATGGTTTTCAACACAGATTCTGAGAACTTCGGAAATACAAATGTCATTCCTTGCAAAACTCGAACAATGTCTGACTTGGTCCTGTCGTGCATCTGCTTCTTGATTAAAGTTTGCAGTTCGCTGTATCCTCTTACGACCTCACTTTCTTCCAGTGTTCCACATAATTGCAACTTCTTAATTTTCTTTGCAAGGTCCTCATTGATGTTCACTGGCACTATTTCTGCTGGACCAAACGCACACATTTGTAAATCTTGTTCCCAGGGTCAACAGATCTCAAGCTGAATAATATTCTAAGAGCATGGTGCCCAACGTTTACTAAAACTGAATGTATTTTCTCTCTTTTAATACATTTCCACAACCCTCCAACAGCTCCTTAATGTTCTTACCGTAATTTCCAGAAACAGCAAATTTAAGGGCTTGCTGAATTCTCCGTAGATGTCCATCTAGAAGGTGAACAGTCTGATAAAACTGGTCTTCTAATAAAGGGATGAGTTCAGTGATGTCTGTGCCAAATTCTTTGAATCTCAAGTATTTCGTCATGTGAAACATTGTTCAGGAAATCAACACCAGAGTTATCAGTCCCTACTACTTCATTCTTAAATTGCACAATATCTTTCAAGTATACTGACAGGTACACTACAAAATGAAACCAAGAAAACCACCTGGTTAAGACTGGTTCAGGAAACAGTGGCACATTTTGATATGGATACTTGCCATCTAGATATTCATGTCTGAAAGGCGCACTATATGACGCTACGTGTCGAGTAGTTACTAGGATGAAGGGGCAGGTGACCTTGCTGTTCTGGCCCTTAAAACCTCAATAACTTAGTAACTTACCAGGATGACCGCCCAGATTGTTAAAGATCGCTGTTGCAGAAAGTGAGGTCCGCTATCTACCGTTAAGTTTCCGATCATTCCGTGTTTGTTGGATGCTCTCCATGCAGTCAAGTCGTGAGAGAAAATTACCGCTACTACACTCGCACAAAAGCAAGCCTTTTTCGGCTTCTGTGACGACTATATTTCAAACGGGCAAGGTGGTCTCACTACGATGACATTAGGGCAAAACCTGGATGAATGCCAAGATGCAGAAGACAGTGACATTCAGTAGTTAGACTTCGATAAAGACGATCATGATTTCATACATAAAAACGAGGAGGATATTGTACGGAATTTGACTGTCGGTGAGGTAAACTGAGATCCAGTACATATCGAGTGAAGGAGTGATGCAACGGAAATCCCGAAAGTTCCCAGTCAAGTTAGTGTGTCTATAGTCACGCTTATCTCGTATATAGAAAATCGAGATGAATTTTAGTTCTCATATATTGTTTTCTTCAGAATTGTACAATCTAAAATTAGAAAAAATAAACTATCTAAGAAACAAAAAGCGATGACAGTCATTTCTCTTCGTAAATATTGGTGTAATCCACGTAATGTGTCTTACAAAACTATGTTATGAAGTATTATAATTATTTTTTTCTGTGTTTTCTTAAAATACATTTCAATATTTTAACCAATAGTTTTCTTTTTGCTAGGCTTAAAAACATTACTGCAGATAATTCACGGCTTTCAAAAATTCGCGGAAATTCGTACATTAATTGTCGCGAATTATCGGAAGTGCACTATAAAAAAAATAACGAAAAAGCTAAAATTCGCGTTTTCATGTAAAATTCGCGTTTCATGCGAAATTCGCGAGCTCAGAAACAATTTTTTTCGCCATTTTTAGGGTTATTATAACACATTATCACCTGTGTATTACTTCTTTTAAAAATTCGCAAAATTCGCTTTCGCGAATTTTTCCTATCCCTACTTATAGCCCATTGCAGAGGCGAGAGTACACTCCTGTGTTGTAATCGTGATCATTAATCCTAATGGATTTATTGTACATCCGAATCCTGCCAAAGGGTTGTTCAGACACTTAAAATATTTTAGACTCTTCAAATTGTAAGACTTCAAACTATTACTCTGCACTAATGCTGTAAAAATGGAGTGGCTCTTTCTATACAAAAAAGATCCCATACTCACATCAGTGAATTTACTCAGAACCAATGTTTTTGAATCTTAGAGCGAAATGCTCGCTATAGTTTAAACTACTGTCGACCAAAGTATTATGTGCACTCGAGTTTGAAGGTTGGTTGTGAAGTAACCAATAGACCTACATAAAATCCAATAACATCATCATTTTCGTCGTTCTATTTTACGTTAGTTCATGTAGGTTTGGAATTTTTAATTTATATTTTGATATTTTTTATCGCAGTTGGAACACAAAATGTGCCCTTTTTAAGCGTGTTTCAACCATGCGACACATTTAAGAATTATTATCTCAAAAACCCGTCATCAGATCGAATGCAAATTTTAACACAATATACATTGGAATGTTGTGTAACTGGTTTATTAATTTAAAAATTTTGTGTGTCCAAGAAACAAAGTTGTTATCATTTTTGTAAAGTAACTTTTTCTCGGCTCAGGGTGGTTGGAAAAAATAGTTCTTGATCGCGTTGTAATCCTTATACATCAAGAAGTTATGCTGTATGACTGTGAAATACGTAAATTAATTCACTTATTTTATATCGGTTCTTATTTGTTCGTGGAAATAAGGCATGATTCACCAGCTAGCCGCTCAATGGTAAGCTGTACAGCATTGCTGAGATGGAGCCCATCACTGCCGAGCGACGCGAGGTCTTATTTCCCCGTTCAAATACAAACCGATATAAAATAAGTGAATTAATTTACGTATTTTAAAATCATGCAGCATAACTTTTTGATGTATAAGGATTACAACGCGACCAAGAACTACATATTCCAATTACCCCAAGCCGAGAAAATGTTATGTTACAAAAATAATAACAACTGTGTTTCTTGGACACGCAAAATTTTGAAATTAATAAACCTGTTGTAGGACATTCCAGTGTATATTGTGTTAAAATTTGGATTCAATCTGATGACGGGCTTTGGAGATAATGATTCTCAAATGTGACGCATGGTTGAAACACGCTTAAAAACGGGCACTTTTTGTGTTCCAACTGCGATAAAAAATATTAAAATATAAACTAAAAATTCCAAACCTACATGAACTCACATAAAATAGAACGACGAAAATGATGAGGTTATTGGATTTTATGTAGGACTATTGGTTACGTCACAAACAACCTTCAAACTCGAGTACACATAATACTTTGGTCGACAGTAGATGGAATAATTTTTTGAAGTACTTCCTTTTCTTTGAAAATTGATGCGCTGCCTTTGAGGGAGAGAAATAAGGTGTCGGTATGATACATAGCTGCATACCCTCAGAAAAAAAGCTCTGTTGGGATGCATAAATTTATTTCAAGCATCTATTATTGTATAAAACTTTAAAGATTTAGGTCATGCTTCCGCACACAGCTCTCGTCCAGAGGGGGTGCCCAGTACAGATATACAGTAGATGCTAGCTCCTGAGAGTGAATTTGGGGAAGTCTCATTGTAATTTAATTTTATATTTATTTTTATTCTTTTTTTGGTCAATATGTATAATTTAGTTGTAAAAATTGTATTTTACATGTATAGATAAGTGCTCCTGATACGATAAATAAATATTGCAATGTGTAGAGAACACTGCTGCATTGGACAGCAAATACTTTATCTCCGCACTTTCCCCTCTTTTGTCATACACGAGCATAACAGCAAACTCATTCCGCTCGGGAGTTTGGAATGTATTCGGGTCTGATTTAGACCCTTGGGTGACGGAACAAAACTTACAAATGGCAATTGAAATCAACACTTTGGGGACATTGTAATATGTTTGTGTATCTTGTAAATAATGCTGTAGATTAGATGAGCACAATTCTTGGGCTAATAATACAAAATTCTTGCAGTTCTAATAAGAATAGTTCATTTTGTGTATAATAGGTATTTGTACAAATGTGTGATTTGGTCTCAGCAACAAAGAAATTAATACAACCAGCAAGAGTTTCTAACTGCATGTGAATATTAAGTGATAAATTTTGTCATAATTGTATACTAGAGCAGAATTATTATAGTTTCGTTTAGACGTATGACAAGATTATATTAAAAAGGCCTGAAAACTATACAAAACAAAAATCCTGGATTAAAGTAAAGAAAGGCAAGAGGGAGAAAAAGATTTTTAAAATAAGAAGTCATATGAATGAATAACACGATTTATTAAAAATTCATTTCAGACACCAAGCTCCTGTAGAAAAAAAAAGACAACTGCTAGCTTTTTTCTAGGACTCACTTATGGCTAACAGGTAACTAACCCACATAAGGAATATAACTTTTTCAAATTAAAAATAGAAATATCTTCAAAAATTTTTAACAACAATCCACAGACATTAAAACCTGAGGACAATTATTTACAACACCTTCAAAGTATAGTAGACACCCCATCTGAGCTAGCTGTGATGAAGTGCTGTTATTTCTCCTCTAAGTTTACTTGCTGCTTGTAAAGGGGAATGTGATCACACTTATACCCTCCTGGCATTTTCTTGGACACTCAGGATGGCCGTTAGGACTTGCTTGTGATGAGTGATTTAACATTCATGGTTACACAGTAAGGTGTGTAATAGTTCAACAACAACAACAACAACAACAAAAAGTTCACCTTAAGGGTCTTCTAGATTGGAACTTTTCATATTTCTAAAAATTTCTAGCACCTTTTTGGAAATAGCAACCCAATTCATGGGATGTTTTAAACAGCACACTAAACTAGGGTCTCATTAATGAATACATTTAAGGACAGAATTATATCATTAATGCATGCAGAGTGTTCAGGGTCTGGCAGGATTCTGTGATGTGCAGTCTTGCCGACATCTTAGGCGACCTTGGATGGTTCCGCAATGTAATTAGTAGCAAGAAAGACATTAACCTCATACAGTGAGCTCAGCTGGCGAGTCTACTTTAAGACTTAATATGGCAGCTGTTTTAATAAAATATTTTCCATATAAAACAATAATTTGTAATGAACAATACATTAAATCACTGGATATTCAATGCTACACATTTCCAAAATTAAACTTAATTTTCTTCCAATATTGAATCTGTTTCAAAACTGAAAACTACGATGTTATAAAATTATCATCCTTTAATAAATACTGAAGATTCGTTTAGTTTCTGTGCATTATTGGTGGAAAGATCTTATCCATATATATTTTTGTCATTATAAACTGCTCTTATTCTGATTATTTTCTTCTTACAAAATACATTCAGGGTAGTCACTCATCCTCTGCAATAGGATCCCACAGTTTTTCCTTTGTTGTGAACTCTGACTTTATAAAAGAACTACATTATATTTGAAGAAAATTGTACATTTTTAAAATAAATCCACAATGACACACAAATGAGCAAACCCATGTGTGTCTTTTATAAAGACATGCTTGCAATCATGGGCATAAATGACTTGTCATTATGAGAAAATCTTCAGGTCGGGAGCAAGTATTATATTAGCATGTAATGCAACAAAGAGATATAACCCTGCATGAAATGAAAATGATCCATCACACTACAAGTAAGCTGCAATTAATAAAGATCAGCTTCAAATGCTAATATAACAAACTGCTTAAAAGTCAAGATTTGGTCAGCTTGACACAAACCAATGTTTAAACAGAATCTGGCTGTCAGGTAAAATAATTTGCCAAAATGCCTCATAGATACACAAGCAGTATTGAAGATTTATTATTGTTAAAAGAACTTCCCTAATTTCCAACAAAATTTTCCTTAGTATTGGAAACCCCACACTTTTCTAAGTTTTCAAAAAACTGAAAGGAAGGGGGGGTTGTTTTAAAGGGCAAAACATCAAGGTCATCTGCTCCATTCGCAAAAGTAACCACCACCCAGACATACTTAAAAGTACCATATATACAGTACACCATTTACTTGTGTACCATGAAGATTTTATTTAAGAAGGTAGTTTAAAAATTGAGGTCGTCGAACAATAATACTACCAAATTTGTGCTGTGTTCAAACCAACAATATTTGACTCTCATAATACTTTTGGCAGTCATCTTGATTCCATCTTCACATGCAGTAACACACATTGCATAGGTTGGTTTGAAAAAGGAAGGAGAAAGAAACCACTATCACCTTGACTGCACTAAGCATGGTGGTGATGTTGCTGACCCGAGTATGGATACAGGTGATTTGTGTGACAGTGGTGAAACTTGCATGGATTATGTAGATGATACATATGTTTATACCGATGTAATTATTTTTCCAATCTACAATGCTTCAGGGTTATGACATGGAGGCTGTTTTATAACAGCTACAGCTTGCATCATAAGAGCATATTGGTCAAAAACCTGAGAACCAAGAAAGCAAGGAAATTCATGTGATATTCATATTTAATTGGGGGCGATGATTATGCTTTAAAGGGGTTGGACATCGTGGTTATCTGTAATTGCCAAAACGTATGGCATAATTTAATATATCCAATTGTTCATCTTTTTTTAACGGTATTCTAAATTATAGTTTTTTAAAATAATGATACAGTCGTAAAGAGTTGTTTTAGTCTAATGGCAGACCTGTGGATTTACCTATTAATGTTCTGGCATCTCAATACAGCCTTGGTAGATCATCCGATTTTTATGTTATAAATATCGCACATCCTTAAATTGTTTTCCCTTATTGTCTTGTACTAATTGGGTGTACATCTAAGATGAGAGCATGTGGTACACAAGCAAATATGGTACAGTAGTTACTTTATGTCCCAAGCAAATATGTCTCCTTTAGAGCAAGTCTTGTGTGTCACACTTGGTGTTACTTGTTCCATTGTCAATATTCGTGAGAGGAGGAATGGAGAAGAGGGTTCATGGGGTCTATAATCCAATGTCAACATACATATAAGTTTCATGTATTTTCTTTACACATTTACATAATTATTAACAATTACTCCTGTACACCAACAATTATTATTTACAGCAAAAGATGTTTAATCAAAGTCTTAATAATACTTTACAAAGACACTACCTACATCCGAGCATAGTCCATTCTTTGTGAAGCTGAAGGGAAATATATTCTTGGAATGTGTACACAGTATTGCACAAAGAATTGACTGAAATGCAACCATTACTCAGACACATGCCCCAACAGCAAGAGCTGAAATGTGCTTAATACTGCATTGCTAACTAGACACCTCCCATCCCCATTCTAAATACCATTTCCAAGTTAGGATTAGGCCTTGGCGGCAAGAGGCCCGCTTCCCGACTGGGGCTTTGTACCCTGAGTTTGTTCTTTCTCCAGCTGCCGGCCCAGGTATTCCCTAAAAACACACCAATACTTGTACCAGAAAGCAAAAGTATATCACAAGAACACATTTTGAAGCACTATCTAAAATATTTCCAACTGGCAGTAAACTGATAACAGTCAATACTGGGAAGGAATGGAGTGTTATGTGCATCCCATTTATCTTCACCATGCACAATAACTACGTAGGTGTCAATCTTTTTCTTTTCCAAATATAAGTTGTTTATCCACAAGAAGTAATTTTGCAGGAATATTCCACATATGATCAATCATTTGCCAGGAAAAAGGATAGGCAGCTACGAGCGGAGTGAGAAAAAGAAAAGGAGGGACGACAAATACACATATACATACTGTACACATCCATACCATCTTCCAATCAATTGAATTGTTGGCATTGATGCTCACCTTTGAAGAAGTGGATTTTTGGCAAAAATGGATTCCTTTGAAAGAGTAAAGAAATTTAACCTACAGTAGCATATTCTTGCCAAAATCCAAGATGTTTAAAAGGGGTTTCTGTTTTATTTTAGTACATTTGAGTAGGCTATGTGCTTTTTTTAGAATTAATTAATTAAATAAATAAAAAATAATTATATAATAGTACATTATGCAACGAGCCTATAATGGCTATAATTAAGACACGAGTATATTTATAAAACGAGCGTATGCGAGTTTTATAATTTCCATACGAGTGTCTTAATTACCATTATAGGCGAGTTGCATACGACTGTTTATGTTTGACTATAATTAATATAACTATTTTATGTTCGAAGATAAATATTCATAAATATCTGTCGAGATTTCGCCAGTTTTATGTACTGAACAGAGCGCATGAGACGCAGAGAATGCCTTGTATTTAACCATGGCCTTCTCGATTACCCCACTATGACACTAGGCAACGCAGTTTAGAAGGACTTGGAACTCCACGCAGGTGCGATGCTAACCTTATCTAATTGGTCAAACAACTGTTTCTTGAGCTGTGGTTGGTGGGAGAAACTGTTTCATAATGAAAAATAGTGTTATAATGACCATCATTATGATACAGTTTACTGACACATAATAGTCAGGGTTGAACATAAATAAACAAATAAAACAAAATAAAGGAATAATTAATGTTATGGGTTTTATGTTCCTTTTAACTAATGTGGCTTTTAGACACGCCAAACTAAATGATCAACAAATAAATCTCTATATATAAAAATCAATGTTGCATGATAGTATGTCTGTCTGTCCCCTATGCGTTCATATACCATTCATTCGATTGCGATGCAACATCGGTGAGTTGTTGTGTGCACTCCAGGGAAGGTTTCTATAGTGCGTCTCTACCTTAAAAGACAGTATGGAATTAAATGGAGTATTTGCCTCTCACTCGCGCTCCTATGTCCTCCAATTCACTTCGTCCTCTTCTACCCCGGCGATGTTGCCATTTCCCAATAATTGAAAGTGTCAAATCTAAGAAAATGTTTGCGAGGTCTTATAGAGAATTTTCCATTCTTTCTGATGATGTAAAAATAAAAGCCGTAAATAATTAACACATGGCCCAATTCTCACAATTACGATATTTTAGCACCAATCTATATTTTTGTAGATATAAAACTTATCACGCCATAGATAATGAACTAATGATCGCAACAGATCAAGAATTTATTTTTAGATTGCCTGATGTTGGTAGAAGATGCCCTATTTATCAGGGCAGTAATTATTTTCATAGTAAGAAAGTTATGATTTTTTTCTTAAATGTTACTTGAAAAATCTGGGATGGTGTCACAAAAAAGTTACGTAGCGAGAAACGTTTTTCCTGTTGACTTTACGTTGGTGACTAAGGGAGGAGAAATGTTCATTAATGTCTGAAATAATTTTTAAAATAAACCAGAGCTCGATATCAGATGGCATTCATAAGTTATCGCACTTCGCATAGTCCTCCCGCCCAGCGCAGCCCTGATGCAGCGAATGTTTGTTTACTTAGGTGATGCGTATATCCCCGACTGAGTTTTATGGAGGGTAGGTGAAGTTAAACTGTGAAATGAAGTGGAGCTTGTGTTCTTTTTAAATTGTCCGCTAGCATTGTGGCTAGCATTCTTGGCTGTCACTGTGCTGTCACCGTGGAGGCCCGGGTTTGAATCCCGGCTCTGCCAAGAAATTTAATTCTGGTTTGAGGGCTGGAACGGGGTGTACTCAACTTCATGAGACTTAACTGAGAAGAGGCGGGTTTGATTCCTATCTCAGCCATCCTCGAAGTGGTATCCGTAGTTTGCCTTTGTTCGTCCCGCGAATGAACAAGGGTTCGTTAATGGTGCAGAGTTAACGTTTCTGTGCCAAAGGAACACGGCAGCCGCCCACAACGAAATGACAGGTCAAGTGTATGAAAAGTGGTTCGCCGAGCAATTGTTGCCCAATGTTCCCGAGGGATCTATCCTAGTAATAGACAATGTAGGCTATCACAGCAGAGAAATGTTCCTTGCTTGCCACCATACCTCACCACCATACCACAGTGAACTTAACCCCATCGAAATGGTATGGGCGCAAGTGAAGAACTATATAAAATTGAACAACGTCTCATTCAAGAAACAAGAAATGAATATGTAATTTAATTTCGGCTGCATACCAACACTTGATCACACAAAATTGGGTAAATTACGTAGACGACAATATATATTATTATTATTATTATTTTATTATTATATGTCATATTAAATGTTATTATAACCTATGATATTCGAGAAAATGCAATATTATAACATGTTATAATATTATCATATTCATGAATATTGGAAATTATAAATTATTATAATGTGTGCATTAAAATCACGCTCTGCACTTCGGTGTATCATATCTAAATATTGTACCGTCGTTCGCTTCATGGCATGAGGTACAGTTATATACAACAAACAAATATTTTTGAAATTTCTCGAGTTTTGCGTAAAAGCACGCCTGTATACGAGTTATGTTACATCATGTGCCCGGCCTTGCAGAACTTGTATATGCAGCAGATCTGGCATCAGCGCGCTCCATTTAATGCGTACTGTCTTTTAAGGTAGAGATGCTCTATAACTACAAATTATTTATGTAATACAAAAGGGTGAGGGACTTAAAAGGAAGCCTTAAATCCCACAGTAACCCAATTGCACAATCTGTATACTTATGACACCGCAATGCCAGGTGTGAGAATGGCTTGCTGATTTATCGCTGGCGCGAATCGTTTCAAGTCCCGAATGCGATGAGACTTGGGCGAGTTGGTGTGTGCACTTCACGGAAGGTTTCTTTCTTAGTAAATCCATTTTACAATAGATAGCGCACGAGTAGATTCAACAAATGAGTGACGGCGCGCGAATCGTTTCAACAAAGTCCTATATGCCATTCATCCGATTGCGATGAAATTTAGGCGAGTTGTTGGGCACACTGCCGCAATGGTGTCTGAATTAGAAAAACCATTTGATAGTAGGAAGCATACGAGTAGTATCAACAAATAAGTGTTGGCCAGCGAATCGTTTCAGGAGAGTAAGTTTTCACATACAATTCTGCCAATTGTGATGAAACTTCGGTGAGTTATTATATACACTCCCACCATTGTTTCTGAATAAGTGAAACCATTTTACATTAGATAGCGCACGAGTAGTTTCAACAAATGCCGACATGGTCAACTGTATGTGGCGTGCTCACGTGTCGGAAAGCCTTCGGATTTATTTACATAATACCCGACAGAAAACAAATAATATTGCTTATCCAAAGGCACTTCAGTAAAAGAAATTACAATTAAAACACTTCTTTTTTTTCTTGGGCTGGCTCAGCAGTAACGTTCTCGCCTGCTGATACCAAGGTTGCAGGATCGAATCCTGGAGCAGCCAGTTGACATTTGAGGGTGCGCAGATGCGAAGGGGCCGTGTCAGTAGATTTACTGGCATGTTAAAGATCCCCTTTGGGTCAAAATTCCGTCACCCCGCCGTTGTTAAAAGGGACGTAAAACCAATAACATTATTATTATCTTCCTGTCTATGATTGGCATTAAAACGCATATGTCGAATGAATGTTCTCAAATGAGAAAACATGTTGTTATGGTCCGTTGAGCTGAGAATTATTCAACAAAAATTATGTTAAATGGTTCGGCTAAGCTCAAACAATTTACAGCGTTTCGCCCCAGTGTACCATTGGGCTCTTCAGTTGGTACGGTACACCTCACCAAGACGCTGTTTAGTGCTCACTGAGTAGGCCAATGCAAGACGCCCAATACACATTATAAAATGTAGTATCTACGTCGCCGGACCATTTAACATAATTTTTGTTGAATAATTCTCAGCTCAACGGACCATAACAACATGTTTCTCATTTGAGAACATTCAATCGACATATCGATTGCCAGGGTAAGGTTTGTATTTGCTTTGGAAGGAAGTCTATACTTCCGTAGTGCTTTGGCATTGCTCGTGACGTAGTTACTACATTTTATAATGTGTATTGGGCGTCTTGCATTGGCCTACTCAGTGAGCACTAAACAGCGTCTTGGTGAGGTGTACCGTACCAACTGAAGAGCCCAATGGTACACTGGGGCGAAACACTGTAAATTGTTTGAGCTTAGCCGGACCATTTAACATAATTTTTGTTGATTAAAACGCATGCTGGGTATAGCTACTAATCAATAAAATATACATTTCCTGTAGCAGAAGGACAATGATTTGATCCTTTTATAGTTGTAAAATAATGCATATTATTAATTGGGACACCGTAAATGGTACATTAAATAGTATGAAAACCGTATGAAATGTGTTGAGGTTGGTTTAAAAAAAAAAATTTTAAAAAAATGAAGTAGACGCCCCAATAGGCGTGTTGCGCTCAAAGAGGACTCTGTAGTCTCTGTGAGGCGGGGAAGAGATTGGTCGTTAATGGTGCAACGTACATCCTTCCCTCTTAGCATATTTTCCTGCAAGAGCCTGTGGAAATCTCATCTATTGGCATGAATTGCCATACTCATGCCAACATTCAAAAAGGTTGTGCTTTATTTTAAAAATCTCTATATTTATGAAATTATAAAAAAATGTTCAGAATTTGCACACAAAAAAATTGTGAGCACCAAATGTCAATCAATCAAACAATCAATCAATCAATCTATCCACACACATTTGAACAGGAAGTTGTATTAAACATACATACCAGTTGTGCACCATGAGTTTCTGCACAGCAAGCAAAGCTTCATATCGTACATTAGGATCCTCGTGACCCAGAAGTTGCATCACCAGCTGCTTCCCACCCAGTTGTTCAATCACACTGCAAAGATCAAGATGATTATTTAGCTCAGTGGAACTATAAACCTTCTATTATTACTGTATTTATTACATAAGCAGAAATTGAATAACCAGGAAGTAGCAATAATTTGTCTGAGAAATCTTATAAAGAGAGAAAGTTCAATATTATGTCTCCTAAATGTAAATAAGTTTTCAGCTAATGAAAGCTCGAACATAACCGTAATGATGTCTGATGAAGGTCCCCACTTGTGACATTGAGGCCTAGTGAGAGGATAATGTAGTGGTGTGGTGAACAGCAGGCATTCAACTGCTCATTCCCACCACCCTGTACTGTCCCATTTTTTAATTATGGAAATTCTTCAACCCCTAACATGCCCTCCTGCATGATTGCTGAGTAATAAACCAGCTGTAATAGTTCAGAATTCAGGCCTGGCAAAGTGTGCCTTAAAGAGTCAGCGTCTCTAAATGCCTTAGATGACAGCATCCAAGATTACTAAGAGTGTATGGAGAATGAAGACGACATAGCAGCTTGTGAAGAATATCTGGACCACTCCAAGGGCAATTAGGAAGGCCACAGGCCTCTTGGAACAGAAATGTGCTGGGAAGGATACGAATCCAAGTACATTTGTTAGACTCATGACTAGACAGGAGATAAAGCTACCTATCATTAAACTGCTGTCATTCTCGGGGAACATAGAAGACATTCTTTAGTGTCCCCCATTAAAAAAAGAACCTGCTCATCCGTGGATACTTGGAAGGCAAACCAAAGTGTCTCGTAGACAGGATATCTATAACTGTAGGAACATATGAGCAGACTAAAGAAATTCTAATAGCACGATATAGTAATAAGAGTTGGATTATCCAGTCTCCTCTCAATTTCTTGAAATATCTCGAAGTTGCAGTTTTGGAGGCCCCCCCGAGGTATTAAACCGACATATATCGAATGCCATCGCTGGGTACAAGCATTGAGAGGACTAGGAGAAGACGTTGACGCATATGGTCGAATTTTAGCATCCGAACTACTACGTGCCTTTCCAGAGGAAATCTGTCGCCACTGGCCCATCCACTCTAAACGACTAGGCATGCAAGAAGGGGACATCGCCCGACTAATGGAGTTCCTTAACAAAGAAGCGGAAGGAGCTCTTAATGCTCAAAGGATGCGTGGTGTTGACCCGCTAACCACCTTTTCAATGCCCACAGCATCCACTCTTCATGTGAACACGAAACAGACAGGGGAAGCAGACATGGGGACCAGACCCTTTATGTGTGTATTGCGAAAACAGAGGACACTTGGATCAGGACTGTTGAAAGATGAAGAAATTCCAGGAGAGAATCAAGATTGATAGCCACAAATTGTCGCATCTGCAGAGGGCACAATAAAACACAGTGTTTTGAAAGGAAGGAATCCTGCAACAAATGTAGTGGTCACACCACGTATCCATTTGTACCGAGACCAGCAGTCAACAACATCCATAGGCAGGATAGGGGTTGTTACGTCCGATTTCACACACTTGTAAATGGTCTGTATATGGATCAAGGGGCCGACTGGGCGAAGCAAGCTAACTCGATGCATTCTAGATACAGGGAGTCAATCGAACTTCATCCACATCTCTCTGATTGATTCGCTGCAGCTTAATGTTACTGAAGACTCTGGAGATAAGTATGTTTGAATCACCCTTCAGTACATACAAGAAGGAAGGTTTGTTTCAACATTATGGGCTATTCTACAGGAGCTCAAGTCTCAATTATAGCCTTTGAAAGTCACAGCCCCTACACTCAACTACCGTATTTGCTCGCGTATATCTCGCACTTTTTTGACCGAAAATATGTGTGAAAATTTTTGGTGCGAGATATACGCGGGGAATGATTGTATTCCCGAAAAAACACAAAATTTGCATTATTGAAACAAGGCAACTGACATACGGTATTCGCCCTATTCATTATCACTGCTGCCAATCTCTGAGGTACTCTCGCGTGCATCATTCTGGTCATCATCCATACTGCTTCATGCTGACTTACTTCCGTCCAATGCATTTGCGATGCACGTCTTCAAGAAGCTCTTCACGACAATGTCCGTCGACACCATTTATTTCTATTCGTTATGGTTATGCGACATTAAGAACCTATGAAAAAGACGTCATACGCAGAAAAGGAATTTAGAGCGCAGACGCTTAGCCAAGTTAGCGATTGATACGATCATTTTCCATATCGATTACTCGCTACATGCATGAGCGAGCTCGAGCTTGCCGACCGTGGCCGAAGACTAACTATGTACCGCGTGCTATAACACTCACGCCGCACCACATGTTTGCACCTTCTTGTGTGCGGCCGAGCTCTGATTTGAAGCAATGCGTAAAAGACAAAATCATTGAGATTCGAGAAGACTGACCTGCGTTTCTCTGCGATGTAACAGTAGGCCTAATTGCGCATACGAGCATGTTGGCGCGAGTGGTATAGCACAGATTTCCTTTATCTTCGAAGCCAGAGTACCGGTAAGCCTACTGATGCCTACAAGGCAACTGACTGACAACAATAAAGGAAACCTCTGCCCCCAAAACGAACGATAACATTGTGTATCAATGACTGTTGTGGCGCGCTAATCACGCTAAGGTATCGCTTCGAGTAAGTTCATGGACAATGACAACTGTTGTGGTGCACTAAAATCGAGCGTGTTTCTACCTCAAGGTTATTACGGTCATTTATATGACGGCGCCAGAGAATGCGAGATATATGCGAGTACTTTTTTCCCCCCTGAAATTAAAAAAAAAAAAAAAGGGGGTGCAAAATATACGCGAGCAAATACGGTAACTGCGCCTCAAGACATAACTGGAAGATAGTTATGATGAAAGAACCCATCTGAGTATCACTATAACTGGTGCTTCTTCCTACTATCTTCGGATATACACTCGGTGAGAAGTACATATAGAGACAGGTACTTCAATGAACCATATAATGGTCCATTCTCCACTGCGATGGATCAATGACTGACGAAACTGTGCGTAGATTCTGGGTCTTGGAAACTACAGGAATTTTGGATAATCAGGAACAAAATTTTCCATTAAAGAAAATTCGTTTGCAAGGGTTTCGAGATTCCTACCGCATCGAAAACGGAGGAAGAGTTGTATCATTACCTAGAAAAGCGAGCATTCCCTAAGCCGACAACCACACCATCGCTGAAAAACGATTCGACCTGTTGGAGCGTAAACGGCAGAGAAACAAGGACTTGGAACTCATCAACTACAATCACATGTGAGACTACATAAGACACGAGAACGTGGAAGTCGCACCTGAGGACATCACTCCCAATAATGCTTACTACATGTCACATCATATTATAAAGAAACAAAGGAGACACATCACAAAAAACAGAATCATTGATAAATCGTCTCACGAATCAGACTTGCCTTCACTGAACGATGCCATTTGGATTTACTTTGAGCCCATTTCTCCTGCCGCTAGCCTTAGGGAATTGGCAGCGCTATATTGAGAGAACTACCCATTTGCATCAGCACTTCTTGATTAATCAACATTCATGGATGACTTCACAACAAGTGTAGCAGATGACATTCTTGCAACGAGGTTATATCACGAACTCACCATGAACACCGGGTGTCCATTCCGTTATACTGATCTCTAAGGCTCATTTGCCGCTTAGAAGATGGAACCTTTTTGGACTAATCAATATATGTCACCAAGTTTTTAAGGATTTCCCCTCGCTTCTATCCTCAAGAGGCTCTGTCAAACTTGGCTTGTTCGATCCTCATCATAGACGAAGTATTGGTCTCTTAACAAACAGCAATTTTCTCGTTTTAACAGGAGTAACAAACAGCCAGGTCCAATAGAACTGAGTTTTTAACAATATTTTCAACGATTTATTATGGAATAAACTTTTTATTTAGACACAATACCCTGCTGGTATTATTGTTCATAAGGACTCACAAAAGACTTGTTTTGACAAGCACTTAAAGTGCGCCCCTTTTAAAATATTATTTTAATGTGTTTTTTCATCTGTCGCCTGTAACATTGTTAAGTGTCTCTAATTTGTCACAATCAAGTGTTTTATCACCACATCATCTTTCATGATATGTTTCATTTTCATCCATTCCTTTTCATGATGTATCCTGTGATTATACTGATGATGTGTATGTTTTTCGCTGATGAAGGGGCCATCATAATAGGCCCCGAAAGATGTACCAAATGGGTTTAATATAGCCCTATACATGTAAATATTCTGTATTGATCAGGCGGATCTCCCAAATGTTATTATACTTGATTGTCAATCAATACGGAACCATGACAGTCTACTAGAGCTTCGTCTGTAATCGAGTTTCAGAAATACAAAATCAAATAAAGTCCAGTCAATAGAGGCACTGTTCTAGTGTTCAGAACCCTGCAGATCAGGAGTATACACATATCAGCTATGATCTTGAGAAATACTGTGACATGGTCCTTGTTGGCTCATCAAAGACAGAGACTCATGGTCACATGACACCATACTTGCTAGCACGCAGTTGCCTGATGGCAGGAAGAGGCATCAAGCTCTCACGATCACTATGGCGGAAACCTTACTGGACATTGTCCATCTCCAAGATGTCACACCCCGCCCCATGTGGAAGAGAGTGAGGATAAAGGAGTTGAGCTCAGGCAGGGACGGACACCCAAGAACGGTCGTACTACGGGAGCCCGACAACGCAGTCATTACTTGGCCAATGAAGGTGGTCGTCTCCCTGGAGATAGAGTAGGGTGGGAGTATGTAACGAAATGATGTTTGTTACATCGCCTGTGTAACTTTTGTTACATTTTTTCTATGATAGTAAGTAAAGTAAACTTTGTGAACTCCTTCTAACTCAGTAGTTATACACAATACTAACTACATACCTGCCAACTTTTGAAAAGGGCTATCAGTAAAACTCACGCGCGACAAAAAAAATCTAACGATTTTCGACATACCCCGGCTTGACGAAAATAATAATACTTCTGGGCTACAAAATACAATAATTCATGCTTTAAACAGGATACTTCAATGAAATCATATCTACTTACATGATTTGTAGATGAACATAACAATCAAGAAGAAATCCATGTTAATCAGCAGCAGGCGTGGTGAATATCGGTTTGGAGCAGACATAACAGGACTTCCTTGATAGATTAAGCTGATATACGATAATTGAAAAAGGCTTTAAACAATAAAGCTTGTTTAACGTAACACAGGCAAGAAATAATATAATACACACTGCAAATCACATGCTAGTTCGACTTTTAAGTCATGGTTGTGGCCTTTTTAGCTTCCTGCAAACAGTCTTGAGAAAATGTTTTGTCATAACAGGGACCAGAACTCCTGGTCTTCAAAATAGAAATAGACTCCAGAGATTCATTGGACATGGATGACCTGAACTGTGTTCTATTTTTCTTCACAAAGCTAAAAAAAACATTCACATTCTGCATAGCTATGGGGTATGGTGAGAATAGAGAGCAATACTCTAAAAATTCGGTTATACTTAAGAAGTCCATCGACTCCACGAATTCTTGATATTTGTGCCCAACTGGAATCACTTGCAGCATCTTGATGTGCAGCCAAAGAGTCATCTACCTGAAGAGCTGTGAACTGCCTCTGAAGCTCATTCACCACCTCATCTGTAGTTTCATTCTCTTCCTTGCATAACATGATAGGAAACTTTTCCAAGAAAAAACGAATGGAAGATAACTGTGAATCTTCAATTTTGTCTAACCTAGCAACTTGAGCATTCTTTAACACGTCATCCTTGAGTGGAAACTTGTTGATGATGTAGTCACAGGCAGTATAAAAGTAGTTTCTCACTGATGAAAAGAAAAGGAATTTATCTGTATCCGGTCCGTTCTGAAGGCACTTAACAACTTCAGATGATGCATTTTTTGCCATTTTATTTACAATACATGTCGTTTTCGTGCGACCACAACTATATTTCTTTGCAACTTCTGATGTGGGAAACATCTTCTTAAATAAAGCTCCAGCATGATCAGCCGCACTTAAGGGCACATTGTGTTCCACCAAAAAGGAAGTAAACAGACACTCGGCCATAATTACGTCACTGTAAACGTTTCCAGACTTAGCAAAAAAGGTGTTGATTTTCTTGCTATCTTCTTCGATTTAACATAACTAATGTGTTTACCGCACTTCACATGATTACTTAAATCGTTTTTTCCACCATATGCAATATTAATATCACACCCACATACCGTGCAAAAGGCAAATTTTTCTCCCTTTCTTGATTTTAGTATGCACGGAAAATCAACCGAGTATGATTCTTTAAATGTCTGGAAGTACTGTTTCTTGTTGGATTTGTTCATTCTCGATATCTACTAAAACATCGAAAGGAACCTGGATCACTGAACGTCACATAAAATTATAACATAAAACAATTAAGACAGCCAACACTTCATTAAAACATGTCAAAACACACCAACCATTAAATGAACACGACGCCAACCTCGTGAAGATAGAATATGCACATGGTAGAAAAAAATAAACACACACACACGTGGAACGAATGTAATTAGTCCAAGGAATACAGGAAACTGCGAAGCACGAAGTTATAGCCAAAAACTCGAACGCTTCAATAAAATATGCCATAACCTTAAAAGACGAAAACATTCAAGGAACGCCAACTTCGCGAACAATGAACAACTAACGTGGTCAAAGAATATGGTTTAAATCGCAACGAGCGAACGGAGCGGAACAAAGAATATGCGAAGCAGAGCCTGTCAACACCTAAGATTCACATGCAAGAACGGTTATCCCGGCTTGAAATTCAATTACGATGACGACACAACCATCACACGGTTAAAAGTACGAATCATATCAAAGAACGAGTTATCGACTATCGTGGACTTGCCTTCGACCCACGCAAACAATCGATTGTACGGAAGTGGGCGGTATTATCGAATGTAAATTATCGTTTCAAATTTTTGTCCGCGAAATCGTAAAATGACACCGTTCGTCCGTAAAACCGTAAAATGCTGCAATTTCCGTAAATTTTACGGATAAACCGTAAAAGTTGGCAGGTATGTAACTATGCCATGCAGCCAGCTGATTCCATACTTCCTTGGGATATAATTTATGGAGAAATTAGATAAAACTACTTCACTATATCAAAAACAATTGCAAGACCATACTCACTGCTTGCCACGTGGGTAGTGACGCACATATTCTCCAATGTCAAAGCTTGCCACACTCAGTACCAAAGGATCTTTGCTAGTTTCCAACAAGTGAATTAAGATCCTCAACAATTCGTAATTCTTCTCATTGAGGCGGGGAGCATTTTCTCGCCAGAATTTGGCAGATTTGTGTACAGGGCTCCACTCAAGTCGACCTGATTTTACTTCAGTTGCGTACTCATCGAAGGAACTGCAAAAAAAGATGTGGGGAAAAAGGGTTAGTTGATAGTTATTGATTATTGTTATTTTAAGGGGTGGAAATACGAGGTCATCTGCCCCTGGGTAAATTGAATACTCTTATAAGGACTAAAGAAAAAACAAGATACTGTACTATCTTTACAGAACAAGGATTTATTTCCATACATAGAATCCAGCCAGTATTGTTTTTAAATATTACATTCATTCTAAATAACATTTGTTAGAGAATTGTGCTAATAAGTGTATAAATAATTCATGTAACATTTCTTTCAGGTAATAGGGTGATAAAATAATTGTTACATTAATTCTGGAGGAGAGCAGAGCCTGGCTTTTACACTATATGATATACTAGCAGTAGTGCCCGGCTTCGCCCGGTAGATTTACTTGTTTTATGGATGATAATGAATACTACTACAGAACTGGCACATGATACTTAAACTAAAAGAAAAAAATATTTTAAAAGTATAACTTTTTGTGGTGGTGGTATTGGGGGTGATAAGTAGTACAGTATAATGGACATAACATTCAGGTCATTTTCCCGTAATGATAATGATAATAATGAATAGGGAAACGGCTATTTATTAACTACAGTACTGACACATGTAATTTACAAACCGATTGTAAAATATGATTAGAAAGAGGAGTACGTGAAACAGCAAACACTGCATAGGGACTATATCTCATTGGCTGTTAGAAGAGTAGAGATCAATAGTGTCGTCTTTTGTCGCATAGTGCCTTAGAAAAATTCTCTATAAGACTGTGGAAACATTTTCTTAGATTTGTCACTTTCAATCATTGGAAAACGGCAGCATCACCGGGGTAGAAAAGGACGAAGCTAATTACAGGACATAGGATTGCGAGTGAGAGGCAAATACTACATTTAATTCCATACAGTCCGGGTTCGATTCCCGGCCAATGCATGTGAGATTTTCGAAGTGAAATGCCATGTCCTGTGGTTCGGATTCCACGTAAAAAGGAGGTCCCGTGGCTCATGATCTCAAGATTAACGGTCACGTTAAACTACAAGCTTCCTTCCTTCCTTTAATTCCATACTGTCTTTTAAGGCAGAGACACACTTGAAACACTCTCACCTCCTCGCTGGAGTTGATTTACAATTAACTACCCTCATTAACACAAACCTACAGAATTTACTGCCTTTAACTACAGGCCACAAGTGATTTTAACATTACTCCCGACTTTGAATGGGCGCCAAGGTCGACCATATGGGTCTTCCTGAATAAAATAGGATAAAATACGATACATAACTGTTGCCCCGACTATGAAACACCATATCCCAGGCGTAGGGCATTTGGCATGCGTTTGCTGATGTACCAGGTTCATGCAAGACAGGAATAAAAACACATGAATTTTAAAGAGATAATCTATTGGCTGTACTATACACATATATACACAATATACAACACAAAATACCCTTTATACACTGGTGCTAAAACTTTATACAGTACCTTGCCACTGAATTTAGGCTCTGAGAGCAAGAAAGCACTTACGGCCATATCAAGCCAGGCATAACAGCCACCTACGTATATACACTGTACTGTCCGTACACAAAATATCTACACACGTTAAGACTGGTTCATTCACGTTCACGTCTCCATTCTCGCATGACTTCGATGAAATGTTTACGACTGAATTATCCTTTAGGCGTGGTAAGTTATTACCAAGTCCATGGTATGGATGGACCCATGAAATGTACGTAGCCTCCAATAGCCCGTAAGAGCTCAGTGGATAGCTAAACATTAGTCACTGCTCGTTCGTATTACGATACCATGATTGAGTAATAACGACGCTAATTGCAAGTAGACAAACGGACTTTCGCTGTAATAGCAAGAAGACGATCTCTAACTGTTCCTTACGGAAACCATGTCACGTGAAACGACCCTGGGCGTTAGTAGATCAGTGTTCAGCCGATAAAGCAATAAGACGAGCTCTGAACGCCAGACACGCCATTATATGCACTGGCGCAGGGCTACATAACCCCAACGTTTCTGCCGGAACTAATTTGCGCGTGGCCCGCTCCTAGCGGAACATCCGTGTCAACACATAAACATCAGACAGTCAAAATCCACACTGACGTCACACAATAGTTTCTTCACGCGAAGTTCATGGGAGTTCATGCCATAAATAGCCTAGGTAATCCCACACAAGCCGAATTACTGCCTGTCTTTTCCGGGTATGTAACATATCCAGCACTCGAAAATACGAATTCATTGTACCTTTATAGTACAGCCACGAATCTAACATTTAACATTACTAGGTCAAAATAAAATCATTAACCCCAAACCAAAATGAAATAATGCTTCTACTTAATACAGTCTTATATATCCTTATTCCCAAAACGTAATAAATCGCAAAACCCCATATTTTATAATATCAAATATCCAAAACCGATAATTAATAAACAGTGATCCTAGGTTGTCCGGACCATCCAAAGATGAATCCGTCCACAAAAACACACACAGGCACAATAAAAATCACCTCTGCAACCCCACGTTAACCCAATATAATAAGATACGAATAAAATACCCCAAACTAACTGCACGAAGCAAAACCCGAGGGTGAGCTACTGTAACTGAATAAATTCCGTTACACACTATAGTGAAAGAGCTTATGACGTACTGCTCGGGTCCCAACTGCACGGACCTGCGAGGATCGTACCGGTGAATCACTCACACTTTCGTAACACCACAGTGGTTTGAGCAACGGCCCTGTATGAACATCAGCATAGTCAGCAGCAATACCAGATAAGACGGCGGGCTCTGGACAGTCTTCTCATGTTACCTCGCGATGAGTCAGCAAGCTATTCTCACAACTGCCTCCTCTCTCTCTCTCTCTCCCCTCCCCAGGGTCTCACATCTTGTGGGACTTGGGTTGGCGACCACGGGACCCCAGCTGAGTCAGACATTGCCTCTACTTACAGGTGCCGGGCTCCTTTCAGTTCTCTTGCCTGGCGACCTCCCTTGGTCAACTCTTGTTCTCCTCCGACCCTGACGGTATTAGGGTATCCGAGGCCTAGGGAGTCTTTCACTTTCCCGCCTTAATTGGCCCTTGTCACATCTTTCCAGATACCCTCATTCTTTGAGAGGGTCAGCTTTCTTTTTATTTTCATAATATCTCCTGTCTTCTGTTCAAGGCTCTCAAGGAGGCAGGGTGTGTGTAGCCCCACCACTTCTGGTGCACCCTAGATAGTGCTACACCCTCAAGGGCTCGTGGCTGGTGAGTTCGGGAGCTGGCAAACCCGCCTAAGCTGGGTCCGGTTTTACCCCTCTTTTCCATTGCCTTTGGGGCGGACCTTCTCCTCTTTCCCCTTCCTATCTGCCTTTCGTGGCTCTCCTTCCTTCCAAGTCCCTCAATTTGCATTTATCCAAGGTTGAGGACATTTCCTTTCCTCCTGTCTTTAATTTCCCTTACAACTTTCTTTTGTCCTTATCTTCTCCTAGCCCGTAAGTTTTGTAGTTAGTTTTAGTTGTAGTTACAATTTCACGATCCGCCAAACCATTAGGGGTCGCTAACCTCGATGTTAGGCCTCTTAAAACAACAATCATCATCATCATCATCATCACAACTGGCATTGTGCAATTGGGTTATTGTGGTATTTAAAACTTCCTGTTAAGCTTCTCACCCTTTTGTGTTACATAAATTATTTGTTGCTAGAAACCTTCCCTGGAATCCACGGCATTGTGCAATTGGGTTACTATGGTATTTAAAACTTCCTGTTAAGTCTCTCACCCTTTTGTGTTACATAAATAATTTGTTCTAGAAACCTTTCCTGCAATCCACACAACAACTCACCCAAGTTTCTTCACAATCGGATTAATGGTATATGAACGCAATCGGATTAATGGTATATGAACGCATAGGGGACACACATACACTACCACTATTGAGCAAGACTTTATGTGGTGAGATGACTACTACTACTGAACTGGTTCATCAAACTTAGAAACTAATAGAAAGACATATTTTAAAAATCACAGGCGGGGAAGACTGTGGTGTTGCTTAACTTCTGACACGATTGGTTCAATGGCCTTAAAACGTGATTTTCTGGTCCCGCACAGTTTCACCGAAGTACTCGTTGGGTTCCAAGGGGTAAGTATACAAAATTTGGTGCAGATCGGTGAAACGGTGTAGATTTGTGCCAAACGGCCTAAGTGCAGGGAACGGAGTGGTCTGTCCGAAATTTAAAGTGGACAGTGTAATCCGCAGGGTTCCAAGGGGTAGGTATACAAATTTTTGTTCAGATCGGTGAAACTGTGTAGATTTGTGCCAAAGGACCTAAATGCAGGGAATGGAGTGGTCTGTCCGAATTTCAAGTAGTGAGTGTTATTCGTTGGGTTCCAATGGGTAAATATGCACAATTTGGTTCAGACCGCTGAAACGGTGTAGATTTTAGTCAAAAGGCTTAAATGCAGGGAATGGATTGGTCTGTCCGAAATTTCAAGCAGACAGTGTTACTCTTCGGGTTCCAAAGGGTAAGTATGTAAAATTTGTTTCAGATCGGTGAAACGGTGCAGATTTGTGCCAAAGGGCCTAAATACAGGGAAGGGGGTGGTCTATCCGAAATTTCAAGCAGACAGTGTTACTCGTCGGTTTCCAAAGGGTAAGTATGTAAAATTTGGTTCAGATGGGTGAAACGGTGTAGATTTTTGCCGAAGGGCCTAAACGCAGGGAATGGGGTTGGTTTGTCCGAAATTTGAAGTGGACAGTGTTACCCGCAGGGTTCCAAAGTGTAAGTATACACATTTTGGTTCAGATCGGCGAAACGGTGTAGATTTTTGACAAAGGGCCTAAATGCAGGGAATGGAGTGGTCTGTCCGAAATTTAATGTTGACAGTGTTACTCGTCTGGTTCCAAAGGGTAACTATACAAATTTTGGAGCAGATCGGTGAAACGGTGTAGATTTTTGACAAAGGGCCTAATTGCAGGGAATGGAGTGGTCTGTCCGAAATTTAATGTAGACGGGGTTACCCGCAGGGTTCGAAAGGGTAAGTGTACAAATTTTGGTTGAGATTGGTGAAACGGTGTAGATTTGTATACATAACAGACAGACAGACAAACATTGAGCTTTTTTTTTTAGTTCCGTTTGGGCCGGCTGTGGACCACGTGGTTCTTATCTCGGGCAGCTTTCCTCCTAGCCCAGTATTCCTTCATTCTGGCACTGTGAATGTCCTTCCACTCCTGAGTCCATTTCACACCTACTCCTGGACGCACTGCTTTTGCTGTTAGTGACTGGAGAGAGTCTGATGTTCTGACTAAAGTACTGTATTTATTCCTGTCATAGATGTTACTGGGGTCAATATCCAATTGTTCAAGGTCTTTTCTGACTAGTTTCGACCACTTGGCGTTAGTTGCTTTCCCTCTAGAGACAGTGTTGAAAATTCTGGAGGTGAGCCTCTGATTATCCATTCTCACAATATGACCATAGAAGATCAGCCTCCTCTTCCTCATAGCTGTTGTAATGCTCTCCACTTGTTCATAGAGTTCATTGTTGTGCCTGATTCTATACTTTCCTTCCTCTTTAATAGGGCCCATGATTTTTCTTAGAATCTTCCGGTCCTTCAGCTCCAATTTCCGGAGTTGTCCTTTTCTGACCATATTTAGGCATTCTGAGGCATATAGTACTGATGGTCTCACTACAGTACTGTAGTGTCTGAGTTTGAAATTCATTGAGAGGGATTTGGATTTGTACATATTCTTGCATAGGTGGTAGACTCTCTCCAGTTTGATGCATCTGTCGTTCATGGCCAGGTCTTCATTGATGTTTGGGGTTATCCATTCTCCTAGGTATTTGAAGGAGTTAGTCCTTTGTACTACTTTGTCCCCCAGTGGGATTGACTCGGGTGCATCTCTGATGTTGCTGATAAACTGTGTTTTGTTGATGGTGATCTTTAAGCCTACTTTAGCTGCTATATAGTTCAGAGAGGATAGTTGATGGTTAGCTTCCTCCACACTGGATGCTAAAAGTGCAAGGTCGTCTGCAAAGGCTAAACAGGGGAATGTTAACTTGTCTTTCTTGTAGCCTATTCTTAATCCAGAATCATCCTTCAGAGTTTTCGTCCACTCACGAATTACTTTTTCTAGTAGGCAATTGAAGAGGATCGGAGACAAGCCATCCACTTGTCTAACACCAGTTCTGACCTCGAAGCTCTTGGACAGTTCCCCTGTGACTGACTGTGGTGTTAGTGAGAGTCGCTTTCACTAGATTCAGGGTCTTTTTATCTAGCCCCAATTCAGCCAGTGTCTCAAAGAGTGACTATCTACTGAGTCGTAGGCCTTTTGGAAGTCAACGAAAATTGCAACATAAGGTGAGGCACTTAGATTTTTGTACGTGAGAATGGTTTTGAGATTCAGAATCTGTTCGGTGCATGACCTTGACTTTCGAAACCCAGCTTGGTACTCTCCAATGCAGGAATCCAATTGAACCTCTACTCTTGTGAGCAATACTTTGGAGAGTATCTTGTATGTCACTGATACCAGGGAAATCCCTCTGTAGTTGTTGAGATCTGATTTGTCACCTTTTTTATGTAGTGGGTGAATGATAGCTGAGGTCCAGTCACTAGGTAATTGTTCTGTCAACCAGACGTTAGATATGATGTCATGGATACTCTGTATCGACTCCTCGTCAGCATACTTCCAGAGCTCTGCAATGATCCCATCTTCGTCTGCTGCTTTATTGGACTTTAATTCGGAAATGACTTTCTGGATCTCTTCCTTTGTTGGAGGGAAAGAGTGTGGCTTAGCAACGTTCTTGGGTTCAAAAGGTAGCTTTTCCATGGGTTCCTCGGAGTTAAGAAGGTCGCTGAAATACTCTGCTAAGGCTGTGGTACACTCCTCATTGTTCAGTTTCAGATCTCCGTCAGCTTTATATATATATATAGAAGATAGATAGATGATTATCATGTTTCATATTCTGGGAGTCATTACCAATTGAAATTACCGTATTTGCTGGCATGTAACTCTCATTCTTTTGACTGAAAATAAGGGTGAAACCTTTTGGTGCATGATGTATGGAAGATTTGTGCGCAAAAGACTGTATTCCCTGCCCCAAAAATGTAAAATTTGCTTTACTGAAATGAGACAACTAGCATTGTCACTGCCGACAATCACTGACCTACTCTCGCAAGCATCATCCTGACTTCTAACCAACCCATTTACGAAGTCTGTCTTTAAGAAGCTCTTTACAACAACGTCGTTACCATAACCCATGCCCGTATAACCCAAAAACGGAAGAGTTCAACTGATGGCCTTCTTTATTTTGTCTTCTGTCGTCAACTTATCGTAACTAACGATACCAAATCTTGAAGTGTTCTAACCTAACAATTACTTATTTAGCATGTGGAGCACCAACAAAACCACTGGTTGTTTTACTGCATTGCCACATTTGAAAACACCTTACGTTGTTTGGGTAGTGATTTCTAGCGTGTCTTTCCGTTCACGCCGGTAGCGAATATTAAACTCTGTCACATTGAATTTTCGACTGGCAGCTCTATTTCCATCGCCTTCAGCGTATCACTTTGGACCATGAAGAAAGAATACTGGTACCTGTCGACAATGCCAAGAAAGGAAAACATCGCCGTCAAAGCGAACAGAAGCGGGCAAGGTGTGTGACATGCAGATCTTAAAATTCGGACGATCATCTTTATGATGGCGTCAGAAATTAGTGCGAGATATATGTGAGGATTTTATTTCCTGCAATTTCAAATGTTAAAATGGGGTGCGATAGATACGCGATGGCGAGTTGTATGCCAGCAAATACATTACTGTCAATTATCACTACTTCACTGAAAATATGTGCTAAATTACGTAAATATGCGTTTTCATTTCTTGCTCATTCAACGACGGCAGCTATGTTTATCAGGTGCATGAGGTCTCTTCAACTGTTATTGGGGCCTAACAGAATCCAGGGGTGTATAAGTTAACGTAGCCCGCGCTGCCTAGTACATATTGGTCTGGGCAAAAGCCATTGTCTGGATAAAGATTATTCAGGGGTTGGCAATGCTGTGTTTGTCTATAATTCACACGTATGATAATGAACTCAGCTGGAATTTTACTAGACAAGTCATGATCTAAAATAGCAAAGGAGGGTGGGTTATATACATTTCCAGATTTATTTTTCATCATTACAAAAGGTATTTTAGCGAAATTCTGTAGTTGAGGATTTTTTATTTTTTTACATAGGATTTGCACTCCTCCAGTTTTACTATTGTTTTTCCACCCAATTTAATTGGGTTCATTTGGGTCGACCAACTGAAAAAAAAATACAGGCAATACTGAAAAATGGCTTCTAACATATCAATGGTGAAAGACATGTAACATTAACCTTCCCCTAAGCAAGTATTTTGTATATAATAATAATGTCAACATATATCTTTTGACTGTTGTGTGTCCATGCTGAAACAATCTACAGCAGGGGAGTCAGGGTTTTTGCCCCATAACATGTGCTTGTGGCAGTCTGTGGCCTATGGGGCAAAGAAACTATTCTAGGAGTAATCATGTCCTCAGCACTGATTCACATACACTACAAACATTGGTAGTGGTTAGAGGTTGCGAGTGTCATCAACAGATATATCTCTATAATCCAGGCAAGTAGGACAGAGGGAGGCCACCGAGGAGTGGTTTGACCCCTCTAGTTCTAAGCCAATGGATACAGCAAAATCTAATACAAAACGTTGCTTTTGGTGAATATACAGGGTGTAACAAAAACGTAGAACACATTCCTCACACGTAGATGAAAAAATTATGTTATATGAACATGGGTCTGGAAACGCTTTACTTCCATGTTATACCTCATTGTCTGCAACTCATTAATCATGGGAAACACACAAGAACAGAACGTAGCAGCGTACCACACACAAATCTTTCTCACAGGAGATGTTCAATACACCCTCAATGCGCATTGACACATGCATCTACCCGTCGCGGCACGCCGCCCGGTGCGCTGATGTATCCCTGGAGTACTGCGTATGGTTTCAGAACCTTCCATAATACGGGCGCGGAGACTCTGAACACCTTGTACTGGGGTCGATACACAAGAGCTTTCAAATGCCCCCTAAAATAGAAGATAGGTTTAGGTCCAGAGAGCGTGGAGGGCAGAAAAGAGGTCCACCTCTACTTATCCATCTGTCACCAAATCTGTTATTTAGAAGCCAATGGACATTAACACTAAAATGAGGAGGTGCTCCAACGTGCATGATGTAGGCTACATGGTTTGTCGCACAACTAAAGGTACATCTGCTAAGTCGCATGGCAACAGGGCCATGTAAAACTAAACACTGGTGGTACACCTACGATAATGACAACGTAACCAGACGTAACCAAGAGTTCATGTTCCCCACGATTCTAAAGTTCTGTTCTTGTGTGTTTCCCATGCTTGATGAGTTGGAGACAATGAGGTGTAATATGGAAACAAAGAGTTTCCGGACCCATGTTCATATAACATAATTTCTTCGTCTACGTGTGAGGAATGTGCCCTGCATGTTGTGCCGTACATTTTTGTACATCCTGTATGTTTAGAGGAAGTATAATTCTTCTCATTGTGTAGTTCGTAGCTTAGTAAAATCTACAGCAACATGCCCCTGGGATTACGGCCCATCTTCCACTTGACAATCTAGATCGGTGCAGTTTTCAAACATCTCCTACATTTTCGAGTTGACTCTCAGGACAAGATTTATGTGAGCAAGTCGTCCCCTCCTAAAAAAAAAAGATAAGTGGTCCTTGCTGAAAGATTTGAAATATAAGTTGATGCTACAAGCGTATGTCAAGATATCTATGTCCCCTCTTAGTAAAGTGTTCCCTGCTGAAAGATTTGAAATATAGTTTGATACTATAAGTGTATGTTGAGATACCAATGTGATTGTGCTGGAGTCCAGTTGAAACTCAATAATAAACTTCCAAGTTTTGAAAGAAAAAAAAAAGAATTCTACACTAATGGAAAATGAAGCAACATCTTTAAAGACGCAATGTAGAAACACCACATTTGCATGGGAATGAATGAGATTCAGATCACATTTGTTGAGGGGAAAAAGTCGCCAAGTTATCATGCCGTTAAAAAACAAAAACAAAAAACACCTAACAAACAAGGAGGCAAACCAATGGCACAAGGCAGAGATAATCACATACCTAAGATCTTGCACAGATGCTTGTAACTTCTCATTGAGAAACTCTATATCGGCCACTATGTCTTCATCATCCAGCTTTCTCTGCTCCAGGATGCTGAGCTGTTTAAGTACTTTACACTGCACCATTGCAATGCAGTGCTCTTTTGAAACTTGACTGTCCTCTGGTTTCTCAATTAAATTCTACATGAAAACAGAAAATGACATTGGGAAATAAATTGTATATTAACACCGCAATAATAATCACTTCTTTAATTACAAAAAAATAATTCTTTACCCGAAATACTGCAAGGATGATTCTTGTCACCTTTTCTTTCACAGAGTCACTCAGAATATCAGCTAGGATGGGTATAACGTTAAATCTGGAAATATAACAATCTCCAATGATTTCAAACTCCTATTATATGCTATACTCAAATACTAAAATTCATGTGAATGCTGTAATACCAATAATCATAATAATAATAATATACATGTGTAGTAAATCTACAGACAGTCTGTTGGAGTTCAGCACACTTAAATGGTAACCAAAGCCACAGCTACAGAAACTGTAAACAAGAAATCTGGAGAGACATTGAACCTTGTCATCTGAACAGTGACCCACAGCTTCCTAGTACCCTCCTTCTCAATGAAGTTTGCCGAAGGGCCACTTACAGTTATTTCACAATCTACTGAGACTGTCAGGGGGTCAAAGTATATTAGGATCACAAACATAAAAGCTTGGGTGGGGAGGAAGTTACTCAGAAGAAGCATATCAAACTGCAGGCTCACTGCTGTAGACTTGGTTCGGGGGAAAGGGGAGTGTATCTAATGTTTGTCATCGACTTTTGGAAGCTGGAAGGAAAGCTTGTAAATTTTTTATGATTTCAAATGATCCTGTCGACTTCATCGTTTTGCTTAGGTCTACCGTTATGCGTCACGGTTACGGCGTGTATAAAGTCATTATGTTTTTCAGTGCATATGCACCGAGTCTGAGTTGACTGCTGGGTCTGGCGTTATGCGAGCGGAGACGGTGAGTGCATGACATCATGAAGCCCACGCGCGGGAAGCCTAAGTTAAAGGGTAATGGAGTCTGTTGAGTCTGAGTTTACTCCTGGGGTCTAGCGTTATGCGATACGGAGACGGCGAGTGCGAGTGCGTGACGTCACACAGCAGAGTGCAAAGAGTCGAAGCCCTCCTGAGCCTTTCTAACATGTGTAGCATTTGTAGCATGCGTCATTTGAAATGATATAAAGAGAACTACTGTCGACCAAAGTATTGTGTGTACTCGAGTTTGAAGGTTGTTTGTGAAGTAACCAATAGACCTACATAAAATCCAATAACATCATTTTCGTCGTTCTATTTTACGTTAGCTCATGTAGGTTTGGAATTTTTAATTTATATTTTAATATTTTTTGTCGCAATTGGAACACAAAACGTGCACGTTTTTAACCGTGTTTCAACCATGCGTCACATTTAAGAATTATTATCTCAAAAACCCGTCATCAGATCGAATCCAAATTTTAACAGGATATACATTGGAATGTTGTATAACTGGTTCATTAATTTCAAAATTTTACTTGTCCAAGAAAAAAAGTTGTTATCATTTCTGTAAGGTAACTTTTTCTCGGCTCGGGGTGGTTGGAAAATGTAGTTCTTGATCGCGATGTAATCCTTATACATCAAAAAGTTATGCTGTATGACTGTGAAATACGTAAATTAACTCACTTATTTTATATCGGTTTGTATTTGTAGGCGGAAATAACACATGGTTCACCAGCTACCCGCTCGAGGAAAAGCTGTACAGCGTTGCTGTGATGGAGCCCATCACTTCCGAGCGAGGCACGCCATGATGCGTGATGGGCTCCATTTCGGCAACGCTGTACAGCTTTTCCTCGAGCGGGTAGCTGGTGAACGATATGTTATTTCCGCCTACGAATACAAACCGATATAAAATAAGTGAGTTAATTTACGTATTTCACAGTCATACAGCATAACTTTTTGATGTATAAGGATTACATCGCGATCAAGAACTACATTTTCCAACCACCCCGAGCCGAGAAAAAGTTACCTCAAAAATAATAACAACTTTTTTTCTTGGACACGTAAAATTTTGAAATTAATAAACCAGGTATACAACATTCCAATGTATATTGTGTTAAAATTTGAATTCGATCTGATGACGGGTTTTTGAGATAATAATTCTTAAATGTGACGCATGGTTGAAACACGCTTAAAAACGTGCACTTTTTGTGCTCCAACTGCGACAAAAAATATTAAAATATAAATTAAAAATTCCAAACCTACATGAGCTAACGTACAATAGAACGACGAAAATAATGATGTTATTGGATTTTATGTAGGTCTATTGGTTACTTCACAAACAACCTTCAAACTCGAGTGCACATAATACTTTGGTCGACAGTAGTGGACATGACCAATGCCATGTAAACATCACATCAGAATGGAACCACCACTAGCCTGCACAATGCTTTGTGACAAATTGTGTTCATAGCTTTCTCATAAAGTCTGTTAAAAAGAAAAGGTTTGAATGAGTTTTAAATGGGAAAAAAAAAAAAAAAGGCTTAATTTTTGTCATTGTTTTGGAAGGACATTGGGACCATACCGCTATTTAAGCCTAATTATAGCCTGCTAAATTTACACAATTTCTTTCTTCAATGTTCTTGAAATGTTGTTACAGTAAAATTCAGAGCAGAATCTAAATTATATTGCATACCAATAAACTGACTGGGAGAGGGGTCAAAACTGTCTGGCCTAGATTGGTATCTAAACAGCTATTCTGAACTTAATGAAAATTAGGGATAATTAATTATACCATTTTAAGGGCACAGGATAGACTGCATTTATCCGGAAATATTGGGGGCATAGGGGCCATTAATTAATTAGAAGATTAAATTAATAAATGATGTCAACAGAAAAATATGTTTGGGCTAGGGTGGCATATATATATACATTTAATCCCAATTATTTTTCAGCCTTTTTTTACAATGCAATTTTTTGGTGTATGTTAAATTTTGTTACCAGTACAGCAACTCTGGGCAGACGCTTCATCCTATATCAACCCAAGGACTGAGTGAACACTGGAGGTGGCTTTAGGGATGTCAAAACTTTCAAGAAAGATTGGTGATGTGGTCTTGATGTAGATGTTCCAATCATGATGGGGTTTATTGTTTCCATGACAATATGGGAGATAGAGGGTCTTAAATTAAAAACACTACATTAATATATGGCATGTCATTTTAAAGGTATAGATAAGCTTTGCATGGAAAAAATATGTTTTTATTTTTGTTGTATTTTTAGATATTGGTTGGCATTTGTGGCATACAGATGTCACACCGGCTTGATGCTGGAATTAATGTGAATGTGAGGGCACCCACAAAGATGAAGGTTACTGTCGCCCAAAAAAGGCTATACAAACTGAGGATCATCAAATTGTGCACCATGTATTAGGCAACCCCATGGCATCTACATCTGCCATCTGGACACATGTCATGAACTTTCTACAGTACCCAGTGTCTCCCACACAATGAAGGGGCCCCTTAAAACAACAAACTTGAGCACCACCCATCTCCACTACTGGGGTTCAACATCCCATGGAGAAAGAGCTATTAACGCAACACAAAGAGCTGTGTCTGGAGTGGTGCCTAAAGCAGGAGACATGGACTGATATAAAGAGGCATCGTACCAGGTCTGTTAGGAAAGTATTCTACCTTTCTTTTTTCTTTTTTTTTGCAAAAACCTGATGGATTTGAATCAAGCGTGCTTGCATGAGCTGACCTTGAAACTTTGTGCGCATGAGTGAATTTTTTCCTGCCTGTCGACAGCACCTTTTGCTGGCAAGCAGCATTTGAGTGAGGTAGTGTGTAGTGCTCTCATCTGTTTTTCATTGCAAGGAAAATGACGGAACGAAATGAGCAGCGCTACTGCATCAAATTTTGGCAGAAACTGGGCGATAGCCAGGTGGAAACAATTCGGAAGATTCAGACAGCTTTCGGTGACGATGCTATAGGCATCACACAGATTAAGGAGTGGTACAACCGGTTTATAGATGGCCACACATCGGTGGAGAGCAGGCCAAGCTCCGGTCCGCCATCAACATGCCGAAAAGACCAGGTCACTGCCAAAGTGAACGCTGTGGGGATGCGGGACCGTTGTGTGACTATCCAAGAAATAAAATACGTAAACATTAACCATTATGACAATGGTAATTACAAATGATTGAAGCGATTTCACAGCTCTACAATAACTTTATTATTTGAGATATTTTAACAATGCTTTGCACACACATACAAAAACTCAAAAAGTTTTTTTAGGCATTCACAAATGTTCGATATGTGCCCCTTTAGTGATTCGGCAGACATCAAGCCGATAATCAAGTTCCTCCCATACTCGGCGCAGCATGTCCCCATCAATGAGTTCGAAAGCATTGTTGATGCGAGCTCGCAGTTCTGGCACGTTTCTTGGTAGAGGAGGTTTAAACACTGAATCTTTCACATAACCCCACAGAAAGAAATCGCATGGGGTTAAGTCGGGAGAGCGTGGAGGCCATGACATGAATTGCTGATCATGATCTCCACCACGACCGATCCATCGTTTTCCAATCTCCTGTTTAAAAACTGCCGAACATCATGATGGAAGTGCGGTGGAGCACCATCCTGTTGAAAGATGAAGTCGGCGCGGTCGGTCTCCAGTTGTGGCATGAGCCAATTTTCCAGCATGTCCAGACACACGTGTCCTGCAACGTTTTTTTCGCAGAAGAAAAAGAGGCCGTACACTTTAAACCGTGAGATTGCATAAAACACGTTAACTTTTGGTGAATTGCGAATGTGCTGCACGAATGCGTGAGGATTCTCTACCGCCCAGATTCGCACATTGTGTCTGTTCACTTCACCATTAAGAAAAGCTTGCCACGGTGGGTGAGTGGTTATAGTGTCGGACTACCAACCCCAAGATTGCAGGTTCGCCCCTGGCCATGGTAAGTGATTTTTGAAGGCGACAAAAATCACGATACTCATGTCATACGTTGTTGGCATGTTAAAGAACCCATTTGAATTCAGTAGGCCGTGTTCGATGGCAAAATTAATCTCGGGATTTTCCGCCAACACAAAGTTCCTCCATTCTCTACTTGTAAGCCCTGTAGTGTCAAGGAGTTTAGATATTTAATCTCCTTGACTTTCATAGCGTTCAAAGGAACGACGAAATTCGACATGCAAGCTACCCTCTGGGTGTCAATTAACAAAGTTTGCACCAGGCACCCGAGGCCATACGATATTATTATTATTATTACCATTAAGAAAAAATGTTGCTTCATCACTGAAAACAAGTTTCGCACAGAACGCATCCTCTTCCATGATCTGTAGCAACCGCGCCGAAAATTCAAAGCGTTTGACTTTGTCATCGGGTGTCAGGGCTTGTAGCAATTGTAAACGGTAAGGCTTCTGCTTTAGTCTTTTCCGTAAGATTTTCCAAACCGTCGGCTGTGGTACGTTTAGCTCCCTGCTTGCTTTATTCGTCGACTTCCGCGGGCTACGCGTGAAACTTGCCCGCACGCTGTCAACCGTTTCTTCACTCACTGCAGGCCGACCCGTTGATTTCCCCTTACAGAGGCATCCAGAAGCTTTAAACTGCGCATACCATCGCCGAATGGAGTTAGCAGTTGGTGGATCTTTGTTGAACTTCGTCCTGAAGTGTCGTTGCACTGTTATGACTGACTGATGTGAGTGCATTTCAAGCACGACAAACGCTTTCTCGGCTCCTGTCGCCATTTTGTCTCACTGCGCTCTCGAGCGCTCTGGCGGCAGAAACCTGAAGTGCGGCTTCAGCCAAACAAAACTTTATGAGTTTTTCTACGTATCTGTAGTGAGTCGTGACCATATGTCAATGAATGGAGCTACAGTGAATTTATGAAATCGCTTCAATCATTTGTAATAGCCCTAATATCCGTGTTGGCTGATAGTACTTTATTATTCAAAACCGCCTTGTCAAACACTAAAGAATGTAATTTAATTACTGCTTATACGTACATGTTTTGGTGTTCAATGACGCCCTCGTCAGCGTAGATTGGATTAAAATAATCTTAAAACTAAGTTTACAAAAATAAAAGAGAAAATGGATATCCTTACAAACCACTATTAGAAATTTAAATAAAGAGAAAGCTCACAAAAAGAATTAGAAAACATATGAATAAATAAGAATAGTTTGAAGATAAATGTAAGCTACCTTAAAGGATTGCTTGTTGATAATGGTTTGATTATAGTGAATCGGACATCGCTGCTATACAAGGTGTAACAAAAATGTACGGCACAAATTGCAGGACACATTTCTCACACGTAGATGAAGAAATTATGTTACATCAACATGGGTCCGGAAACGCTTTGTTTCCATGTTATACCACATTGTTTCCAACTCATTTATTATGGGAAACATACAAGAACAGAACGTACCAGCATACCACATGCAATTCTTTCTCACAGGAAATGTTCAATATGCCCTACGTGCGCATTGAAACATTCATCAACCCACTGTCGTAGTGAATCTCGCATGCGCTGATGTATCCCTGGAGTACTGCATATGGTTTCGTAGCCTTCCATAATACGGGCACGGAGACTCGGAACATTTTGTACTGGGGTTCGATACACAAGAACTTTCAAATGCCCTCACAAATAAAGTTCAGTGATTTTAGGTCCGGAGAGCGTGGAGGCCAGGCGACTGGTCCACCTCTACTTATCCATTTGTCACCAAAACTGTTATTTAGAAGCCGACGGACATTAGCACTAAAATGAGGAGGTGCTCCATCGTGCATGAAGTACATGTTTTGTCGCACAGCTAAAGGCACATCTGCTAAGTCGCATGGCAACAGGGCCATGTTAAACAAACCACTGGCGGTGCACCTACGATAATGACAACGTAACCAGATGTTACCAAGAGTGCATGCTCCCCACGATTCTAACGTTCTGTTCTTGTCTGATTCCCATGCGTAATGAGTTGGAGACAATGAGGTGTAACATGGAAACAAAGCGTTCCGGACATAATTTCTTCGTCTACGTGTGAGGAATGTGTCCTGCAATTTGTGCTGTACGTTTTTGTTACACCCTGTATAAAGTATCTTCCAGCTATATCACGATCAACTTCAGTGTGGTTTAATATATCGGATGTAATATCACTAAATTGTAATAAATTGTCAATTTATTACATTTACATATTCCATTTGGCTTGCCCACTGTTTCATGAATGTTGGATGTTTTCTCAAAGTATCCATATTTTGTATTTTGGCTTGGCGATATCCAAATTATTTCATACGACTTTTACATACATAATACAAGGTCAGTTTGGATTAAGATTATGTCCTGCATTACCAAATCGGACAGCTAATTTCAACAGAACAATCCAACTAGTAGGAATCTTCTGGATTATTTAAAGGTTAAACCACATCAATGTGATACAGACTGCCATATCCATTAAGGCTATATAGTCATATTAAATCCGATATATTAAAACCACACTGAAGTTGATCGTGATATAGCTGGAAGATACATCATATAGCAGCGACGTCTGATTCACTATAATCGAACCATAATCATTAACAAGCAATCCTTTAAGGTAGCCCACATTTATCTTCATACTATTCTTATTTATTCATATGTTTTCTAATTCTTTTTATGAGCTTTCTTTGTATTTAAATTTCTAAGTGTTTTGTAAAGATATCCATTAATTTTTTTATTTTTGTGAACTTAGTTTTAAGATTATTTTAATTCAATATACACCGACGAGGGTGTCATTCAACACCGAAACATGTACGTATAAGCAGTAATTAAATTATATTCTCTAGTGTTTGACAAGGCGGTTTTGAATAACGTAGTATCCAAGAAATTGCGGAAGAGGTGGGCATTAGCATTTTTTCGGCACATTCTGTTGTGACCAAGATATGGCCATGAAGAAAGTGGCGGTGAAAATTTGTGCTGAAGCTGCTGACGGCAGAGCACTTGATTCAGACTATTTTGGTGAAAAACCAGACTCCTGTGGTTCAACAGGCTCCTTACTTACCTGATATGGCCCCCTGCGACTTCCCCAAACTCAAGAGGCCATTGAAAGGAACGTGATATTTCAGACAAGAGAGGACATTATGGCAGCAACGACAGCTGAGCTACACTCCATTCCGAAAGAGGCTTTGTCGGAATGCTTCCAACAATGGCGGCACCGCTGGGAGAAGTTGTGGAGTCCCAAGGAGACTACTTTGAGAGTGATTAGGTTTCCAACGCTCCAGGTAAGCCAGTTCTTTCATTTTCCCCAGCCAAAGGTCGGATACTTTTCCAACAGACCTCGTATGATGTTCAGCAATTATTATCGGCTCTGCTTGGCCGGAGATGCCCATCGTATTTGTGTATGATGATACTGCGTGGAGAGGACCAATGCTACCAATGTTGTGGGGAGATACCCAGTTTAGTTTCCATTATCATTGTATAGGGAGCATAAGGATATGGCGTCAGGTCACCCTTGATAGCAATTCAACCTGATGGCACGGTACTACTACAGGGATGCATTACGTCCACAACCTTCCCCCTTCCGAGACAGTACCCTGGCTTGTCCATACATGGCACGCATCTCGGACTGCCTGCAATATTTCGAGTTCTTCACATGGTTAGCCCAGACGCCAGATCTTTTCATAACAGAGCATGTGTAGGATTAGTTCATCTTCAAATCTGGCCAAATGAAAATCTGCTGGATCTCGAGGGCCAGTTAGGATAGCTCTGGGCCGTCTATACGGAAATTATTTTTAGGAAATAGCTCCCCTTGGACAGGACATATCTATCACTGCTTGTGTGATAACAGGACAAAGTCATTTTCAACATAGTATACTCTGTCCATCAGGGCAGCCCCAGTGCATATATAAATACTTACTTGTTCATCTTTTCTGCTAGCAAAGGATTAAAGGTGAGAACCCACAAGCAAAAAATGAGTTGGTACTGAATCTGGAAGTTCACTCGTCCTTGTAGGACAGCAAGGAGAGTAGAGATACCATCCACTCCCACAAAGGCAAAGCGATATTCATCAATACGCAGCATCATCTGCAGGCAACGGGCTACAGACTGCATATATTCATTGTTCTGTTCACAGAAAAGAGATCCATATCATAAATTCATATCCAATAAAAAACATAAATAGTCTAATATTAAAAAAATTATCTTTATAAGTTGAAATACATAATGCAAACTATTACATTCCCTAACCTCCCACAGTGTCAACCAATGATATCACTCTGAACTTCAATAACACAGCTTATCCTCCTATCCTAGAAGTAAAACAATTTCTGTAATGTTATGCTTCGGTTAGACAATCTCCTAACAAAAAAAATTCTCTACTTACAATTTTAAGACACAAGAAACTGGTTTTCATAATGTTTTAAGAAACTGGTTCTCATAATGCTTCTTAATTAGAACACATTCTATCTATATCACAGCTACAACACACAACTCTGCACCATAGGTAAAGTTTCTAGCCATCATGAAACTGCCCACGAGACCTCTAGTACAGATTATGATGATAACGGTAAGATGATTGGCTAATGAATACTTCTGGTACTACAAAGACGAAGTAAAACCTCTCCCCAATCATCATGCTCTCTGAATCACAAGGGAGAAATGATCACGCTGAAGTGATTAGGATGTTTCAACATCTGCAATTACAATTAACAGATTGAACTACGGTATACTCTCAACTATCCGAGCGCGGATTAACGAATTGATTATGTATGAATTTAAATTTCTTACAAATTGTACATATTTTTGCAGTGTAGTCCCGGTGGGGGCAAGTTATTTTTAGTATAGTACTTTGTGACAGGTCAACAACTTCTTGCTCTTCTCGTCTTCTAATAGCTAAGTGTAAGTACCATAAGAAGGTGGGGGTAGGCTTATTAATTTCAAGGTTGCTAGAACGCAAGTGCTGTCTGCATTCCATTGAGGGATCCGCTTAAATGGTCAACAGCTGTGAGCAGATAAACAACCAAAAGCAGAGAACCATTCAAGACTTTTCAGAGCACAATAATGTGAGCGAGTTATCTTTATAAATGTACCAGCAGGTACCCACGGCATCGCACGCGATGAAGACAATGGGGATGATGCATTATTGCTGATAATTGGTCTATTCTATTATAGCAATCTCGGCTGGGTTGGTCCATTTCAATTCGGAAAATTCTGATGCCTACAGTATATTAGTATGGCTGGTTGGTTCCTCAGTTTAGGTTATGTAGCCCCGAGTACTTTGGGTGTGTGTAGAATCTGTCTGATAAACCGGTGTTAATTGTGATGGTTGTATCTGTGTATCTGTTTTTTTTTTTTTTAATTCAAGTAAGGCCTGCAACTTTGAATTTTTCAAATAGTTCCTACTTTTGCCGCCAAACACCACCGTCAACGACTACTAGGCCTAGTTCAGAACTTAGCTACTAGAGTCCACCGCAGTCGGCTCTTGGCAACGAACGTAGGAACCTAGAGCGTTGTTTACATTCTTAACCTATACAATTTAGCTTCACATAAATCTATGACATGGGACCGCCGGCTTTACTTCCCCTCCGAAGGAAGGCATACTGCGGGATTTTTAACGCTCTTAAAAAATGGGAATTCCATAGAGTTGAGTTGTTACCTCATGTGAACACATTTTAAAATTATGTTTTAGGTTTTGGCATGTTTTGCTGAGACATAACGATTTTGTAGTCTGGATACTCCTGAGCACGCCACATACAGGTGGTCATGGAATAAATGGTTTTGTCTAAATGTACACCTGCTGCTGTTAAGTGTGTGTCATTGCACTTTATTAATAGTAATTGTAATATTGTTTGAAGAGGGAACTGCACGCTTGTGCACTGGAATGGCAAATCTATCGGAATATGGGGAATTAAAAGTATTTTTACCTTAAGCCATTCAGGGTGTAATTTTCCCATGATTATTGATGATTTGAACGTCAACAAGTCGCTATTAATAGACCTATAGTAAAATATCTCTCACCTTGGCCGCTGATGTACATTATGCAGCCTCTTCCAGGGTTACATCCCAGGGATTGAAATTCTCCAACAACCCTTTTGCCTCACATGCCTCTCTAAATATTGAAAATTCCTGATTGTGTTTTTAGAGATCTTTGAAAGAGGTTGGCCTCGCATATGGTGTAGATGCATTGTCTAAGGAAAACATTCCATATTATGAACCTGTAACCTGTACCGAAATCTTCTGCAGATTTATCACCAGGCCAATATTTTATTGTATCATTCCATGTGTAATATCTCTGTACCTCAACATACAGAGGAATGCTTTGAAAATCATGTCTTGTGTAAATTTTGGAAATGGTGGGGAGTTTAAATTTTGGCGGAGTGGATACTCGCTCGTGGAAATAATTTTCAGTAAAATAGAATGGTTCACAATTCTGTAAGTGCACATTGAGATATGTGACGGCGGGATGCCTTTAGTATTACGGAAACGCTAATAGCCGCCATACTGGCATAAAGACCAGATTGATGTTTGTACTTACTATACGGGATTTGTGAGCCCTGTGTTTATGAAATTGAATGTAGCTTGATCGCTACCTTTATTTATTTATATTTTAAAGGGCCTAAATCAAGGGGACCCCTTGGTCTGTTCGAAATTTTGAGAGAGTGTTACTCGTCGGGTTCCAAAGAGTAAGTACGTAAATTTTGGTTCAGATTGGTGAAATGGTGTAGATTTGTGCCAAAGGGCCTAAATGCAGGGAATGGAGGGTGGGTGATGATGCTCCAATGAAACTGTTGCAGGAGAGCAAAGGATTGCCGGGAGACTTGTGAATGAGCGTTGTCATGTAGAATGTTTCAAATTTTCCGTTAAAATTCTGTGAGCGGCGCTTCAGGAAACCTCAGGAACCAAAGTGCAGGGATCATCCACGGTGATCCGCTGATCTTCAAGCATGATTTGCTCAACCTTCACGACTGTCTCGTCGGAAATTGACGGTCTCCCGCTCCTTTGTTCGTTGTGAATTTCAGTCCAACTGCCTGCAAACTCTCTACACCACTTACGAACATTTTTGATATCCATGCACGACTCACCATACACTTCTGTCAATTGGCAATGGATTACAATCGGTTCAGTACCCTTTGCGTTCAGAAACCGAATAACTGCTCGCACTTCGCGGTAACATCCAAAGGGAGCTCCATTCTCAACGGCTGCCAAGCCAAGACTGCGTGCATCAGTGGGGCGTGTCATGTTTATATGCGAGTGCGGGAAACACTCTTCACAATATTGTGACCAATAGCCACATGAAAAGAGTTCTGTATTTACAAAAAAATAGGAGACCTTACTTTTGGGATTACACTCGTATGTATTGTGTGATTTATATGCATTTTTAACAGAAATGGTAATATAAAGGATGACACACCTTTATAACCACAAAATACCGATACCTTATTGACTCATAGTTCCATGGAAGTTTAGACGGAAGTGATTATTATATCAGGAAGACATGTACAAACATCAAATGCACATGAAAAGTGAGCAATTCCAATGTATGAGACACACCACCTCTTAGCTTACCATAAAATGAGTTGTTAAAACACTAAGCAAGGTGCATCTACAACATATTTATAGCCCCTAATCCCTGGTGTAAGGTAATTAACTAGCACAAATAAAAGATACTTCACATGGTGGTCAAACGGGATTAAATCAGATCTGCAGGTAAATAGTGAAGAAACAGGAATATATCTCGTTCAAATTATTATTTTGACAACATACTATACGATATTCTGACCGCCACATAAAAAATATGTTGACAAGAAAACCTCCAAGAATTTTCAATTAATAGTTATAAACGTGTTTCTTCATTAACATTTTAATCTCAGTGGAGCCAAACATTTAACCCCCCTCATAACATTCTCCTTAGCTACCCGTCATTAGGCCAGCCACAGCATGCCCTCTACCCGCTCCATTCCCCCTCCCACGTCACTCGGCCTTCAGCATTAGCACACATGATCATACGCTAGCCATCAAAGGAGCCCACTAGAACGCGGAATACAATAAGAGGTAAGACCCGTTGCTCGTATAAACTACACACTTTGTCATTTCACACCTTTGTTTTCCTTTCACAGATTCAGATTTTCTCCGTTTCAACAGACCAGACATTGGGACAGGATTTTTGCATTTTTTCACAAATGGGATCGGAGAGAGTACTTTAATTCAACTAGACAGTACCGGCACTAAGAATACATCATCATCCTCATCAAGTTTCCACTCCAGTTTTCCGGGTGTGATTTACGAACACTCTCCATTTTAGTTTATTCATGTACCACTGCTCCTTCAAGACTTCATCCCAGTTGATACCCTTGGATGTGATATCATCCTCCACTTGGTCCAGCCATCTCCTCTTCGGTCTTCCAACAGGTCTCTTTCCCATAATCTCAGTATGCAACCATTGTTTTGCGATTCTTCTTTCTGTGATACGTTTGATGAGACCAAACCATCGCAAACATGCCCTAGTTATGGTCTCCTTCAGGGACTGATTTATTCCAGCTTGTTCTCTAATCTTCTCATTTCTTTACTAAGAATAAACTTTATTTTAATTGTAGACTGATTTGGGTTTTCTTTTCTCATGTTTCACGTGCAGATTTGTCCAGTACTGGTACAGTCAATTTTGCCATGTTGTCCCATTCTCCACCCTGGTCCGTACACACAAGATTAAAATAGACAAATAGTTACCAATTTTGTATTAATAACCAAAGGTGGAAGGACTGTTTACTGCTGAAAGTTGTGATGCTAGGTCCCTGCAGGCTTACATTAAGTACATTCAGATGGTTGAAAGATGTCAGCAAGGCATGATAGCTCCAAAATACACTCTACATCATGGAACCTGTCTTTAAGGCCATAGTTGGACTAATAAAAAGAGCTTTACTTCACCCCCGAGTTAAACTGATCTGGATAATATCTTGCCATGAGAAAGCCACCGCATTTTGCAGCACATCAACAAATGCTTGCAGTCCCTTCCCATTTCTGCACATAAGATAGCTAATATAGGAGAATTCGGCGGGACTTAGGTGTGGTTTGTACCAAAATCTTCCAAATCATCTCAATAGTACAGAAAAAATCTTGTATTTCTTGAAAAGTCAACGGAAATATATTTGTTTATAAAGTGCTTTTAAACAAATCAACAAGACGATAGCCCCTGACAGAACTGTGTCGCGTACAGCCCGCATAGCACTAGGGACGGGCGGGTAGTCTGTACACATGGGGCGCACACAAACCCATTATGCGAGAGTTCTCGCATGGGTGCGCTAGTTTAATGAAATTCATAAGCCGAACTACCTCAGCAAGGAAAGTCTTCAGTTCCAGCGGCATCTTCTTTGTTGCTAACACCTCTCTGTGAATGCAACAGACAGATCGTGATACACTTATCTTTATTACTAGTCCACTACGTTTAATGCACATCGGTCTTGCTCCATCACTACTAACATCCCCACATTTATTCCAATCAATGTCATTAACAGTAAAACCTCGATTATCCGTTCTAATGCCCGGGAAGGGGTGAACGGTTAATTAAAGGGGGGAAAAAAACGGATAATCCATACTACTAATTTTAATGGACTTGAGCACATGAAATACATACCGTATAACCTTAACCTTTACACTGCTACGCCCGAGATATCTCGGGTGCGGTAGAACGTCACGTCCTTGCTGCGCCCAAGATATCTCGTCGGCAACTTCATTTGAATAACATACTTTTAAAAATATATTCAGCATGGGAGGGGTTTGATAGTCTCCCACAATATTAGCAGTGAAAAGGTTAAAATGCAGTGCATTAAACCCTCCTTAAAACCGAAATATAGTCAAAACTACAACAGTAAAAAAATCTGTTACTTTTTTTTGCACTCTCCTACAGCTTATTTTCTTCTTTATGTCCATTCAGAGCTTCCTAATTACTAAAATATCTGAAAAATCCACATCGTCCTCTTGCTCCAAGAATTCCATTAGCGTTTCAGCCGACTCCAGCGTCGTCTGAAGCGGTACACGATTGTTTGTGACGCACTCTTCTTCCCCATCCCCCTCACTTTCACTCGTCACTTCGCAGCTGACTGCCGTGTTCCCATTGGCGTTTTTATTTACTATTTGGTCATCAGTTAAAATGTGATGCCCAGGCAATACATCGTCAGTATGAAGCCACTCCTCAATGTTACTTTCATCCACTTCTCCAAAATGAATGTTATTTTCAATAGTCTCCAGGATATCTTTGATCATCAATCCTTCATTATCATCTTCATCAGTGAACCTATGAAAATCGTCGGCGAGCTCTTCGACATCAACATACAATTTTCTCCACGATCGAGTGATGTTCTGAGCGGTTACTAGATCCCATGATTTCTGGGCAAGATAAGGCGCTTCCTTAAGATTGACTTTTTTCCAGAACTCAACCATAAAAGTTTCTTCAGAAAGTAAGAGGCTTAGCAATTCCCGCTTATAATGCGACTTAAAGGTTGCGATGACGCCCTGGTCCATCGGCTGAATTAATAAAGTTACATTAGGTGGCAAATAGGAAACAAAAATGTTTCCATCCTCTTATTTCAACTCTGTATCAACAGGGTGAGAGGGTGCATTATCAAGAAAAAGGACTGCCTTTAATGGCAAGCCCTTGGAAGCTAAGAAATCACAAACCCGCGGAACGAACTTATTAAGGAACCAAGTCCTGAAAATATCGCATGTCATCCATGCAGATTTGTTATGAGAATAATCTACTAGAAAATATTTCATCACTGTTCCTTTGAGAGAACGTGGATATTTTGCTTTGCCAACAATAGCTAATTTTAATTTCTGATTACGCACTCTTTACTAGTTTTGTTACCAGGAGCTGATTCCTCTTCAGCAACTGCTGGTGTTTTACTAGGTAGGCACTTCCAATAAAGTCCAGTTTTATTGGCATTGTACACTTGACTTGGAACTAAATTGTATCTCTCAATTATGCGCTTTAACTCATTTCTAAAGTTTGCTGCTGCACTGCTGTCACCACTTAGTTTTTCTCCTTCGATGTTTAATTCTCGAATGCCATGTCTGTCCTTAAATCTCTGTAGCCAACCATTGGACGCTGGTGAGGCCCCCCCGAGAGCCCCACCTTTTCGTGAAAAATTTGTGCCTGCCTTGTTATCATTGGACCACTAATAGGTACACCTTCACCACTCTTTTGCTGAAGGCACGTGAATAACGCAGCATCCAGTTCTTTTAAAGATGATGCTTTCATTGATTTTCTTTGAGCAAGTCCATGGGAACTCTCAGAACTCGCCGCAAACTGTAGCACTTTGTCTTTATTCTTCATTAGGTCCCGCACTGTTGTCACACCCAACCGAACTCTGATGCTAAATTTGAGATTAGTTCACCTTTCTTGAACCATTCGATTATATTAACTTTATTTTGTATGGTTAAAACTACAAGTTTTCATTTCACTGCTGATTTCGATCTCAACATTTCTCGGCTGTTAGAACAGAAAATAAATGTTCAACTTTATCAGTAACTCTCACTTCCTTGCTTTGTACTACAGTACAGAATGCAGACAGAACGTAGCCTACCTGCTAACTGTCTAAAAATAGCGGAGGTTGACAGACGGACCGCTAGGCTGGTTTCAGATCCCTGTGCATTGTGAAATATTTACGATGCAGTAGCCTGTGGTGAAAATATTTAACCTTGACAGAGAACGAGATGAAAGATCTATGTACGGTACTCTATGTTACACGCTACCAAATGAGTTGTAGGCCTCATTCAGAAGTAGAAATGATCAGCATACCGAACTCTACGCTCCGTGGGCTGGGAGAGGGCACGTTACAGTACATTATTCTTCAATAACGGAATGGATAATAAAGTTTGTGACTGTTGAATTTGAATAGCATCCGTCTCAGGCACCTCCGAAAACCGTCAAAGTAGTTAGTGGGCCGTAAAACCAATAACATTATTATTACTGTATTATTATTGACATCAGGAGTATGCTCATTCAATTTTGGAGCGACTGTACATCACTTTAAAAAAAATCAACTTTTTTTTTGGCGACGGATAATCCGCAGAACGGTTAATCAAGGGACGGATAATCAAGGTTTTACTGTATTGACAATGTCAATACTTCCATCTAACTGGATAGCAAAAAATTTGTAGTTTTTGAATCTGTAGATCAAATGTTTCCTAACGTTTTCAGTCATTTCTTCTATTCTTCTCTTGATTGTGTTGTTAGACAATGAAATTGAACGAGGACTTACTAGTTTTCTCGTCCAGAACTTGCGGAGGCCATTAACACAACAACTGGTTTTAAGAGTTCCTCACCAATAGTAAGTGGTTTCCCTCCTTTGGAGCATTGAGTTGACTCATTTCCTATGAAGTGCAAACAACTTTTTAATTCAAAGTACCACTGGCTGCATGCACAATTGCTTTTTTGTTTGACAGCATTTCAACTTTTGCTTTAAAAAAATATCGATGGACTTTTTTAAATAAGCTTGAGGTGCTTCATCTCTAAATGTCAAGCGAGTTTTGCTGGTTTCATACATTCATTGGATAAAACTTGATAGCATATGGAAATAAACTCAAGGTTTATACACACATCAAAAAAAGTTTTGCATCACCTCGGTTCCCAGATCTCCGGCATATAGACGTTGACTGTGTATATTGTATCAAAGATACAGTCCCTTTGACTGTTCATAGATGTCACTAAAACTGCTCAAAGATGTAAACAACCATGCATGAGCAGGGCCTATTAGACGGAGGGGGTACGACAGCCGATCAGTTCCAGTCATTCCACCAGGACGAAGGTACGCTGCTCATGTTGTCTGTAGTTCTACCATGCCTAGAAGGTCAATACCGCAGTTCGATCGCGTCCGCATTGTTACTTTGTGTCAAGAAGGGCTCTCAACAAGGGAAGTTTCCAGGCGTCTCAGAGTGAACCAAAGCGATGTTGTTCGGACATGGAGGAGGTACAGAGATACAGGAACTGTCGATGACAGGCCTCGCTCAGGCCGCCCAAGGGCTACTACTGTAGTGGATGACCGCTACTTACGGATTGCCGCTCGGAGGAACCCTGACAGCAATGCCACCATGTTGAATAATGCGTTTCGTTCAGCCACAGGACGTCGTGTTTCAACTCAAACTGTGCGCAATAGGCTGCATGATGCGCAACTTCACTCCCGACGTCCATGGCGAGGTCCAGCTTTGCAACCCCGACACCATGCAGCGCGGTACAGATGGGCCCAACAACATGCTGAATGGACCCCACAGAATTGGCATCACGTTCTCTTCACCGATGAGTGTCGCATATGCCTTCAACCAGACAATCGTCGGAGACGTGTTTGGAGGCACCCTGGTCAGGCTGAACGTCTTAGACACACTGTCCAGCGAGTGCAGCAAGGTGGTGGTTCCCTGATGTTTTGGGGTGGCATTATGTGGGGCCGACGTACGCCACTGGTGGTCATGGAAGGCTCCGAAACGGCTTTACGATACCTGAATGACATCCTCCGACCCATAGTGCACCCATATCGGCAGAATATTGGAGAGGCATTTGTCTTCATGGACGACAATTCTCGACCTCATCGTGCACATCTTGTGAATGCGTTCCTTCAAGATAACGACATCGCTCGACTACAGTGGCCAGCATGTTCGCCAGACATGAACCCTATCGAACATGCCTGGGATATGTTGAAAAGGGCTGTTTATGGACGTCTTGACCCACCAACCACTCTGAGAGATTTACGCCGAATTGTCGTTGAGGAGTGGGACAATTTGGACCAACAGTGTCTTGATGAACTTGTGGATAGTATGCCACGACGAATACAGGCATGCATCAATGCAAGAGGACGTGCTACTGGGTATTAGAGGTAGTGGTGTGTACTGCAATCTGGACCACAAATGCTGAAAGTCTAGCTGTATGATGGTACAACATGCAATGTGTGGGTCTCATGAGCAATAAAACGAGCTGAAATGTTGTTTGTGTTGATCTCTATTCCCTTTGTATTTAAAGGTTCCGGAACTCTTGGAACCGAGGTGATGCAAAACTTTTTTTGATGTGTGTATAATGATCACAATATTTCCAAACCTTCTTTGAGTTACCTCCATGTTTAATACCACTAGAATGAGCAGCATTGGTCTAAACATGTGCCAATGATCCATCCTTCGTTATTGCTCAGCCACTCAATTCCGACTGACCTGCCTGGTGACGCAACAACAGTGTCACGCATGCGCGCCAAAAGTGCACAGACATGAACCTACTTAGTTCAGTTGACAATACTAGCCGCTAGGCAATAAAGTGGAAATATATATATATATATTATAAAATTGAATTTCACAACATAATAAAAATCGGGGGGGGGGGGGGCCCTCCTGAGGTCTACAGGCTCTACTTTGGGAACTACTGCCTTAGGTTTTTCTTAAAACACTTCATTGCAGAGAAAGAGCACTTTCTTGAGGCATTGCTAACAGATGTGCATAGAAAAAACACACGCAGAGCAAAATCCATGAAGGATATACAATTTGAAGGCCTTCCTACCTAATAAAATGACAAGTTCCAAAGCCATGCTTATTTTATCCTTTGTGAAAGACGACCACACAAGACTAAAACAGATTTGTTGCTTCAGAATGCACACTAAGCTCCTAGATTCATAGGATGCACTTGCCACAGCTTTGCATGTAACATATCAGTGATGTTCTAGTCTTCCTTCAGCCTGCCTCTCTCTTCAACATGTTACCAACCCAAAACAGGAAAACTTGCTGTATCAGTGTTCAAATAAAATCCGCCACGTTTATAAAAATGAAAAAGGAAAACTGCCACCCTAGAAATGGCCTATTGATAATGATGATAATTGTTTTAAGGGGCCTAACATTTGGGGTACCGGCCACTAATGGTCTGGGTGATAGCGAAAATGACAATGAAATGGAAACCAGAACGAAAATCAAGCTGGACTGAAAATACTTACAAAATGGAACTCAGATTGAAATGGCTCACAAAATGAAGAATGGTAATACTTACAAAAGGCAAAGGTAATTTACAAGGAAAATGCTCATCAAAAGGCATTTAGATTGAAAAATACGCACAAAATGTAGTTTAGGTTCAAATTACTTACAAAATGCAATTGGAATTGAAAATACACAATGCAAGTGAGACTGAAAAAGACCGGTTCAGATTCAAAATACTCACAAAGTGCAATAGAAATTCAAAATACTTACAAAATGCAATTGAATTTGAAAATGCTTACAAAATATGGTAGATTCAAAATACTCACAATATGTGGAAGCCCGTGATTCAAACTACTGTACATACAAAATGCAATTGAGATCGAAAATACTTACAAAGTGCAATGTGGACTGAAAAAACTTACAAAATGTGGTTGAGTAAAAAAAAAAAACTCACAAAATGTAATTTAGAAACACTGGGAGCCAATTTATAAAAACAGGCCAGGAATCTTAAAAGAGAAAAGGAACTATAATGAAAAGAAGGCTGATCCCACGAGGAATGAGGGATCAGGAAAGATGAGAGAAGGTCCAATGAAGGCGGGAAAGGAAAAGACTCCCGAGGCCTCGGATCCCCTAATACCGTCGGTGTCGGAAAAGAACAAGAGTTGACCAAGAGAGGTCGACAGGAAAGAAGACAGAGAGGAGCCCGGCACAAGTAAGTGGAAGCAATGCCGGACTCAGCTGGGGTCCCGTGGTCGCCAACCCACGTCCCACTAGATGTGAGCCCCTGGGGGAGCATATTGATAAAAGGCTCAGAATGCCACACTGATCAGATTGTTCCATAATATTTAGAGCATAATGAAGAGCACAATCATAGTGTTAGCCTGGCCCCTAAATACTCCAGATCGGATTCCAATTAAAACTTTTAGGGATATGTTACAACAAGTCTACTCCACAAAAGTTGAAGGATCTACTAATATGGTCCTCATATACATATGAAGAATAAGAATTTTCATATACATGCCACAAGGAGTCATCCGAGGTCCTGTTAAATTCAGCTATTCTGGCAGCAACAGCATATATTAGGCACCGGGTCAAATAACCTGTGCTTTTGAGGTGACTGTAATAGTGTGTGTAGGATCGGGGTAGGTGCCCAGAGACTTGAAATGAGGATATCTTAGGTGACTAACCGTGCATATATCTAATCATGCTGGATTAAAACATTCAGATCATAATTTCTCACAAGTAAGAAATCTTGGCATATACCAAAGTTTAAATGCTTTTCAGTCGGTCAACATGATTGTACCCAATTGCTTTGACCAACTGAAAAGCATTTAAAATTTCGTTTAGAAAGACAACCCTGAGAAACAGTTTCCAACACGATAATCTGAGCATAGTACAACATGTGTTTGTTCAGCCAGCAAAATGTTAATGGAGCGATAGATTGACCAACCAAGACCTCCAATAACTTTCACCTTATAATATAATGTAAACCTACCTTGTATATAGAAGTTAGATTTATGAACTTCCTTATACCAAGAAAATCAACTTTGAAGTTTTAAACTAAATGAAACGAACCATTGTCTCTTCCGATGGCTGAGGGGTGTCTGAACTGGTCTTCGTCCCAGACTCTGCAGGTGTGTCCTGCACGTCACTCACCCCACGCAAGTTTGCAATAGCTTCACTCTATAAAAATACAATTCCTCCTTTTTTGTCCTTAGTGACCATAAGTGTGTTAGTGAAGGAGAAACTACGCCCATTCTAATTCCCAACGAATAACTGGACCAAACACCTAAGCACCAATAGTTTCTTCAATCCATTCTAGAACTAGCGAGCAGCAACATCTCTTCTTCCCAATCACCAGGTGTTATTGACAGATTTGTTGTGTTAAAAAACAAAAGGAATGGACATTATCTAAAGGACACACAAGGCACCTATTCAGCTATTTGAGTTGCATCCATGTCTACAAACTTTCAACAGAAAATTCCAACTTAAATTTATTTCCATGAATTGACTTGTGCTGTTCAAAATCATAAAAAATACAATTCACCTTTCAATAGCATACAAGAAAATTACATTTGTGTCCTACAGCTTAAATCTTCATAGGTGATTTTTTCTTTAGATACATATTTGTTCTCCTGCTCACATTATGCACAATTTGAAATAGCTGATGAGACCAGGAGGGTGGATTGATGGCATGAGCGCTGGTCTATAAGGATACTGATGTGAGTGCAGTGTCTCCTTATCTAACCTTATCGTTAACCAGTTTCTTCCCACTCATCTGTCACTGAGTTACCATTTTTCATGTTTCAAATCCACCTTTGCCTGTCTCACGACAGTGCCCATGGTATTTTTCTGTACGTTTATATATGGTCCCCTTAACCCACCATGTTTGTCTTATGTTATCTGAGGGGTTTGAAGCCATTTTTCAGTGTTGCCTTAGTAAACAAAAGTTTAGTGCTTTTCAGTCGGTCTACACGAATGTACCCAAAAGAGCTGGGTTATGCCCTAATCCTGAAATAAATTACATGAGATTAATAAATACACTAGGATGACCAGTTTGGATCGTCAAGCAATCCTCATCAGATCCATTACACTTAGGCTATAAAATCTGGTGTAAGAGTGAACATAAAACTGCTCGTAGTTCTAGCCAGGAAGACAACCAGAATAGTAGTAAACCTGTAATATTACAGTATAACCATAGTTGACTTTACAACCATATAGTCACTCCAAATGAACAAACTCCGGATTTCTATCACCATTTTAGCATTATACCTAACATCATATATACTACAACTAGCATACACCGACAGTTGCATTACCAATCCTGAAACTAAATAATTGTACATATTGCAAATATTTTCACCTGTATTTTCAAACATAGATTTTATAGCCCAAGTGTAATGGATCTGATGATGATTGCTTGACGATCAAAACTGGTCATCCTAGTGTATTTATTAATCTCATGTAATTTATTTCAGGATTAGGGCATAACCCAGCTCATGGGTACATTCGTGTTGACCGACTGAAAAGCACTAAACTTTTGTTATGCGATTTGCTTCACTACTTCTGCTTGCATATTAATTTATTTCCCTCCCTTCTATGTACGACACTTCATCCTCTTCACGACTGAAGATCTCATTGATAAGAGGTCCATTCCACAACACATACTTTTAAATGACAGGACAGGTAGCTTCTTGCCTCCCTGGCGAGACTAAGAGGTTGAAACAAGTTCCTCCGTGACTGAGTTTGTCCCTTTCCGTATTTCTATCTTTTGCTGCCTAATGATTGTTATGGAAGAAATAATTCTTAAAAATTTTCTTATTTTATTCTCATCTCACATAAGTATTGTGTCTCTCCTCACAATAAGTTTGAGATAACCACACTCACTTAATGTATGATTTGTCAACTACGATAGCCTGGTTCCACAGGGCATCGGGCCATATGTTTAACTGACATATTTAGTTACTGGTACCAATAGATACATACAAAGAATAATGCACACACACCTTACAATAGTTGTAATTTTGAATCCCAACATCAGAAGTTGGGGAAAATTAAGTGCACATCAAAGATGAGTGAGTTTCCGTGTGACTACATGCTAAGTGCATTACAACGGTAAATCAATATACTGTAATTAACAATTGAGTAAATACAGTTTATGTCTGAGTACGGGGATTTTAAATTAAAGGGTTCAAAATGTATGTAATATATTCTCCATACTTATGAGGAGACAAATGGTTTCTCATCTCCTCATTCACTGTTTGGCATACTGGTATTAACCTTAGAATTAATCAGAAGTCTATAATTGGTAGGCATATGGAAAAAATGACAAAGTGGAAATCATGTAAATAACAATTGAATATCAATTTTAGCACATCCATATTTACGGAACTCTAATAAAACTGTCGGTATTAGGTCAAAAGGAACTGTGTATATAATATAAAAGGAGTAATAACAACCCAAATAATTCAGTCAAAAAGCCAATCTGAGTTACTTGTATACCAGCATATAAAACAATGTTTTGATCTTTGCTGGAATTTCTATAGTAAGGATGCTTATGTTACAGAGTGTTCACAAACCAAAGGGAATCAACTTACATTGCTGCTATGATTTGAGGTAATCGGGGCATATTCTATTGTGATGTTCACTGCATTCTATTGACATTTGAGGGGAAGAAAATTACATGCTTCTTCTCTTACATGATAATTTGAGGGTTGGTTCTTAAGTAAAGGGGCTGCGACAACGCCGTCATATAGCCCCGTGTACTTTGGGTGTATGTAGAATCTGTCTGATAACCGGTGTTAATTGTGACGACTGTATTAGTGTGTGTTATCTGTTTTTTAATTTAAGTATTGCAACTTAGAATTTTTCAAATAGTTCCTGCTTTTGCCGCCAAGCACCACCGTCAACGACTACTAGGTGCCAAGTTCAGAACTTAGCTACTAGACGCCACCACAGTCGGCTCTTGGCAACGAACGTAGAAACCTAAGCGCGTTGTTTACATTCTTAACCTATCCAATTTAGCTTCACACAGGTGCAATTAATGGAAGGTTCTTTAACATGCCATAAATCTATGACATGGGACAGCCGGTTTTACTTCCCCTCCGAAGGAAGGCATACTGAGGGATTTTTAACGCTCTTAAAAAATCCGACGGCTTCGGCCAGGTTTGAACCTGCTATCTTGGGCATAGAAGCTTAGCATGCTATCGACTACGCCACCGAAGCCGCCATGATAATTTGATTATGTAGAGGACACATTTTCAAATCCAAGAAAGTGATGGATGGAGCAGAGAGTATACATGTTTGCCATCAAGCTGACTGCTCTGCATGTATGTGTAACTTTAGATTAATTCAATCTTGACAGGCCTTTAATATCTTCACAATCCATTCTGCAGATTATTAGAGAATACGTGCTCTATAAAATGACGTATGCTGTATCATGTTGAAAAAGAAGCATAGTAGCCATCTGTTTTGTTTTTCGACCACAGCCAATATATGAGTAGGCCTATATCAGATCAACTGAATCTACTCCTTATTGTTTATAACACTCAACCGTTTCAGCTGTGTTGGTAATTTTCCATATTGATGCATGGTCTTGCCATGTTAGGATAAATATGAAAACTAAATTCTACTTTGGGATGCATCAAACTGCCTTTATATTTTCATGAACTTGACCCAACTTTTCTTTCCATGAACTTGGATAGTATTTGTGGCACATCTCCACAAATGGTTCCTATGACAGGAATATAACAGGGCAAAATGTTTTCAAGTAGTAAGACACTAGTGAACACTGTCCATTGTCAAATTAAGCTTCACATACAGCATCATTCAGGTAGTCATTTATGGCATATTCTTCCTTATCTACCTGATGAGTTTTGTTCCTCAGTACTAATAAATACAATCCCACAGTCTTCTTCACATTCTGACTTATGTTATTGAGACGGGTGTGATGAGCAAATTACATCTTGACCTTAAAATGGTAGACTACGTAAAATTTAAGTGTTTGGTGTCTCTCCCACATCACCCCGACTTGTATGGCCCCAAGTGCTTGCAGGGCTTAGTTGTGAAATTTTTGAGGCCATGACAGGTACCTGATATGCCCTTTGCCTGACTATGTTGTTTGGCAACTAAAATCTACCCCACAATAATATTATATTACCAATACATGTGAATATCAACACCTCTCCCTGACATACAATTACCAAAACACACCTCCTCTCTTGGATATGTTTACTAATAAATAGCAGTACTCTTATATTATGTTTACCTTTATCATAATACTAGTTAGATTTAGAGAGTGTGCAATATTTAGATAATTATTATTTTTCACAGAAACTAATTTCAATTTGCACAATTATCTCAATGATGGTAAAGAGATAGCTAGTGTACTGCTCAAAACTGGGTCTATCAATAGTTGAACTTAAAGTTCCATATTTCAATTACTCCCTGTGTAAGACCTAAGTTGTGTTGGTAGTGGTTGTTTCAAGGAGATAGAATATCAAAGTCATTTGGCCCCATAACATATAATTATGCCGAAGGAAAAGGAAAAATTAGGGTATCTGGGAAAGAAAGAGAGCCATGAGTCTCTTCCAGCCCTTGGATGTCCTAATGCCACTGAAGTCAGAAAAGATCAACAGCCTGACGATGGGGGGGGGGAAGCAATATCCGATTCAGTAAAGAAGTACTTCGTTACTAAATTAGCAGTACAAATAAGCACACTTCATTTAAGTAATTGTGATTGGAGACAAAACTTTACACAGCTGTCCTTATCGTGTCCACCTAGTTTCAACTAGTTTCAAAAAAATATGAAAAAAGCATGCCATGGCCATAATGCCAAAGTTATATGGAAGAATTATACAGCAGACACCGAACGGCCTTTACAAAGAAAATTTTCCAAAACATACAACATAATCTAAAAACTACACATAAAACCATGACACATGCGACAATTGTAAGTATCGGTAAATATGAAATACATGAACAGAGAAGACACTCCACCCAAGCATATATAAAAATTGCCTTCACATAAACTTATAGTGGATCACATATGGAACTTAAATTGTGAGATGAGATTAAATTCTTAGCTAATTGAAAGACAATTTTTCATAAATACTGTATAACATTTGAAAATAGTTCTACAAAGGTTTTCCTGCAAACCAACTCTCAGTTAAAAGGCTCAAATTCTGCAACGGGTGTATACACTTGTGTCATAACCATTACTCTTTCTTCAGCCAGCCCCTCAGTTGCAAGTTCTATTTTTATTGTCTCTTCCTTTGCTTAAACTAATGACGACCTGGTCAAAACATTTCTTTAACCACTTTCTTCTCTATGGTCTGTTTATTGGTATGACACTCTTTCACACTTTCCCTCCTTTCCAGCTTTTAAATTAGAATATATGTGGGGGTGAGAATATAGGTGCTCTAAGAGATATTGGTATGCTAATTCTAACCTTTATAACACAAGCTCATAAAAGTCAGATTAACCTGTTGTTAGACTCACTTTCCACAGTCTCATAATATTTTGGCAAAAACAAATGGTTATTGATGCAATTAAAATCTCAAAAAATGAATACCCTGTATCTATATAATTTGTTGCAGTAAAAGGCTTCTCTCAAGTTCTTTACAAAACTCGATGGAAATGAAGTCAATGAAATGATAAAATATCATACATATTATTAATATCAAGAAAGAAGAATATGGGAATTTAAAAATAAACAATTCTGAAGTGGTATTCGAACTTCTTCCAGACCTGAGTCTGTAACGCAACCACTTACGCTACAAACACAACAGAGACATCATGTCTTATTTAGCTAAGTAAACAATGCAACTGCCAGTTCTCTTAAATACTTTGTTCAAATCATTTTAACCCTCCGTCGGGTGCATCGCGTCTGAGTGATGAACAAGCAATGCTTTGTTCTACTTGTCAGAGGTGGGGGAACTGGTAAGAGTCAGTCGTCCTTCTTTCTACCTTCTTCTCTCCCTAACACCTCTCAGTGTGTTGCTAACTGAGATCGGGCACGGTTCTGTGTTACAGTGAGTGATTTCATGTCTCAGATGTATTGCGCCCTGAGTGTACCGTGTGGTCTCTCTCATTAGTATGGCATGGAGTGAGCCTGGTTTGGACTTGAATGACCCAAAAGTTGTTGCGGAAATGTTACTTTTCGACACAGTACGATAAATGTTCATATAGAACATTTAAATGGGTCTATTATCACCGCCCATTCAACACTTATGTTGATATGCCGACTGCATATTTTATATACTTATGTAAAAATGTGTAGGACTTCCACAATATTTTTTAAATTATCTGTATGTCCTTGATGAATAACAAGCCTCCGTGGCTTAGGCGGCAGCATGCGGGCTCTCACCGCTGGGTCCGTGGTTCAAATCCCGGTCACTCCATGTGAGATCTGTGCTGGACAAATAGGAGGCAGGCAGGCTTTTCTCCGGGTACTCCGGTTTTCCCTGTTAAAATTTAATTACAGCAACACTCTCCGCTTTCATTTCATCGTCCATTCATTTAATCATTGCCCCAGAGGAGTGTGTCAGGCCTCGGCAGCCGGCACAGTTCATATCCTCGCCGCTAGATGGGGGCTTCATTCATTCCTGACCCATTTGGAGACTGGAAGCAGGCTGTGGATTTTCGTTTTTCATGTCCTTGATGAATATTGTACACTATTTTTAAACATGTGAACAAATGACATAAATTTATCAGTTATAAACACAAAACAAAACCAAAATTTGAAAGACAATGTCACACGAACATTATCAAAATTTACATCTCACAGATGCAATGTGCCCGACGGAGGGTTAAGCTTTTGCCATGAATAAGGTCTTCTGTATTTCCCTTCCTTTATAAGTATTCCAGAAATTCTCAAGGAAGCATTGCAAACAACAATCAGTGCTACACGCTTCTTGATCTGTTGGCCATATTTCTCCAGGGTGAAACCGAGTCTACGCATGCACGAGAGCTGTAATAGTACATTATGCAACGAGCCTATAATGGCTATAATTAAGACACGAGTATTTTTTATAAAACGAGCGTATGCGAGTTTTATAATTTCCATACGAGTGTCTTAATTACCATTATAGGCGAGTTGCATACGACTGTTTATGTTCGACGATAATTATAACTTTATTATATGTTTTTACATAAATATTCATAAATATCTGTTCAGGCACTAGAATGTTGTGATCGGGTGCTGCGATGGGTAGAATATCTCTGTTTTCCAAGCTCTCTGGACAACCGACGCATTCGCTCTGTGTGCTTCAATACCATATGTTCAGATTGTGCACCAGTATTCAGTAAAACTGTCACCGAAGTCGTTTCAAAACCACGTTCTGTGTAGAAATTGGTTTTGGGGATATTAAGGTACAGTGCTATTTCTTGTCTCATATTCACCAGTTTATTTACGCGAACATATGAACGGTGCACTTTCGGTAATTTATATAGACATGTTGATTTTGAGCGCATGCGCGAAGGTATCCTTATCTAATTGGTCACACAACTGTTTCTTGAGCTCTGATGGTGGGAGAAACTGTTTCATAATGAAAAATAGTGTTATAATGAGCCTCATTATGATACAGTTTTCTGACACATAATAGTTAGGGTCGAACATAAAGCATATTTAAGTAATTACAAACCCGAATGGCCTCGTGAAATGCATCGACGATAACCATGCATTAACTCTCGTTCAATTATGTGCAATTGGAATTAACTAACCAATCGTTGGTAAAGAGTTGGTGAAAATGGTTGTAGGACCCAACTCAGCAAAAAGTTAATAGAAATCCTAATTAAATAATTCAATGTATCAACAATCGATCAACTATGTTACGGTTGATACATAGCTGGTAATACCGGGTAAAATGGGCAAAATATGATCAATTAAGAATACAGGGTCTCCCAGGTAAAGCCAGACCATCAGGCTGCGTTTTCACTCTCCACTACGGCAGCTGCCCCAGCAGGCTTATGTCACGCATTTACAATCTTACTTACAGTTCTTACTGAAACTGAGCTACTGTAGATTATTCAAGTGTGCAAAACATTACTACGTTACCGAATAACAATTTCAACGCCAAAGCAAAAGTTGACATTGTTGTCAATAAATGCCGCCAGTTTCTCTTATAGGTTGTATCGTTGTTGTGTTCTTGCCAGTCTGAATCTCAAGCCACTAAACTTTCATCAACGAGGGTGTGAAGTGTCAGCACACAGATAAGAAGGTAACATAAACAACAGCTTCCTGCAGGATTTAATTAAAAGAGCACACATGTTTTTTTTTATTTCTTGGGAGTCTCGATGACCTCACGTCTCCAGTCAAAGGTTTTAAACATGGCAGAACTTACTCGTGTCAGCCAGTATGTGATTACCAGATACAATGCCTGTATAACCCAGGAAGGACAAAACTTCCAGCATCTTTTATAAGGCAAGATTTCATATAAGATTGTATACGCGCGACACAAGCCCGGCCAAGGCCAAGACATAAGCTCAGCTGGGGCAGGTGCCGTAGTGGAGACTGAAAACTCCACCTGATGGTCTGACTTTACCAGGAAGACCCTGTACACCCCAACGAAACAATCTAAACCATAAGAATATTTTTTAATGCGATTTCAAAATTGTAGCTATTTGTAATTATAAGGGAGTTTTATCGTTATCAAATAAACGAACACAACTATAAATACAATGAAAATTGCTGAGGGAAAAGGGAAACTGAAGCCAATTTTCAGCTAATGGTGTAGTATAAATTTAATACTCTCCTATAAATACTGGGTAGAGGGATGTAGAACACAGCTCCCTACTCAGCAATAATGTAACTTCCTATGATGATGTGAAATAGTAGTCATTAACAAAATTGACACGTCTGAGAAGAGCAGAAAATTCTAGCCACCTTCAATTAGCATACTTCAATCTAGTCAGCTTTAGCTAAATTCAGACTCATTTTCAGTAAATGTAGCTATAGATTTGAATGTCATAAGCCAATTGCATAGTGACCACTTCTGAGGTTTGTATGAAGGCAGTGTTCAGTTAGTAAGCATATAACAGAAAAGATAGAACAAGTGCAATGAGCAAATCAGAACAATGTATCATTGAGGTTGGCAAACACTTGAGCGGCATGACAAGTGCACACTGCTCACAAATGAGCAGAACCTAACTAAAATGCAGCAGGCTCTGATTCCAAGTTAAACGTGAATTTCTAGTAGGATCCAACAGTATAGCTAATTAATCTGCAGTGCCAAGACAAGTGTTCGCCAACTTCTGGATATAGCACATAAACATGAAACTTAAGACTAGGTTAACATTAAATAAATGATACATGGTGAATCGATTCTTCAAATAAGGCTTAACTTCCGTGAGGGTGTGCAGGTATCAATATTCATTAATATTCACTCTTTGAAGTGTTGGCAGTTACTCGTCCAGGTTATTGAAGCCCACTGGTTTCAGGGAACAACACAGAAGCACCTTAATAGTGAAATTATCAACATTTTAACTTCACATTAATAGATAGGCTAAAGCCTAGCTAGATAGGCTAAAGCCTAGCTTGCTATCTTAGAAATGTGACATCAGCTACAATGATACCCACATCAATTCACTATACATTAAGAAAAAGGGTAGACATAGCTGGAACACCAAGGAGGGGGGCCAGTGAGGTAAGTTCTTTTTTACTGCCTTGTGATTGGCGGTAGTGAGCACAGGTCAAGTATCATACAGTGCCAATCACAAATATGTTGGTACTGTACTTGCAAAACTTCTTCCAGTGATCTCTCTGTAAATAAAATAATCTGTCTGACTGAACATTTAGAATTTGCAGCTAGAACTTTGTACTTATCCCAGATGAGGTGAATAATGACCATATATAAATTCAGTTGTTTGTAGTTTCTTCAAAACTACAGGAGCAAATGGCACAAATTCGTATTTAAGTAGAAGGCAATCTTACAACAAAACTAGGCTACAAATTATGTACGTTACTAGGGAACCCATGAGAATGGCAATTGTGCGAACTATATCCTCTTACCATGACAAGGGCTTGGTGACTCACTTGCTCCAACTATTCTGAGAATATCATGAGGTGACAAGCATATGGATGTCACAATCTAGTTGTAATGTGAACCAATCAAGCATATAAGAAGTCAGTTATTGTTGTTTTGAGGAGCGGAACTACGAGGTCGCAAGGTAACTATCAATTGTGCTCTGAAAGAAGTTCATTTTCCGTATTGACAGATTCACTATATAACAAAGGAGAAACTGTTCCGCTTAGTCAATACATTTATTTACAAGTTATAAACTTGTTATTATATGGTACATGTTTCGGGGCCTCTAGTACTGGTCCCTTCTTCAGCCATAAATTAAGATGTAAAATCCAGCATAATTAAAGATATCATTAAATCATCATCATCTTGCACAGTTTCCAGCCACTGGCCGGGTCTGTTTGGAACACAAGCCTCTCCAACGTCTTCTGTCTTCCCACCATCTCTCAGCCTCCACCCTTGTCCAGTCTTCTCCTCTCTTCTTCACGCTTTCTTCCACCCCCTTCAGCCACCTGTCTCTCGGTCTTCCCCTCGGTCTCTTTCCTTCCCACTTCGTCTCATGTACTCTCCTGGGTATCCTCTTCTCCTCCATTCGTTTTACATGTCCATACCATCTAAGTCTAGATTTCTCTATACCATCCTGTAATGGTTCCTCCTTCATTAATTCTCTGGTCCTCTCATTTCTTATTCTGTCCATCTTTGTAGCTCCAATACTGCTTCTCAAGAACCTCATCTCACTGGCCTGTATTTTGCTCCTCTCCCTTCCTTTCATAACCCAGGTCTCCGAGGCATACGTCAGGATAGGGACATAGTACGTCCGATATATGATATCATTAAATAAATACATAAAATACATAAAATGATGAGTGAATGGATGAAATGAGGTGAAAAAGAACATATTAACCATGAGAAGTAACATGAGTGTGCATCAGTAAAAAGTAACACTATTGTTAGTGCTAGGTTCTTGTGAATAAACAGTTATATAGCACTGTTCTAATGTTTGTGCATGTGAAAATCACTTCACTTGGGATGTATGGCCTGCTGTTTACAATGCTGTTGACTGAAACTTGCTGTTCAAGCTGGGGCTTCTGAGCATATAGTTAGAGCCCTGCGCGGATACGCAAAACGTTATCCGCATCCGCACCACTTTTATTCGCATCCGCACGACTGTTATCCGCATCCGCACGACTGTTATCCGCATCCGCACGACTGTTAACCTCATCCGCATGACTTTTATCCAAATCCGCTGATATTTCAATATTATGTTTTTTAGATAAAGCATAAAGTGTTAAACCAACATATTTAGGAGAAAGTCGTTCCTGACAATTTGCTTCATTCCAAGGGACTTCAAGTTGGATGACTTCTGGTTCCTTGACCCCCGCTTTAGACAAAAAATTGGCTATACTCTTTTGGCTACTTTCGCACTTGTGCCTCAGTAAGTTTGATGTGCCATTTGTGTCCTGAGTTTGAATACACTTTTTTACAGGTAAAACGTCCTACTATATCGTTCACCTTTTCGTTTCCATTGAAAATGTAACTAAATGTCTGCCATATCGTTGACTTGAGCTTTGTTTCACACGCTATTGAATATTCACCTTGTTTTATTTTAATAGATAGTTTATCCATGTTGGTAAAATGATGTTCATACTCACGGTCGCGGTAACATTCACTAATAAGTGAACTTCTCTTTACGCTTTGGGAAATTCCAAGTCAGTCATCATCCTTCTGCTTCTTGACCCATCCATGTTCGCATAGTTGATGTCATAACTCGTGCTTCAGTGCCAAGTTGGAAATAAATCTACAGATAAACCTGGAACCATATCTTCCAGGATAGCTTAGATGGCGAAGTAGCTGACATGAGGAATGTTAGAGATATCAAGACCTTCTACTACAAACATATGGTACTTAATAAAATATAGTTGAAAGCATGTGGGTAAAATAATCTTCTCGTGTATATGTGCAATACGTGCCTGAATATTTCGTAAGCAATAGGCTATAGGAGTATTCCTCTTTTAAGCATGAAGCTGTAGATTGGCATATCAAATAAGTAATATTATCGTAAGTTTATACTCTAAAAACTATCCGCAAATTTACTCGAAACATTATCCGCAGCGTATCCGCTATCCGCACAGCCATGCAAACTATATCCGCGTGGCGAAAATATTTGCGGATATCCGCGGGTTTATCCGCGAATATCCGCATCCGCGCAGGGCTTTACATATAGTCTCTTATTAGAGGGGAAAAAACACCGATTGTCATGTAATTAATTACATCATCATGATTAGGAGACGTCCAAGCGTGGAAAAAACATACTTAGACCAACTAAAACAATTTTCTTTTTTTTCCACGCTTGAACGTCTCCTCATCATCATGATGTAATTCATTACATGACAATCAGTGTTTTTTCCCCTCTAATAAGAGACTATAAGCTCAGAAGCCCCAGCTTGAACAGCAAGTTTCAGTTAACAGCATTGTAAACAACAGGCCATAAAGTGATTTTCACACGCACAAACATTAGAACAGTGCTAAATAAGTGTTTATTCACAAGAACCTAGCACTAACAATAGTGTTACTTTTTACTGATGCACACTCATGTTACTTCTCATGGTTAATATGTTCTTTTTCACCTCATTTCATCCATGAACTCATCATTTTATGTATTTTTTTATGATATCTTAAATTATGCTGGATTTTACATCTTAATTTATGGCTGAAGAAGGGACCAGTACTAGAGGCCCCGAAACATGTACCATATAATAACAAGTTTGTAACTTGTTGTAAATAAATGTATTGACTAGGCGGAACAGTTCCTCCTTTGTTACATAGGTAACTATCATTCACATCGCACGGACTGTGCAAGTTCACACGCACACTACTCAAACTCTGTGTCTGGCCAGGAGTATAAATAATCAAATCTTTTCAGAACTACGTTTATTGCTGTTTCACCCTAACTCCACTGGATTGTTTTTGACAAAGGATGTGCCTAACATCGATTTCTTCCTATCTCGGTATGAACTTAACTCTTCAAAGAATATCAAATTAGTGTAATTTACTCTGCTATTAGCAATTTAGAGAACTTATAAACCTCCCTTCCCTATGGTAAATGCTTCTGATTTCAAGGGCAACTGCACACCTCTACAGAAGTTGTTCCACAAATAATACAATTTAGATGGTGTGATTGAATAAAAAAACAGAGAAAAATAATCATTCAATGTACCAAACATTCCCATCACAGATCAAGACTGTCAACTAAGCCTCTGCTCTGCAAGTTACAATCCGAACATACCCTTCATAGAACAGAAAACAGAACTGAATCACATAGTTGGGGAGGATGTTGTGGGAGGAAACAATATCCCTCGAATCAAATAATGCTACCCTCTGCAATGCTGCTGAAGGTGTCAATTAGCAGTAGCTCTACTGTTCTGAATCAATATGTTGTAAACTCTACCCAACAGTAGCTTTTACTACTCAATTCAAAGAATCTCCTAGCTGCATCTTCATACAAAATTCTCCCATTGGAATTTACTCAATAGATTGGTATGTATCAAGCAGTACCCAGTTTGTTAAGGGAAAAACTGATGATAACAGTGTGCATCAATGAATAACTATTCTATATTGTGATATACAGCATATAATTATATACAGTATTTAAATGCATTATTGAAGTTCATATAGTTACATTCTGTTTCAACTGATCCTTCAGCCAGGTGAGGTAGAAGTGCAAATCTGAACGGTCCATCAGCTCATGGCTCCAACAAGCTATTTTAGCAATTATCCTGGAAGTCATGTTTGTGATGAATCCATCAGGGCGGTTCAGAAGGTTTAAGAATGGTCCCCAAAGTGTCTCTCGCTTCTTGGATGCATGTTCACGAAAGATCTCAACACGTGACCTGTCCTCCTAAAATAAAATGAACAAAATCATTCATTAATACTCTTGTCTATTTTTTTTAGGGAGAGTATATTTTCATCTCTGTTCTGCTGCTTTTAATATTCAAAGAAATATCCTAAGAGCTAGAGAAGGTCAAGTCTGTCTTGGAAGTAAATACAAAGCTACTAATCAAAGAAATTTCAAATATTCTAATTTTTTTAGTCTATATGGAAGAAAGTACTTCTAAATCTTCAGCTTGAAATGTCTCATTTTGCCAACCTGTGTATCATATGTATAAAAGATTAACTATGATTTGAAATTTGATTTTATTTCATAGTCTGACTCCCTACCTCTTCATTCTGAATGAAGCTTTATGTTGAGGTTGGCTAACTTGTGCAGTGCTGCTATCTATATTTTCTCCCTGAAACTGTCCACTATCAACTGATTCCACCCTTCCACAAAATTTGCAAATAAGGCCAATATAATGTATAGGCTACACAAGACCAGAAATACAATGTCACTGATATCTTTACTACAGATTGAAGCTGACAACAAAAATATTGAATTTCCCAAAATCTCACAAAATATCATATACCAGAAGAAAAAATTAATGTGCAAGCTTGTAGATTTACACCACTTGAAGCCTTGCGATCATAAGCCACGGGACATCCTTTTCTGAACCACTGGACGTGACTTTTTACTTGGAAAATCTCACATGCATTACCTAGAAATCAAATCTGGACAACCTTGGTGAGAGACAAGTAGATAGAATGCTATATCATGCCCCTTCCAAGAGAAATATAAAGAGGTTATTTAATTACATTATCCCGGTCACTCCATGTGAGATCTGTGCTGGACAAAACGGAGGCAGACAGGTTTTTCTCCGGGTACTCCGGTTTTCCCTGTCAAAATTTCATTCCAGCAACACTCTCCACTATCATTTCATTTCATGTGTCATTCATTAATCATTGCCCCAGAGGAGTGCGTCAGGCCTCGGCAACCGGCACAGTTCATATCCTCGCCGCTAGATGGGGGCTTCATTCATTCCATTCCTGACCCGGTCGGAGACTGGAAGCAGGCTGTGGATTTTCATCTACAAATATTCCTCTCATACACTCACTGGGCTCCTCTCAAGCAACCAAGTTCAGATTAAATAAGTAAGAGAAAACTTTTGTCTTACTATTAATTCGCACAATCATGTTATAGCCAAATAGGAATGAAGCATCTTTCAGGGTCTGATTTTGATAACTGTATCGTAAGATAAAGAAAAATTGGATGATCCACATACTAATCATTCACCCAATAAACTTACTATTAAAGCTCAAGGGTTTATTCAAAATGATAAACAAATTATAGATGGAGAAAGGATTAATACTCATCTTAAATTATATGTGACAGTACTTACACTTTTTGACTTTTAAAGTCACACATTTTTCCGTATTGACAGAATGTAATAATAAACAAAGTTTTTATGGTTCCGCCTAGTCAATACTTGTTTTATTAGAGATTTTATCGTGACATAATCACTTGTCTTTACGTATGTTGGGACATGTTTCGGTGTCTAGTAACATTGACACCTTCATCAGCCTACGGTTATTGGCAACACTCAATGACATTAAAATAATTATTAAAACAACACACAGATTACTAAAATAACACTTTTAAAAGTTTTTTAAAACACTGTCATAATGAAAGTTCAATTAAAAGTCTTAAAAAGGCTGGGTGCACTGTTTTGGTTTCCAATGTCCTGCTTCCGATAATAACCTCTGAAATCCAGCAAGAGGTGACCATACATAACTGGAAAAGAAAATCCCTGTGTGAACTATGATAAGTATTAAAACCGAAAAAGTGGAAAGCTAAACGAAGAAAAAGTGGAAAAATATATTAAAAAAAGGAGTGTGGTGAACTTACGGTGTAGTTGTGGCAGCGAGAAATCGGGCCGTGCTGAGGCCTACGGAGACTGTGCAGTACTGATATGGAATAGCTTGGGGGAAGCGGGCGAGGCTTCAGTCGAGAGGGGCGGGGGGAGGGTAAGTATACTGGCAATTTTGGAGGACAGAAGCAGGATGGGGGTATGGGGTTGAGGGGTGGAATGAGCGGATTTGTAGATCCTGGATTAAATGATAAAATTAAGGTGGTTTGTATTTAACTCTGTAATTGGTTAAGGTCTCAAAGAGTACATTGTTATTTTCAAAGTTGATCTCATTGATATAGGTTAGGGGGTCTGTTCTTTGGGCAAAATCTATTTCAATTTCTTCCAATATGTTCATTGTGATACCTTTCTTAGTAAGATGCAGGATGCTCATGTCTTTGTTGATGTCAGTGAATTCATGTTTACTGTCCTTCATGTGGTTGGCCATAGCGGAGAATTTATTGTATTTAAGAGCATTAAAATGTTCACCATATCTTGTAGCAAATGACCTACCGGTTTGTCCATAATAATTTTTTCACCTTTAATAATAAAATCTTCAAGCAAAAAGAGGGACTGTCAATGGGTTCCCCGCTCTCTGGCATAGTAGCCAATATATACTTAGATCACCTAGAGCATGAGGAAATCATAAACAAAATTGATGGGATATTTTTTTTGGGCAAGATACGTGGACGATGTATTTGTAATATTAGATGAGACGACCCTGAACATAGAAGGATTGTTTTTTTTATTTTTTTTTTAGCGTATGGCTTTTAGTGCCGGGAGTGTCCGAGGACATGTTCGGCTCGCCAGTTATGTAGCTGCTTCGAGACGGACACCAAATGGGTGAGCTACAAGTACCGTTGGGGAGGAAAGTTGGAAGGGAGGGTCGAGGAGTTGGAAGGTAGCGGCTGTGGCCTATAGTTAAGGACCAACCCCGGCATTTGCCTGGAAGGAAGATGGGAAACCACAGAAGACCATCTTCAGGGTTGCCTCCCGGATGTGAGCGACTGCCAACAGTCATGCCGCAACGACCTCGGCTAACTCACCCGGTGAAGGATTGGTACACAAATTAAATAGTCTGGATAAAAATATACAATTCACGGCAGAATCAGCGGTAAACAATAAAATAAACTTTCTTGACATCACAGTCAGTCGGAATAATAATAGATTAACATATAAAATTTTCAGAAAGCCAACCCAAACACATACAACCATAAGGCAGGACTCTAATCACCCAGGTAATCAAAAGAAAGCCGCATTTCTGAGCATGATCAACAGAGCCTTCTCCCTTCCTCTAGACCAAGCAAGCCTAAACGAAGAGCTAAAAATCATTAAGCAAGTTGCTAAAATAAACTGATTCGCACCACAGATAGTTAACATCATTAATAAAATTAAAAATAAACCGGTCACCCACCTAACGCCAGAGCAAAAAGAGCCACCCAAGTATGCAGTCTTCACGTACTTTAACAACAAATCTTACAGCATTTCCAATATCTTTAAGAAACGGGGTCTAAAAATAGCCTACAAAACAACTAATACTAATAAAGATATTTTATTTAACACCAACAAATTGAACCACACGAACAAGTTTAATAAATCAGGCATATACAAATTGAAATGCACCAAATGCGAAACTAATTATTATGGACAAACCGGTAGGTCATTTGCTACAAGATATGGTGAACATTTTAACGCTCTTAAATACAATAAATTCTCCGCTATGGCCAACCACATGAAGGACAGTAAACATGAATTCACTGACAGCAACAAAGACATGAGCATCCTGCATCTTACTAAGAAAGGTATCACAATGAACATATTGGAAGAAATTGAAATAGATTTTGCCCAAAGAACAGACCCCCTAACCAATATCAATGAGATCAACTTTGAAAATAACAATGTACTCTTTGAGACCTTAACCAATTACAGAGTTAAATACAAACCACCTTAATTTTATCATTTAATCCAGGATCTACAAATCCGCTCATTCCACCCCTCAACCCCATACCCCCATCCCGCTTCTGTCCTCCAAAATTGCCAGTATACTTACCCTCCCCCCGCCCCTCTCGACTGAAGCCTCGCCCGCTTCCCCCAAGCTATTCCATATCAGTACTGCACAGTCTCCGTAGGCCTCAGCACGGCCCGATTTCTCGCTGCCACAACTACACCGTAAGTTCACCACACTCCTTTTTTTATATATTTTTCCACTTTTTCTTTGCTTAGCTTTCCACTTTTTCGGTTTTAATACTTATCATAGTTCACACAGGGATTTTCTTTTCCAGTTATGTATGGTCACCTCTTGCTGGATTTCAGAGGTCATTATCGGAAGCAGGACATTGGAAACCAAAACAGTGCACCCAGCCTTTTTAAGACTTTTAATTGAACTTTCATTATGACAGTGTTTTAAAAAACTTTTAAAAGTGTTATTTTCGTAATCTGTGTGTTGTTTTAATAATTATTTTAATGTCATTGAGTGTTGCCAATAACCGTAGGCTGATGAAGGTGTCAATGTTACTAGACACCGAAACATGTCCCAACATACGTAAAGACAAGTGATTATGTCACGATAAAATCTCTAATAAAACAAGTATTGACTAGGCGGAACCATAAAAACTTTGTTTATTAGTACTTACACTGCAGAAAATGGAAATTGCAACACCATGAAGGCATTGGTCGTTTGTGTTGATTTTCAAGATATGGAACGATGCCATGTAGGTATGTAAACGATCAAAGTTTCAGACCCATTGGATTGTTGCTATAGGTCTCCCCATGTGATTGGTCGCGGAGGAATCAACTCCAGTATACGGATTCTGGTGTAGCGTAGTTGACTTGCAGTCTGTGCAGTGAAGTGTTCCCCGTCAAACATGCCTCGACGACAGAGAAGTGCACGCTATCAACAACTGTCGCCGTTTGAGAAGGCTCGGATAATTGGGCTGTGTGAGGCTGTATTATCGCTAAGGACTGTCGGTGCACGTGTTGGCCGACAGGCATCTACGGTACAACGTGTATGGCAGCAGTGGTCAAATGAAGGTACCCACACTCGTAGACCAGGCACAGGCCCAGAGCGACAGACAACTGTGAGAGAGGATCGTCGCACCACTCTGATGGCCCGGATGGAACCCCATGCAACAGCAGCTGTGGCACCCCACGTTACACAACAAACAGTTGGTAATCGCCTGCGTGCAGCTGGCTTACGATCCCGTTTCCCTGCAGAAGGTGTTCCATTGACCCCACAACAGCGACGTGTAAGGCTGGCCTGGTGTCGAGAACGATCGACGTGGGTCGACGAATGGCATAGGGTCGTCTTTAGTAATGAATCGCGCTTCTGTCTTGCCCGCAGTGATCGCCGGAATCGTGTGCGCCGACATACCGGGGAGAGGGGCCGCCCAGACCTTATTGTCGAGAGGCACACAGGGCCAACACCAAGCATTATGGTCTGGGGAGCTATTGGCTTTAATGTGAAATCACAATTAGTGCTTGTTGAGGGCACTATGACTGCTCGACAGTACGTTGATAGGGTACACAATACATTGGTTGTCACTATGATGGCGAACATTGCTAATGGGATGTTTCAGCAGGACAATGCCCGGGTTCACACTGCACGCATCTCCAGAGAAGCTCTCCACGACATCACAACCTTAATATGGCCCGCCAGATCCACGGACCTCAGTCCCATTGAGCATGTGGAGGACATGATGGGTCGACACCTGGCCAACCGTCCTCAGCCACCCACAACTGTGGAACAACTGACCCGTGCAGTGCAGCAAGCATGGGCTACAATTCCTCAGGAAGCGATCCAGGGCCTTATTGACTCCATGCCTTGTAAAATTCATCAATGTATTGTAGCTCGTGGTGGGCACATCCTGTATTGATTGTTGTCCAAACTTTCGGTCAGAGGGACCTGAAAGTGTAATCATCGAATCACAACCGAACACTCGTCCTGCGTGTTCAATTGCAGCAATGTAGCATCACTCCTTCAGGGTGTTGCAATTTCCATTTTCTTCAGTGTATTCTTGTGTACCATATTACAAAAGGGGAAAAAAATATATGAAGCTGAATGTCTTCATCTGTTTATTATACAAATCCACATTATTTCACTGATCTGAACCAAATTTTGCATACTTACCTTTAGGAACCCTGCACGTAACACTGTCTACTAAAAATTTGGACAGTTCTATCAATTTCCCTAGATATAGGCCCTTCAGCCTATATAAGCATGTGCTAATATGGGGTGAAATATTGAATATGTCTTAAAAGGACAAGAATAATTGCATAAACATTAAGAAAAGGTTAGCCGTTTCTATGGCAACGCCAGCTCACGGAAGCTCGCTGAGCTTTCCTTCCGAGGAATCTTATTCGATTACTTAAAATATCATGAAAACATTATAAATAAGATGAAGTCCTAATAAAAGTGATGTGAATATCTTCAACTAGGGAAATAAAATAATGGGTCAAACATATCCAGAAGTTTCAGGTGTATATGCACATTACAGTCTTGAGTTGAAAAAAGAAGCGAACATTAATTATGTTTAATTTTTCTTATAAAGTCAAATGTAAACAATCATTAAAATTTTTAAGAATAAAATATGGCACATGCTTGCATATGACTTTTCTTTCATATACTGTTGGTCCAGGGCCTCAAAGAACAGGGGCTAATTCCCTGTTTTCTAAACCAATGCATCTCATGTCATATCTACATATATAAAAATGAATTGCTGATCGTTAGTCTCGCTAAAACTCGAGAACGGCTGGACCGATTTGGCTAATTTTGGTCTTGAATTATTTGTGGAAGTCCAGAGAAGGTTTAAAAGGTGAATAAACATGAAAGTTGTAGCGCACGAGTAGATTCAACAAATGAGTGACGGCACGCGATTCACTTAAACAAAGTCCCGTATGCGTTCATATACCATTCATCCGATTGCTATGAAACTTTGGTTGTATTGTTGTGCACATTCCAGGAAAGGTTTCTGACTTAGTAAATCCCTTTTACAATAGGTAGCGCACGAGTAGATTCAACAAATGAGAGACGACGGCCGAAGCGTTTCAAGAAAGTCCTGTATGGTTCACATACCATTCGTCCGATAGCGATGAAACTTGGGTGAGTGGTTGTGTATACTACAGGCAAGGTTTCTGGCTGAGTAAATCCATGTTATAATAGGTAGCGCACGAGTAAATTCAACAAATGAGCGACAACGAGCGAAGCGTTTCAACTGAGTCCCGTATGCGATAATATACTATTCGTCTGATAGTGATGAAACTTGGGTGAGATGTTGTGTACACTTCATGGAAGGTTTCTGGCTTAGTAAATCCACTTAACAATAGGTAGCGCACGAGTAGATTCAACAAATGTGCGACGACGGGCGAAGCATTTCAACAAAGTCCTGTATGCGTTCACATACCATTCGTCCGATAGCGATGAAACTTGGGTGAGAGGTTGCATACACTACAGGCAAGGTTTCTGTATTAAGTAATCCATGTCATGATAGGTAGCGCACGAGTAGATTCAACAGATGAGCGACGATGCGCAAAGCGTTTCAACAAAGTCCCGTTTGCGTTCATATATTATTCGTCTGATAGGGATGAAACTTGGGTGAGATGTTGTGTACACTTCCGGGAAGGTTTCTGGGTTAGTAAATTCACTTTACAATAGGTATCGCACAAGTAGATTAAACAAACGAGCGACGAAGCGCGAAGTGTTTCAACATAGTTCCGTATGCGTTCATATACCATTCGTCAGATAGCGACTAAACTTGGGTGAGTTGTTGTGTACACTCCAGGGAAAGTTTCAGGCTTAGTTAATCCATTTTACAATGGGTAGCGCTCAAGTAGATTCAACATATGAGCGAAGGCGCGCGAAGCGTTTCAACAAAGTCCCGTATGTGTTCATATACCATTTGTCCGAAAGCGATGAAACTTGGGTGAGATGTTGTGTACACTTCAGGGAAGGTTTCTGGCTGAGTACATCCACTTTACAATAGTTATCGCACAAGTAGATTCAACAAATGAGTAACGGCGTGCGTATCGTTAAAAAAAAATCCGTATGCGTTCATATACCATTCATGCGATTGCAATGAAATTTGGAGAAATGTTGTTTCCACTCCCGCAAAAATTTCAGATTTAGTAAATCCATTTTACAATTGTTAGCGCACGATTAGATTCAATTAATAGGCGACAGCGCGTGAATCATTTCAACCAAGTCCCGTATGCGTTCATATACCATTCATCCGATTGTGATAAAACTTTGGTGAGTTGAGCACAGTCCTGCGAAGGTGTATGAATTAGTAAATCCGTTTTTCAATGGGTGGCTCACAAGTAGATTCTACAAATGAGTGTCGTCGTGTGAATCGTTTAAGCAAAAACCCGTATGCGTTCATATGCCATTCATCCGATTGCGATGAAACTTTCATAAGTCGTTGTGTACACGCCAGGGAATGTTTTCACTTAGTAAATCCATTTTACAATAGGTAGCGTACGAGAATATTCAACAAATGGGTGACGGCGCTCGAATCATTTCAACCAAGTCCCGTATGCGTTCATATACCATTCATTTCATTGCAATGAAAATTTGGTGAGTTGTTGAGCACGCTCCCATGATTTTTTGGAGATAGGAAATCAATTTTACAATAGTTTAGAGGTGGTTAACGGAAAAAGAAAAACAATATTGGGAATCCAAAAGCACTTCAACATACAAAGTTACAATGCCAACACTTTCTTTGATTGGCATTGCAACGCATGCCGGGTACAGCTAGTAAACAAATATTAAGAGCTTTCCTTATTTGGCCCTGTAATTCCCAAATGTCTGGGTTGCCTGCTTGCAGTTTAACATGGCCATTACTCTCGCGATCATTAGCCATGGGACGTCCATTTTTACGTGAAATCAAAACCACAGGACATGATATTTCTGTGACGTGTTCCACGCCACTTAGCTGACATAAAAATATACCTAACCTAAGATATTCTTTCCTGCCAAATTTACCCGTCCCTGTATTTCCAGTTGGAGCGAACGCTTCATAAATTCCTTCACTTACCTAAAATCTGAAGAACATTGTGGCCTATTCCAGCAGTTGCAAATTCGGACTGTAAACACCTTGTGGACACAAAAACCTGGATATAACATCGCACTCGCAGTCTGAACACGCGAGGTACAACTCTTGAACTGATGTGCACTGGTTCTGGAATTAATGTGTTCCCTAACCTCAAAAAAACACTTTGGATTTACGCATTTATGAAAACAACATCGCCTGTATCGATTGTTCCAACCAGGATCATCGCGAGATGTATCAAACGCCGGGAGATGACAAGTGACGAGCGCACAGCGACCGACCAGTGTGGCCAACTCTCACGGAAGTGTCTTATGGACTACGTTCAAGAAGCCAGGGGATTCTAGTGTGCGTGTGTGCTACTACTGCTCTTTAGAAATTATCGTCCCATTTTGATATATGTTGAATGTTTGCGTGCGAATTCTTTCTCTTGGTGCCGACTTTCAAAAAGGAAACATCTCCCGGGGATTCGGATACCCCGGGCATATAGGACAGGTATCAGCTTCCTCGTGGGGCGATATTAGTTTTTTAGTTTTCTTAACATGTAGTGGCACAGGTAAGTTCCAGGAAGTGTGATATTGTATTTGTTGTTTATCTACCTTTTTTCGGGGCCTTGTTTTTTCTTTCTGTGTAATTGCGTCGTGGAATTACATACCTCGTGGTATGGCGCAACAGGTTGAGCTTCGGCCAAATAATGGGTTGATGTCTCCCACTGTTTAATATCTAAATTGTTTATCAATTTTTCTTCTTCGGAAGTAGTTTTCATGGTGGGGGATCTCTCTTGTTTTGGGCGAGGATTTTCCTTGTTGTGCAACCGTGTGCGTCCTTTTGTTTGGGTCCAAATTTATTCATTTATTTTCCGTGATCACGCTTCTTGGAACTTTCCCGATTTCAGCCATGTAGAATTTTTATTATTTTAGTTTTAAGGGGGCCCTGTTCCTAAAGTTGCATCACCTTACGTCCACGTGCTCGTTGTGGTTTACGTGACATTTTGCCTTGGTTTTCCTCCTTTACGCCCTAGTGCGTTCCATTTTTGCATTTCTCATTGGCTCGTATTTCTGCTTAATCTATGGGATTGGTTCAAATCCCAAATTTTGGGAGTAGCGCCTTGTGGTGCAATCATCCTTGGTGTGCCGTTAGCTTCCGCCATTTTAAGAGTAGAGTCTAGCTCGCGTCGGGTCCTATGGCGGTCGTGTGATACCTTCCGCTCCGCTTTTCTGGAGCCTGTAATTAGTAATGTAGCTTTTCATTTAATTTCTATTTATTTACTTTTACGTTTATTCCTTGGTATGTTCGTGTGTGTTAGTTGATCCTGATTATCCTTTTCGTGCGTAACTTTGTAATTCGTCCTTTTCATTGTGCAACCTCACGGTGGTATGTTTAAGTTATGTTTGTTCTGGGGATTTGTGTGCACGCGTTTCCAAGCTCAAACTTTGTGTATCTGATTACTAATCCCAAGATATTACCTTATGTGTACCTGTTCTTTTCTTAATTCTGTTGAGGTCCTAAAAGCATGTTAAGTGGTGTGACGTCAACGACATTTATCATCCTCTCATGTACCAATTTCTCATGAAATACCAGTTTTTAACCGAATGTAGTTCCTATTTTTATATATTTTTGATACTTTATAATACAGACCCCTTTTATATTTTGATTACGACTTCATTTCGCCTTTAACGTCCCATCCCCACTCTCAAGACAGCTGCGGTGGAAAGATCCTCACCAGGTAAGTCTTCCACTTTTCAAGCTTGTGGATAAAACGACGTACTACCTCTCTTGTACATCTGAGGAGGTCACCCGAGTGCGTCGTCAACACCGGCCGCCGAGGTAAGGCCATCAAGTCCCGTAAAGGATGTCTTGGGGTCGCTGTTGGTAAGTTTCCTTCAGGTTGGCAGGCCCCCTAGGGAGTTTGTCGAGCTGAGAGAGAGTAGTAAGAAAGAGGGGGGGGGGGGGGGGGGGGGGTGTGACAATTTCACTTCGAAAACCACACATGCATTGACCAGGAATCGAATCCAGTCTGCCTTGGTGAGAGGCAAGCAGCTTGACCACTGCACCACCACACCCCCTCCCCCAGAAGTGAAGCTAGGTCTGTATGTAAGGCAATTTTAGCAACATGATTAAACACTAGTGATAAAAGTTAATATCTTTCCCCACCTGGGTATCACAGGGCAAAGCAGCTGGTATAAATACTAGCTGAACCCGGCCATGTCTCGCTGTGGCTAAGTTAGCTATTGCTGTTTTAAGAGACGGAACTACGAGGTCATCTGTCCCTCTTAACACAGATTAAAGTAAACAAATTTGGAATTGAAATTTAGAGATGGACACCTAAATTTGAAACGACCAAAAATTAAGAAAACAAAAAATTAAATCAAACTAATAAATATAATATGAACAAAAATTCTGCATTCAAAAACGAACAAGTCGTTGAGTCAATGTACACTGGAAAATTTAGAATGCTGGCCCTGACCCACTCTAGTGATAAAAGTTAATATCTTTCCCCACCTGGGTATCACAAGGCAAAGCAGCTGGTATAAATACTAGCTGAACCCGACCATGTCTCGCTGTGGAGAAAAACTTGCACTGGAAAATTTAGAATGCTGGCCCTAACCCACTCTTACTTATAAAGCGGATGAAGAGATCAGCAGCCACCGCGTCATCCGCTAATATAAGTTTGACTCATCTGCAAACCAAGATTTCTTCGTAAGTCAGCAAGATCCACACACTCGGTTAAAATGTGGGCCACGGTGAAAACGTCTCCTCAGGTACAAAGTGGGGGATCTTCCCTTCTCATTAGGTACAAGTGGGTGGATCTTGTATGACCTATCCTTAGCCTACACAAAATTATGGACTCCCTCCATGACCGGAAAGAGCTCCACCACACGCAAGTAGTTCCCTTGCTCGCTCTCAGTTTACTGGGTATTGGGTCAGCTAGCCACTGACGCTACCAAAATGCCAGTATTTGTCGGCGTAACTGAGAGCGTATATCACTAGCGGGTGCCTCCATTGGTCGAGGTGGTAGTGATACCTCCTTTTTTGCAGCTTTATCCTCTAACTCATTTCCCGCAATTCCCATGTGGCTTTGAAGGCGATTCGAGTGTCAGCGCGGCACAACCCGGCTAGTAGGTCGTGCATTCGCTGCACTAGGGTGTGTTGCGGGGAAACATGTAGCAATTGACAGCAACTAACTCACAGAGTCGGTACACACGAGAAAGGGGATTCGTGCATCCATTATGAAGTTGTCGCCTAGCGACAATCTTTAAGACGGTCAATCTGTCCATAGAGTTCGATTCAGTATTGGTATGGGTTTAACTATCATGATGCAGAGTTAGTCGTTGTCGCCTACGGACAATCTGTATGTCAAGTTATTAGATTCAATATTGGTGTGGCTTTGTAATTCAAAATGATTAAATTACTCATTTAAAAAAAATCTACCAATCCGATTTCGTTGAAACCACTTTCTAAACACTCTTCGCCACAATGAGAACAAAATGTAAAATTTTCAGCAAAATCGGAGCAGCAGTTTTCAAGTTTTGTGGCCACAAACTCAGGCTGAATTTTTATATACAGGGAGTCCGAGAAGTCCCTGTACCCCTTCATCAAACCATTATACTGTACAGTGGAGTACTTACATATAAAAAGTATGTATCCAGGGGATCTGTATTTGGGCCATCATGCCTTACATAGAGTTCTGTCTCCAAGTCCTCATTGACATCTTGCGCAACATCTCAGGAGTTATGGTACGAAAGGCTTCCTCCACACTTCGGCACAATTCTTCATTAGTCGTGTACCGATGTTGAGCCACAGGGTACTTGATTATTCCCCATAATGAGTTGTCTGGCATGGTACAATCCGGGCTTCATGGTGGGCATTTCAATGGGGCTGGAGATGTTGGTGAGCCACGGCCAACCCAGCGGCCTTGAAATTGTTCATCAAGGAACTCGCGCACCTGAATAGCAAAATGTGCTGGAACCAAATCCTGCTGTAACCACACATGATCTATGATTCCCTTGTCTTGAAGCTGAGGTATTACACTGTAACATATGCATAAAATATTTTCCATTCACGTACCCATCCTAAAATTAGGGTCCGCACAAGTGACGTGATGACATCCCGGCCCATACCATAATATGAGGTGGGTTCATTTCAAACTCTTGCATATAATGAGGATTTTCCTTAGACCATAAAACCACATTCCTCCTCTGTGAACTGCGATATATCGCACATACATCAGAAAATAACACTCGAGTGAGACACGGTATTTGGACATTGTGCCAACAAAGGATAGAAGGCTGCAACTCGTTGCTACATGTCATTGTCAGATAATTCATTTACATGCATCATTCTAAAGCCTTTCACTTTCAAATTTCTTTTAATGTGGTCATGCATTGTTGATCGCGGTACTTGAAGTTCAGCTGCTCTTTTGCGAATGGATTTAATTGGAGACACGGCGGCACACGTTTCTCTCCGTGTTTTCTTGCGTCTACTACGCGGCCTGTCTTTGACACTGCCTGAAGCAAACGCACATTTCTCCCAATCAAGCAGAGTAGCTTTACGAGGTGGGGGCTTGCCAAAGCGATCTCTAAACGCAATTAATATCACTGTCATTGTTTGCCCCGTATGTGCTGGTCTGTGAAACCTCACACACGCTACCAATCGCTCCTCAACAGTGTAGCTGTGTCCGCTCACATCAGCCATGGCTTCACAACTGAAATGAGACTAACAACAATGCTTTTGAGAGCATCAATGCAGGGATACCAATAAAATAACTATTTAATTCCCCAATTATACAAACTCAATTGTCCATGCCATAATATAACAAAATAATATGAAACTAGGGGTACTGGGACTTCTCGGACACCCTGCATATAAATTATACGCCGGTATATTTAAATATATTATGTCCCAGGCCTCAAGAGTGTGAGAAAACTAGGGCTTCAAATCTCTCCTAATTCATTGATGCCTTTGCAGCGTATGCAGTTGCTGGAACCACATGCCTTAAGCAATTCAATGTTGCTGTGTTCAGGTGTGAGAAATTATGGACTCGCTTCAAAAATGCTTTTAATCTATATCAGTAAACACAACAAGATGGATGCATTAGCGTTTCTCTCCTTTTCCTAGAAAAAAATTTGAGGTATACTGCCATTCTGAATGCATACAAACCGTTCTGTGTTTGTTGTTTCATTTGGAGGGCTAGGACATCATGGTCATTTAGCCCGGTGTACTCAAGTGCATGTGTAAAGTTCTGATGATGATAATTGTTGTAAGGGGCCTAACATCGAGGTTATCGGCCCCTGATGAAATGAAATGGTGTGAAATGAAAGGATGAAGATAAAAACAGCTCACTGCTATGGATGAAACGAAAATGGTTTATATAAAATAGACAGTGAGCCCCAACAATTATGCCTTATTTGAATAAAAAAAAAGAATAAAAGGTGGATGGTAAAACATAATAAAACAAATAAGGCATAGTGAACATTAAAATAGATGAACACAATAAAAAACATAAAACAGACTAAACCTGAATTAAAAGTCTTAACTTACATTAAAACCTAAAAAAGTAACCACTCTCCCTCATGAACCGGATGATGAGGTCTACTGACGGCCCGTCATCACGGAGAATAAGGGAGAGGGTATTAGGCAGTTTAAGAGTACTTTGCAGATCGGCCAGATCCACACACTCCAAGAGAATGTGTGACACAGTTAGATGGGCACCGCAAGTACACACAGGGGGGGTCTTCTCTCTTTAGCAAGTGGGAGTGCGTAGCAATCCCATGGCCGATCCGGAGTCGACAGAGTACCACAGCTTCCTTCCGGAGAGATCGGAAGGAAGATTTTCACACCTTCGTTGTCTCCTTGATGCCTCTCAGTAGAGAGGGCAGTCCGACTGCCTCTCTCGCCGCCTGATCAGCAAGGTCGTTTCCCTCAATACCCATGTGGCTAGGAAGCCACAGAAAAGTCACCCCGGTTCCAGCGTTACACGCATTGACGAGCAGGTCGTGCATACGCTGGACCAACGGATGCTTCGGGAAACACACATCGATCGCTTGCAGCGCACTCAGAGAGTCAGTACACACAAGAAAGTGCTGGTGATCGTCTGATAACATATACCACAGAGCCTCTAAGATGGCATAGAGCTCCGCCGTGTACACGCCACAGGCCTCGGGAAGTGAAAAGAGAAACCGACGATCCTCAACCACAAATGCACAGCCTAATTTCTAGTTTACCCTCGAACCGTCCGTGAATAGAAGTCCTGATCCTGGATACCGGCTCACCACGGACTGGAACAGTCTCCGATGGACGGAGGAGTCCGTGTCCGACTTGGGGCCGGTGTGCATATCCAGGATGATATCGGGGCGAGAGACCATCTACGGAGGGGCCTTGCTAGGTACTCGGACGATACAGGAGACAGCAGGAAATAGGAACTGCCGGTATAAGTCATCCAAGCGAATCCCCGCTGGGCGAGCGCATCATACAGCCGGTGATTCGGATTGGAAAACAAACATGGATAGCTTGGATGAAGTGGCATCTGTGGAATAGTTGCAGCATAGGTCAGCAGTACTTGTTGGCGCCTCAGGTGTAAAGGAGGTACGGCAGCCTCGGCGAGCAAGCTGACGACTGGGCTCGTCCGAAAGGCTCCCGTTGCAAGCCTCACACCACCATGGTGGACACCGTCCAGTTTAACAAGCACTGACTTACGGGCCGAACCATATGCTACACTGCCATAATCTAATCGAGATAAAATCAGTGCCTTATAAATACGTAGGAGCACCGCGCGGTCCGCCCCCCATGATGTGCCGCTAAGAAACCGCAACATGTTGAGCTTCTTAGCACAGGCAGTTTTCAAACACCTCACGTGTGACTCCCACGTTAACTGCTGATCGAAAGGGAGCCTAAGGAACCGATACGTAGCAACAACAGGCAAAGCTACATCGCCCAGATAAAGCTCAGGATCAGGATGGAGAGTGAGCTTTCGGCAGAAATGGACAACCGAGGTCTTAGCGGTTGAGAACCGAAAGCCATGCTCTGGTGTCCAGCGTTCCACTCTCCGAATAGCTTGTTGTAGCTGTCGTTCAGCGACCCCCATATTTTGGGCACTGTAATGCAGAGCGAAGTCGTCTACATATAGCGACGGTATCACTGCTGGACCAGCAGCAGCGACTATACCGTTTATAGCAATCGCAAATAATGTTACGCTAAGCACCGATCCCTGTGGGACTCCGTTTTCCTGTATATGATGTTGCGAATATATACCCCCCTATTCGGACATGGAATAGGCGAAGGAGAGAAAATTCGCAATAAAGACCGGCAAGTTACCTCGGAATTTCCATTGATGTAGGGTAGAGAGGATTCCGTAACGCCAAGTGGTGTCATAGGCCTTCTCGAGGTCAAAGCAAACAGCGACTAGGTGCCGTCTCCGGAGAAAAGCGCCCTGTATGGCGGTCTCGAGGCGTACCAGATGGTCATTGGTACACCGAGATGTCCTGAAACCACACTGGTATTCAGACAGGAGTCCTCGTTTCTCCAGGACCCACACCAGGCGCCGATTGACCATCCTCTCAAAGAGCTTGCACAGACCGTTCCTGAGACAAATAGGTCTGTAACTCCCTGTCAAATTGGGATCCTTATCGGGCTTCAGGATAGGTATGATACCTTCCTGCCATTGTGTTTGAAAAACTCCTTCCAACCAGATACGATTAAACACCCGGAGCAAATAACGAATGCTCTCATCGTTTAGGTATTTAAGCATCTGGTTGTGAATATTATCCGGCCCAGGGGACGTGTCCCCGCAGAGCGCCAGCGCTCCGCGGATTTCCCACTCCGAAAAGGGCACGTTGTACTCCTCCGAAGCGCGGGAAGCAAATCTGAGCTGGAACCGTTCTGCCTCGCGCTTCAGGGCCACGAAATCTGAATCATAGTTATCCGCAAAATAAGATGCGAGATGGTTTGCAACGCGGTAAGGATCTGTAACCAATTCATTATCAATGGAAATTCCCGGTACAGTAGAAGGCGTCTGAATTCCCGAAATGCGTGGTAGTTTAGTCCACACTTGAGAGGAGGGGGAATGTGCCGTAATAGACAACACATACCGTTCCCACGATTGTTTCTTACTCGGCGGATAAGAATCCGTGCCTTGGCACGAAATTTCTTAAACGCCACCAAATTGGCCATGGTTGGACGTTGACAGTAGTGCTTATGAGCTCGACGACGGTCTCTTAATGCCGCTGCAATATCCTCTGTCCACCAGGGGACGAGTTTGCGACGAGGAGTCCCAGAAAAGGATGGAATAGATTCCTCGGCGGCAACAAGACTGATGTGCTGTACCTCGTCATCAATGCTCCGGCATCCCAGGTCATAAAAAAACAACACGTTCTGTAAATAATGGCCAATTTGCCCGTTTGAGTACCCAACGACTGGGGAACGCTATGGGCTTCTGGCTAAGAAGAGTGAGAACGATCGGGAAATGGTCACTGTCACAGAGGTCATTGTGTACGTACCAACCAAAATGGGGAACTAACGCACGGCTACACACACTCAAGTCAATGTTTGAGTACGTGCCGTGCGTTAAGCTAAAATGAGTGGCTTCTTCCGTATTTAACAATGACAAATCCAGTCCTTGAATTAAGCCCTTCACGTTCCAGCCTCTGGGGCTCAAAGATGGTGATCCCCATTGTGGGTGATGTGCATTGAAATCGCCCACGAGTAGGAAAGGGGCGGAAAGCTGATCTACAAGATCAAAGACAGCGATAATATCAAGGAGCTGGTTCGGTGGAAGGTACAAGTTACAAACAGTAGTCATTACAGGCAATGACACGCGAACTGCAATAGCTTCCAAAGGGGTAGTTAACGGACACTCTTCACTATAGCAGTCAAGAGCGAACTAAAGTGCAGACGCCCCGGAAGCCTGGGCGGCGTCTATTCGCTCTTTCGAGTATAGTCGGAAACCCCTCAGGACCTTCTGATGGTCAGGCCTGAGATTTGTTTCATGTAAACAGACTATACTCGCTGCATATTGGGCTATGAGCTGACGGAGCTCAGTCAAATGCCTGTCATAACTGTTGCAATTCCACTGTAAAAGTGCCATAGTGTGAACTCTGTAGTTAAGGAAAAGAAGCAGCAAGCTACAACTTAACCTTTAACCTAGTCGACCACAAGCTCCATGTCCTCGTTCGAGGCCGTGGAGTGGGCCGACCCAGCGGCCGATTTCCGGGACGCATGTTGGCGGCGGGCAGATCTCCCGAGGGGATCGCGCAGACTTGGGGGCCGATACGTCCCCAGGCGCAGATACATCCGCAGCTGGTGGGGCGGATGGCTTCCCCTTTGTTGGAGGAGTAAGAGAACGCGTAGTGCGGGCTCCCTTCTTCCCCGCCTCTTTAAGATATTGAGACGGGTCAGGAGACGAATTCCTGACCCTGGTCGACGATGCCGCCTCCGCCAGCTTTGGCGCGGCTTTCGCCGACCGTTTGGGTAGGGAGGAAGTCGACCCGAGTGGGAGTAAGTCTTCAACTTCCTCCCCTGCTGTGCGGGCGAAGCAGCGTTCACTCGCACAGCCTTCTTTGTGGCCGAAGGTGGAGTTGAAGTCATCTTCGGGCTTGTCGTCTTATTCATAGGTGCTGGTTTCTTAACAGACTCAGTTGCAGGTTTCACAGCTGGTACAAAAGATGAGGTAGACGGAACCAAATTTGGTATTATAACCCTATAATCAATCGTAAGCTCAGGAGCATTCGCGGTATGGTACTTTTTGCGGGCTTCCTGGTAGGTGAGACAATCCAGGGTTTTGATCTCCTGGATTTTCTTCTCACTCAGGAAGACAGGGCAGTTCTTGTCCCGAGGAGAGTGAAATCCAGGGCAATTAGTGCACTGATATGGTGTGGTGCACTCTTCCGCTTCGTGTGGTACCTTACCGCATGTTCCGCAGATTTCAGGGCTCGAGCATCAGGATAACATGTGCCCGAACTTCTGGCACTTTAAACACCTCATTGGAGGAGGGATGTAAGGCCGTACGTCACAACGGTAGCTTGTAACCTTGACTTTCTCCGGGAGCACCGAAAGCTCAAAGGAAATAATGAAAGCACCAGTATCCACGATTTGACCATTGACATTGCGCGTAATGCGCCGGACATCAGTCACGTGACGGTGCTGCATATCCTCCTTGAGCTCGTCATTGTTTAGAATCAGGTCCCGGTGGAAAATAACTCCTCGGACCAGATTCAGGGACTTGTGCTTTTCCACTTTGACGGGTATCTCGCCAAAGTGGTCACATTGCAAAAGTTGTTCAACTTGGTTACCAGTCCTAGTCCTTAGCAACAAGCTACCGTTCCTCATCTTTTGGACTTTCTCAAGCTCACCATAGACACCTTCTATGTGGCGAGAAAGCAAAATAGTCTTAACCAGCTTGAAATCACCCCCATCTGTTCTGGTAGCTACAAAGAAACTTGGGGGGTGTTAGCACCCAGATTTTCACGCACAGATTGTTCCCAGGGGGTTGATCCCCATAAGGAATCAAATGTTAAAGACTTGGGTGTAGGACCACCCTGTTTGGAGATTTTTCTTTTGGAACCCATGGATCCTTTTGGATCCTCCCCGAATGCCACCGACATCCGATCACGGGCCGTCACAGTAGGCGCTACCCAGCCAGAGCAAGGCCCGCCTAGCTTGGAAGGCATTGCCCGGGGGTCCGATGTTTTACAATGCAGTATCGGCATGTACCGCTTGGCATATACTGGATTTTACAGCTCTGACATTCGGCTGTGCGGGGACCTGCGTAGTCAGGCGGATACTACTGCACGGGTACTTGGCGCACCCACCTGTCGGCGCGGCCAAGACCGGAAGTGGTCCATCCCCTAACAGCACGCATATTAGGAAATTTTGGTTGCCAGACCCTGAAAGCATTAACGGAAAGAAGTGCGATATAACCTAATTAGAGTTATACCGCACGGATGTATGTCTTTTAGAGCTGACTGTCAAACCCTCGAGAGGGGACCAATCCGAGAAACCCTTTTAGTCGCCTTTTACGACTGGCAGGGATTACCGTTCGCTTCCTCCCACCCACTGGGGGTCCAATTCACAAACCAACTCAAGAGTCCTTAAAGTATAGCCAAGGTCCCCCCTTTTAGTCGCCTCTTACGACAGGCAGGAGATACCGTGGGTGTATTCTAAACCCCCCACCCATAGGGGGGTGTAAAGTTCTGTCTGATAACCTGTGTTACTGTGATGGCTGTATTAGGGTGTGTATATGTAATACAGGTGAGGATTGTGAAGGAGACAGCCATGGCCTTTGCCTGGAGTAGAAGCAGGAAAGCACTTCCAGGATGGCTGAAATGGGAATTAAACCCGCCTCTTCTCAGTTTTGCCACACGAGGCTGAGTGTACCCCCATTCCAGCCCTCAGACCAGAATTAAATTTCTTGTCAGAGCCATGAATGCTAGCCGCTACACCAAGAGGTGGACACATTTCTAGTCATTATTTCAGTTTGTAAACCACTACAACTCTCTATCAGATTCGGCACATGGACCTAAGAGATTGATCAACATTAATCAAAGTTTGTCGTATTAACAATGGAGGCAGTGGAAAACCAAAAATCAGATCACTGGGGTGGTTCAAGGTTGTCATCAAGCGATTTCTTTTCCTTACATATATTAATGCCCTTCCCAGAATCTGTCAGGAAAATCAGTACTTTATGCTGACGACGTATCTCATAAATCAGCTGATAAAATCTTGAATGGTCTACACAATAAAAATGGAGAAATGTTGGAGATGCCATTGTTGATGCCGAAGGGAAATAAACTGGTTATAATAACAATAATACATATTTCAGCCGAAAGGCCATAGAATTAATACATTGATGTGAAAACAATGATCTATAATTTACTGTAATCACTTAGCGTCATAGTTCTCTTCTGGCATTTTACGAAGTGGTACCGTTCACATTCTTTTTCACAGACGTTACATACACACTGGTCATCCGGCTTGAAAAAATTTATCTTCTTACACATCTTATGATGGAAGCCATGCACTGCTAATCGATTGATTGTGCCTCTCATTAAACAGTTTGGACCCATCCAATTTCTATTACACATCACGTCTGTTGCATAGAAATCTCTCTCTATTTGTTCCGCCTTCCCTTTCCGTATCCTGAGGAGATCCTGTTCTGATTTTGTGGCTGGCAACAGAAGCAGCTCTCTCAGTTCTGCTATCAGGAATGGTTCACGTGTTAGTTCATAAGCCAATCTAGAATATGAAGTTTTTGCTATGCTTAGTATCCGTTTTAGGTATCTGGATTTGACCCCTTCTATTGCTTTCAAGTCTGTTACTGTTAACTGTTTTCAATTCAGGTGTAGACCATATGATACTCTTGGCACGACCTTGGCGTGAAACAGAGACATGGCTGTCTATTGAGAGTCTGCTTGGTTCGTGGATATCGTAGATGGCTCTTATTGCTGCACTAGATTTTTCTATGATATGGTGCCTATAAGATCTAATTGTTGTCTGTAGCATTAGCCCTAGTTATTTAAATGAACTGACTATCCTAATTTCATCTTCCTCTAGGTACATGACTTCTTTTGCTGCTTCAGATATGAACTGTGGCATGAGTATGCGAGTGCTCTGAAGAAATTTGTGATAGTGTTACGGTATTTAATACGTGTTGAACCACCTATGTTTGTAATGAAGCGGGAGAGATACTTGCCCTCAATTAGATGATGAACAGCATCGATCTTCTCGCAGAGCATAAGATGGAAAACCCAGTGGAAGTTACGTGCTAGGCCGAGAAGATGACAACTGATACCCCCAGAGGTGCGGACGTGCGTATTCTGCAAGGAAATAAGCACACCCGAAATCCCCAAGACAACATACGCCATCACTCAGTCTATAACGTAACCGGGAGGGTAGGCAAATACTACAAATGAAACTCGAAGGAATAAGAAACACGCCGAGAGGATGTATTCAAAAGTAATACCAAGTAAATGACGATGCAGAGAGGAACGTGCACAAGCTGATATGAAAAGGGCGTTATAAACAACAGGCAGAATTAAGCCGAATTACCAAATGATAAATTTAGTACCGAAGTATAGCAATGAATGTGCAGTGACATAAAGGTCACAGATAACCGAACGAAAGGATATGAGTAGACTAGGCTGGACTTGCGATGTAAAGATACTAAGCGAGGGACAGAAAAACACGAAGTTACAATAAATTAAGAGAAATGCGTGTCGTGGTGGAAGGAGAGGTACATACCGCAATGAGGCAAAATAGCGAGCAAATCCGCAAACAAAAAATACACAAACTAAAGGAGGAATATTTCGGAACCATATCGCATCAAATGAATTACAGAAATAGGTTACGGTAAGACATAGGTACAGGACAAAAATCAAATTGCAATAAATACAAGATACACAAAAAAATCTTGAGGATGCTACGTGATGCAACATAGATCTTAATATCACTTTGCTGGTCCCAAAGGATGTGGATTTGCCGGTTCGGTTCCGACCCAGAACAAACGTGGCAAACACAGAATCGTCTGAAATGTCCAAAATGGAACACACAAAAACACGGCTAAAAATACCAACATCACATTGTCAAATGAGCGTCAGGCAATGCATGAATGAAAGTGGAGGGAATCCAACTATTCAACCAGCCCTGACCCCAAGACATAAACAAGGGAGACACAGCCCAAAACGGAAAGCCACCAGGCAAGGTTACAATCGCGTATCAAACTCAAGAGAAAAGGGGAGGAAAGGAAATTAAGATATCAATAAACAAATAAACATTTTTGCCACTCGCCAAGATGCAACGTGAATCAGAAGCTCTAAAATGAACGATGCACGAACACAACTCAAACACAAACACAATTAAAAATGAAGGTAACTTTAAAACACAATATGAACTCACTCCAGAACGAACACGGAAGGAAAAACAGAAGTTAACACAATATGTGGATAGGCCGAGTGCCTACCACATTAAAATAAGAACTTTACAAAATACACGTCTAGCCTCTTACTCGAATGGCGGAGAAATGCCAAGATGGACCCCAAAATTAGCGCCAGCTTGACAACAAAGAAGGAAGAGACCAATCAGAGAAATATAGGCGCGAGTACCAAAATTAAAAGAAATAAACGAAAGTGAAGTTACGACTCGCACCAACCTACATCGTGGGCGGTAACTTTAAATGTCAGATCGAGAAACATTAAATACAAATAATATAAATATAATAAATAAATAGGTTATGATAAATGAACCAAGAAAGTGGTTCAGGTTCCCAAACTCAATAAATTTGGTACGTCCAGGATCCTAAAGAGACGTTCAAAATTTATTAAGAGGCACACAAAAAGAAAAGCAAGAAATGAAAAAAATCTAAGATACGAGAAGCATCAAATTATCAAAATTAATTTATGGCTGAAGAAGGGACCAGTACTAGAGGCCCCGAAACATGTACCATACAATAGCAAGTTTATAACTTGTTGTAAATAAATGTATTGACTAGGCGGAACAGTTTCTCCTTTGTTATGTAGTGAATTTGTCAATACGGAAAATGAACTTCTTTCAGAGCACAATTTACCACAAAGCTGGCGGGCAGCCTTACTCAAGGTCTTATACAGTATAAAGGGAAAGGAAATCATGGAGACCCGAACAACTATAGAGGAATAGCAATTGAAGACATAGCTATGAAAGTACTAACGAATATTGTGACTAGAAGAATTTATAAATTGGCAGAGCCTCACATCCCCGAACAGCAGTGTGGGTTCAAGAAAGCAGTATCCACGTTAGATGCAGTAGGAGCACTATTAGAAGATACCCAAACAGCACTTAGGGGAGCAGGAAGGAAATACTACACTGTGTTTATTGACTTTCAAAATGCTTTCGATTCTATAAATAGACAAATTCTGATACAAAAGATAGAACGGATGATAGGTGAGAATAAGCACCTGAAGGCAATCATCACGGACATCCTGAAGGAGAATGAGTTTATTACAACAGACTCCATAGACTAATCTAGACCAGTGAAACAAATGAGAGGAGTATTGCAGGGCGACTCACTCAGTCCAATTATCCTCAATATATACACAACAGATATAATTGAAGTCACTGATAAAGACACGAATATGCATATGTACGCTGATGATATTGCAATTGGCTCTCCAGACAAAGAAAAAAATACAGGAGGCAGTTAACAAAATATCTCATTGGGCGAGGAAGAACCAGCTAAACATAAATAGGACAAAAACTGTTCAGATGGTATTCCGAAACAGTGGAAAATAAACTGGTTATAAATAGTAATTAAAAAGCCCTGTGGCACCACAGCCCATGAAGGGCCTAGGACAACCAAGCGACTGCTACCCAGCCATTTGGACTGCAGAGTGCAGGGCGACACGTGGTCGGGTTCTCTCGCCCGTTATCTGGGTCTTCGTGACTGGGGCACTGCTTCACTCTCAGATAGCTAATCAATTGTCCTCATGAGGCTGAGTGCACCCTGTTGCAGCCCTTGCGTCAGTTTCTAAAATCCCCAATGGAGCCAGTAATCGAACCTGGGTCCTCTGGGTTAGAGGCAGGCGTGCTACCCCAACACCATGGAGCTGGCAAACAGTAACAAAACAGAAGTCATTAATTCTAACTTGCATATATCAGCTTTGGAGGTCAATGAGAACACTCCACTAAATCTTTCGGGAATTCATTTGGACTGTAAATTGAACTGGGTTGTTCATACTCTACATCAGCTCAAGAGATTGTCCCAAGTGGTATTCTTCTTAGGCAAACTAGTGCAAAATGCACAACCCCATCTGTGGTCTGGGCAGGGTGTACCAAGTGCCCACTAATAAGCCTGACTTGGAGCAACTAAGCCAAACACCAAAACAGACAGGGCGATAATCAAGAAAATTTGCTGGAGTTTAAACACTTGCCCTTGAAAGCTATCTGACTTCTGTGTACTATCAATCACATCTACTGTATGGAATAGTACTGTGGGGCAATTTTTCAAGGGATAAATATGTACTTAAATGACAAAAAAAATGCAGAGAAATATTTAAAAGGCATATCAGATAGGGAATCAATCAAGCCTATATTCTCTAAACTGGAAATTATGACTTACCTCAATATACAGAATGTCATCTATAAATTAAAAGAAAATCTTGGTAATTACAAAATCAATTATAGGCCTACCTACTTTTTTAAGAGAAGAAATCTGAAGTTTGTTTGATAGTATAGCAAGAACAGTTTGATGAGGATAATGATAATTGTTGTTTTAAGGGGCCTAACATCGGTAAAACTTGACGAGAGCTATATTTTTGGAGAAAGATATTATTAATTCTGAATGAGAGTGGAACGCAGCTTATACACTTGCAGCAGCCATGAATGTAACTTTTACATACCATGTGTCCTTGTTTCATCTTCTGGGCAATATTACGTATTAAAATTAGAAACCCTGGTCACTACTGAACCTCATATACCTAGGTAATATGTGCTAAAGTATGTAAATATGTGTTTTTATTTATTGCTCTTTTAAAAACTGCCTGCTATGTTCTGACAGCGCTTGCATCTCGTTCAACTGTCAACAAGGCACACTCTAGTGGCATTCACCGAGCCGCACACATTGTTGCCAACATGCGAGATACAAAATCACTGTTCATAAAAAGAAGTGGGATACAAAATCACAATTCATGTATTATAGAGAATGTTATCGCGCGTCTACGTTCATTCAGTGCTACCAAATTCTTCAAGTACTGAAATTAGTTAGTTATTGTTAATTTAAGGGGCGGAACTATGAGGTCATCTGCCCCTGTACTGAAATTTAAAAAAATACCGAAATTAATAGTTGAGGAATAATCTGGAGATGATTTAGTAATAAATGTTTATTCCTCTGCTGTCTGTAACCCACCCAGCCATCCCAAATATGATCATAACTTATATAGATGAAATTCCAGCTGGCTCAGCCATTTTTGGCAACATATACAGTATTGCCAACCCCACGCATTCAGTACTATGTGAAAGTGTGCCAATTTTCATTGAAATGGTGAATACTGTTCTACATACAGTACAAAACAAACATAACCTGGGGCTTACACCCCAGACCCTCTTGCTTGTAGTGCAATCAGTAATTTTCGTCCAGTCATCTAACCAAGTATTTTGTCAAGATTAATTGGAGGATTATCCAATTCACAAGGTCCGTATTGACGTGTACAATAACGATTCTAATGGGTTGAGGGGGTCTCCGCCCAATCAATACAATTTATTATTGGCAATTAACAATTTATTGCCTCTGGGGACATGTTTCGGGCCTCATGGGCCCTTCTTCAGCCGCAAAGATTATGTACATATTCACATCCATCATATTAATTAGACACAAATCATGAATATTTTGAGAAAAACATTAAAAGTAACACTCTAAAAGCTAATTCTAAAATATCATCTTAACCATATTATAAAAAACAAAAACAAGTACAGCTAGAAGTGACACATGCGGTCTTAGTGACCTTCTTAATGTTTTGATCTGGTATGATGCCCTATTCAAAGTGCTATTAAAATATTTATTTAAAATGTTTAAAAATATTTGGAGATAATTAGAAGATGACCAATGGGCTTATTGGCTCTCCATTGTAATTCGGCGTCCTATTTTTCAGCCAATCTTCATGTTTTGGCTTGAGAGTATATTTTGAACCAAAGCTGGACCGTTGTCTTTCCGGCCTTTTTCTTTAATGCTGGATTTGGTAGAGACATTACAACCTTGTGATGAAACGTCAATCGGAACCTATGAAGGGGTGAACCAGCCAAACTGTCCAAACTATAAAGAGATAATAATGGGTCTTAGAAATAATGAATGCGTCAGAAAAACGAGGGATAAAACGAAAATGTTTAGTGATAACTTACTAAGCTCGAATTGAAGGTATTGAAGGTGAAGGTTTGAACATGTAAATGAGATCAAACATAGAAAATTTTCGGCCATGGGGAACCATATGAAAGACGCTAACCACACCTTCACAAACATTAAGAAAGATTTAGAAATTATCCACTACGTCAGGAAAGGGCCTATTATGAATATATTGGAGCAAATTGAAATAGATAACGCACAGCGCACCAATCAGATGCATAATCTAAACGAAATCAATTTCGATGCTAACATACTTTTTGAAAATATTTATAAATTTTTTCCGTCGCCACAACAATCATAGCAGTCAAAACACAAACATAATTATTGAAGCTCAGATCCGTTCGTCAGCTTCCTTGTTTATCTCTCCTCCCCACGTAAAGGCCCCCCCCCCCCCCCCCCCCACACACATAGCCTGCCAATTAGGCCACAAACCTAAGACATACTCCGCTTTGCAACAAGTCAATCATTACCCCCACACACATCTCCTCCCTCCCCTCCTTCCAGTTCCTGACCTGCTACAAGGTCGGGCCAGCTCAGTTCACACAGCAACGTGCCGTCAGACACAGCACGCTCTGAACCTCCAAACAGCTTAAGTAAAGGTAAGCAATACGGCGCCTGAGTCATCCTCTCACATGTTCATACGTGTAGGCGACTATAATGTTACTTCTTTTTCTTCCCATTACAGCCTCCAGGTAGGAAGGCTGACAGTCAGTTATACCTTCATTTCGAGCTTAGTAAGTTATCACTATACATTTTCGATCTATCCCTCGTTTTTCTGAAGCATTCATTTTTTCTAAGACCCATTATTATCTCTTTATAGTTTGGACAGTTTGGCTGGTTCACCCCTTCATAGGTTCCGATTGACGTTTCATCACAAGGTTGTAATGTGTCTACCAAATCCAGCATTAAAGAAAAAGGCCGGAAAGACAACGGTCCAGCTTTGGTTCAAAATATACTCTCAAGCCAAAACATGAAGATTGGCTGAAAAATAGGACGCCGAATTACAATGGAGAGCCAATAAGCCCATTGGTCATCTTCTAATTATCTCCAAATATTTTTAAACATTTTAAATAAATATTTTAATAGCACTTTGAATAGGGCATCAAACCAGATCAAAACATTAAGAAGGTCACTAAGACCACATGTGTCACTTCTAGCTGTACTTGTTTTTGTTTTTTATAATATGGTTAAGATGATATTTTAGAATTAGCTTTTAGAGTGTTACTTTTAATGTTTTTCTCAAAATATTCATGATTTGTGTCTAATTAATATGATGGATGTGAATATGTACATAATCTTTGCGGCTGAAGAAGGGCCCATGAGGCCCGAAACATGTCCCCTGAGGCAATAAATTGTTAATTGCCAATAATAAATTGTATTGATTGGGCAGAGACCCCCCTCAACCCATTAGAATCGCAAGTATTTTGTATCGGACATGTTGGCAATGGTGATAGGACGTGATATGATGTCAATGTGTCATGGCTGCAGTCGTTGAATGATCAAGAAGTAAAGATATTTACGAAATAAAACAAATACTTTCTGGTGCAGCACTGACAATTCAATTTCTAATCTATTTCTAGTAACTCCCAGAAAGGTATGTGAATGATAATTCGTATATTTTCAATAATCTGCTATGTCAAAGTTGAAAAGCCAAAAATAGCTGTAGTCTAGCTTTAAGACTTACATCAAACTAGAAGGAAAGTGCAATAAAAGGAATAAGGAATGAGATAGATAACAGGAAAAAGAAATCCACTAGTAAGTGATTGGAAAAAGGAAAAAACAGATCCCGCTCAGGAAATCCTTGGGTTCGTTTAAAGTTTAAACGTGGTCAACAGAACCTGGACCGGAACAAATCAAAGTTACGCAATGCCCTGAACAGACGGGCTGGTCAGGGGCAGATGACCTCGTAGTTCTGTCCCTTAAAGCAACAATAACTAACAAGACTGGATGGTCATGGTTTTAATCATAAACTTTGTATGAAATCAAGATTCCACGAGCCAGAAGATAACTGTAAAAGTAAATTGTGAACGATACCACTTCTCAGTCTGTACTGAACGTACAAAATCCCTAATGGAATAGAGCAAGGAGCAGTAATTCATTACTCTAGTAGATAGAAAACCTGGTTGACAATCGTGTTCAAGTCGTTTTGTTTATTTATGTATGGTTATTTGGCTGCAATAGAGTAAATTATTTTTTACCACATATTCATGGTGGCTGACACTGTGTTCCCGCTCGTATATTCCGCTCATGCAACATAAATATCTCAGATCTCCACAGAAAATTGTTTTGTGTTAGTATCTTCTTATTTCATCTGCGAGAGAGTGGAAGTTCTTAGCGCATGCACATTGTCAAAGGTACGGACGTAGTCTAAATCCTGCTGTTAGCACTGCAAGCATTTATAAACTTGCAAGATTTACACTTCCTTGCATCAGACGTCATCATGGCTTTTACATACCTTGTTTCATCTTCTGGGGGACATAACCTATTCAAATTAGTAGTAACCTTGGTCACTATTGCACCTGAAATATGTGCTAAATTATGTAATGTTCAGTTATTGAGTTTTTAAGGGGCGTGACAGTGAGGTAATAAGCCCTGTAAATATGTTTTATTTATTGCTCTTCTAACAACGGCAGCAATGCTTCGACAGCACTTGAATCTCAATCAACTGTCAAAAAGACGCAATCAACGGAACACTCCGAGGCGCACACATAGTTGCCAACATGTTAAAAGATTTTGGTGCGTGACAATTAAAAGATTATTAGTGCGTGACAAAAACCAGGGATGTATATATAGCTAACGTGGCCTGCAAGCTAAAACCATTGGATTGGACAAAACGAAGGTTAGAAAGGTCGGGTTGAGGTGCGGCCAAGGCCGGGGCAAGTTAGCGGGGCACCGTTGCCAAAAAAAGCCTTTATCTCTGGAAGAGTTAGGCTGTAACCAGTCAAAACGGTAGCGCTGAATGAAGGGAACGCACGATAAAATTCTCTACAGTACAGGAATTAGCCAAAATACCTTATGAAACGATGAGCCTCAATAACTGAGCCATCCCAAGGAGGATCACGACTTATATAGCCAAAATTACAGCGTTGGCCGCCATTAGCCCAAATCAACCATCATCGGTAGCGGTAGTGAGTATTCGGGTCTCTTCGTTAGCCTCAATGGTCCGCTAGCGTGTCATCAAATCAATACTGACAACCTCGCCCTTACGGTACTATGTAATTCGAAGAAGCGCCCAGTTCAGTCTCTCGTGCGCAGCACTCAATTCATCCCGCTCTAATAAAATTAAGCTAGTGTGTGCAATATTTTGCTCCTCTGAAAACGATTTTTTTTCCCCCGACTGAAATGAGTGTTGTTTTTTTTTCTTTAACAGTGAAACTTATTTACCTGTTCTGCGATTAATGCGTGCAATATTTTTCTTTTCTGTGATGAATATGTTTTTTTTTCTTTCCACAGCTGAAATGAGCGCTTTTTATATTATCTGCTCTGTATTTACTATGCAGTATATCGCTCAGCTGTAATAATATTTATTTTTTTCCCGCACAACTGTGGTTTTGACAATGGTTACAGCCTAACGTGCCTAGATGAATGGTTTTGTGTCAACTGTGCCCCACTAGCTGCGCGCGGCCAAGGGCCGCACCTACCCCCGACCTTCTAACCTTCGTTTTGTCCAATCCATTGGTTTTTGGCAATGGTTAGAGCCTAACGCGCCCAGGTCAATGAGTTTTAACAACTGTTACAAACGCGTCCCAATGAATAATTTTGTTGATCAACAGTGAATTCGTATCTCACATGTTGGCAACAATGTGGGGTGCCTCGGTGCGTGCCGCTAGAGTGTACCTTGTTGACAGTTGAACGAGGATGAAAGCACTGTCGAAACATGGCTGCCGTTTCTAAAATAGCAAGAAATAAAAACACATATTTACGAACTTAAGCACATGTGAGGTTCAGTAGTGACCACGGTTCGTAATTTCAATACGTAATATCACCCAGAAGATGAAACAAGGACACAAGGTACGTAAAAGTCACTTTCATGTCTGCTGCAAGTGTATAATCTGCGTTCCACTTACGTTCATAATTAATGTCAAAACCACAGTGGTTTCGAAAGCATACACAGCGGAGCAAAATACTGCATACATTAACTACAAAGCAGATAGCCTACAGCGCACTATCAAATGAACTAGGCACTACTTTGTTTTACAGAGTAGTACAGTAAGCACGGGGTTGACAATGCTGTCTTTGACTCATAATGGCAGACACAGCCGGACTTTTACCTACATAAGTCGTGATCTAAAATGTGGAAGAAGGGTAGGTTATGGTCAGCGGAGGAGTAAACATTTATTGCTACATCATTTCCTAAGATATTGATTTACAACTTCATGATATGTATATTTTGGCCATCGGCTGCTTTCATTAAATTAATTTCCTAAGATATTTTAGGCTAAGTGCTATAGAAAATTTTATAGTTCGTTCGTATCTCATTCAGTGTTACTCAAGATTTTGGTCACCTTGCTAGGTAACTTTATCAAAGTTGCAGTAAGTTACCCATCAAAATATATTCCAAATGGAGAAACATGTTAATAAACATAACATCCTTTCTTATGCAATCACATACCTGTAGCATATCATCAATCATGATGAGGATGTACTGAATAGTTTGATCCTTTGATACATGACCCAAGAGGTTTAGAAATGTCTTGGCACACTGACTTCGATTTTCCCGGAGTAGAGCTTCACGAGTTGCAGAATCTGCTTTGTCAAAAGCAACAATAAAATTGTAATCTTCTTGAGAGATCATCAACGATCTGAAAGAAGTCAAATGGTAGCTCTTATAAACATTAAAAACAAGTATCCGATTGTATAGGCTAAAGCTTAAGAAGTTTCACTTACTGAAAATAGGAATGCCAGGTGACATGCTGTGTCCGAATCTCAGTAGCTTGCTGCTGAAGAACACTAGTAGCAGCTAACATATCTGAAAGCCGAAGTTCATTTGGCCCATGAAATGGAGAGAACCTCCAATTATTTATTGACTAAGTGACCTCACACTGGCTCCACTAGTAATGACAAACCACCACATTAGGCACGAATTTAACTAATGCAATACAGCCGTTTACCTTGCGTGAAACTAATAAATCGTTATGTTTGGAATGTTCAATTATTGTCATTCATTATTGGTATTCATAGTGATATAACCTACTTAACGATGTAGAAATCTGTTCTTACCTATTTTCTCATCCGGCAACGAAATCATTGCTTTAAGGGACGTGTCTGCCATTTTTCCACCTTTTACTTGAGGGCGCTTGACCATATACCTAAACAAAATATCAGATACAATATTTTTACCAATTTAATTTACCAACTATAGGTTAATAAGTACACTCCCAACTTCTGATCAGCGATCTTGCAGAGGGATCTTGTGATTTGGTGCCTGTGGCCAACAATAAATAAACAAAATTACCTACCAACAACACTACTGCGTATATAATTGTATAATTAGCAATAATCTTTAACAACACTTACTACGAAATCTTACACACACTATATATTGCAGATTATTTGTGAAGGAGCTAAATTATCGACCTTTATCGCACTCTGAATACTACGTAAAATAAAATAATTTTAAAGTTGAGCTGTTGTCTACTCTGACCACTGCCTTGCAAAGAATATGCTGCCTTGAACACAAACGACGATGCTTCTCACAGAATACTATTGCAAGCCACGGACGACTCTGGCACGGTCTACTCTAGACAAGTCGGAGGGCTGAGACTTGGCAACATGTTTATCAGTCATACCCTTGTCAGGCGGGTACACGAGGGAACGTTCAGTCTGGCAGGTGTTCTTGTTTATCTCATAGGGATATTTCCTTCTATATTTTGTTTTTACGCTTTGTACGTTTATACGCTTTATAGTAGCGTTTATACTACCCTTCCAGATGAGTTTTTTTTTTACTGTAATCCCTAATCGAGAACACACTAATGAGTGTGCTTTGCATCTGGCAAACATGGTATTTTTAAATGCCTACGGTACATGGAATTATCACATATCGTACTTCATGTTTTAAACTTTGATTTTCCTGGAATGTTTCGGCACCGTAACAATGCCAGATACATGATGTATCCCCAACTGTAAAGGCTAGTCCACACCAAAGTTAATGAACAATGTTCATGAACAATGTTAATGAACAATGTTAATGAAAACATTTCTCAACATGTTTACTAAACATTTGTTAACAAACTTCTTCAACATTATGTCCACACCAAATAAACTTTTGTTAACAAACATCTTCAACATTAAATAAACTGTTTGTGAGGTTATAATGGATAGGGTCAGGAAGAAGAAAGTACTTACAGCTGCATATTTCATTATTTTAGTGAGTACAAAATTAGAGAAAAGCGCAGACGCAAGGTGTGACAAAGAAAAATATTGGAAAGGCGTTTAGAATTAAGTTAATTAATATTCTCATGTGCTTCCTGGTATTTCATAATTCCGCGCAATATACGAGTCGCTTGCGATTCGATAGTCGATTTTTAGAGAAGTAAAAGAGCATCGTATTCCCAAGACCGACTACAATAAATCAGACCATAATGCCACTATCGAAATCGTAGAAAATGGCGATAATCGTAGGGGATTGTTTACATTTGGTCAACCAACATTTAAGTGGGTCTGCTGCGAGAATTTCGTTCAAATGTCGCATATTTCAAGTGATTTCGAGCTGTTATATATTGTAATAGTGTACCTTAAGTAGTGAAGTGCACTGTGAATAATTATAAATGCCGAAGATACGTAATGTGAGAAGCATTGGCTGTTTATTGTCATTACTGTGTACCTGCCTGTAAATTTAATACTGCTGAAGATACTTCAACTTTTAAATTTCCTAAAGACAAATCTTTGAAAGAGAAGTGGATGAGAAATATTCACCGGGATCATTTTCGAAGTTAAAACAGTTGTATTTGTTAACTTAAACATTTCGAACCTAAATTTGTGGTTATGAAAATTGGCATACTAACCCCTGATACCATTTCGACAATTTTCCCAAATCAACCGTCCTACACAACTCCTGTTTGTTAAAGTAGATGATGGTAGTTTTAATGACATACCAGCAGTGTCAGTGTCTTCTAAAGTGTCAAGTTCTTTAAGTGTAAATATATTCTATAAGAATCATGAATCAATAATCTTTGTGTGCTTGTGGAAAAAATTCAAGTGGGTACTGTAATCTGATGGAAGCAGTGATTTTAAATGCAACAGGTATGTAAATAGAATTATGCTCCTGTTAGTATCATAAGCTAGGGGGCCTGGGGAGTTATCCCCAAATTAGGTTTGTTTTTGTATATACATTTATGTCTGTTACTAGGTTAGGTAGGCCTACTGCCTGGCCGAAAATTACTGTTAGTAGGCTACCACAAGCAAGGGGGACTGGGGCGTTAGTTGCTGGTTAGGTTTGTTTTTGTATTAAAAACATTAATAAGATAGAATGTATGTCCGTTGGAATTCTATACACATCGAATTTGAAGAATGACAAGTTCATAATACAGTAAATTTTCATTTTAAAGAGTTTGTAACATCAATTGTGTGTTATTGGCAAATGCTATTTGAAATAAAGTACTAATGAGAGTACTTATGCGCCATCTGTTGGAGTTAGTTCAGGATGTCCCGATACAGATAGAAGCGAGTGCGATCTCACAGCTCTCTACGCTCAAAACAAACAACCTACGGCCGTGTTTACCTATACATAGGGTTGGCAATATCTTATTTGTCAAATAAGCCACGCCCACTGGCCGACACAACTGAAATTTCACTATATAGCCCTAAGTCGTGTTATAAATTGGGATGGTGGGTGGGTTATAGACAGCGGAGGAGACTACATCTATTAGCAGATCACTGTTGTTAAAAAAAGGCAGTCATCGGAACGCGTTAGGCTATAACCATTGTCAAAAACCATTGTTCTGGATGCGTTAAGCTGTAACCATTGTAAAAAACCATTGGATTGGACAAATCGAAGGCTGCGGCTTTGATTGTGCGCAGCTATCGGGGCAGATTGATACAAAACCATTGATCTGGACGTGTTAGGCTGTAACCATTGGATTGGACAAAACGTAGGTTAGAATGGTCGAGTGTTGGTGCGGCTAGTACCGTAATGGTGAGGTTGGCAGTACTGTTCTGACGATGGTTGATGTGAATAATGGCATCCACAGCTGGAAATTCACCTATAGCCTATAATAATAAGGGGTTTATTGCAGCCAATGCCCATGCATATAATGAATAAAATCTAAAATCATACAGTAAACTAATTGTTATTCCCTAGGAATATCAAAGATTCATGTCTTAATGTGCAGAATATGGCATGGTATCTTCGGTTGAACTATACCTTCCGATACACCGGTATCTGGGGAATATTTAGGGAGATCAGTGACGTCACCGTGATCTCACGTTTGACGTATACGAACAAAAGGATGACGTACATATGTACGACGAGATACAAGTAAAAGAGGTACTTTTGAACATTTAGGCGAATGGTAAACTAAACTGAACTTACGCCGAAATACATATTTCAAAATATCATAGTAATTTGATACTTAAAATGGCTAGGAATATATGCCAACATTAAATATTATATTGCAGCCTGATTGTTCATCATTTTATCCTTCGATCAAAGGCAGCATACACAATAACTAAGTTATAGGCCTACTGGCAAAAAATACAAGTCGTACATACATTAAAATAAAATAAAAATAAGGTTAGGCTGGTAATGACTAACAATAAAGAAGAAAAAGTATGTTAATTGGTATTCAACATTCATATGTGTGTGAATATGCATAAGCCTATAACTAAACAATTAAATAGATGCTTGGTGAACAAAAATACATAGCCTGCTTTATTTATACAAAACAACCACATGTTCAATATTCTTCAAAGCAATGGGGCATGGTGGCGCAGTGGTCAAGCTATTCACCTCTCACCAAGGTGGACCAGGTTTGATTCACGGTCATTGCAAGTGAGATTTTGGAAGTGAAATGCCATGTCCTGTGGTTCGGATTCCACGTAAAATGGAGGTCCCTTGGCTCATGATCACAAGATTAACGGTCACGTAAAAACTACAAGCTTCTTTTTCTTCAAAGCAGGTCGAAACTTCGACCTCACATAAGTCATACAGCAAACGAACAGGTCCTGCAGGGAAGATCCCTTAAGCCGAATTATTTTTATCGTCTCCAAGACTGACATCATAAAAGTATACTGGAAAATGTGAAATTTTATGCCTATGCTGATGAAGAAAGTAACAGTAAATATTAGGCTACTTGTCGTTCAATAACTCTCGGTCTTTTCTTGGGTGGCTGAAGCCGATGCTGTGGGAAATTGCAATTTGCAGGTACCGCTTCATCTTTAAGCAGTGGTTTGTTTCTATTTGAATGAAACAAGTAGCATGTTTATAAAAGTTTTCACAGCTATAACCCATTTCTTTAATAGGCCTACATCTGGGCGTTTCCATGGAAATCTGTAATATAAGCTAGACGTAGGTTATAATTCTGTGACTAACTTAATAACTTATAACCTACAATAGGGCCTACGTGTATTTGTCATACGTGCTATTTAGGCCTATGTCAAAATTTGATGTAAGACATATCCATAAACGCAGAATAGGCTACTTCGAAATAAAGTAGACCGTAAACCTACCGTATTATTGGAAAGTACCATACATATAACGTTGCACAGAGGTACGTACGTTCAAATATATGAAAAGAATCACGACATATCAGCTGACATGCAACCTAGAGTTAAATGGTATGACAGTTTTTGGTGCGACTAGTTACGCCTGGCAGTGCACCAGGAAGCAGTTTTCAGCGAGGGTTACCATGGGAGGAGTTGTTCCAATAGTACCGACAGTTCAATGGTCTCAGCTCGCACCCCCCCCCCACCTCTTCCAATCGTCAAAAATCATAGTGTCCGTGGCGCAAAAATCCTACCAATGTTCTTTGGCTCTAGTGTGTCCATGAGTTTTACATATCCTGGAGTAGAAGGTAGCAGCATTTGAAGTCTGAGTTCTTCTACATTATAAACCTCGCGAGTCACCTCTTACACCGGTCTTGAAGGTGTATACTTTGATAAACCCAAGGCCTTCTTTATGTAAGTCGCCTTCATTTTCTCCATATTGTTCCAAATACTTCATATTTAAATGTGTCCAAATGCTCTCCAGTCCATAAGTCACAATACGGGTAACATTTAACCGCAAAAGTTTTAAGGCTGTTTTTATAGATAGCTTAGTCAAATGTTTTATGTCGTTGAAGGCTTTGGTAGTGACGCTGGGTCTATCCTTGATTTGCAGTGTGAAAACATTGTCAGTTGACTAATGTAGGACCTAAGTAGGACTACTTGTAATGTGGTACACCCTCAAGCGGTTTTCCTGCAATGTGGAAAATTGCTGGCTTTCCCCCTTTCCTAAAGGTCATAGATTTAGTCTTGTTTCTGTTTAACCTAAGGTCATTGTGTAACACCCATAATTCAAAGGGGTCGAGAGCAGATTGCAATTCGACCTGTGAACTTGAAGCGAGTACCATGTCATCTGCGTATATAAATGAGATTACCCGCTCTGATAATATATCTGTGATATTATCTGCCATAGCAGTGATAAATAACACGAGGGCTTAATGGGTCTCCTTGTAGCAGCATGCCTGTAGTCTGCTCAATTGGGCTTGATGTTGTAATGCCATCGTTAATGACTATATTGTTAGAGCCTAAAATACTTTTGACAAGATGTTTAGTGTAGCTGTTACCTCTCAATAGTCTGTCTAGTTTTTCCAATATTTTCTTCCTGCTAATCGAGTCAAAAGCTTTAGAGAAGTCAATGAATATGGATTGTAACTTTCCCTTCGGTACTGACAGGGTAGACGCAATCTCAGTTTGAAGACTTCGAATTGCCTGGATTGTGCATCTTTCTCTCCTAAAGCCAAATTGTGAGTCACAATGCTATTTGGGATGGCTGGGTGGGTCACATACAGCGGAGGAGGAAGCATCTTTTAAAACATCATTCCCTGATTTATTTCTCGTTGTTTGATAAGGTATTTTGGCTAATTAATGTACTATAGAGAATATTATCACTCGTTCTACTTTCGTTCAGTGGTACCATTCTGTTTTAGACCACCTCGTTGTGTAGTGCCTAGCATTCTTGGCTGTCGTCCCGGAGGTCCGGGTTTGATTCTCCGGCTCTGCCAAGAAATTTAATTCTCATGTGAGGGCTGGGATGGGGTGCACTCAGCCTCATGAAGCAACTTAGTAGAGGAGGGTTCAATTCCCACCTCAGTCTTTCTGGAAGTGGTTTTCCATGGTTTCCCCACTTCTAATCCAGGCGAATGCCAGGATGGTTCCTAACTTAAGGCCATGGCCGCTTCCTTCCCACTACAATACCCAATTTACAAACACACTAGTTCAGCCATAACAATAACACAGGTTATCACACAAATTCCACACACAAATACATGGGGCTACAAGACCACGATGTCGTAGCCCCTAATATAAGCAACAACCATTTATATTTGCATTTTATATTTGCCTAGGCCCTTCATGGGCTGTATAGTGTCAGGGGTTGACTTTGTTGTTGGTTGACTATTCTTGTAGTTCCATTTAGAAATATTTGCATTTTTTAACATAATGTCTTACCTCTGCTTTATTTATGTCTGTATTTTTAGCTACTGTCTGTTCTCGTTGCTTGTAGCGAAATACGTCAGGGTTTTATATTGAATTTGTGCCTTATTACATAAAAACCTGTAATTTCTGGCGGAATTTAATCAAATATGCGAATGTTTGTCTTCGAATTTGCCGCTATTTCGATGGCGCCATGCCCGCCAGTTGCTACAGCTGTTCCCCTACGATTTCCGCCATCTTGGTTTTGATGTTACGGTCTGAGATATTGTAGTCGGTCTTGGTATTCCGTGCTACGAATTTACAACCTCAATTGCGTCTTTGCGCATGCGCGAACCAAAATGTTAACGAAAACACGAAATGCTAATGAAAAGTTTCATTCACAAAAGTTAAAGAGATTTTGTTCATGAACATGCTCGAAAAGTTAATGAACACGCAATTTTGTTTATGAACAGTCAAAAATGTTCATGAATATTGTTCATGAACAGTGTTCATTAACAAAGTTAACGAAAACATCTTGGTGTGGACGTACCTTAATGCAAATTAACCGAGTAAAGGTACATATAATAAGCAATATAAATAGTGATATTAGTGATCATAATATTCTTGTAACTGAGATTTTCTGGTCAAACTACTATCCAGGCAAAAGCCCAATCTCGAACATGACATTTAAATACGCCCCCAACAAGCAAAGGTCTAGTTCAAAAAACGTGAATAAAAATTACCGGTACATGAACAAAAACAAATTCTCTAATGATCTCAATCTAATAGACTGCTTAGATGATCTAAACGAAACTTACATCGCCATGAAACACAAAATCTTGACACAGACACCCAACAAAGAAAACACTGACTCACCTTTGAGGGAAATACACCAGAACCACAATAACCCATGGATAACAACAGAATTAATTCAACTAATAAAACAAAGGGACCTACTACATGCTAAACTTAAAACTAGCATTCACAGAAACAATAACCTCTTAAAGGAAGAGCACATAATATGTAGGAACAAAGTGACAGCTTTAAAACGGAAACTGAAATCCTCATACTATGAACACAAATTAACATTGAATGCCAATAGCATAAAAGATACTTGGAAAGTAATCAATGAAATGATCTACAACCGAACAACTGAAAACAAAGATGGTCCCAGTGAGATAATAATTGACGGTAAATCTTTCACAGGAAAAGAAAATATTTGCAATGCTCTAAACACTCACTTTATAAACATAGCACACAAATTAGCCATAAACATCCCCCCAGGGAAGAACGTTAATGAAATTAATGTCAACATAGATTCCATATTTATGACCCCGACTAATGAGATGGAAATTCGCAATATTATATTAAGCCTTAAAATGAAAAGTAGCCAAGACAAAGACGGTATGTCATTGAAATTGTTAAAAAACTCCATTGACATGCTAAGTAGCCCACTAACTACTTTAATAAATGTATCGTTAGAGACTGGTCTGGTGCCTGATGATCTAAAAATAGCACGAGGCATACCAGTCTATAAAGGAGGTGACAAAAGCAATCCGGACAATTACAGGCCCATTTCCATCCTCCCACCCATATCCAAGGTACTCGAAACAGTAGTAAAAAACAGAATTGTTAATTTCTTAAATAAAAATGATTACTTCTACAAAGGGCAATATGGATTCCGAGAAAACTCAAGCACAGAAATAGCCACAATTGATATTATCTCTAACTTGCAGGATGTCTTAGACAATAAGATGACAGCGAGTGGCCTTTTCATAGACCTGAGAAAGGCGTTTGATACTGTTGACCATGAAATTCTCTTAGGGAAACTTGATAAAGCAGGTATCCGAGGAGTAGCTTGGACATGGTTTAAAAATTACCTATCTAATCGTAAGCAGTATATTGAAATAAATGGCTACAGAAGTGAGGAAGTTAATATTACCCACGGTGTGCCCCAAGGATCAATACTGGGTCCTTCCCTCTTCTTAGTATATATTAATGACATAGCAACACTCCGTTTTCATGGTAATATAACGTTGTTTGCAGATGACTTAAGCATCTTTTACAATGCGTACACCACCAACACGCTGATTACACACATGCAGGAGGACATGAATACCATACTTGGCTGGACCCAGTCAAATAAATTAACAATAAATGAAGATAAAACAAATTATTTAATAATATCAAAGCGTAGAACAAAGTTAGACATCACTCAGAATATAATGCTGAATGGAAAAGCAGTTAAAAGGGTCTCATCTGTCAAATACCTAGGCTTAATAATAGATGAAAATCTCTCCTGGCAAAAGCACATTGATGCATTAGTAAAAAAAATATCACCTGCCGCTGGGATGATAAAAAAATTGAGCTACTATATCCCAAAATATCTACTCAGGAAAGTGTATTTTTCCTTAATCCATAGCCACTTACAATATTTGAATACAATTTGGATAAAATGCTCAAATTACCTAAAAAAGGAAATTGAGGTAATTCAGAATAGAGCCATAAGAAATATTTATAACTACCCTTTTTTAACACCAACCAAACACCTTTATATTACGAGTAAAATTCAACCAGTAGCCCTAAATGCAGAAATCAAATCAAATGTCCTAATATACCAAATCCTACACAACAGAATACACACAAATTTAAACTTCACTAAACAATCTGATTTACACGCTTACAAAACTAGACATGCAGATGACATAACACTTTTCCATATCAATTCCAAACAATATGGCAGTAATAGCATTAAGTATAGTGCCTTTGTAAAATTCAATGGACTACCAGAACATATAAAAATTGCACCTAGCCTACCAATCTTTAAAAGGAGGCTAAAACAGTTTATGTGGAATGATTATAAAATGTCAGTTTGAAGAAATTTCATAATCTGAGAAGACAAAAGAAGAACATATTGTGTACAAAAACTTATGAAAGCTACAAAATGTTGTCTATATTTTCATACTGAAAACTTTGTAAACTAGACATTGTATTGTAATTTGTCGCCAACAAGATAAAACTGTACAATTCCTTTCTATATGAGTCCTTGACTCGTTAAGGGATTAATAAAATGCATTATTATTAACATTGTTCATTAACTTTGGTGTGGACTAGCCTTTAGGGAGGCTACACACCAGTGTTTAGGTTCCCAAGTGACGAAAATCTGCGCCAGGCCTGGATTAGGGAACCTTCAAAATGGTTCGTAGATTGCATAAATTAGTCAATTAAGTGAAAAAATACTTTCAGTTATTGCCACTGTATTGCTAAACAATTATTCACAGGCAAGGAATGATGCTGTTGATGTCAGCAAACTTGGTTATGGGAAGAGAAAGTTGCAGCACTTTAGGAAGGAAACAGAAGTTATCTGATACTGTTATGGAATACCAGCAGCAACATACTATTTCTACAATGGTAGTAAATTATCTACATACATTTGCGGCGGAATGGGGGGTTCATAGGCCTACAGTGCGAAGATGTTATGGGAGATAGCCTACATTTTTGCATCACATAACCCTCAATTGCATCTACTTACTCATTATTATTATTATTATAACGCCGCCAATTGTTTTATTACCATATTTCAGAGTAGTAAAATACGAAAAGAAACCAACATAATTTTGCTAAACACTTTTATGTTGGTAAATTATTTCCGTGTCACTCATGCCTAATATCAGCTGCTTGGCTCTTTAACAACTTTTCACGATCATATGCACGTTATTCATTTATTTCCGATTGTAACACTGGTCATATGTAAATAAAACCAACAGATGTTTTGCTAAACATGTACATTATGTTTGTCCAATATTAATTCCGTCGTTTTTGTCGCCTCCCTTGCTAGAAAACAGCTGTTTCAGTTCAAGCGCTCGTGACGAAGTATGACTGACAATAGCCGTAGCTACAGTGTTGTCAGGTTGAACCTTCCGACCTTTCTAGAGTCGACCGTGACTCTGGTAGTTTTACGCTCGGCAACACCGCCCGCCTGTCTTATATGAGGCATCCCAATCCAAAATTCGCTTGACGTCCGAAACGGGGGAGGAGCTTACGGTCAGCTGTTTGCAATATGGCGGCGATATAGTGACGTTAAGTAATTGGGTGTGCGTTTGTTATGGCTTCAAATTTATGATGGCAAAATACTACATATTTCCTTTCATTGATAGAAATATTTTTATAATCAATTTAAATGCAGTGCCTAATTACTACCAGTTAAAAATATTGCCCACATGTAGATAGTTAATTTACTGTCTGCTGTTACATAGGCCTATATGAAGCCTGTACTTGGGAGCCTAGCGGTATCGATGTTTTTATTAATTTCACAATATATATCTCTCACATAACACAAAGGACGACTCCCTGATAATAAATTGAATCAAGCAACCCTGAATTTGCATGAATGTTTTGGGTTCAAAGAAGCGTTTCTTGGGATGCTCAAATCATACTTCAATATTGCAAATATTAACCTACATACGTGCTGTTCAAAGGCAAGAATGTTAATTTATTAATCTCTTGCCACAGGCAATGGAGACATCCTCTTTATCAATATATTTAATTAAATATTTAAAATACAGACATTTAACATAGCTGGAGTCTCCATTTGAACTTGTCATAAGCAAACGGAACAGATCAAAAACTACAATTTAAGCCAAAACAAATTCACTCCTCAGCTCGACATAAACCATAATACCAATTAAAACCTATACAAAACATACTCTCCTTACTGTTGTACAACTTTCAAACCAACTATTCGCACTCAAAACTGTAAAACCTTGAAATGGGAACTAATTAAAGTTAGAATAGCCTAGGCCGATCCGGTCTCCTGCTACATTACCGCATATGTATACTTAACATCAGTATAACTTCAAAATTACGGCTAAGTGACCTATCTGCCTGAGTAGTATAGGTGTTACCGGCCTGCCTGGGATGATGGGTCACCAAACCGGTACTTAAAACTAAGATTTTACATTTTAATTAACTAAATTCAACAGTAGGGAGATAATAGCCAAAAACACAATTTAAGCCAAATCATACTTCAATGACCTACATACTTGCTGTTCAAAGGCAAGAATATAAATTCTCTGGCAAATTAAGGCTAGGAACAGCATTTTTCTTAAGTTTTCTAACCATTCGGCTATTGTCAATCGGAAGAACCCCTAAAATAAGTTTACGAAGAGCGGATTACATACATTGTACGGCACAGAAGTAATAGGCTATAAGTTTATCAGTATTTTTGATGTAGGTAAATCCATGTGAATACAAATTAGAGACAATAACTAACAATAATCAACAGTACCGGTGGAAAGAAGTGGTCTTCACAAAAATGCAGACTGCACACTGTCATGTAACATGTATCAGGTTTTCCAATTGACAGCGCCGAAGCCCATCTTTCTCTCTGAACTTTTTGTACAGGAAAGTAGTGAAGATATTTCGTAGCCGTTTTATATGATTTGCAACCGTATATAGAGCAGTACCTCCTAGAATTTGACAAATTTCTTTCTGTTTCCATCACGACGTCAATGCTTCACCATCTAAATAAATCTCACCAGTCACAATGTTACAGCTTCAACATTCTGCCGCGTGGCTGCGCCATCCAACTTTTCTGACGTCAATAGGTCCTTGGGATACTATCTTCCCACCATGTTTTTATAGAACGGTGTTAGGGAGAGATTCTTCCCACCCCTTTCATTTCAAGCAGTTCCACATGCATCCACAAGCTAGATGGTGAGAAATATTGAAAACCCATTAATTTGATGTATACTGTCATCAGTAACCAAAGGTGGGAAGCATATATCCCAGTGGTCTCCACAGTGCACGTGCTCGCCAGATCGGTTGTGTTGAGTGAAAGAAATGCATTGATTTACAGAATATGGTGTTTTTAATGAAGATAAGAGATTTGTAAACGTTGGTATATAACTGAAATACTACGAAATGGTTTTGGTCACTTGAGTAAATGCATTTCAGCTAGAATGGAAATAATTATCCCGCTCAGGGTGTTTGCCATAGAATAGAACATTTTTAAAATGAATTTTCTGTGTTTTTAGTAAATACTATTTTGAAATTATTGAATTATATTCGAATATAATAACTTTTATATTTTTCGTGCAGTTTTCGGCAAAGATGATATAGGTCACTGACCTTGTGTTGCGTGGGAGTTACGTTCTTTTTTTTTTTAAATTATAGAGCGTGATGGGTGTTTATATATATCATATCCTGTTAATTAAACCTCATTATTGAGTGATAATTTGGAGGTGGGAGATTATTACCCCATTGCTCATTTAAGAGAACATACTGTCGGGTGTGGGCAGTGGGATAATAATTTCCCACCCCATATTTCATAAAATAGAATCCACACCCATAAAAGTGTTGCATATTCCTACTCATCAATCACCCCAATTACAAATGTGAAAAAGAAAAAATTATACCCCCCCCCCCCCCCCAGTCTTTTGCCCTATAAAGGACTAACTCCACTTGAGGACACTTTTCAAAAACAACAAAAACTGTTTTAGGGCTATTATGACATTGACCAGCAGCGCAAATGGCCCGGGCGTGTAAAGAAGGCATTGCTGGTGAATACGTGAAAATCTTACATAAATTCATCGAAGTAGGCTAATTGTGTGAAAAATGGAAAAGAGAATTGGAGTCGACTAGTTTTGGAATGACAGAATGGAGAAAGAAAGTTATGCAATGATAGCATGTGGAGAATGGCAGTTTAGGAATGACCACTCAAGTACAGAGATTCGTGATTGCCTCCCGGAAAGAATTATTAAAGACACAAAATGTATTTATTGCTCAATATTCTACAGAAAAGTGGTGTGTTCACACATCAAATCAACATCAAATTGGTGCTTCAGTTCCTGTAACGAAGTAAATGCACGTCGAATGGTGGAAAAAATACCTAAAAACATCAGATTCCTAGGTCCTGATCTTGAGTAGCATCAGTGTGTTCACAGTACAAACTGTCGTCAGTGTCACCAGCATCACTTTGTGTTGTGCTTTCAATGTAATTGAACAGGTTTTTGAAAAACTGACAACGTTCATCGTCGGTCCACTTCTCACCAAAATGACTGGCCAGCAAAGCCTTGATGTCCGTAACTTTCGCTGGATTCAATACCACACCTCTTGGCACAACTTCAGGGACGCAGTTACCAAACCGTTTCCCTCTCTTCATCACAGACTTGCCCTCTCCTATATTGTATTATAGTGGGGTTCTCCAGTGACAATTATCCTGCCTGATGATGTATTTTCAATAACGAATCTCTTGGCTGAAGCAAAATTGAAATGCCAACTTGCAGGTAACTTCAAAACTTGGCGTGCATATTCTTTCCAGTTTTTCACATCGCAATCTTCACCTAACCGTACGACCTTTCCAAATTTCTGAAATACATTATGATACTGTGTGGGATCGTAAATCACTGGTACCTTTCTTAGGACTTTATCGATGTTACCAAACACCCTGTCTGAAGGTAAAAATGAGTGCCCACGGGCAGGGAAAATAAGTTCAATACGTGTCACATTTCCTGGAGCTACTTGAGATAAGAAATAGCTGGCCATGGTGATCATTGCAGAATTACGGTTATCCCCTCCCCCCCCCCCCCCCACACACACACACAACCATCTGCACATAGCCTAATGATAGAACAACGTGACAAATCGGATTCAGTTAAACAATTCCAAACAGCCGATGATATCTCGTTTGAACCTTTCTTATACAGGGTCTTTCATATAAAGTAAGAACGGCAAGCGGCAGTTTTGTTATTCGCTACTGGGTTGGCCCCCTGCTGTACTATTGAAAGCGCGCACATAGTACATATGAGGGCTGGTTTTTTTTTTTTTTTTTTTTTTTTTTCAAGTTCTGATGGACTGTATAAAAATAATAGATTGACATACCAAACTGATTTTACTACTAAATGTTTGCTTGTTTTATTATTATGTCGGAACATAATCTCCAAAATGATTGAGACATTTGTTGTATCGTTACACCAGCTTTCTAATGCCCTCGGCAAAATATTCTGCGGCCACTGAGGTGGGTACGTCTGGAGACTCTCCTGAAGTTTTTCCTTTTTGGCTAGGTGTTGCCGCCCAACCATACATTCGATTCTCGAAAAAGGTGAAAACCATTCACGACCACACTGTACCAACGTTACGATAGATTTTTCAAAGAATTCAAGTGTGAAGTTTTGGACCATCTGCGTTTAGTCCAAACCAGCACTGAATGATTTTCGCTTTTTCGAGTATTGAAGGTATGGTTGGTCGGCAACGCCTCGTCAAAAAGGAAAAACTTGAGGAGACTGTCGAGACGTACCCACCTCAGTGGCGGCAGAATATGTTGCCGAGGGCATTGGAAAGTTGGTGTAACAATACGACAAATGTTTCAATCGTTTTGGCGATTATGTTGAGACATACGAATATAACAAGCAAACATTGAGTAGTAAAATCAGTTCGGTATGTCAATCTGTCGTTTTTATACAGTCCATCGGAACTTGAAAAAGAAATCAGACCTCGTATGTACTACGCGCGCGATTTCAATAGTACAGCAGGGGGGCCGTGGCGCGACACAAGCTCGGGCAAAGCCACCATAGCAGCGAATAACAAAATTGCCACTTGCCGTTCTTATTTTATATGAAAGACCCTGTATTCATGTTCCATCCATATAAACACTGTGACTTTATCCTCTGTCAACTTTGATTTTGAAGATCCTTGAACGATAGTGCAGTTGGAAGTGTACAACTGCCTGTTGTAGTATGCGATTTGATCAGGTACTTCTGGGTTCATCAAATTTTTCTGACAATCAAACGAGAAGTGAATTACCCCTGGTTGTTCTTCTTTTAGGAACCTAAAAATGCCTTTGTCCGTAATTTATGGATTCTCGTTTTTCTTGTTTATGTCTGTCTCAAGATTTACTCTCTCCTGGAGTGAAATGCACGTTGAACATGCATCCGTAACTGGGGTGCAAAACCCAGATAAACACAGATTGTACTCTCTAGTAATAATGTTCCTGAAGAAGAGTTTCTTTACCTGCTGAGAACTAGAGGATACTTTAGCATTATGCATTTTGTGTAGTTCACTGATTGACAAATCACCACGTAAATAATGCCTTGCGATGGACTTTTCCGCCAGTAATGGGTTCTGTACATTTGAGAGATTCTACAAAGCTTCGAATGCGTTCCCTTTGCTCCACATGTCTGTGGAATTCGTGCTCCCCCACGTTTCTCAAAGGACAATTGTCCAGTTTGCGAGTAGTTGCGTGCAATTCTCTGGACCCTATCTTTGGATACATGCAGGATATTAAGAAAAGCTGACTGACAGACCTGAATTCGAAATTTGTCTGCTTTCTGTAACCTCACAAAATACTTAATACTTATCACCTTCGCCAGAACCACGATGTCTCTTTGGTGTATGTACTGTAAGGTGCTTAAAATGAATGAATCTTGGTCTATTTTATTCCGATAATAGTAAAAATTTGAGTGAAAAACTTGGACATTCTTCATCGTCAGTGTTCTGCATTTCAATGTTTTACCACTATGTTTACATACTGGGTAGGCCGGTGGTTCCATAGGAGAGTGCCTGTAAACAATTAATTTAACAATATGAATAAAACAGAGGATCGCACTCTACCCTACTGGGGATGGTGTTACAGTTCTGTCACAATTCATTTTTTGTTAAATGTTGTTTTAATCACGTTAGCAACAGCTATTCAGCTTCAGAACAGTAACTCTCTTTTCAAGAGATGCCATAGATCACATCACGTGACTGCATTTCATTGGCTGCTTGGATAGATTAGATTAGATTTTAATTTATCCATTTGATCAATTACATGTATACAATACATGTTTGTATTGGACACGTCAGAAATTACAGGTAGCGTATATATTACTAATACTATACCTATTTATAACTTATTATAATAACATATCTTAAGAGATACAATCTTATTGGACAACTATTTACATCTTACTCTATTATCACAATGTGAAAACTTAATTCTATACATACAACAACTTAAAGCTAGGTAGGCCTATTACAATTAAAATATAATTACAATTATCGCTCCTATATGCTAAGGTATTCAACTACAGAGTAAAAACAATGGTACTGCAGATAGGCTTTCAACATTCTTTCAAAAGTTTTTATTATTGTGGCAAATTTTATATACTGGGGTAGTTTATTGTATAATTTAACTCCTGTGTGAAAAGTTCCTTTTTGATATATGCTTGTGTGTGTGTGTGAAATATGAATGTGTTGATTTTGTCTTGTGTTATGTCTATGAACATCATTGTTTGTTTTAAGAAAAATGTCTTTATTCGTTAAATTCTTTTTAAAAATCATAATACTTTTAATGATATGAATGCAGGGCAGTGGGAGAATGTTTAAATCTTTAAACAGGGGTCAACAAGATTCTCTAATGTTTACATTTGCCATAATTTTAATCGCCCTCTTTTGTATCCTAAACGTGCTTAGTACATCTGGTGACATACCCCAAAATATGACCCCATATCTTAAGTATGGATGGAAATAAGCAAAATAAGTATTTCTTATTGTGTGAATGCTAGTGCAAGTTTCCAAAATACGTAACGCAAAGCACATCGAGTTCAGTTTAGTATTCAGATATTGCATATGTTTATTCCATTTCAAGTCATGTTGTATCCATTGTCCTAAAAACTTTGTTTCTGATTTATTTTCTATTTGATGACCATTTAATGTTATATTGGGCTTCGCAGGATTCCTATTCTGTATAGTGTGGAAATTTAGACATACTGTTTTTTTAATAGTTTATTATGAGGAGATTATCTTGTGACCATTTGGTTAACTCTCCTGTAACGGAGTCAGCAGACTGCTGTATGACCTGTTTAGTTTCACCTTTTATTACGAGTGTTGTATCGTCCGCAAACAAAATTTCCTTATGTGAATGAACGTTCTGTGTTATATAATTGATATATAGAAGAAAGAGTAGTGGGCCCAAAACCGATCCCTGGGGTACTCCAAATTTAATAATTCCCTCATTGGACAATGTTTCATTAAGTAATTTGGTTCCATCATCCCTGTGTCTCAAGCTTACTATTTGTTTACGCCTTGTGAAGTAAGATTCTATCCAATTATTAGCTAGACCTCTAATACCATATTGATTTAGTTTTGTAAGGAGGATTTTATGGTCAACAACATCAAATGCTTTCGATAAATCCAAGAATAGGCCAGTTACATGTTCCTTATTGTCAATTAATTTCAGTATACTATTAATACATTCATAAATTGCTGTCTGTGTAGATTTTTCCGTTCTGAATCCATGTTGTGAGTTTGATAATATTTTATTATTTCTATAAAACTTATCAGTCCATTATACACACATCAAAAAAAGTTTTGCATCACCTCGGTTCCCAGATCTCCGGCATATAGACGTTGACTGTGTATATTGTATCCAAGATACAGTCCCTTTGACTGTTCATAGATGTCACTAAAACTGCTCAAAGATGTAAACAACCATGCATGAGCAGGGCCTATTAGACGGAGGGGGTACGACAGCCGATCAGTTCCAGTCATTCCACCAGGACGAAGGTACGCTGCTCATGTTGTCTGTAGTTCTACCATGCCTAGAAGGTCAATACCGCAGTTCGATCGCGTCCGCATTGTTACTTTGTGTCAAGAAGGGCTCTCAACAAGGGAAGTTTCCAGGCGTCTCAGAGTGAACCAAAGCGATGTTGTTCGGACATGGAGGAGGTACAGAGATACAGGAACTGTCGATGACAGGCCTCGCTCAGGCCGCCCAAGGGCTACTACTGTAGTGGATGACCTCTACTTACGGATTGCCGCTCGGAGGAACCCTGACAGCAATGCCACCATGTTGAATAATGCGTTTCGTTCAGCCACAGGACGTCGTGTTTCAACTCAAACTGTGCGCAATAGGCTGCATGATGCGCAACTTCACTCCCGACGTCCATGGCGAGGTCCAGCTTTGCAACCCCGACACCATGCAGCGCGGTACAGATGGGCCCAACAACATGCTGAATGGACCCCACGGAATTGGCATCACGTTCTCTTCACCGATGAGTGTCGCATATGCCTTCAACCAGACAATCGTCGGAGACGTGTTTGGAGGCACCCTGGTCAGGCTGAACGTCTTAGACACACTGTCCAGCGAGTGCAGCAAGGTGGTGGTTCCCTGATGTTTTGGGGTGGCATTATGTGGGGCCGACGTACGCCACTGGTGGTCATGGAAGGCTCCGAAACGGCTTTACGATACCTGAATGACATCCTCCGACCCATAGTGCAACCATATCGGCAGAATATTGGAGAGGCATTTGTCTTCATGGACGACAATTCTCGACCTCATCGTGCACATCTTGTGAATGCGTTCCTTCAAGATAACGACATCGCTCGACTACAGTGGCCAGCATGTTCGCCAGACATGAACCCTATCGAACATGCCTGGGATATGTTGAAAAGGGCTGTTTATGGACGTCTTGACCCACCAACCACTCTGAGAGATTTACGCCGAATTGTCGTTGAGGAGTGGGACAATTTGGACCAACAGTGTCTTGATGAACTTGTGGATAGTATGCCACGGCGAATACAGGCATGCATCAATGCAAGAGGACGTGCTACTGGGTATTAGAGGTAGTGGTGTGTACTGCAATCTGGACCACAAATGCTGAAAGTCTAGCTGTATGATGGTACAACATGCAATGTGTGGGTCTCATGAGCAATAAAACGAGCTGAAATGTTGTTTGTGTTGATCTCTATTCCCTTTGTATTTAACGGTTCCGGAACTCTTGGAACCGAGGTGATGCAAAACTTTTTTTGATGTGTGTACATGATTTTTTCCACAATTTTTGCAATAGGTCTACCAGTTGGTAAGGTAATAGGACGATAGTTATCTAATTCATCTTTTCAACCGTTTTTGTGCACTGGAATTAATTCTGATAACTTCAAAATATCCCGGTAAGTTCCTGAGAGAATTGAACTGTTTATTAAGTGTGTAAGTGGATTTATTATATTTTCTGCACATTTCTTTAAAATTGCATCAGGGATGCCATCAATGCCAGCACAGAATTTATTTTTTAGTTCTTTTATACCGTAACTATTCTTACCTCTTCACTTGTGGCAAAAAGGAAAATGTTTTGTGTAATAAAAAGTCGTGTCCAGCCTCCCACTGCCATTCATCTGTGACGTCATAGCCAGTCTCAAAGCAAGTCTACACTTGTAGAACATGTCATGTGACAAGGTTAGGTTTAGTGAGCTGAGGTTAACTTAGGTTAGCTAGCTCTATCTCACTCCTAGCCAATCATTAACCTTAAAAGCACTCTAGAGTTCTTGGAATCTGTTCATGTAATTATTATTCTTGACAGTACTTTGGAAATTACACCCTGAAAAATATCAATCCCCCTTTGATTTTTTTTAAACTGTTATTATTATTATTATTATTAGTCAAGTCACTTTACTAAAATTTAATTTATGCGTAATAGTTGATATGAAAGTCTCAACAACCAGCCATGCTTGCACTCACTTTTTGCTTTCACTTTTGCTCCCATATTAATGCCAACTCTTATAACTATAAGCAACAGCAAAATGTAAATGAAATAATATTTCTGATAATGTTCAAAACAAAAGTCCTGAGGGGTTTGAATTCTCAATTATGGTTGTCAGCCAATGAGTTACACTACAGGAAACTTTTATTTTTGTGTTGTGTTGCATGATAATTAGCCCATCTCGCGGTGTAGTGGCTAGTATACTTGGGTGTTATCCCAGAGGTTTTGGGTTCCAACTCGACTATGGCCAGAATTTAAATTTTGATCTGAGAGTTGGAAGGTTAGGTTAGGTGAAGTTAGGTTAGGTTAGGTTAGGTTAGGGGAGATTGTTTTAGTAAAACACCACATTTGCCCCCACTTTTTACTCACACATTTTGCTCCCACTTTGTGCACTCACTTTTGCTCGCTCTTTTTGCTCCCACTTTTGCTTTCACATTTGCTCCCACTTTCTGCTCCCATATTTGCTCACACTTGTTTGCTTCCACTTTTGCTTACACTTTTTGCTCCCACTTTTTGCTCCCATATTTGCTCTCACTTTTTTTTGCTCTCATATTTCCTCCCACTTTTGCTTACACTTTTTGCTCCCACTTTTTTTCTCTCACTTCTTGCTCCCACTTTTGCTTTCACAATTGCTCCCATACTTGCTCCTACTTTTTTGGTCTCATATTTGCTCCCACGTTTGCTTACACTTTTTGCTCTCACTTTTTTTCTCTCACTTTTTGCTCCCACTTTTGCTTTTACATTTGCTCCCATACTTGCTCCCATACTTGCTCCCACTTTTGCTTTCACATTTACTCTCATACTTGCTCCTACTTTTTTATTCCACTTTTTGCTCCCACTTTTTGCTCCCACTTTTGCTTACTCTTTTAACTCCCTCTCTTTGCTCCCACTTTTTTCTCCCATATTTGCTCACACTTTTTTTTGCTCTCATATTTGATCCCACTTTTGCTTACACTTTTTGCTCCCACTTTTTTCTCTCACTTTTTGCTCCCACTTTTGCTTTCACATTTGCTCCCATACTTGCTCCTACTTTTTTGCTCTCATATTTGCTCTCACTTTTGCTTACACTTTTTTATTCCCACTTTTTTTCTCTCACTTTTTGCTCCCTGTTTTGCTTTCACATATGCTCCCATACTTGCTCCCACTTTTGCTTTCACATTTGCTCCCATACTTGCTCCTACTTTTTTTGCTCCCACTTTTTGCTCTCAATTTTTGCTCCCACTTTTTGCTCCCACTTTTTTGCTCCCACATTTGCGCCCATATATGCTCGCACATTAAACTATTGTTCTTATTATCAAGTTGTCTTTACTAGAGCTTAGGCTATGCTTGACAGTTGATATGGAAGTATCTGTGACGAGGTATGGTAAGTCTCATGCATTCTGTAAAGGATATTCATATATTGTGAAACGAACCAATAAAAATGGAACTGTTATTTGGCGTTGTTCAAAACAACGTTCAAAACAATGTCGCAGTGAGCTAAAAAGTAAAAATAGTGAGGTTTTAAGTGTCAGTGATCATCAATGTAGTGTACTGCATGAAACACTGTTGCTGTCAACAGAAAATCATGAAAATGTTAAAAAGCAAGTGCTAACACAGTACTACTATTGAAAATAATTCAATGTTCAAAAACCCTTAACATTATCAAAAGCCACGCAGACTCTACACGAGGACACTGTAGAGGAAGAGGAAGAGGAACAGGAATATTTAACTGGTTTTAGTAATGTTGAGGATAATTATAGTGATTATAATAATAGTGATATAGATCATGCTACTTATGATTATGATAGTGATAATGATCCAAAACAAGACAATAACGTTTCACCGTGGAAGAAAAAAGATCTACAACAAGCTTTGTTTTTAAAACTATAACACACTATCGTAAAGGCAAAGACTTGTATTAAGTGTGCTTTTTATTGTCATAAGCATGTATACTCAGCAATGTTAAATATTCTGACTTCTATAGAAAATAAAACAACATTGTACCATTATTTTAATTTATTTACAAACTTTATATACATTTTTTGTTGGGTTTCATGATAATATTTTTAAGACAATACTAAACACTAAGACATTATTATTCTATACACATATTTTTCTTTCAGTTCATTGTCATGACTTATATCTTCCATTATTATTTGACATTTTTTTATTTATTTAATTAAAACGAACCATGCACCTATTGTTTTTAAAACCTTCATAAATTAAGTGGACAGGTTGTACAGCATTATTGACTTCATCAAAAACACTCTCCGACATATCACTAAACCGTGTAGGCAGAAATGTCTCAAAGTTTTCACATACAAAAAGTACACGATCATCATATGCTGTTTTCAATTTCCGAATCTTGATAATGCGGAATGGAATATGCGTAGGCAATTCACTGAGCTTCTTTGTCTCTAAGCCACATGCTTGACCCACAGCATTCAAAACATTCATTGTAGTAGTCCATAAACAAAAGAAAAGCATATCGATTACACTCTAAAACAGCTTTAATAATATTGTGCAATTAGGGATTTTACACTATGCATGGCTGATAAATTTTACTATTTATGCAAGAAATGCCCTAACTGTAGCAGATACTGCTTATCTGCATATAGCACAAGTGTTGAGTTCTAATGCACACTTGACACAGTCTATCATGTGTCCACAAGGCAAAAATACAACACCTAGTTTATCTTGATAACAAATTTTACATAATTGTTGGTCACACTTTTGTATCTGTTCGTGAGACAAGTCTTTTTTTTCAGCCTCATGTATTTGCTCCGCATGTTCTAACTCTAAAGGCACTTTTATGTCTTGTGCTGCAATCACGTTTTCTTTACGAATAGTGTTCACAAATTCCTGACCTTTAAGCAACACCATGTATTTACAGTTAGGTATCCAACGAGCGTGTTGCACAAAAGGGTCATCAGTCATTTGCCAATCCTTTAAAGCAAATCCACAATAAAAACATATTGTTTTAGCCCCTTCACCAGTATAAAAAAATCCAGCTTCACTTAGCTGTTTGGTAAGGTGTTTTAATATTAATGGCCAAACATTTTTATAAGATTCTAAACGTTTTTCAACAGAGCTGTACTCTGGGTGTGCTAGTGCTTTAGTCTTGCAAACTCCCAATTTTTCAAAAGCACATGCCAATTCAACACTGTCTATGGCATATGGACCACATATATCGACACTACCGTTGTTGGCTGGTAATACATCATTACTATTATTATTTATTTGTGATTCAGCAACGTAAGTAGCGGCCAATGGTCTTTTGGTTCGGTAAAATGAATACACGGGTATGTTACCCACTTGTTTTCCAAGCATGTAAGGACAACAAGGAGACCATCGCAAGTGGTCTCTAAAGGGATCATCCCCTTCTTTCCAGTGTGAAAGTTCAATACGACAAAACACACAGCGCACTATATCTTCTCGGTTCAAGTTAAAAAAACGGCTTTTGCAAGTTCATGTGTCGACAAAAAGCCTACAGGCAAGGATTCAAATGTTAACCAACGGTCATGTTCTGATTTTAAATTTAACCCACGTGGTAAACCAACTTGCTCACTTGTTGTATTTGGTACTAACGCCATGTGTTATAATAAAACTTTTTCTTATTGTAATTAGTTAGTTAGTTATTGTTGTTTTAAGGGGCGGAACTACGAGGTCATCTGCCCCTCTTAACACAGATTAAAGAATACAAATTTTGAATTGAATTTAAAATTTTGAGGTGGACATCTAAATTTCAAAAGACCAAAAATTAATAAAACAAAAACAAACAATTAAATAAAAAATAAAAATTATAAAAATTAACAAAAATTACGGAAAAAACAAAACATTATCATTCAAAAACGAACAAGTCGTTGAGTCAATGTTCACTGGAAAATTTAGATTGCTGGCCCTAACCCACTCTCACTTATAAAGCGGATAACGCGATCAGCAGCCACCACGTCATCGGCTAATATAAGTTTGAGTGTCGTCTGCAAACCAAGGTTTCTTCGTAAGTCAGCAAGATCCACACACTCGGTGAAAATGTGGGCCACGGTGAATACGGCTCCACAGGTACAAAGTGGGGGGTCTTCCCTTCTCATTAGGTATGAGTGGGTGGATCTTGTATGACCTATCCTTAGCCTACACAAAATGACGGACTCCCTCCGGACCCGGAAGGAGCTCCGCCACACGCGAGTAGTTCCCTTGATAGCTCTCAGTTTACTGGGCAGTGGGTCAGCTAGCCACTGACTCTCCCAAAAAGCCAAAACATGTAGGCGTAACTGAGAGCGAATATCTCTAGCGGGTACCTCCATTGGTCGAGGTGGTAGTGATACCGCCTCTTTTGCAGATTGATCCGCTAACTCATTTCCCGCAATTCCCATGTGGCTTGGAAGCCACAGAATGGTGATTCGAGTGTCAGCGTGGCACAGCCCGGCTAGTAGGTCATGGATTCGCTGCACTAGGGGGTGTTGCGGGAAACATGTAGCAATTGACTGCAACGAACTCAAAGAGTCGGTACACACGAGAAAGTGGATTCGTGCATCCTGTAGTGCAAACTGCAGAGCTTCATAGATGGCAACGAGCTCCGCAGTAAACACACTACAGGCCTCAGGCAAAGAGATCTTGGTATTTGCACCATCAATAACGTAAGCACAACCCACTTTCTCGTCCACCTTCGAACCATCCGTGTATAGAATGCCAGCGTCCGGAAATTGGTGAACTATGCTGTGGAACTGCCTCCGGTAAACGGACGCATCCGTGTTCACCTTAGGACCTAGGTGAAGATCTAACCGAATTTCCGGACGCGGGACTTGCCACGGAGGCACCTCGCTAGATGTCCGGATCATACAGGGACCTACAGCCACTCCTATTTCAGTGCACGAGCTATCAAATCTAATACCAACCGGCCGAGTGACACGAGGCCGGTTGGCGTAACCCTGGTGGTTTTGGGTACCGAAGAGAGCTTGATAGGTCGGGTGTTGCGGCATTTGACGCACATTGGCAGCATATGCTAAAAGCATATGTTGGCGTCTATAATTTAAAGGTGGAACACCCGATTCGGCGAGTAGGCTGGGTATCGGGCTGGTCCGGAAGGCACCGGTAGCCAGCCTAACGCCACTATGGTGGATACTGTCCAGCAGTTTCAAGGTTGCCGGCCTTGCTGAACCGTATGCCGCAGAACCATAGTCTAGCCGGGACAGGACGAGGGCTTGGTAGAACCGTAGGAGCACCGCACGGTCAGCCCCCCACGTAGTGCCACTAAGAAACCTGAGCATGTTCAGTTTCCTGTGACATGTCATTTTCAATTGCCGTATATGGTGCTGCCACGTTAACTTGCTGTCAAATTGGAGCCCCAGGAAGCGATAAGTGTCAACCAACGGCAACGCAGCATCCCTGAGATGTAGTTCAGGGTGTAAATGTAGCCTCCGTAGCCGACAAAAATGGACGACGGAGGTTTTCGCTGCTGAAAAACGAAAACCCCGGTCGTGAGCCCACCTGTCGACCCGGTTGATGGCTAGCTGCAATTACCGTTCCACGACTGCCATACTTCCAGAGCTGTAATGCAGAGCTAAATCGTCTACATACAGCGATGGAACTACCGCGGACCCGGCGGCGGCAACAATGCCATTAATGGCAATCGCGAACAAGGTGACACTCAGCACTGAACCCTGAGGAACTCAATTTTCTTGGGTATAGTACTGCGATAATGTCCTACCGACCCTTACACGGAAGAGTCGGACGGACATGAAATTCGCAATGAAAGTCGGTAAGTTACCACGGAGTCCCCACTTGTGAAGGGTGGAAAGGATCCCGTAGCGCCATGTGGTGTCGTAGGCTTTCTCGAGGTCAAAGAAAACCGTGACTAGGTGCTGCTTTCGGAAAAAAGCCTCCTGTATGGCGCTCTCAAGTCGCACCAGATGGTCAGTGGTGGACCTATGAGAGCGAAATCCACATTGGTACTCAGACAGGAGACCTTTAGTTTCCAAGAACCACACCAGTCGACGGTTCACCATCTTTTCGAGCAGCTTACATAGGCCATTTGTCAAACAAATGGGCCTATAGCTGCTTACAAACTTGGGATCCTTTCCAGCCTTAGGAATCGGTATCACGATCCCCTCTCGCCATTGAGAAGGAAACTCCCCTTCAATCCATATACGATTGAAGAGGATCAACAGTTCTTTCATACTGGATTCGCACAGATGATTTAACATTTGATTATGTATGTTATCCGGTCCAGGAGCCGTATCCCTGCACAGTGCAAGCGCACTGCGCAGTTCCCATTCAGAGAATGGTACATTATAGGACTCCGAAGCAGCAGTGGCAAAGGACAAGGGGTGAGTCTCTGCCTCCCGCTTCAGAGTCAGAAATGTAGGATCGTAACTCCCGGAGCAGGATACATCGGAGAAGTGCGAGCCAATGCTGTTGGCAATGGCGAGATGGTCCGTGATGATGTCCCCATTGATGGACACTCCGGGTATCGATAGTGATGACGGGAGTCCGGAGATCCGACGAAGCTTAGTCCACACTTGAGATGAAGGAGTATGCGCCGTCATGGACGACACATACTTTTCCCACGTCGTTTTCTTACTCTCCCGAATCAGATATCGGGCTCTAGCACGCATCCTTCTGAAGGTGATAAGGTTGGCCATAGTGTTTTGCCTCCGATAGCATTTGAAAGCACGTCGACGATCTTTAATGGCTGCTGCAATCTCGGCTGTCCACCAAGGGACAAGCTTCCGGCGTGAGTTGCCGGATGAGGAAGGTATTGTTTCCTCAGCAGCAGTCAAAATACCATTCGTTATGTGAATGGTATGATCGTCGACACTCTCAAAGGTATCTTCGGCAAACACCGCACGTGCCGTGAAAGTTGGCCAATCAGCCCGACGGAGAAGCCATCGACTTGATAACTCGATGGCTCTCTGGTTCGGAAGAGTAACGATAATTGGAAAATGGTCACTATTACAAAGGTCATCGTGTACACCCCACTGTAGCAGGGGAACCAGCGCACGACTGCACAGGGTAATATCGATACTTGAATAAGTACCGTGTGCAATAGAGAAGTGCGTAGGCTCCCCTGTGTTCAACAGACACAGGTCCAGCCGCCTGATCAGCCTCTCAAAATCTCTCCCTTTACCGCTAGTGGTAGCGGAGCCCCAGATGGTGTTGTGGGCATTAACATCTCCCAGAAGGAGAAAAGGAGGGGGGAGCTGAGAGACTAGATCCACCAGCTGGTCGTAATCCGGCTGAGAATCAGGTGGGATGTACACGTTACATACTGTTGCCATTACTGGCAACGAAGTACGAACTGCAACTGCCTCTAGCTGAGTACGCAACGGCACCTCTTCACTAAAGAGGCTAGAGTGGACGAGAGTGCAGACGCCACCAGCGGCCACAGCTCCGTCCATCCGGTCTTTAGAGAAGAGTTTGAAGTGACGCATTGTTGTCTCATGTCCAGGACGAAACCTGGATTCCTGAAGACAGACAATGGTTGCCGAAAACGAAGATATTAATTGTCGTAACTCAGCGAGATGAACAGAATAGCTATTACAGTTCCATTGTAATAGTGCCATGGTGTGGACTTAAGTAGAAGTGGGTCTTCTACTTATGCTTGACCGTTTGCCACCCTTCCCCATCTCTAGTTGGAGATGATGGGGCAGGAGAGCACACCTCAATCTCCACATCTCCGTCCGAAGACGAAGAAAATGGAGCGGGCGCTCTCTTGGGTTTCGCACGGTCGTCGTCGGACCTCATGGGTCTCGCCCTTGGGGAAGAGCGAGAGCGGTGTCGAGGGACTTTCTCCCGGTCCGAAGACTGGGTGTCTGTCCCCGACACGCCCCGAAGAGACTTCTTCTTGGATCGGCGCCGACGTGTGTTTGGGGAAGTAGATGGTCCCTTCCCCACAGACGCCGGGTCCTTATAAAACAAGGTCGCTCCTGCTGGCACCGCTCCACTGGTAGTGGTGGGAGCGGGATGGCTAGCAGATACGTGAGCAGCCCTGCCTTTAGGAGAGGAAGAGAAACGGCGCTGAACCGCTCCCCTCTCCTCCGCCGATCTATTTTCTTTTCTATAGGGGAGTTCCTCCATACGGACGGGCTTGGCTTCAGCAGGCTTCGCTCCCTTGGTGGTAGTGGGAGCGGAAAGGCCAGCAGAGACAGTAGCCACCCCGTCAGCAGGAGGGCGAGAGAGACGGCGACGAACCGTCCCCCTCTTCTCCACTATCTTTGTCTTATCAGATGGGCTGGATGACGATCCAGCCCCGGTCGCAGAAGTCTTCTTTGCCTCGTTGGCAGGGGAAGACTTCTTCTCCGACCGTTTCGGAGAGGAAGATGACTTCTTCTCCGATTGCGCCGGTTTAGATGGTATAACCGGCGCCTTTTTCACAATGGCCGAAGAAGGTTGTTTAACCTTCTTCGGGCTGACAGGTCTCGCTTGGACAGCGAGGGGAGACTTAACGATCTCAGAGTAGTTCGTCGTCGAGGGTACAGCACGGGGAACGAAAGTGGCAGGGGTGATAGGTGGCGTCACCTTAGCCGCGAAAGATACCGGAAATTCGGGTGCAGTCATATCACGGTATCTCTTTCGAGCGTCGTGATATGAAAGCCGATCCAATGTTCTGATTTCTTGGATCTTTGCTTCCTTGCAGAACTCAGGGCACTGCTTCGACCGCGGAGAGTGACTTCCTTGGCAGTTAGGACACGTCGGGGGAGGCGTACACCCCACACCGTCATGTGTCCCCTTGCCACACTCTCTACACACCGCCTTGGCAGTGCACCTGGCAGAGACATGACCGAATTTCTGGCAATTGTAGCAGCGCATAGGTGGAGGGATGTACGGTCTAACGTCGCAATGGTACGACGTGACCTTCACCTGCCTAGGCACTACATCACCCTCAAAATGAAGAATGAAAGCGCCAGTATCGACGCTATCATTTCCAATTTTCCGGGTGATGCGCCTAATCCTGGTGACGCCTCGCTTCCCCAGATCCCGCATCAATTCCGCGTCGCTGTTTAAAATGAGGTCGCGATGGAATATAACTCCACGGACCTCATTTAGCGTATCTTGCTTCTCAACCTTAACGGGAATTTCGCCGAAATGCGTGCATTCCAGCAACGCTTCGGTTTGCTGCCGGTCAACGGTATGCAGCAGGAGCTGCCCGTTCCGGAGCTTGGAAATCCCGTTAAGGTCGCGATATTTCCCCTCGATTTCCTCTGAAAATAGGATCGATTTTACCTGTTTAAAATCTCCCCCGTCTGTCCTGGTAGCTACCAGGTAGCGAGGAGACCTGTCAACTGGGAACTTCTTATTAAATGCCTCATCCCAAGGCGTATACACCTTGGGATTCGGTCTACACTCCAGAGACGGCTTTTTAAGGGTGCCACCCTGTACAGGTGTCCGTGATCGTTTACTACGCATCCCGGACGAAATCCTCCCCGAATACTGCCCACTCCGAACGGGGGCTATCACTGTGGGCGCCACCCAGCCAAGGCAATACCTACCTGGCATAGCAGATATTGCCCGGGGTCCCAGTGCCTCGAACAGGCACTTCCCCCTCGGCATGCACAGGATTTATTCAGCTCCAGTATTCAGCCATGCAGGGACCTTCGTTGTAAGGCGGATACTACTGTAGGGTACATGGCGCACCCACCTGACGGGATGAGGCATACCGTCTAGGCTTTCTGGCCAGATGGCCAAGCTGGTGGCCCTTCCCCTAACAGCATGCATGTTTGTTTCTATTGGACAAACCAGAGCTGGGACCAGAAAACCAAAATCGACCTTTATAAGGCCCCCTCTAAGTCGCCTTTTACGACAGGCAGGGGATACCGTGGATGAATTCTGCCCTCCCCATCCACAGGGGATCTGAACAAATCAAAAACTGGCAAGTTATTCGGCCATGTCGACCCTATTAGTCGCCTCCTACGACAGGCAGGGCATACCGTGGGTGTATTCTATCTCGCACCCACACGGGGGTTCTTATTGTAAGTTATTAACGTTGCACAGAGTACTTTAAAGCACAATGTATGCTTGTTCACTGACTGTTCATTACGTTAATGGCGCATGACGACACCTAAAAGCAAACAAAATAACCAATCAATAAATCAATCAATCAATACTTGTAAATAAAACTTTAACGTTAATTGGCATTAATATATCAAAACACCATAAAATTATAATAAACTGTATGTCGGCACTAACAGTAACTCATGTACTTATTTTCTTTTTATAAAGCTGCAGTCATTTACATTCCCCTTTAACCAATACATAAACAAAAAATAATAATGTCATGTCATTTTGTTCAGATTATCATGTTCAAACCTGTGAATATTCGTTGAGTTCATAGGGTACAAAGTTTCTCATTTTTCTACTAGAAAGCGCTATAGAGTTTAAGGAGATTAGATATCTAACATCTAACCTACTTGACTTTCATTGTCAAGGAACAACTAAATTCGACATGCAAGCTACCCTCTGTGTGTCAAATAACAAAGCTTGCGCCCGGCACCCGAGGCCATACGATATTAAAATTATTATTATTAATATTATATTCTTCTTCTTCCTTCGTTACGGCCAACTAAGGACCACGTCATGTCAACTGTTTTTTTCTGAATTTTAATGTTAGCCCAGTACTCCTTCATTCGCAATCGATGTTGCACCTTTCTCTCTGTCGTCCACGCCTTCCTAATAAAATTAATTTTGTAATGTCAGCTTGTATACCGCCGTCGTAAGATTATCTTTTAAGAGAAAGAATTTTCTAGATTTTGTAATAAAATTTTTAGCTTTGGCTTAAGTTGAAAACTCCGATGTTTCTGAAGTTTCTCCCTAAGTGGGCCACGCTCTTGGACATCTTCACGTCTAATCCCAGTCTCCAACAGATCTTTCTCTACTTCATTGAACCAGGCCCCCTTTGTCTTTTTCTCACGGAGAAAATCAAAAATTCTGTTGGATAGCCGTGTTGATTTAATTCGGGTTATATTGTAACGTGTTTTTCGAGGGGTTTTATGCAACTGGCATAAGTCAGTAGGAAGCCATTCTATATTTATTTACGCGGCAAATTGTTCAGCCAAGAGAATTTTTCATGTTAATTTATTATTATTAATTTATTATAATTATTATTTAGGTATTTTCGGAGCATTTTATAAAAATTATTAGCATTCAGATAGGTTTTCTATGTCTTAGAAAACGCTATCCAGCAAATTATTACGAACGACGATATCATAGAAAATTATCTGATTACGGAATTTTACGGAGTTTTCGTCAGTTAGGGTATATCGAGAGACGTGACTCACTGGGATTTCAAGTACACGCTTAATCTTGTCGAGAAGCATGACGCAATCTTGGGTCGCAAGGTCTAGAAAAGGCGAATTGTTGGAACGGAAAACGACTTCTCCCTCTCGCGCGCCGAGTGTAATGAACCAGAGGAGGGGAAGTAGCGGCGTGCTCAGCCAATCAGAGGAGACGACGTAAGCTGGAAGGCGGTACCGTGGTGGGGGGAGCCAACGGATGAATATATCGTTCGACGCGCCGTGGAACGAGGACTATCTGTGAAATACTTGAGGAGTATGGATGCGCGTGCGAGTCGCTCCGATGTTCGGTGGAGTTAAGGACAATCTGTGTAGAACTTGCAGAGTGCGTGTCGCTCCGATGTTCAGTGGAGTTAGCGACGAACTTTTGTAAAACTTGGTTGTACGAGTGTTTGGGTCCGAGGTACGGACCATAGAATTAACTAATCTACCAGAATATCATCAAATTCCGACGGAGATGACGACGTCCAGGAGACTGTGGGAAGCTCACAACATCATCAAGAACGAGGGAAATGCTTTGGCAATTTCCAGTGGTAAGCGCAAATGACGCGGAAATACGCAATCTCTCATTTTTCTTTGTTTTACATTTCATATTTCAGTAACTTCATAGCTTGGAAATAAGAGTAAAATCAATTTATCAGACTCCGTTTTCACGTAATTTTCTATCGGTAATATTCAAATCACAACGCTCCAATTTAAATTTTGTACTTATTATTATTATTAATTTTGCTATACTTGTTTTATATAATAAATTCATTTCTTTTACAATGCAATCTTTGCTTTCAGTAGGTAGCATTAGATATAGACCAATTCCTTCTCCTGATACAATTGTTTGTTGGGTTAATGATCAAATCATACCACGATCTGAGTGAATAGAGTCTTGAAGGTGTTCTGCCAGAGCTAGACGTTGTTAAATACAAATTTAGATTTCAACATTGTATTGAGGTCTTGGCGCCCATTAAAACAACATAGCTTAGGCAAAGGTAAACAGTTACATTTATCACCCAACAGTGTGGGCTAGCGAAACTGCTACATTTGGCGCCCAACGTGGGGATGAAAACCTAATAACATTTGTGGAAGGAGAAGGGTATATATTTCTGTGCCTGTATTTTGGGGGTTATTTGTCTGTATCAGTGTATATCATTATGGGGGATGAGAAAGAAAGACAGATGAGGTTACGTAGTGGTCATCAACGGGAGAGTGATGATACGAGCAGTATGTCGAGTGATGGTAGTACCGGGGTAGCGGAGGTAAATCCCGATACTGAAACAGGGAGTGTAGGCGGCCAACCAGAATTAAAAACTTTACTTCTCGAGTTCATGTATCAGAACAAAGTTAGTAGTGATGCCTTAAATGCAAAATTAGAACAAAACAGTAGGGAAAATAAAGAAAGTACAGATGCCTTAAACGCCAGATTAGAACAAAACAGTAGGGAAAATAAAGAAAGTACAGACGCTTTAAATGCTAAACTGGAACAAAACAGTAGGGAAAATAGAGAGAGTAATGAAACATTAAACGCCAGATTAGAACAAAACAGTAGGGAAAATAGAGAGAGTAATGAAACATTAAATGCCAGATTAGAACAAAACAGTAGGGAAAATAGAGAGAGTAATGAAACTTTAAACGCCAGATTAGAACAAAACAGTAAGGAAAATAGAGAGAGTACTGAAACTTTAAATGCTAAATTAGAACAAAACAGTAGGGAAATGAGTGACAAATTCGAACTGATTAGAGGTGAGATCAGGGGGGTGATGGAAGAAAAGGCTAAAGAGATTATTGCAGATGTAGACAGAAAATTAGGAAAAGTACAGGAGGAGTTGGAAATTAGAATCAGTACACAGGCTGAAAATTTAAAAGAACTAGTGCAACTGGAAACACAGCAGGTCAAAAAGCAATTGGGGGGAGAAATTGACAAAATTCAGGTAGCAACTAAAGAGGTTAAGGAACAGCTGGGGGGTAGAATTGAGAAAGTCCACTCACAAATAGTTGCAGAAGTAAATGATTTAAGAGAGAGTAATAGAGAGAGCATTAGCAAGATTGAGGAGAAACAAGCAAAGCTATATGATAAAGTAGAAGAATCAGAAGGAAACATTAAATTAACAGTAAACAGTATTGAGAGGAAGGCTGAGGAGAAAATCGCAGAATTAGAGTTAAAATTAAAAGCTAGGATCAGGCAAGAAAATAGTCAGAATAGGCCAGTTTTTGTGAATAGCACACACAGGGAGGTAGAACTGGGTAAGTTCAGCAATCGACAGGGGTGCCCAATGGAGTTCATGAACACTATAGAAAATAAATTCGGGGAGAGGTTGGAAAATGGTAGTATTGAGTGGTGCCAGGTAGTTGAAATTTTAGAACAAGTGTTTGTGGGGGAAACGAGGAATTGGTTTGCTGTCTACAGAGACAAGTTTACTGATATTAATGATTTTAAAATGAAATTCTGTGAAAAGTTCTGGAATGAGGTTATTCAGTCGCAGCATCGTGAGGGAGTAGTGTGTGGTAAATATAACCCTAAAGGAAGCTCCACCATGACCGAATACTTTTTAGGGCAGGTATTAGTGTGTAAATATCTGGATGGCTTGAAGGAGGAAAGTGATGTGGTAAGGTTGCTACTTAGGCACTTTCCCTATAGGATCAAGGAGGCTGCTTGTATCCAGAATGTAAAGACTATATCACAAGTAGAAAATTTGTTAAGCACATTTGATGCACTAGGGAGAGGGGGTTATGAGGACAATTTCAATCGGAACCAGGGTAATAATAATAATAGACCTAATGAAGCCAGGCATCAAGAAGTTCAAGGGAACGGTGGCGAAGGGGCCAACGCTCAAAATAGAAATAATAATAATCAGCTAAATCAGAACAGAGGAAATGGCTATGGTAATCAGTATCAAGGGAGGAATAATGATTTCAGGGGAAATCAAGGGAGGAACAATGATTACAGAGGAAATCAAGGGAGAAACAATGATTTCAGGGGAAATCAAGGGAGAAATGATAATGACAATAATTACAACCAGAATAGGGGTCAAGGAAGAGGACAGCCTAGTGGTAGTAATATACAGCCAAACAATGACAACACAGCCCAGAACAACCAGACCAATTCAGTAGTTAGTAGTACGACGGCCAGCTGTAGCGGTTCTTTAAACGCGAACCAGGCTGCGAAGTAAGGTCAGAATCTCAGTCTGTAGCATGTCCTGTCCATACAATTATACAGGAACCCTATGACCTAAATGTAAGAAATGAATTATTACATGAACTAAATGATGAAGGTATTATTCAGGAAGTGGTTAGTAAGAGCCCCATAGTTAAATTTAACGTGTCCGAGGCGTACACAGATGTTTTAATTGATAGTGGTTGTATGAAGAGTTGCATAAGTAGTGCATTTTATGATAAAATGAAAGGAACTGGAGTAAATTTTGAGGAGATGCCAATTAAAAGCACTTTTGTTATCACAGCTGTTGGGAAGAGGTCTAAAGTAATTTCTAAGCAAGTTTTAGTAGACATTAAAATTAATAATCATGTAGAGAAGCAGATTTGTCTTGTAATTCCAAATTTAGTATTCAGTGTTATCTTGGGTTCAGAGTGGCTAAGTAGAGTGTCTGGTAACTTATGTTATGATGTAGGGAGTTTGAAATTTAAATGGGGAGATTCTGAAGTAGAAGTAGCGTTCAATGACCATATTCAGAGGAGTAGTATTGTAGGTGTGATTTGTACTTTAAATGAGATATCGCCAGCCGTAGAGCGGGGTTCTCCATGTTTTGTGGGCAGTGTGATTACGAACGGAAGTCTAGAGGACTCGTTACGTGAGGCTGCATTTCAGGGAAATATAGAGGATGAACAGTGTGTTCGGCTCTATGATGTGTTATGGTGTAATAGGAGAGTTTTTGAGGATCGCATTGGTATGGCCAATTGCTATACACATTCATTGAACGTTATTGATAGGTCAGTATTCACAGGACATAGATATCCTGTACCGTTCGCTTATCAGAGTGCAGTTGAGGCACAAATTAATCAGATGCTTGAAGATGGGATTATTGAGCACTCGAACAGTCCATATGTTAATTCTTTGATCACGGTACCCAAGACCGACGGCACTGTTCGTATTTGTTTAGACGCTCGTTTGGTTAACAGTAGAATTAGTTCAGATCAGCTGAAATCTATGTCAATAGAAGAATTAATGCAAACATTTGAGGGGAAGAAGTATTTCACTTGTGTAGATTTGAGTTCCAGTTTTTGGCAAGTGCCACTTATGTACGAAGATAGACCATTTACAGCTTTTAGTCATAAATATAACCTTTATCAATTTTGTAGAACACCTTATGGGTTAAAGAGTAGTTCAGCAGCTTTAATTAGGGCTTTAAACATCGCATTAGGGGATGACACAGGAGAGTTTGTAACCATTTACATTGATGATATGGTAATTAGTTCACGCAGTTTTGAGGAGCATCTACGTCATTTAAATATAGTTTTTCAGAAGTTAGATCAGGCAGGGTTCACTTTGAAGCTGTCTAAGTCGTCATTCTGTCAGTCAGAAGTGACATTTTCAGGTCATAGAGTGTCAAGTAGAGGTGTGACACCATAGGAAGGTAGGGTTAGCATGTGTGGACAGTAGCAACAGGGCATCGTTACAGACACTGAGAAATATGCTAGGTAGAGCAACGTGATGACGTTCATTTAAAGGGAGCCACTTGCAAGGTTGAAAGCAGGTGAAGCAGAAACATTTATAGTTTCCAAACGTATTGGCAAAACAGCATATGTGCTGGAGAATAGTGAGGGAAACAGATTATACGGGACGTATAATATACATAGTCTACGAAAGTATGTGTCATAAAGTGAGGATGTTTAGCTGGCGAGCCAGCCTATCAAATGAGTAAGTGTGGTGTCTGGTGCGTGGAAGATCTGGTCTTCAAGGCAGGCGTATCAGAAGTCACACAGGGGGGTAGTATGTAAGTAAATGAGAGTTTTTAAGGTACAGGGAAATATGACGGGATTGTCGGATGCTCTTGAGCACTAAATTGTCTCGATGCACCAAGGCCATTTTGGCAGCGGTGATGGGTTCCCATTTATCTCCAAGAGATGGGGGAGCGCTTGTATAGGGATTGTTAGCTTAAGGCGTCCACGAGATAAAAGATGGGCCATCAGAATGCGAGACAGTCCTTCATGAAACTCATACATATCAGCACACGTGATTTCTGTTTACGGCCTCGCCATGTAAGATTTGTAAGTGTGTAATTTAAGATAATTTGTACAATGGTATTATTTGTGTGAGGAGAAATGGTCTGTGTTGAGAACTAGTATTAAGTAGAATATGGTTAACGGGAACTTAACAAGACAGGGCGATTACGGCACAGAAATATTTGGTGTTATATGTAATGCGCATTTACTGTTTTTTTTTCAGAAGTCAATATTAATTTAATCTACTTTAAAGAGAGATTAAGTATTATGGTCACGAGGCGCTGCCACAATAGTGTGATCGTGTGCTCAGTGATAAGTGGAATTAAATGTCACCATAAGGAGGGGACCTCCAGTGAAATTAGGAAGTTCTATGGTGATATAAATATATCAGAACACCTTCAATGCGTGTGATATGACATCATAAATACATAGTGCTCACACATTAATTATGTCTATTTCTCCAACATAGAGAAATTTGAGAGGCGGAAATATCCGTGGAACACTATTCCATATGTAAAACATTGGACTGGTTGCAAAGTGCAATCCATAGTGACAACAAACTTTGACGCAAAGTGCGTGAAGAAAAATTATGAGTGTATATATCTGTAATTTAGGGTGATTTCATTTATGTAATATGTATTTTGGATGGGGATTATTAACGTGTCTGGGATAATCGGATAATGGACCGTCGTCACGGTAAATCATCCGATGATCCGAGGCGAATATGTAACGTGTTTTTCGAGGGGTTTTATGCAACTGGCATAAGTCAGTAGGAAGCCATTCTATATTTATTTACGCGGCAAATTGTTCAGCCAAGAGAATTTTTCATGTTAATTTATTATTATTAATTTATTATAATTATTATTTAGGTATTTTCGGAGCATTTTATAAAAATTATTAGCATTCAGATAGGTTTTCTATGTCTTAGAAAACGCTATCCAGCAAATTATTACGAACGACGATATCATAGAAAATTATCTGATTACGGAATTTTACGGAGTTTTCGTCAGTTAGGGTATATCGAGAGACGTGACTCACTGGGATTTCAAGTACACGCTTAATCTTGTCGAGAAGCATGACGCAATCTTGGGTCGCAAGGTCTAGAAAAGGCGAATTGTTGGAACGGAAAACGACTTCTCCCTCTCGCGCGCCGAGTGTAATGAACCAGAGGAGGGGAAGTAGCGGCGTGCTCAGCCAATCAGAGGAGACGACGTAAGCTGGAAGGCGGTACCGTGGTGGGGGGAGCCAACGGGTGAATATATCGTTCGACGCGCCGTGGAACGAGGACTATCTGTGAAATACTTGAGGAGTATGGATGCGCGTGCGAGTCGCTCCGATGTTCGGTGGAGTTAAGGACAATCTGTGTAGAACTTGCAGAGTGCGTGTCGCTCCGATGTTCAGTGGAGTTAGCGACGAACTTTTGTAAAACTTGGTTGTACGAGTGTTTGGGTCCGAGGTACGGACCATAGAATTATCTAATCTACCAGAATATCATCAAATTCCGACGGAGATGACGACGTCCAGGAGACTGTGGGAAGCTCACAACATCATCAAGAACGAGGGAAATGCTTTGGCAATTTCCCGTGGTAAGCGCAAATGACGCGGAAATACGCAATCTCTCATTTTTCTTTGTTTTACATTTCATATTTCAGTAACTTCATAGCTTGGAAATAAGAGTAAAATCAATTTATCAGACTCCGTTTTCACGTAATTTTCTATCGGTAATATTCAAATCACAACGCTCCAATTTAAATTTTGTACTTATTATTATTATTAATTTTGCTATACTTGTTTTATATAATAAATTCATTTCTTTTACAATGCAATCTTTGCTTTCAGTAGGTAGCATTAGATATCGACCAATTCCTTCTCCTGATACAATTGTTTGTTGGGTTAATGATCAAATCATACCACGATCTGAGTGAATAGAGTCTTGAAGGTGTTCTGCCAGAGCTAGACGTTGTTAAATACAAATTTAGATTTCAACATTGCATTGAGGTCTTGGCGCCCATTAAAACAACATAGCTTAGGCAAAGGTAAACAGTTACATTTATCACCCAACAGTGTGGGCTAGCGAAACTGCTACAATATGTCCATAAAAAGAAATCCTCCTTTTCCTCATCACGTCCGTTATTTTCTCTACGTGAGTGTACAACTCGTGGTTGTGGCGTCTTCGGAACTCGCCGTGTTCTTTGACTGGACCCAGGATTTTCCTCAATATCTTCCTTTCCTTGGTCTCCTGTTTTTCCATTATGCCTTTTCTATTCATGGAGAGACATTCCTCTGCATACAAAGCTTCTGGCCGGATGACCGTGCAGTAGTGCTTCAGTTTTGCATTCAGGGATATAGATCTTTTGTTGTACACATTCTTAGTTAGATGGTAAGCCATTTAAATTTTATTCAAGCGTGACGCAAAAGCCTCGTTTTCGGACATTGTAGGGTCTATCCATTCCCCAAGATACTTAAATTTCACAACCCGCTTGATTTTCCCATGATTCACTTCAATATGTTTTGGAGCCGTTTTGATGTTAGTAATAAATTCTGTTTTCTCGAAAGAGATCAGGAGGCCCGCCTTTGCAGCTTGTGTTTGAAGCTGGTTGATCTGTTTCCTGGCCGTATCCAACGAATCTGCAAAAACTGCAAGGTCATCTGCAAAGGCTAGACAGCCAATTGATAGGTTCATATTCTTGTGACCAAGTCTGATTCCATTTTTGACTCCTTCATCACTCATTGTTTTGCGCCACTCACGGATAACTTTCTCAAGAACGCAGTTGAATAGTAGAGGCGAGAGACCATCTCCCTGTCGAACTCCTGTCCTTATCTCGAAGGCATTGGAAATCTCGCCTCTAAACTTAACTTTTGAAGTGGTGTTGGTGAGAGTCTGTTGGATGATCGCTCAGGTTTTGTTGTCTAGGCCGAACTCCTTTAGAATCTTAAGTAGGGTAGTCCGATCAATGGAGTCATAAGCTTTCTTAAAATCAATGAAAGTTACTACAAATTTCTTGCTCCTTAGTTTCAGATATGAAAGGATAGATTTGAGATTCATGATTTGCTCCACACATGACCGTCCCTTCCTAAAACCTCCTTGATAATCACCCAGTTCTGTATCTAGCTGTTCTTTAGCCCTAGTTTGAAGAGCTTTTGAGAGGATTTTGTAAGTTTTCAGTAGGAGGGAGATGCCTCGATAGTTGTTAACATCTGCTTTATCGCCTTTCTTATGAAGGGGGTGGATTAAAGCAGAAGTCTAATCACTTGGAAGTCTTTCCGTATCCCAAAGTTCATGTATGATGTCCGTTAATTTATCCACCGTATTGTCACTAGCAAACTTCCACAGTTCAGCGATTATAGAGTCTTCACCTGGAGCTTTATGGTTCTTTAGAGATCGGATAATCTGTTTGACGTCCTCTTTCGTGGGTGAAGAGGAATCTGGGTGGACTTGCGCATGGTCATTAAATGTGAATATGGAACTTGGAGTCTCACAGTTAAGAAGGGACTCAAAATATTTTGCAAGCACCTGACAATTATCTTTGTCGCTATAAACTAGTTTTCCATTGCAATCCCTGAACTGAAGACATGGAGGGCTATATTTCTTCAAGTTGCTTTTAAATTTTCTATAGAAGTTGCGCATATTATTCTTCTGGAAATCCTGTTCGATTTGATCCATCTGGTTTTTATGAAAGGCACGTTTAGCATTGCGGATGGTTTTTGCTGCACTCGTTCTCTCATTCAAGAAGTCTGTCCAGTTGACTTGATTTTGTTGCGAATTCCATTTCTGCCAGGCATGCTGTCTCTTCCTTATTACTGCGTCACATTCACTGTTCCACCATGCATGCTTCCTCGTTTTAGTTAGTAGGACGGTCTCTTTTGCTGTCTCAACCAGCGCCTCTCGCAGTTGTTCCCAGTTCTCTGCATCCACAGTTTGTAGTTTTCGTGTAAACTCATTACCGGACGCCAGTTTTTCAACATCATTTGTTTCAGTCTTTTTGGCTCGGAACCTCCGTGTGTTTCTCGGGAGGAGTTTGATTTTAATTTTAGATAGATAATGATCCGAGTCCAGTTTTGCATTTCGTAGAACTTTCACATTCTGAATTTCTCTTTGAGCTTTCCGTGCAATTGCGACGTGATCAATCTGGAATTCGCCAAGACTGGGATTTGGGGATTTCCAGGTCTTTTGTTTCCTGGGCAGATGTTTGAAAACAGTGGATTTCATTACCAGGTTGAAGGCCCTACATAGCTCTATTAGCCGTTCTCCATTACGATTCGTTCTGTGATGAGCGGAGTAATTTCCAGCCTACCTGGGCATTGAAATCCCCAAGTAAAATGATATTATGTTTGTCTGGAATCTTCGATAAAATGTCTTCAAGTTCTTCCCAGAATCGATCAGTTCCTTCCGGGTCTTCCTTGTTCGCTACGTTGATCGGCGCATGAACGTTCACAATAGTATACATTTTATTTGTACTTCGAAATGAAAGGGTCGAGACTCGACTGCTTACAGAAGTGAAATTTGTGATGGAGTCTAGAATCTTTTTGTTGACTGCAAATCCAGTACCGAGTTGGGGAACTGTTTCTATAACACGTTTACCTGGCTTACCCTTGAAGATTCTGTAGCCTTCTGATTCAAAGGCATGCTCATCAATAAATCGTGTTTCCTGAACTGCCGCAATTTGGATCTGATGTTCAGTTAGAGCATCCGTGAGTTGTTTTTATTTTCCAACCTTCCGCAGAGAATTTGTGTTAAAGGTAGCAAAGAAATTCTTGACTATGATTGATCTTTCGTGGAGTCTCCGATACCTCCAATCATTTCGGTGCAAGCTCCCCAGATTCCGAAGGCTTGCATGCGTCACTCGAAGCGACGGTGGATTGGTTACCACCTGGGGTAGTAGCATTTGCTGAACATTCCTCCATGCTTTTAACAGTTGAAAGACTGTTGACTTAGGCCAGTGATGTTTCACACTGACAAGGATACTGCCAAGGTTGTGAGCCTTGGAGCCCCCAGCACTGATCGGCTCACCGACCCAGTTTCCCGCTAGGATTGGTTACCCAACCTTCCACTGGGTTGCTCGGTTTAACAGGGGCACCTCTTGTAGGTTATGTGCTGGAGTTGGAGTGAAAGAGGCTAGTTGGATTCTCTTGCTGAATCCAATATATTAATGTTGCAGATGGCTAGCAACGACGCATTTCACTCCCATTTGCCCAGAGACACAATGTCTCCTCTCAGGTTGATTCCTGGGACCTATTAATATTATATTATTATTATTATTATTATTATTATTATTATTATTATTATTATTATTATAGGGAACGACATGTCAGTTAAATTAAAATTTTTGTTTTTTACAAAATCCAATATGGTCTTGTACCGGTTGCCAATACATAGTCATTAATCAAGAAAGCAATCATCGTCCTAGTCATTTACAGGTAATTAATTTTTTGTCTACGAGTTTTCAGTACTGGTAAAATGGAATAGCATTTTATGTTGGGCTTACCTGAGTTTTAAATAGTTCACTGCCTGGAAACAATGGCTGCACTTTACTGCGTCTCGGGTTTTCAGAGACTGCTACGGCGGTAAGGCTTTTCTTTCCAAGTTTCTAAAAATAAATGAAATAAACCGTTATAAATACCTAAATTCAGGTTAATACATGCATTTCATAAAATAAAATATGAAACAAAAAATGAAATAAGTTAGTTTAAAAAAATAATCCCACCTTCACTTGCAGTGGCTTCTTGCTGTTTCCTTCTAGTGGGCTCAAAAGTAAATTGGTTTCTTGTATCTCAGACATGTAAGGTATACCGGTTATCTGCAAACAAATAAATTTAAAAAATCAATAATTACCTAATCAATAACTACAAATTTAAGGTTCATTAGCATGACATTATTAAAATAATCATTCATAGGTACTTACCAAAAAATAAAAGGATTTTTCTTTCACAGCTCTACTGTATACGTCCGTGTGCTAAAATGGCAAGTGCATGACTAACGCAATCGTAATCAGTTAGCCTAGCAACAGAAAAAGTTGTATTTTCTCAACGTTTTGACCTTGAATGGTTCTCTGTCTCTCTCTCGCACGTGTTCCCACACCTCTTCACATTCCTCAATCTGAATAAGATTCGTGTACCTTATACTAGTTTCATGTTTTTAATAAGGAACCAAAATGGCTACCTCTTATACATCGGTATTTCTACTGTCTCAGAACCAAAATGGCGGTCTCTGCTTAAACAGCACACCTGCTAGCCACCACGAGGCAAGTAAACTGATATCACACTTCCTGCTGACGTAGACATTCCTGCCTCGTCAGCACCAGCAACAGCTCTCACGAGTCCTCTGGCTAGGTACAATATGCAGTCACCAGTGAGCTGGACTGTGTGCGTGTGGCTTATTATTATTATTATTGATTATTGTTGTGATGACCATGTTTGACATACAGTGCGCTTGTGCGGTACTGGTGTATTTATCGAAAAAATTGTTATTTGTGGAAGTGAGAATTGTATTCCAGCTTGGGAACAGGTCAGTGTGTATCGTAGTTCATAGTTTAACATACGGTGCTCACTAAATTGTATTCCTCAAATCAACTTCAACGAGTGTAGACTGGATTTGTTACGTGATTTTGGGGTTAAGTTTTATCGTGTACTATTAGCTCAAAGAGCATGAAGGTTCCTCAGTGACCGGAAGTGACGTAATCTAATCGTATTATCCAAAGCCATCTGAGCTTAGATTAGTAGTATAGTCAACAGAGCCTATAGGTTCCGTCGTCAGGGGGCAGTAAGAAGGTCTGGCCCACTTCGGCGGCCATTAGAGCCCCGCTACCTAGGGTACGAGCTTGATAATAGAGCGAGGGTCTGGACTCTTTGGAGTCAGCGCCATTTTCTTCCTACACCACTGGCCTGACCTACATTTTACCAGTTTCGGAACATGAATCGTCTTCTAACGAGCCAGGAAAGAGATGCGAACTGGAAAAGTGAGGTATGGCCTCGATTGTCTAAGGTGAATATAACGGGAGAGTCATCGAGTGATGGGGCGGTTGCGGAAGATACAATACTTCTCCCATCCCAACATCTTGACAAACTGAGGAGAACGGAAGAAGAGGCATTGTAGAAATGCTATAATATTATTCAAAAGATGAAGCTTGCTGCGGCGAAACAGAAAAACATGTCCAAGGATGTGAAGGATGGTATTGTGGAGATGGAGGAGGCCATTGACAGCATTGTCTTCTGTAAGAATGCTAGGTACAAAGAGAAACAACAAGTCGACGAAACCACAATAACTGATCGAGCACAAGCATCAAACTCTCTTGATGACGAAAGAGAAATGGAAGAAAAGGAAAGAGGAGAAGTAGAGTCATGGACTAAGGTTGTGTCCAGGAAGAAACCACGAGAGAAAAGGAATCAAATGCAGGTTGAATTGCAACGGGAAGATTCTCCAGGCAAGAGAGAGAGTCAAATGCTCAAGAAGCAACTAACAAAGTCTCGACTGCCAGCTGTGTTAATTAAGCCAGCAGAAGGCAAGTCGTATGCCGATGTGTTACGGGAGATTCGGCAGAAGGCAAATCCTGCTGACACAGGAACGGAAGTTAGGTCTATAACCCAGACTAGAGCCGGTGAAGTTCTTGTTACTCTCGGGAAAAGCAATCGAGATAATGCGGCATTTAGCGACTCATTGAAGAATATCCTGGAACAAGATGCGACAGTCCGCAGTCTTGAGCCAAAGGTGACAATTGAGATTAGAGATCTTGATGCTCTCACGACCAAAGATGAAGTTTTAGAGTCCATTAAGGATTTTATTAACGAACCCCCGGATGGTCTGAGGATTATGGTAACGCAGACTAACAGTCGGAAACAGAGAATGGCTGTTATAACTCTGCCAGAAAAAGCTGCAAATGATCTTCTAAGGGAAGGCTTGGTTCAAGTAGGATGGGTCAGTTGTAGAGTGAGGCGGAGAATATCAGTTCTTCGATGCTACCGATGCCTTAGTTATGGTCATATAGCCAAAATTTGTGAGGGCCCTGACAGAAGCAAATCTTGCTTCTACTGTGGACAGAATGATCACAAAGCCAAGGATTGCATCAACCCAAAGAAGTGTGTCTTATGCGAGGAGAGTGGCACTACGCAGCAGGATTTGTGTCATGTGGCTGGATCGGGCCAATGTAAGGTGTTCCGAGAGGCCCTGGAGAAAGCGACGTACCTGAAACGAAAATGATCCGAGTTCTACAAGCTAATATAGAAAGGAGTAGAACAGCCCATCATCTGTTGTACCAGCTAGCTGCCGAGAAACAAACTGATCTGCTGTTAATTAGTGAACAGTACCAAGATAAGGAGTCACATCTCTGGCTTAGAGATCAATTAGGCACCTCTGCTATTTGGATCTTAGACCCTGGAAAAAATTCCAATTGAAGAACATGGGAGCGGGAACGGATTCGTTTGGTTAAAGAGTAGAGGAGTCACATATTTTAGTGTCTATCTTACTCCAAATGAAACAATGGGAAAATTTCGTCAGAAAGTCAACTCTCTGGAAGATGCCATTCTTAATACAACTGGAGCAATCATTGTAGCTGGGGATTTCAATACCAGAGCAGTGGAATGGGGTATGCCACATACCAATTCCCGAGGTAAGTTCATTCTGGAAATGGCATCAAGGACAGGGCTTTTGATCTTAAATGTAGGTGCAGTGTCAACTTTTTGGCGTCCGGGTTATACAGAGACCATTCCGGATATCTCAATGGCTTCTGAGACGTTAGTACCACACATCAAGGAATGGAAGGTTATAGACTACACTGGTAGTGATCATCAGTATATTAATTTTGATGTGTGCAGTAATATAAGTGGGAAGAACTTATCTACTCAGAAACAACGGAGATAAAATTTGAATAAGATCCATCTTGATGCATTTAAGGAGGCGTTAGCCAGTGGTGTAGAACTAATTGAGGATATGGAGCCTGACGGAGAGGCTGATGTTGAGACTCTCGTTTCCTCAACTATGAACCTTATTACATTGGCTTGTGATACCTCAATGCCAAGTTAAAGATCACGCCATCGGAAGAGCGCTGTATACTGGTGGACACATGAAATTGCAGAATTGAGGCGGAATTGCCTTAGACTCCGGCGTGCCGCACAACGGACAAGAAATCCGGATGATGCCAATGCCTTATCAGCCGAACATAGAGATGCAAAGAGGCTACTTCGGAAAACCATAAATCAAAGCAAAGCTGACAGCTGGAGGAAGCTATGTGAGGATATTGACACTGATCCATGGGGTTTGGGTTATAAAATTGTCAGAAAGAAGTTTGGGTCACAAAGAACACCGTGCGTCATGGATGCAAACAGTATGGCCATTATTGTCCAAACTCATTTCCCAACACATCCAACAATCCCTGGGCATAATTTCGATGTAGATATTGAAATTCCTCTTTTTATTGAGGATGAGTTGAGTAGGGCTACTCAGTCTCTGCGAAGAAAAAAATCCCCTGGTCCTGACGGCATCTCAAATGATATTCTCAAATTAATAATCGAGTTACATCCACAATTAATATTACGAATGTTCAATGAGTGTCTAAAAGCAGGAGTGTTCAGCATCTGCTGGAAGGTCTGTCGTCTGGCGCTCATTAATAAGGGAAAGGGAGACCCGGATTTACCATCATCATACCGCCCTCTGTGTATGCTTGATACAACAGGGAAGCTCTTTGAGAAGCTTCTGAGGGTCAGGTTGCGCCAAGCGATCATGACAGCGGGCGACTTATCACCAAGACAATATGGATTTCGAACAGGAAGATCGACCCTGGATGCGATACAAGAAATTGTTACAGCTGTCCAGAGGGCGGAGAATTACAATCACCACTACCGTCGTGTGGTTCTCTTTGTTACTCTTGACGTAAGAAATGCATTCAACTCTGTCAAGTGGAGTGACATGCTGAATGCGTTGGAGAATACATTTCATGTTCCAAATTATCTCTTACGGATGATAAATTCCTACTTGAAAGATCGTTCGTTGCTTTATAACACTGAAACACTCTCCACTCCTCGCTGGAGTTGATTTACCATTAACTACCCTCATTACCACAAACCTACAGAATTTACTGCCTTTAAATACAGGCCTCAAGTGATTTTAACATTACTTCCCGACTTTGATTGGGCGCCAAGGTCGACCATATGGGTCTTCCTGAATAAAATAGGATAAAATACGGTACATAACTGTTGCCCCGACTATGAAAACTCTTTCTCCCAGGCGTAGGGCATTTGGCATGCGTTTGCTGATGTACCAGGTTCATGCAAGACAGGAATATAAACACACATGGATTTTAAAAAGATAATCTATTGGCTGTACTAAACACATATATACAAAATATACAACACAAAATACCCTTCAATACACTTGTAATAATTTCTGTACAGTACCTTTGTTCACTGAATTTAGGCTCTGAGAGCAAGAAAAACACTACGGTCATATCAGACCCAGGCATAACAGCCACCTATGTATATACACTGTACCGTCCGTACACAAAATATCTACACACGTTACGACTGGTTCATTCTACTTTCTTCTGTTACGGCACGTTCACCTCTCCATTCTCGCATGACTTCGATGAAATGTTTACGACTGGATTATCCTTTAGGCGTGGTAATTTATTACCGACAGCCCATGGTATGGATGGACCCATGAAAAATCGTAGCCTCCAATAGCCCGTAAGAGCTCAGTGGATAGCTAAACATTAGTCACCGCTCGTTCGTATTACGATACCATGATCGAGTAATAACGACACTAATTGCAAGTTGACAAACGGACCTTCGTAGTACAAGCAAGAAGACGATCTCTAACTGTTCGTTACGGAAACCATGTCACGTAAAACGACCCTGGGCGTTAGTAGATCAGTGTTCTGCCGATAAAACAATAAGACAAGCTCTGAACGCCAGACACGCCATTATATGCACTCGCGTAAGGATCCAATAACCCCAAAGTTTCTGCCGGAACTAACTTGTGCGTAGCCCGCTCCTAGCGGAACATCCGCGTCACACATAAACATCAGACAGTCAAAATCCACACTGACGTCACACAGTTGTTTCTTCACGCGAAGTTCATGGGAGTTCATGCCATAAATAACCTAGGTAATCCCACACAAGCCGAATTACTGCCTGTCTTTTCCGGGTATGTCACAAATCCAGCACTCGAAAATATCAATTCTATGTACCTTTATAGTACAGCCACAAATCTAACCTTTAACATTACTAGGTCAAAATAAAGCAATTAACCCCAAATCAAAATGAAATAATGCTTCTACTTAATACAGTCTTATATATCCTTATTCCCAAAACGTAATAAATCGCAAAACCCCGTATTTTATAATATCAAATATCCAAAAACCGATAATTAATAAACAGTGATCCTAGGTTGTCCGGACCATCCAAATATGAATCCGTCCACAAAACACACAGGCACAATAAAAATCACCTCTGCAACCCCACGTTAACCCAATATAATAAGATACGAATAAAATACCCCAAACTAACTGCACAAGGCAGAAAACCCGAGGGTGAGCTACTGTAACTGAATAAATTCGGTTACAAACGCCCCCACAAGGATCAATCTCTAAACTACAAGGCTATAGATTTATCCTTGTCCCTCACACAAATACACTAGTACTCCTGTCTTGTCATCGTGAGCAAGATCTCTAGGTGACATATAGCTTGAGGTTAGCAATGGTATATGTACCTAGGACCTTGTCATCGTTGGTAATCAACCTGTAGGCACACGCACCTACCCTGCGGTCTATAACAAATGGACCGGAATACAGTTGGAAGAACTTCTGCATGCACTTCTGCTCTGCCGATGAAAGATGTGGCACTCGCAACAACACCAGATCACCTACCTTTAACTCATCCCCCTCCCTTCTCTGCTGTTTTAAACGTTTCTTTCCTGCAGGTATTAAATTATCCCTTACTAGTTTTATTGTTAAATCCCTGGGTACAGCTTCCCCTGTTGCAAACCCAAAATCCTAGCTAGTTCACTGGTAGGCTTCCTTCCCAGCTGGACTTCTATGGGAGTGAGCCCCGTGCTATCGTGTTTGGTGACATTGATCCATCGCTCAATATCCCCAAGCACTGAAAACCATGAATTATGACTGTCACTCACATAGGTCCTGAACATGCGACCCAGTTCCCGCATAATTCTCTCCGACATATTCCCCTGCGGATACCTAATAGAGGAATATACACACTGGGTGCCAACTTCACTAAGCTTGGTACTCCATATTTTTGCTGTGAATTGGGTCCCGTGGTCAGAGAGTATCCGGAGTGGTCTCCCAAACTCCGGTATGTACTTCAGTACCATGCAGTTCACACAAGCTCTGGCGGTAGCTTTCCTCAGAGGGTAAAGCCTGACATACTTCGAAAATGCATCCACCACCACAAACACGTATTGGAACCCGAACCTACAGCTCACCAGAGGACCATAGAGGTCGACACAGACCAGATCCCCCGGCCCCTGTGCCAACACAGCCTGCCTGGGTCCCTCCAAGTAGCGTGTAGGATGTTTACATTTTTGGCAAAGCTCACACGTAGCTAGAATCTTCCTTACCATGCGCTGCATATCCTTCCAATAGAAGTGTCGCTTCAGAGCGGCCAGAACCTTCTCCGCACCGAAGTGCCCAAGCTCCTTGTGAGTGTACCACGTGATGTCTTCCACCAACACACGAGGAACACACACACACACCACACGTCCCCATGACACTTCATGGCTACCATGCGGTTCACCCATTTGAACTGCTTGGTGCCCCTGACCACAATGTCATCATCACCACGAGCCTCCAGCTCTTCAACAATACTTCCCAGCTGCTTGTCCCTCCTCTGTTCCTCACGTATCTTCCTCACACGTGCACCCTCTTCAGACCTATCACTAGTCTTGGCAGCACACACCAGAATGTCCCCTACACTATCTACCCCCACCCCATCACCTGCGATTTCTGGATGGCGACTGACAAAATTAGCAAGTATATTCTCCGAGCCTTTTACATGAAATATGTCAAAAGAATACTCCTGAATTGCCAATATCCATCTAGAAATCCTATTTGAGGTGACCCTACATGATAAAATGAATGTCAGCGCATTATGGTCACTGTAGATTTTGAACCGGTAGCCAAGTACATACGTCCGGAACTTCCCCAGCGCATATACAATAGCTAGCAGTTCTTTCTCACTAGTAGTGTATCTCTTTTCCGCGGGATTCAGACCTCTACTAGCAAGCGACACGATACCCAGGTGACCATCATCATCATGCTGACATAACGCACCAGCACTCCCCACGTCACTGGCGTCAGTCATTACAATGTACTCCCTCTCAGGACTCGGATAACTCAGAGTAACAGCCTCTCTAAACCCTTCCTTTAATTTGATGAAATCCTCGTCCATTTCCTTTCCCCAAACCCATTTAGCCCCTCTCTGTAACAAATCCCTGAAAGCCCCAGTAAGATATGAATACCTCAATACAAATCTCCTAAAATACCCACAAACCCCCAGAAAAGACTTAAGCTGCTTAACATTGCGTGGTGTCTTTGTGTTCCCAATGGTGTCTAATCTCGATTGTTCTGGTCTAACCCCCTGTGGTGAAATAGTGTGACCTAGAAATGTAATCTGTTGCGTGCAGAAAGTGGATTTCTTAAGTTTAAGTGTGAAACCTGCATGAATGAGCTTCCCAAAAACTGTACTAAGATGTTGCAAGTGTTCCCTGAATGTGTGAGAGGCAATCACAAGATCGTCAATGTAAGCTGTAGTGTATTCCCTTGTTTCAGGTCCAAGTGCAATGTTAAGCCCCTTAATTAACCCCTGACTCGAAGTCCTCATACCGAAAGGCACCCTCCGAAACTGATAAAAGCTATTTTTATATCAAAAAGCAGTGAAAGGCCTGTCCTCCTTGCGTAGCGGTATCTGCCAAAACGAAGAACTCAGATATATAGTGGATAGAAACTTCCTACCCCTGAATCTTTGCACTAGATCTTCAGTGAATTCAGGACGCTGATGGTCTGGTGCAATCCTCTTATTGGCCTGTCTCGCATCCAAGCACAGCCTGATGGAACCATCCTTCTTGGTTACCACCACCAAAGGATTTACATATTGACTGTTGCTGTTCTCGATTATGCCGTCATTAAGCATTTGATCTATCACCTCACCAACTGCCTTCATGTGAGAGTGAGCTATCGGGTACCTAGGACCGTTAAAGCTTGACCTATCTGTGATGTCGAAACTATGCTCGTACACGTGAGTACATCCAGGTTTCTCCGAGAACACCTCCCTGTGTTCCCTCAGAACGTCAAGCAACTCCGACTTCTGACCCTCGTCCAACAGGGTGTCTTTCACAACCGCCTCAAACTCATCAACAGTGTGACCAACGTCACTCAACTCACGATCATCTCTCATGACCAAATTACACACAGGAAAAGGACTGGACACCATGCCGACACCTAACTCTTCCTCCTCAGAAACCTCCTTACTGACCTGAATGCCTCCAGCGACACTAACATAATCTCTACCATCAACCTGATAATCTAACCTAACCCAATCCTGTTTCTCACCCCACTTGAACTTCACTTGCGCCTTGCTGTAATCTAACTTACAGCTCTGGTCCCCTAGCCAATCGGATCCTAAGATGACTGTGCACTAAATTAGGCACAACTAACAGCACATGATTTCTACTCCACCCGTTGATCCTAATGGGTGCACAAACCTGAGTCCTAATCCTCTGCGACTTAGTACCTACAGCTGACACAATGTGCACATTTGAAATTGGGATATGTTCCATGTGTATCTCCTTCAATTTCACTTCATCGTAGAACTCCCTACTCACACAACTGCACATACTGCCTGAATCTAGTAATGCCTCGACTTCCTGGCCCCAAATCTCTACCTTGATGACAGGATGGACAAACATGTGCTCGCTTCCCTCCTTTTCTACACCTAATTCCTCCTCCAATAGGTCCTCTTTGACGTCCAAGTTATATTATACCTCCATAGCGTGAGCAGGAATTCTATGCAAGGACTCTCCCCCTGCCCTAATTAGTGAGTCCCGTCGGAGTTTAAACCTCCTGGCCTATTGTTCCTCTCAACTTGCCTTTCATTGCCACGCCCCCTATTTCCCTGCTCTACTTCACGTGGCCCGTTCCCTGATTGATGGTTTTCCCTGTACCCCTGATTCTCATTCCTATTTCTTCCTCTCGCATGATCCTCCTGCCTTCCGTCCCTGTCTCCTCTACCTTGATTCCAGTTCCTCTCTCTCCCTTGATTATAATTTCCTTCCCTTTGATTGCCCCCATTGAAATTTCCTTCCCTCTGGTTACCCATATTTCCCTGACGTTGCCTACCTGTTTTTCTCAAAGCATCGAACCTCCCAAGCAACTTTTCCATGCCCTTAATTGAGACTATATTCTGCATGCATACTGCAGTCCTAATGTCATCTGAAAAGTGACGTGCTAATTTCCTTACAAGATCCTCTTCACTACCGCCTAGCTCTAAGTTTTGACCAATAAGGACATGGTTAAAGAAATACTCGATCAAAGTGACCCCTTCGTTTCCTTGAAATTTTCCAAATAAAATCCTGTATCTTTCCCTCCCTTTGATATTATCATCCCAGAATTTATCCATGAACTTTTCCCTGAAATCCTGTAAGCCGCCGAACCCTTCCCTAAATACCTGGTACCAAGACCTAGCTTCCCCAACAAATGCAGCTGAAATCAGTTCTTCCACCCGATCCCATTCTAAGTATCCATCATCTAACCCCTTTGCAAACTTCTTTTCGACTAACTTCACAAATTCCATAGGATTGAACGTCCTACCATTGAACTTAGGAACCTCGTAATCTCGACTCTGGCTACAGTGCCCTAAAAACTGAATCGGATGACCCCTACCTGCCTTCAACTTCTTCACTTCACGTTCAGTTTCTTCCTTTATCCTAGTCACTCTTTCTCTGACCTCACTGATATTCTCATCAACCTTCTTCCCTAATAAAACAAACTCACCACTATTTGCTACAAGCGTCTGCTCTACTATAGCCTGCTTATCCCTAACCTCTTCTACTTTCCTGCTACTTTCCTTCGTAACTACCTCAATTTTCTCTTCTACGATGCTTATTATCTCCACTCTCTGCTCTTCCAACTTCCTATCTGCTCTGGAAAATTTCTCGCTAGTCTTCAGTGCCTGGCTTGAAACTTCCTTTGCCAACTTCTCTTGCTTGGCACCTAGCTTCTCTAACTCAGATTCTAACCTTTGTTCCTGAGCAGCAATCCGACCACCTAGCTTAATTTCCAGATTAGTGATTTCTACTCTGACTTCACTAAACTGGCGAGTAACACTGCTGTCTAGGATAGTCACCTGCTCTTTGACCTCATCTATCTTTGCTGACCTTTCCTTTAAACTAGTCATCTGGGAGGCCATCTGACTGGTTATCCTCTCCTCGGAACTGTTACTAAGAAACAGGAGCTTCTCCAACATGGTTCTCATCGAACCTGAATCATCACCACTCATTGCCACAGAAGTATCACCCATCCTTCACCTCTGAACTACTACTACCTTCAGAGCTTGTGCTCTGACATCCTAATCCCATGTTTAATTCATCTCCCCCCTGCCCTAATAAATCTCCCATGATTCTACTGTTTTCCCCCATCCCTCTAACAAATTGCCTATCGGAACCCGTCTGGTTTTGCAGCTCACCAACACAATCCCCCAACAAAGCAGAATTGCATCCTGGCTCTAACGTAGCCATCCCTAATTGAAATATGTGAAATTACGAAAATATGCCTACAGTTTAATTCCTGTGTCCTGGTACACATCAGCATGTCTAAGGCCTCACGTTGGGTTCGCCACTGAAACACTCTCCACTCCTCGCTGGAGTTGATTTACCATTAACTACCCTCATTACCACAAACCTACAGAATTTACTGCCTTTAAATACAGGCCACAAGTGATTTTAACATTACTTCCCGACTTTGAATGGGCGCCAAGGTCGACCATATGGGTCTTCCTGAATAAAATAGGATAAAATACGGTACATAACTGTTGCCCCGACTATGAAAACTCTTTCTCCCAGGCGTAGGGCATTTGGCATGCGTTTGCTGATGTACCAGGTTCATGCAAGACAGGAATATAAACACACATAGATTTTAAAAAGATAATTTATTGGCTGTACTAAACACATATATACAAAATATACAACACAAAATACCCTTCAATACACTTGTAATAATTTCTGTACAGTACCTTTGTTCACTGAATTTAGGCTCTGAGAGCAAGAAAAACACTACGGTCATATCAGACCCAGGCATAACAGCCACCTATGTATATACACTGTACCGTCCGTACACAAAATATCTACACACGTTACGACTGGTTCATTCTACTTTCTTCTGTTACGGCACGTTCACCTCTCCATTCTCGCATGACTTCGATGAAATGTTTACGGCTGGATTATCCTTTAGGCGTGGTAAGTTATTACCAACAGCCCATGATATGGATGGACCCATGAAAAATCGTAGCCTCCAATAGCCCGTAAGAGCTCAGTGGATAGCTAAACATTAGTCACCGCTCGTTCGTATTACGATACCATGATCGAGTAATAACGACACTAATTGCAAGTTGACAAACGGACCTTCGTAGTACAAGCAAGAAGACGATCTCTAACTGTTCGTTACGGAAACCATGTCACGTAAAACGACCCTGGGCGTTAGTAGATCAGTGTTCTGCCGATAAAACAATAAGACAAGCTCTGAACGCCAGACACGCCATTATATGCACTCGCGTAAGGATCCAATAACCCCTAAGTTTCTGCCGGAACTAACTTGTGCGTAGCCCGCTCCTAGCGGAACATCCGCGTCAACACATAAACATCAGACAGTCAAAATCCACACTGACGTCACACAGTTGTTTCTTCACGTGAAGTTCATGGGATTTCAAGCCATAAATAGCCTAGGTAATCCCACACAAGCCGAATTACTGCCTGTCTTTTCCGGGTATGTCACAAATCCAGCACTCGAAAATATCAATTCTATGTACCTTTTTAGTACAGCCACAAATCTAACCTTTAACATTACTAGGTCAAAATAAAGCAATTAACCCCAAACCAAAATGAAATAATGCTTCTACTTAATACAGTCTTATATATCCTTATTCCCAAAACGTAATAAATCGCAAAACCCCGTATTTTATAATATCAAATATCCAAAAACCGATAATTAATAAACAGTGATCCTAGGTTGTCCGGACCATCCAAATATGAATCCGTCCACAAAACACACAGGCACAATAAAAATCACCTCTGCAACCCCACGTTAACCCAATATAATAAGATACGAATAAAATACCCCAAACTAACTGCACAAGGCAGAAAACCCGAGGGTAAGCTACTGTAACTGAATAAATTCGGTTACAACACGACAGAAGGACAACGCAGGGTAGGGATCTCAGCCGGAGCAGCACAGGGTTCGATTTTAGGACCAGATCTATGGAATATCACATATGATAGCTTGCTGAGATCTGAAGTCCCTGATGAAACTATCCTAGTAGGTTATGCAGATGATGTTGCTGCTCTTGTAGCAGGAAGAAGTGTCGAGCAGGCACAGTTGCGACTCAATATGGTAATGCGTACAATCAATAGTTGGATGGAAGAGCATGGTCTGTCTCTAGCACTTAGTAAGACAGAAATTGTAGTCCTATACAAAGAAGAGAATTCAGACATTACTCCCAATACAGGTAGGAGACATACAAGTAGAGACGCGGCCAGCAGCAAAATATCTGGGCCTCATGATCGACAATAAACTGAATTTTGGAGAACAAATTAGACGGACTGCAGATAAGGTGGCAAGAGGAGTAACGTCTATCAGTCGGCTAATGGCCAATGTTGGTGGGCCAAAATCTAGTAAGAGGAGATTACTGATGACAGCCATCCATTCAGTTCTGCTGTATGGAGCGGAAATATGGGCGGATTCCCTGGATAAGGAAATTTATAGGAAGTCACTAGCACAAGTGCAGAGGCGGGGTGCTTTACGCGTGGCATCTGCTTATCGCACGGTCTCTGAAGAAGCAGTTCTTGTTATTGCTGGGATAATTCCAAGTAGTGGATTAGTGGGGGTTCTAGCACCACCTCCACCTCCCCATCTCACAAGATGGCGGCGGCGCGATATCTCTCGAACGCATGGTCGGATTTTGACAAACGAGAATTCGTTTAACTCGGGCTGACACCCCCTTTCCTATGGACAACATATATCAACCCCAAAAATAAAACCTACCCCTACTAGGGAGTGAAATTATATTTTTTTAGAAAATCTCGCTTTCCAATTGCAACATGTGAGAGTTTAAATGCCAATATGGAATGAAACGTTGTTCTACACTTGAGACATGTGAGCGGTGGAAAGCCACTATGAATTAGCATGCCCACTCATGGCTTTTGTAAGAGGGTGGGGGAGCGGATCCCTGTGGATGGGTTATTGTTGACGGGTCCTTGTTGGCGGGGTCATTGTTGCCGGGTCCTTGTGGACGAGTCTGTGTGGACAAGTCCTTGTGGACGAGTCCTTGTGGTCAAGTCCTTGTTGACAGGTCCTTGTTGACAGGTCCTTGTTGACAGGTCCTTGTGGACGAGTCCTTGTGGATGAGACCTTGTTGATGAGTCCCTTTGGACCTATCCCTTTAGACCGGTCCCTTTGGACTGGTCCCTATGGACTGGCCCATGGTCCCTAAGGCTATAATGAAATTAAACGTTGTTCCACATGAAACGCATGTGAAGAGCCGATTGCTACTATGAATTAACATGTTTGTTTTTTGTTTTTACGCATGCGCACTTGGTTTTTTTGTAAGCGGGCGGGCTTTTTGAATAATGATTTATAGATGAGTTATTTTTTAAAAAATTACCAAAAGATCCAAAACTAATAGGTCATTAGCTTTTTAATATCTCATGAATCAATAAGGCTAGGGACCTGTATGAGAGGTCGCTGGACTTGAGGTGACATTCTGTTTTTGAATATATTATTTATTTATGTCAAAAGGGCCTAACTGCACTTTTGTTGATATCTCGCTAACTAATAATCAGAGAGGGTCAAGTGAGGTGTCATAGGACTCAAATTGGTCAACCCTTTTCCATGACCAACGAATTTACCCAAAAGATCTAAGGTCATTAGCTTTTTAATATCTCATGAATCAATAAGGCTAGGGACCTGTATGAGAGGTCGTTGGACTTGAGGTGACATTCTGTTTTTGAATATATTATTTATTTATGTGTAAAGGGCCTAACTGCACTTTTGTTGATATCTCGCTAACTAATAATCAGAGAGGGTCAAGTGAGGTGTCATAGGACTCAGGATGGTCAACCCTTTTCTATGACCAACGAATTTACCCAAAAGATCTAAGGTCATTTGCTTTTTAATATCTCATGAATCAATAAGGCTAGGGACCTGTATGAGAGGTCGTTGGACTTGAGGTGACATTCTGTTTTTGAATATATTATTTATTTATGTCAAAAGGGCCTAACTGCACTTTTGTTAATATCTCGCTAACTAATAATCAGAGAGGGTCAAGTGAGGTGTCATGGGACTCAGGATGGTCAACCCTTTTCCATGATCAACGAATTTACCCAAAAGATTCAAAACAGCAAGGTCATTGACCTAATATTTTATAAACTAATAATCGAATATCAACATGTGAGGTGTTATAGGACTTAGAATGGTCAACCCTTTCCCATGGCCAATGAATTTACCCAAAATATCCAATACATCAAGGTCATCGACCTGAGATTTTATAAACTAATAATCGGATACGAACATGTTGGATGTTTACCATGTGTGTGATGAAACAAAGCTAGGTAGAGAAAGAATTAGTGTAGGCTACATGTATGGTGACTGACAAGTCTTTTACCATTGAAACTTGTTTTTCAGATCAAACTGCAGTATAGAGAGAGTATAGGTTGCAGGTATGGGTTAATAAATGACGAACGGTGTACACAAACTCTGATTTATCGATTCAAGAATTAAGAGTAGACTATCTTTAATTCATTGGTTAAAGAGGATAGCTAAAACACAAAAATGCTTAGTGGTTACCGGGACAAGATGGTCGCTACACACAACAAGCTTTAAATACTTGAGGCTAATAATCTATACACACACACTCGCTTGTTCTATACTAAACTGTGTTGCTGTCAGTGCTCAGACAGTAGGCTGATGACAAAATGCATTGCTAACAGAAATATAATCATTTCCGGTTGTATAATGTTACCAGCTATCCATTTTGTGTTGCAGTGTTAAGCAGTTTTAGCTCTTGTACTGGTGGTCTTAACTCGATTTCAATGTCTGAGGCCTAGAACGAGTCAAACTAAGAAAGAAGGGCATGGTGGTATAGTGGTTAAGCTGTTAGCCTTTTCACCAGGGTTCGATTTCAGGTTAATATGCATGTCAAAAACATTTTAAACAAAACAAAACAGAGATAACGCTCACAACTGATTACATTTGTGTCTTTTCAAATTATTACTTCGATTACAAATACAAAGGTGAACTGGATTTGATATACAGTTAATGCTGTCTATCACACACTAGACTGTAAGAAAGCCAAAAGAGCAAAAGGCGTAGGTAGAGCAGTGGTAAAATTGCTATATGTAGAGAACTACCTAGCGGTTTTATGAACTGGCAAAGCTATATCGCATAAACAGTGCAGGATACAATCCAGCAATCAAATTTGTATCTTGTGGAACAGAGAAAATGCACTTTTACCTTGATGGATAGCAAATGAGTGCAGATGAATGACCTATGCATTAGCCTACCATAGGGTTATAACCACGAGGTGGAGGTGTGACTTCTATATTTTATTGTTTAGAGACATGGCTTTTTTGTAACCAGTAGATTTAGTATTTTGTAAATATTCATTTTTGTAATTGTAAATAGTGGAAACTTTTTTTTGTAATAGTAAATGTTAAATGTATAACTGACCCGTTTCTATTTTAAGTCCGTGATTTTGACGCTATGTCCATCTAGTGGCCACTAGTAGAATGTCTGAGCGATCATTTATCGGCTCGTCTTGTCAAAAAGAAAGTGCCCCATAGCGAATGTCTTCTCGCCTAATGGAACGGATAACAACAATATGCGCCAGAGAGATTTGTTGGATTCGGAGAGATGAAAAATCGAGAATCATGATGGCTGGTTTAATGTCAGTAAGATCCAAAAAGGTTTTAGAAAGAAGTTTAGAAATTATATATAAATATGTGTACTTCGTTCTCGCTCTCGAGTCTACTCATCATACTTATTCTAATGGAGACCTGGTTGTAACACGAAAATGAATATGTATTTTAAAAGCTGTCGACGAGATCTTCAGACCGTCTCTGGAAAAGATAAGTCCTTAAATATTTTTGAAGTGTCAACATGTATAAATATGTGTAACGTGAAGTTGGTTAGGAATGCCTTGTCCACCAACTTTCAGTGTTAACATGTCCCTCTCTAGATTGGAGATCGCGTTTCTTATATTACGTTATCTTGGTTATGTTTACGTTCTTCCCTTGTGTAGATGTACGTATTGAGGAATCGTGTTGGTTTTGGGGTTAGTCGTTTTGGGGTCTCTTGTTGTTATTTGCATTGTATTTTATTTTGTCCCTTTTCCTCTACGCGTGAGTTACGTTTATTTTTGCTGGATAATTAAATGACTAGGAGCATGGGAAGCTGCTTCGGGCGTTACCTGGAGGTGATGATGTAATATGTATTTTGTTTTGTTGATGATGAAGCCACGATGGATGAATGCCGTGAGCTAATTTATTGTTGTTGTGTTGTGTTATTTATTTGTGTAATGGGTAAATGATTTAGGGCCTCGACATACTTCTGGTCATTTATTTATAAGCAGTGTCCTAATGTTAAGGGTGGGTTAAGATTAATTGCTTAAGTGGGCTCGACTGAACGCCTAGGGTCATGTCAGTTTGTTCTTGTTTTTTTTTTGCGTGGCTTCAGTCGAGAAACAACACGTGAACTCATTACGTTTATTAAATGAGACGTACGGTTACCCTTTCGAAATGATAGAATGTGTGTGCATTGTGCGTACCCGGGACTACAGTGCAACCTCATCTTGTCTTTCGCAAGATAACCGAGTCTCGTACTTCTTCCGGAAAGGGGATTTATTCAGGAAGTAAACGAAGTCATTGATATTTACGTTTCCTTGGTGTGTTGCTGTTCGGTTGAACTAGTCTCTGGTAAAGCGTTTTGTTTTTTGTATTGTATGTCAAGTGTACCTGTAATCTTTCGTTGGAGTAATGTCAGGTTTGGATTGGATTGCATTGATGTATGCGTTAGGTTTGCGTTTGTTCTTGGGTTTTATTTCTGTAACTGACATACTTGTTAAGGGTAAGGTTTTTCTGTTCTTGGGTTTCGTGACTTCGTAACTTCCTAGAATATCTCTCCTAACTACGATTTGTAGTTAGCCTGTGGTGGGAAGAAAGATACTATTTTGCACTATTGTTAACCTGTTTTTTTTTGCTACCCCGTTTTTATTGAGTTTAGCTTTGAACGATCTCCAGTCTAGAACGCGTTAGGCATCTCGGAATTATTCTCTTTTCTACTCGGTTTATTTTTATACTATTGTTTATTTGTTTTGATAATATGTGTACCTTATTTCAGTCCCATCATCCCTCATTATATTATTTCATGCGCTACTCATGTCCCCTTGTTATGTTTTGTTGTTATTAAATTTTATTCTATCTCCATTCGAAAAGTGTAGTCATTGGATGGTAGGTGCTCCATCTAGTTCAGAATGTGTGAAAGAGTTCGATAAGGTCTCTAGGTCCGCGTCCTATAACATCTGCACGCCTCTCAATTGGTAGCAGAGCTCGATCGTAGCGCTTTCACATTTTGAACATTGGGAGATTGATCATGTGATGACTGCATTTTTCGTGTATTGGTTGTGATGACCGTTGGTACCTTACATTTCTTCCTATTCAGAGATGTCCTAACATTTTTCGCACCTTCAGTTTGGCACTTAGTGTTCATTGTTTATCATACGTTAGATAGTTGGAAATGTGAACAACTAACGAGAGCATTGAGAACCTAACTTACAGCCAACCGTAACTAAGAAGTGTAAAAACTTATGAACTTAGACGCGAACATTCTCTACTCGACAATGGATACGACGATTACCATCAGAAACTTTTAACGTCTTTGAAATATGCTTCTATGTACTCCGTCCTACCTTTATTACTATCTCCTTGGCCAAGTATTGCTAATCAGCTGTGACTTGATATGACGTCTTACTATTGATAACATGCACAATGCTTTGCTCCGTGTCGTATCAGGGCCTGAAACGACACGTGACATATACAATTGACGATCGCCATATCAGCTGATACTTATGTCAACATAACCTCAGGCATTGACATTCACATGTAATATTGGACTTCGCAAAACTATGTCCAAGATTGGCGGTGGGAGGTTGACCCGTTTCTATTTTAAGTCCGTGATTTTGACGCTATGTCCATCTAGTGGCCACTAGTAGAATGTCTGAGCGATCATTTATCGGCTCGTCTTGTCAAAAAGAAAGTGCCCCATAGCGAATGTCTTCTCGCCTAATGAAACGGATAACAACAATATGCGCCAGAGAGATTTGTTGGATTCGGAGAGATGAAAAATCGAGAATCATGATGGCTGGTTTAATGTCAGTAAGATCCAAAAAGGTTTTAGAAAGAAGTTTAGAAATTATATATAAATATGTGTACTTCGTTCTCGCTCTCGAGTCTACTCATCATGCTTATTCTAATGGAGACCTGGTTGTAACACGAAAATGAATATGTATTTTAAAAGCTGTCGACGAGATCTTCAGACCGTCTCTGGAAAAGATAAGTCCTTAAATATTTTTGAAGTGTCAACATGTATAAATATGTGTAACGTGAAGTTGGTTAGGAATGCCTTGTCCACCAACTTTCAGTGTTAACATGTCCCTCTCTAGATTGGAGATCGCGTTTCTTATATTACGTTATCTTGGTTATGTTTACGTTCTTCCCTTGTGTAGATGTACGTATTGAGGAATCGTGTTGGTTTTGGGGTTAGTCGTTTTGGGGTCTCTTGTTGTTATTTGCATTGTATTTTATTTTGTCCCCTTTCCTCTACGCGTGAGTTACGTTTATTTTTGCTGGATAATTAAATGACTAGGAGCATGGGAAGCTGCTTCGGGCGTTACCTGGAGGTGATGATGTAATATGTATTTTGTTTTGTTGATGATGAAGCCACGATGGATGAATGCCGTGAGCTAATTTATTGTTGTTGTGTTGTGTTATTTATTTGTGTAATGGGTAAATGATTTAGGGCCTCGACATACTTCTGGTCATTTATTTATAAGCAGTGTCCTAATGTTAAGGGTGGGTTAAGATTAATTGCTTAAGTGGGCTCGACTGAACGCCTAGGGTCATGTCAGTTTGTTCTTGTTTTTTTGCGTGGCTTCAGTCGAGAAACAACACGTGAACTCATTACGTTTATTAAATGAGACGTACGGTTACCCTTTCGAAATGATAGAATGTGTGTGCATTGTGCGTACCCGGGACTACAGTGCAACCTCATCGTGTCTTTCGCAAGATAACCGAGTCTCGTACTTCTTCCGGAAAGGGGATTTATTCAGGAAGTAAACGAAGTCATTGATATTTACGTTTCCTTGGTGTGTTGCTGTTCGGTTGAACTAGTCTCTGGTAAAGCGTTTTGTTTTCTGTATTGTATGTCAAGTGTACCTGTAATCTTTCGTTGGAGTAATGTCAGGTTTGGATTGGATTGCATTGATGTATGCGTTAGGTTTGCGTTTGTTCTTGGGTTTTATTTCTGTAACTGACATACTTGTTAAGGGTAAGGTTTTTCTGTTCTTGGGTTTCGTGACTTCGTAACTTCCTAGAATATCTCTCCTAACTACGATTTGTAGTTAGCCTGTGGTGGGAAGAAAGATACTATTTTGCACTATTGTTAACCTGTTTTTTTTTTTGCTACCCCGTTTTTATTGAGTTTAGCTTTGAACGATCTCCAGTCTAGAACGCGTTAGGCATCTCGGAATTATTCTCTTTTCTACTCGGTTTATTTTTATACTATTGTTTATTTGTTTTGATAATATGTGTACCTTATTTCAGTCCCATCATCCCTCATTATATTATTTCATGCGCTACTCATGTCCCCTTTGTTATGTTTTGTTGTTATTAAATTTTATTCTATCTCCATTCGAAAAGTGTAGTCATTGGATGGTAGGTGCTCCATCTAGTTCAGAATGTGTGAAAGAGTTCGATAAGGTCTCTAGGTCCGCGTCCTATAACATCTGCACGCCTCTCATAACTAAAAGTTATTTGGGATAAGTGTGCATGTCAAGGATAAATAGCGTGGTTGTATTTGTTTTTCAAAGACAGGTATGGTTGTGTGAATGTATGACTATAGATAGAATGATAGAGAGAGAGAGAGAAAGCGTGTGTGTGTGTGTGTGTGTGTGTGTGTGTGTGTGTGTAGCATTGATTGTTCAACCAAAGCCAACACGGCAAGGTAGGATGGTGGGGTAATTAATGTATATAGCAAATGGTAAATAGTATACTGTAGTTTTTTTAACACTTTTTTTTAATGCAGCGGTAGATAGGTGTTATTTTGTAAAACAGTCTTACCTACAGTAGTAGTAGTAGTAGTAATAGGCCTATATGTTTTTGGAAACAAACAGAAAGAGAATGCACTATTGCCATGGCCAAGCACTTCCATTAAGGTGATTTCAAGAAAATTTTAATCAGCAAATGTGTGTTTTACAAAACTAAACTTTCAGCATGGACTAAATCATAAACGTGTCGTCTGTGATATGGAAAAAAATAGGAAATCCATGTTTCCATATCAACACAATTTAAAAACTTAAAACTGACATTTAAAAAATGTAAATGGGAAATTGACAAATGTGTAAACAACAAAATGGAAAATTCTTGTTTCCATATTATGAAATCCAAAAACTTTAAACTGACATTTTCAAATCGTGTACATGGAAAATTGACAAATGGCAATGTGTGAAATGTGAAAATGAAAAAAAATGAACAAATGGCTATCATTATTTAAAAAAATAAAAAACCGTCGTGTTCTATCGTTAAAGTGTGAATCAAACCACATCTACTTATTTGGATCACCCGAGACTGAGTAGACCTGTTTTAGTTCTAATATACTTTTAAAATTTTATGTTAAAGCTCGAATTGAACTCAAGAGCTTTAGAGTGCCAGCTAACTATTATAACCGTTACGTCACAAAGACAACTTTACACTACTCTTAATGAACAATAATAAGAAAAAGAATAATAAATGTTGAATTTTTTTTTAAGGATGAACATGGTGACACTGTTTCTGTTGCACGGTCTGCTAGCTACTAGCCAGCAGCTGGGGTCTTAGAAAACGATACAGTTGACATTTTGTAATGAGATGTGACATGTTTCAAAGTACAGTATTATGGGTTGCTGTTGAGTAAAAACTAATCCTGTACAAGGAAGCAAGGGTTCGAACCCCTTACCTAACATTACTATTGCCTGAACATGGCTTGACGACACTGTATTATTATTATACTCGGTACACAAACCATAGATAGAGTGTATTGTTTAAGATCACTTTCTTTCTGAACACAGAGGTTTAGACTGTTGATGGTTAACAATGGCATTAATATAGTAGGAAGTGGGTATAGCAATTAAGAAAAAAAGACAATACCCATACAATATTTTTATTTATTTAGTATAAGTACTTGTACAATAGTTACATTCAAAATACATTTCTTTTTTCTCTATTACTATTTAGTCTTTTTGATTCTCTTGCATATGAAGGGTAGATAACCTTGTAGTTCAGCCCCTTAAAACAACAACAACAACAACACAACCTTTTGCATAGTTTGTGATGTTGATGACTCTTGAGATGTGGAAGATGGATTAAACATAACTTTTACAGCAGGGGTTAAATGTTGCTCAATAAACACTGCACTATTTTGAGTAGCAACATTTTTTGTCTTGTACTAGCTTTTTAGCATTGTCATGATTATTTGTTGACACCAACAGTGTTTCATCTGGTACACCACATTGATGATCACTCACACTTAAAACCTTACCATTTCTACTTTTTAGATTGCCTCGACATCTTTTTGACCTCTCTTTTGAGCATCGCCAAAATATTATTCCTTTTACATTTTGACGATTATAGTTATAAGAGTAGCCTTTATAGAGTACACGTTGCTTACCTTTGTTAGTTGTAGTAAGTTCCATAGTAGCAACTAACCTGTTAGTATGATTTGCTCACTACAAAGGTTATAACTGTTCTGATAATAAAATCATTTAGCGTTGGCTTTTATATTTAATATGTACAGTTTGAAGTGATAGCAAAAGTGAGAGCAAAATGGTAGCATAGTGGTAGAAAATATAACATGTATTGTTAAGAAATAGTTTAAGCGGTTATGTGGATCCATTACATAATAATTTTAGCACGACGAAGCTCATTTTCTATATCCAATAGTTCTTCCTCATATTCAGTATAACCAGCCTGTTTATAGACATGCAGTTGCTGAAGCCGCCGGATTAGCTTACTTGGATTGTTCCAGTAGACAAATTTAACAAATGATTTTTTAGGTGTAAACAAAGCATTACCATTATCATTATTATCTTCATCATCAACATCATCATCATCATAACCATTATCATTATCATCATCATTATCATCATCAGCATCATCATTATAATCCTCATCACTATTACTATATAGTCCTTTTTGATCCTTTTGCAATACCACATTTTGCACAGTCTGTGTTGTCTTTGATAATGTTGGGAGTTTTTCAGACATTGACAACTGTCCTAACACGACTTCCTGAGGAGATGATACATGCTTCTTAACAAACAATGCACTATCTTGAGCTGCAATATCTTTTTTTGGGACAAGTGTTTTAGCATTTTGAAGAGTTTTTTTAAACAGCAACGATGTTTTATCTGGTACACTACATTGATGATCACTCACACTTAAGACATCACTATTTTTACTTTTCAGCTCACCTCGACACTGTTTTGAACGATGTTTTGAACAACGCCAAATAACAGTTCCATTTTTATTGGTTCGTTTTACAATATATGTATATCCTTTATAGAATGCGTATGGCATACCATTGCTATTTGTTGATACTTCCATGTCAATTGTCAAGCATGAACTAATCTCTAGCAAAGTTCACTCGATAATATAAATAATAGTTTAAAGTGGGAGGAAAAGTGGGTGCGAGAGTGGGTGCAAAAGTGTGTGCTAAAGTGGATGCAAGAGTGGGTGCAATAGTGGGTGCAAAAGTGGGAGCAAAAGTGAGTGCAAAAGTGGGTGCAAAAGTGAGTGCAAAAGTGAGTGCAAAAGTGGGTGTAATAGGGAGTGCAAAAGTGGGTGCAAAAGTGAATGCAAAAGTGGGTGCAAAAGTGGGTGCAAAAGTGAATGCAAAAGTGGGTGCAAAAGTGGGTGAAAAAGTGAGTGCAAAAGTGGGTGCAAAAGTGGGTGCAAAAGTCAGTGTAAAAGGGAGTGTAAAAGTGAGTGCAAAAGTGGGTGCAAAAGTGGGTGCAAAAGTGAGTGCAAAATTGGATGTAAATGTGGGTGCAAATGTGGGTGGGAACATAGGTGTTTACCAGCAATCTTCGGCAAAAAGTCCAACAATACCTCATACAATGCCCTAGTCTTATTGGTTCGCGAGATATTAACAAAAGTGCACTTAGGCCCTTTGTCAAAATTTCAAAAATAGATTCAGTGTTGTGCAATCAATAATAGCTACCTCTTTAACTATATACTTGTTTTTGTTGACCATGAAGTCTTGAGTATCCATCATCAGTGTATGAGACATGTTTACGCTTGCATAAATCAAAACCAACTGACTACTCACTACTTGGGTTTAGAAATTACAATTACTCAAATCACATTCTAGTAAAAATCATGCCTACTATAAACTGCACCCACTTTTGCACCCACTTTTATATTCACTTTTGCACTCACTTTTGCACCCACCGTTGCACCCACTTTAAACTATTATTTCTATTATCGAGCGAAATTTATTGGAGATTATTTCATGCTTGAAAATTGATATGGAAGTATCAACGAATAGTTATGGTAAGCCATACGCATACTATAAAGGTTATACGTATATTGTAAAAAGAACCAATAAAATGGAACTGTTATTTGACGTTGTTCAAAACATCGTTCAAAACAGTGTCAAAGTGAGCTAAAAAGTAAAAATAGTGAGGTCTTAAGTGTGAGTGATCATCAATGTAGTGTGACAGATAAGACATCGTTGCTGTTTAAAATAACACTTCAAATGTAAAAACACTAGTCCGAAAAAAAGATATGGTAACCCGCGTGTTGTGCAATCAATGATAGCCACCTCTTTAAATATATACTGTACTTGTTTTCGTTGACCTTAAAGCCTTGAGTATCCATCACCAGTGTATGTGACATGTTTACGCTTGCATAGATCAAAACCAACTGACAATTCACTACTTGGGTTTAGAAATTACATTTACTCAAATCACATTCTAGTAAATTTCATGCCTACTATAAGCGGCACCCACTTCTGCACCCACATTTACATCCAATTTTGCACTCACTTTTGCACCCACTTTTGCACTCACTTTTACACTCCCTTTTACACTGACTTTTGCACCCACTTTTGCACTCACTTTTGCACCCACTTTTGCACTCACTTTTGCACCCACCTTTGCACCCACTTTTGCACCCACTTTTTCACTCCCTTTTACACACACTTTTGCACCCACTTTTGCACCCACTCTTGCACTCACTTTTGCACTCACTTTTGCACCCACTATTGCACCCACTTTTGCACCCACTTTTCCTCTCACTTTAAACTATTATTTATATTATCGAGTGAACTTTGCTAGAGATTAGTTCATGCTTGACAATTGACATGGAAGTATCAACAAATAGCAATGGTATGACATACGCATTCTATAAAGGATATACATATATTGTAAAACGAACCAATAAAAATGGAACTGTTATTTGGCGTTGTTCAAAACATCGTTCAAAACAGTGTCGAGGTGAGCTGAAAAGTAAAAATAGTGATGTCTTAAGTGTGAGTGATCATCAATGTAGTGTACCAGATAAAACATCGTTGCTGTTTAAAAAAAACTCTTCAAAATGCAAAAACACTTGTCCCAGAAAAACATATTGCAGCTCAAGATAGTGCATTGTTTGTTAAGAAGCATGTATCCTCTCCTCAGAAAGTCGTGTTAGGACAGTTGTCAATGTCTGAAAAACTCCCAACATTATCAAAGACAACACAGACTGTGCAAAATGTGGTATTGCAAAAGGATCAAAAAGGACTATATAGTAATAGTGATGAGGATTATAATGATGATGATGATGATGATAATGATGATGATAATGATAATGGTTATGATGATGATGATGATGATGATGATGATGTTGATGATGAAGATAATAATGATAATGGTAATGCTTTGTTTACACCTAAAAATCATTTGTTAAATTTGTCTACTGGAACAATCCAAGTAAGCTAATCCGGCGGCTTCAGCAACTGCATGTCTATAAACAGGCTGGTTATACTGAATATGAGGAAGAACTATTGGATATAGAAAATGAGCTTCGTCGTGCTAAAATTATTATGTAATGGATCCACATAACCGCTTAAACTATTTCTTAACAATACATGTTATATTTTCTACCACTATGCTACCATTTTGCTCTCACGTTTGCTATCACTTCAAACTGTACATATTAAATATAAACGCCAACGCTAAATGATTTTATTATCAGAACAGTTATAACCTTTGTAGTGAGCAAATCATACTAACAGGTTAGTTGCTACTATGTAACTTACTACAACTAACAAAGGTAAACAACGTGTAGTCTATAAAGGCTACTCTTATAACTATAATCGTCAAAATGTAAAAAGAAAATATTTTGGCGATGCTCAAAAGAGAGGTCAAAAAGATGTCGAGGCAATCTAAAAAGTAGAAATGGTAAGGTTTTAAGTGTGAGTGATCATCAATGTGGTGTACCAGGTGAAACACTGTTGGTGTCAACAAATAATCATGACAATGCTAAAAAGCTAGTACAAGACAAAAAATGTTGCTACTAAAAATAGTGCAGTGTTTATTGAGCAACATTTAACTCCTGCTGTAGAAGTTATGTTTAATCCATCTTCCACACCTCAAGAGTCATCAACATCACAAACTATGCAAAAGGTTGTGTTGTTGTTTTAAGGGGCTGAACTACAAGGTTATCTACCCTTCATATGCAAGAGAATCAAAAAGACTAAATAGTAATAGAGAAAAAAGAAATGTATTTTGAATGTAACTATTGTACAAGTACTTATATTAAATAAATAAAAATATTGTATGGGTATTGTCTGTTTTTTCTTAATTGCTATACCCACGTCCTACTATATTAATGCCATTGTTAACCATCAACAGTCTACACCTATGTTCAGAAAGAAAGTGATCTTAAACAATACACTCTATCTATGGTTCGTGTACCGAGTATCATAATAATACAGTGTCATCAAGCCATGTTCAGTCAATTGTAATGTTAGGTAAGGGGTTCGAACCCTTGCTTCCTTGTACAGGATTAGTTTTTACTCAACAGCAACCCATAATACTGTACTTTGAAACATGTCACATCTCATTACAAAATGTCAACTGTATCGTTTTCTAAGACCCCAGCTGCTGGCTAGTAGCTAGCAGACTGTGGAACAGAAACAGTGTCACCATGTTCATCCTTAAAAAAAAATTCAACATTTATTATTCTTTTTCTTATTATTGTTCATTAAGAGTAGTGTAAAGTTGTCTTTGTGACGTAACGGTTATAATAGTTAGCTGGCACTCTAAAGCTCTTGAGTTCAATTCGAGCTTTAACATAAAATTTTAAAAGTATATTAGAACTAAAACAGGTCTACTCAGTCTCGGGTGATCCAAATAAGTAGATGTGGTTTGATTCACACTTTAACGATAGAACACGACGGTTTTTTATTTTTTTAAATAATGATAGCCATTTGTTCATTTTTTTTTCATTTTCACATTTCACACATTGCCATTTGTCAATTTTCCATGTACACGATTTGAAAATGTCAGTTTAAAGTTTTTGGATTTCATAATATGGAAACAAGAATTTTCCATTTTGTTGTTAACACATTTGTCAATTTCCCATTTACATTTTTTAAATGTCAGTTTTAAGTTTTTAAATTGTGTTGATATGGAAACATGGATTTCCTATTTTTTTCCATATCACAGGTCGTTTATGATTTAGTCCATGCTGAAAGTTTAGTTTTGTAAAACACACATTTGCTGATTAAAATTTTCTTGAAATCACCTTAATGGAAGTGCTTGGCCATGGCAATAGTGCATTCTCTTTCTGTTTGTTTCCAAAAACATATAGGCCTATTACTACTACTACTACTACTACTGTAGGTAAGACTGTTTTACAAAATAACACCTATCTACCGCTGCATTAAAAAAACAAGTGTTAAAAAACTACAGTATACTATTTACCATTTGCTATATACATTAATTACCCCACCATCCTACCTTGCCGTGTTGGCTTTGGTTGAACAATCAATGCTACACACACACACACACACGCTTTCTCTCTCTCTCTATCATTCTATCTATAGTCATACATTCACACAACCATACCTGTCTTTGAAAAACAAATACAACCACGCTATTTATCCTTGACATGCACACTTATCCCAAATAACTTTTAGTTATACATTTAACATTTACTATTACAAAAAATGTTTCCACTATTTACAATTACAAAAATGAATATTTACAAAATACTAAATCTACTGGTTACAAAAAAGCCATGTCTCTAAACAATAAAATATAGAAGTCACACCTCCACCTCGTGGTTATAACCCTATGGTAGGCTAATGCATAGGTCATTCATCTGCACTCATTTGCTATCCATCAAGGTAAAAGTGCATTTTCTCTGTTCCACAAGATACAAATTTGATTGCTGGATTGTATCCTGCACTGTTTATGCGATATAGCTTTGCCAGTTCATAAAACCGCTAGGTAGTTCTCTACATATAGCAATTTTACCACTGCTCTACCTACGCCTTTTGCTCTTTTGGCTTTCTTACAGTCTAGTGTGTGATAGACAGCATTAACTGTATATCAAATCCAGTTCACCTTTGTATTTGTAATCGAAGTAATAATTTGAAAAGACACAAATGTAATCAGTTGTGAGCGTTATCTCTGTTTTGTTTTGTTTAAAATGTTTATGACATGCATATTAACCTGAAATCGAACCCTGGTGAAAAGGCTAACAGCTTAACCACTATACCACCATGCCCTTCTTTCTTAGTTTGACTCGTTCTAGGCCTCAGACCTGGAAATCGAGTTAAGACCACCAGTACAAGAGCTAAATGTGCTTAACACTGCAACACAAAATGGATAGCTGGTAACATTATACAACCGGAAATGATTATATTTCTGTTAGCAATGCATTTTGTCATCAGCCTACTGTCTGAGCACTGACAGCAACACAGTTTAGTTTAGAACAAGCGAGTGTGTGTGTGTATAGATTATTAGCCTCAAGTATTTAAAGCTTGTTGTGTGTAGCGACCAACTTGTCCCGGTAACCACTAAGCATTTTTGTGTTTTAGCTATCCTCTTTAACCAATCAATTAAAGATAGTCTACTCTTAATTCTTGAATCGATAAATCAGAGTTTGTGTACACCGTTCGTCATTTATTAACCCATACCTGCAACCTATACTCTCTCTATACTGCAGTTTGATCTGAAAAACAAGTTTCAATGGTAAAAGACTTGTCAGTCACCATACATGTGGCCTACACTAATTCTTTCTCTACCTAGCTTTGTTTCATCACACACATGGTAAACATCTCACATGTTCGTATCCGATTATTAGTTTATAAAATCTCAGGTCGATGACCTTGATGTATTGGATATTTTGGGCAAATTCATTGGCCATGGGAAAGGTTTGACCATTCTAAGTCCTATAACACCTCACATGTTGATATTCGATTATTAGTTTATAAAATATTAGGTCAATGACCTTGCTGTTTTGAATCTTTTGTGTAAGTTCGTTGGTCATGGAAAACGGTTGACCATCCTGAGTCCCATGACACCTCACTTGAGCCTCTCTGATTATTAGTTTATAAAATCATTGGTCAATGACCTTGCTGTTTTAGATCTTTTGGGTAAATTCGTTGATCATGGAAAAGGGTTGACCTTCCTGAGTCCTATGACACCTCACTTGACCCTCTCTGATTATTAATTAGCGAGATATCAACAAAAGTGCAGTTAGGCCCTTTTGACATAAATACATAATATATTCAAAAACAGAATGTCACCTCAAGTCCAACGACCTCTCATACAGGTCCCTAGCCTTATTGATTCATGAGATATTAAAAAGCTAATGACCTTAGATCTTTTGGGTAAATTCGTTGGTCATGGAAAAGGGTTGACCATCCTGAGTCCTATGACACCTCACTTGACCCTCTCTGATTATTAGTTAGCGAGATATCAACAAAAGTGCAGTTAGGCCCTTTTGACATAAATAAATAATATATTCAAAAACAGAATGTCACCTCAAGTCCAACGACCTATCATACAGGTCCCTAGCCTTATTGATTCATGAGATATTAAAAAGCTAATGACCTATTAGTTTTGGATCTTTTGGTAATTTTTTAAAAAAATAACTCATCTATAAATCATTATTCAAAAAGCCCGCCCGCTTACAAAAACCCCAAGTGCGCATGCGTAAAAACAAAAAACAAACATGTTAATTCATAGTAGCAATCGGCTCTTCACATGCGTTTCATGTGGAACAACGTTTAATTTCATTATAGCATTAGGGACCATGGGCCAGTCCATAGGGACCAGTCCAAAGGGACCGGTCTAAAGGGATAGGTCCAAAGGGACTCATCAACAAGGACTCATCCACAAGGACTCGTTCACAAGGACCTGTCAACAAGGACCGGCCAACAAGGACTTGACCGAAAGGACTCGTCCACAAGGACTCGTCCACAAGGACTTGTCCACACAGACTCGTCCACAAGGACCCAGCAACAATGACCCCGCCAACAAGGACCCGTCAACAATAACCCATCCACAGGGATCCGCTCCCCCACCCTCTTACAAAAGCCATGAGTGGGCATGCTAATTCATAGTGGCTTTCCACCGCACACATGTCTCATGTGTAGAACAACGTTTCATTCCATATTGGCATTTAAACTCTCACATGTTGCAATTGGAAAGCGAGATTTTTCTAAAAAAATATATAATTTCACCCCCTAGTAGGGGTAGGTTTTATTTTTGGGGTTGAAATATGTTGTCCATAGGAAAGGGGGTGTCAGCCCGAGTTCAACGACACCTCATTTGTCAAAATCCGACCATGCGTTCGAGAGATATCGCGCCGCCGCCATCTTGTGAGGTGGGAGGTGGAGGTGGTGCTAGAACCCCCACAAAATCACTACTATTCCAATTTCTTTTCTAGCGAAAGAACGCAAGTATATTTACTGGAGGAAATCGGAAGTAGGTTTACAAAATGCAAGACGAACAGCAAGAGCACAAACCTTTCACAATTGGCAGATCAAATGGGAGCAAGGACACCGAAGCCAGTGGACTAGGAGAATGATACCCCAGGTGCAGGTTTGGACAGAGAGAAAACATGGTGAGGTTGGTTATTATCTCACTCAGTTCTTGACTGGCCATGGATACTTCTGTTCTTATCTTAAGAAGATGGGGAAGTGGATTCACCAGATTGTATCTACTGTGTTAATGAGGTAGATAGTGTTAATCACACCTTCTTCTCTTGTGGACGGTGGGTTCAAAATAGGCAGTCTCTTCAAGATCACATTGGTGTGGAGATATCTCCCGACAATATTGTTGCGGTAATGCTACAAAATGAAGAACATTGGAAACTTGTAGCAAGTTTTGTTGAAGATATCCTCCGAACAAAGAAGGCGGATCTGGATCGCCACTGAAGATGATTCATTACGGAAGAGTGCCCTACGGGCAAATATAAAATGACTCTAGCCTGAAGTAATGTGCTAAACGGTTCCAGGCTAGTGTTCAGAAGTAACGGGGGAGTTTTAGTCGGTAGTCTGCTACTCAGGAGCAGGAGCCCGACACTATGTGCGTAAATGCATGCATTATTATTATTATTATTATTTTTATTATTATTATTATTATTAAACATTTTACTGTAATAATAATTACTAGCAAGCGGCCATCCTCAATACATGATCATGTTAACCACATACTTTCATCCTAAAACACATGACTTTACCCAGTTCAATATTTAGTTTATAACATTTCAGGCCAATGACCTTACCGTTTTGGCTCTTTGCGTACATGCACATGACTTAGTCGAGCAAATGTTATAGGTTTCCATATTCTAAAACCATTTACTGTGCCAGACAGCAGTCTCGCTATCACCGTTTACTAGCATGTTAAAGATCCCCTCCAGGGGTAAAAAAAAATCCTAGCACACTTAACACATTTTCAAATATTCGCCTCTATCCGTCATAGGAAATGTCACAAAACCAACCGTTATAAGCTGCCTCCGCTATCCCACCAAAATAGCTATTCATTTCTTCCGGGCACGGACACCGAGATCGCCAACGTCTAAGAATCACTTGGTCATATTCTACAACCGTCTGTTGTGTCAGAGAGCGATCTCGCTCATCACCGTTAACTAAAACGTTAAAGATCCCCTTCAGGGGAAAAAATCTTAGCATGCTTGTCACATTTCAAAATATTCGCCTTCATTCATTCGTCATAGGAAAAAATATCGAAAAGCGACCCCTCGTTTTGCCATACATCGCCCCCGTCGAAATAGTCATTTCCCATATCCACCATGGCCAATCATAGCCTCGTTGTAACATACGTCAAGCGCTACCGGCTCTCTGTCTACAAACACGCTTTTATTTAAAAATAAAGAAATAAAAAATAAAAAAATGCCTAGTTTTTTGGCCTAGAGACTTGACATTTATTTTCGTGGTAGAGGGGGTCAGGGCCATTCATTTATGTCAACCATTTTTTTTGTAAAGTTCCTAGTTTCCAAAATAGTAAAATTCAAAATTTAAGGTTTTTCAAAAATCTCAAAATATAAAAAAGTGTTATTATAAAAAAATTAAGGTCATAGAGAACATTGGTTTGAACTATGGCACAATATTCTATCATGTTTGGTTTTCAAACTATCACCTATTTTCGAAAACAAATTTTTTCAAAAAAATAAAATAAAAAAAATAACGAATGGCCTATAGGAAAGAGGACGTCAGCTCGAGTCCAACAACACCTCATTTGTTAAAATCCGACCATCCGTTCACCAATGATCACCAATGTTCTCGAGAAAGTAGGCTATCATTTTGTTTTTCCTCCTACACCCTTAAAACTTGCTGCACTCCTAGAGGGCATACCCACCTATCATTAACGTCAAACAAACTTTTTTCCAATTCACCGTCTCCAAAATAGCGCCAATCCAAAAAACAAAAATTATCTAATTTTTTTTAACAATGCCAACACACATGCTTAGCCAAGAGAACGTCCTCCCAACGCCAACAATACCTCGTTCGTTAAAATCCGACCACGCGTTCGGGAGATATCGGGCAAACTTTATATGAAAGTAGGGGGTGAGGCAGAATCCCCGCACCACACTACTGCACAGTTTTAGTCCTCGAGACTTGAAATTTATTTTGGGGGTAGAGGGGGTCAGGGCCATTCATTTACGTCAAACATTTTTTTTGTAAACTCTTTAGTTTCCAAAATATAAACATTTCAAAATTTAAGTGTTTTTAAAAAATCTCAAAAAATAAAAAAGTTTTATTATAAAAATAAAGGTCATCGAGACCATTCGTTTCAACTATGGCACAACGTTCTATCATGTTTGGTTTTCAAACTATCGCCTACTTTCAAAAACAAAAATTTTCAAAAAAAATCAAAAATATGACGAGTGGTTCATAGGAAAGAGGACGTCAGCTCGAGTCCAACGACACCTCATTTGTCAACATCTGACCATGGGTTCACCAGATATTAATGATTTAACATGTACAGTCGGGTACAAATAAAATGGGTGGAGCAGAACCCGCCTTACCCCCCTACTGCGGTGGCGTCAAGTAACCAAAGTCATCGACAATTAACACTGGTTATCAGACAGATTCTACACACACCCAAAGTACACGGGGCTACATGACCACGTTGTCGCAGCCCCTAAAGTGAGGAACCAACCAGTCCTACAGCAAGCACATGGCAATTGACAACATTATTGACTAAACACAGATTTTGACGCGAAATATTTCTGAAAATGCAGTAGAACATAACGTCCACTAAATCCACACATAAATATCGTAAACAAACCATAAATATCATGCCATGAACTGTCGATTCCTGATAAGAATAAATAATAACATTCTTTATTGTACCTCAATACCCGTGTCTGAAATGTCTACGTCTTCCTGCTCTTCTCACTGTCGTCTTTGACGCTCACTATGAGAAGAATTATTTAAGTCCAACGAACTTATAGAAACTGCCTTTGATATTAATAAACCGTTCACCTTTTCTCCACAGATGCACTTAGTCACAATAGGCGTATAATGGTCTCCGAGCTTAGTGTTATAAAGTTTTAAATCCGTTTTTTCATTAGGGGCGTGGTGGCGCAGCGGTCAAGCTGTTGGCCTCTCACCAAGGTAGACCGGGTTCGATTCCCAGTCAATAATAATTTTACATGTGAGATGTTCGTGGCTCATGATCGCATGATTAACGGGCTCGTTAAACTAAAATAGCAAGAAACATTTTTTCAGTGTTGCCTATACAAACTATCAGCTGTAGCTCTTCAGTCCGTCAACAAGAACTTGCCTAAAAACTGCGTGAGGTACAATGTATATTGTGCCAATTACATTGTCACAAAGAATAATTGGTATTCGAACCCAGGAAGAATTCATTCTTCCAGCTACTCCGGGTGTCTAACCTTGGACATGAGAATTGCAAACCCTGGACTAATGTTCATACAGCTCTGCTGATTGAACAACCGTAGGTGCAGCAAGAACTCTTTATTTCCCATTACATTTATTTCCAAATCTGGGATTTGATTAGTGTATTTAAACTTGTGCACCCCTACTAACATTGGACAGCCATGTGGGAAACAAGAAAACTCTCAATTCCCACGCTAAACCTTGCAGAGTCATCTATTACCGGCAACATTGCATTGTGCTAGTGCCCAATAAACTGCTACGGCGGCAACGCTGTCTTAGCTAGTAACAAATGCTGCCAACTTAGAACAACTTGCACTCCATTGTGTGCTAGGCCGTACAGGTCATTCTGCGTCCCTGTCAGGTTGGCAAACTCGCCTGAGTGACGCGTCTTGGCGCGTAAGTGCTGGACTGACTGGAGGCCTATCGGCGTCATTCTAGATTCTACTAAGGACTGGTACAGAGTCTAGTCATGTTGCTGTCGGACTCCGGGAAGAGGCTTTGTGTTCTTCCCAAAGTCCTGAGAAAACGAAATAAAGTGTTTCTGATACAATTTTGGAATGGGGAACGACACCACAAACTGCGTGTGCGATTTTCGCGATTCTCCGTGGAAACTTTCATATAAAAACATTTATTTTGGGCCATTGTGTCATTTACTGCGCGTTACTCTTCTTGTGCCAAGAGACTAATCGTTTCATTCCAAGGGCTTAATGTCCTAACTGCGGGCACCTTCATGTCCTTCAAATTACTCTTGTGTGTGTGATATTAAAATGCCATAATCTGAAATGTAATTTTCTTTTGTATGTATTTTTGCGCCGGGCAAACAGTTGGATTCCTTCCTTTGTCTTTGGAGTTAGGGTGGGGGGTAACTCATGGTCATTACTTTTGTTGGACAAGCCAGCATCCTCTTGTGTATCATTCTAGGCTGGCGAGTCAGACTGACTGGTCGCAATAAGCGGCGCTTAACCTCTAACATGTAACGCCATCTTGGCAACTGTACTTGTTCCAGTATATTATTTAATTAACTTGGTTGTTCCCGGGGAACATTTCGTGTGAACTTTGATTTTCTTAATGCAATCTTTCTTGTGTGTCGTCGTGGGAATTCATATCCATGCTTGTACTTTCGAAGCGGATGTCGTTTCGCATTTTGCTTTCACCTCTCGTATTTGTGTCGAGTTCTATCGCATTCTTCCTTTGGGGTTTTCATCCACCTCCCCCATATATTTTCATTTCTAGTCGAGCTAGGTTTTGTTTATTTTAATGTACTTGTACGTGAGTTTATTCATGATGCCCTTCGTTCCTTTTGTACCTATATGTATGGTTTCTTATTTTAATTATATTTTTGTCAATGTTACCCGTTGCTCTTTCATTTCCATGCATGCAGTCTATTTCTAAGCATCCCCTGGTGTCGCACCAGCTGTTCACCCCACAGGTCAAACCCTGAAGTCCCACTGAGTTCCACGATATTTTGATCGCAGTGTCTTAAATCCAGGAATAAGGGCACTACTCAACTCTGAACCTCGTGGCAAACGTCGCAGGTTAGGGTTGGAGTGGCAGATGTGAAAGATAACCGTAGAATCAGCTTGATCATTCATGCTTCAAAGATCCTGACAAGAATAATTCCCAAGTCGACCTGGGTTCTAGAGTTTGGAAAGTAAATGACGTTCAAGTAATATAGTACCCTTGAGCATGAAAATGATTTCTCAGTTTTCTCTGCACAGCTACCCCTCTTTCCAACCTACTGTGGGCTCCTTGCTGATTACTATCGGCTGTGAAATCTATGTTACGTAGTGTAATTTATATAAATGTGGTCACATTGCTTGTTTGTAGTATAGTGATGTAGAGGGGTAGAATGACCTTCAAAGGTGACGTTCCGTTATAGCAGCAGAAATCAACAATTATACAACATAATTATATACAATTTGAGTGAGTAAGAGAGCTAGAAGGAAGTGCTTATGCGCGCTGTTGTGAGTAGTGTTATTTCATCAAAGCCGTGTTAAAAATGTCAGGAATACAGTGTGTGAACAGCTTACATATACAGTATTTTGTAACATATGTGGAACTTACTGTACGTATGTGATAAGTACAAGACGCCGACAAATAACACAATTTGTTCGGAAAGCATATTTTTTAGCCTGTTTCCATTTATGAAAAAATAGGCTTATGAGATCACTATTTGTCCGTGTGTGTGTATGTGTCCGTATGTGTGGCCCCCCGAATGACTTCTAAACTGCTGGAGCTTTTTCAATAAAACTCGGTAAGGTCATAGTACTATTTCAGCCGACCCTGACCGTGCTCTTCAAATTGTATTACGTCTCACCAATCCAACACGGTGGCCGTGCGAAAAATAGTCACCGGCATTCTACAGTATGACTCTGAAACTATTACTCATATCACCCTTAAATTTCGTGACTTGTGACTTCCAAAAACCTGTTAACTACAAAACCGACATGGCGGCCAAGCGAAATTGAAAATTTAAATAGACTTTTCTCGCGCTTTAACCATCCAAACGCAGTGAAACGTGGTACAGTAAATTACTATACAAATTGCAATGCACTGACATCTAATTTAGTTCAATTGTTTACATAACCTCAAGATGGTGGCTGTGCGAAATTTTAAAATTAAGTTTCTATTTCTTGTGTTCTAATCATGCGATTGAAATCAACGTTTGAATAATTTATTTATTTATTTATTTATTTATTTATTATCGTATGGCTTTTAGTGCCGGGAGTGTCCGAGGACATGTTCGGCTCGCCTGAGTCTGTTGCTGCTTACAGTGGACACACTTAGGGGCGAGCTACAAGTTCCGTTCAATTTCAAGTAGTTCCAACTTTCGCTACCAGATATCAATGATAGCTAGTGGTGAATGTTGGAACTTGGATAGAGCGTTTTGACGAAATCAAACCTAACGATTTAGCTTCACACAAGTTTAGTCTGTGGAAGGATCTTTTACAAGCTATAAATCAATGACATGGGACCACCGGATTTACTTCCCCTCCGAAGGAAGGCATACTGAAGGATTTTTAACGCTCTTAAAATATCAGACGACTTTGGCCGGGTTTGAACCCGCTATCTTGGGCACAGCAGTTCAGCATGCTACCAACTACGCCACCGAAGCCGCTAACGTTTGAATAATGAACGTACACAACATGGTTCTCAATATCTATTAATCTATGACAGCAATCAAACTGAAATTTTGTATGTTTATAGAGGCTATAAACATAAGTTCACCCATGGGACGTTCAATAACCTGGTGAGCATAAATCCAACATGGCGGCGACGTGAAATTTAAATATTCAAATGGACATTTGTCGCAATTTAACTATCCGGGCGCTGTGAAACTTGGTACGGTATATACTTATATAAGTTTTAATCCACTGGCTTCTAATTAATTTAAATTACTTTCATAACCACAAGATGACGACTGAGCGAAATTTTAAAATCTCATTTTTATTTATTGTGTCCTAAGCATGCGATTGAAGTTGGAATAAAACACCTACGCAATAATCTTCGTGTAATAGTACATAACTCTAAGGCCTATATATAAAAATCCAACATGGTGACCATCCCAAATATTTAGACGGTTCTCAGTATCTACGAATCCATTACATTAATCAAACTGAAAATCTGTATGTTGATAGAGGCAATTAATATAAGTAGGATGTATGAAAATAGGCTATGTAGTTCTTCACGGAACTACTTGTCTTATTTTGGCATCAAACTTGGAGATCATGATAAGTCATTTGTTCCACACAATGTGTGTCATACACGCGTCGAGCAATTAGCGAAGTGGAGTGAAGGTAAAACGAAATGTTTCAACTTCGCTATTCCCATGGTATGGCGCAACCAGAAGTATCACATTGAAGATTGCTACTTCTGTATGACGAAAGAAGGATGATACTACTAAAGAAACATACACAAAATCTTGTATCTTAACTTTGGCGATTAGTCCTGTCCCTCATGGTCCAGGGCTGCCGATCCCCTCTCCCTCTTCTTGCTATACGTATACAGTATGTGTGAATGGGACAGTCGAACATATCATGAGCATTGGCGTAGGAGAGAATGGCCTAAGAGGGAAAACCTGATAGCGCGATTGAAGAACTGAGTATTTGGTTAATCCAGATGACAGTCAATTGCCTCCACTGCACATCAAATTCGGACTGATGAAGTAGTATGAGGAAGCATTGGACAAAACAGAAAACTGTTTCCAATACCTGTGTAGGCAACTCTCAAGTCTATCAGACGCAAAGTTGAAGGAAGGAATATTTGTTGGACCGGATATGTACGTAATTTGATGTCTGATGAACACTTTTAAAGTTCAATGACGGAAATAGAACAGCAAGCTTGAAAAAATTTCAACATCGTTTCCTTGGCCAGATTAAGCAGCTTGATTAAAAGGAATTGGTGGAAGATATGCTACAGTCGTTCAAACAGTTAGGATGCAATACTACATTTTCTAATGTCGTACTTAGACAATATGGCTGACACATGAGAGTTACATTGTGAACGTTTCCATCAGGAACTTAAAACTCAGGAAAATCGTTATCAAGGTCGTTGGGGAATTAACATTATATCTGACAACTGGCTAGTGTATCGCACGTGAATAAGTGACATACATAAGGAAGGACATCAAGCGTACATTCACGGGCAAACGTAAACGGAAGGAATACGTCCATCCGGAAAGTGTGCAAATCACCATATTTGATATGTGTCTCACGTTACTTTCTTTTTACCATTTCATCGTTCCATTTCACCTCCATCTTCCTGTAATTGTTTCCGATTGCATTTTGCATTGATTTCAATGATGATGGTGGTGCAAAACCCTGACGTGCTGCAGAAAATCAGGCTTCAGAATCGTGATCAGCGCAATCGATTTAGCCAGAAACGCATATTTTCACGCAAAACCCAGACAAAAAGTCAAAATTTGTCGACCTGTTTACAAGAGGATGGAAAGAGAGTTAGAAACAGAGTTCGGTCAAGACCAGTTAGATTTCAGGAGAAATGTAGGTACCGGTAGACTTAGAAAAGGCTTTTGATAACGCTGATTGGAGTAAGTTGTTTGACATTTAAAAACGATTGGAATAAAGTACAGGGATAGGAGGGTGGTTTACAATCTACACAGAAATCTGACATCAGTTATTCGAGCCGAAGGACAGGAGAGGGAAGGTGGTATTCAAAATAGTGTAAGGCTGCAACTTATCACCCATACTTTTCAATCTATACATTGAACTAACAATGAAGGAAATTGGAGAAAAAATCAAAGTAGGAGTACAGATTCAAGGAGAAATAATTTCAACTCTCAGATTTCCTGATGACGTCGTCATCTTAGCCGACACACCAGAGGATTTGAATGAGTTTTCTAAATGGTATGGACTATGTCTTGAGGAAAGAATTCTTGATGAAAATCAATAAATGTACAACAAAAATATTGGAATGCAGCCGAAATAAATCAGAAACCCATATGGCCGTCAAATTGGAAGGTGAACAGATAAAGGAAGCGGGTGGCTTTTGTTACTTTGGAAGCAAAATAACCAGTGATAGACGAAGCATAGAGGATATAAAATGTAGGTTGGCTCAGGCAAGGAAAGCGTTTCTACAGAAAAGGACATCGAATATAGATTTATGTATTAGGAAGTCCTTTTTGAAAGCCTTCGTCTGGAGCATGGCACTCTATGGAAGTGAATCTTGGACTATTGGTGCCACAGAAAAGAGGAGAATTGAAGCGTTTTAAGTGTGGTGTTACACGAGAATTATGAAGATCAGATGGGTAGATAGGGTTACAAATGAAGAGGTATAAGACGAGTGGGAGAGGAGAAATCTTTTCGTGACTGCTAATGAAGAGAATAGATAGGTTGGTAGGACATATACTAAGCCACACAGGAATAGCAAACTTAGTTATGGAATGAAGGGTCGAGGACAAGAACTGTAGGGGTAGACCAAGGTTAGAATGAGTTTAACGGATTTCCTCAGATGCAGGGTGTCGTAGCTATGTAGAGATAAAGCGATTACCTCAGGACGAGCATAGAGGTCTACATCAAACCAGTCAGCAGACTGAAGACTCAAACAACAAAAACAAATACCCAGCCAAACAAACGCCTGGTCAGCGATAATATTCTAGTTACCTTGGGCGAAAAGCATGTGGCCAGTTAGCGTCATTCAAATTAGCAGCAATGTATGCCTTCCATGGCAACGAGCCCTTGCGCGCCGAAATGTCTGATTGCTTCATTTGAAAATACAACTACAGTATAGTGCGGAGAGACTTTGCGGACACACTGTATATGTAAATGTAGTAGAATTCGAAGAACGTAGATGATAGCTTGCATGTTTAATTTATTGAAGAGAAACGTTCTCTGACTTGAAGAAAGATTGTAAGTCCCATGTATAAGATGCGTTCAAAACGTAACGAGCCGGAGGCTGTAATGCGCAAACCGGTGACGACATCGGCTAATCGTGGCGTGTGTAACGAGGTGTGGTTCCAACCAGAGCGTAGAAGGTCACAGCCCGTCGCTAGAGGGAACGCGTGCACGTCACATGACGATACAAGGCGAGCAGCAGCATGGATCAATCGTCCAACGCTGCCAGTCGCATTGCAAACAGTTATCTGGAGGCGTCAAACGAAGAGCAAAGCATTGTTGTTCGGTATTTTACAGCGGAAGGAGTAGGGGGAACGGACATTCATCGCCCAATGTCACAAGTGTGCGGCGAACACTGCATGTCCCTTGCAAGGGTCAAGGCGTGGCACAAGCACTTCAGGGAAGGACGGGTGTCATTAGCCGATGATGCCCAGTCTGGGGCACCCCCTGCATTCCGATGACAACGTCCAGCTGGTTGATGCACTCATTACTCAGGACCGTCGAGTGACAGTGAACGCCATAGCCGCCGTGGTCGGATTGAGCGCTGGAAGTGTGCACACCATCAAGAAGGAACGACTGCACTCGCGGAAAGTGTGTGCCCAATGGGTGCTCCACAGTCTTCAACCACACCAGGAAGCATGCCGAATGGCCTACTGTCTTGGTCTTGGTTGGACGATTTATGAATGCTGCTGCTCGCTTTGTATCGTCGCGTGACGTCCACGCGTGCACTCTAGCGATGGGCTGTGACCTTCCACGCTCTGGTCGGAACCACACCTCGTTACACACGCCACGATTAGCCGATGTCGTCACCGGTTTGCGCATTATAGCCTCCGGCTCGTTACTTTTTGAACGCACCTTATACTATGGAGGTAGCCGATGTTTGTAACAGACAGACCATTAGACACAAGTTGTGTTGGGTTGAGTCGATGCATTAGTCACAGGAGAAAAAGTATCATAGCAATGTAGAATGATTTCATGGGTGATGATTTGTCGATGATGTTAAGTCCCTGAAGACTGAAGTACGGTAATAATGAGTATATGGTAGAATAAACCAAGATAGAAACATGGTGAAAGATTCTAGGCAGCACGATGTGTCGTGGACATGGAATGACTCTCTCAATTGCAAAGACAAAAATAGCTATTCCAGCAAGTAAATCAAGTCGAAGTAAACTAGGACGACGGCCCAACAGCGAAATGATAGGCTAGGGGCTAAGAAGGATTTTAAGGCTATCTGCAAACGGAAAGTGTCACCTAGATACACAATAAAGCACAGAACCAATCCACGCTAGAAGGAAAGAGGAATATTAGGTGAAATAAACCATCCTGGCAATTGATCAGAAGCACCACCAGCGGAAGATAAGACCAAAGAAGGTGAGGTGTGGTACCGTATAAAGAGAAATGGATGTAATGCAATAACTGTGTACTACCTTCGGAAGCTGAGTCCACCTCTGCTATGTTATTTATTAGACAGATGAGGAGTAGCCTTACGGCAAGGCTATAGAAATGTGCATGGCAAACATAAGTATTCACCCGGAATTCTAGGAGAAAAGGGGCATTCCAGCGGTGCTGTAATTGATCGAGAAAGTGTCCTAATTTGGACACTAATCAATCACATGCTGTAGGCATGGATGTCTCATTAGGTTGTTGAAAGAAGGTAATGGATGATTTGTGTAGTATTGTCGATCACGTTAAGGCCCTTAAGACTGAATTCATAATAATACAGTAGAGTCTCGGTAATTCGAGGTGGACGGGACCAAAACTACCTCGAACTATAGAAAAACCCGAACTTACGAAATTATACTTTTGTCAGCACTCATAGTGAATATAATCAAAACATTAACTGCCACGTGCACAAACAATCTGGTCCAAGACCGGATAGTTTTATTTTTATAACGCGACGGTGATATAATACCGTAGTTCTCTAATTTTCCTCATTAACGAACGGCTTGCATTTGAAACCCAGCTGGGTGGCTATGTTTACATTCCATGTCTGCGCGGAGCCAGGACTTTCCTAGCTTGAGGCACAGCGTTGTCAACTCCCTACTGTAGCCACTGAGTGCAAGCAGTGAGACTAGACGGAACTGCATGCAATTGTGCAACACTGGAGACCTGACGAGCAAGTAGGACTCTGGACTCCATGTGGACTGACAGAAGAAGCATGTCAATAAATATGGTTATTGTCGGTGCGTACTAATACGTAACGTTTGAGTCACCGGTCTTTAATGAGGAATTTGAGACAACTATATTGCAGGTAAGAAGGAGGAACGGCGGAGAGGGGTAGGATCGGGGAACTGCCAGACGGCGGTCAAGGTCAGTTCAGTGCCCAGCGTATCAACAAGCACGTTGCCCATGTTCGGCTTCCGTGCGCTAAAACAGACGATTTCTTAAAATGATCATTCAAAATTTTCAACTCGTTAAAAGGCAGGCATTTTTAGATGCCAAACACATAATTATGTGCGGTAAAGTCCAAGAAACGGAAGATATAATGAGACTTGAAGCTTTATGGTTACAAACTAGTAATTTGAAAGGGGTACCTCATGAGATTCAAAGTGAAATTCGGTCACCAGTGGCCGAGAAAAAAATAATTTGTTCAGGAATATGTAATATGCGTATAGTCGGTACATCGCTTTACATACTTTAGTAAGTAGATACATTTAAATTTCTAAGATATAGCCTAATACTGTTGAAGTAGATAAATCAAACACTGTACAAGTTGGCTAAATTTTAAAATTCTTAATAAGCATATGATTGAAAACTTAGAAGACCTGAGCTTCACAGATTTGAAGGAGCAATCGGGCAAGTTAAAGAAGGACAACCACATGTAGGCCTACGATAAAGCGACCCCTAAAAGTAATGCTTGGCACATGGGAAGAACAGCTGTCAAATCGACCTTACTAAGTCGCCTAGTCTGTAGTGCAGGGGATAATGTAGGGTACTGGATATTGTAAGAAATTAATTAGAAATTATTAATAATTAATTCCCCTTTGTAAAATGCCAGCCGCATACGAACATATAGCCTACTTCGAAATCGGCTTTGCGACGCGAAGTAGTCGACTCCGTTCCATCTGAAAAGCTTTGTTTTTCTGAAAGGAATCCATTGATATCGCAATTTTTGAATTCAAAGAGCACAGCGGAACTGCGGAACTATATGTCATCTTATAGCCTCAATTATTATGAAAATAACTGAGAAAATGAGAGAAGTGCACACCCATCAACTCAAATCACATGTTATGACATCTGTTTGTTTATGTTTCCCTCACCCTTACGCTAGTTCCAGATAACGGCAGCACCGTCGCTTGAGTTCGCGAATATCGAATCTCTACTGTAATAATAATAAAAATAATAATAGAAAGAAGAATAAGAACAATACCGTAATAATAATTGTATTTTCTTATGGTTATGTTATTGAGAAGAATGGGGTCATGGGACGTGGTAAGAATAGTCTGGCCCCAGGCGTAACCGTGTGTAATAAATCGTTCACCACAACCGCGATAGAGCACTGCAGCCTCTCCGGAGATCAGAGGTTTGAATCTCGTTGCCTACAGTGGCTACCATCAATGTGGTTTTCCCTAGGGTTTTCCACACTCCCTCCCGGCAAATGTCGGGATTAAAATGTACCATACACACACTACTATAGTCACCACAATAACACATGCTATTGGACAATACACACACCCAAGTACACGGGGGTTATTACCGAAATGTTCTAAGCACCTGAAACAAATTAACAACAGCAACATATAATAATATTAATTTTCTGTCAGATTTAGGAGTGATAATAATTTTGTGAAGAATAAAGACGAGAAGGAGTTAGGTTACGTGATATAATTCTTTGAATCGGTATTGTAATGATCGGTAGTTGGTTTCGTATGTTTTACTTCACTGTAGCGAGGGTGTATGGTGGAGTTGTTGTTAGTTGATTAACCTCACCAATAATAATTTTTCATACTAGTAGTACCGGTAACGTTCTTTCCTCTCTGTCTGCTCGTAGTCTTCTGTAATATACAGCTCTGCAGGAATGCTGGGACAGATTAACACTTTGGGCAGAAAAGAATAACCTACAGCTGAATAGGGACAAAACGGTCCATAAGGTTTTTAGAAAGGGTGGAAAAATAGCAGCCTGTGAAGAACTGTATCATGAAGGAGAGCCACTGAAATTAGCAAAGCACTTTAACTATTTAGGAATCACGCTACAGACTTCTGGTAATACGTTCACGAAACATCTCGATAATCGAATAACAGCAGCGACAATAGCGAAGAATGACATCAAACTCTTTAGAAGAATGTCTATTAATACAGCCAAGAAGATTTTCTCCAGTAAAATAATTCCCATTGTGACCTATGGTATTGAGTTGTTTTGGGGCTACCTTAATAAAACCAACCTTAAGAAAATTGAGACAATTAAATCGACGTTTCTCAAGAAGATTCTCTGTGTTTCCAAAAATACACCATCCAGACTGACTTACGAGCTTACAGGTGAGCCATTCTTCATAGAAGAACTCCGTGTAAAGCTGCTCTTGTCAGCTACAGGTGCCTACCAGGAACTACTGGAAGAGATTCAAGCCAAACGTGAGGCGATTTGGCTAGATTTCTACTCCACAGAAACTATGTTGAACCCTGCAGAATGGAAAAGACTAGACTATGAGCTGCGTCACACATGGACAAGATTTGCAGTGCATGGTTTTCATTTTCGAGTCTGTAAGACGGAAGTATACCATTCGCCTGCTGCAGAGTGTATTTGCAAATTTTGTGGGAAACGTTGTGAATGGTATCACGCCCTGGAATGCGAACGGAAGCTGTCGCTCAAGGAACTGTGTAGCGACAATGATCCTCCATGTTAGTCAGAAATGTACGGTAGTATTGTAATTTAATTTCTATGGCCATTGGCTGTAATAAATATTTATTACAACTCTCGCGGTGTGGCACAACATGAATTTATTAGTAGTGGACTTTTGAATTACGGTTCATTACCTGTTAAAATGGTTGTGAAAGTAGGCCATCCAGTAAATGAATAAAAGTTAAAATACGTTAAATCACTTTAAGAGAGGCATTACTGAAATGCCATTTTTGCAAGTGCAAGCAATCATCAAGTACCGTAGATGACTCTTCGTCTGAATGTCACAGTGAATTACCTTCATGAAGACAAAATTAATAAAAAAATAATAAAAATCATATTTTATCATGTACGGTATCATACTTCATTTTCCTTTACTGAAACCATCCATAATTGTGTTTCTTTTTACCTCCATAGCATATGAACTCCACAACATGTTGTCCTGTTAGTACTACTTCTATTGGCCATTGATATGTTTATAAGTCTGTGCCAATGTTGACAAAGCTAAATGTAACAGAGCATAATAACTTATCATGGTAACTGCATTTTAAAACGTTTACTTGAAAATTAAAAAATCTTGATTTCTGGGGTTTGTCATATCATGGATTTGAGACACTTTGAAAATAAGCTCTCCGTGCGTTCTTCCCTTACAAAAACTCTAAAATATACGAAGGATTTGGGGTGGATAATATTTTGTCTGCATCATCATGAGTTACGTCATAACAGTATGAGAAGTTATCCTTTATTTATATTGTTTCTTACCTCTCATCCCTTACCACAAGTAAGCCCCATCGGCCAGGATAAACTGCAGGATCATAAATCGTAAGTGTTCTTAGTTGTATTGAATGAGGCTTTAATATATGCCAAATTCTACCACAAATGTTACGAAAACACACATTACCCATTCCATGTTTCCGTCTTTTATGTATAACATGTGATGTGCCGTTCTGCTTTAAGCACAGCGCAGCAACATCATCAAATTTGTTTTACGTGAACATACATTTACTTCAAACACTTATTCCAATTAACCGAGAACAGAATATGCATGATTGCTTGTTATCATAATCTATCTGAACGTGAAATAGGCCCGATGATATACATAGTTAACTACATTCTACATCCAAGGACGAATCTTCCTTGGGAAGACATGAAATTAGGGAAAACCACAGAACACCTTTGGAGGGTAAGTTGATGATTCAACATAAACTTTTGATTGTGTGAATTGTGCATTTTGGTCAGTTAAATGAACGATGTTTCATTAAAGACGTTAAGTTTATAGGGAGTATGATTAGGTTATGAATTATCTAAATTTTCTTTATCTTATAATTTGCAATCATTAAAATTTTATTTAATATCTTTAAAACAGCCAGAAGGAATGCGATCCAGCTGGCAGTGTCCTTGGAAAACCGAAGCTGTGTAAGAACCAGGGAGTAAATAATACAGGAATGTGATCCAAAGAGGTTGGTTGGATGATTACAGGTACACATTCATAAATGACTAGCTGAAGTACCCGTGCTTCGCTACGCGTGATAAATAAATTAAAATGTGAAGGTGACAGTTAAAACAGGGGATAGGCGAGGTGCTGCGCCGAGGGAGATTAAGGATGAACATTTTGTCAAACTACACCGCTCGGCGTTGAGCGTGTTTTATAGCACAAATTTAGGTTTTACTCGCTAACCGTTGGAGATACCTTTCGGATAGAAAATGTAATTTTAAACCTCGTATGTGCCATCAAACGTTTGCTATTTCTTAACGTTCTCTTTTTATTTGAAATGGAAATATGAAAGTTTGAAACCAAAGGGTGTAGTGACGTCACTAAAATGGTCGCAATCTTTAAATAGTGCAAAGTATTGAAATCAAAAGTAACCTATTTATGTTAACCATGTAAATCAGCTACTTCCATGTAAAATTCATGTAAATCGGACCAGTGGTACTTGCGTGATTGAGTAATACACAGACACACACCATCTCATTTTTAGCCTCGCTTCGCTCGCGTCATAGTCGTGTCATATTGTTATTCAATGAAATGCAGGTTTAACCCCGTTAACACCCCTTTAGAACCTGAATACCCAAAAATCCCTCCTTAGCAGACGTTTTCGACACACAACAAACATATCCCCAAAATATCATTCTTCTAACTTTAATAGTTTTGGTTGGTCGATGAGAGTGAACATCTAGAAATCCTTCCTTAAAAGCCCGTATCACACAACACTCGCTAGCATGGAAGCTGCTACCAGTACGGGTATACACGCTGGTATAGCCGCGTCTAGCACCGTGTGATTTCTACCTTCTATGCTAGATTCTGCCTTCTATGACAGCCTTCATGGCAACTCAGTAACTGGTCCGGTGCTATTTTCGCTGGAAGATTGTATGGAGGGTTCAGCACCTGAGCCAATCAGAATCAACGAGCTAGAGAAAGGTATATAGAGAGGCAAGGAGCCGCGTAGCAGCGCTCTGGGCGGAGGCAACCTGAGTTAAGGCGGCCATGATTCAGAACGTCGTCTGACAAGAGCTTGTTGCGATTATTCGGGCTGTGCAGGAACATGTGTTGAATGAAATTTATTTAAAAATACATAGACCATGCCGTCAGTGTGTTCGTCATTCAATTGTACGAATAGAAGTAATAAGACAACAGGAGTGTCGTATTTCTGGTAAGAAATGTCATCCAAAAATGAGGTAGACTCTTTACGAAAGCGTGATGCAGCAGTTTAAGTTTGTGTGATATTTACATTTCAGATTCCCCTTGCAGAAGCAGGAACTAACATTCCCACTCTATATACCTTTCTCTAGCTCGATGGTTATGATGATGATGATAATTGTTGTTTTAAGGGGCCTAACATCTAGGTTATCGGCCCCTAATGGCTTGGGTGTTCGTGAATATGAAAATGAAATGTAAACTATAACTAAAACTAACTACTAACTTATATACTAGAAGAAGAAACGGTAAATAAAAGGAGAATAAGGCAAATAAAGGACAGGAGGAAAAGAAATGCCCTCAACCCTCGAAGAATAAGGATTGAGGGACTTGGAAGGAAGGAGAGCCATGAAAGGCAGATAGAAAAGTGAAAGAGGAGAGGTTCCGCCCCAGAGGTATTGGATAAAAGGGGAAAAACCGGACCCAGCTCAGGAATCCCTCGGGGTCGCCAACTCCCGAACTCACCAGCCGTGAGCCCCTTGGGGTGTAGCAATATCCAGGGTGCACCAGAATTGGTGGGGCTTCATACACCCTGCCTCCTTGAGGGCTTTGAGTAGAAGGCAGGAGATAACAGGAAAAGAAAAAGAAGGCTGACCCCTCGCAGAAGGAGGGTATCAGAAAAGATGAGACAAGGGCCAATTAAGGCGGGAAAGGAAGAGACTCCCTAGGCCTCGGATACCCTAATATCGTCGGGGTCGGAAGAGAACAAGAGTTGACCAAGTGAGGTCGACAGGAAAGAAGACAGAGAGGAGCCCTGCACAAGTAAGTGGAAGCAATGCCGGACTCAGCTGGGGCCCCGTGGTCGCCCACCCACGTCCCACTAGATGTGAGCCCCTGGGGGGTAGCTCGTTGGTAACGATGCCTAATTCTCAAGAGGCTGCTCACGCCGTGCCTCCATTAGGGTCTTGTGCACAAGGGGATACAATGAAAAGATCAGGTCTGATCCCTCGAAAAATGGGAGTATCAGGAAAGATGAGACAAAGGCCAAATAATACATGAATTTGAAAGATTCTCCAGGTCTCGGATACCGTTAGTGCCTTATGAGAACAAGAGGTGACTGAGGAAGGTTGACGGGTGGATTTGCAAGCAATGCCAGTCTCAGCTGAGGTCCCGTGGTCACCAATCCACGTCCCACAAGTTGTGAACCCCTGGGCGGGGTATGCATATGAACGATATGTATGTAGAAAATTTTGTTCAGTACATAGCAGGAAGTATCGTTCGCCAAGTGTCTAAAAAAATTAACTTGTATTGAATGCCTAGAAGTGCTTTTATCGGGTCAAGATGTTCAGAAAGAAGGACTGCTTAAAGAGAAAGACGTGAAAGATGGCCTTTTGAATCCATCAAATGATGTAGTGAAATTATGTAAAACAGCTGAGATTGTCATCAGGAATAATGACAGTATGTTGCGAAAGAACACGAAGAATCTCATGCTGAAGTTGCAGACAGATGTCTGTGCTATGCTGCCGGGCTATCTGTTTCAGAAATCTGACCATCTATTTACAGCTACTGAACCTGTGGAAAAGTCTCACTATGCTTCACTCATCGAGCGAATTGTGAAACAGTATTATAAATGCAGGCTTCACCACTTCTGAAGAAATACAGCTCAACGTGAGAGAGGTCAACAGGTGCGTCAGTTGTACACAAACGTTATTATTTTTAAAGGACAATGAAATCATGCAATGTACTGTGCATAAGCAACGTAGCATATTGTCTTGTAACATGATTGTGTTACTTTTCGTTCGATGTACACATTAAATTGTCAGGTCTTGCGTAGGCCTAATCTTATATTACGCCTCGTTAGTCACGCCTCTCCCTCCCTGACTCCCACCCTCTTGACAGGATATATCATGGCGGCTGCCAGTTCAACCTGCTTCCAAAATGGCGGCGCCATTTCCACTCTATATACCTTTCTCTAGCTCGTTGATCAGAATGCCCTTGCAGAGATCCTAGCGGTAGCATCTCCAAGTAATCTTTGTTAATCGTTTTCTCGAAAGCAACGTATTTCTACACAAGATGTCACGACCTTGGGCAAATGAGGTTATTTCTTCGCTTATTGAAATGTACGAAAGTAATCCATGTCTTTATAACACTAAACTGCCGTTGTATCATAACAAAATTATGCGCCAATATGCCCTGGAAAAAATAGCACAAGAAATCAGGTAGAAATAGTGCTATTCATTGCTACAAAAATTGTTCAGTTATGTCTGTTAATAATTGCAAAACACAATATTATTAAAAGGTAGGATTTTTAGGCTCCTTTTATTTTTTTATTTTTGCATGGAATGATAACGGCATTAACAAGAATAAACCGGTTTTTTTTAGTTTAAAATTTCCTACAAAATGTATATCTATGGATAAAATAGAGAGATTTTTCTAACCCAATACATTACTGTACAACACTTCGTCTTTAAATTTTATTGTTTTATGCCAGATATTTGTAACATCTCCATTAATTGACCTATTTGGAAACTAGTTAAAGAAAGAAGCTGCCTTTAAACCACAGACGTTTTACCCAATTCACTTTGTTGGTATTATAATGCTACCGATGCTGTATATAATGTGGCAGTTTAAACCGGTCAATATGCACAGAGCTTCTGGTTCTGGTTGTCTGCATATTGCCAATTATTAGTGTAGCGGCACCGAGAATCAATCTCCTACGTTCCTCCATATTTGAACAGATGTTTCTGCTATGGAACCTTCCATGTGCTCAGGTACATTTATTTAACGTGTGATACATTTCAGCCACACAAGGAGGCATGCCGGCGAGCATGGAAGGAAACTTATGCCAGGAGATGGCAGCTGTCGTAGCAGCTTCCATGCTAGCGAGTGTCGTGTGATACGGGCTTTAGTGGACGTTTTTCTTCCAGAATTTCATCCCTCCCCATAGGCCCCTTAAATTGCATTTATGAAAAAACGGTCGAACACCTATTTATTTTATTTATTTATTTTTAAGCTGATTGATTTCCTCCGAGTTTCAAACTCCTCGCCTATGTCGTTTAACACTTTCAGCCCCATGTGTATCAATTTGATACATGGTAAGTTATGAGCTCAGCCCCATGTGTATCATATTGATACACCGTTAAACCCAGCTAAAAAGGTGGTAAGTTCACCCACAGCCCAAGGCTTACTATTGCATGAACTCGTTATTTCGGTGGCCTATGGGTGTTTAAAAACAACGAAAAACATTTTGCCATTTTCAGCGCTCGGAAATTAGGTGTGAGTCAATAAGATGCACATGGGCTATGAGTAAGTATGTATGCACTTTGCGTGTGCGTCAATTTTTTCCCCCTTCCCAAAAAAAGGACATTTAAAAATTTTTGCTAATTTTTCTGTTATTTCTAACACTTTCATATAAATTTTCACATTGTTTTTTGTTACTAGTGCTAAGTTACGTTACAATAGGCTAGGTCATATTACAAAAAAGTTAAATGGACACAGGAATCAGCATTAGGTGTAAATACATACAATATTCAGTAGATTCCTTCAATGAATTTCATTTATAATTTACTGAAAGCAACATTTTACTTTGGACTACTTCTTTACACATCTATGTTTCTTGAAAAAACAGTCCATACACATGTACTTGAATTCTGGGCAACCAACGCACATAGTTCGTACTTGACATCTCTTAGCAGCTAGTTTCCTCCCATCACGTGCTGATAAAAGTTGGTAGCAAGAAGTGCATCTACCTCTGGGCCTATCTTCAATGGTTTGGAGAGTGTGGTTCGAAGGTAGGTCGTCCGCCGCATTGTTGTGAAGACGTTCCAAAAGCAGGTAAGTAACAAGGTCTTCTCGGAATGATACAATGTCTTTTGGTGCAAAAACAGTAGACTTGTAAACTGAGTGTGCATTAACAACAGCTGTATTAGTCAAGAGCTCAAACATAAGTTTTCTGTACCATTTTACACCTCGACGTACAGATGTACCATAAGATGCTAGCTGATCTGAAACATCAATGATTGATTTTCCTCCATTGTATTGCAAAACTGTAGATGGTTTCTTTTTAACACCCCATTTGTTAGTAGTTTCAACCAGTTCAAGAACATGTTTTGTCGTTAAGAACATCACATCCCTTTTGTCTTTCCATTTTCCCATTATTACTCCGGTGTTGCTTTCCTTGACAATCATCTGGCCTTTGCGAAGTGTACTTTTCTCGACTGTTTTAGAGTTCATTTTTCTTTTTTTACGAAGTGTTCCAACTAGATGTGTCTGTTGATCATTTAGTTGGTGGGCCAGTGGGACACTCGTATAAAAATTATCAGTGTATAAAGTATGACCTTCTCGTAACAATGGACGCACTAATTCCATAACTGTGGTAGCAGAAGCTAACTGACCGCGTGGGATGTTTTCTTTTCCAGCATATACTTTCAAGTGCCAGGTGTAACCACCCTTCAGACATAACTTGTATAACTTAATCCCATACCGATGCCTTTTGTTTGGGATGTATTGGCGAAATTTGACCCTACCACGAAAAGGGATCATAGACTCATCAATACATATTTCCTCCTGTGGATTCATGGCATTTTGAAATTTAACATTTAGTGCACTGACCAGTGGTCTTATTTTTGCCAATCTGTCATTTGGTAGGGCACTCTCGTTGTTGGCAATGTGTAAGTTACTAAGAATCATTTCAAATCTATTACGACTTATAGCTTTAGATAATGTACTGTGGTAAATAGCATTTTTGGACCAATAGTTCCTTAGTTTAGGTTTTTTATCTAGACCCATCCATAACACTAGACCGAAAAAAGTTAGCATGTCATCCCCTGTAACATCATTCCATTGTTCTAACATAGGACACTTTTTCTCCTTCGATATGGCATCAACAATACTTTGCTCAGCATACCTATTAGTTTCATTGACCAACAGATCTAAAATGTCACTATCAACAAACAGAGAATAAAATTCAAAAGGCGAATTTGTAGATAGTTTATTATTAGCAGTCTTGGATACACCTGGTGGTTCTCTAGGAGTGTAATCAAAGGTACTCAAGTTACCTTCAACCTTCTGCCAAATTATGACTTCACCTTCTTTTGTTATCACTATTTCGTCATCATCATCAGTTTTCAAAACGACACTCTCATTCTGTTCCTCCTCTTGTAATATTTCCACGTCATTGAGGTTAGGTTGGTCCATCACAATATTATCACTATCACTACTGTCGAAATCAAGGTCTGTCAAGTGCACTGTCGGATCATCTGAGTCACTCATATTTCTAAAAATACTAAGTTCACTACTATCTGAATACATTCCGATTTCGTCTCTTATCTCATCAGAATCCATGTTACTGCAATATCATACCAGCACTAGAAGTAAACAATACAATTTGGAGGGAAAACTGGCAGACAAGAAAAGGCTGTGTAGTGGTGCCAACCCTCAAACAATATTCGACCCACCACTGCCCTGCGGTCCCACAGCCCCAGGGAGAAGAAGACACTATGCTATTTCAATGTACGTGTGAATCTGAATGCCTCACGCTTTGAAGAAGGAGCCTATGTCATGTGTGACAATATGATACACATGGGGCTGGGCGCCTAACTTCGTGTGTATCGGAATGATGCACATGGGACTGAGCACGTGCTAATTAAAACATAGTGGGCTGGGAGGTAATGTGCTTGTCATTCGCATGGGGCTGAAAGTGTTAAGAGATACACGCTCCGTTAGGAATCTTTCAACCCCCACTTTTCATCCCTTTCACCTCATAATATACACTACATCGAAAAACCATTAGACATGTGTCAGCTTATTTTTAATGATTAGTATAGGCCTATGTGCCAAGTATCACATCCCCAAATGAAACCACCCGTGAGATATTGTTATTCAATGAAATGCACGTTTACCCCCTTAACACCTCTTTAGAACCTGAATATCCAAAACTCTTTCCTTATTGGACGTTTTCGACATACAACGAACATATCCCCAAAATTTCATGTTTCTAACTTCAATAATTTTGGCTGGGCGATGATGAGTGAATGAGTCAGTCAGGACATTTTCTTTCATTTATTTTTGATAATTTCACCCCTCCCCATGAACCCCTTAAATTGGATTTATGAAACAAACGGTCAAACACCTATTTACTTATTTAAAGCTGTTTTCCCCCTGAGTTTGATGAGTGAGTAAGTGAGTCAATCAGTTAGGACACTTTCTTTCCTGTTTTTTTTCCCAGAATTTCACCCCTCTCCAAGGGCCCCTTAAATTGGATTTATGAAAAAACGGTCGAACACCTATTTACTTGTATTTTAAGCTGTTTTTCCCGCCTAATTTCAAACTTCTCCCCTATGTCGTTTCAGAGATACACGCTCCGTTAAGAATCCCTCAACCCCCAATTTTCACCCCTTTCACCTCATAATATACACCACATCGATAAACCCTTAGACATATGTCTGATTATTTTTAATGATTAGTTTATATACCGAATATCACATCCCCAAAGAAACAACTCATGAGATATCGTTATTCAATGAAATGCACGTTTACCCCCTTAACACCTCTTTAAAATCCGAATAATGAAAAATCATTAATTAGTTGACGTTTTCGACATACAGCGAACATATTCCCAAAATTTCATGTTTCCAACTTTAATAGTTTTCGCTGGGCGTGATGAGAGAGTGAGTCAGACAGGACATTTTCTTTCAATTATTTTTACCAGAATTTCACACCTCCCCACGGGCCCCTTAAATTGGATTGATGAAAAAACGCTTGAACACCTATTAACTTATTTTTAAGCTGTCTTTTCCCCCTGAGTTTGATGAGTGAGTGAGTTAGTCAGTCAGTTAGGACATTTTCTCTCCTTTTTTCCCCCAGAATTTCACCCCACCCCATTGGCCCCTTAAATTAATTTATGAAAAAACAGTCGAACACCGATTTACTTACTTTTTAAGCTGATTTTTTTCGCTGAGTTTCAAATTTCTCGCCTATGTCGTTTAAGAGATAGGCCTACACGCTCCGTTAGAAATTCTTCAACCCCCACTTTTCACCCCTTTCACCTCATAATGATACACCACATCGAAAACCCCATAGACACATGTCTGCTTATTTTTAATGATTAGTTTATATGCCGAGTATCATATCCACAAATGAAACCACTTGTGAGATATTGTCATTCAATGAAATGCAGGTTTAAACCCCTTAAGACCCCCTTAGAACCTTAATATCCAAAAAACCTCCCTTAGTGTACGGTTTTGACATACAACGAACATATCCCCGAAATGTCATGTTTCCAACTTCTATATATTGGCTGGGTGATGATGAGTGAGTGAATGAGTCAGGACATTTTCTTTCATTTTTTTCTTCATAATTTCACCCCTCCCGATGAACCCCTTCAATTTGATTGAAAAAAAAACTGTCGAAAAGCTATTTACTTTCTTTATAGCAGTTTTTCCCCCTGAGTTTGATGAGTGAGTCAGTCAGTCAATCAGTTAGGACACTTTCTTTCCTGTTCCCCCCCCCCCGAATTTCACCCCTACTCATGGGCCCCTTAAATTGGATTTATGAAAAAAAAGGTCAAACACATATTTACTTATTTTTTATGCTGATTTTTTTCGCTAAGTTTCAAACTCCTCGCCTATGTCGTTTAAGAGATACACGCTCCGTTAGGAATCTTTCAATCCCCACTTTTCACCCCTTTCACCTCATAAACACATCGAAAAACCCTCAGACACGTGTCTTGTTACTTTTAATGATGAGTTTATATGCCGTGTATCACATCCCCCAATGAAACCAATCGGGAGATTGTGAGATATGAAATGCAGGTTTAACCCCCTTAAGACCCCCTTTAGAACCTGGATATCCGAAAATCCTCCCTTAGTAGACGGTTTTGACATACAATGAATATATCCCCAAACTGTCATGTTTCTAACTTCAATAATTTTGGCTGGGCGATGATGAGTGAGTTAGTGAGTGAGTGAGTGAGCCAGGACATTTTCTTTCAATTTTCTTTTTTCAGAATTTCACCCATCCCCATAAACTCCTTAAATTTGATTTATGAAAAAAAAACTTTCGAACAGCTATTTACTTACTTTAAATCAGTTTTTCCCCTGAGTTTGATGAGTGAGTCAGTCAGTCAATCAGTTAGGACACTTTCTTTCCTGTTTCACCCCCCCCCCCCCAGAAAATCATCTCTCCCCATGGGCCCCTTAAATTGGATTTATGAAAAAACGGTCAACACATATTTACTTCATTTTTATGTTGATTTTTTTTCGCTGAGTTTCAAACTCCTCGCCTATGTCGTTTAAGAGATACACGCTCCGTTAGGAATCTTTCAATCCCCACTTTTCACCCCTTTCACCTCATAATATACACCACATCGAAAAACCCTCAGACACATGTCTTCTTATTTTTAATGATGAGTTTATATGCCGAGTATCACATCCCCCAATGAAACCAATCGGGAGTTATTGCTATTCAATGAAATGCAGGTCTACCCCCTTAACGCCCCTTTAGAACCTGATTATCCAAAAATCCTCTCTTAGTGGGCATTCACGGCCCTTGAGGAAGCTGCATACCAGATTTCATTCCAATCCGTTCGGTGGTTTCTGAGATTTCGTGATGAATAAATGAATGAGTGTGTGAGTGAGTGAGTGGTATTTGACAAATATATAGTAGAAAGAGGATAGTGTAAGTCTTTGTTATGCTAAACTCGGTTGACAGTGCTGTGTGAGCAGTTGAGTAACTAACGGGATTTCAAGTAAAGATCCTCATTTTCTATACCGATAGTGCAGAGCGCAATTGGCATCTAGTCGGCCGTGTCTCGACTTGAGCTATGTTGCCATGGAAACTATCTGCCTTGCCATTCCTTCATGAGTATATTTTATGATTTGATTAGCCTGTGCTTGAGTGAAGGGCCGAAATCAGAAGAATGAGAAAGACTATCGAAAATTCATGTAGCCAGCGGTTCCTTTTGGGTCCTAAACTATGTGTATGCAAAATATGGTTGAGATTGGTGGAACGGTGTAGATTTGTATACGGAACCAGGACCTTCTATACTACCGGACCTGACACTGCAATCCAAGATGGCCGCCGTAGTTGGTGGTCGGACATTAAACGCATGACGTGGGTCAGAATCCAACACAACACAAAATAACATCATGACGTGATTTTGTCTGCTGTTAATCCATTTTATGGGCTTGGGACATCTTGGTCATCAGCCCCGTGCAGTTGGGTTTGGGTTGAATTCCTCCAATTACGTGATTATTGTAGTAGTGTGTGTAGCTGTGTAAGGGACAGGCATGGGGAGGTGCCCGGGAGTTAAAATAAGGTACTACCGGAGTTCCATCAGGAAAGGAATAAAATAAAATAATGTTGAGGCCCACAGGAGAGATCTGTAGAATATCTTGGCAGAGTGGACAGGGAAAGTTGTAAATGATGATGTTGATGATAATTGTTGTCTTAAGGGGCCTAACAGTTAGGTTATCGGCCCCTAATGGTTTGGGTGATGGTGAAGCTGATAATGAAATGTAAACTATAACTAAAACTAACTACTAACTTATATACTGTACTAGAAGAAGAAATGGAAAACAAAAGGAGAACAAGGCAAATAAAGGACAGAAGGAAAAAAATGCCCTCGACCCTCGAGGAATGCGGATTGAGGGGCTTGGAAGGAAGGAGAGCCATAAAAGGCAGATAGGAAAGTGAAAGAGGAGAGGGTCCGCCCCACAGGTAATGGATAAAAGAGGGAAAACCGGACCTAGCTCAGGAATCCCTCGGGGTCGCCAACTCTCGAACTCACCAGCCGTGAGCCCCTGAGGGTGTAGCAATATCTAGGGTGCACCAGAAGTGGTGCGGCTACATACACCCTACCTCCTTGAGGGCCTTGAGCAGAAGGCAGGAGATAACAGGAAAATAAAAAGAAGGCTGACCCCTCACAGAAGGAGGGTATCAGAAAAGATGAGACAAGGGCCAATTAAGGCAGGAAAGGAAGAGACTCCCTAGGCCTCGGATACCCTAATACCGTCGGGGTCGGGAGAGAGCAAGAGTTGACCAAGTGAAGTCGACAGGAAAGAAGATGGAGAGGAGCCCGGCAAAAGTAAGTGGAAGCAATGCCGGACTCAGCTGGGGCCCCGTGGTCGCCAACCCATGTCCCACTAGATGTGAGCCCCTGGGGGGAGTTGTATATGTTCCTGTAGGAATTTCAATCTCTTTTTAGTAAGTTACCTATTATTCGGGGCCTGTTTGCCATCTCTTGATGAATGCAGTACATTTGCATTTTTCTATTGGCACAGGCTAGAGTAAAATGAGGCTTTTCACCGATGTCTCAGTCTCACTCTTGACTGTGATTATATGGAAACTACTGAGGTATAGGTGGTGCTTAGTAATGACATTCAGGGCACAGTCAGTGTCTGTTGGCACAGGCTAGAGTATCACCAATGTCTCAGTCTCACTCATGGCTGTGATTGTATGGAAGCTACTGAGATATGGGTGGTGCTTAGTAATGACTTTCAGGGCACAGTCAGTGTGTGTTGGCACAGGCTAGAGTATCACCGATGTCTCAGTCTCACTCTTGGCTGTGATTATATGGAAGCTACTGAGGTATGGGTGGTGCTTAGTAATGCCATTCAGGGCACAGTCAGTGTCTGTTGGCACAGGCTAGAGTATCACTAATGTCTCAGTCTCACTCATGGCTGTGATTGTATGGAAGCTACTGAGGTATGGGTGGAGCTTAGTAATGACTTTCAGGGCACAGTCAGTGTGTGTTGGCACAGGCTAGAGTATCACCGATGTCTCAGTCTCACTCTTGGCTGTGATTATATGGAAGCTACTGAGGTATGGGTGGTGCTTAGCAATGACATTCAGGGCACAGTAAGTGCCTGTGGATGCTGTGAAAGGTTCTACTCATAGGGTTAGTACTGCTGTACTGACTCAATGAGGAAAGCAATGATAATCTACCTCACTCCTCTTCTTGCTTAGTACGCCTCAATATAGCTCTGCCTTGGGTTTTTGTGGGTATCTACCCACATAACCTAACGGCAGTGCCTTTTGAGGATCCAACCAGCCTTCGGGCTGACTACCTAACAGACAGACATATTATCCTTAAAAATAAATGTGACCAACCAGGTGATGTAGTTCTTGGTTATCACTTCTGGGGTCCAAGTTTGATTCCTGACTGTCAAAAAATCTTAATTATAATCTAAGGGTAAGAACGAGGTACACACAGCCTTTGAGGTAAACCGGTAAATGTTGGGTTCGATTCTCCGCGTAGCCACCCAGCAAGTGGTTTACCAAGGGGTCCCACACTGAAGATAAATGCCTAGGTAATTCCTATCATAAGGTCACGACTGCCTTCTGTAAATCCGTCAACAAGTAGGTTAGTCGTATTCATTCATTCCTATTCATGAGATTAAATGGCACTCTGTCAAACGCATGACGTGTGTCAGAATCCAACACAACACAAAAAATAACATCATGACGTGATTTTGTCTGCTGTTAATTCATTTTATGGGCTTGTGACTTCTTGGTCATCAGCTCCGTGAAGTTGGGTGTGGGTTGAATTCCCCTGATAGGAAATTAGAAAATAGGCACCAATGGCTTATCTTTATAATAATTGGATTTGCATCCAGTCACACAACAGTTTCAAGGCATATTACCACAATTTTAGCATAGCCTATGCATGAGTAAGCCTACTGGTAGTTTATTAAATCGGGATCCACACCAAGTACGTGATAAGATTGATATCCTTGAACTAGCAGGCGTATAATTGGATGAGAGAACACTGCAGTCAATTTAAAAAGTAGGTTATGTTCATACGTACGGTAATCAATTTTCAGATCTTCTTAGGCCTTAAATTGGAATACGTTAATTATTACTATGCTTGCTCATAATGAATTACCATTACTAATAATTTATAAACCCTAAATAGAATAATATATAGGCCAAACTTACCCTCTGATTGGCAATAGTGATGGTATCACAAGCGTAACAGAAGTCACCGGTATCTCGTATTTAAGAAGCACTAATGCAGACATTTACTTACACGAACGTGTAATATCATTAAGCAATAATCAATAAGCACAGATAATCAAAGGAGACGATTGCTAACCGAAATTCATACCACTATAACATCGTAAACAAAACGACTCAACTTATAAACAAAGCATGTAATCACCAACAGCGACAGCCATCTTTCATCTGTCCCGCCGCTAGTGTCAGGTCCGGTATTATAGAAGGTCCTGACGGAACCAACCCACATACATACATACATACATACAGACTTTCACTTTTACATATTAGATAGACCAATATTCTCACTTTTGAATACTTCGTTAAAAATCACTCAGCTTGCCTTCGGAGGGGAAGTAAAGCCGGAGGTCCCATGTCATAGATTTATGGCATGAAAAAGAACCTTCCACTAACTACACTTCTGAGAAGCTAAAATTTGTAAGTTAGGTTTGATTAATGCTTTTAAGTTCCAACGCTCGTCACCGGGCGCTGGTTGCGATGCATCTAGTAGCAGCGAAGTCCACATCTAGGTGTCGTGGACGGTAGCACTTGATAGCGAAAGTAGGAACTACTTGAAATCATCGTCTGCAGACCTTACTTGGATTAAAACAGATGATAACACACACTAATACAGTCATCACAATTAACACCGGTTATCAGACATATTCTACACACACCCAAAGTACACGGGGCTATGTGGCCGCGTTGTTGCAGCCACCAAATTAAGGAACCAACCAATCTGAATACTCCCAACGCTTTTTTAGTTAGTTAACAGCGCTCATGAATGAATGCCTACGGTCAGGGCAAACTCCTACACAGTGGAGAACTGCAGGAATAAAAATGCTCTACAAATGGAAGGGAGACTTAGACGACCCAGATGCCTATAGAGGTATCGCTCTGGAAGATGTACTCTTCAAAGCGTTCACCAAAATAATAACAGGCCGTTTGACTAATTTGACTGATCACAGTATTCCGGAAGAAAAATTTGTATTCCCGGTAGGCAGGTCGACCATTCAGGCAGTTTGCTGCCTCCAGGAAGACATTAAAGAAGCCTTAAGACACCCGAAAGGGAAACTTTACTCAGTATTTGTTGACTACAGCAAGGCTTTTGACACTCTTAACAGAAGAATACTGCTGGATAAACGAGGACTGATGATTGGAATAGATCACTATATCACTGCGCAGGGGCGGATCTAGGGGAGGGCAAGAAGGGCGACCGCCCAGGGCCCCGCGCCATGTTTTTTTAAATCTAATTAATTAATTAATTATACTTTTCAAACTAATTTGTAATTTTCTTTTTCAGTGCAGCTATGACATCTGATGACCGTTGAGCAAGTTTAGATTTCGGTGAAATAATAGAAGACTTCAGCCGGAAAAAAGTGGGAAAGTAATACTTTATTGTTAACATAATCTTCTTCAAGGGGACTTAAAGGTTTCTTTCATATTATTAAAAAAACGTACTGTAGTACACTCAAAATATTTTAACTATTCTTTATTTTATTATTTTTACAATACTACTTTCCATTTGATTTCATATTTTTTTATTTCCTATTGTTGTGGGCCCCACCTTATCATATCGCCCAGGGCCCCGCAAGGCCTGGATCCGCCACTGTCACTGCGTTCATACGTAATATACTCAACAATAACATGCTGATAATTGACGACAGTGTCACCCTCTCAGAACCCATCATAGAACAATGCATTGGGGGTATTGCAGGGCGATCCCCTAAGTCCAACACCGTATGTTGCTACAGCAGACATAGTGAAATCCATGAAGCTAGATGGATTTAGCATGTACATATACACAGATGACGTAGTTCTAGCCTCAACTTCACGTCAAAGTCTACAGTCGTCCCTAAACCTGTTGGCAATTTGGGCCGGAAATATTAACTCGATATAAACTTAAACAAAACCGTATCCATGATCTTTCGCGAAGAAGGTAGAATAGCAGCAGGAGACTCCCGATATCTAGAGCACAAGGCGTTACGTATTGTAAATCAATTTAAGTACTTAGGACTAATTTTTTCAGACACATGGGGATACTTTCACCGAACATAAAAAGGACAGAACAATACATGCCATAAAAGCAATTTATGAAATAGAACATCTTAATAAACTATCGTTAGATACAGCTATGACATTATTCAGAGTAAAAATCAGCCCAATAATAAGCTGCGGTCTGAACATTATATGGGAGAATCTCACGAAAAACAACATGAAGTGCATAGAAAGGGTCAAGGCAACTTTCATGAAAAAAGTCCTGTGTAACTCAAAGTATACCCCATCGCGACTGTGCTATGAAATGTCACGAGAGACCTACTACCTTCCAGCTAATATACCCGTTTCATGTGTATTTTAGGTAGATTTCATTAGAAAGCTAACTATTGCAATGGGTACCATGTTTCAACTTCCGGAAAATTTCGACATATCCTCGCGTTTCACATCCCCTAGACCCCAAAACCACCGCCAGTTCAAAAGTTTATATATAATTTAAGTATATATAAGTATATCAGTTTCTTGTGGACACGATAACTGTCGTAATTTTGCACCAAACACTTTGAATTATTTTTAAATAACATGTATCCCTTCAAAATCTCAGTCGAGTTCGTTAATGGGCAACATCAGTCGAACGGGGTGAAAATGGGGGGCACTTTTCGAAAACCTGAAATATAGTTATAATTAATTCCCTTAATACGTGAAATATCGAATCCATTCAAAGTTCATACTATGTATCGGATAAGTGCCAAAAATGTATGTTTTAAAAGTTTTTTGATAGCACCAACCATTGACCAAAGGGGTGGAAAAAAGTGTTTTTTTTTTTTTTGGGAAACATTAATCATATCTCTCTTAATAGGCACAATATCAAAGTCGTACAAAATGGACAATATTTCCCTAATAATTACCTAAAACTATTGTCTGAAAGAATTTTTGATATGACCCACCATTGCGTCAAGGGATGAGAAAAATTTATAAGAGAATGCCAAGAGGCATCAGAGGTTTACCATGACAACGCTTCAAAATTGATGAGGGATGATCTATCAGGGATTGTCATGACAACGCCATTACACGAGATCACATTCAGTCAAGACGGATTACAAAATGTCAGACCGTAACATCAAAACAAATATGGTGGCAATCGTAGGGGAACAGTTGTTGAGACTGGCGGGCATGACGCCTTCGAAATAGCGGCAAATACGAAGACAAGCATTCGCATAATTGATTAAATTCCACCAGAAATTACAGGATTGTATGTAATAAGGCACACATTCAATATGAAATCCTGACGTACTTCCTTACAAGCAACGCGAACCGACAGTAGCTAAAAACACAGACACAAATTAAGCAAAGATAAGACAAATACAGTATTTAAAAATGCAAACTCTGGTAAATGGAGCTACAAGAATGCAAATAGAAATTCTTGTTGTTGTTGGTTACATTAGAGGCTACGACATCGAGGTCTTATAACCCCATGTATTTTTGTGTGGAATTGTTGTGATAACCTGTGATATTGTTATGGCCGAACTAGTGTGCTTGAACATTGGGGATTGGATTGGGAAGGAGAAGGCCATAGCCTTAAGTTAGGAACCATCCTGGCATTTGCCTGGAGTAGAAGTGGGGAAACCTCGAAGAAACACTTCCAGGATTTGAATAGGGAGCAGCCGTATTCTCACATTAGGTACTGTACCCATATCCGCATGGTCTTACCTGTTGAAATCCGCAGAAACAGCTGGATCGTAGAATCTGGAAGCACCCGGCTGAAATAAATCCCCAAAATTCTACCAACGTGGATCAACCAGAGATAAGGACACAAAAAGAAAAAAGAATGTGTTAAGAAAGCCCCAGTGTAAAAGAACAGAAAAGAACTAGCTCAAAAGAATTCGAGAATCACAAAATAAATCTCGTGCATATGGCTGACGTTGGAAAAATTGCCCACTGGTCCTCCTAACACATCCTGTTATTAATATAAATCACTAGATCAGCATATTGCTTAAAATGGAATAATAAATTTATTATCTGAAGACGTTATAGAAGTGTGTGACCATAATTAAACAATATCAAAACAAACAAATAATCATCTTCCAAATGACGATGCTGATATCCACATTGCGACATTAGCAAAAATATCTGTTAGCAGAAATTGTCGGATGCGATTTCATAATCGAATTTAACGGTACACATACATCTGAAATAATTTTTAAAGCACTAAATATTTATACACATATATTCACAATATTTTCTATTTCCGAATCTAGACAAGATTCTTATCACCCATTCGATTTCTCATTAAATCATAGTATCATTAATATTGTCAAAATCTGTCTTATTTGACAAACAGTCAAGTTAATCAAGCGCAGTTTAATAATTCGTATTTTAAATCGTAGTCTCTTTCAATATATTATAACATTATTTAAGCTTCAATTCATGTTTTCCACATTGATATTATTTATATTTAGCAATGAAAATGAAAATCCACAGCCTGCTTCCAGTCGACCGACCGGGTCAGGGAATGGAATGAATGAAGCCCCTATCTAGCGGCAACGATATGAACTGTGTCGGTTGCCGAAGCCTGTCGCACTACCCTGGGACAATGATTAAATGAATGATAGATGAAATGAAATGAGAGTGGAGAGTGTTGCTGGAATGAAATTGTGACAGGGAAAACCGGAGTACCCGCCTCCGCTTTGTCCAGCACAAATCTTACATGGACTGGCCAGAATTTGAACCACGGACCCAGCGGTGAGAGGCCAGCGTGCTGCCGCCTAAGCCACGGAGGCTACTTATATTTAGCAATATAGTCCAAAAATATATAGATCTTTCTTCTGTAAATTACAATGGTGGGTAAGTATTCAACTTCAGCATAAAGGCTTCAAAAATCGTGCTTAATCATGAATAAATCCTAACATTATTTAATCCAGTGACTGCCAATCAGCTTGCATAAAATTCAAAAATCATTACAATATTATCAATCACTTTACACTAGAGATTCCTTCAAACACATCGTTGCACTGCTTCTTGATATCCACCGATATCAAAATATTCTTACATGATTTCAAGTAATTCTGTATTGACCAATTCAATAAGAAAGTAGCATTAAATACCTTTATATTAATCTTCCACATCTTGTCTAAAATTACTTAAGTTTCAATTTAATAGTCTGGACTGTCGTGTTACACTATAAATATGAATATCGTAATGTTTGATCATTTCTGGAAAAATTATCACAGTATTTTAATTATTATTAATTATAATTCACTTCACAATTGAATTTTATTTATCAAAATTTGTTCATGACAAATTTGTATTTACGTTGAAGTTGAGATTTATTTCATTAACTCGAAATGAGTTCACCTCTTAAGAAAACCGTTAAATTCCACACCATGGAGAAATGCCTAATATTAATAGGATGCGTTTAAACCATTAGAATAAAACGAAATCAGAAAAGGACTAAACAAACTCGAAATAACTAATAGTGGAAATTGAAATTCTCCAATCTATAAAAAAAATCCTTCAAAGCTTACTAAAATTGGCTATAATTGCCTAACTATCAAAATGTTGCAAAGATAAGCTTTATAAGATCACATGATTTCAAATCAAACTCAGATGTACGAAACAGTCATTCGAAGTAAAATGCTGTATGTGTCGACGAATTAATAGTGTTCTGTAAATTCACTAAGTTACAGAATCAATCTTACAGAATGTTCATATAAATGCTCTAAATATTCTTCTTCTTTGTACAAAATCTTCTATATAAATACCGAAGTCTTCTCCTAACGTATTTCTTCTTAACAAATTTAAATGCTCGAATCTTATTTCCAAAAATTTAAATGTCGAAGATCAAAAACCAAAATACATGAATTACTATCTGCAAAAATTGACTGAAAGTGCATTCGTTGTCGAATCAAAACCTGAAATAAACTAGTAGACAAAAATAACAGAAGCGTCATGATTAATCCACTAGCTCATTTCTAACATACTATTAAAATATTGTGAAAAAGGATCATCAAATAATACTTCTAATTCAACTGTCTACGAATAATGTGTCTTGCAGCTACCTTATGATGTCTTCTTGGAGAATAACGTGTATAAGAACACATTGTTCCAATAGAGATCGAGCCTCCATCCAGATGTTGAAAAGGGTCGGCCTGGTCTTAAACCAGCGATCGAACCGTCACACAGTGGTCCGGATCTGTAAAAAAAGCGGTCAAAAATCGATTTTTCTACTTTACTTTAGAAACGCCAAACCATCTTCCAAGTGAAGTATGTTAATCAGTGTACATTAATTTTACTTTTTCTTTGGAAATTGCTTCTGTGTTTCTCAGATATATTACTGCAAAATTGATACAACTCTTCGTTTCTGAACTCCGCACTCCGTTAAGTAAATGTTCAAATATCATTCTAACTTCAAAATGAAACTCGGGGTCTTTAATACGGTATCTGTATGTATTTTGGGGTCTGAAATATGTGTTTATAGCATGATTTTCAATTTCCGATCACTTATAAGGACTCTTATAATTACTTTTATAGTGCATTAACTTTTTCAAGAAAAATAAATTTTGCTTGGCCTACAAAAAAGTGTATACATATGTATAGCATGAAACTTATGCAAGATTTAAAATGAATACTGGAGAATATATCCTTAAAGGTTTCATCGCCAGAACACGCCAGATGCGTGATTGAGGAGGGTGAGAACATTAGTGCGCGCTCTGAGGATAAACACTCGCGCGAGATAAGGGCCTGTTGAGACATTTGTTTATGCTACGCAAGGGATATCTCGAGGTCAGGAAACCAAAATAATCTTCAGTCGCAAGAAGTAATTGATTAGTGGTAGTTGTGTGTGTTGTGTAGTGTTAAAAATTAATTTCGTTGTTAGTCGCAGTGAACTTCATAACAAGATTCGAGAGAACAAATATCAGTCTCGCGCTTGCCAAGAAAAGTTTGTGGTAACATATCTCATTAACAAATTCCAATTAAATGTTGATGAGAGTGTCGAGGAAATAGTGTATAATAATATAAGAACCTTTTTCTTTTTGCCTTATTTTGACTGGTGGAGAAATTGTCACTTCTTAGAACATGCTTTTTGAAGAAATATTCAGACTGGTTAAAAAAAGAAATTGTGATTTCAATTCCGAGCATGCCTGGCTTCGCAAAATCAGAAGATCGAGGTCGTCCTTCAAATGAATTTGAAAAGCTAACGGAGAGAAGCAAAACAAGAAAAATTAAGGACCTAAGGGAGAGTATCACTTCATCAGAGCTTGCCTATGCGACCGCTATGAATTTAATGGCAGAGGGAGACGATTCATCAGCCAAGCTATTAAAAGAAGCTACCACGACTACACCAACAAGGGGAAAACGAATACGGGATGCATGGAGAATGTGGGGTCAACGATCTACAAAAATGTCAGTGGAAGAAACCCTATCATTCATAATTAAAGCAAAGTTATCCAAGCACCAGTATGTGACAATGAGAAGATTAGCTAATAAACATAACCATGATTTATAACCTAGCTATGATGCTATTTTGAATGCTAAAAAGGCTACTTATCCACAAAATGTAATAATTAAGGAAAATGAATTTGAAGATAAAATACAAGACTTGCTGGACCACACTTCCTCCAGAATTGTATCAATGTTACCAGATATGAGTGATAAGAGCTATACATTATATTGTAAATGGGGCTATGATGGCAGCTCCGGTCATTCCCAATATTAAAAAAAACCTGGTCAGAAGCTGAAAAGAGTGACCAGAGCTTATTTATGTCATCTGTCGTGCCTCTGCGCCTCGTTGACAGTAAAACAGGAATTATTGCGTGGAAAAATCCAAGAACCTCATCTACACGATTCTGCAGGCCTATTCGAATGCAGTGGGTTCATGAAACATCGGAAATTACATGGACGGAAAGGATGTATCTAAATTATCAAATTGAGAATTTACATAATTTGGTTATAAACAACACCGAAGTGCAGTATTCCTTAATATTGTCAATGATAGATGGAAAAATATGCAATGCTTTAGCACAGTCTTCAAGCATGAAATTCTATATTTGTGGTGAGAAAATTTCAGAAATGAACAATCTACAAAAAAGCCCGTCGACAATTTACAGCTTGTATTTGGAATTTCAGTTCTGCACGCCCAAACCGATTTTTTGAAAGTCTCCTGCATATTTCATACCGCCTGGGTTTTAAAAAGTGGAAAGTGATCGTGAAAGATGGTAATCGAGACTTATTCCAAAGAAAGAAAGAAAGAAAGAAAGAAAGAAAGAAAGAAAGAAATGTGCAAGACTCATTCAGAAGTGATTAGGTCTTCTAGTTGATATTCCGAAGCCTGGATATGGAACAACCAATGATGACAACACTGCCCGAAGGTTTTTTGAACAACCTCAAGTAACATCCGAAATAACAGGGGTAGACTGTGAGTTAATAACTCGTTTCGGAATAATTTTAATAATAGCATTTATTGCAGCCAGTTGGCCATATTACATGTTACAGATATGTACACTTAATGGATACTAAGGTTCGCTTCTAGTCCTTACTATAAGCCACTATTGATAAAGTTCTGTTGGGGCATGTCGTGTTATGGTACCTGCCGCATTCGTTCCTACACAACTCACATATACACCTCTCATCCGGGTCATGAAATGTCTTTCGTGAGCAGACCTTATGGTGGAACCCATGAACTGCGAGTCTCGTCACGACGTGTCTCATTTCGGATATGGGTTGCATCCATCTTTTGTCCACCATGGCATCAGTCGCGTAGAATTCCTTCGGAATGTCAAGCCTTTTGCTTTGCAGATCCTGGAGTAATTTTCTGAAGCTTTCTGTGGCAGGCAACAGTAAAAGTGACCGAAGGTCCTCTATTAGGAGCGTTTCTCTCGCCAGTTCATATACCAGCCGAGATTTGGCTGACTTGGAGACTCCGAGGGAATAATTTTAAAAGCAATTTCATCTGGTCATGAAATTGCTAGTTTAGAGTTCAATTCCTACTGCAGCGAAACAGCAAGCTTATATGTCAGGCTATATCCGTGGTATTACATGCCTCCAACACTCCATAAAATACTTATCCATGGATCTTCCATTATAGAAGCAGCTATTTTGCCGATTGGAGAACTTTCAGAGGAGGCCTTAAAGTCTAGAAACAAAGACCTAAGAAAATATAGGGAAGACCATACAAGAAAATCCTCAAGAATTTCCAATAATTTTGACTTGTTCCATAGACTATTGCTAAGCTCTGATCCAGTAATTTCAAGCACGGGAGGTCTACCGAAGAAGAAAAGAAGACAGTTGCCTCATGAGGTGTGTAATTTATTGTCAATACCCGAAGACGAGACAGAGCAGGAAGGGGAAGAAGAAGAAGAAGAAGAAGAAGAAGAAGATGAAGAAGAAGAAGAAGAAGATGAAGAAGAAGAAGAATAAGAAGTCTACTCATCCGGATCAGAGGATGAATATGTAAGTAATTTTATGCACCACGACAAATTTGCCTCATAGTAACATCTAATTTAAAGTTTTACTCAAAAGTATTTCATTTCTTTTAACGAAAAATATTTTTGTCCGCATTTTTTCGAATCCAGACCACCGTGCGTCACCTCCTTCGCTCGAACAGCTGACCACGAACCTTGGACACCCCTCACTCGAACATATCTGGACAGGGTTTGATGCGCAGGGATTGTAAACGGCATCTCTCTTGTTTGCTGAATTATCATCTCGTAGAAGTATTTATTTTCAGAATAATATCAAAAGATTCTTTGTGTCTCTTTTTATAGAAAAATCTCATGCTAATTTTATCCATGTTTCTAGTATAGATCATGGGCGCCCGCAGGATTTTTTCCAGAGGGTGGCCAAGTTATAATTTTCATTTCATTCCCCCCATTTTCGTTTCATTTCTTACTTGCTTCGGGAAATTCATTATTCGACAGGTCTGAAACTTGGCCTACTTAATGGAAGATTGGGAGGAATATTTTGTTTATAGTTCACAGTATTTGTCCATGGAAGTTCGCTTTTATTCTTTTGTGATTTATTGTCATAATGTTCAGTTCTTAAAAACAGGTAAAAAATAGTGGTATCACCATGTATCGACAATAATATAAAAATCAAGCAATTCATTAATGTGCTAATGTAAATCCAGTTCACCTATTTTCTAAATACGGTAACTGGAGGACATATTTTCAGATATTTCCAAATTACTGAGTTAAATTTAACTGTGGAAATATCCCTACGTATGAATCGGTGTAATAATTCAAATAGCACTATATATATCTACCCCTTATTATTCCCGTTTTCCAACGGGGTGGGGGATGAGATGCGATGGAAGTATTTGTGGCGATGGTTTTTACGGCCGGATGCCCTTCCTGACGCCAAACCTCATGAGAGGAGTTAATGAGAGATGAAATGAATGATGGTGAATAATAATAATGTTATTGGTTTTACGTCCCTTTTAACTACACTGGCTTTTAGAGACGCCGGGGTGCCGGAATTTTGCCCCGAAGGGGATCTTTAACGAGCCAGTAAATGTACTGACACGGCTCCCTCGCATTTGCGCACCCTCAAATGCCAGCTGACTGCGCCAGGTTTCGAACCTGCAACCTTGGGCTCAGCAAGCGAGAACGTTACCCCTGAGCCACGCAGCCAGACGAATGATGGTGAATGAAACTGGGCAAGGATGTGGAAGGAAGCGGCCGTGGCCTGTCAGAAGGTACCGTCCCAGCATTTGCCTGGTGTTGAAAATGGGGAAACCACGGAAAACCATTTCAAGGACGGCCGACGGTGGGGCTCGAACCCACGCGTCTACCGAGTCTGCAGAGAGCTTGGCCCCATGACCTAATGCTGCGCGTTAGCCAGCGTAGCCACTACTGTCGGTAATAATTCAAATAGCACTGTTTTCAAATATCTAGATTGTACTGCCCGTTGCAGAGGATCCAACACGTTTCTCCTCTTCTCCACAAGCTATCAGGAATACTTCGCATTGCTCTTCTTTGCATAATGAATTTTGTGAGAAATGATAAATGTGTATTGTACGTTACTCGTACTTGTGACGCCCATGGTTTTAGCAAATTTTCATTTTAGAAAGAAAACATTACATTTGATTATTGCTGACTGTTAAATAAAATATATAAAACTCACTAAATCATGTACTTCTTAGTCGCTTTGATAACGACACAAACATCGCAGGATCATTTAACTAGGTACCGGTACATTCGTACTTACGAATGTCGCATAAATGTTCCTTGAGTTAGTAGTTGGTTAATTATTGTTGTTTTAAGGGGCGGAATACGAAGTCATCTGCCCCTGTTCCTTGAGTTAAGACCCAGCCAATGTCTGTTCTGTAATTTTCTTCTTTCAGAAGCACATAATTATCAATTCCCCCCCCTTGAACGTTGGCTTTATCACCTAATTGATCTATATTGAATTGTAACTTTCAGTCGGTCAATACGAGTATCGGCCCAATCTTATTATATAATACGCTAAGGTGTATGTTTCATAAAACTCAAGCTCCTAAACCAGAGAGAGTTAGAAGGTGTGGTTTGTACCAAAATCTTCCAAATCTTCTCAATAGTAGACTATAGGAAAATCTTGCATTTCTTGATAAGTCAACGGAAATATTTTGTTTATAAAGTGATTTTAAACCAATAAACAAGACGATAGCCCCTTGTAGAACTGTGTCGCGTACATCCCGCGTGGCACTAGAGCCGGGCGGATAGTCTGTTCACATGGGGGGCACACACACCCATTAGGCGGGAGTTTTCACACAGGTCCGCTAGTTAAATTACGATTAAATTAGCTTCTCCGCTCATATAAGTAGGCTACATGTTGCGCATCGAAAATTGCCTTGCAAGAAGATTCCATCAGGGGCGTAAAACTCCTCGCAAACTTGGGAGAGGGTCTTATTTATAAACTGTGGTTGCCTACCTACCAGGGAGAACTTTTTTTCATTTTAGGCTTTAAAGCTTGACATACCGCGGTAATATAGGACAAATAATTGTCAAATGAACATAAATACTCACTCTGTCATAATGCTACATTAAAAGAAAGTTAATTTTATTAATTATATCTAATTAACCCTTCGGGTGCCAGGCTAATTTTAATAAAATCACACGTTTTTTATAAATATTCTGGCCTACCAATAATTTGTAAGATTTTGATATTTGACTGTAGGTGGCAAATATAGTATTGTATATGAAATGCTAAATCATTAAAATTAATTAAAACAGTATTTCTTTAAAAGATACTTTAATTTTTTAAATAATTTTAAAATGGACATTTTTCAAAGCTTGTCGGCACAACGCAGGGCACATGCGTAGCGTGTGCTTAAAACGCGAGATGCGCGAGGGAAGAGTCATGTTATTTTACTTAGTTTATTAAAAAAAACGACGTGCACGTTTTTGTTTCCGGGCATGAGTAATGATTTTGTGTGTCCCACTACCTTTTTTAAACGGAACTTGTAGCTCACCCCTTAGGGTGTCCACTGGAAGCAGCTACAGACTCAGGCGAGCCGAACATGTCCTCGGACACTCCCGGCACTAAAAGCCATACGATAAATAAATAATAAATAAATAACCTCAGTTTTAAACCAGGGCTCAGAAATAATAGTTCGAAAATGTACCTTTTCGGATCGTCGTGGTAAGTGGACAAAGCTCCAAGCGCCTCGGCGGGAATCAGCAGAGGGAGCAAAAACAGACTGTTTGTTCGGTAGAATAAAGAAATTTCGACTAAGCAAGGCAATATGGCTTTTCCCATTTTCCGCCTAATGTAGTAGCCTATTAAATCGTTACAGAATACTTTCTGGTTATTTTACTTTTTAAGGGGGTAGGCTACTTAAAAAATTGTCTTGCACCTAAAACTTGAGGGGGACAATGCCCCTCATGTTTTACGCCCCTGTACAACATTACGAAGTCTATCAGTATTCAATCACCATCTTGTCTCAATTGATCTGCTGTATACATTCGAATCTCAGTCGGTTTGATAACGGCACAAGAACACCGCAGAACAATTTAACTATTAGCCTATAAATTGCTTCTCTCGTAGAAGATATAACACTACAGGTTAAGAATCTACAACAATGGCAGATTGCTGTTCATTTGTTGCAATAATTGCTCTGTTCGCAAGAAATTAGCCACTTGCACACCTTAAGAATAAATATATAGCCTACGGCATTTCACAGCACAAAGAACTAACCCGGTAAGGCAAAACGGCGAAAAAATTAGACGAGTGTATAGTACAGACAGTAAATGACCCAATACTGTAAGCACGACCTTAAGGGACCAGTGTTTTACTAGTCAGCAAAGAAAACCTCGATTTAGGGGTTGAAATCCACTATCGGTTTTTTTTTTTTTTTTTTTTTTTTTTTTTTTGTCGTGTGGCCTCATGAGAGGCCGAGTGCAGGTCTTTCTATTCGACGCCCGTGGGCGACCTGCGCGTCGGGATGAAATGGATGAAGATGAATGAAACTGGGCAAGGATGTGGAAGGAATCGGCCGTGGCCTATCAGAAGGTACCGTCCCAGCATTTGCCTGGTGTTGAAAATGGGAAACCACGGAAAACAGTGGCTCAGCTGGCTAAAGCGCAGCGTTAGGTCATGGGACCAAGCTCTCTGCTGACTCGGTAGACGCGTTGCAATGTATAAACATATCTCCAGAACGTGCTTTCATATCGTCACTGCCAAAGTGAGGGACCGAAAGTGGTAGCCACTCTTGATAGTGTTGGGGAAACTTACGTTATTTAACACTAGGCATAACCATATTGAAAATTAGAGCTATGTTTCCATTGGTAGTCTAGTGCATGACATCATTAGAACCATATATTTTTGAATATAAATACATATTACGTCAGCAACATTAAAGAAGTTTTCTATTGCAATATTTGTCAGTTGATTATCAGAAACTTCAATATATTAAATAAACTGGTGACAATGACCAATCGAATATCAACTTTCTCGGAATTCCAGGGAGGGGGCACGGCCCCACCTTGCCCCTCCCTGCGGGCGCCAATGGCATAGATTACTCCAGATATTCAACTCTACCGTATCGTTGTGTTCTTGCCATGTGCTTAGCACTTCATAATGTCATGTTGAAATAATTGGTCGGATATTCCCCTCGACTCAATAGAATATTCCGTGGTTGTTCTAGAGTATCACAACAGTATTGTCAGTTCACTGTTCTGTAGACGAGCTAATATGAGCCTCCTGAATGCTTTAATTCACTCACGAGTAGTGTATTTGTAACAGTTCTAGCACCTCCACCTCCACACCCTCCACACAAGATGGCGGCGGTGCGATATCTCTCGAACTTATGGTCGGATTTTGACAAATGAGGTGTCATTGAACTCGGGCTGACACCCCCTTTCCAATGGACAACATATTTCAACCCCAAAAATAAAACCTACCCCTACTAGAGGGTGAAATTGAATTTTTTAGAGAATCTCTCTTTCCAATTGCAACATGTGAGAGTTTGAATGCCGATATGGAATGTAACGTTGTTCTGCAAACCAATAATCAAAGAGGGGCATGTTAGGCCTTGAGGTGAGAGCCCCTGTTATTGTTGACGAGCCCCCTGCTGTCGGGCCCCTGTTGATGGGTCATTGATGACAGGTCCTTGTGGACGAGTCCTTGTGGACGAGTCCTTGTGGACAAGTACTTGTGGACAGGTCCTTGTGGATGAGTCCCTTTAGACTGATCCCTTTGGACCGGTCCCTTTGGCCTGGTCCCTATGGACTGGCTCATGAATTTAATTAAATTATGTCAAAGGGCCTAACTACATTTGCGTGTGTTGAACTGACGTTGTTCACCAACCCCCACTACTATAATGTGATAACGATATGAAAGGAAAGTGACGAAATACATGTGAACACGTGAGAGATGACCTTATTACCGTCCTCCTTGTGAAACAAGTTACATCCTGTTTTGGTTCATACGTGAGAAAATGCAAGTTCATGTGTAATATGACCTAACACACAAGTGTACACATGTGCACGTGCACGATAAGAGCTAACAAGTCACAACCTGTTTTGACAGTGGTGGGAATAAGGCTAGAGACATGTACAAGTAGTCAAATTACTCCGGCAGACAACCCCTTTCCTATGGATAACTTATTTCCACTCAAAAATAAAATCTACCCCTACTAGGGGGTGAAATAATAATTTTTAGGTAAAAGTCGCTTTCCATGAGCAACATGTAGGAGTTTGTATGCCAATATGAAATTAAACTCGTTCCACATAAAGTGCATGCATACAACCGAATGCCGCTATGATTTATCATTGTTGTTTTTTGTTTTACGAATGCGCATTTTTTTTTTTTTGTAAGAGGGCGGGCTTTTTGAATAATGATTTATAGATACGGTTTTTTTTACAAATTAACCAAAGATCCAAAAACTAATAGGTCATCGGCTTTTTAATATCTTATGAACTAAGAAAGCTAGGGTCTTGTATGAGGGGTCGTTGGACTTGGGGTGACGCCCTGTTTTTGAATGTATTATTCATTTTTGTCAAAAGGGCCTAACTGCACTTTCGTTAATATCTCGCTAACTAATAATCACAGAGGGTCAAGTGAGGTGTCATAGGACTTAAAATGGCCAACCCCTCCCCATGACCAATGAATTTACCCAAAAAAAAACAGCAAGGTCATTAACCTAAGATTTTATCAACTAATAATCAGAGAGGGACAAGTGAGGTGTCACAAGACTCAGGATGGCCAACCCATTTCCATGACCAACGAATTTACCCAAAATACCCAAAACAGCAAGGTCATTGACCTAAGATTTTATAAACTTATCAGTAGAGAGGGTCAAGTGAGGTGTCATAGGACTACGAATGGTTAACCCTTTCCCATGACCAATGAATTTACCTCAAAAATTCAATACAGCAAGGTCATTGACCTGAGATTTATAAACTAATAATCGGATATCAACATGTGAGGTGTCATAGGACTTAGAATGGTCAATCCTTTCCCATGGCTAATGAATTTACCCAAAAATACCCAATACATCAAGGTCATCGACCTGAGATTTTATAAACTTATAATCGGATATGGACATGTGAAATGTTTACAGTGAGTGATGAAACATAGCTAGGTAGTGAAAGAATTATTGTAGGCTACATGTATGGTGACTGACAAATCTTTCACCATTGGAACTTGTTTTCAGATCAAACTGCAGTACAGAGAGAGTATAGGTTGTAGGTATGGGATAATAAATGACAAATGGTGTATACAGAATCTGATTTATCGATTCAAGAAATAAGAGTAGACAATCTTTAATTGATTGGTTAAAGAGGATAGCTAAAATCTAAAATGGTGACTACATTGAACTAAACTGAACCAAGCTGAATCAAACCCAACCAAACCGAACCAAACTTAATCAAAAACAAACCAATGGTTTAAGTGTAAAACTTGTGGGTGAATGTGGTCATTGGTAATGTCAGAAAGGAAAGGGATAACGCTCTACCTATAGAGGGTAAGGTAAAGCTAGTGCATGATGCTAATGCACACACACAAGTATATGAACCACACACAACTATCCTATGCAGTTATTATGGGTTGACTGTTAAAACTTGCTCAGTGGTTACTGGGACAAGATGGTCGCTACACACAACAAGCTTTAAATACCTGAGGCTTATAATCTATACACACACTCACACACACTTGTTCTAAACTAAACTGTCTTGCTGGCAGAGCTCACAAAGTAGGTAAATGACAGAAATGCTTGGCTAACAGAAATACTATCATTTCCGGTTGTCTAATGTTACCAGCTAAACATTACGTGCTATAGTGGTGAGCACATGTGCCTCTTTCACTGGAGATCTTAACTCGATTTCTAGCTCTAAGGCCTAGAACGAATCAAACTAAGAAAAAAGGGTATGGTGACGCAGTGGTTAAACTGTTAGCCTTTCACTAAGGTAGACTAGGGTTTGATTTTAGGTTAATATGCATGTCATAAACAAACAAATAAAAGCAGAGATAATGTTTGAAACTGATTACACTTGTCTCTTTTCAAATTATTACTTAGATTACAAATACAAACGTGGACTGGGTTTGACATACAGTTAATGCTTCCTATCACATACTAGACTGTAAGAAAGCCAAACAAGCAAAAGGCGTAGGTAGAGCAGTGGTAAAATCGCTATGTGTAGAGAAATACCTAACGGTTTTATGAACTGGAAAAGGTATGTCGCATAAACAGTGCAGGATACAATCCAGCAACCATAATTTTTATCTCGTGGACAAGAGAAAACATATATATAGAGAGAGATATATAGAAAGCTTGTGTGTGTGTGTGGGTAGCATTGGTTGTTTGACCAGAGAAAATACGGTGAGGTAGGGTGGGGAGAGGGAGAATTAGCACTTACATATGAATGGAAAATAGATTTTTTCAATCGTTTTGTTTTACAAATGCAGTGGTAGACAGGGCTGGCATGCGAAATTAAATTCATGGCTGTGGGGACGAAAATAATTTAATTTCGCCGTAAGCGCGATATTCGGGAGCGAAATGATAATGATTGTCGGCGCGTAATTAAATCAAAGCGAAACTTAATTCGAAGCGAAATTAATTTAGTTCCAGACTTATAATTTCGCTCCCGGCGCAAAATTAATATCGTTCCTCACATTTAATTTCGCTCCCGGCGCGAAATTAATTTCGTTCCACACTTTTAATTTCGCTCCAGGCGCGATATTAATTTCGTTCCAGACTTATAATTTCGCTCCCGGCGCGAAATTAATTTCGTTCCACACTTTTAATTTCGCTCCAGGCGCGATATTAATTTCGTTCCAGACTTATAATTTCGCTCCCGGCGCGAAATTTATTTAGTTCCAGACTTATAATTTCGCTCCCGGCGCGAAATAAAATTCGTTACAGACTTTTAATTTCGCTCCCGAGGCGAAATAAAATTCCCAAACGGCATTAAGTTTCGCTCTCCGACGTGTATTTAAAATGCATGAAACATTTAATTTGTTGTTGAAATTAAAATACAGTATATTCGTTTCGAGAGTTAAATAATGTTCTGTACGATGTTCAAAGTCCTGACGTCTGTCTGTTAGGTAGTCAGCCCGAAGGCTGGTTGGATCCTCAAAAAGTACCGCCGGTAGGTTATGTGGGTAGATACCCACAAAAACTCAAGGCAGCGCTATAGTGAGGCGTACTAGACAAGATGGGGGGTGAGGTAGTTTGCCATCGCTTTCCTCACTGAGTCAGAACAGCAGTACTAACCCTATGAGTAGAACCCTTCACAGCATCCACAGGCACTGACTGCCCCGAATTTCATTACTAAGCACCACCCATACCTCTGTAGCTTCCACATAATCACAGCCATGTTTAAGACTGAGACATCGGTGAAAAGCCACATTTTACTCTAGCCCGTGCCAACAGTCAAATGCAAATGAGTCAAGTTACAAAACTCGTTTAATCAACTTGTGAATAAGGATCATTTTCATGAGAAACGTTTCTCTGGACTTTGCCTCACGTAGCTTCCACATAATCACAGCCATGTTTAAGACCGAGACATCGGTGAAAAGCCACATTTTACTCTAGCCCGTGCCAACAGTCAAATGCAAATGAGTCAAGTTACAAAACTCGTTTAATCAACTTGTGAATAAGGATCATTTTCATGAGAAACGTTTCTCTGGACTTTGCCTCACGTATCTTTTGTGTTTGTTGTTTTCTACTTTTGGTTGGTGTTTTTGTGTTTGCTTTGTGCTTTTGCTTTTGAATTTGACTTATTGCTTTTCTTTCTTGGTTTTGTGTTTGTGCTCTGCTTTTGCTTTTTTGAATTTTGCTTTATGTTATTTGTTTTTTGTTTTCTGCTTTTGCTTTTGTTTTTGAATTTTGCTTTTTGCTTCGTCATTTTTGTTTTTGTTTTGTGTTTGTTTTCTGCTTTTGCTTTTATGAATTTTTCTTTTTGCTTTATGTTTCTTGTTTTCTGATTTTGCTTTTTTTGTTCTGCTTTTGCTTTCTGCTTCGTCTTTTTTGTTTTGGTTTTGTGTTTGTTTTCTGCTTTTGCTGTTTTTGAATTTTGCTTTTTGGTTTGTGTTTCTTTTTTATTCTGCTTTTGCTTTTGTGTTTGAATTTAGCATTTTACTTCGTGTTTTGTGTTTTTGGTTTTGCATTTGTTTTCTGGGAAATCAAAATAAAACAAAATCAACAAAACAAAATAAAAACAAAAACAAAATAAAACAAATAAAACAAGACAATTTAAAACAAAATAAAACGAAATAAAGTAAAACAAAAAATAAACAAAACAAAATAAAGCAAAATAAAATAAAACAAAATAAAATGAGGTAAAATAAATAAAATAATTAAATAAATAATTTTACGACATGATCCTTATTCACAAGTGGATTAAACGATTTTTGCAACTGGACGACTCAAATGTAGTGCACGGGGTCGTTGGAATGAGGGAGATGGCTACCTGGGAGGCTTGTCGTAGTATAGTATCTATGTGTGCAGTATATGCGTCGACCGTCGTCTGGTTATCCAGTGGGAGATGGTCCGCACGGAGGTGATTGTTGACGTAGGTGCGGTATTCCTGACAGTTTGCTGTGCAGAAATTCTGGACCATCCTGGGAGGTGGTAGTGGGGGAAGAGGGAAGTTGAGTAAAACGGGGGCATGATCACCTACTTTGAGTGGCAGGACAGACACGTCAAACAGATGGCGGAGGGAGTTATGACCAATGACTGCGTCGGGGTGGTATTGGAGGAAGGACGGGTAGATTCTGGGAGAGGGACGAGGGTGGCGTCGATGTGACGTAGGTAGATGTCTAGGCTATGAAGTTCTAGGGCCGAACGGGAATGAAGGTTGAGGTCGGCCATTAGAATTAAATGGGGGAAGACTTCAGACACGTGGGTAATGCAGTCTTTGGGGATGGGGTGGTAGGGACGAATGTAGATGGTGGCTAGGTGTAGGACGCGGGAACAAATAAGGCTTTCGGGGAAGAAAAGAAACAAATTTCATTTCAGAAACAAAATGAAATGTTCCATGCATTTTAATTTCAGGCCGGAGGGGGGGACTAAATGCCGGGAACGAAATTGATGGTCGTTAACAAATTTTATTTCGCGCCAGGAGCGAAATTAAAAGTCTGTAATGAATTTAATTTCGCGCCAGGAGCGAAATTAAAAGTCTGTAACGAATTTCATTTCGCGCCGGGAGCTAAATTAAAAGTCCGTAATGAATTTAATTCCGCGCCAGGAGCGAAATTAAAAGTCTGTAACAAATTTCATTTAGCGCCAGGAGCTAAATTAAAAGTCCGTAATGAATTTAATTCCGTGCCAGGAGCGAAATTAAAAGTTTGTAACGAATTTCATTTCGCGCCGGGAGCTAAATTAAAAGTCCGTAATGAATATAATTTCGCGCCAGGAGCGAAATTAAAAGTCTGTAACAAATATCATTTCGCGCCGGGAGCTAAATTAAAAGTCCGTAATGAATATAATTTCGCGCCAGGAGCGATATTAAAAGTCTGTAACAAATATCATTTCGCGCCAGGAGCGAAATGTTATTCCATTGAACAATTTCATTTCGCGACGCTAAATTAAATTGATAATGCATTTCGTTTCGCATGCCAGCCCTGGTGGTAGATAGTCGTTTTTTGTAAAACATTCTTACTTGCAGTAGTAATAAGCCTCTATGGTTCCGCTAACACATAGATAGACTGTATTATTGCCATGGTCAAGCACTCACATTAAGATCATTTACAAAATCATAAAATGAAAAATAAAAAATCTTGCTTTGGAAATATCGTTTTTCAACATACACACAAAATAAATATATAAAAAATTTGTAAACAGCAAAATGGAAAATCCATGTTTCCATATAGACAAAATTTAAAAACCTTAAACGGACATTTAGGAAAATATATGCAAATGGGAAATTGACAAATGTGTAAATATGAAAATGGAAAACTCCATGTTTCCATATCATGAAATTGAAAAACATCAAACTGTCATTTTAAAAAATGCAAATGGAAAATTGACAAATTGCAATGTGTGAAATGTGAAATTGAACAAATGGCTATCATTATTTTAAAAAAAAAGAACATGGTGCTCTATGGTTGAGGTGTGAATCAAACCCTCTCTACTTATTTGGACCACTCGAGACTGAGTAGACTAGTTTTAGTTGTCATACCACTTTTAAAAGTTTGTGTTAAATCTAGGAATTGAACCCAAGAGCTTGTAGGCGGGGGGGATCCAATGTTATAATATGTTAAACAGATAGCCTTGAATGTAGGGTGTGGTAGTTATATAGAGATGAGACGTTTCGCTCAGGGCAGGGAGGCATGGAGATCTGCATCAAACCAGTCAAAAGACTGACGACTCAAACAACAACATGTAGAGCTCACCAAAATAATGTTGTGTAACGGTAAATGTTAGTCAACGAACAGTAATGCATTACTAAAACCCATGACACGATACCTAAGAGCTTTTCTAAAATTAGTTTAAAATGCCTTTAACCCTATATTAAACACCCAGTTCACAAGACTCATAACTGCAATGTTATGGTCAAACAAAACAAAATCTATATTTCAAAACAAAAAAGTGGTTTAGTCAATGTATACTGGAAAAAGTTTTATAAACACTCAAGTCCACCGAGTGGTTATGGTGTTTGACTTAAGTTCAAATTTTCTGTACAAGAAAGCAAGGGTTCGAATCCCTTACCTGATATAACTATTACCTCAACATGGCTTGACCACACTGTATTATTGTGTACTCGGTACACAAACCATAGATAGAGTGTATTGTTTAAGGTCACTCTCTTTGCGAACATAGTCAGAGACTATTGATGGTTAACAATTGCATTAATAGTGGGACATAGGGATAGCAATTAAGAAAAACAGACAATACACATAGATTATTTTTATTTATTTAATGTAAGTACTTGTACAATAGTCATATGCAAACTACAACGCTCTTTGTCTATTACTATCTAGTCCTTTTCGATCCACTTGCATAACAAGGCAGATGACTTTGTAGTTCAGCCCCTTAAAACAACAACACTACCTCTTGCATAGTCTGTGATGTTGATGACTCTTGAGGCGTGGAAGAGGGATACAACATAACTTTTACAACAGGGGTTAAACGTTGCTCAACAAACAATGCACTATTTTGAGTAGAAACATCTTTCTCTTGTACTAACTTATTAGCATTCTGATGATTTTTTGCCAACACCATCAGTGTTTTGTCTGGAGCACTACATTGATGATCACTCACACTTAAAACCACACCATTTCTACTTTTCATATTGCCTCGACATCTTGTTGACCTCTGTTTTAAGCATCGCCAGAATATTATTCCTTTTACATTTTGTCGTCTATAGTTATAAGAGTAGCCTTTATAGAGTACACGTTGTTTACCTCGGTTAGTTGTAGTAAGTTCCATAGTAGTAACTAACCTGTTAGTATGATTTGCACACTACAAAGGTTATCTCTGTTCTGGTAATAGAATTATTTAGCGTTGGCTTTTATATTTAATATGTACAGTTAAAAGTGATAGAAATGTGGTAGAAACGTTGTAGCAAAGTGGTAGACAAGTGGTAGTCAATTGGTAACATAGTGGTAGAAAAGTGGAAGCAAAGTGGTAGTAAAGTGGTAGAAAAGTGGTAGAAAAGTGGCAGAAAAGTAGTAGAAAAGTGGTAGCAAAGTGGAAGAAAAGTGGCAGAAAAGTAGTAGAAAAGTGATAGCAAAGTGGTAGAAAAGTGGTAGCAAACAAGAAAAGAGGTAGAAAAGTGGCAGAAAAGTAGTAGAAAAGTGGTAGCAAAGTGGTAGAAAAGTGGTAGCAAACTAGAAAAGTGGTAGGAAAATGGCAGAAAAGTAGTGGAAAAGTGGTAGCAAAGTGGTAGAAAAGTGGTAGCAAACTAGAAAAGTGCTAGCAAAGTGGTAGCAAAGTGGTAGAAAATATTACATGTATTGTTAAGAAATAGTTTAAGCGGTTACATGGATTCATTACACTATAATTTTAGCATCACGAAGCTCATTTTCTATATCCAAAAGTTCTTCCTCATATTTAGTATGACCAGCCTGTTTACAGGTATGCAAGTATTGAAGCCGCTGGATTAGCTTATTGGGATTGATCCAGTAAACAAATTTAACAAATGATTTTTTTGGGTGTAAACCATTATCATCATCATCATCATCATCATCATCATCATCATCATCATCATCATCATCATCATAATCATCATCATCATCATGGTTATCATCATCAATATAATCATCATCACTATTACTATCTAATCCTTTTTGTTCATCTTGCAATGCAACAACCTTTGGCATAGTTTGTGTTGTCTTTGATAGTGTTAGAGGTTTCTTAGACGTTAACGACTGTCCTAACATGTCTTTTTCAGGAGATAATAAATGCTCTTTAACAAACAAAGCACTATCTTGAGCCACACTATTTTTTGCTTGGTCTTGCTTTTTTTACCTTGGTTAGAGTATTTTGTCCATTTAAATGAGTATTATTTTGAGATTTACAATGATGATCGATTGAAATAAGTATGTTGGAGCCTTTTGTTTTAATCATTCCTCGACACTTTTTAGATCGTTGTTTCGAACAGCACCAAATAACAGTTCCATTTTTATTAGTTCTTTTTACAATATATGCATATCCTTTATAGTAAGCACATGGCTTACCATAGCTAGTCGTTGATACTTCCATGTCAACTGTTAAGCATAAACTAATCTCAAGTAAAGTTAACTCGATAATAAAAATGATAGTTTGTAGTATGGGCTGTTTAAAGTAAGAGCAAAAGTGAGAGTCAAATGGTAGAAAAGTGTTAGCAAAGTGGTGGAAGAGTGATAGCAGTTTATAGTAGTCATGATCTTTTTTTACCAGAATGTGATTTGAGTAAATGTAATTTCTAAACCTTAGCAGTGAGTAGTCAGTTAGTCTTGGTTCAGACAAGCGTAAACAGTTCTGCAATGAATCAGAGATCAAGATTTTCATTATGAAACAGTTGTGTAACCAATTAGGTATCGGTACTTGATAGCTTCACACATGAACAAAAATTCCAACATATCTGACATGAATTACATGATTTGAAAATTGACAAAGAATATCCAATCAACCATTGTAGTTGCAATGTCTAACACAAAGACAAAATCAGCATGAACTTTTAAGTTACAGGAAAAGTCTATGAACTAGACTATGCAGGAAATTTGGAAATACACATCAGAAGTTTGCAACACCATCCTTCTAGCCTATATAAATTATCGACATGGAAAGTGTGCACTGCCCCTAACATTAAACCAATTTATCAATAACGCAAGTCAACAATCAAAACATTTTGTGTTGAGTCTATCATTTAATGCATATATTCTGTCTACATTGAACAGTAACAAAAAACGCCATTCATAATTAATTAAGTTTGCTTTAATTCTTTATGTAATGATAAATACATATTTAAAGTTTTGGCTGACTGTTCAGGGTGAATCGGCTTTGAACACATAAGAGAGGGAATATTTTAAGACTTAACCTCAGCTCACCTAACATAACCTAAATTTACCTAACCTAACCTTGTCATATAGGTAAGAAATGGGTCAAGCTATGCTTTCGACTACCGAGTTTCAGCTACTTTTCAAGGTTACTCTCCCGAACATTGCCGGAGACTGCTGATAAACACCTATGTTCCCACGGCGGCGGCGCGCAACGACTTACATGACGCGCTTCCCCCTTTTCATTGATCCCTGTTGATTTGCCCCTTTGGACTGGTCCCTGTTGACTAGCCCCTTTGGAAGGGCCCTTTTTGAATGGAGTCATTTTTGACGGGTCCCTGTGGACAGGTCCTTTTGGCTGATCCCTTTGGACCGGTCCCTTTGGAATGGTACCTATGGACTGGCCCATGCAATTATCCAAATTTTGTCAAAGGGTCCGGTCCAAAGGGATCAGCCAAAAGGACCTGTCCACAGGGACCCGTCAAAAATGACTCCATTCAAAAAGGGCCCTTCCAAAGGGGCTAGTCAACAGGGACCAGTCCAAAGGGACAAATCAACAGGGATCAATGAAAAGTGGGAAGCGCGTCATGTAAGTCGTTGCGCGCCGCCGCCGTGGGAACATAGGTGTTTATCAGCAGTCTCCGGCAATGTTCGGGAGAGTAACCTTGAAAAGTAGCTGAAACTCGGTAGTCGAAAGCATAGCTTGACCCGTTTCTTACCTATATGACAAGGTTAGGTTAGGTAAATTTAGGTTATGTTAGGTGAGCTGAGGTTAAGTCTTAAAATATTCCCTCTCTTATGTGTTCAAAGCCGATTCACCCTGAACAGTCAGCCAAAACTTTAAATATGTATTTATCATTACATAAAGAATTAAAGCAAACTTAATTAATTATGAATGGCGTTTTTGTTACTGTTCAATGTAGACAGAATATATGCATTAAATGATAGACTCAACACAAAATGTTTTGATTGTTGACTTGCGTTATTGATAAATTGGTTTAATATTAGGGGCAGTGCACACTTTCCATGTCGATAATTTATATAGGCTAGAAGGATGGTGTTGCAAACTTCTGATGTGTATTTCCAAATTTCCTGCATAGTCTAGTTCATAGACTTTTCCTGTAACTTAAAAGTTCATGCTGATTTTGTCTTTGTGTTTGACATTGCAACTACAATGGTTGATTGGATATTCTTTGTCAATTTTCAAATCATGTAATTCATGTCAGATATGTTGGAATTTTTGTTCATGTGTGAAGCTATCAAGTACCGATTCCTAATTGGTTACACAACTGTTTCATAATGAAAATCTTGATCTCTGATTCATTGCAGAACTGTTTACGCTTGTCTGAACCAAGACTAACTGACTACTCACTGCTAAGGTTTAGAAATTACATTTACTCAAATCACATTCTGGTAAAAAAGATCATGACTACTATAAACTGCTACCACTCTTCCACCACTTTGCTAACACTTTTCTACCATTTGACTCTCACTTTTGCTCTTACTTTAAACTGCACATACTACAAACTATCATTTTTATTATCGAGTTAACTTTACTAGAGATTAGTTTATGCTTAACAATTGACATGGAAGTATCAACGACTAGCTATGGTAAGCCATGTGCTTACTATAAAGGATATGCATATATTGTAAAAAGAACTAATATAAATGGAACTGTTATTTGGTGCTGTTCGAAACAACGATCTAAAAAGTGTCGAGGAATGATTAAAACAAAAGGCTCCAACATACTTATTTCAATCGATCATCATTGTAAATCTCAAAATAATACTCATTTAAATGGACAAAATACTCTAACCAAGGTAAAAAAAAAGCAAGACCAAGAAAAAAATAGTGTGGCTCAAGATAGTGCTTTGTTTGTTAAAGAGCATTTATTATCTCCTGAAAAAGACATGTTAGGACAGTCGTTAACGTCTAAGAAACCTCTAACACTATCAAAGACAACACAAACTATGCCAAAGGTTGTTGCATTGCAAGATGAACAAAAAGGATTAGATAGTAATAGTGATGATGATTATATTGATGATAATTATATTGATGATGATAACCATGATGATGATGATGATTATGATGATGATGATGATGATGATGATGATGATAATGGTTTACACCCAAAAAAATCATTTGTTAAATTTGTTTACTGGAACAATCCCAATAAGCTAATCCAGCGGCTTCAATACTTGCATACCTGTAAACAGGCTGGTCATGCTAAATATGAGGAAGAACTTTTGGATATAGAAAATGAGCTTCGTGATGCTAAAATTATAGTGTAATGAATCCATGTAACCCCTTAAACTATTTCTTAACAATACATGTAATATTTTCTACCACTTTGCTACCACTTTGCTAGCACTTTTCTAGTTTGCTACCACTTTTCTACCACTTTGCTACCACTTTTCTACTACTTTTCTGCCACTTTGCTACCACTTTTCTAGTTTGCTACCACTTTTCTACCACTTTGCTACCACTTTTCTACTACTTTTATGCCACTTTTCTACCTCTTTTCTAGTTTGCTACCACTTTTCTACCACTTTGCTACCACTTTTCTACTACTTTTCTGCCATTTTTCTACCACTTTTCTAGTTTGCTACCACTTTTCTACCACTTTGCTATCACTTTTCTACTACTTTTATGCCACTTTTCTACCACTTTTCTAGTTTGCTACCACTTTTCTACCACTTTGCTACCACTTTTCTACTACTTTTCTGCCACTTTTCTACCACTTTTCTACCACTTTGCTTCCACTTTTCTACCACTATGTTACCAATTGTCTACCACTTGTCTACCACTTTGCTACAACGTTTCTACCACATTTCTATCACTTTTAACTGTACATATTAAATATAAAAGCCAACGCTAAATAATTCTATTACCAGAACAGAGATAACCTTTGTAGTGTGCAAATCATACTAACAGGTTAGTTACTACTATGGAACTTACTACAACTAACCGAGGTAAACAACGTGTACTCTATAAAGGCTACTCTTATAACTATAGACGACAAAATGTAAAAGGAATAATATTCTGGCGATGCTTAAAACAGAGGTCAACAAGATGTCGAGGCAATATGAAAAGTAGAAATGGTGTGGTTTTAAGTGTGAGTGATCATCAATGTAGTGCTCCAGACAAAACACTGATGGTGTTGGCAAAAAATCATCAGAATGCTAATAAGTTAGTACAAGAGAAAGATGTTTCTACTCAAAATAGTGCATTGTTTGTTGAGCAACGTTTAACCCCTGTTGTAAAAGTTATGTTGTATCCCTCTTCCACGCCTCAAGAGTCATCAACATCACAGACTATGCAAGAGGTAGTGTTGTTGTTTTAAGGGGCTGAACTACAAAGTCATCTGCCTTGTTATGCAAGTGGATCGAAAAGGACTAGATAGTAATAGACAAAGAGCGTTGTAGTTTGCATATAACTATTGTACAAGTACTTACATTAAATAAATAAAAATAATCTATGTGTATTGTCTGTTTTTCTTAATTGCTATCCCTATGTCCCACTATTAATGCAATTGTTAACCATCAATAGTCTCTGACTATGTTCGCAAAGAGAGTGACCTTAAACAATACACTCTATCTATGGTTTGTGTACCGAGTACACAATAATACAGTGTGGTCAAGCCATGTTGAGGTAATAGTTATATCAGGTAAGGGATTCGAACCCTTGCTTTCTTGTACAGAAAATTTGAACTTAAGTCAAACACCATAACCACTCGGTGGACTTGAGTGTTTATAAAACTTTTTCCAGTATACATTGACTAAACCACTTTTTTGTTTTGAAATATAGATTTTGTTTTGTTTGACCATAACATTGCAGTTATGAGTCTTGTGAACTGGGTGTTTAATATAGGGTTAAAGGCATTTTAAACTAATTTTAGAAAAGCTCTTAGGTATCGTGTCATGGGTTTTAGTAATGCATTACTGTTCGTTGACTAACATTTACCGTTACACAACATTATTTTGGTGAGCTCTACATGTTGTTGTTTGAGTCGTCAGTCTTTTGACTGGTTTGATGCAGATCTCCATGCCTCCCTGCCCTGAGCGAAACGTCTCATCTCTATATAACTACCACACCCTACATTCAAGGCTATCTGTTTAACATATTATAACATTGGATCCCCCCCGCCTACAAGCTCTTGGGTTCAATTCCTAGATTTAACACAAACTTTTAAAAGTGGTATGACAACTAAAACTAGTCTACTCAGTCTCGAGTGGTCCAAATAAGTAGAGAGGGTTTGATTCACACCTCAACCATAGAGCACCATGTTCTTTTTTTTTAAATAATGATAGCCATTTGTTCAATTTCACATTTCACACATTGCAATTTGTCAATTTTCCATTTGCATTTTTTTAAATGACAGTTTGATGTTTTTCAATTTCATGATATGGAAACATGGATTTTTCCATTTTCATATTTACACATTTGTCAATTTCCCATTTGCATATATTTTCCTAAATGTCCGTTTAAGGTTTTAAATTTTGTCTATATGGAAACATGGATTTCCATTTTGCTGTTTACAAATTTTTTATATATTTATTTTGTGTGTATGTTGAAAAACGATATTTCCAAAACAAGATTTTTTATTTTTCATTTTATGATTTTGTAAATGATCTTAATGTGAGTGCTTGACCATGGCAATAATACAGTCTATCTATGTGTTAGCGGAACCATAGAGGCTTATTACTACTGCAAGTAAGAATGTTTTACAAAAAACGACTATCTACCACTGCATTTGTAAAACAAAACGATTGAAAAAATCTATTTTCCATTCATATATAAGTGCTAATTCTCCCTCTCCCCACCCTACCTCACCGTATTTTCTCTGGTTAAACAACCAATGCTACCCACACACACACACACACAAGCTTTCTATATATCTCTCTCTCTATATATACGTTTTCTCTTGTCCACGAGATAAAAATGATGGTTGCTGGATTGTATCCTGCACTGTTTATGCGACAAACCTTTTCCAGTTCATAAAACACATAGCGATTTTACCACTGCTCTACCTACGCCTTTTGCTTGTTTGGCTTTCTTACAGACTAGTATTGCCCCCGTAAATTGAATTATATTGAGACCACGGTGACTGTATTGGCAAATGTGAAGAAAGTTATGGCTGTCATAGTTGTAACGTGGATAATCATGACGTAAGCACGGATGACGCAGACTTCATGCAAGTAGGCTGGTTGAACTGAGATTCTTGGTGACGTCATGATTTTGTTCGAGAAAGATCTGAGATCTACGACGCAGTCGCAAGGAAACATGGAATTGTGCTGAGGAAGAAGTTACGCTATTGGAGGAGAGACTCGAACCAATGAACGATAGTTTGGAGGGAGACGGAGATTACTGAAACTACCATATTTAATAACTTTTGGAATGCAGAATTGTGGAAATCTATTTTCAGTTATGGCATTGATCTGGAATTTTGAAGAAATTAATTTTAAGTTTTTGAAATTTGAAAATCCGTCAAGTATTGCCAAAATTAGAACTTCTAGCGATGACGGAGGAACAAGCTATGGAAGGGATGGATACGCCCCTTAAGAAGTTGATAAAAGGCCTTGCACAGCAGTGAGAAGCTCTCATATCTCATAGATATCTCATGTGTCTCATATTTCTGAGGACATATAGTCGTTTTTCTGAGTTGGTCAGACTTCGAGTGATTACAGTGAAGCAAGTCGTCTTTAGCGTGCGTGGTAAAGCCCACCGCATCGAACGAGCACGGAGCAGTGCAGCAGTTCCATTTTACGGTGATTGAAACTAGGCGAAGTTGAAACGCACACATTAACGAGTCTACAAGAATATACATCAGGAGTTAGCTAATGCCTATAAGCTAATTCTATTGTGCATAACAGTATTAAAGTGTGTAGTAAAGTTGAACATTTTCATGATTATAATTTGTAAGATATTGGCATTTTAAGACGGCAGACAAAAGTGATTTTCTCGCCACCTGAGAAGCACTTTTATAACACCACATTCTACGCTACGGCTGACACGTGTATTGCAACTGTGATACTGAAGATTGCATTTGGTGATACAACGCTACATTCTAATATGGAACAGTATAATCAGGCAGTACTTTCAACTATGATTACAACAGAAGTGGAGATGGAAGGCTAAGGACTTTAATGCAATTGGGACATATATCGATGGAGTGAAATAGCAGCATGGAACTTCGTTAATCGCCATTCTACACAAGCGAGCATGTAGTGAACATCCAACTACACTCATGTATCGTAGTCCAACGCTGAATTATATCAAATGGCAGTGGAAATTCCTTCATACTCCACAAATATGAATATTTCTACGGAAATAATTGCAATAAACTTCATGGCTAATTTCTACCAGAACTTCAGGGAACTATCAAGAGAGGCCAGGGTGGACCCGGCTCACAAAGAAGAGTTTTGCCAGAAATTCAGGGAACTTTCAAGAGAGGCCAGGGTGGACCCGGCTCACAAAGAAGAGTTTTGCCAGAACTTCAGGGAACTTTCAAGAGAGGCCAGGGTGGACCAGGCTCACAAAGAAGAGTTTTGCCAGAAGGATGTCTATCGTCTACACGGAGCAGTGCAATTTCCGGAGGAGGAAGCAGTTCGATTCTCCGAGGGCACTGGTTCCAGGTTCGAGGTTGGAGCACATCTTTACGCTGGTAAAATGGAACCATCAGCAGTCTTCTTTGGAAATTTTCCTCTGGAACTTCAATCAACAGATAAGGTAGTCGTGAACGTTTCTTGTTTATTTGAGCCATTTAGCGATATCTGAGCAACCATTTTTCTCATATTTTCTGTCCTACATATATTTTGCCCCATATTCTTGCTTGATATTTCTGTACTCCGTACACTTTGATGAATTAAGCCTTTTTCTACGATTTATTGAGACATTGTTATGTCATTGGCATAGTTAAATAATTTTGGATCAGTTGAGACTGATATTATAGATTCTTTCAGTAATTTGCATATTTTTTGTAGTCACGATTTGACTGTAAAGTTAACGATCTTCTATGGCAGATTTGAATTCAGACAGCGTGTCACTTTATTAAAGTAATCCTTTTCAGTAAATTACTTTGACCAATTTTCTGTCATCCTCAAGAAAGAAGAATAATTAAAAGATTTTAGAGCGTTAAAATCTATTTCTGTATCGACGATCTTGGAAATACTAGTCGTTTTATGAACATGATTGCAACATAGACATTTATCGTCAGTTTTGAAATACCATTGCGTTATAGACAATTTTATGAAATATGAACTTTGATTACGAATTATTGAATACACTATAGTAATGAACATTTGATAGGAGTTTTTCTCAATTCTAGATTGGAACAATAATGTTTGCATTCCACAGTCTAATTGGATTCTATTCGACTATTATGCAGTTTAGATGAACCTTGATTGAAGCTAGTATTTTTATACTACGTTACTTTGAAGATATTAATCTCAATTTTGATAGACCAGGGAGGCGTGTCTAATCGTATTTGCTATTAAATTTATTTGTGATTGGCAAATTTTTACTTCATATCGATTCATGAATGAAACCCACGAAGGTTAAATATAATAACAGTTTGACACAATTAAGGAATATAAGAATTTTTAAGGAGGAACTACGGATGTATAATCGTTAGTTCAGTGGACGTGTAAAAGTCGCTGATGAATAATGCCCTTGAATAAGTGAAGGAGATTCCCACAGTAATATTAATGATGTTGAAGAATTTGTAAGTGGAGGTTTTTTGTATGTATTGTGGAAGATTTTTATGCCATATATAGTGAGATATATGATGAATTCTGGGCCTATTTTTGTGCAATTTTGTGCTTTTTGAGCGAAGTATTTTTCCGCTGAGTTTATTGTCCAGGTCCTTTGAAAATTAATCATGTGAAGTTACTGTTATAATTAACAAGAGTGCTTAATGAATTTGAGATAACGATTTTGAATGGAGGTTACCATCACAAATAATAATAATAATTATTAATAAATCTGATTCTATAACATTTAAATATAACTAACCTTCATTGGTCGATTATATCAACACGATTTAAGTAATTATAAACCGGATAGACGTGTGGTTAAATGTATTTCTAAAATATGAATAATATTAATATTGTATATAATTATGTAAATATCTTTAATAATAATTTGGAACGAAAGGAATTAATAGAGGCGTGTATAAATTTTTCAATTGTCGTTTGACAATCTTATAAACAATTTATAATTGTTATAAATAATTAATGAGCATTTGTTATAAACATTAAAAATTTTGTTATATACTCTAAACAACGCTAATTAAACATTTGGATTATAATTAAACAAGTTTTGGGATTATTAGAGTAATCCAGTGACATGTGAATGGAGCATTTAAAAGATTTGCGTGATAATATTTGAGTTGAGACGTGGACATTTAAAGTGTTTTGAGAAGGAGCTAGGCTCTGATGTAACTAGCATATGCTAACGCTGGCTGGACAGGTGGGTCCATTCGACGATGCAAGCATGCGACATGGTGCAGGTGGCCTGACAACTGGTTGTTAGAGGCCAAGGTCGCCTACATAGCAGCCTTGCGGTTATAAATAAAAGTGTGATGTTTATGAAAAAGAAAAACAATTGCTATATGTCTCGTCCCAACTCCCTTATCCATTCCAAGTGTATTATGATTATTACGTTCTTTTTGAGCTAGTGAAAGCTAAATATTTGTATGTAACGTCTACAAGTCCTACAGGAGGACATGATTATGTTGACAATGGCTTCTGATTGCCACGTGTATTTTGTTGAAATTTTGTTAAAGTCATCCCCTTTATGTGAAATAAATTATTGTACAGTTTAAAGTTTCTTGTTTTCGTTTTTGGTTCATTTTAAATATCATGGTGGAGGTTATTGTGAGGGCATATGTTAAGTGATCCAGTTGACAACCCAGACCCGAGATTAATTTGAAGAGGTAAGTAAAGGTAAGTATGAACCCCCGTATATTTTGGTGTGTTCCACAATAATATCTGGTTAACTACTGTGCTCTAATCTCGGTAGTATCTGTCAGTGCCATTTTCATTGATGTAGCTGTGCCGGTGCGTTTGATTATTGGCAATCCGATTGAGGGGGCGGATATCTGACAGCCTACTATCCGGATTATCGGGGACAGTATGTGATAGGAAGCATTAACTGTATGTCAAACCCAGTCCACGTTTGTATTTGTAATCTAAGTAATAATTTGAAAAGAGACAAGTGTAATCAGTTTTAAACATTATCTCTGCTTTTATTTGTTTGTTTATGACATGCATATTAACCTAAAATCAAACCCTAGTCTACCTTAGTGAAAGGCTAACAGTTTAACCACTGCGTCACCATACCCTTTTTTCTTAGTTTGATTCTTTGTGGTGTTTGAAGCCATATTTTCAGTGTTGCCTTAGTAAACAAGAGTTTAGTGCTTTTCAGTCGGTCAACACGAATGTACCCAAAGGAGATGGGTTATGCCCTAATCCATCTCCTTTGGGTACATTCGTGTTGACCGACTGAAAAGCACTAAACTCTTGCTTTCTTAGTTTGATTCGTTCTAGGCCTTAGAGCTAGAAATCGAGTTAAGATCTCCAGTGAAAGAGGCACATGTGCTCACCACTATAGCACGTAATGTTTAGCTGGTAACATTAGACAACCGGAAATGATAGTATTTCTGTTAGCCAAGCATTTCTGTCATTTACCTACTGTGTGAGCTCTGCCAGCAAGACAGTTTAGTTTAGAACAAGTGTGTGTGAGTGTGTGTATAGATTATTAGCCTCAGGTATTTAAAGCTTGTTGTGTGTAGCGACCATCTTGTCCCAGTAACCACTGAGCAAGTTTTAACAGTCAACCCATAATAACTGCATAGGATAGTTGTGTGTGGTTCATATACTTGTGTGTGTGCATTAGCATCATGCACTAGCTTTACCTTACCCTCTATAGGTAGAGCGTTATCCCTTTCCTTTCTGACATTACCAATGACCACATTCACCCACAAGTTTTACACTTAAACCATTGGTTTGTTTTTGATAAAGTTTGGTTCGGTTTGGTTGGGTTTGATTCAGCTTGGTTCAGTTTAGTTCAATGTAGTCACCATTTTAGATTTTAGCTATCCTCTTTAACCAATCAATTAAAGATTGTCTACTCTTATTTCTTGAATCGATAAATCAGATTCTGTATACACCATTTGTCATTTATTATCCCATAACTACAACCTATACTCTCTCTGTACTGCAGTTTGATCTGAAAACAAGTTCCAATGGTGAATGATTTGTCAGTCACCATACATGTAGCCTACAATAATTCTTTCACTACCTAGCTATGTTTCATCACTCACTGTAAACATTTCACATGTCCATATCCGATTATAAGTTTATAAAATCTCAGGTCGATGACCTTGATGTATTGGGTATTTTTGGGTAAATTCATTAGCCATGGGAAAGGATTGACTATTCTAAGTCCTATGACACCTCACATGTTGATATCCGATTATTAGATTATAAATCTCAGGTCAATGACCTTGCTGTATTGAATTTTTGAGGTAAATTCATTGGTCATGGGAAAGGGTTAACCATTCGTAGTCCTATGACACCTCACTTGACCCCCTCTACTGATAAGTTTATAAAATCTTAGGTCAATGACCTTGCTGTTTTGAGTATTTTGGGTAAATTCGTTGGTCATGGAAATGGGTTGGCCATCCTGAGTCTTGTGACACCTCACTTGTCCCTCTCTGATTATTAGTTGATAAAATCTTAGGTTAATGACCTTGCTGTTTTTTTTTTGGGTAAATTCATTGGTCATGGGGAGGGGTTGGCCATTTTAAGTCCTATGACACCTCACTTGACCCTCTGTGATTATTAGTTAGCGAGATATTAACGAAAGTGCAGTTAGGCCCTTTTGACAAAAATGAATAATACATTCAAAAACAGGGCGTCACCCCAAGTCCAACGACCCCTCATACAAGACCCTAGCTTTCTTAGTTCATAAGATATTAAAAAGCCGATTACCTATTAGTTTTTGGATCTTTGGTTAATTTGTAAAAAAAACGTATCTATAAATCATTATTCAAAAAGCCCGCCCTCTTACAAAAAAAACAATTGCGCATTCGTAAAACAAAAATTATAAATCATAGCGGCATTCAGTTGTATGCATGCACTTTATGTGGAACGAGTTTAATTTCATATTGGCAAACAAACTCCCACATGTTGCACATGGAAAGCGACTTTTACCTAAAAATTATTATTTCACCCCCTAGTAGGGGTAGATTTTATTTTTGAGTGGAAATAAGTTATCCATAGGAAAGGGGTTGTCTGCCGGAGTAATTTGACTACTTGTACATGTCTCTAGCCTTATTCCCACCACTGTCAAAACAGGTTGTGACTTGTTAGCTCTTATCGTGCACGTGCACATGTGTACACTTGTGTGTTAGGTCATATTACACATGAACTTGCATTTTCTCACGTATGAACCAAAACAGGATGTAACTTGTTTCACAAGGAGGACGGTAATAAGGTCATCTCACACGTGTTCACATGTATTTCGTCACTTTCCTTTCATATCGTTATCACATTATAGTAGTGGGGGTTGGTGAACAACGTCAGTTCAACACACGCAAATGTAGTTAGGCCCTTTGACATAATTTAAATAAATTCATGAGCCAGTCCTTAGGGACCAGGCCAAAGGGACCGGTCCAAAGGGATCAGTCTAAAGGGACTCATCCACAAGGACCTGTCCACAAGTACTTGTCCACAAGGACCTGTCCACAAGGACTCGTCCACAAGGACCTGTCATCAATGACCCATCAACAGGGGCCCGACAGCAGGGGGCTCGTCAACAATAACAGGGGCTCTCACCTCAAGGCCTAACATGCCCCTCTTTGATTATTGGTTTGCAGAACAACGTTACATTCCATATCGGCATTCAAACTCTCACATGTTGCAATTGGAAAGAGAGATTCTCTAAAAAATTCAATTTCACCCTCTAGTAGGGGTAGGTTTTATTTTTGGGGTTGAAATATGTTGTCCATTGGAAAGGGGGTGTCAGCCCGAGTTCAATGACACCTCATTTGTCAAAATCCGACCATAAGTTCGAGAGATATCGCACCGCCGCCATCTTGTGTGGAGGGTGTGGAGGTGGAGGTGCTAGAACTGTTACAAATACACTACTCTCACGGTATTTTGATAGCATGAAAAATATTACTGTCCAACGCCGAAGTCCGTTTCGAATGTTAGCAAGCGTGCCTGCCTAACGCAGCGAAGCAACACCTGTTCTCACTGTTATATCGCGAACGAGCACTCCCAAACGCACAGTTTGAATGTATTATACAGAGTCAACCTTCGACTCGGTCTGTAAAAACTGCACTGCTGGTCACCTCCCATGATGCAACACGGCTCATTCGATAATGATTGAGGTGGATTGCTGACAATGCGATAAATACACATTAAATGCCTCTGCGGCTTAGAAATCTTCTCTTAATATCATCAAAGTGATTTAAATAAGTGTTCAGAGTGCATACTTATTGTCGTTCCCCTCTGTAATCTCTGTATTCGTCTATTTCAATTAGTTTTGTAAGTCCGCTGCGAGATTGCCATTTGACTTGTAAGTGAGTCCTTGAAACACATGTGTGAGCGAGGGCACTATGCTTGCTCGGAGTGAAACGTGTTTGTGCAAGGCGGGATAGCATAATTACTCCCCTAACCTCGCGACGTGCAGCTAAAACTTTCAACTAAATGTTGAAATCGATGTGATATCCAGCTCAAGAATAAAAGTGTGCCAAATACTTTTATTTGTATCATTCTAGATATTCAATCATAATAAACATGTCAAGTATTTTTTCTGATCATTCAACTCTTTCAAAATATTTTCTAAGATTATTGGCATTGAAATGGCCTATTTCTTCATTGCTCTGGATGTCTAGAATTGTATAACAGTTGTTCCCATACACTTTGATAGGGACCGTAAAAGAGATAACTGAACTTCGTATATATCTTAGGGCTACATCAGCTTTATTGGGCTTGCGTATCAAAACAAGGCCATTCACTTCCAAAGGCGGACTGTGGCGCTTTCCTTTGATTCTTTTCTGCCTTATTTCCGCTGGATCCATCAAGCTTTCTCGGGCATTATCCACCATTTCCTGCTCTGATGGTTCAACATCTTTAGGAAGGAACCCGTTTATGTCATCCCAAGCTCTCTCTGGCTTTCTATTTTGATGAACTAACACAGGAATGCCAGCTAAACTCTCATGATGGGTAGTGTTCAAACAAGTCTCCATAAGTGGAACATACTTTACCCAACTGGGGTGATTTTCCAGGCAGTATATGCGTGCAAATTTTGAAATCTCAGACATCAGGCGTTCCGAGTTGTTTGATTCTGGATAGCGTACACTTGAAAATACATGACGAATTTCTAGCCTCTCCATAGCAGACTCAAAATCATGGGACGTAAATTGCGTTCCATGATCAGAAAGGATGGTCTCAGGCTTGCCAGCCTTAATAAACACACTGTTTTCCAAGCGACTTAAAACCTGAGCTGTAGTTGCCTTCTGCATACGCTCTAGAGTAACGAACTTGGAGAATACGTCGACAGTGACGTTGCCCCTGGCCCCCTTCGGGCAAGGACCGAAAATGTCACATGCCATGAGCTCATGAGGTCTATAAGGGTAATAGCCTTAAGCTCTTCTTTGGAGATGGCGGAAGGATATTTGCCTCTCTGGCACTGTTCACATGACCTGACAACTCTTGCAATTTGATGAACGCATTTTCGCCCACGTGAATGTCTCCTGGATCGTCTTCATGGTTTTATCTAGGCCACCATGGCCTATAGTTCGATGAGCTAAGCAAATTATTGGAACTATCAACTTGGGAGGGACTACTATCCTGAGCTTGGTCTTATCCTTATCCACGTATTTACATACAGTTTCACCACATAACAGAAATCGATCTTGCCACGCGATAATTCTCATCCGAGTCATCCATATAGCCTTTTAAATACCTCTACATTATCCTAATTAGAGTGTGTCTCTTCTGTGACACAGATAACTTGCGTAGCTTTTCCGGGGTAATCTCATCTTCCCCCTCCAATTGTATTATGATTATCGCCATTTTGTTTGATGGATTTCTCGAAAGAGCGTCCTCAAGAAGGTTGTCTTTGCCTGGCTGATGTCTGATGGTGGCGTTAAATTGTTGTAGAAACAACGTCCATATCGTCAGGAGATGACTAGACAAATCAGACTGGAGCATGAAATGGAGAGCTCTGTGATCCGTATTGATTACAATTTGATATCCCAGCAGAATTTTCTTCCATATCTGCAGAGCCGAGACAAAGGCTAAAGCATCGAGCTCTGTAGTGAAGTAATTCCCTTCATGAGGCCTCAACTTCCTACTGCAAAAATCGATGTAGTGTTTTCTACCCTGTTCATCCTTCTGATACAGGACCGCGCTTAATCCTACTCTGGAGGCGTCTGATTCTATATAAAAAGTGCGGTTCAATTCTAGATATTCTAACTTAATGCAGTCCCTCAGCATAGTCTTCGCATTCTCGAAGGCCTGGATGGTTAGATCCGTCCACTTCCATCGATTATTTTTCTTAAGCAGTTCATACAAAGGTGCCATGGTCACTAAGTATCCATGGCAGTGACTACTCAAAAATTGGCACATGCATAGGAATTGGCGTAGCTGTTTTATCTTATTGGGCCTGGGGAATTTTACAATCTCATTAATCTTCCTGAGATTCGGATGATATCCGAACTGGTCTATCATGTGGCCTAAAAAGTTAATTTTCTCTCGCACGAAGTGGCATTTGACATAATTGAATTTAATATTAGCTTTACGCAGATCCTTAAACAATTTTCTCAACTCTACCTGAAGGTCTTGAACATTCGCAGCTGCAATAATGAGGTCATCTATGTAACAGGTGACACTCTGTTTCACCTCATCTGACAGCTTACTATATAAAGCCCTGATGAGTGCTGGACCACTATTAATCATCCCGAACGGAACGTGACAGAACACGAAGGTTGTTTGGTCGAAAAGGAATCCAATGTATTGCCTGTTGTCTTCTGTCAATTCCACTTGGTAAAAAGATGCAGTTAGATCGAGGACACTAAAATATGCCTTCGCTTTAAACTTTCGAAGGAGATCTCGGATTTTGGGAGGACGGTCCATCTCTAAAAGAATCCGGGAGTTGATTTTTCGTGCGTCCAGACAGAGACGTAATTGGCCATTACTTTTCTTGACTACTGTAATGGGATTCAGGTAATTGAAGCCTGCTTTTTGATAATAACCTCTGCTTCCATTTTCTTAATGATCGTCCTGACCGCTTCATAGTACTTATCAGGAATTGGGTACAACGTTGCCTGTTATGGGGTATCATCCGTTAACCTGATTTGATATTTGCAGTCTCTGATCATGCCTGGTTTATCGTCAAATATATCGGCAAATTCCTCGATTGTCATTAAACTCTTCTTCAAAATCAGAAAATCCCTCGGCGTTAAGGGCGTACTGCCCCCTTTCTTGCTCGATTTCATTTTTCATAGCTTCTAGGACATCTTCACTTACTAAATTCTCTATATCCTCTTTTTATTCTATTTCTTCGGACGCTATCTTCCTTATAGCTTTCTCGTGAAATTTAATTATTTTCCTGTCCATGTCTATGACTATTCTATCCCGTGTGATAAAATCTATACTCAAAATCACATCAAAGTTAATGTTTTTGACAACGATAAATACGTGTTCAAACATCCTTTCATCAATTTTGAACTTCATCAGTTTTATTTTAACAGACGAAGCCGGCAAGGTAGTAAACTGCTGTTCTTTCTGCAATCTGATAACAATCCTCTAATAAGATTGAAATAACCACTCCCGTATCCAGAAGAGATTTACAGTTTTGTTCGCCCACAGTAATATCTATAACGGGCAGTTCAGCTCGATTCTCAGCGAACCCTTCCTTTTCTTCAAAGAGCAAGTCGTCATCGGATACTTCATATATGTCATTGATAGTAATGTCGAATGGGGATGGTGACTTATCTAAGGCTAGCACGAATCGGAAATCGACGTTTTTCCCCCTGGCGGAACCCTTTCTTGCTTCTAGTCCGCTGATTAGTGCCTGGTTTCTGCTCACCTTCGGAGTTATCTCTCCTGCTATATTTTTCATCCCTTCTTTCTTTATCTCTCTTGGATTTTTAGCCTACTTTTCACATTTTGCAAAAATGAGGAAAAAGTAGACTTATGAGATCGGGCAAATGTGTGTCTGTCTGGCTGGCTGTGTGTCCCCCCCCCCCCCCTATCAACTCCTAAACGGCTGGAGCAGTCGAAACAAAATTTGGTAGGAGTAAAGATCTATATCTGAATATCTCACGGCCACATTTGAAAATGATGTCAGTGCTACCAACTGCTGAAAAATCGCAATTGAAATTTGAGCTCCATGTCGGATATCTTGGAAGCTATGAATGGGAGCTATTTCAAAATTGGAACACGTATAGATAATAATATTGCAGTTTAATTTCCAGGAGGCCATACATGGCAGTGTTGCCAAAATGATTATTAGCCTGCTGATAGGTCAATTTTTTAAATCCATATAACTTCTACACTATCAAATGGAATTCAACCAAATTTCGTATGTGCTATGTGTACATAAACAGGTATGACTGGCCGTATTCTTAAGAGCCTCCAGGGCTGCCAACTGTTAATAAATGCTCTCATTGTTTTTTATCCAAATAACCATATATCAGAAAGTATGCAAGCCGACAGCTTTAAACTATGCACACGTATAGTGCCTGACATTCTATATTAACTTGTATAATTCAGTGCTACCAACATGATTCTAAGAGCTGAGAGGTCCAACTTTAAATACATGTAACTTCTATACTATCATTTGGATTTCAACCAAATTTCGTGTGTGCTATGTGTACCATAACAGATATGACTATGTCGATTTTTAAGAGTAGACAAGGCTGCCAACTATTAATAAATGCTGTCTCTATTTTTGTTACCCTAATATCAATATATCAGAAAGTATGCAAGGCAATAGCTCTAAACTTTGCACACGTATAGTACCTGGCATTCGAGATTAATTTGGAGTAACTAATATAGGCCTACGCCAGTGCTGCCAACATGATTCTAAGCCTGCTGATAGGTCCAATTTTAAGATGCATGTAACTTCTATACTAACTAATGGATTTTATTCAAAATTGACACAACAATAGATCATATTATTTCAGATTATTTCTGACCAATACATGTATGTCATTGTTGCCAACATGATTTTACGCGCGCTGTTTGATCCAATGTTTAACTGCATGTAACGTCCATGCTATCCATTGTACTTCAACCAAGTTTTGTATTCTGTACCTTAAGAGATGGAACTAAGAATATATTCAGTCACCAGGGCTGCCAACTGTAGTTCTCTATTTCGAACTAATTAGAAATTTCGATATCACGAACTTAATTTCGTCATTATTCTAGATAGAACCATATAGATTAATCATTGGCATGAATCTTAAATTTTAAGAAAAGTAGGCTCTTTAGTTCTTCATGGAACTTCTTGTTCCTTTTCCTGTTTAGCCTGGTACTCATCATCTCTATAATTCCTGTAACGGAGATAACCTTGTTGGTTTCTATTGTCCCGTTGATAATTGCCTTGTCTGTCCCGATTTCTATAGGTATTTCTGTCATTGGTGTTGTAATCCCTAGAATAGTTGTTTCGGGGTTGGTGATCCTCCCGATAGCTATTCCCGTTCCTATAATTATCGTTTGGGTCCTGATATGGTCTAAACTGTCCTTGGCTATTTCTTCCTTGGTAGGGCCTAATCTGTTCCCTGTTGTAACGCTCTTGATACGGCCTGTACTGTTCTCTGTTGTAGAGATAATTGTACCTTCCGTTGGGGTTACTACCATTTCTAATGGGACCTATTCCATTTGTTTCTCTTTCGCGTGGCTTCTCTGTCTGTTGCTTGCGGCCCATAACCACAGCATTGACAGTTCTACTTTCTGGCATAGTATTCTTCATAATCGTTGGAGTACTAGATGTGTGATCTACCCTACGTAGAAGGTTATCCATCGTAGCTAGATCTGCCACTCCAGACGATATTATATTACCCCTAACCTCTACTGGTAACTGCCTGGATATTGTCCCTAATAACTCCTCCCGAGTTAGAGGTGGCTGAAGATATCGTAGCTTAGCTAATTTCGAGAAAAGAGCTCCAAATAGCTAGTCGAATCAGAACTATTGTATTTCCTAGAGTATACCTCAGCTCTTACGGCGTGCTGTATCTCTACCGACCAAAATCACTTAATAAAGGCTTCTGCAAACTGGTCGAAGTTGTCAAAGGTGTATCTAAACGCTATAAACCAATTTAGTGGTCCCTCCGATAGATATCTCTCAACAATCCTTAGTTCTCTGTCTCTTGAAATGTGGTGTTCAATGAAATGGTCCTGGAGACCTCTGATAAATTCAATCGGTGTTAAATCATCTACGTTGTTGAATTTCCTAATTTTCTCCTCATAATTTCTAATTATGGTTATGATAGATCTATCTGTAGAAGTTGAAATTCTATAATCTCTTGCATTAGCGTCTAGCATATGCGTACTCTGGGTTTCGGGTCTAATGTGTAGCTGCTCGGTTCCAGGAGCCCCATTCGAACGAGTCAATACGTTCCCTATGGGTGACCTAATGTCGCTAACTTCTCACTCATGCCTACGTGTTCCTAGTTCATTGGAATCAAGTGAATCTTTTAAAACTTTAAGCTGTTCCTTAAACTCTTTTCTGAATTTATTAATGTCTAAATGATACCCTAAATTGAAGTTGCTTAGTTGATTTCTCAATTCATTCAATTCTGATGTATTTTTCTCTCTTTCAGCATTAACGTCTATCCTACACTGTTCAATTTTAATATTAACATTGTCATTGTCTGTCATATCTCGAATTTGAGTATTCTGAACTGAATTAAATCTCTTATCAGTGTCTTCCTTAGCATTGGAAATATCAAGATTTAACCCGATCTCAACTTTTGACAATTTAGTTTCCAATTCAGTCTTTATACCTTTAACGATGTCTTAATTTATCTTGGTGATTTCACCCCTTAAAACCTTGACTTGATCATTGACAATAGCTTTCAAGTTAATCTCTATGTCTTTCATACTGTTTTAATCGTTTGTTTGGGGGGTTAGTTGGGATAAAACACGGTTGTGTTACTGTGTTAATTTAGAAGACTGTGCCTGGGTGAGAGTAGCTTCCCGTAGCTGGGAGAGCTTACTAGTGTAGTGTGTTGTTGTTTGGTGTCTAATCTATTGGGGGTGTTCCTGCAAGATGTGAGTATTTGCTAGGGGATGGATCTCTAAATACAGGCTACTATACTGGCCTGTCAGCTGGACGGAATGAGTAATACAATAGACGTGCTAGGTCAGCGGCTCGACGCTTTGCGGTCGAGTCGCGTGCTGCGAGTACAATGTAGTCTGACACAGCAATTACTGGCTACTACGGTCACGGGCAATTGTGTCGAAGGTCAGGTGGGGTATGAGGATGTGAAGTGGATTGTAATTAATAATGCAAGTGTAGCTTACTGGCCATGTATTTATTGGTCAGTAGATGTGAATTGGTATGTCCCTCTTGGGAAATTTAAGCAAGTATGAAATACAATTTGTGTGTACAAGTTAGGGGTAGGTGTTTACAATAATTAAAGGATTCTGAGCACACTGGATTCTCACCTGGTGATGAAACTGACGTCGGACCGGGCCGCTGGCGAAGCACAGAGTAGAACAGATAATGGCTCCAGTTAGGACTCCATTCTTATACCTCCCGGCGCTGCGTGGTCAGCAATGCGTAAATGTAGCTGCCCCAGATAGTTGTTAGTGTAGATGTTTGTGTATGTTTTGCAAGCAGTTGGCTAACCTCCCAAGCTGGGTGGCCGCCGCTTGCTGTGTATAGATAATGTCCTGGTCTTATGGTGTTGCCAGTTGGGGTGGTTTTGGTAAAAGATGGGGGGTGGCTCTCAGGGGGTACAGCCCCCCCCCCCCGGGCTGTACAATACGAATCTTATTGTGATCTTTCCCTTTATCACTTAAGAATACAATATCACCTTTTTATTGAGATAATGTGTTTTGGGTAGCAATAGCCTCATTTGAAAATTGAAGTTGTAAGGCATCTAAATTGTCCCTATTTGCCTTCTTAGTATTTTCCAGTTCCAGTTTAATGTGTCTAACATCCTCCTGCACGTTAGAAACATTAGACTGTATACTAGTTACATTCGACTATGTAGTTGATACATCTGATTGCATACGATTTACATCTGACTGTATGCTAGTTATATCTGACTGTGTATTAGATACATCTGATTGTATCGTATCTATTTTAGATTCTGTACTGTCGATCTTAGTTTGCATTGTGGTTACATTCGAACGTACATGGCTTACTCCCACATTGATGTTCCTTACGCCCAATTGGACTAATCTAACTTCACCCCGTACTCCATCTACACTTAATTCTACGTCTCCAATCTTTTCTTTAATCTCCTTATATCTATCTTGTATTTTTCTATTACTCTCTTGCAGACGCTTAAGAGACAGGTGCATCTGAGCGATGTCTCCCTTTAAGCTCTCACCTACTGTTTCTCGGACTAAATCAGTGTTCTTATTAACAATTTCATTTATATTGTCAAAACTGTTGACAATTGGATCGAATGTCAGCCAAATCATTCTCATGCTTGGCCATCTTCTCCTGATTGCTGTGAGAAAAGCGTGCAAATCATCGCTCCTGACTGGAGTCGACGACATAATGTTATCACAATTACAAGAATATAAGAGCACAACATAATAAAGCAGAATTGAAGTATCTTACAGTAACCTCTTTTCACCAATAAGAGCATTTCAATTAGTTTAGCATTACTCCTTAATATTTATCTAATAACTATTTCAAAAGTAGGAGGAATAGGGTTAAAGTGATTTATATTAATAATTTTAAATTATTATTACTGGTTATTATACATTAAATAAAGTGATTCTATTTTTACTAATGATTTTCTAAGTATCATCTGCCGGCATCGAGCATAAAATGGACGACATACATGGAGCGTAAAAATAGACTCCATTTATTGTCCCATATGACTATCTAGATCAATAAAAGTTTCCATGAATTTATTTTATGATCTTATCGTAATCATTCACAGAATTACATATTAAAGGCTCTTTCTATAAAATCAGACAAACTGAAATAAATGGCAGTAATTCCGTATGTATGCCATATGGATTGATAAGAACTCATATTCACGTTTTCACACACGCAAATTCCCAACGAATTTTGAGCCGATTAGATGAATGCTATTTTACTTGTATAGTGCACATCCAAAAAGACCCGAATTTTTTAATTTGAAGCCCTTAATCGTTGCCGTGCCATTTCCTTGTTACCGAACCACCTAAGGACTCGAAATCTCAATTCGAAAGCCGCTTGGTTGGGCGCCATTTTCTTGTGTACTCGTATCGACATGGTCTTACCTGTTGAAATCCGAAGAAACAACTGGATCGTAGAATCTGGAAGCACCCGGCTGAAATAAACCCCCAAAATTCTACCAACGTGGATCAACCAGTGATATGGACACAAAAAGAGAAAAGAATGTGCTAAGAAAGCCCCACTGGAAAAAGACAGAAAAGAACTAGCTCAAAAGAACTCGAGAATCTCAAAATAAATCTCGTGCATATGGCTGACGTTGCAAACATTGCCCACTGGTCCTCCTAACACATCCTGTTATTAATATAAATCACTAGATCAGATGACGAAGCTGATATCCACATTGCGACATTAGCAAAAATATCTGTCAGCAGAAATTGTCGGATACGATTTCATTATCGTATTTAACTGTACACATACATCTGAAATCATTTTTAAAGCACTAAATATTTATACACATATATTCACAATATTCGGGGCGTGGTGGCTCAGCGGTCTAGCTGTATGCCTCTCACCAAGGCGGTCCGGGTTCGATTCCCGGTCAATGCATGTGACATTTTTGAAGTGAAATGCCATGTCCTGAGGTTCTGATTCCACGTAAAAAGGAGGTCCCGTGGTTCATGATCTCTAGATTAACGGTCACGTTAAACTACAAGCTTCCTTCCTTCCTTTTATTCACAATATTTTCTATTTCCGAATCTAGCCAAGATTCTTATCACCCATTCGATTTCTCAAAATCATAGCATCATAAATATTGTCAAAATCTGTCTTATTTGACATACAGTCAAGTTAATCAGACGTATTTTAATAATTCGTATTTTAAATCGTAGTCTCTTCCAATATATTAAAACATTATTTAAGCTTCAATTCATGTTTTGAACATTGATATTATTTATATTTAGCAATGAAAATGAAAATCCACAGCCTGCTTCCAGTCGACCGACCGGGTCAGGGAGTGGAATGAATGAAGCCCCTATCTAGCGGCGAGGATATGAACTGTGCCTGCTGCCGAAGCCTGTCGCACTCCCCTGGGGGCAATGATTAAATGAATGATAGATGAAATGAAATGAGAGTGGAGAGTGGTGATGTAAAATGTCTGGGCATTTATAAGTCGGGGCAAATGCCCAGGATAAATGCCCAGGCAAATGCCCAAAACCCATAAATGCCCAGGCATTTTGTGCATTTACCATTTTTTTAAACATATTCATAATGCAACGCTTATATAAATATTGTTTTAGCCATATATATATCAATATATAATATGTACCCTGTATATTTATCCATACAAACATATATATGTGTGTGTATACAGTATAGATATTTAATAAACAACATTATTTAATTTATATTGATGGAAAAGTAGTTAAGTAGTCCTAATATTTTTCTATAGCCTCTCAACTCAAGTGGATTTTTATACATAATAATTACGCGTATGCCGATGAATGTTGATTGTGTAATTGGGGAAAAATAATTCACTTAACACATCAACACATCTTTATAATTCTTAAATAAGTTTGATATATTACATCAAATGACTAATACTGAATACATAATGTATGCTATGGGACGAATTCTGTTCCACCAACGCAATGGTCACGACAGAATGGAAACAGGCCGACTACGACCTTCGACACATGATGACAAGGTTCGCTGTTCACGGATTTCACTTCAAATGCTGCAGCAACAAGAAGCACAATGACCCAGCAGAACAGTGTGTTTGTGAACTATGCAACATGCATTGTGATCGTTACCACATAAAGGTGTGCGGGAAAAGACAAGTATCCCTTACAGAGTACGGTACCAGAGAGTAATTTGCTCGGTGGAGCAAGGAAATTGAATAATCTATGTACATTGTACGATCTGTTATTAAATAAATAATGTATGCTATTACATTAACTGTATAAGTTAAAAATTAAACAAATGAGGACATGAGGTACATTTATTTAAATATGAAATTAATAATAAATGGATGTTTTGTGTTCTTGGTTATCTTAATCACTTTCTTCTGTTTCTGTATCCTCTTCATCACTTTTTTCTATTGAACTTTCAAGTAGTTCTGGCTCAGATTCTTCTGACAGTTATGATTCTGAATCTTCCTCAAGGCCTATTATTCGTTCTTGACTGGGTGTTGGGCTTTCTTCTCCTTGTTCTGGATTACTCAAACGAGTGAAATGAAATTCCATAGCCCGCTTCCAGTCGACCGACCAGGTCAGGGAATGGAATGAATGAAGCCCCCATCTAGTGGCGGCTACCAAAGCCTGTCGCACTCCCCTGGGGCAATGATTAAATGAATGACATGAAATGATAGTGGAAAGTGTTGCTGGCATGAAATTGTGACAGGGAAAACCGGAGTACCCGGAGAAAAACCTGTCTGCCTCCGCTTTGTCCAGCACAAATCTCACCGGGATTTGAACCACGTACCCAGCGGTGAGAGACCGGCGTGCAGCCGCCTAAGCCACGGAGGCTCTTACTCGGACGAGTCTCTTCAGTTACTTTGTCGGGCTTACGCTTAGATGTTCCATTCTCCCCATTCATCAGCTTCCAAATGTAGGCTAGATAAGTCAACTTGGCAACCCTCTCAGATGTAAGTCGGTTTCTTTTTTACTATGAATCCAACCAAAAGTGCTAAAGGTCCGCTCTGTGGCAGCAGATATAACAGGTGCCCCTACATTTCCTACATTTAAATGAGTAGTTCCGCAGGTCTACCTCAGTAATACAATGTTTTACGGTATTCAAACCAGATATACCTAATTCCCATTTAGATGTTATTGACAACATTGACACAGGATAATTAAATTATTATTAGCAATATTCGGGCACTACTAGTTTAACCATGAAATGAAACTTTGATTAATGGTTTTTATTATGTTTTAGAATCTCTACTAACAATCACAAGAAGTAAAATTAAATTTAAAAAACGTTTCTTTAATGCCCAGATTTTGGGCGCTTAAAACTGCTTTGGGCAAATGCCCATTTATAGATGTCCTGCCCACTGGGCATTTGCCCGGCCCACATCACTAGTGGAGAGTGTTGCTGGAATGAAATTGTGACAGGGAAAACCGGAGTACCCGGAGAAAAACCTGTCTGCCTCCGCTTTGCCCAGCACAAATCTCACATGGAGTGGCCGGAATTTGAACCACGAGCGCAGCGGTGAGAGGCCAGCGTGCTGCCGCCTAAGCCATGGAGGCTACTTATATTTAGCAATACAGTCCAAAAAAATATAGATCTATCTTCTGTAAATTACAATAGTGGGTAAGTATTAAACTTCAGCATAAAGGCTTCAAAAATCGTGCTTAATCACGAATAAATCGTAACATTATTTAATCCAGCGACTGCCAATCAGCTTGCATAAAATTCAAAAATCATTACAATATTATCAATTTCTTTACACTAGAGATTCCTTCAAACACATCGTTACACTGCTTCTTGATATCCACCGATATCGAATAATTCTTACATGATTTCAAGTAATGCTGTATTGACCAATTCAATACGAAAGTAGCATTAAATACCTGTATATTAATCTTCCACACCTTGTCTAAAATTACTTAAGTTTCAATTTAATACTCTGGACTGTCGTGTTTCACTATAAATATGAATATCGTAATGTTTGATCATTTCTGGAAAAAATATCACAGTAGTTTAATTATTATTAACTAGCAACCCGACCCGGCTTCGCCCGGGAGAATGCATTACGTGATAAGCGCTTTTTTTCTCCAGTGTCAATGAACAACGACCAATATCAGTTTTAAATCTCGGCATGATGGGTTAAAATCACTGAATGGATTATTAGTTATATTATCATGGAGATGCTTGTGCAACAAATTCTTGTCAGACGTAATTTAAGAATGGCGACGTGCATGAAACACAAATCCCCCTTCCGTCCAATCTTAACTTGACTGTGAATTTTGCGGAACGAAAAGTTCACAGGCGAAATTAAGAAAACCCGAGTTGCACTCCAGGGAAACTCCAAACACAACCACCCTTCTCAGAAGACTTAACTCAACACGACTCAACGGTTTGCTGCTAGCTGTATCTGGGTCAAGAGGTTCGCCCGCTAGCTAGGCTGTGACAGGGATGATAGATTCGCCCTTAGATAGCTCGTAAACTGTTGCATGATTGGAAGAAATTAAAACGTAAAAACACTCATAGTGGGCGATGTATTGAAGATAGACATATGCTCTCGCGGTCCACCGAAATCCTTACTGCTCGGCTTCCTTTAATCATAAATAAATTATTTTCTACAGAAATCATCCTCGAGATATCCTTTACAGAATGGTGAAAACAGCATGAAAATCCATCCAGTGGTTCTCGAGTTTACCCGTAACATCCAAGAATCGGGGACTTTGTTTTATACTAAGTAGAGATTATACGCCAATCAGTATAATTTAATATAATATAATCCTCCTTCCGTCCAATCTAAATTGACTGTGAATTTTGCCGAACGAAAAGTTCACAGGCGAAATGAGAGTTGCACTTCCAGGGAATGGTGAGGTGAATGAAACTAAAATCCTCCTTCCGTCCAATCTTAACTTGACTGAGTTTCACAGGCGAAATGAATAAAACCCGAGTTACACTTCCAGGGAAACTCCAAACACAACCACCCTTCTCAGAAGTATTATCACAACACGACTGGACGGTTTGCTGCTGGCTTCTATCTGGGGCAATAGGTTCGCCCGCTAGCTAGGCTGTAACAGAGATGATAGACTCGCCCTTAGCTGGCTCGTACTCTGTCACCTCAGTAATTGAATGGACATGTTTGGAAGAAATTAAAACGTAAAAACACTTATAGTTGTCGATGTATTGAACATAGACATATGCTCTCGTGGACGTTTTTGTAGAACTTTTCATGCTGAACAATTCTTACACTCATAGTATTGAGATATTTTTAACGGTTTGCCCAGTGTAAGGTTACAAAATGCTCGGACGTCAGTTTTTTTCGACTTTTCCACTGAATTCGTTACTGCTCGGCTTCCTTTGATCACAAATAAATCATTTTCAACAAAAATAATCCTCGAGATATCCTTTACAGAATGGTGGAAACCGCATCAAAATCCATCGAGTGGTTCTCTCAGTTTACCCGTAACAAACACAAATCGGGGACTTTGTTTTATACTAAGTAGAGATTATAATTCATTTCACAATTGAATTTCATTTATCAAAATTTGTTCATTACATATTTGTATTTACGTTGAAGTTGAGATTTAATTCAGAAACTCGAAATAAGTCCGCCTCTTAAGAAAACCGTTAAATTCTACACCATGGAGAAATGCCTAATATTAATAGGATGCGATAAAATCATTAGAATAAAACGAAATCAGAACAGGACTAAACGAACTCGAAATAACTAATAGTGGAAACTTAAATTCTCCAATCTATCATAACATTCCATCAAAGCTTACTCAAAATGGCTATAATTGCCTAACTATCAAAATGTTGCAAAGATGAACTTTATAAGATCACATGATTTCAAATCAAACTCAGATGTACGGAGTATAATACAGTCATTCGGATTACAATGCTGTATGTATCGACGAATTAATAACGTTCTGTGAATTCACTAAGTTACAGAATCAATCTTGCAGTATGTTCATATAAATGCTCTAAATAGTCTTATTCTTCTTTGTACAAAATCTTCTATATACATACTGAATACTTCACCTAACGTATTTCTTCTTGACAAATTGAAATGCTCGAATCTTATTTCCAAAAATGTAAATGTCGAAGATCAAAAACCAAAATACATGAATTACTATCCACAAAAATTGACTGAAGGTGCATTCATTGTCGAATCAAAACCTTAAATAAACTAGTAGACAAAATAACAGAAGCGTCATGATTAATCCACTAGCTCATTTCCAAAATACTATTAAAATATGGTGAAAAAAGATCATCTAATAATACTTCTAATTCAACTGTCTACGAATAATGAATCTTACAGCTACCTTATTATGTCTTCTTGGTGAATAACGTTTATAAGAACACATTGTTCCAATAGAGATCGAACCTCCACCCAGATGTTGAAAAGGGTCGGCCTGGTCTTGAACCAGCGATTGAACCGTCACCTCCTTCGCTCGAACAGCTGACCACGAACCTTGGACACCCCACACTCGAACATATCTGAACTGGTTAGAAGCGCAGGGATTGTAAACGGCATCTCTCTTGTTTTCTGAATCATCATCTCGTAGAAGTACCTATATTCAGAATAATATCAAAAGATTCTTTCTTTTATAGATAAATCTCATGCTAATTTAATCCTTTTCAGTCGGTCAACACGAATGTACCCAAAGGAGATGGGTTATACCCTAATCCTGAAATAAATTACATGAGATTAATAGAACACTAGGGTCAGTTTCGATCGTCAAGCGATCATCATCAGATCCATTACACTTAGGCTACAAAATCTATGTTTGAAATACAGGTGAAAATATTTACAATATGTACAATTATGTAGTTGCAGTATTGGTACTGCAACTGTCAGTGTGTGCTAAATGCAGTATATATGTTAGGTGAAATGCTAAATGGTGATAGCTATCCGGAGATTGTACTTTAGAGAGATTATATGGTTGTAAACTATGGTTAAACTATAAAATTTTAGGCTAACTACTTATCTGATTGTCTTCCGTACAACAGCTACTCGCAGTTTTCGTGCTCACTGGAACTCACTGTGCGGTAGACTGCGGTGGTTATCTTAACGACTGGTTTTTCCCTGCTTTCTCCCCCCTGCTCCTACGTGCTGTGGGGAGTGATAGCGATGTGTTTACGTGAGGTGTTGCCAACCTAGATAAGATGTATGTTATTGAATGAGGTGGGTCTACAATTATTAAAGACCGTGGATTAGCCCTCGCCACGCGTGGAGCATAACCCATTCGAACTAAGCGTTGACGGTCTTATGAGGACGTCCCGGCACCTTTAATACTGCCGCGAATATGGGCATTGGTTTATTGCAGAAGAAAAGTACATCGTACACCTGATCCAGATAACATTTACCTATTAATAACCCCCTAATTTTCCCCCTTTTTTTATCTAGCTTGGCTGTGTCGCTAAATTGTGTTTTGTTTTCGACAGGGTGTGTTTTTTAGTAGCGTGAAGAGGGGTGAGCTCTCCATGAACGTGTGTTCATTTAGATTGTTGGGATTGTTTTGTTTGGCTAGGTGTATCTCGATTGCTTCCTAGTGTTTTATTAATCTCATGTAATTTATTTCAGGATTAGGGTATAACCCATCTCTTTTGGGTACATTCGTGTTGACCGACTGAAAAGCACTAAACTCTTGTTTACTAAGGCAACACTGAAAATATGGCTTCAAACACCACAATGCTAATTTAATCCATGGTTCTAGCATAGATTTCTCCAGGTATTCAACTCTGCCTTATCGTTGTGTTCTTGCCATGTGTTTAGCACTTTATAATGTCATGTTGAAATAATTGGTCGGATATTGCCCTCGACTCAATAGTATATTCCGTGGTTGTTGTAGACTATCACAACAGTATTGTCAGTTCACTGTTCTGTAGACGAGCTAATATGGGCCTTCTGAATGTTCTAAATTTTCTCACGGCATTTTGATAGCATGAAAACTATTACTGTCCAACGACAAAGTCCGTTCCGAATGTTAGCAAGCGTGCCTGCCTAACGCAGCGAAACAACACCTGTTCTCACTATATATCGCGAACGAGCACTCCCAAACGCACAATTTGAATGTATTATACAGAGTCAAGTCCCCTAGAAGTCCAACCCCTCGTCCACGTCGTGGGGGACGGGCAACATTATGAAGTAGGGGATAGCCTGTAAGGGTGAAGTACAGTGGGGACCTTGTGCTTCCAGGACCGCTACGGTAACTGTGAAGGACTCACAGGAACCCTGAAAAGTAATGGCTAACGGGTCTCTGGTGAAGTCCTTAACGGCAACGGAGGCGGAGAAGGAGACCTTCGGTACGGCGAAATGGCGGAGAAGGAAACTCTCCCTCCTGGGGTAAACAAGGAGGAAAACCACTGCCTTGTGGTGAAGAGGGTGGGTAGATTATTGGCTGAGGAATAACCCACCCACCAAGGGAAGATGATTAAGAAAAGGAAGTGGGTTTCGGACTGGAGAAAAAGGATAGAGAAATAGGATGAGAGTTCCACAAAAGTTATAAATTTAGCTTTAAATACACTCAGAGGCGGTTGCCACTGAAAATTCGTTCTCGGATACCTAAAGCGGGTAAAGACTTGGTCTAAGCTAACGGGAACCGCAGCTAGAACTTGGGAGGTTTGCTGGAGAGTGGCCTTAGTATATTCCCTCTCAAGCAGGCATAAGACTACTATGGGGAAGGGTGTTGGTCTGGCATGACTGAAAGTGACAAGTTCGTTGTATGTCCTTTCAAAGAAATTCGTTTTTTCAAAGTAATTCGAAGAATGACAATAATTTGCATCAATTTTGAAATTTCCAGGTTTCGAAGTTATAAGCATCCAGAACAGTAACCAAGTGCTTCCAAAAAGGATGGTGATAGAGGAATTATGCTTTTGAAAATAAATTTGGTAAATGAACCAGTAGTTGCATTTGGAAATGGCTAAGCTTTTAACCAGCCAGTAGCCGACTAAAAGTTTAGGCAAAGAGAAACACTTATCTTTTTGAAAACTGACCATAAGATTTTGGAGAGGATTTCCAGAAGCAGGTAGCTGGCGTAGCGAGCTGTAATTGCCTTACTGGCCAGTTAGAATTAGCTTTTAAAGCTAAGAGAACTTTAACAAGATTACCACTAAGAATTTTTGCTCAAATGCAACAAGTGGTGAAAGCCCTATCAATAGGTTTAATGGCATTGAGTAGGGAGAGTCAAGGAAGACCTGATCTTGCCTAACCGTTGTATTTGCGAAATTATAAATCCAAAAACAAATATTTAATTTATTTAACAATTCAAAGAAGTTTATAACTTTAACAAATATATATTTTTCTAACAAATATGGATCATTAAATTTTTTAACAATGGGTTCGCAGACCTCCTAACATTTAGAGATTGCTCCAGGCAAATAACAATTTATGAGGTATCAAACCTTATATATGTTCTAAAATCTTTATAAGATTTTTAAAAAAGGACAAATGAAGTAATTAAAGTTTAAACATTAAATCGAGTACAAAGAGTGTACTTTAAGAAATTCTTGAGAGAATGTTCTAGAGAGAATAACAACTTCGAAAATAACAATAAGAAAACTATGAAGAATAAGATAGAAGTTCCTACAACTTCCTATATTTAAGCAGAATTACTTTATAACAATTATACAAAAGAGAGCAGGTCACTTACGGTGAAACCTGAAGAAAAAGGTCAAAAGGAAGGTTCTAGACTTCCTATGTTTAAATAGGAATCACGAGCCAAATGGGGCAGTTTCCATTTCGTGAGACCTAGAAATAACTCACTCAAGAGTTGAAAGTATTGTTTTCCCTGATTACGGGGAAGAAACAATGTAAGTTTGAACCGTGTATAAAACACGTAGTTATACAGTAATTAATTAATGATAAACAGGGGTGCAAGGAAGAAGCCTCCCCGAAGATTGTATAATTTACACTATGGAAAACCACTACAATCGGGCGCATCCTGGGCAACGTTGCATAGCAGCGGCAGATTCTTCCACTACCGGTCAACACAGAAGTAGTAATCTCCCTAAAGGGTCTTTTTTAAGACCACTTGTTATAGTCTCGATTAATATCGAGGGATTCTCGCGTGCCAAAGAGACCTTATTGGCTGATTTGTGCAACGAATGTAAATGTGACATACTCCTAATGCAAGAGACTCACCGGGGCTACAACAGCCATCGGCCCAAAATCGCAGGCATGGAGCTTGTTCTGGAAAGGCCCCACGATAAATACGGCAGTGCCATTTTTACCAAACCAAACCTAAATATCACATCAGCCTCGCTGACTGGAAAGGATGACATCGAGATTCTTTCAATATCTACACCACACTTTTGCGCTACTTCTATATACAAGCCCCCCAATGTCGACTTCACGTTTGAGGAACCTGCCAACTTCAACTACCAGGACGTAAACTTCATCATTGGCGATTACAACTGCCGAAGCACATCTTGGGGATACCCAGATTCAGATATAAATGGCGAAAAACTGGAAACCTGGGCAGAGAATCATGATCTTCAGCTAATTCATGATCCAAAGCTGCCAGCATCCTTCAACAGTGGCCGATGGAGGAGAGGCTACAACCCCGATAATATCTTCGTGTCATCCAAAGTTGCTGGGAGTTGTTTGAAGATGATGGGTAAGCCCATTCCATCTACCCAACATAGGCCCATAATTTGCACAGTGAATGCCATGGTTGTGCCAGAGGAGGTGCCTTTCAAGCGAAGGTTTAATTTTCAGAAGGCCGACTGGGAAAGATTTGCCAAAGAACTTGATACAGAAGTTGCCAAAATCCCGCCGCAACCTGAGATGTATGAGGCATTTGTCAAATGCGTCCATACAGTTTCTAGAAGGACTATCCCAAGAGGTTGTAGAACAAGCTACATACCAGGACTGACTGATAACAGCAAACAGCTGGTGAACCACTACAAAGATCTCTTTGAGGCAGACCCATTTTCTGATGATACTATCCATGTTGGCGAGGAATTGTTGCAAACTATCTCAGCACATTGTAAAGCTAAGTGGACCTCACTGGTAGAGAATCTCGACATGAAGTTAAATAGTAGGCGGGCCTGGAATCTCCTGAAAAACCTCAGCGGTGACCCAACGACATCTAGAAACTTCACCACAATAACAGCAGACCAGATTGCAACCCAATTACTCATGAACGGGAAGACTAAAGGTCGGAGCTCACGGGAGCAACTGGAACGAACCTCAGGACATGAGAACCATAACCTACGAGAACCTTTCACCTTGAATGAACTAGAATCTGCCATCTCCACGTTGAAATTGAATAAAGCTGCTGGCATCGATGACATCAGAGTAGAACAGATCAAAAAGTTCGGCCAGACCACCCTACAATGGCTGCTTACGATGATTAATGATTGTGTATCTAAGCTTTATATCCCCAGGCTCTGGAGGAAAGCCCGAGTGGTTGCACTGCTTAAGCCTGGTAAGGAGCCAAACGATCCTAAAAACTTTCGCCCAATATCCTTATTATGTCACTGTTTCAAGATCTTCGAGCGCCTTATCCTCAACCGAATTAGCGGCATCCTTGAAGATAAGTTCATTCCCCAACAAGCTGGGTTTCGATCTGGAAAGTCATGTTGCAGTCAGATACTGAACCTCACTCAACACATCGAGGATGGGTATGAACAAGGTGAGATAACTGGAGTTGCCTTTGTCGATCTAACAGCTGCTTACGACACTATCAACCACAGAAAGTTGCTGAGGAAAGTGTACCAGACCTCCAACGACTACCAACTAACATCCCTTATTGGCACTCTCCTGCAGAATAGAAGGTTCCAAGTCTTTCTCCATGGTAAAAAGAGCAGATGGCGCATACAAAAGAACGGCTTACCTCAAGGCAGTGTACTCGCTCCTGTGCTATTTAATATTTACACTAACGATCAGCCCATACCAGAACATTCTAGGCTCTTCATCTATGCTGATGATACTGCAGTGGCTGCCCAAGGAAAAACATTTGAAGAGGTGGAGGGAAAGTTGACTTCTGCACTAGATACCCTTGGATCTTACTATGAAGCCAATCATCTTAAGCCAAATCCCAACAAGACTCAAGTATGTGCATTTCACTTAAGGAATAGAGAAGCTCGGCGGGAACTGGATGTTACATGGCAAGGCAAACAACTCCAACATTGTCCAACACCCGTGTATCTAGGTGTTACTCTTGACCGAACACTGTCCTTCAAGAAACATTGCCATAAGACCAGGCTGAAAGTTAGTTCACGGAACAATATTTTGAGGAAGCTCACAACCACCACCTGGGGGGCAAGTCCTCACGTCCTAAGAACTTCTGCTCTTGCTTTGTGCATGTCTGCTGCAGAGTACGCTTCACCTGTGTGGAGTGCATCCAGTCACACCAAGCAGATTGACATTGCCATCAACGAGACCATACGAATCTTGTCGGGATGTATGAAGCCTACTCCAGTCGACAAACTTTACCCGATTGTTGGGATAGCTCCCCCAACTATCAGAAGGGCTGTTGCTGCTGATGCAGAGAGGGCGAAGCAGATTAATGATCCCCGTCATCCACTGCATAATCATCAGGCTGTTGTCCGTCGACTGAAATCAAGAAAGAGTTTCATCGCCAGGACTCAACCACTGGAGGGAACATCGGAATCTAACCGCATCTCCAGGTGGAAGAGCAAGCTGCCGCCGGATATCCCTGTTAAGGAAGAGCTAGCCCCAGGAAATGACCTGCCTTACCCTGTTTGGAAATCACTTAATCGTCTCAGGGTGGGCGTCCCTCGTTGCAAGACCAACATGCAGAAATGGGGTATCCTTCCAGCTGATGGAGACACGTCCTGCGAGTGTGGAGCAACACAAGACCCAGCCCACCTGCTCATTTGTCCACTACTAGAACAACCCTGCACTACCCAGGACCTGATCGAGGCAAACAACAAGGCCATCGGAGTTGCTACATTCTGGAAATGATCGGACACGGAAATGAATGAATGAATGATAAACAAGCAAAATGGAAGGGCACTTCGTAGAGTGACACCTTATAGAATAGTTACAATTTTATTGATATGGTTTGTTAGTAGAAGGTTGAGGAAAGGTAATTGGGATTTCGGATCAATGTTCATGGCCTGATTTAATGTAAACGGACAATCGCGACGCGGTAGAAAAGTGGGACAAGCACTAGTTATCACTATAGTCTTTTAAATAGATGAAAGGTTCTCTGTAGAGGCACGAAAGTTTATGTAAAGAAAGTTATTGCAATGATGAAAATAACTGGTTGCACTAGGTAGGCGAGAGTCTATTTCTTGAGAAAGTTGGGAATTACAATTAAATGCGCCATAGAACATTCGAACGGTGGACGAAAGTTTGCTATTGCAGTAATTTGAAAGGAAGATTCCTCATTTTAAACAGTATTTTCACAAGTGAGTGAAAAATACCTGACGGCAAGACTCGCAGATAGAGTACAGGATCTGGAAGGTTCCAGAACGATCTTTATAGAAGTATGGGGCCAAAGATAATCCAGCGGAGGAACTTGCTTTGTAATTTATAGACAGCGGGTGTAATGGCCAACGCGGGAAGTCAACAACCCACCAAGAGTATTCTGGTAATAGTGGACAATGTATAAAGGTTTATTGGCCAAAGCATTAGATAAAGATGTAATGATAAAAGAGTTGACTTTATAAAAAGGTCGCATAACAATTTAGCAAACATGTGGAGGACCAGACAATATTATTGTCACCAAATAAGGAAGTCCAGGAAGGCATAAAGGACACGACACCACCACTAACTAATAATAAGATATATTATCAAATAGGTGGCACATAAAACAAATATTCAAAGGTGACACATAAAACAAATATTCAAAGGTGGCACATAAACATATGAGAAACACTAGCACAAATTTACACAATTGAAGAAACACTCATAAAGAATTAACACACGTTACGTCTTGAGCCTAAAACACACACATTGTCTTGAACGTAGCTGCAGATCAGTACATCATAGAACGGCATGCAATACACGGCGGCTCCAAAGAATGATTTAATTTAAATATGCAACACAAGTGGAGTTGCAACAAATAATGAAAAAACAGGTCGCATGGAACGAGAATGTGTCGTCGAACCAGGACTGACTTACAGTGATGCGCCGATACTGTAAGCCCAAAAAATGAATTGTTAATAAAACAAATTATGTGTGAAACGCAGGAAGTCAAAGTAGTTGCTGTCATACAAATACCGGGATATGCCAATCGCACGGTATTGTCATAATAGTAAAGTAGTTAAGCCCAGCGTCAACTTCCATTCCATTGATGTTGCAGGAAGTCAAAGTAGTTGCTATCATACAAATACCGGGATATGCCAATCGCACGGTATTGTCACAATAGTAAAGTAGTTTAGCCTAGCGTCAACCTCCAATTAGTGATGATGCCTGGCCTTGTAACATGCTTCCAGACACGATGAATTACTTATCACACGAAGCATCATCATTATTCATATGCGTGAAGACAAATTGTTAGGCAGTAAATGAAGATAGAAGTAAACACATTACAACAAACTATCCGACGCCGCGGATTGAAGAATTCGTCGACATGACGCGTATCAACATCAAGCATGGTGATGATGAGATCGAAAATCACCGTAATGTCACTGCCCAAACAAAATATGAATCATGTGCATAGGACATGATTGCTAAGCACGGTTACTATGAAGATAGCACCAATTATAGAAATGATTAGCTGGATGTTTGTTGATATATCACAACCAGCGTTGAAGCACAGCATTGACATGGCTACACACTTAGAGAACAACGAAGAAGAAACACGTGATTGGTCGCTACAAGCAGCAAGGAGGCCTCTGATAGGCTGGAAGCAGCCAATCACAGTAGAGAGTTTAAAAACAAGTAAGAGGCCTCTGATAGGCCGAAAGCAGCCAATCACAGTAAAGAGTTCAAAAACAAGTAAAAGATGAATCAATGTGGCCAACTTAAGAATACAAAATTACCTTCTAAGCCAAAATATCCTACTGGAAACACGGCAGTGGGAATACTACATGCAATCAAAACAAATAAATCACGACAACCAATCAACATAAACAAAACCAACCTGACAATGAATAAATGCAATGAAGACAAATAATACAGGTATGTACAACCACACAGAGTGGAAACAAATGGGGAAACACAAAAACTGGTTTGCCAAGACAGTGGCCGAACCAGCGGGTATTAGATAATATCCCACGTAGTGAGAAGATTTCTCATTTAGCAAGCATAAGAAATGCTGCTTTTCCCCAAGATTGGCTTGATTAGACAAAAGCCCAACATGAAAAATCCCGCGAAGAATGATTACCGCCCCACAAGTATTCTCACGCTGTCTATAAAATAATCAATAAAAGCATGTAGATAAAATTGATGAAGATGAGGTTAAAACCTTAAGTCTGTACTTATCTTGGTTGCATGTTGAAGGTGAAGTTCTCCTTTACAATATTTAATATGCCAACATGGCGTAGAAAGTAGAGTTTGCCTCTTGGTTAGAGGAGACTGGCTCTAGTTGAGCCTTAACTGAGTCGACGGCCGGCGCACAAGTGAGACCCACTCAGCAGAGCACGGAGGGTCCAAGGAAGGGAAAGAGTGGGGGTAGGAGACAAAAGGAGAACATATAAACATAGCCAACATTACAACAAAAAATTAATCTTCTCTTGCTGAGCCGGTCTTCAAGGAGTTGATAACAGATGATACTAGCACAGCATGGTGAGAAAAAAAAGTATACGTAGTTCTCTTGCTCACGGAGAAAATAGCTGGCGATGGTAACAAGATCTGGTGGCCAGATGGATAAGTAAATCCTCTTGCACCAGGGTGAATTGAGGAGCTTCAGAGATTCGCTGCGAGATGACGCTAGGTGGGTCATAGAAGATATATATCTAGAACAGACTCATAAAAGATATAAGGGACCTGATCAACAAAGAGAAAATAGAAGATCACTGTTGGTGTTTGATAAGAAAGGAAGAAATGGGCATGCAAGGAGCATTAAAAATTGGATTCTCACGTACCGTGTATTCAAAGAATACACCAGAGGGATCTTCAAAGGCTATGGGAAAAACCCCAACAGAAAACCGCAAGCTTGGAGGCGCAGGTGGCAGCCACACCACCAAGATCGGGTGCTGTGGGTTAATAACTCGCACACCTTAAAACAACTTATTAAAGAAACATCAATGAAGAGAAACCGAACAGATCCTAAGACGACGACTTTTGGCTTGAAAAGGTTGACGAAAACTGGATTCTGGAATGTGAGAACTCTGCGGGATGATTGTTTGCTATGCACCCACGGAGGAAGCGCAGGAAGAAGATAAGCAGGCGTTTTATGTGCATCTAAATAGTACAATTAAGAAACTGACATCGTGGTCATGTTGTCCCCTTGTACAAAGGTGTGTGTGGACTCTGTCTGATAACCTGTGTCATTGTTATGGCAGTAGCAGAGTGTATATTTGTAATTGAAGCTAGGATTTTGAAGAAGGTGGCCGTAGTTTTAAGCTACGAACCATCTCGACATTTGTTAGTTAGTTATTGTTTTAAGGGGCGAAACAGTGAGATCATCTGCCCCTCATGGCATTTGCCTGGAGTAGAAGTGGGAAAACACGGAAAACCACTTCAATGACAGCTGTGGTGGGACTCCAGCCGTCTATTCTCAGTTCAGCCTCACGAGACTGGGCATACCCCGTTCCAATCCTCAGACCAGAATGAAATTTCTTGGCAGAGCCAGAAATCGAACCCAGGACCTTTGGCTCCACAGTCTCAATGCGATCCCCGAGACTACATAATGCGGAGGCTGTTCCAATATAATAACTCCTGAAACTACAGCCCATTAAGGGTCTAGGCCTATCAAGCGACCGCTGCGCAGCCAATTGTCTTGCAGATATTGGGGTATCTTGGTTTTCGTGATCGGGGCGCTGCCTCACTGTCAGACAGCTACTCAATTGTCCTCACAAGGCTGAGTGCACCCCGTTCCAGCCCTCACGTCAGTTTATAAAAACCCTGACGGAGCCGGGAATCGAACCACGGGCTTCCAACACCACGGGGCCGGCTAGGAGGTTGTTACAACCTTATCATAATGGCAGAGTTTACATTTTGCCATTAAGAATGATATTTGAGAAAACCCTATACAATCCTGTTAGAAACGCATGGGGAATCTGTTCATCACATTTCTTTGCTTTGACTGATAGGCTCTTGAGAATAGCCAATATTAAAAGTTCTAGCGAAGACTTGATTTGATTTACACGGAAACTTAGTTTTCATTATACCATTGTCACAATAAAGACACAACGCTTCCCTTAAAATATCTACCAGCATTTGCATCATCTCAAAAGTACCGGCAGGTATAGGTTATTGTAGTTTGAAATATGACTCACCAAATCGTCTTGCTTGGTCCATGTCACTGCAATATCCATTTAAACTTCTCCACAAGCACACAGAGATTATTATAGAAAGCACTTACGTCGAAAGAAATAGACACTTGAGGAAAGATCTTCCCTAACCATAAATGCATGTTCAAACTGTCAAAAACACACACGACTTTGGCGCCTAATCTTCAAATGGTACCGGTACCGGTATTTATTCGCACTGTACTACCTACGGTAGACTATTAACATTATAAACAGTACGAGATCAATCGAGATATAATATTTATACCAATTTTTGCTAGTAGACGCACTCGCAACAAACGTAAACAAACGGCCGTTAATTCAAAACCTTCCCCTATGATGACCACCATTTTTCTTGAATCGATTGGCGTATTACGGTCTGATATATTGTAGTCGGTCTTGATTCAGTTTTCCATCGGTCTCTGTGGGAAGCGGCATCGGTGACATAACTGGTAGCATGCAGAACTTCTATGCCCAAGGTCGCGGATTCAAGGCCGGCCAAAGTCGTCGGATTTTCTAAAAGCGCTAAAAATACCTCAGTGTGCTTTCCTTCGGAGGGGAAGTTCCAACTTTCGTTACAAGTTGCTGGTTGCGGTGGCATCTACACTGGTCAAAACAATTAGGGGATCAGTTGAGATATCTAGGTTCTGACTTATTGTCATCGGCAGAATTACCTAAAATGGTTCGACGTCTTTCTGTCGGTTCTACGGAGTGGAGACAACAACATTACGGCAAACGAGATAGTGGTAATAACTGAAAGTTGTTGCAGACGGGGTTGGTGTGGACGTGTGTTTACTCTAACGAATGAATGCCACAAGCAGTTGGGTTCAGATGGTGTAGTGAGCAGGTAGTGCAATGCAACAACAACGTGACTTCCCGAAGGTATGGCATGGAGAGCCATAGGAAGGTTGGAAACGGAAAAGACACAGAGGGAGGTGGCTGCAGCTATTGGAGTGTCCCAAAGTGTAATTTCCAGGACCTGGACGCGATTTCAGACAACAGGAACCGTTAAAAGAAGGCCAGGCCAAGGTCGTCCACGGGTAACATCAGCAAGAGATGACCGTTATCTCCGGTTAACAGCCCGTCGAAACAGGAGGCTGAATGCAACTCAGCTGCAGCGCATCCTCTTGGCGGCAACGGGACGCGCAATATCAACACAAACAGTCCGAAATCGCCATCGGGAAAGTGGCCTCTACGCACGGAGGCCTACGGTGTGTGTCCCATTGAAACCACACCACCGATTAGCCCGCTGAAACTGGGCGGAGGAACATTAGGATTGGCGTCATAAAGAATGGCGCCGCGTTCTGTTCACAGATGAGTCAAGATTCTGTGTTCAGCAGGAAAATCGTCGTTCCCTCATCTGGAGAGAACGTGGAACTCGGAACAATCCCGCTTATGTGCAGTAAACAGCACCTTATCATAGTGGTGGACGAATGGTGTGGGAAGGAGTCAGTATTGGCAGAGTTACGGACTTCTATGTCATTCAGAAAGGCGCTTTGACTGCTCAGAGGTATCGAGACGAGATCCTTCGACCGTTTGTTGTGCCCTACGCTGGTGCTATAGGTGATGGGCTCATTCTGGTGGACGATAACGCACGTCCCCGCAGAGCTGCACTGGTGGACGACGAGGGCATTGAACAAATCGAGTGGCCAGCTTGTTCACCGGACTTAAACCCGATTGAGCATGTCTGGGATGCACTTGGCAGAAGCATTACAGCCAGACCAGCACCTCCCACAACGGTGTCCGAGCTGAATATTGGACTGATGGAAGATTGGCCAAAGATCCCTCAAGAGCTGATTGATAACCTCATGCTGTCCATGCCACGCAGGTGTGCAACTGTCCTAGCCGTCCGAGGTGATCACACACCATATTACAGGGCAACGAGAATGACTTTTTCACTATTAAGGTAGCCCCATGGTGCCTCGCTCTAAGTAAACGCCATGTAAACCTCCAGTAAAGAGACAGCACAATATCGTACTGTAGCACACACAAATTACAATTGTAACCGAACTATGAATAAAAGACGTTACCATATGTATCTTGTGTATGATGTATCTTGTTTTGACCAGTGTAGTTGTCATGTTCACAGCTAGGTGTAGTTGACGGTAGTATTTGGTACCAAAATTAGGAACTATTACTTGAAATTTACAGTCTGCAGTCCTTACCTGAATTACAGACTAATACAGCCATCACAATTAACACCGTTTATCAGACAAATTCTACACACACACAAAGTAGACGGAGTTACATGACCGCGTTGACGCAGTCTCGAAACCGAGGAACCAACCAACATCTCTGCGGCAGATAAAATTTGGCGTGAAGAAGTAACAGACTGTTAGATAATTACAAATCAGTTCCAAACCTTGCATAAGGACAGTGTGACCACAAGTATAAAAACGGACCCCAAATGACAAGAAGGTTACCGTCCCCATAAGACAATAAAACGTTAAAAATATGCATAGAAAGACGAAAAACTAAGTTAATTAAGCTCCAATTGTAAAATACTTTCTCGCAATAAATGAGGTCTGATCCTTATACGAAAACCTGCATATTTTGACTATTATAGACTATCCCCTAGTTAGCCCGGTGAAATCTACCTCCGCCTTCCGGCGTGCCGAGAGGAAATTTTTGGTTCTGAAGCTCTTTCATTAGTTCTTAGTACTAACGCTTTGAGGGACAGCTCTCTATCCTATTGTCTTCGAGCATACTAATTAGCCTATTGTATGCTCTGGTATGCTCGATGGCTAATAAAAAGCCCCCGTCTTGTCTCAACCGCGTTACGAAACACTTCATTCAGCAGTGGAAGTACTCGCCTGTGTGTTGGGTTCAGACATTTGTGGTGTTGGGAGGTAGTAGTAGTAAGTGTGATTAGATTTCCCACAGACTACAGGTTAGTGTCCATTTGTTTCTTCTTGTGTCGCCAACATGGGTGAGGCCAGTGGTGGCCCACCACCCTTGTTAAATGTGAGTATCCCTGAAAATGTCATTATAGATAACGAGGTCTCTATGGAGTACATGTTTGTCGTGGATAACCCTGAGATCATTACGTCGGTAGTCTCGCCGACTACGCCCGTAGTGAATACCACTGTGCCTAAAACCAATCTAGCAGCACAACATCGTTATAATGACCGTCATCGCGGTCCTTACATAGTTTTTGTACAGTCCGTGGATCAGAATGTGGGCAATCTGCACCCCATGGCCTTGGGACGTTTATTTTTTGAGAAACAAATTCCAGGCATCAAGGGAATACAAAAAAGGGTCGCAACCGCGTGCAGGTACAATTTGCAACTTCGGCCATGGCCAACTCTTTTTTAACACACCCCCTTCTCATTGAACGAAATTTATCTGCCTTTATTCCATCCGCAAATGTGCAACGTGTAGGTCTTATACGTGGAGTCGATCTGTCGCTTACCCACGAGGAAATCATACGTTATATGGACTCCCCCACCCCTGTGGCACGGGTCCAACGCCTTAACAGAAAAAAATGATTGATGATAAGCTAGAAACGTTACCTACAGGTACGGTGAAAATCTTTTTTGATACGCAAGATTTGCCCACCTATGTATGCATTTTTAATGTCATGTTGGAAGTAACCTTATTTATATTTAATCCCATCCGTTGCCAAAAATGCCAACGGAACGGCCATGTTCAATTACATTGTCGCGCAAGGGAACCTCGATGTGGCAAATGCGCCCTGGGCCATCTCACATCCGACTGCAAGGCAGTTATATTCAAATGCGCCAACTGTCAAGACAACCACCCGGCAGGGGCAGCGAGATGCGAAACACACATTCAGCAAGTAGCTATCAAACGTCAAATGTGCATTGACAATAAATCGTATAGTGAAATCGTCAACCAACATCCGAAAGAGTTTAACCCGTTAACGTTACCGCATCAATTCCCCCCACTAGCGCCCCCAACTGAATCACGACCAATTGATCCCCCACGAAAGAGAAAATTCACCGAAACGGATCATAAATCACCCAGGTATATCACCCCCCTTGGGTATGATCGACAGGGGTACCTTAATATTGTTGCCACACCATCCACTTCCAGCATGAGTTTTCCCCCATCGGCCCCTATTGAAGAAGTGGCTGGTAGCGTCTCACACCCTCCAGCGGCTCCGAACTCGAATGACACCACCCGCATCATCCTCGCCGAATTCCGGCAATTAATGGACCTTTTAGGTCACAATGTACAATGGAGCCATTGTGTAAAAAATTTATTCGAAAAAATAATCCCGTTGTTACCCCCTCTTGCCCCCGTTGATCGTCCGTCGTCTGATACTCGTTAACATGATGTATTTTTTTGTCCTGTATGAGGGTACTCCAGTGGAATTGCCGGAGTATTGTCAACAAACGTCATGAATTATTGCTTTTAATAGAAGAATTTCATCCTGATATAATTTTCCTCCATGAAACGTGGCTATATTCTCATACGCGTTTTAACATTAATGACTATCATGCCATACGTCACGATGGCCCAGGTTATCGTGGCATATGTACTTTAATTAAACAACATCTCCCCTTCGAGCAGCTACAATGTGATTTTATTCTGCCTTCTATGGATATGCAAATGTTACAAATAAACAATCGTCTATTCACACACTTATATTTCCCACCGAATATTCAAGGTACTCAACGACAATGGTATCTCTTTTTTCGCTATGCCGGCCAGTTAAAACACCGCACTATTCTAGGAGATTTTAATGCACATCACCCGGCTTGGGGCAGTGGAAGAGTTAATCCAAAAGGCCGCCATGTACATCACGCAGTCACTTCACATCAACTCCTACTTTTAAATGATGGTTCTCCAACCCGCTTAACCCCGCCGAATAGTCCACCTAGTGCGGTTGATTTAACTATCACCACGTTAGACCAGGCACACCACCTGACATGGCAAACGATTCCCGATTTGCATCAAAGTGACCATTATCCCATTCTGATATATTATGGCTCTAGTACTTCCATCCCACACGCACCCACAACGTGCTCACTCAAACGACCGACCCATGGTTTTGATTCTGTCTTATTTTCTATTTATTTACAAGAGCATCTCATGCTGAAACATCGTACCCCTTTGTCTGCTTATGCTATCTTGACCAATGTCATTGATGCATATATAACCATTTATCATTCTAGGGCGACACCCACCCCTCATACTAACAAACGCACCCATCGCCCGCCTTGGTGGGATCAGGAATGTATCCTGTGGGTTAAGAAACGCAACGCAGCACTCAAACGGCTTCGAAAGAATTTTAATCCCTCTAATTACTTCAGTTATAAACGAATATGTGCGTCCATTCAACAACATTTTAATCTCAAACGACGTGCTGCATGGCGTACGTTTATTTCTACTTTTAGCAGTCATACCACGCTCCGCACCCTATGGTCAACGATAAAAAAAAATGTCGAATGTAGTCACGGGGCCCCCCATGCGATTCCTTAACACGCAGGGTTATGAAACCTTTTATCGGAACCTCACCCCTGATTCCGTCGCTCCATGTTTTTCTCCCAACCCTTATTGCGAATCCCCGAAATTCTTGACGTTGTTACTAACCATCTCGTCCACAGAGATCTGGCAAGTTACACATGGGAAGAAATCTACCCGGCCAGGTCTTGATGCGGTGGCATATCGCATGATTGAGGCTTTTCCCCCTCGAGCCCTGACAATCGTTTTGAATCTATACAATTCCATTCTGCTATCAGGTATAATCCCCGAAGACTGGAATCAATTCGAAGTACTCCCAATACTCAAGCCTAAAGCCGATGCGAAGGACCTCCATAATTATCGCGGCATAATGTTGAGTTCTTGCCTTCGAAAAGTGCTTCAAAAAATTCTACTTCGCCGTTTACAATGGTGTTTAGAATATTACGATGCTCTCCCCAAAACTCAATATGCCTTTGTTAAAAAAACGTAGTACTAATGACGCACTGAATATTTTTCTCACTGACTTATTACTGGCGAAAGGACGAAAACAACATACTATAGCCATATTTCTGGACAGTAAGGGAGCTTACGATTCGGTAGACCCCTACATTTTATTACAAATATTATATTCCCATCGTTACCCATTAATATTTCTCAGCATTATCCATAATTTCCTAGTACGTAGACGTATATATTTATGCACAGGTAATGCGGTACTTAACAATAGATATACGTCGCAGGGTCTTCCCCAGGGCGATATTTTAAGTGATATGTTATACTCCCTTTATACTGGATCCCTGGAAACAGTCATACTTCCGCATGCCAGATTGATTCAATTTGCCGATGACATATTAATATATGCCACTAGATCCAATCTCAATATTTGCAGCACAGAATATGGAGGGAATATGTACGTAAACACTCAACACCTTATACATATATTCAATCCTCGATACCGGTTCAACCGTGGTTCATGAAAGGGTCCTACACACGACGTCACATCACTACTATCAATAGAATGCGATTCAATCATGCTGTCACCCCTGCTTATCTCCATCACATTAATGCTCGTGCTTCTCCTGTTTGTGATGCCTGCGGTCACTACCAAGAAGATCTTCCTCACATACTTTTTCAATGTCCACAGTATGATACACAACGCTTTAAAATGTACGTTTCTCTTTTCTGCTTGGGTTTTCAATTACCGCTCAATTTGACGACTTTGTTGCATACTCCGGCAGTCCCGCTGGTTGATATCCTCACTAAGTTTTTATGTGACATTCGAGTAATTTTATAAATTTCACCTTTTTTGTGATCCCGTCTTTGTTTGTGTATATGTAATTGCCAGTCACCAAGATGGATCACTTCGGTGTGAAGATTTGTACCTTTGTGTCCCCTGTGTTTCCTGGTATTTTTGTAGTTAGAAATTGTCAGATGATGTTACCCCGTGTTTTCCTCACTATCACAGATCCTCAATTTATCCTTGATGTTTTGTACTTTGGTTTATTGGCCTTTTACAGCCCAACACACGGGCAGTACCCGTCTTGCCATTGGGCGAAGCTCATGTGTGCCCAGTAAAAAGAAGAAAAAATAAAAGAGCACTTCCATGGACCTGCTGTACCCAAAAAATCTTTTTAAAAAAATTATGGATGAATCAGCTGGGAACAAGTGCTGAAAATAAACTGTCAGGACGATTCGTGTAAAACTTGTCATAGTTGAAAAATATGGAGCTACCATCTAAAATGAAGGTTTTTATATATACACTAACATTTTTAGGTTATGCGTGGAGTGGTTATGGTGCCGGAATAATAAATAATTTAAAGGATGCTGTTCTAGCTGCAGAACATGTGTTTGGTGACTTACTTGAGAATGTCATTACAATAGCTAGAAAATTTAAAGATGTACATGAAGTGTTTGATGCTGCGGTTGAAGAAAAATGTAAATACTCGTGCCCAAATGGTAAGCAATTTTCATTTTTTACATACTGTATTAATTTTTCACCAAATGAACTACCAAACTTGACATTGGAAGAGATTTTTAAGGTATGGTAAGTTACAGAAGGATTTCAAGAAATGGGACTAGAGGATAGTTTCCTATAAGGAGAGCAATTTTGAGTGGAATTGTTGAAAATATGAACGCCGCCGCGACTCAAACCCTGATCCAATGTACAGTATTCTAAATCTGATAGCCTATAATTATATGTTAATCCACATTAACTTACATGCCAGACGTTTGTTTTAGACTATTGCCCTTGACCTTGAAGCCTGCGGGTGAGCCTACACAGTCACTCTCTCACCCTATTGCTTCACATTTGTCACCACCGATCTGATGTAATGGAATTCCAGACTTGAGCACGTGGCGACACCGACTTGCAGACAGTACAGTCGACGTCGAAGTATTGTGTGACCCGGAAGTACACGTTATGTATTTACGAACAGAACGTCATTATATTTGCCAATGACTGTACTTCAGTAGGAGTGTGAGACAGCGTTGTCAATCATCGGACCGCTTGGGGCAGCTGATAACAACACAGGTACTGCAGTAACTCGCCTCCAGGCTTCCATTAAGATTTTTCACTCGTCTAAAACAAACGTCTGGCCTATACTCCACATTGGGGGCGTGGTGGCACAGCGGTCAAGCTGTTGGCCTCTCGCCAAGGTGGACTGGGTTCGATTCCCGGTCAATGCATGTGAGATTTTCGATGTGAAATGCCATGTCCTGTGTTTCGGATTCCACGTAAAAAGGAGGTTCCGTGGCTCATGAACGCACGATTAACGGTCACGTAAAACTACAAGCTTCCTTCCTTTTTTTTACTTCACATTTTCTATATTCTCCTTCTGTTAGGTAGTCAGTCCGAAGGTTGGTTAGATACTCAAAAAGCACCACCATAGGTTGTGCGGTAGAAATCTCAAAATTCATGTCGGTGTTGTTGCTTTCCTCACTGAGCCTGTACAGCTGCAATGATCTTATGAGTAGCATCTTGCAGATCCTTAAGCATTGGTTGTGCTCCGAATGCCATTACTGTATTCAGCTCTTCATGATGGAATGTCTGGGAGGATTCTTCACGGTGACTCTGTATCCGATCCATTTCCAATCACTCACGGTTTGAAACAGGGCTGTGTGCTTGCTCCAACACTCTTTGCATTGTACATGGCTGCCATGATGTATGAATCATCTTCCAACAACCCAGGCATAGAGATTAAGTTTCGCTTCGATGGAGGTCTTTTCAATCTGGCTAGACTTCGTTCACAGAGACATACCCAAGTTACCCGGGTGACAGAACTGCAGTATGCCGATGACACCCATCTCCTGCTCCGACAGCTGCAGAGCTTCAACAATCGGTCAATCGCTTTAGCACTGCGTGTGATCTCTTTGGTCTCACCATCAATGCAAAGAAAACAAAGGTGCTTGCACAACCTGCCCCAGGATTACCTCTTCCTGAGTTCAATATCTCCATCTTAGACTCAACACTGGAGCAGGTTGATCATTTTTCATATCTTGGCAGCATCTTGTCTAAACGGTGCACTTGCGAACAGGATGTTGACAAAAGAATTGGGGCTGCCCATGCAGCATTTGGCCGTTTAATGCACAGAGTCTTCATGAATAAAGACATAAAGATGCATACCAAACTCATGGTGTACAAAGCTGTCTTCATCTCAACGCTACTGTATGGCTGTGAAACTTGGACACTCTATCGCCGTGATATCAAGAAACTTGAGCGTTTCCACCAACAAAAGATGAGATACATTTTGAACATCAAGTGGGAGGACTACGTGACCAACACTGCAGTTCTCGAGAGAGCGCATCTCGATAGCATTGAGACAACTATCATCGCTCATCAACTGAGATGGTTAGGCCATGTTCACCGTATGAGTGATACCAGGCTTCCACGTCAATTCCTTTATGGTGAGCTTTGCTCCGGCACTAGACCTCATGGGGCCCCTTTGAAGCGTTTTAAAGACCAGTTAAAACACATCATGACGACGACTGGTATAGACATCCACTCATGGGAAACATCTGCTGCGGACCGTTTACTGTGGCGGAACACTACATCGACGGCTGTCAACTTCTTTGAAGAAGAACGTCGCAGACATGAAGAGGCCAAGCGACAAGCAAGAAAGCTTCGTCAATTGCAACCCCGCCCTCCCCCGACCATTGAGTGCAATTTATGTGGGCGCATGTTTTATGCCAGGATTGGCCTGTTTAGTCATCAGAAGCACATCCACAGGCTGGTCTGAAAAGCTCTATGCAGGAAGAAGTATGTTTACTCGGAATCGAGTTACAGCTGACGACGACGATTCAGCACCACCGTACCCCAGTAACTTCCTTATAATTACAACCATTGAAGAGACTGAGAAATTGATGAAAAGTTGAATTTTGCTCTAGCCTGTGGCAACAGTCCTTTTAGATACTACGGTACATTCATTAACTTAATCTACTGTATTTACTTTCTCAACTGATTCCAAATAGCTAAGTGGTCATACAAAGGAACTTTTTGTATTCATAGGTGACTATTAGGATTCGGAAGTTAAGACCTAAAGAAGTACAAGATATGCCCTAAAAACTAGAAAATATGACCTAAAAACTATAAAATATGACCTAAAACACTATGAAATATATCATGAATTTTTGGGATAGGTAGAGTATCACTAACATACAGTAAACGTCTTAAGTGCCAAAACGTGATCAGCGATAATGCACCAGACACATTTAATCATACAAACTGACAGAGAGTACAGTACCGGTACATTAAAATTTTCAGCATTCATTCTGTGTCAAAGCCTTGAGATGCAGTTCTTGCTCGATTTTCCTAAAAGAAAACAATAAAACCCGAAGTATTAGCATGTTTTATGATATCTGGCGGCGTAAGTTTGAAGACACTGCCTAACAGGAAGTTTATTGAGCTCATAATCGTACATACCTCTTAATCTTCCTCTTTGCCAGCATTGCACATCACGATCATGTGCATTCTCAGGCTGTCGAAAAGAAATCTCCTTCGAAGGTCTCTCAGTATTTTTTGGTACTGGGAGAAGCTCCTTTCTACGTCACATGATGTCACAGGAGCGTATTTAAACATAGTCAGTTCACTGCTGCTTAGCTCTGGGTTGTTTTCGCCTAAACCGGATCCATTACCCTCTAAAATGGCACCTATTCTGCACATTTTTGCATATCCTTCATTTGCACTTAGCACCTTAAGTTTGTTCTTCACTGCAACTGACACTGTGCCTCTTGCTTGTTCTACTTTGGATACCATGTCCTTTACTATTTCCAAACTCTCATATAATTCCAAACCAGCAGTTTCTAGACGAGAGATAGTTTTCGATAGATCTCTATAATTTGAAGAAATAAGTTATATAAGTTACTAACTTAATTGTCCCGACAAATCATTGGAAAACAGTTTCTGTGCAATTTTTATGACGATGCCTCAGTATTGTCAAAAGTAGAAACAATTTATTCCACAGTTTCGTAGTGTTCACAGTAGTACTCTACTGCGTTAAGCCACGTTCCCCATCGGGTGAGGAGGAAGAGGAAGCGAAGGCGTGTGATCTTTGAATTTTGCCACCCTCAGTGGAGCCTTCACAAATATTTTCTTGATGTTTGATATTAACCGGTCAACATTAGGAAAATTCTGCCGTATTTCTTAAGCAACTCTGTGCAATACGTGAGCAAGACACGTTAAATGGACCATTTTTGGGTAAAGTACCTTAAGTACCCTTGCTGCTTTCACCATGTATGGTGCAGCATCGGTGAGTAACAGCAAGATTCGTTCTCGCTTAAATTCACCATCCCACAAAAACTTCATGGCATTGTCAAAAGGTATTGCATCTAGAACCTCCGAATGAAGTAAATATACATCGCCCGGGCGATCCATGAGAAGCGTGCCAATTATAACAATCGCAACATACCTACCACGAACATCCGTAGTTTCATCAACGGATACCCAGACGCTATTGTTGCCTACACTAATTCTAATTTTTCGAAGTGCGTCTTCATAACAGGTGGGCAAATAACGTTTTCGCAATGTTGCCTCGTCCGGGATCGACTGTGTTGTGTATTTAGTTAAGAATTTTCGGAAGTGTTCGTTGTTCACTTTGTTAAGCAGAATATTGGTAGATACCAACATTTCGCACAGGTCTTTTGAGAAATCTTAAAGTTTGATTGACGAAGATTTTGCTGTATCAAACAAAAGAGCCTGCCTGCTCTGTTCAGAAGACTTTTGATTCACGCAGCTTTTATGCCTAGCCATAACGCAGTGCTGTTACACATTCAATCGCTTTATCGCCGCTACCTTAACTTCACATGCTTAACAAAAACGAATTGTTCCGTCAGTACTGAACGTCTCTTCACCGAACTCTTTCACATACAGTACTTTCTGAACTTTCTAGCTTCACTACACTTCACTTTTGGCATGATGGGGTTCACTGCACTACTACAAGTGTGACCAATCTGTTGAAATCCGTTGGTAGTGAAAGAGCAAGGGCGCTTTCACTCGGCCCTGCAAGGAAGAACTGGGCATTTCCTTGTTTGCTAATTGCTTCTGAGCTAAATATATCTACTGGAGTGACATCCTGTTGAAAGGTGGCAGCACCTCATGCGTACAGTGTCGCAATCTAACTTGTCCAGAAAGATGTGATAAAAGACGTCCGTAGAGGAGCGCCTTCTTGGAATCTGGTCTTCTAAACCTGCTGCCTGTTACGGGAAACGAAAGAAAAATATATCTAGCCTACTACACTATTCGGAAATCCTGTGTTTGAAACTCGACGCAGATAACACATACCTTGTTAACGACGCCTCAATTTAAACAAAAATGCTGAAATTACAACCAAATATGACCTTATGTCACTAAAATATGATCAAAACAATAAAAATGCTGAAATATGCATTTATAGGGAACATCAAATTGCTTTAAACGAGGTCAGGGACCTGCCATTCAATCTTATTTTTCAGATTTTGGGTAAAATGAGCTCAGGAAAAAAATGACTTTTCCTTAACATCCGAATCTTAGTGACTATATAACTCTAAATATTATAAATTATATCCGCCCATAAGAAACAATACCATATAGGCTAACTGAGTTAGTTATTGTTTCTTTAAGGGGCGAAACTACGAGGTCATCTGCCCGAAAACCTAACTGACATTTTGTTGGTAACCAATCATGGTCTTACGAGGGATTTCCTTGTACGGTACCTCATTTGAATGGCATAGTTTGGATCTCGATAATGACCAATCCGGATTGACTTCATTAGTCATTAATGACATCTTGTGTCATGAAACAACAGAATGATTTTTAAAAAAATCAACAGACTATCACTATGTTTTGCCAACTCTTGAATTCTTAATGTGTTGTAGTAGTAGGAATTAGTAGTTCATATTTTTCCCAATCATAGCATAGAAAAATACTTGTGAAATATTCAGGCATAAGTTTGCTTCTTTACTAAATAGATTTTTGTTTTTAATTAAGTATAACACAGCACTAGTGGATTAGCCTGCATACACATCGGACCGTAAACAACCAGGCACTTGACCTTACCTACATCGCCTCGCATTAGCAGTCACGCAGATGTGGGAGCCTACCACCCAGCACCATAGTCATTGACCTTGGCGTTTTGCTCTCAAACGTTGCACATCCGTGGAGCGTTCGGCTCAAGATTAACACACCCAGTTAATGTGCAAAATACAAGCTTAATAATCAGTTTCTCCGTTTGCATCCACTAAGCACATGTCAGCGCACTTTTAATAAAGTGCCGAACAAAGTCTCCACCTATGTCAACATTTATCAGTACAGCAAGTTATTTGTGTCCTGAACACTAATGTAATGTGCTCTTTGTTTTTTTTACAAATTAACGACTGCACAATTTGACCTGCGCATACCTTTCAAGAATGTGCATAGGAGTGATTAGTAATCAATTTGATTGTTAACAGCAGGAATGTTTTTATTGTTTTATCATATGTAATGTCCATAATATGTCATGTTTTAAAGTGTTCAACCAGTTTTTATAATATTTTTTATAATATTTTAATATCAGTGTGTTATGTTTCTTACATGGACGTGGTCTTTTTAGTCTATGATGTTTCTGAACATGAATTATGAAGGGCTGAAGAAGGAATTGTACTAATTCCGAAACATGTACCCATAAGCTAACTAAATATTAAATGAGTGTTGATTAGGCGGAAACTTTAAATTTGTTATACTTAATTACTAAACGTCAACACGGAACCTGAAATGGACTCTTCTTCGAATAAAGATTTTTGTTTGTCCTAAGTTATTTTATTAAAGCTTGACAACAGCTACTTATGATTTTTTTACTTTTACATGACAGATTATTGAAAATATTTGATTCATGATTCACATACCTTTCTGGGGGTCATTAGAAATTAAAATTGCTGTCAATTGTCACTGTTGCACCGGAAATATTTGTTTTATTACGTGAATGTTTTTATTTCTTGCTCATTGAATGACGGCATATCACGTTCTATCACTGTTGCCAACGTGTCTGATTCAAAATACACCAGAACTAAAATGGGCGACTGGACTAAACCATTGGTCGCTACTTGGTTAGACGACTGTCTGCACGAAACCATTGGTCTGGATGAAACTGTTGGTTGCTACTTGGTTAGATGACTGTTTAGACGAAAATTACAGATTGCACCAAGCAAGGGGGTCTGGGGACGTAAGCATCGGGTATTTACCATCATAATGAAACTTGGTGCACTTTCACATTAACTTGATGGCACTCTTTTGTTTTACGATACAGGATGTGAAATACTGTCCGTCCACCAGCTTAAGGTCCGTGGCAGGAATGCGACGAGTCAGCTGGAGACAGCTGGCCTCTGCGCGAACGAAGATTGTGCCAACATACTACTGACCCGTACGATTTCACAATTGAAACTAAACGGAAGTAGCAGTGAGTAACCATAGCGTGAATAACATCGGTGCCTATTTGGCAATACCTGCAGCTGCACGTCCACTCAATCATCGCAACTGGAATGTCTCTCCTCTCCCCTTCAGCCCCCTATGACCATAAGCTGGTGGACGGACATTAGTACCGAGTGCATGGAGTTGGCAATACTGTAACTTACATGATTGCTAAAAATGGCCGAGTCAGCTGGAATTTCATCTATACAAGTCGTGATCATATTTGAAACGGCGGGTGGGTTATAGACAGCGGAGGAGTAAAAATCTATTACTACATCATCGCCAGATTTTTTCACGACTATTAATTCAGGTATTTTGGCTATTTTAAGTACTTTAAGAATTTTTTCCCATTAAGTAGTTGTTGTCAAGTTGTACCGTTATTTTGTCCTGTCTGAACGTCCATGCCAATGACAAATACAGTATATTTTTTTATTATTTGTATTTCTTCTTCAGAGACTTCCCTCGGCGTTAGGAATTTCCCTGTGTTTAAATAGGCTACTAGTATGTTTGTTCTCAGTTTATTTTGATGTCTTTCGGTCTTCATATATCTGATAACAGCCAATATAAATACAACCATCGTAGCCAATGTTGCATACTTCATTCTGCCTACTTAACTCACACAATGCAGGATAGAATATACTGAAGATGGCCACAAAAAGATTATCTCATTGTGGGAATGGAATCAGGCTCTGCTTGGAAGACCATCTTGAAAACGAAACCTGTTACATGTGCCAACTTTATCCGGATCAGGGCCTAATTGGGATTGTGAACCTGCCATCGGAACTAGATATTAAAGTGGAATACTGTTTGTGAAGGTCAAGTGAATTAATCCTTAATGATTGTCCTTTTAAGACATGGGTGGCCAACCCGCTAGTGTTCTCTCAGATGCATGCATAAAGTTACTAGGCCTATATGTACTTTTAATGGTCTTTGTTCAAATCAAAAATACAGTTCTAAACCAACATAAATTGTACAGAAGATGGAGAAGTTCGTTGCAGTACGGTATGCATAGAAAACTGAACAATCACATTTAGCCTAATTAAAAAACCTATACAAAGTGAGTTAAATCACATGCATGGAGAGAGCGTTAAAAATCCCTCAGTATGCCTTCCTTCGGAGGGGAAGTAAAGTCGGCTGGTCCACTAACTGAAGCTAAATTTGTAGGTTAGATTTGATTAACTCTCTAAGTTCCAACTTTCTCTGCCAGGTGCAGGTTGCGGTGGCATCTAGTAGCCAAGTTCACGGCTAGATGTTGTTGACGATAGCATTTGGTAGCAAAAGTAGGAACTACTTGAAATTGATAGTCTGCAGTCTTATCTGAATTTCAGATAACACACACTGTAACCAAAATTATTTTGGTTACAAAGCTCACCCTCAAGTTTTCGCCTTGTGCGGTTTGTATTAGGTTACCAACCATGGCCACCTACTGATGGAGCACCACAGAGAGTCTAGTGTTTTGTGCCATAGAGATTATTTGTGGTGGTCCAGCAGTGGATGACAGGTGGCTTTGACTACTTACAATGTTACTATGGTGATGTCATGTTTTAATCAATATTATGTTATGTTTTGAGGTATGGCAATGTTATGTTTTGGATACATATATGTTATGTCTTGATGTATGCTGATGTAGAAAGAGACGTTTAAGAAAACGCAAGAAGAAAAGAAAGGAGCAGAAAAATATTAAATATTGTGAGGAGCCCCTTTCCTCATGAAAGTTGTTGTGTATACTGTACAATAGATGCAGGTAATGGAAGCCTGCTTACATGTTGACAAACAAGTATTGATAGTTTTTGATTGCCAGAGATCATCTAGTAAGAAGAAGGACAGAAAGAGACGTTTAATAAAACTCAAGAAGAAAAGAAAGGAGCATAAGAATGTTAAATATTTTGAGGGGTCCTTTCCTCATGAAAGTTGTTGTGGATACTTTACTACAAGAGATGCAGGTAATGGACGCTTGCTTACATGTTGACAAACAAGTATTGATAGTTTTGATTGCCAGAGAACATCTAGTAAGGAGGAGGACAGAAAGAGATGTTTAATAAAACGCAAGAAAAAAAAGAAAGGAGCAGAATAATATTAAATTTTGTGAGGGACCCTTTCCTCATGAAAGTTGTTGAGATACTTGACAAGAGATGCAGGTAATGGAAGCTTGCTTACATGTAGACAAAAAGGTATTAAAAGTATTGTATTTCTTATTTCGTTATGTGCGTAACATCATCTCGACCCCGAAGATTATTATAGAAGAAAGAAATTTAGTTACATTGATTGCCTAACGTAGGGGGTATGTTGTTGTTGGTTGACCCCGACCAATACTATTATTTAAATTTATTACATTGGCGCACAACTATGGAGCAAATATTATTATAAGAAAGAAGATAAGTTTACCAATTTTAAATAAGTACTACAGTATTTAGATTTGTTTCAACAATAATACAGTCATCACATTTAACACCGGTCACCAGACAAATTCTACACACCCAAAAGTACATGGGGCTACATGACCTCGTTGTCGCAGCCCCCTAAACTGAGGAACCAACCACAGGCGTGGAATAATCTCTACAATTTACTCAGATACCACCCAATATATTACCATCGGGGTGGCTAATTCCAGATCGTTCAGGGTGCATCTTGATGGGTATAAGAGACAACAACAAAGATGTCAAGTGGTTTGTATCCCACTATTCCATACATTGCTGTATTAATTAGAAAACAACACTACCGTAGATTATCCTTGGATCTGCCAACTTAATCTATTTAGTGACTTTCAGGTCATCCAGTCCTCGAGTGACCAGGAGGTAGCGATTCCTTAGGTACTATTCAAATTGACAAGTGGTAAGAATGTGTACTAGTTTATATTTCAATGGTAATAGCATTGTCTTGTTTCAATTAAATAATGCTTTTTCTCATTTTTCCCCCCATGTTATTCTACTTGAAGGTCTAGTTACATATTTTCTTTATCTTTTGGGAAAAATTTGGGGGGGGGGGGGTAAGAGATTATCTGCATCTGAAGTGGCACGTGGTTTGTCGTGGTTTGGCCTCCTCTGTTTTAAGATCAAGATTGGGTAACAAACAAACATCAGTTACATGGTATTCTTCTTTTGCCCGAATTACAAATGCACGTACTACATTGAGGGTCCTCCCTATAGAACATAGCCTCGCACAGGCCATACCGCTGACTGGTCGGAATGACTCTCTGCCAGATTTATAGCATGTACTGATTGCAACAGCGGGTCGGGAAGCCCTGGTTGCTGTCATAGCATTTATTACATAAGCAAATGGAAAGGTACCTTACTTGTGATAATTAGGACTTGCTGTGAAGTACTGTAGCCTGCCTCGTATCCCATGAACATGGTTAGGTATACAACAAAACATCGAATTTTCCTAGTGGAAACTTATCTACTCAAGAAGAAGTTTGCAGTAAAAATTTGTTCGTAAGTTTCAGCACTGTGCGATTTTTACTTGTGGGGAGAACCTCAAACAAAAGAATATACAGGAACAATCCGCATACTCTGGAGTCTCTCGAGAATGAAATATCTGCAGTTACAAAATATCAGCGAGGATGAATTACAGCGAGTGTACCAAACCTTCCTACGTTGGTGCAATGTATGTTTAGAAAATGGACAGTATTTCCAGCAACTACTCTGAAATTGATGTAAGTAATTATGGTTATTAAATAAAAAAGTGTAAATGTGTTAAAACTAGTTGAGTGCTACGCTGCTGCTAGCGCCCATGCCTTGCTAGACAGTGTCCCGGACATCACATGGCGCCTGCGAGGCTCCTTTCTATATTGAGGGCCCTCACTGTAGTACAGTCATCACAATAACACAAGTTGTCAGACAGATTCCAAACACACCCAGGTAGGTCTACAAGGAGCTACATGATCACAATGTTGCGAAGCCTCTAAATGAATCGAATGTGGTTTCTCTCCTGTCTCCAAGAAACTCTGAAAATATGACAGGGAAGATATCCTTTAGCAATGGCTTTATAGACACTGTGTAACAAAAATATAATTAAATAAAACTAGTTTGCTGATGGTCATTCTAGATATTTGGGATAGTGACTATCCTAAATGACCTTCATCAGCCCCTATATAGCATGTCGGTCTACTAACCCCAAGATTGCAGGTTCGCTCCTGGCCGTGGTAAGTGATTTTTTTTTGAAAGGCGGCAAAAATACAACACGCATGTCATACAATGTTGGCATGTCAAAGAACCCATTTGAATTCAGTAGGCCGTGTTCATAATGGCAAAATTAATCTCGGGAGTTTCCGCCAACACAAAGTTCCTCATTTCTCTACTAGAAAGCGCTATAATGTTCAAGGAGCTTAAATATCTAACCTCGTTGACTTTCATAGTGCTTCAATGAACAACGAAATTCGACATGCAAGCTACCCTCTGGGTGTCAATTACAAAGCTTGCACCCGGCACCCGAGGCCATACAATATTATTATTATTATTATTATTAAAATAAGTCTTGGATTAGGCTTCGTACTAAGTTGAAAAAAACTGGATCCTTCATTCATCCTGTACTACACTTCAAGTTTGACACTTCCATCACTTGATATGACACTACTCAGATATTTAAAACTGTTCACACATTCACCCTAGCAGTGTGCCACTCCAGCTTTGTTTGACGTAGCTCCGCAATCTTCTTGGTCTTCTTGAAGATGGAAAAGTGTGGAAGTAGGATATTTTCGTGGTGTGCCCAATGAGTAACGAAACCAAACTATGTCAAAGCCCAAGAAGTCTAGCAAAAGACATTCCGGAGGCTAGGACAAACATATCCTCACCAGGAGAACAAGGTCTACCGAATCCAAGGTAGCTTAACGTTACTCCCGAACCAAATACAAAACTGGAGAAGGAAATAGGTACATGAGGTGGGTAGACTAACTACCTAATAAGACTACAAGAGGGAGAATAAGTAGTGGTTACCGTAAGATATATATTCAATTACCACGTTGACGAGAGGAACACATAGCATATAAACTAAGAGAAAGGAAGAGATAAAGACTAAACATCTAGACAGGAACATCTAATGAACTGCAATTGAGAAAGTTACGGTAATTACATACGGAAAGAAAGATTATGGTGAGCTGACACAACAAGGTCATGGGAAAAACAGAACGTTGGCATAGTAGTCGCCAGTCGATTGATAGCATACCTCCAGAGCATGTCAATACAAACTGTGTAGAGTACACACTGGTAGAAAGTAAGATTAGAATAGCAAAGAAGGGAACACCAATACATAAGTTCAATCATGGAAATGGACAGAGAGCAATAAAGTGAAGATCAGGTAGTCAGTATTACAGACTTGTGTAAAATACCGTAACCTCACATGAGGAGAAGGAAATTAACAGAAAAGTAAAAGAAAAGCAAGAAAGGTGAAAGACATACTCCCATATTAGCATGCAGTCGCCTACACACAAACTTGCTGGCTGAGCTAAGCATAATATTCAATTACTCACCTTCAAATACAGTAGTGTCCCTTAAATACATAGCACTTGCAAACAATAGATCAGAATAAACCAAACTGAATGTTAAATTGGCTAAGGTATACTACAGGGCACCAGGAAATGTTCTCCGCAGTGCCTACAAGCGTCTGTGAGAGCTAGCATCAGTAGTTACGTTGGCATCACGACTGTCGCTTGTATTAAAACAAACAGTAAACTTTATACTCACCACAGCCATTCATAACAGATGCTGAAGTGCTGATGACACTCACGCTCGGTTATTGCAATACACACTGACGATTTCGACAGCCTACAGGCCACATGTGTGGGATTCAACCTGTCAGAGACACCGTGCTGCCAACTAAACTGCTGATGCTAGCTCTGGCAGAAGCCGGCAGTCACTGCGGAAAACATTTCCTGGCGCTCTGTATAAGACCGAGTAACCATTGTCTCGCCACCTGGGAGACGCTGGATGGGAGACAAGGACCCAATCAAAATATAAATACTTGAAAACCAGTGATAAAAGGTGACCCAATTAGAAATCCAATTGACAAATAGTTTAGTTATCTATTCTTTTTTTAACGGGCCCTGACCAACGGTTTCTCTTGTCATACCAGCCAAATATAGCCAGACAAAATATAGTAAATAGGTGGTCAATTGAAATAAAATAACTTGTCTGGTCATAAATAAAATCAGTTCAAGTATATACCGCGATATGTACATGCCTAGGGGAAATGTTGTGTATTCGATGACAACACAGATGATGTGCAGATGTTGATATTTAGGCTTGAATTGCCATCATATCTGTCATCTGTATGAGGTATCAAACAGTGCGTCGTACCATGCCGATGTAGTGACATGTTCAAAGTGCAAGGTGTGGTGGTGAGTTACGAATGTTCATAAATTACTTTTAGTTGCACTGTAGGCTACTCTTCTAAAGCCATGGTGAGACAAAACCATTGGTCGCTACTTGGTTAGACGACGGTCTGGGCGAACTCATTGGTCACTACTAGGTTAGATTACTGTCTGGATGAAATCATTGGCTACTTGGTTAGACGATTGTGTGGATGAAACCATTGGCCGCTGCTAGGTTAGACCAGTGTCTGGAAGAAAATTACTGCTAGTAATACAAGCAAGGTTTGTGTTTGTATGCAAAGCCTTATTGACACACGGAATTTAACATGTATGCATCGTTTAAACCTTAAGTGTCGTCCATGGATGCCACCATTTTGTGTCTAGGGGGATTTTGTAGTGTAATGCATTGCAATATATACTACTCCCATAAAATCATTAGAGAATAATTCATTAAAATCATCCCGAGTAAAAACTTAAAATATGGTTCAGCTTGCAGCCCATAAATGATGTTAACTCAATACCTGACAACTGGTCCCTTTTCATATGTTCGCATGCACATTCTTTATAAGTATGGCATTATGTGATTGTGTGATTGTTGTTGCTTACAGATGTTAAACCAGTGAAAGACAAGTATCATAAACCCAGCAGTGATGGCTGTGGGTCTTTAGGTTTGAAGGTTTGTGTGTCTTTGAATGCTGGATAAATGTACATGGCAATTGTAGCATGATTATGATGTAGAAAAAGTCTGTAAACGGAGTTGTTTCTTGCCACAGATTGAAGGACAGTACTTGCCTGCTGGCGAGATGACGAAATGTTGTGATGAGCATGATTTATGCTATGATACATGCAATACTGATAAAGAAAAATGTGACCTTGACTTCAAGCGTTGTCTCTACAAAATCTGCGAGTCTTACGAGCCATCTATTGGAGAGACTGTGGTAAAAAGTAAGTATTGACTACCCACATTTGTTGAGGGTATTTTAGTTTTTACATTATTTTGTCATGATGATAGCTTCTCAACAATTGTCCTGTGTGTATTTGAGTCATTCAGTAGACTGTTTATTAGCAGTACATGATCCATCCTCTGCTAAGCGATTCATCTCCGTGTAACTGTTGTATCCTCTAACATAATTAATTGTAGCCAGAGTTGGATAAGCTATATTGCTGTTGCAGTTACGCTTGTCAGGTCTCCAGTGTTGCATAGTTGTATAGAGTTCTGTCCATTGTCAATGCTTGCTCTTGGTGGCTACGGTGCAGAGTTCACAGCACTATGCCTAGAACCGGGGAAAACCCTGGTCCCATACAGTCATGGAATGTAAACATGGCCACGAGCGAGGAAAGTGGGAGAACCATACAGTTGCTAATAGCTACACAGGAGATAAACTACAGCATAAATATTGCGGCGACTTTGGTTACATATTGCCAAAAAAAAACTTTACCATGGTAGGTAATGCAAGATATTTTCCGTATATTGACTCCTAGATTCCTCTTAAAAATAATATGCTTACAGTATCTATACAATTGTAAGAGGAATACATATCGACATGTTAGTATGAGTTGCAGGCAGGTACCAGGAAGCATACAGAAAAATGTAGAAGATGGCAGGCCTGCTCTTGTGCATAATATCTCTACTTAGTATAAAACAAAGTCCCCGATTTGTGTTTGTTACGGGTAAACTCGAGAACCACTGGATGGATTTTGATGCGGTTTCCACCATTCTGTAAAGGATATCGCGAGGATTATTTCTGTAGAAAATAATTTCGAGCAGTAACGATTTCAGTGTAAAAAAAAAAAACTGGCGTCCGAGCGCTTTGTAAGCTTATGCTGGGCAAACCGTTAAAAATATCTCAATACTATGAGTGTAAGAATTGTTCAGCATGAAAAGTTCTACAAAAAAGTCCGCGAGAGCATATGTCTGTCTTCAATACATCGCCCACTATAAGTGTTTTTACGTTTTAATTTCTTCCAAACATGTCCATTCAACTACTGATGCGACGGAGTACGAGCTAGCTAAGGGTGAGTCTATCATCTCTGTTACGTAGCCTAGCTAGCAGGCGAACCTATTGCCCCAGATAGAAGCCAGCAGCAAACCGTCCAGTCGTGTTGAGTTAATACTCCTGAGAAGGGTGGTTTTGTTTGGAGTTTCCCTGGAAGTGTAACTCGGGTTTTCTTAATTTCGCCTGTGAAACACAGTGAAGTTAAGATTGGACGGAAGGGGGATTTGAGTTTCATTCACCTCGCCATTCCCCGGAAATGCAACTCTCATTTCGCCTGTGAACTTTTCGTTCGGCAAAATTCACAGTCAATTTAGATTGGACGGAAGGAGGATTATATTATATGAAATTATACTGATTGGCGTATAATCTCTACGTAGTATAAAACAAAGTCCCCGATCCTTGGATGTTACGGGTAAACTCGAGAACCACTGGATGGATTTTCATGCGGTTTTCACCATTCTGTAAAGGATATCTCGAGGATGATTTATATAGAAAATAATTTATTTATGATTAAAGGAAGCCGAGCAGTAACGTTTTCGTTGGAAAAGTAAAAAAAAAAACCTGGAGTCCGAGCGCTTTGTAAGCTTACACTGGGCAAACTGTTAAAAATATCTGAATTCTATGAGTGTAAGAATTGTTCAGCATGAAAAGTTCTACAAAAAAGTCCAGGAGAGCATACGTCCATCTTCAATACATCGCCCACCATGAGTGTTTTTATGTTTTAATTTTTTCCAACCATGCAACAGTTTACGAGCTATCTAAGGGCGAATCTATCAACCCTGTTACAGCCTAGCTAGCGGGCGAACCTATTGCCCCAGATACAGCCAGCAGCAAACCGTTGAGTCGTGTTGAGTTAAAACTTCTGAGAAGGGTGGTTGTGTTTGGAGTTTCCCTGGAAGTGCAACTCGTGTTTTCTTCATTTCGCCTGTGAACTTTTCTTTCCGCAAAATTCACAGTCAAGTTAAGATTGGACGGAAGGGGGATTTGTGTTTCATGCACGTCGCCATTCTTAAATTACGTCTGACAAGAATTTGTTGCACATGCATCTCCATGATAATATAACTAATAGTCCAGTCAGTGATTTTAACCCATCATGCCGAGACGTAAAACAGATATTGGTCGTTGTTCATTGACACTGGAGAAAAAAGCGCTTATCACGTAATGCATTCTCCCGGGCGAAGCCGGGTCGGGTTGCTAGTTAATAATATAATTATTGGTTTTATTGATATTAACTGGTGCGGTTTTTAGAGATACGCGAATTTTGCCCCAAAGGGGACATTTAACGTGCCAGTAAATCTACTGACACGGCTCCCTCGTATTTGCTCACCCTCAAATGCCAACTGACTGCACCAGGATTTGATCCTGCCACCTTGGGAACAGCAGGCGAGAACGTTACTGCTGATAGCCAGTCCTGCCCTGGTGCAGTAGAGGTGTATAGCCAATACAGGTTGTCTACCGGTAACGAAAGTAACGAAAAAGTAACGAATTTTACAAATGGGTAACGAAAGTAACGAAAAAGTAATGAATTTTACAAACGGGTAACGAAAATTTTCTGAAGGCGGGTTGAATCATTTAAACTCGCGCCGCTAGGCTCAGAGATTGCGAGTTTCACGCAAGCGGCGCCGTGCCTATTGCATAGTACTAAGCTATATATCTCCGTGCCCGACCCCAAGGAAATACATACCGAGGATACCTTGAGCGATATACATCGGTTCAACGTATATTTTAGGCATCAAGAAGTCTTAAGTTTCGTGTGAAATAGTTTTCTGTGTTACTGTATTAGGAAACCTGACTTTTCGCGAGACGTTTATTCGCGAATACTTCCGAAACTAAAAAGAAATCTCTCATTTCTGTTATTTGGAAACTAGGTCAAATTGAAGTCCAGAAATAACGCGAAACAATTTAATGTCGCAATCTTGCGAAATGTTACCGTTTCGAAAAAAAAATGCGAAAAATCTTCGAAATACATATAACTTATTTAAAAAATATCTCAAGTAAATGTGTGACATTCAGTATGGTTAATTCGAAATTCCGTTATAAGTCGATTTTTTCTTCGAACTTTCGTTCCATCGGATATATAATCTAACCGATTATTTCGATAACTTGTTGGTTCTCAATTGAAATAAAACTTGCCCTCTTGTCGTATTATTCGTGCAATCCTCTCAGAACAATTCATAATATTCGATACCGTACCTACTTCGAACGCTCATCCTCGAAAATCGCATCCTCAAGACGGCCGGCTGACCGCACGACTTGCCTGCGGGAATCTCGTCAAACGGACCGAGATCGACGTCAGTTGCGTAAAATCATAAAACCCGTCCCCTATCGTGAACTTGTGACCACGAGGACTGCGGGAATCCTGTTAAAGGTGATTGGGCACCCATCACGGGGCACCCATCACGAAACCTACTTGCCACTTTTCCCATGACCGTATACTTAAAAGCGTGCGGGGAGCAAGAAGTGCATCAACCCACTTAAAAATGGCAGCCTACGCAGCATCGAAATACTAAATCCTCCTCGTGATCCACCCTGAACTCATGAACTCCCAACTACAGCACAGGGACAAAGGGAATCACGGCGCCGACCGAACAACATGTTCATAACTACGCGTGAATTTTAACCATGCCCAACCTTGAGCTTGCCTCCGCCATTCTATCAGGACAGATAGACAGGCAGACAATCGTTGAACGGCCGGGTGCGGCGATGATTGCGTAATATCTCGAGGACAACGTAAAACGGCCGAGAGCGGCAGCGATTGCGATACATCGCGATATTTCTCCGCATTCAATGACGAGGACAACTGTATTCTTGTCAAACGGACAGCAAGTGGCGCCGATTGCGTAATAATGCTATATTTTCTTGTGCCCGAACTCCAGGACAATGGAAATCTCGTCGAATGATTAAAAGTGACGCTGATGATCTAAATCGCGATTTTTCTCCGTGTTCTATCGTGAAAACTACGGGAAGCTTACCAAACAACTGAGACCAGCGCCGATCGTGTAACATCTCGATATTTCTCCGCATTTGACTGCGAAGACAGAATTCGGTGACGATCGCTCAGTGACTTATCAAAACCTTGCCAAAGATATCTTACAATGTTCTGATTAATGCTACTGAAAGTTAAATATGCATCTTTGTCTACATGGAAAAAATCTATGATGACTGCAGAATCTTCTATAACATAAATATACTGCTAGAGTCCAAGCTCTATGAACTTGCGGGGTGAGGAGAAAGAGCAGGGAAGGGTCGGGCGTGAAGAGAAGGATCTGTCAAGAGCCCACCGTGAATATACGGTATTCCTTTCTATTCCAATACTGCTAACATTCGGCCATTGTTCAAACCACTGTGGTGTTAGGAATGACTGAGTGAGTCACCGACCAATGTATTTGGTTCTGTACTATGCACGGACCGAGAAACCTCATCACTCGTCAACACCACTACTGATAGTCCACGATGCACATTCCTCTCAGGTTCATGCAGCTTAGACTCGACAATACTTGTATTTCCAATAACATACATTCTAAAATATACCGTACACTGTATCCATTCAAATTATAGGATTTAGACCATGATCTATCAATTAATAAAATGGTACCAGTAGGAAAAATACATTGCCAAGGGTGGGATTCGAACCTGCCATGACATAATTCGGAGGGATCAATTGCTAACCAGTACACAAAAAATGACAGGCTAAGGTATCTGATTTTATGAGTAGTATATCAACAACTGATAACTACATGAATGTTTGAAATGAGAGTATTAATACGTTAATTATAAACGTGAGATAGCCTTTCTAGCATGGAGTGTTCATTGAAATATGCATAAGACAAGCGTTTGTCAGCCATTTTGGAGTGTTATCTAGTTGGTAAAGCTTATTGGCCGACAGTTTACATTCCCAGTAAACAATATTTATGCCACTGGTAGGATCTCTTGGAGATGGTTGAACAGAAATCCTAGTTTATTCCACTTTCAAATTACCTGCTCCTTTGCCAGGAGATGGTAGAACCAGCCCTCACAGTGCAAGGGTTATGAAGTAACACAGTTATTTTTAGGCTATATCGAACTAGCTATTATACCCTGCGTTGCCCGGCTATCGATCTTGTATATCTAATAGAATGTGTCAATAATTATTACGCAGTGTGAATTCACTTTGCTACTGACTGAGCTTAAACGTTAGTTGCCTCTTACAGAGAAAGTTGGATGTTACCTCTTGAACTGCTGCTCCTATGGTTATGGCTGACCATTCCTTAATCAGTTTACTAGAGCAAGGATACTATTCTGGGAATATATTGGAAACTGTTTTTAGGGCCTTCAAATGTGGTTTTTGGGATCCCTTTTTGACATGCCAAGTATTGTTTCTTGCATCGAGGGGTGTAAATGGGGGAAATCATGGAAAATCATTTCAAGGACAGCTGTTGGTAGGGTTCATACTCACTTGTCTCGCCCGGCCCTAAGACCATGTGCTCGTAATGCATGTAGCTACCCTCCTTAGGCACAATATTTACAAATAAATACATTTGTAGTATATTCTCGTGATAAGGCTATGCTTTGGAGTAAAGAATCCCAAACTTATAATTAGCGCTTCATTTATAAAGTAGTTGTATTTTTGCAACTTCTCTGGTTTGTTCAGCACACATTTATGCTGTACTATACAGAGTGGTCAGAAACATCAACTGGGTATATCAGCATTAGATAAATAATTTGAAAAATAAATTAGTTGAATTCTCATGTTGGGGTCTTTTTATAAGCTGCTGAAGTTAGCCAATCATATAGCTTTGCAGGTGAATTTAAATAGGTTTTGCTGGCCAATGTTGCCAACTCTGCACATGCAAGACCGGCTTGAGAGTGCCATTTGAAGAAAAATGTCCGGACAAGGGTTTCTATTCAAACTGTGATCTACTTATTTTTAGTCTCCTCTACAACCCCCAGAAGTTCGTAATAGGAATTATGAATCGCCCTGTATAGAATGGGATAGTGTGGTGTGGAGGTCTTGCTGGTTAACCGGTTTAGGTGTCGCCAGCAGGTAGAGAGAGAAGGAAACACTCGGTTGAGTCGGGAGTTAATGGTGTGCCACAAAAGATGCTTGTGGGCCTCGATTTAGGATTTGACTCGTCGAAGTGAATGTCTGTGGCGCTGTAGGAAACAGCGGTCACGGGTCCATAGATATGAAGTATAGTAGGAGTGGGATAAAGTGAAGAGACGACATGCCTTGGGGGGGGATAGGGGGGGTGGAACGGGGTCGTTGGGATGAGGGGGATGGCTAGCTGGGAGGCTTGTTGTAGTGTAGTTTCTATGTGTGATATGCATTGACCGTCGTCTGGTCATCCAGTGGGAGATGGTCCATACGGAGGTGATCGTTGATGTGGGCGCGGTATTCCTGCCAATTTGCTGTGCAGAAATTCTGGACCATCCTGGGAGGTGGTAGTGGGGCATTGCGAAGGGGAAGAGGGAAGGTGAGTAAAACGGGAGCGTGATCACCTCCTTATGAGGGTCAGGACAGACACGTCAAACAGATGGAGGAGGGAGTTATGAGCAATGACTGCGTCGGGGGTGGTATTGGGGGAAGGACGGGTAGGTTTTGAGAGAGGGACGAGGGTGGCGTCGATGTGACATAGGTAGATGTCTAGGCTACGAAGTTCTAGGGCCAAACGGGAATGAAGGTTGAGGTGGGCCACTAGAATGAAATGGAGGAAGACTACAGCCATGTGGGCAATGAAGTCTTTGGAGATGGGGTGGTAGGGCCGAATGTAGATGGTGGCTAGGTGTAGGTCGCGGGAGGGGAAATAGACAGAGCAAATAAGGCTTTTGGGGTATAAAAAGAGACAGATTTCATTTCAGACACGAAATAAAATGTTCCATGCATTTTAATTTCAGGTCGGGGAGGGACTAAATGCCGGTAACGAAATTGATAGTTGTTAGCAAATTTTATTTTGCACCAGGAGCGAAATTGAAAGTCTGTAACGAGTTTTATTTTGCACCAGGAGCGAAATGAAAAGTCTGTAAAGAATTTTATTTCACTCCAGGAGCGAAATTAAAAGTCTGTAATGAATTTTATTTCATGCCGGGAGTGAAATTAAAAGTCTAATGAATTTTATTTCGTGCCGGGAGGAAAATTAAAAGTCTGTAATGAATTTTATTTCACGCCAGGAGTGAAATTAAAAGTTTGTAATGAATTTTATTTCATGCCAGGAGTGAAATTAAAAGCCTGTAACGAATTTTATGTCTTGCCAAGAGCAAAATTATAAGTCTGTAAAGAATTTCATTTCGTGCCGGGAGCTAAATTAAAAGTCGGTAATGAATTTAATTTCACGCCAGGAGAGAATTTAAAGTCTGTAACAAATTTTATTTCGTGCCTGGAGCGAAATGTTATTCCATTGAACAATTTAATTTCACATCGCTAAACTAAATTGATAAATCATTTCGTTTTGCATGCCAGCCCTGATTTGAACACAGAGCTCCAAGCTGACAGTATCTCGTCTTAGCAACTACGCCATGGTAACGCTAGCTATAACCCATGGTATGTTTGTGTTCATGCATTTCTCGGCAGCGGTAGCTGCTAGGCAATCAGTCATTTACGGAAATGTTCGTAAACAGTTATGTGGCATGCATGCAATTGACTTGACTCACTTTGCAATGCAAGCTCAGCCACTGTCTACATCACCATGCAACAGTTCACTAAGAGTTCGCTGATACTCTAACTATGCATTTAGCCTATGGCGCTAGTATCGAACATGCTGTGAGTTTCAGCTGGTGTCACCGTAGCATAGTTGCTATGGCGCGATCTTTCCAGCCCAGAGATCCGTGTTCGAATCCATTCCCTGGCATTTTTTTTTTAAATTCCAGTTGACACTCTCAAACTGGCCTTGAGCCATGTGCAGAGTTGGCAATATCGCCCACGAAGCAATCTGATTGACTAACTTCAGCAGCTGATAAAATGAGAAGAGCATGAGATATCAACTTTCTTTCTTTAATTTTTTTTTTCAAATTATTTATCAATATGACAAATCCTCTCACGCTCATATACCCAGTTCACGTTGTTTCCAAACCCCCCTGTATATTGCAGGTGGAAGCCTAATGCAATATGGGACAGATATCAATATCAGACACACCAGAAGTCATCTGTCAAATTGCATCACCAGCCCAATCTACGTCCACAAATCAGCTAGAAAGTGAAGTGCCCGGAAATGAAACAAACAATTGAGTAGCCTAGAATCAAACCGCACTTTATCCAAAAACATGATTATTCAATAGAGCCCAAAAACTGATTCCAGCCGAACTCAAAGTTAATTAGTGAAACTGATGAGTGTATATTAAGTATTTGACTTACGGAACACATTTGCAATACATAAAACCTAATTTTATTGACCTACCTGAATATTTAAGGAGATTTAATGTTGGAGAAAGTGCACTTTGTCTCTAGGTCATTGATAAAGTGCACCCAGGTGTCAATGAAAATGTAATTTAAGAATATATCACATTTACAAAATGAAATAAGGTATTTTAGACGTAATACATATCTATTTTACTGAAAAATGCAGACCTTTACAAAAATTAAGGTGAATAAGTGGATTTTCAAACCATTGTAATTAAGATGTACATTTTTTTACAACACCTTTCATGGACTCCTTAACATCATAAATTTTGGTGTCCGAACTAACCTTCTTCACAGATGAGTACCTTGATACCAAATCTATGGCGACAAATGGGAAGGCTGCCATTGTCTGGCGCTAACTTGGAGTCATTCTGCACTTTATCTGTAGGAGAAAGTGCTGTTCGTCTCCAAGCGGTGATTTTCTTACCTATTTTAACATGGATATAGTGCTGTTGGACACCAACCGACCAGTTAATTATGTTCTTTAGACAATTCCGCATTGAAACATACAATAACCTAATTTTCGATAATTTTGGAGAAAGTGCAGTTTGATTCTAGGCTACTCAATTACAGTATAGTAGAAATTTGTAATTCAAATTTTAGGAAGAGATTTGTAAAGGCTCGAATTAGGGTGGTGGTTATTAAAAGACGTGAAAGCTTGTATGCAGGGTGGCACGTGAGTGTAGCTGATTTGTGAAGCAAAGAATGAATGCGGCAGGCAAGCTGAAGGCTGACCTTGCTTACTGAGTGAGTAGCGAATGCTGACTTGTGTTTACAAATGTTAGACACCTGATGAGCAATACAGTCTGTGTGGCACAGCTGAGAAAAGGCTTGCTGGCAGCAGGTCAGAGTTTGAACAGAGGGCCCAATAAATACCAGAAGGCAGTTTAAGAGAGTGAGAATGGTTTTAATTCTTATAAATGTGGTGCGAAGTGCACAAGAATGAATGAGATGATTACAAGTATGGGGTTTGGAACAGAGAGGAACTACTAAGGATAACCTTTGAGTACACTTACCAATACTGCAGAGCTGTCGAGCTGGCGTCGGACAGCACCTCGGTGGACGAAAGATGGTCAGTTCCTGGTGGTGCTGGTATTTATGTGAATTGCCCGTGTTTGTGTAATGTAATCAGCAGATTCCTTCCCCACCTACCAGGTAGCTAGGTGTTTGGATCTGTGTGGCAAGAATTACCACATGTGTGTATGGTTGGGTCTGCCAAGCCAAGTGTACTTGCAATGGCTAGATGTTTGTTGTTGTTGGTTTCTCTTAGGGTTTGTGTCATGAAATGGGGGTGAAAGGGGACAATATGGGGTGACTGTACCCTGTAAGAATCCCAGAGTATAACAGTATTTTATGACTCGGTGACTTTTTTAACTGTGTATAAAGACTTAGAATATTCCAAGGAATTAAATGGTGGTGATTTCATAAATTATGGAAGTTTCTGGGTAACTGTACTGATACGGTATGTGAAAAGCTCTTGTGGTTTTATAAACTAGTACAAATTAATTATAATTTGATTTCTGCCAAGAAATGTATTCTAGTCTTAAGGCTTCGCCAGGACAATGTAGAAGAGGTGAGTTAGATTTTCATGTCATCCATCGCACACACACACACACGCACCCCCTCCCCCATTACACTGAAATTCCACAGCCTGCTTCCAGTCGACCGACCGGGTCAGGGAATGGAATGAATGAAGTCCCCATCTAGCGGCGAGGATATGAACTGTGCCGGCTGACGAAGCCTGTCACACTCCCCTGGGGCAATGATTAAATGAATGACAAATGAAATGATAGTGGAGAGTGTTGCTGGAATGAAAATTGTGACAGGGAAAACCGGAGTACCCGGAGAAAAACCTATCGGCCTCCGCTTTGTCCAGCACAAATCTCACATGGAGTGACCGGGATTTGAACCACGGACCCAGCGGTGAGAGGCCGGCGTGCTGCCGCCTAAGCCACGGAGGCTTCAGACACCCCTATTACACTGAATATCCGATTTCACACGCATTTTAAAATGAAATGGGGCTGATCGCCACAATGCCCCAAGCCCCTTAATAAAACATAATAATGTGTTTAGTAATATCTTTTTCTTCTTCTTCTGTTTACAGCTTGCAAGACTGCAGCCAAAATGTTATTCACAGGTACGATGACTCTAGGCTGCAAGTCGTACCTTGACTGTCAAAAGAAGGCATGTTACTGTCCTGCTCCATACAACAAATATAGAAAATTTACTCCGGGAGGAGAACTCTGAGCCAGTAGTTTGGTAATTATTTATTGTTTTAGTACCATGAATGCCCCCAATAAAGCTTCCAGAACTTAATACTACCTTTTTCTTTTTTAATGCCATACCACCTTGTGAACTTGACATGTTCAATTTTATATCCATTCCCGAACTTGTGAACTCGATTCCTTGCTTTCTGAGAAAATCTCCCTCAGTTCATGTCAATAAAATCACGAGTATGTTTGAAACTGTAGGGGAGTATTTGTCATTCCTGGTGAATGTTGGTTTAAAATTGTGCAACAGAATTAAATTGAACTGAACTGCAATGAATTGAACAAATTGTATATTTTTGTAAATAAACGTGGCCTGTATAAACTGTAGCTTTATGGTGTAATCCTCATTTAGTGTTTTCCAAAGATCAGGGATACTGAAAAATTTGTTTTATTTTAGGAGTCTATGTGTAATTTAATACAAATACAGAAATTTGCACTGTTTTATGCTGACAGTGCCTCTGAGGGCTTTGTATAACAACTCAGCTTAATAAGTTACATGTAAGGTTCAGAAGGACTTCATGCACTGTAATATGACACAGTTGTATTGCACCAGTACAGCTTCTTATTTCAGACCTAGATACAAGCTAGCAATCATATCCCGGTCTCCGAGATTTTTATCACTCGCTTACGTCATACTGAACTTAAGGAAAGAAAAAAATATAGACATATTTTACATATATAAATGCCAAGAAGTGTCGTGCCATGTTTGCAGCTAAACAAATATTAAAAGAAAGCCCCATTTGCCCTTTAAAATTGGCTTTTGGGGTCCTTTTGACTGAAGTTAGTTCCTTGCATAGAGATGCATAAAATGAGCTTTTGTGATTTTTGATTCTTTCTACTCAAGAGGTAGTCTTCTGTAATTTGTGTAGCTAATGTCAGAGGGGTACCACCAAGCAACCGCTGCCCAGCCATATGGCCTTCAGATTGTGGGGTGACGCGTGGTCGCGCCGTCTTATCCCTCGGCCGTTAATCTTGATTTTCGTGACTGCAGGTGCTGCCTCACAGTCAACACAGCTACTCAATTGTCCTCACAAGGCTGAGTGCACCCCGTTCCAGTCCTAATGGCAGCTTCTAAATTTCCTAACTTATCAGTTCAATAACGTCATATTGTTGAAATAAGACCATATTACAATGGTATACTGTTGCGTGCCGTTTTGGAAGCGTGGCTCTAGAAATTAAGTTCCTGGAACTAGTTTTCGTGAATTTCCTTGTCGAGAGCCAACTAGGAAATTATGGATTAAAGCAACAAGCAGACAAGGACACCTTCCAAATCATCACTTGAATTACAAATACACACACCGCAATGACACAGGGTAGCAGACTTCTTTCTATGACTAATTCTGCAATGGCCTATATTGGAGGGTTTTTGGTACGAGCTGTCGTATCCGCCTTGTTGCATAATGGCCAGCATTCTTGGTTGTCACTGCAGAGGCCCGGGATAGATTCCCAGCTCTGCCAAGAGTGTTGAAACTGGGTATACTCAGCCTCGTGAGGCAAAACTACGAAGTGGTGGGTTCGATTCCTACCTGAGTCATTCTGGCAATGGTTTCCTGCGATTTCCCACTTCTACTCCAGGCAAATGCTGGGATAGTACCTAACTTAAGGTCATGGCCACTTCCTACCCAAATCCTACCTCAATTACAAATACCAGTACAGACATTACATTGACACAGGTTATCAGACAAATTCTGCACACTTCCAAGTATACAGGGCTACATGACCACGATATCGCAAAGACCCTAAAGAATTACCAACAACGAGGTTTCGAAAACCATATATCATGTCAAGAGTGCCTTGATGAAATTAGTAGTATCCAGAGTCTATCCCAGTAATGTCACTAACAAGATTCAAAGACAGAGGTGGTCTCCTGTATCTTAAGCCAGTTTTGCTTTGTTACTGATGAGACTGGAAGAAGTAACGGAAGGAATGATATCGGTTACACTGGGCTGTTCAAGAATAGCACAAACATTAACTGGAATACTGTAGCCACATGTTGCTAAAAATCCTATTCTACAGATGGAGTAAGATGGAACTGAGCAGGATAATATTGCAGAAATTCTGCACCCCTCTGACACTAACTACACAAATTACATTAGACTAATTCTTGAGTAGAAAGAATCAAGAATATCAAGAAAAGTCATTCCTTTTCACTGAAAATCTATGGTATGCTAGTAAAAATATGAAGTGCAACCATCTACCTTACTCTTGTACATACCAGACATTAGTTTCCCTAGTTGTGCGTGCTATCTAATAAGGGAAAATCCGCAGATGAAATGAACTCCTACTAGTAATTATGAACATCTCTTATATTTTACTTCATTGTAAATATAGTGTATAGATAAATTTGTGCTGCTTTTAGCTTGCGATAGCAATGCTATTGTGTGTTAATGTTTGGCTGTAACTCAATGCTGCAGTGGTCAATACGCGTACTACTAGGAGGACACTGTTGATGCGGAGAATGCCGCGATGGAGTAGGCGTATTGGAAGCTAAGGGTGGACACTCCAAACCATCTAACCATTCCCAAAATAAAAGCGGACAAACAGGCAAAAAATTATTTTTCTATATGTTTGTCATCAAGCAGTTCAAAGTACAAGAAAAGCAGCATAAAAACTCGGGGTGAATTCTCAAAAAAATTATACAGCATACATAATACCTATACTAGCAATGTTATGACACTGTATCATATCTAAAATGTCATTGTATACAATTGCTTAAACAAAGAACGTGTGCACTCTTTCTAATATTTTTGGGCAAATCCCAGTGGTGGCTCTACACAAGAACCTTTACAGTGGTATCAGGGATTATAATATATTATGAGGTTATTCTACTCTTTTCTTCAGGTTTTGGCTGTGCACTCGTGATCTTAAAAAAAAAAAAACTGTATAGTTGCCAAGAGTGTGCTAATTCTTTGTTCGAACAACTGTCCATGAAACAGTGTTACAGTCTGTTTTGCATCGCAGTAGGTTAGGGATGTCTTGAGTTGTTGTGGTAAAATCTCTTCTCATTCAATAAACTGTGCACAATTAAATACTTAACTAGCTTAATTTACAAACTTGTTATACACTTGAATATTCCAAAGGTTACCAGCACACTCATTCATTAATCTATCTGTAATCATATGTAAATCATATTTTTTTGTCTCTTTTAATATAGACTTAATATATTCATTTGCCCAGTGTAGATATGTTAGTTACTGGGGTGGAACTACGAGGTCATCTGCCCCTCAGTGTAGATATGAATAATTCTCAAATTATCAGAGAGCAAATAAGTGCCACAGTCCATCTAGCTTTAGGGTCTGATCATTTTGATGTTATACTGGTATTTTAGTCAATGAATTCCTATTTGATTGATACTGTTAACCATAAGTAATAAAGCTTTCAAAGAAAACAAAACATGTATACATTTTCAAAATAACTCTAAAAACATATTTAAAAAATGCTGTGTATTTTCCTATTAAATGAGAAAACATATCAAATAATGGTGTTATTTGTACAGTACTGTTAATTCACAAAATGAGGATTATACTGGACTTAATTGAGTGGAAGTTATGGTTTGTTGTGTAGCTTTTTGTGTTGGTTAACTTATTGTGATCTAACATTTTAGCTTAGTTAAGTTGTTTCAGGTAAATCGAAGCTTATACATTTTAATCTCCTTCGTAACTGTTTTACTATTTTCTCTTTTATATGGTTTAGGTCTAGTTGGTCTGTTTGTCATTTAGACTGGGACATTGAAATACATATTTTTCAAAACATTAGTTTGTACAGTAGTCTAAAGTTGACTTAGCAATGAAATCAATCTTACAATTTGTAAGTTTGAAGTTGTGGGTAGCATATATAAGAACGTTTTCTTCTATGCAGTGTGATTCACTCCTGTGTGTCAATTCTCAATGAGGTTATTGGAATTCGGATTGTTTTTAATAACTCTTTTTGAATGATAGCTAGTCATGAGTGCATTGTAAAACACATATTACAATAACATTGCTACATAGTGCCTGCACATCAAGAACTCTTGCTTTGATCAGATGCTGTGAGGCTACCCATCGCTCGAGTAGTGTAGGCACTGATACCACGGCTTTCAGGAACTAAATCGGAAACCCCTTTTCCTTAATAATACAGTTGTTGCATCCCCATATGCCATGTATTTGTGTCTTATTCTATGTACTTGTGTTTTATACTCCCAACAGTTATTCATGTATTCTATTTTAGCATGTGTAAAATAATATTTTCTCGAGTTGTTTATTATTAAAATTCACCTTCATCTCTAGAGTATTCAAGGATTATTCCTCTAATTGCAGTGCCTTGGAACTACCCTTGATACTAGAACTACCCTTGATACTAAATCTGGATTGATGTTGGGAAATACGATCAATCAGTCCATTATTCTGGGAACCTCTGAATGGTCAATTACATCCCACAAATTGTGACTCCCAATGGGTGGTGATGATAACAGTTTTTAATTGCTGTACTTTCCTCTATCAAGAGTCTAGTGTGATAACAGTATTATTTCCTATACCTCTCTCCCTATATATTTACAGACCGCGGCTTCTCAGAAAGGAAAAGCATCAAGTGTCAGAATCTGGCTTGTTTTCTCTTGTACTGAACTTGTATTATTACAAATCACAATGTCATTGGCGTAAACTTAAATATAGTACAGTACTAGGATATTGTGTAACGGAGCCTCTGTGGCTTAGGTGGCAGCACGCCGGCCTCTCACCGCTGGGTCCGTGGTTCAAATCCCGTTCACTCCATGTGTGCTCTGTGCTGGACAAAACGGAGGCAGACATGTTTTTCTCCGGGTACTCCGATTTTCCATGTCACAATTTCATTCCAGCAACACTCTCCACTATCAGTTCATTTCATCTGTCATGCATTTAATAATTGCCTCAGAGGAGTGTGACAGGCTTCGGCAGCCGGCACAGTTCATATCCTCGCCGCTAGATGGGGGCTTCATTCATTCCATCCCTGACCCAGTCGATCGACTGGAAGCAGGCTGTTGATTTTCACTAGGCTATTGTGTTATTTAAGCATTGTAGGCTACTCATCAAATAATGTGCTATTTTGGTACTTTCAATTACCATAAATACCCTATTTTACCATACACAATAAAAGACTGACCACATTGTGTACAAAAATCAACTGCTATAATTCCCTACGCCTTTATGTCTTAATGTAGGAGCATAAAACAGTTATACCAAAAGGTTCATGAATCTGACAGTATTTTCTAATTTTTCCTTATCTCATATCTACCACAATCATCTTAAGAGCTGGTACAGAGGAATGAATTACCTTGTATAATGTTACCAATGATTACTGGATGCTATATACATGTGGTAACTTTAAAGATGGCTGTCCTGTTTCTGATTATGATTAGTATACATATTAATTTTTGACAGTCCAAGGCAATCCAATGTGCTAGCATCATATACCAAAATTTTGTTGAAAGAGTATCAAAAAGTTATAAAAGGAAAGAAGTTTTTTTTAATGAGATGTAGATGGGCTGCTGCATATCTCATCATTCTGATGGACATTATTATAGTCCAGAAATAGGCCTATATCATTTTCTCTCCATGCATATAGCAAACTACATTCTTACATCAGAAAGGAGAGACATTTAATAATTATACATCATTTACTAGATTCTTCAAGTCTTTTCTATGATAAACTTAATTTGTCAATTAATGGATTATTCAAATGTTGATGCTTTGGATCATTTTTTTGTTTTCAATGTCCCTGTCTGTTTGTGATATAGTATTGAAATAAAATCTGTGATGTAAATTATGTGCTACCAACAGAGTTGCCAACTCTTCAAAAATGTATGTTATCTTGCAGAAGTTTTTCAGAAATGTTAGTGTGCAGAGTACTAATTATAATAACAATAGTCGTATGGCCTCAGCTACCTGTTGTAGTTCCTCCGAGGTGAGGTGATACCACAGTCTAACATACACAGTCGCGAAGCTCGCTACGTTAGGAAATTGCATAATCTTGACAGGTGGAACAACTCTAGTGCTCATAGTGTCCAGCAAACTGGCAACTGCCTTGAACACATCGTGGAACAGGTGATTACAATTTTGCAGGAGTGTTATGAATTATAACTCACCTGAGCAGTTATTTCAATATTGTAAATATAAGTCACGTTGGATCACTAACTACTACAGCCTGATAATGTTACAAAATAGAGAAGCCACATGCCGTTTTACACTTTTAATACATTATCGGCAGATAAAAACATCTGTGTTGTTTTTATTAGTTCAGTCCTCCAGAAGTATACCTAGGTAATGATGTATTTAATGAATCTTACATAGCATTATTAGCCCAAGCTAGTTAATAAATCATGTATTTGTTCACTGATAGTCGTAGGCATATGAGTGTAGGTAATATTGCAAATAGCTATATTAAATTCTTAGCAACTTTAAAAATTAGTTATTCTATAAAAATGAATAAAATCATAATTAATTAGTAATTTTACCCGTGTAATTTGTGAAACGAACAAAGATCTTAGCAGTTTAAATGGCTGAATTGTCGGTACCGGTACGTGTGTTTTTCTATGGGATTTGATACATTTCATTGATGAATTTGACAATATAATACAATCTCAATTTTACAAATACTTTTCAGAGTAACAATATTATGTACATTCACAACAGTCATTTCAAAAACCAGATATTTCCGTAAGAGAATTGACAAACAGTGTACCATATCTACATTAAATGTAGCATTCTCCTTCCAGAATAAATTGGCTTGCTTCAAAATGATTCTATCATAATTTTATGTTATTGTACAAAATAGTCCACATCTTTATGTATTAAATCAGCTCTCTTCTATTTACAAGCCATTTTCTACACCTGAAAATTAAAATGTCGGCACATGTTTGAGATGACTCCATTCATTTAAGTTTGCTTGTAAGGGCTATGTCTTAATTTTCAAAATGCATAGATATCCTACTGAGATATGCTTCTGAATGTATAACCAATTGTTGCTCCCTGCCCAATCTAACTGGGTACACTCATGTTGACCAACTAAAAAGCAACTCTAATATTGGATGACTTAGGCAACACTGAAAAATGGCTTCTAATATTTGAACAGTTTATTGCACTGCATGCATCTTCTCTTGTAAAACCCATTCAAGATATAACTTTTATACAATGGTAACTTGATAATCCAGCAACAATAACACACCAATACAACACATGCCCAGTTCCAATACCTACTTGCTGACCGCGTGTGAGCATTGCTGTCGTGGGGTAGGAAAAAATGAGACAAGATTTGCGACTGTGTTTATTTGACTGTGGTGATAGCATCCAGATGAACTGTGTTATAAACACAATTTTTCTTTTTCGCTGCCATCTATCAGAGAAACCAAACTTCTGCCTGGGTGTTCTTTTGTGTTGCAGTAACCAAATGTGACACTACGTCTTAAGCGTGCCAATATGTACAACATGGAGTGCAATCCAACTTCTGGGCTAAATATAAACTGTTATGTACATTAGTTTAAGGAGTAAAGGGAAACAGAGTAGGTAACATGTGAATCAAAACTGAGTCAGTAACGTCTATAAATTGACCTCCTATGTTGGCAACCCTGGCTAATTCAGTATTATATTGTCTATGCAAGAATTCTAGTCCACATTGGGTTATTAACTTTGAGCTATAGTGATTAGTTCCTTCCTGAGCTGTCATGCTATTGTACGTTATGGCTGCTATGAGTCCATTGGTCCTTGTTTTGTGTGAGAAATGGACTGTGCAATGTTAAAGGTGTGATTTTGTAATATTGTTTTTCTGAGTTATGTTTTTGTTAAAAGAATAAATCATTATATTTATGGAAAAACATTTTACTTTTATTTTTGTTAGGCTATCAATAACTGAACTCCTTATGGATATGTATATATAACAATGCACTTAAAATGGCATTGCACTAACACATTTTTCCATAGTTCTGCAACGATTTCCTTATTATTGTGTTGCGTTGAATATGCATGTTTTAAAATGTGTATATTTATAAATTAGTTTTTTTAAATCACTACCACCATTGCTACTGGGGCCGAAAATACATTTATATGTCCAAAATACATTCCTGAAGGATGAATACACACAGAGAACCAGAAAGAAACCAAAGACCATTTAAGATACAGTAATCACAAAGTCTATTTCCTACTCAAAAATTATCACACCCTCAGTATCTCCTGACCTAATCTGACCATCATGGGACTACAGTACTGTACTTACAGATCCACAGAGAAGGTGTATACACAGTACTGTACCATATGACTGTCCACCTCTATGATTACACATATGACTCATACTCTTAGTAGAATTCATCTGTCTGCAGACATTCCCCATTTGATGAAATGCTGTTATTATCATTGTTGATGGGCAGTATGATTTGCAGATATGTTTGTTGACATGACAATCTAATATATAGTCCATGCCACCTTAAATAAGTTACCAAGGATGAACCCCATACCACTTATCCCCATCACTACAAACATGGTGATTTATAGTTTTTTTTTCTGTTGGTTTGAACCAGGTTTGCATTCACTGTCACCACTTATGTTTAAAAGCCACCATATTTGCAGACACCAAAACTCTGAAACTGGCACTAGTAATGTAGCTTGAAAGTTGGTAGCATAAGCTAGTCAGTGTCAGAGCCATGGAGAGCAGCAAAGGGCTATTGGACTGGAATGAGCTAGGGCTCCCCTCTAAAACCATGCTTTGTTATATTACACTAACTCATTCATAAACTTTCACAATATTTTGCGAGCACCGGTATCTTATCTTCGTTTTTTTCATCTCTTTCTTTATTAGGGATATTGTAGACAATATTTAGTATGTATCAAAATTCGATTGCAAAATTTCAGGTATGGATTCCACATGAAGAAGAAGTTAATATGATATTGGTCCAGAAATGCATAATTGCAGAGTTAACGAAACATATTAAGAAAATTTCCATGAATCAATACAATATTAGTCACCCTTAAAACATGTACCACTAGTTTTTGAGGTGACTTATATTGTGTTGATTGATGGAAATTTTCTTAATATATTAACAATTTGTCAATACAGACCAGAGTTAACCAAATGTAAAGTAATTGAAACCCGACAAATAAGGTTGCACTGAATTCCTCTCTAACGCCAACTGGAATATACTCTCCATGATTGTTCAGATTGCTGTATACTGCATTAAACAATACAGTTCAGAAGCAATTTTTACAGTAGGCTACTGATGGGGTCTTAGTTTTTAGGTAGATTTCATTAGAAAGCTAACTATTGCAATGGGTACCATGTTTCTACTTCCGGAAAATTTCGACATATCTTCGCGTTTCACATCCCCCAGACCCCAAAACCACCGTCAGTTCAAAAGTTTATATATAATTTATGTATATATATATCAGTTTCTTGTGGACACGATAACTGCCGTAATTGTGCACCAATCACTTTGAATTTTTTACATAACATGTATCCCTATAAAATCTCGGTCGAGTTCGTTAATGGGCAAAATCGGTCGAAGGGGGTGAAAATGGGGGGCTTTTTTCGAAAAAGTGAAATTTTGCTATAACTCTCTTAATACGTGAAATATCGAATCCATTCAAAGTTCATAATATGTGTCGTATAAGTGCCAAAAATTTATGTCAAATAAGTTTTTTGATAGCACCAACCATTGACCAAAGGGGTGGAAAAAAGTGGGTTTTTCGGGAAACATTAATCATATCTCTGTTAATAGGCACAATATCAAAACCGTACAAAATGGACAATATTCCTCCAATAATTACCTAAAACTTTTGTCTGAAAGAATTTTCGATATGACCCACCATTACGCCACGGAGTGAGCAAAATGATTTGAATTATAAGAAAATTCCAAGTGCCAAGAGTGGTTGCCATGACAACTTTACTTTTAATTGATACGGGTTGAGCCATCAGCAGTTGCTATGACAACGCCACTGCACGAGATCACATTCTGTTTTCATATGTCTGTGGGAAGCGACTTCGGTATCGGAACTGGTTGCATGCTGAACTTCTATGCCCAAGGTCGCGGGTTCAAACCCGGCTGAAGTCGTCGGATTTACTAAGAGCGCCAAAATACCCTGAGTATGCTTTCCTTCGGAGGGGAAGTTCCAACGTTCGTTGCGAGTTGATGGTTCCGGTGGCATCTAGTAGCCAAGTTCACAGCTAGGTGTCGTTGATGGTAGTATTTTAAATTATGTAGCCTATTTTAGGTAGATTTCATCAGAAAGCTAACTATTGCAATGGGTGCCATGTTTCGACTTCCGGAAAATTTCGACATATCTTCGTGTTTCACATCCCCCAAACCACCGTCAGTTCAAAAGTTTATATATATGTGTGTGTATATATATGCATATATATCAGTTTGTTGTGGACACGATAACTGCCGTAATTTTGCACCAATCACTTTAATGTTTTACATAATATGTAACCCCTTAAAAAATCGGTCGAGTTCGTTAATGGGCAAAATCGGTTAAAGGGGGTGAAAATGGGGGGGGGGGGGGGCTTTTTTTTTTTCGAAAAAGTGAAATGTCGCTATAACTCTCTTAATACGTGAAATATCGAATCAATTCAAAGTTCATAATATTTGTCGGATAAGTGCCAAAAATTTATGTCAAAGAGGTTTTTTGATAGCACCAACCATTGACCAAAGGGGTGGAAAAAAGTGTTTTTTTCGGGAAACATTAATCATATCTCTCTTAATAGGCACAATATCAAACCCGTACATAATGGAAAATATTCCCCTAATAATTACCTAAAACTTTGTCTGAAAGAATTTTTGATCTGACCTACCATTACGCCAAGGGATGAGAAAAATGATTTCGGAATTAAAGAACATGCCAAGTGCCATCAGAGGTTACCGTGACAACGCTTCTAAATTGATGAGGGATGAGCTATCAGAGGTTGCCAAGACAACGCCATTGCACGAGATCACATTCATTTTTCCATCTGACTGTGGGAAGTGGCTAACTGGTAGCATGCTGAACTTATATGCCCAAGGTCGCTGGTTCAAAGCCGGCCAAAGTCGTCGGATTTTCTAAGAGCGCTAAAAAACCCTCAGCATTCTTTCCTTTGGAGGAGAAGTTCCAACGTTCGTTGCAAGTTGCTGGTTGCGGTGGCATCTAGTAGCCAAGTTCACAGCTAGGTGTCGTTCACGTTAGGATATGGTACAAAATTAGGAACTACTACTTAAAATTGACCGTCTGCAGACCTTACCTGAATTACACACTAAAACAGTCATCAAAATTAACACCGTTTATCAGATTCTACACACCCGGGGTTACATGACCACGTTGTCGCAGCCCCTAAACTGAGGAACCAACAAAAATCTCTGCGGGAGATAAAATTTTGCGAGAAGAAGTAACAGACTGTCAGATAGTTACACATCAGTTCCAAACCTTGCATAAGGACAGTGTGATCAGAAGTATAAAAATGAACCCCGAATGACAAGAAGGTTACCATCCCCATAGACAATAAAATGATAAAAATATGCATACAAAAACGAAAAAAAGTTGATTTTTAACCTCCAAATGTAAAATACTTTCTTGCAATCAATGAGGTCTGATCCTCCTACGAAAACCTGCATATTTTGCCTATTATAGCCAATCCCCTAGTTTGCCCGGTGAAATCTACCTCCGCCTTCCGGCGTGTCGAGAGGATTTTTTTTTATATGTTGCTTTAAAATAGTTTCCAAATATGCCTTTAGTTGCTTTGACTTGTAGCCTAATAAATGACAGCAAATTCTTCTAGGTATTTTGCCCTGTCTGTGGCAGGGGATTTTCTACCTGGAGAACTGATTGGGCTTCTCAGCAGACAATCGTTACACTGTGTCTTGACCCCCTTCTGAGATAGCAACCACTTGCTGCGACCCATTCATCTTTTCTGTAGCCTAATACTTGTTTGCACTTAATTTTAAACCATGACAACTTTTATTTTGTGACTTACACGGGAGTACCATGAATGTGGAGTTCCCTATATTGCAAGATCTCGCAAGAAAAACATCTATGATGGTATTTCATCCCTAACTTCATTTGGGCCATCCCTAGAGAAGGTGAAATTGCACACCTCTGAATGTGAATGTGAGACATGGGGGTGCATATCCTCTCTGACCAATCACACTGCTGGAATTAATTCCACCAGCATGTAGACCACGATTATTACCGGGTGGACCATGCTCAAGCAATGAGTTTCGTATGTGGGTGAGTCCATGTGCAGCAGTATGAGAGGGGAGGGGTGTTCACTTCACTTGTTGCTACGGAAATGTTCACATCGGCTCCTACTGTGACATTAGTGCGTCTGCCAGGACCTCGGAGCTCAGCAGCAGTGACCCCCTCCACTACTTTCCATCTCCACCTTTCCCCTCTAAGCTATTAGGTTTGTGCCATCAGGTAATAATTGCAGTCTACCATAGGCCTTCTCACATACTGTACACACACTGAGGTTTATAAATTTTTCCTCAAATTCCAATATACTGTACATGCTGTTCACTATCAGACAGTTTTTTATTTTTGTGGAAATTTTCCTTGACACTATAGGGAAGAAAAGATCAAATAAAGACATACACTCACTATCACAGCAAGCACCAATACTTAACATCATTAACTCCAGAAGACTTCAATGAGCTGGTCATTTATTAAGAGCGGCTTCGGTGGCATAGTTGGTAGCATGCTGAGCTTCTATGGCCAAGATCGCGGGTTCAAACCCGGCCGAAGTCGTCGGATTTTTTAAGAACGTTAAAAATTCCTCAGTATGCCTTCCTTCGGAGGGGAAGTAAAGCCAGCGGTCCCATGTCATAGATTTATGGCATGTTAAAGAACCTTCCAGTGATTACACCTGTGTGAAGCTAATCTATATAGGTTAAAAATTTGACTAACGTTCTTAGGTTCCTACGTTCGTCGTCAAGAGCCGACTGCGGTGGCATCTGGTAACTAAGTTCTGAACTAATTGGTCGTTGATGGTGGCGTTTGGCGGAAAAAGTAGGAACTACTTGGAAAAATTGATTGTCTGCAGTCCTTACTTGAATTAAAACAGATACACACACTTATACAGTCATCACAATTAACACCGGTTATTAGACAGATTCTACACACACCCAAAGTACACGGGGCTACATGTCCGTGTTGTCGCAGCCCTTAAACTAAGGAACCAACCAACCATCATTTATTAAGGATGGGAGATGATAGGATGGTCTTACAAATCTTTAAAGAAGAACCAAGAGGATAAAGCCCAGTAGGAAGACCACGAAGTTTCTGGAAAAATGAAATCTCCAAACTTTGTAGACATCTGAATGTGGAAAACTGGCAAGAACTCGCCCAAATCAGAGTTCAGTGGAGGCATTTTGTGCGATCGGTGCGAGATCTTCCATGTCCCATAGAAGCCTTCAGAGTGAGTGACTATAGGGAGTCTATTAAACAATTCCACTCCCGTATAACTAGAGCAAGTTTGTGCTTACCTTAAGCTAACTTTTATAATTTCTTCCTCTTGTAATATATGTATGCACCTCAACCATTACTGTATATTCTCTTTTATTTTGATTATACAGTATTATATGTATATTGAGGTAAGAGCCACAATTCCCAGTTCAGGGAGGATAGGGTTATATGATTCCCTATCTGATATTCACTTTATATTCCTCAAAGATTTCCTGACAATATATATGAGTGGAAGAAAGCATGTTATGTAGATATTAGCTGGCTCATATTATCACAGGACAGTTTTTTGCATAGATGTTGAGTACGAGCATTCCAGTTCAATTTAATCTAAATGAATTCCCAACAGATATACTCAAGTGCTCTCATTGCCCTCCAAAGCTGAACTATGTAAGTAAAAGTAAAGTGATTTGTCAGAACACAACACATATTGTGATGTGAGGCGAATGTCCAATCGGCAAAACGGTTTTAAAGCCATTGAAAGGACGCGGAACAGTGAGTGACAGTGGAAGGCAGCCGTTTGCATGCTGCCTTGTCGAAGTAACCAGGCAACCGCCAGCCCTCCATTTTCACTCGCTTACTTCCTGTTCTGCGTCTTTTCAATGGGTTTAATTAGAGGCGCTTAATGCCAATTTCAGCTGATTTCTTTATCACATAGAGTAACCTTCCAAGAGTATCCTCTGCCAATTACAATCCGAATGGGGGGTGGATGCTACCAGAGTTTCTTTGTGAGCCATGGATAGGCCTTGGTGCTTTCTTGACAATCAGAAGAAAATTGAAGGATTCTCCCTATAGAACGGAAACTCTCATGTGCCGCCGGACGGCCGGGGGCACTGTGGCTAGCCGCGTGTTGAGCAAGGCACTAGCAGCAACGTAGCGCCCAACTAGTTTAACACATTTACACTTTTTAACGTATTTAATAATCATAATTACTTACCATAGGCTACATGGATTTCAGAGTAGTTGCTGGAAATGCTGTCCTTCAATTTCTAAACACATGTTGCACCGACGTAAGAAGTTTTGGTACACTCGCTGTAATTCATCCACACTGATATTTCGTATCAGCGTGGTTATTTCATTCTCACGCGTCTCCAAAGTACATGGATTGTTTCTATATACCTTTCTTTTTGAGGTTCGTCCACAAGTAAAAATCACACGGCGCTGGAACTTGCAAGCAAATTTACTGCAAACTTCTGCTGGCTTTCACGGACAGTGAATTAAAACTCAGCAATTATACATATGTTAGTATGACAAGACGGATTAAATAACATAAATATTTACCAATGGCCAATATGGATGAAAGAGGCGCAGGTGCGCTTCATAAAGAAAGCAGGTAACGCGCAGTTCGCTACTCCCGTGGGGGTCCGAGCACGGACAACAAGAGCCCGCTGATGATCCAGCTTGGTGTCCTAGGCGAAACCCCACACAAGACACGGCAAAAACCTAGAAAAATTTCTGAGTTTCTTCTTGAAAAAAGTTTCCACTAGAAAAATTCGATGTTTTGTTCTATAGGTAACCATGTTCATGTGATACGAGGTAGGCTACAGTACTTAACAGCAAGTCTTAATTATCACAACTAAGGTATCTTGCCAGCTGCGTATGTAATAAATGCTATGACACCACCCAGGGCTTCATGACACGCTGTTGTAATCAGCACATGATATAAATGTGACTGTGAGTCATTGTGACGTTTCCACAGCACGGCTATTGGTAAGCCCCGTTCTATGGGGATGGTCCTCTCTGTACTATTATTTAATCCACCTTGTCAATACTAAAATATGTAGTTTATTATTATTTAAACAAACATGTTTTGATATTCAATGATGTCTTCTTCAGCATTCAAATTTATAGCGTTTAACATTAATAAAATAAAAATGGATATCCTTACAATATTTGCTATCATTTTAGGCTATTATTAAGATGGGGTCGCCACTCCCAAATGCCTGACAAAACTGGAGCAAAACAGATTGAGATGGTTTGGACATGTCAAACGGATGAATGAAGTAAGGCTACGAAGATGAGCACTGGAACGACGGATGACAGGGAAGAAGGAAGCGAAGGAAGGAAGCTTGTAGTTTAACGTGACCGTTAATATCGAGATCATGAGCCACGGGAGACAGGGAAGAGAGGACGAGGAAGACCAAGAATGCGTTGGATGGACTCGGTGAAGTATAGCATTAGAAACCTGGATTGGAACACCGTGTCGGAAGAGGAATGGTGGAACGACAGAACAAAGTGAAGAGGAACCATATTTGCCCCCACCCAGTGTCAGCTGGAAAAGGGGAAATGAAGGTGATGATCCTTACAATAAATTTGATTAAAATTAAAGTTCCAAATACAATGCTGACTAACGAAAGGAACAGACCCTTAATAATGCATGACGCAGTTTCCGGTGTAAGGTCGGGAGATGACATCCTGCCTGGATCACGGCCTACATGCCCAGACAACTTGAACATACTTATGAACACCGGCCATGAAAGTATAAGCTGTTATACATATTTTAGTATTGACAAGATGGATTAAATAACATAAATATTTACCAATAGTCAATAAAGATCACCCTTTACGGAACCAATATGGTAAACATATATGCATTTTAATCAGAAGAAATTCAACCCCCAACATTGTGTTTTAGTTCTTATTTTCTGTGTAAAATATTAAGGCATATTTACATCCATATGGATATAAGCAATCTTTTAATGCCAGAAGTCTTTACTCTTCAGGGATTTTTCTTTGATTGGAATAGTCTGGCGCAGATGACCACCTCGTAAAACAATCACCATCTTTCTTTGGTCTACTTCAACCATGTTTGAGTGATATATTAATTGCTAATTGTTTCTATAACAATCAGAAAGTACAGTAGACTAGGTTAGTTGGTAGGCAACAGAATATTGCTTAGTTAATGCTTTGAGAATAGCCTATAAGTAAAATGGATTGTGTTAGGAGAAAGTTAAAAAGGTGAATAGAAATAAACCAGCTTCAAGGTGGTTGATCTGAGGAGCAGGATTCTTAATTTGCATTCTGTGGTACAGATTAGCTTGATGTTCTGTCTCCTTAAAGCAACAATCACCCCCATTTGTTTCCATTATTCTGAATTTTTTACAAACTTGCAAATGTTGGAGTTGGTGATGGTAAGTCGAGGGAAATTTATCTTTCTTTCTTTTTTTTTTTTTTTTTTTTTTTTTTTTCAGGGGAATTTTGACATATTTGTGTAAAAATAGGGCGTAATCTTAAGATGATGCTTAGAAACAAACGAAATTGCAGAATGGTCTATGTTGAGTCAAAATTTAATAAAATATACTGAGGCTACCAATCAACAGTTATCATTATCAATCTATATAAAAACTGGTTTCTTCTCTGTACAGTTTGAATATTTGGCTAATACTTAATACTGTATTTATCATATACGAGGTGTAGCCTATAATTATCAAACAAACCTTCAGTTTAACTTTTGTTGTTGTTTAATTTGAGTGGCTTGGACATCATGATCATTTATTCCCATGTACTTGGGCGTGTATAGTATTTGTCTGATAACCAATATTATTGTGGTGTCAGTGTGTGTATTTATAATTCAGGTTGAGGATTAGGAGGGAGCCGGCTGTGGCCTTAAGCTAGGAACCATCCCGGCATTTGCCTGGAGTAGAAGTGGGAAAACCAGTTTCAGGATGGCTTTGGTGAGATTCGAACACACCTCTTCTCATTCTTGTCTCAAGAGGCTGAGTGTATCCCGTTCTAGCCCTCGGTCCAGAATTACATTTCTTGGCAGAGCCGAGAATCAAATTCAGACCTCAAGGGTGACAGCCAAGTTTAATTTTTACCTGTTTGTCTATTTTGGGCTCATTCACATCAATGGCATAAAAATTGGTTTTTAACCCTCTACTTGTGAGCTGAAGTGTTATTTTTATCCCTTCTATTGTTACTTCCCGCCTTTTCTTTCGTGTACCTTCCGAGCATATGGCCTTGAGTCACTGCATAGTTTAGTGCAGCTCTAGCTACCGTTACGTTCGGGCGATTGCGTTGTAAGTTTGGTTGGTTCCTTTGTTTAGGGGCTGCGACAACGCGGTCATGTAGCCCTGTGTACTTTGGGTGTGTGTAGAATCTGTCTGATAACCGGTGTTAATTGTGATGGCTGTATTAGTGTGTGTATCTGTTTTAATTCAAGTAAGGTCTGCAGACATTGCATTTTTTCAAGTAGTTCCTACTTTTGCCGCCACCGTCACAGACCAACTAGTTCAGAACTTAGTTGCCAGATGCCACCGCAGTCGGCTCTTGACGACGATCGTAGGAACCTAAGAACGTTAGTCAAATGTTTAACCTATATATAATTTAGCTTCACACAGGTGTAATCATTGGAAGGTTCTTTAACATGCCATAAATCTATGACATGGGACCGCCGGCTTTACTTCCCCTCCGAAGGCATACTGAAGGATTTTTAACGTTCCTAAATCATCCGACGACTTCGGCCGGGTTTGAACCCGCGATCTTGGGCATAGAAGCTCAGCATGCTACCAACTACGCCACCGAAGCCACTGCGTTGTAGGTTTTCGAACGGTATCAGTGACCGCACCTCACAGTTAACATTCCACGCTTACCATGCAGGCGGGAGATACACTAACAGCTGAAGAAGAATGTTTTGCTGTTCCATCGTGTCAGCCATGTATATTTATTCCTAAATAATAATTGTATAATGATATTTCGTTAAGTTTTCATTTTCAAAATTAATTAATCTAATGATCAGAGAAAACTTTAATTTTTTCTCATTACAAACATATTATGAGTACGAAAGACCTATACTTTGATTTTAAGAAATGTTTGCATTTGTATCGTGTGTTAGAGTAGTTGAAGTACCAACACGACAAATTTCAAGTAAATAGTTTTATTGTGAGTGCCTATGAACAAGCAAGATTAATCGCCGGTCACTCAGACCTCACCTCACAATGTACGTCATAGTAATACCACTAAAGCCGGCGGTCCCATGTCATAGATTTATGGCATGTTAACGAACCTTCCACTAATTTCACCTGTGTGAAACTAAATTGGATAGGTTAGGAATGTAAACAACGCTCTTAGGTTTCTACGTTCGTTGCCAAGAGCCGACTGCGGTGGCGTCTAGTAGCTTAGTCCTGCACTAGGCCTAGTAGTCGTTGACGGTGGTGTTTGGCGGCAAAAGTAGGAACTATTCGAAAAATTCAAAGTTGCAGTCTGTACTTGAATTAAAAAACAGATACACTAATACAGCCATCACAACTAACACCGGTTATCAGACAGATTCTACACACACCCAAAGTACACGGGGCTACATGACCACGTTGTCACATCCCCTAAACTGAGGAACCAACCAGTAATACCACGTCACAAGTAGAGGGTTAAATAGAAGACATGAGAGGGAAGAATAAGACTTCAATTGTTTTTCGATTTTTTAAATCTTCAAAATGGTTATTTTGATGGTAATATTTTGGATAGAATAAAACCTGAATGAGATAAATACAAATAATTATTCAGAGACCGAAAAATTTGGCACAAGCAGTATTAATTTCCATTCATCATTCATGAACTGCACTTAGTTTAAAACAGCTTCTGTTCTTATATTGTTGGGATAACACAAAGATGCAATGGTTGTTCCTGTATACATGTTAGTTATTGTTGTTTTAATGTGAGGAACAGCAAGGTCATCTGCCCCTACATTATACATGCAATTTGGCGAAATGCTGCTCCACAGAACTTCCAAGTCGTAATTCACTTAACATGGACCTTTGCTCATTAATGAAGTATTTCCAAGCTGGAGGAGTATTTATCTCCAGTTTTGTTTCTCTTTAGAATTTGTGTAATGGTAATGGCCTATTGTTATTTCAGTTAACAATGTTGTTGTGGTTGTTGGTTGTTTGTTGTCACACTAACTTTATTATATGGCGACTACTGTGGCAAGCATAAGCACAAGAGGGCAGTAAAGTGGCACACAAGTGTTTAAGTGGCAGTAAGGAGGAAATAAGGTGGCAATTATGGGGAAAAACTTTTAAGATGGTATTGAAGTGGCAGCTAAGTTGTATTAAGGGCAGAATAAGGAGACAAATAAATTAAGAACAATTTCTAGATGCATCTGAGTGGTACTAAGAGAAACAAAATGGCAACCTGCTCACTGGGACATTCTGTACCCAATAATTTAAAAAATAGTTAGAAATGACTTCTGAGGCCACATATTAAGTGGTACTAAGGAGAAAATAATGTGGAAATTGAGATAAAAATTTTCAAGGTATTATTTATGTGACACTAGAAGCCTCCGTGGCTTAGGCGGCAGCACGCCTGCCTCTCACCGCTGGGTCCGTGGTTCAAATCCCGGTCACTCCATGTGAGATCTGTGCTGGACAGAACGGAGGCAGACAGGTTTTTCTCCGGGTACTCCGGTTTTCCCTGTCAACATTTCATTCCAGCAACACTCTCCACTATCATTTCATTTCATCTGTCATTCATTTAATCATTGCCCCAGAGGAGTGCGTCAGGCCTCGGCAGCCGGCACAGTTCATAACCTCGCCGTTAGATGGGGGCTTCATTCATTCCATTCCTGACCCGGTCGGAGACTGGAAGCAGGCTGTGGATTTTTCATTTATGTGACACTAAGGTGAAACAAGGTGGTAAATTAGGAACAACTTCTGAGGTGGCATATTAAGTGGTACTGAGGGAGGAAAAACATTCAAGGTGGTGTTTAAGTGGTATTAAGGGGAAATGAGATGGTAAATTAAGAACAACTTCTAAGGTGGTGGCATCCAAGTGATACTTTGTGTGGGGGGGTAATAAGGTGAAGTATATAAGTGGCACTAATGGGAAACAAGGTAGCAATTAAGAACTACTTCCAAGGTGATATTTAAGTGGCATCTTAGTGGTACTAAGGGAAAGTTACAAACTACTTCTAAAGTGGTATCTTAAGTGGCACTAATGGAAAATAAAGTGGCAAAAATATTAAGGGGCTGTTAAGGACAAAGGCACATAAGGATTTAAGTGAGAGTAAAGAGGAAATAAATAGGGTTACTTTTAAAGTAGTGTTTAAGTGGCATTAAGGGGGAAATAAATTGCAATAAAAACCATCATTCTTTTCACTAATACCAGTATTTTACTACCTCCAACGTCTGTATCACGAGATTCATAACAATAATAATGTCATTGGTTTTACATCCCTTTTAACTACTGCAGCTTTTAGAGACGCCGGGGGGCCGGACTTTACCATGAAGGGGATCGTTAACATGCCAGTAAATCTACTGACATGGCTCCCTCGCATTTGTACCCCCTTAAATGCAAACTGACTGTGCCAGGGTTCGATTCTGCTACCTTGGGAACAGCAGGCGAGTACGTTATCGCTGAGCCACACAGCTAGTCGCGAGATTCATAGTCAGTCTTCTGCTTTAGAGCAAGATCATTGCAGTTTCAGTGTTGCTTTTCTTCTAGAACAAGATCAAGATGCTTAAAACCAATGATCATACTGGTGATAAACAGTATAATTTATTGTCTGAGAATCTAGAGAAAATGTTGGTTGTTTGATTGACTTTTTTTTGTACATAGTAAAGTGTATATACTGTATATCATTCAGTTTTGTAATGCGTTTGGATGCTAAATTCATATTTTGTTGCAAATAGTATATGTATTACGGTATATATTTGTAATAATAAAGTTGAATGGTGAAATCAAGTTACTTCTGTGGTACTAATAGGACCTTTAAAACTATGGATTAAAATGAAAACTGGGTGGAAAAAAAACAATAAGCTTTCTTCGAAGAACTTTAAATTGCATTTTAAAGTTATATTTTGTTACTAAGGCTTTAGTTATGACTACAAGGTTCATTTCCCGACCTGCAAAAATTGAAAAATATTCAAGAAAGAAATATTTGTAGCTTTTACATCTTTATTTTTACAATTTCATATTTTGATCTTAATTCCCCCCCACCCTTATTAGGCAGATCGGTTTCATATTTTGATAAAATTGTCTTTTTATGAATCTCTCTGCTTATGACAATGTCTGATTAGTTTGTGAACTGTATATTTAGATAGCAACGGCCAAATTATCCACATTTGCTAGATGTCTCTCTTTCTTTGGTATGTTTCATTTTTAATCCCTGAAGATTGTGTTGATTATGCAGAGGATAAGGGTGACTCAAAAAAAATGAAGTATCACTGGGAATGTAGAGTGAGTGGTGTCAAATTTGGCCAATTAGTGCCTGTACTTCAGCATTTCAAAACACATAGATTGAGCCAGAGTATAAAAGTGTCAATTGTAATAATAATAATGTTATTGGTTTTACGTCCCTTTTAACTACACTGGCTTTTAGAGACGCCGGGGTGCCGGAATTTTGCCCCAAAGGGGATCTTTAACGTGCCAGTAAATGTACTGACACGGTTCCCTCGCATTTGCGCACCCTCAAATGCCAGCTGACTGCGCCAGGTTTCGAACCTGCAACCTTGGGCTCAGCAAGCGAGAACGTTACCCCTGAGCCACGCAGCCAGACAGTGTCAATTGTCAATGTTGGTCTACTAAAAGACTAATTTTATATAGAATAGCCTTAGACTGTTCCTGTAACCTGTTAACTCCTTCGCTCGTCTATAAACTGTGCACAAGAACTTCTTTTCTTCCATAGTCCCCATTCGCTTTTGAGTGCCGAATCAATCTCTGGCAAGTTTCACTATCTGTTGGGCATTATGTAAAGGGTCATTACATTATCTATGTGCGCCCCAATAAACACGGCAAGCTATGTCGGCTGTGACGGCACAGATCGCGGGTGCGCGTACCCGGTTCAGCCGGTGGTTGGCGTGCACTTTCACACTTTTACCAAACATGTTCAATAATGTGTACTTACAGTGCTCATAGGCGATGCTGAAAATGTCCTCCCTCTCTTGTAACACACACCTGACATCTTCTGATGAAGGAATGTCTGTCAACTCTTATTATTTATGGAGCCTGTTTCCTTGAATCGTTCAGTGAGCCTTCGAATTGTACTGGCATTAGGCACAGGTCTTCCTGGAAACTTGATTCGAAATCTTCGTCTCGTTTCAGAACAAGATTTTCTGCGTTTCATATACGAATTATGCACACGTTCGTGCAATGTGAATTGGTGACTAGGCATGACCAACAATCACAGTAATCCCAATACTCACTCAACTTGCATCACTAACGTCTAGGCTTTGCAGACACACATCCATATGAATGACAAAACACGTGTGAACTAACGATATGAGTCAGTGGAGCGCGCCAACCACCGACTGAACCGGGTACGCGCGCCCGCGATCTGCGCCAATCACAGCCGGCTTAGCTTGCCATGTATATCAGGGCGCACATAGGTAATAACCCTGTAGTACAACACGAGTTTGAATTTTTTGCTTCCGGAAGTAAATAACAATGTATTTTGTACTCGTCTGTCCTCTACAGCTGGAGTTCATCTGTGCTGTAAGCAAGCAATTTCTTCACGCCGCGTTGTGATTTCGGTCAAAGAATATCAATTATTGTACTAGTAAGGAGCAACAATATTAGTTGCCTGCTAATTTTAGAAAATAATATAATTTGCACTCTTTACATGGATTGGAGATGATGCAAGTAAGGGTACAAACATTTTAATTTCAATTAGTCTCAAAATGAAAATTAATATAAACGTATGATTTTGAATTTACATTTTGATTAATAAAAACCCAAAATCTAAGTGGGCAGAAGAAAGAAATCTGACTCATAATCAGAAAATGAGGGACTATTGGAAGAAGAAGAAGAAAGCAACAACTTTATCGAAGAGTACATACGAGCCTCGTGGTCCTAAGTAGGCCTAAACAATAAAGAAGGACCCAAAACATGTAGGTATTTTAAAAATTACGACTTTTACATTAAAAAAAAAAGGAAATTAGAAAAACTCAGCACTTAGAAGGCTAAACAACATACAGTATGTTGAGGCTTGAAAATAATAACAAGAAGTTCCGTGACGAACTAAAGAGCCTACTTTTATTAAAATTTAAGATTCATGCCAATGATTAATCTATATGGATCTATCTAGAATAATGACGAAATTAAGTTGGTATTATCGAAATTTCTAAATAGTTAGAAATACTGTTTACTTGGCATAATGTAGCCTAATTGAGCACTACAGTTGGCAGCCCTGGTGACTGAATATATTCTTAGTTCCATCTCTTAAGGTACAGAATACAAAATCTGGTTGAAGTCCAATGGATAGCATGGACGTTACATGCAGTTAAACATTGGAGCTAACGGCGCGCGTAAAATCTTGTTGGCAACAATGTCATGCATGTATTGGTCAGAAATAATCTGAAATAATATGATCTATTGTTGTCCCAATTTTGAATTAAATCCATTAGTATAGAAGTTACATGCATTTTAAAATTGGACCTATCAGCAGGCTTAGAATCATGTTCGCAGCACTGACATATATTAGTTACTCAAATTTAATCTAGAATGCCAGGTACTATATGTGTGCAAAGTTTAGAGCTACTGGCTTGCATACTTTCTGATATATTGATATTAGGGTAGCATTTATTAACAGTTGGCAGCCCTGGTTGCTCTTAGGAATACGCGTAGTCATATCTATTATGGCACACACGAAATTTGGTTGAAATGTAAATGATAGTATAGAAGTTACATGTATTTAAATTTTGACCTCTCAGCAGGCTTAGAATCAAGTTGGTAGCACTGACGTATATGTTACTCCAAATTAATCTAGAATGTCAGGTATTATACGTGTGCATAGTTTTAAGCTGTCGGCTGGCATACTTTCTGATATATTGGTATTTGGATAAAAGAAATTGAGAGCATTTATTAACAGTTGGCAGCCCTGGTGGCTCTTCAGAATACACTCAGTTATATCTGTTTATGTACACATAGCACATAGGAAATTTGGTTGAATTCCAATTGATAGTGTAGAAGTTATATGCATGGACATATCAGCAGGCTTATAATCATTTTGGCAACACTGCCATGTACGGCCTCCTGGAAATTAAACTGAAATATTATTATCTATACGTGTGCCAATTTTGAAATAGCTCCCATACATACCTTCCAAGATATCCAACATGGAGCTCAAATTTCAGTTGCGATTTTTCAGCAGTTGGTAGCACTGACATTATTTTCAAATACGGCAATAAGATATTCAGGTATAGATCTTTTCTCCTACCAAATTTTGTTTCGATATCGTGTCGGTCTACTAACCCCAAGATTGTAGGTTCGCTCCTGGCCGTGGTAAGTGATTTTTGAAAGGCGGCAAAAATACGATATGCATGTCATTCGATGTTGGCATGTCAAAGAACCCATTTGAATTCAGTAGGCCGAGTTCATAATGACACAGACAGAAAGAAGGACAGACAGACACACATTTGCCTGGATCGATCTCATAAGTCTACTTTTTCCTCATTTTTGCAAAATGTGAAAAGTAGCTGCCTCTGAAAGCATTTGAAAAGGAACTTGTTATAGATGTTTAATACACCCAAAACTAAAAAGTGACTTTGATATGAGCCAATATTTAGGGGTGGGGAGCAGGCTATCTCAGGATTCAGAAGATTGATTTTTCTGTACTGTACTGTACATAAAATGTTTATTTTTAATTTTTGTTCCCCGTTTTCATCTTAAATCTGGCTTGCCACGGTGGGTGAGTGGATATCGTGTCGGTCTACTAACCCCAAGATTGTAGGTTCGCTCCTGGCCGTGGTAAGTGATTTTTGAAAGGCGGAAAAAATACGATATGCATGTCATTCGATGTTGGCATGTCAAAGAACCCATTTGAATTCAGTAGGCCGAGTTCATAATGGCAAAATTAATCTCGGGAGTTTCCGCCAACACAAAGTTCCTCATTTCTCTACTAGAAAGCGCTACAGTGTTCAAGGAGCTTAGATATCTAACATCTTACCTCCTTGAATTTCATAGTCAAGGAACAACGAAATTCGACATGCAAGCTACCGTCTGGGTGTCAAATAACAAAGCTTGCACCCAGCACCCGAGGCCATACGATATTATTTATATCTTAAACCTTTTAGTTTTTTTTTCTCATAATCACTATTTTGAAACCAATTTACATTAGTTCTGTCATTAAAACATGTTTCCTGAGAGCATCTTTAATTTAGTATTTTCTCTCATTTTGAAAAAAAGTTAAGAGTTTTCGAACCCCACTGAAAGAACGGGGTAAGTCCATTTTTTTTGGAAATGAGTTTATGGCGCATTCTGGTGGTCAGCCATCGTCACTACAAATGAGTTGAAATTAATTTCAAATAAAGCGGAATGTCACCGAGATACAGAGGTTTTTACTGTTAGTGGAAACGGAAAGTAAGTCCCATATCCTCTCACTTTTTTTCATAATTACCTTTAGTTGTTATTTGTTTTACATTATGTACTTTATAAGAAATGAATTTGACAAAAATGCTATATTGCATTTTAAGTATTTCTTTTTAGTGTTGAAAGTTTAAATTTGCTCTCCTGAAAAATTTACAGAATGTGACTTACCCCATATTTCCCGTGGAGTCTTCAAATGTACAATTCAGGCCGTTCCAACTGAGCAGCCCCCTAGGGAGAAGATGAGTACTCGCCGCCTTTTGTGAGTAAACCTGCAACATGCTATACAGCTCTGCTGTGGGGGCTGCCGTCACTGCACGGTGGATACATCAAGACTGGCAGGAAGTACACGGGACTTGCGTTATGACCTTCGACCAGTGACGTATTGACTATGACCCCCCAGTCCCTCTCCAACCGAGCTCCGAGCATCACTGCTGAGTACTCGCATGTATGCATGCTCAAACTCGTGGATTTGGAACAGCCTGGTATAATTGATCTTTTTTTTTTTAAGCGCAATCTATAGCAAAACGGGAAAGCGAAAGTGTCTTTTTCTCAAAACTGCCCAATCATGACTTATGCCACTATATTTCTCAGTCCCTCATTTCATGACATTACTTAATTATATGCAGATTTTATAAAGCAAATCATAAATAACTTGCATTTGAATGTGTTCCTAATTTGAGAGAAATGTTGGTAAAGGAAATAGGAAATGTTTCCTGACCAACTTACAGTCACTATTGGTAAGGTGCTGGTGATTGTTGTTTTAACATCAAGGTTATCTGCCTCGCAAGTAAGTTGCTACAACAGGTTGTTAAGATCTAAAATCCATGTTCTTTGAACTTGACAGAAAGTTTATTTTAACAGCATCACTCTAGAATCATAAATCCACCCTCTGTAATATAATTTCTATCAAAGTTTGACCTGACCAAGAATGAACTCGGTGAAAACCATAATGGTTTCCGTAACATTTTAATGCATTATAGACTTCCCCCATTGCAGAACCTACTGTCAGCAGATCATACCATGTATTTTTAACAAACTGATATTTTCTAGTGTTCATAGTTATAAATTATCTTAAATTAATAAATATTAAAAAAATAAATGAATTCATCAGAGGGGTCTTCGCCCTCTAAAAAAAATAGTGATGGAACTAACAAAAATCTATAGATCAGATTTTTTCTTCTTAATTTTTGAATCAAATATGAACTAATTTACTTGTTGGTTAAACAAAGAATGAGTGTACTCTTGTTATCTGCATAGTTCTCTAGCCAATGTGCATCAATTGTCTCATCAATTGAGCTATCAAGCTCTCTTCAGTACCCAATACCACCAAAGGTACGCTAACCAGCCTCGCGCCACCCGGTTAGTTGGTATTAGTAGCTCGTGTAATGAAATAGGAGTGGCTGTAGGTCCCTGTATGTTCCGGACACCTAGTGAGGTGACTCTGTGGCAAATTATTAATTTTTTTCTTTTTTCTTTTTATTTTCTATTTTTTCATATTTAGGTAAAATTTATCAATTAAAATATTTGTATCAATTTATCTGTGCTAAAAGGGGCAGATGATCTTACTGTTCTGCCCCTTAAAACAACATTCTGTTTTGGCTCAGTTGATCTGACAATTGGGAGATTCGTATTAAAAAATTTGATGGTATAGTAAAGAACCTCTCAGCATCTCTAAATCACCATAGTTAAGTGGGATGTTGAACCCATAACATTATTATTCATAGATATGATTTTATAGTATAGTTTCTTTTTATGGTCTGCCTCCTGGTGTAGTGGCTAGCACTCTTAAATGTCACTGCAGAGGTCCGGGTTTGATTCCCGGCTCTGTCAAGAAATTTAATTCTGCTCTGTGGGCTGGAATGGGTTTCACTCAGCGTCATGAGGCAGAACTGAGAAGATACGTGATCGATTCGTACCTCAGCCACCCTAGAATTGGTTTTCCTTATTTCCCCACTTCTATTCCAGGCGAATGCTGGGATGGTACCTAAATTAAGGCCTCAGCTGCCTCCTACTCACTCTTAGTCCCAATTACAAATACCGTACACACCCTGGTACAGCCATCACAATAACATAGGTTATCAGACAGATTACACACACACCCAGGAATGCAGGGCTACATGTCCATGGTATTGTAAAGCCCCTAAATGAATCAACGTTAATTTAAGTGTACAAATAAAATAATATACGATTGCATATGTTTTACGAAGATCCTCTCCTAGAGGTAGGTAACCCATTTTTAACCTCAGTTGGTTCTACACTTGACTGGGAAACAAAAGTGGACCACATGACATTTGAGTGTCTAATTTGACTATTCAGTATACAAGTCATTTTTGAAGCAATATTGCTCTTTTTGCCACTTCACTACACAATAATGAAAAGAGGACCATAAAAAAACATCATGTCCGTTTATTGTCTCTGGCCCGGCTTTATGGATTTCCGGCCTGTGATATGCCTTTTCCCTCAATGTAAGCTTTTAAGTTTTATTACAGGATATTGATAAGGGATCACTGCCACATACAGTAGTTGCTTGAGATTTGTGACCAATGTGAGTAGATTCTGGAAGTGAAAGATGCCTTTAAGTCGAGAAAAAGTGGCAAGTGGCGCTAGTCTGCGATGGCTTCATGTGGAAGTGTACTAAGTGTTATAGAAAGCTATCACGAGAGTGCCACCTACAGCAGAAGACTTGTATCAGGCCGTAGGAGGTCAACATTGGCTCTAGATGACTGATTTAATAATATCCGATATGATAATGCCTGGCCGCATGTTGCAAATTATGTGGATGTGTTTCTCAGGGAAGTTGGTATTATAACCCTGGACTGGCCATATCCGTGACTGCCACCCAACCGCAGTTCAGGCCAGGAATATACTTCAAATCTTGAGAAATGTGAATACAGTTGAGTCCTAAAACTCGGCACTCGATAACCTGGCAGTCCGGATAACTCGGCCATACCCTGGCTGGGCGAAAAGAGTTCCTGGATGTGCAGAAGCCGATGAAAATGACGTCAAACAGTGGTTCCAGAATGATACCGAGCAAGACATTATATCCGATGCAGAAATTATTGCTGCTGTCACATTTAATGAAAAAAAAAACAACGCCAAAAAATGATGAAGACGTTGACATTTTGTATTGAATAGATGGAAATGTGCAATTTAGTCAAATTGAGGACTACACCATACAAGCTCCTAAAGTATTACATAGTGAGGGACTAATGGCTGTAGAAACTGCCCTTCGGTATTTTGAACAACAAGGTGCGTCGGTAATGGATTTACTGTTCCTTCCTCGTCTTCGTGATGAAGCAGCAGAGTGCATTGCGGAAGACAATAGGACATTACGCATTTCTTGAAAAAGTAGACAGTTTTTGCAGACGACTAGTTAATTTTCATTATGAACAGATTTATGCCTTCATAATGTATTTTTCTATGGTCTGTCTTATTAGGTAAATTACTGCACACTGTGTATTCATTAATTTTCACACGTTGTAAAGGATCTATGCCTTCATAAAGTACGTACTTTTCCTTTGTTTAAGGGAATTTGGGCAGTTTATTCTCTGGTGTATTCTCAAGCAAACAATACATAGAAGTACAGTATTGTATTTTCTGGGGAAACACTCATACGTATTCTTTTTTAACCCCATTCCCGATAACCCGGCATTTTCACAAACTCAGCCAGCCTTCGATCCACATAAGGCAGAGTTTTCGGGACTCTGCTGTGTCAGTAAAAGGACAGCCAGACAAAGGTTGGGTGAAGTATATCTGTCTTCAAGAAGACCTTCAACAGGGCCACAGCTTGAGTGACACCTCAGAGTAGCACAACTCCAGTTTGCATAGCAGCATCAACTCTGGACTACTGAACAGTGGGGATCTGTACTCTTTAAAGATGAGAGCCATTTCTGCCTAAGGTCCCCAGATGGGCATGAAAAGGTGTGGAGGAGACCAGCAGAGCGATATTCACCCTATACACAGACTACCGGGACACCTTTTGAAGAAGGTTCAGTTATGGCAGGCTGTTCCAAATCCATGAGTTTGAGTACGCGTACACACGAGTACTCAGCAGTGATGCTCGAAGCAAGGTTGGAGAGGGACTGGGGGTGAGAGCCAATACGTCACTGGGCGAAGGTTATAGCACAAGACCATGCGCTTGCTGCCAGTCATGATGTATCCACCGCGAAGTAACGGCAGCCCCCCACAGCAGAGCTGCATTGCATGTTGCAGGTTTACTCACATAAGGCGGCGAGTACTCCGCTGCTCACGGGCGAGTTACTTGGCTGGAACAGCCTGAGTTATGGTGTGAGAAAGCGTCAGTTTTCAGGGACGCACTGAGCTTTTTCATATCCATATCAAACGTGGCAGGGGACTCGATTGACATCGGTACATCAAGGAGATGTGGAAATTTGAAACCATTCTTTTTTCAGTGATGCTTATACAAATTGTCTTGTTGACCGACTGAAAAGCAGCAAAAGACAACATCAAGGAGATTGTGGTACACCATGTGGTGCCATATGCACTGTTGGTGCTGTCAGGCTTATGCATGATAATGTCTGGCTGCATGATTTAAATCGTGTGGATGTGTTTCTCAGGAAAGTTGGTATTTGAACCCTGGACTGACCATCACATAGCCCTGACTTGAATATCATCGAACATGTGTGGGATACACTAGCAGGATGTGTTCGGTGTAGTGATTTTAATAACAAATTTTAAAAATTTTGCACTTAAATATATTTTTTGTCAAGTGATCCACTCTTTTTGGTGGTCAATGTATTACTATAGCAAGGGGTGTGTGTGATGACTCTGCGCTTACCTCCCACCAAGGTGGACCAGGTTCGATTCCCAGTTAATGCTTGTGGAATTTTCAAGGTGAAATATCATGTCCTGTTGTTTGGATTCCATATGAAATGGAGGTATTGTGTGACTTACATTGAGACTAATGGTCATATATAGCTACAAGCTTCCTTCCTTCCGTTTTAAAATAGCATTATTCAATTTCATTTTTACTCATTTTATTTATGATAATTAAGCTGCAGTGAGGGTTGGCAGTAGGTTGTGTTCTTGGTTTCGTTATGGAAGTGAGGCAAGGTTGTAATCTCTCGCTGTTAATGTTTATTTCATACATAAATCATTTGCTGAAAGGCATAAACTGGTGGGAGGGATTTAGTTTGGTGGAAACCAGGTAGGCAGTTAAGCTTATGTTGATGACCTGGTTGTAATGACAGACCATCAAAAGCTTACAACCTAACATGTTAGAACTTGAAGAGAAATGTAGCATTTCAAAAATGAAGTGAGGTTGATAAGGAAGTTTATTAGGATTGGTCTATGGAACACTGTGGAAGATGGTTCTTTCTCTGATGAGATTCACTTTGAAGTGCAGGGGCAGAGGGTTCATTGTGTGCTCCAAGTGAAGAATGAGACAAGAACTTCAGTACAGACTGTAAGATGGGCTATTCACGAATGAAGGACTGGTACCCTTAATACCAGTCAAGGGGATGATGAAATCTCGCTAATGAGGTTAACAAGAAGTGCAAGGAAGCGAAAGAAGAATGGTTGCAAGAGAAATGTGCAGGTATAGAAAATTTTCTGAAATTAGGAAAAGTAGACACAGCTTATCGAAGGATTAAGAATACTTTTGGGGAAAAGAAGACTAAGTGCTGTAATATTAAGGACACAAATGGAAAGCCTCTAACAGATAGGGAAGAAAAGGTTGAGAGATGGAAAGCTTACATAGAGAGTTTGTATAAGGGAAAGGAGATTGAGAATCATGTAATGGAAAGGGAGGAGGAAATTGATGAGGATGCGAAAGGAGATTTAATATTGAGATCAGAATTTGATAGAGCTTTGGAAGACTTAAGCAGGAACAAAGCACCAGGCATAGATGATATACCGATTGAGTTGCTACACTGCATAGGAGATGAAGGTCTGATCAGGTTATTTCACATGGTGTGTAGGATTTATGAGACAGGTGAGGTACCCCCTGATTTCAAGAAGAATGTAATCATCCCTATACCAAAGAAAGTGGGAGCTGACAGATGTGAAGATTACCGTACAATCAGCTTGATTACTCATGCTTCAAAGATCCTGTCTAGAATAATTTACAAGAGGATTGAGAGCCAGATAGAAACGGAGTTGGGTGAAGACCAGTTTGGTTTCAGGAGAAATGTAGGAACAAGGGAAGCTGTACTAAGTCTTAGGCTGATTTTGGAAGGTAGAATAAGGAAAGATAAGAGAACGTTCATGGCTTTTGTAGACTTAGAAAAAGCTTTTGATAACGTTGATTGGACTAAATTGTTTGACATTTTGAAATCGATTGGAATAAAGTACAGGGATAGGAGGGTGATATACAATCTATACAGAAACCAGACAGCAGTCATTCGAGTTGAAGGACATGAGAGAGAAGCTGGAATTCAGAAAGGTGTAAGGCAAGGCTGCAACTTATCACCCATACTTTTCAATCTTTACATTGAACAAGCAATGAAGGAAATTAGAGAAAAATTTAAAGTGGGAGTGAAGATTCAAGGAGAAATAATTTCAACTCTGAGATTTGCTGATGACATCGTCATCTTGGCCGACAAGCCTGAGGATTTGAATGAGTTTTTGAATGGTATGGACTCTGTCTTACGGAAAGATTTCATGATGAAAATTAATAAATGTAAAACAAAAATACTGGAATGCAGCCGAAATAAATCAGAAACCTCTATAGAGATCGAATTGGCAGGTGAAAAGCTGAAGGAAGTAGGAGACTTCTGTTACTTAGGAAGCAGAATAACCAGTGATGGACGAAGCAAAGAGGATATAAAAAGTAGGTTGGCTCAGGCAAGAAAAGCATTTCTACAGAAAAGGAATCTGCTGACATCGAATATAGATTTAGGTATTAGGAAGTCATTTTTGAAAGCCTTTGTCTGGAGCGTGGCGCTCTATGGAAGTGAAACTTGGACTATTGGTGCAGCAGAAAAGAGGAGAATTGAAGCATTTGAAATGTGGTGTTACAGGAGAATGATGAAGATCAGATGGGTAGATAGGGTTACAAACAAAGAGGTATTAAGACGAGTGGGAGAGGAGAGATGTTTCTGGCGACTGCTAATGAAGAGAAGAGATAGGTTGGTAGGACACATACTAAGACACCCAGGAATAGCAAGCTTAGTTATGGAAGGAAGGGTCGAGGACAAGAACTGTAGGGGTAGACCAAGGTTAGAATATGTTAAACAGATTGCCTCGGATGTAGGGTGTGGTAGCTATGTAGAGATGAAACGATTAGCTCAGGACAGGGAGGCATGGGGAGCTGCATCAAACCAGTCAAAAGACTGAAGACTCAAACAACAACATCCAAATACCGGAAAGGGGAATTGTTATGAGCTGCAGAAGAATTTTTCAGATGGTGACAATATTTCAGCAGTACTTGGTTCCTTGCCATACTTTAAAGAAAGTGAAGAAATTCTTCGGTGAAAGCAATATTCGTGTCTTAGAGTGACCGGGAAACTCTCCTGACATTACAGTAATCTTAATCGAATAGAAATCTTGTGAACTACTTCAAAACTTTGCTGTTCCACAAAAATGTGCATGATAGTTAGGTATTGTTGTTTTAAGGGGAGGAACAGCGAGGTCATCTGCCCAAATGTGCATGATAGTCTCTCTAGTTAGTGTGTGGTTTCATGGTGATTATAGCTAAAGCCCTGGGCAGATGCAGATATCCGCAAAAAATTTTGCCATGATATACTTGGCATGGCTGTGCGGATAGCAGATAAGCTGTGGATAACGTTTGGAGTAAATTTGTGGATAGTTTTTAGAATACAATCTGAATCTGAATTTTACTTCCTGACATATCATATTTTTCCGTTGTTTTTTTTTTTCCTTTCATTTTTTTCATGACAAATGTAAGATTTAAGCTAATCTCATTCAAATTATGCCATCATCATCATCAAGTTTCCACTCCAGTTTCCCGGGTGTGGTTTACGAGTGCTCTCCATTTTAGTCGATTCATGTACCACTGCTCCTTCAAGACTTCATCCCAGTTGATTCCCTTGGATGTGATATCTTCCTTCACTTGGTCCAGCCATCTACTCCTAGGTATTCCAACAGGTCTCTTTCCAGTAATCTCAGCATGTAACCATTGTTTTGCAATTCCTTCTGTCATACGTTTGACGTGACCAAACCATTGCAAACGTTCCCTAGTTATGGTCTCCCTCAGGGACTGATTTATTCCAGCTTGTTCTCTTATCTTCTCATTTCTTACTTTGTCTTTCCTAGATTTTTGAAGGATGTCATTAAGCATAATGGTATAACATTCATTTTTGACAAAGCACATCACATGACAAACCCTAAGAGATCGACTTTCTTCTCAATTGTCTAAGTGCGTTGCTTTAATACTTTATGCTTTAGACTATCTATATAAAAATATTATTGTAATGCCAGTAGATTAAGATAACAAACGTGCGGATGCGGATATCCGTTTTTTTTCGGATAGCGGATAATGTTTGGAAAAAAAATTGTGGATATTTTTTTTTAGATTACAATCCGAAATTGTTTAAATCATTATTAGAACCCGGATGTTTATGTCATATCATATTTTTCCGTAATGTATTTTTCATAACAAAATAATGTAAGATGATGATTTAAGCTAAGCTCATTCAAATTATGTCATTAAGCATAATTAACACTCCGAAACCGACAGCAGTGGCTAGTTTATGCCAGAATTTGAGGAAAAACTTCGTCAATCAATACCTTTTATACCTTCCTCAAATTGTGGCATAACATTTTCTTGTCAATATGGACCTAATGGATTCCATTATGGAGTCGAATAAAGCTGAGAGCAGTGGCTACGCCGGCTAAAGCGCAGCATTAGGTCATGGGGCCAGGCTCTCTGCTGACTCGGTACACGCGTGGGCTCAAGCCCCACCGTCGGCCGTCCTTGAAATGGTTTTTCGTGGTTTCCCCATTTTCAACACCAGGCAAATGCTGGGACGGTACCTTCTGACAGGCCACGGCCGCTTCCTTCGACATCCTTGCCCAGTTTTATTCATCTTCACCCATTCCATCCCTCACCCCAATGTGCAGGTCACCCACGGGCGTCGACTAGAAAGACCTGCACTCGGCCTCTCAGGTGGTCATACGAAAAAAAAAAAAAAAAAACACTCCGAACAGGAAATGGTTGCAATTTTGGCTGTATAACATTCATTTTAAACATAGCACATGACATACAAAGCCTAGGGGAACGACATTTTCCTAAAATTTCTAAATATGTTGGTTTAGTAATTTATGCTTTATCTAGTTAAAAATATTATTGTAAAGCCAGGAGATTAGGATAACAATCATGCGAATGCGTAAAATGTCATGCAGATAACAGTTGTGTGGATGCTGATAACGTTTTGTTTATCCGTGCAGGGCGCTAGCTATAGCTTGTGGATTGTATGCCAAATCATGTGAAGTAACTTATAAAACAGAAAGGATGTATTAGTTATTAACGTAGACCATAGATAAAATGATGAGATTTCTATGAAATAGTGGGGGAATAGTGGGGATTTGAATATGTATCTGCTTGACTTAGTTGCTTTCTAATTTTCTGTACATTCCAGTTGTGCTAAAGATGGACCTTGTTAGCCATTGACAGATTACATCCAGTACATTGCACATTGAGGGATGGCTCCTAACTTAAGGTCATGACCATCCTCTTCCCCCATCCTAATTTCAAGTATTATTATTCTGCAATCCACAATGTTAGGCCTTGAGACTGCTTCAGTATATGCAAGAGTTTTCTTACCGAACAGCATGGTGCAGTGTCCTAGGCACTGATAGCGGCTATCCTGAGTGTGATTTTACCACACTCCCCCCAGGCAAATGCCGGAATAGTACCTTCCTTCCTTCCCCATCCCTGTCCCTAATACAGTTACACACACTACTACAGTCATCACAAAAATATACAGCAGGTTGTCAGTCAAGTTCAACTCACTCAACTGCATGGGGCTGATGACCAACATGTTCCAAGGCTCCAGAAATGAATTAGCAACAACATTGAAAATCCACAGCCTGCTTCCAGTCCGACCGGGTCAGGGAATAGAATGAATGAAGCCCCATCTAGCGGCGAGGATATGAACCGTGCCGGCTGCCGATGCCTGTCACACTCCCCTGTGGCAATGATTAAATGAATGACAGATGAAATGAAATGATAGTGGAGAGTGTTGCTGGAATGAAATTGTGACAGGGAAAACCGGAGTACCCAGAGAAAAACCTGTCTGCCTCCGCTTTGTCCAGTACAAATCTCACATAGAGTGACCAGGATTTGAACCACGGACCCAGCGGTGAGAGGCCGGCGTGCTGCCGCCTAAGCCACGGTGGCTAACAACAACATTAAACCTTATTATTTGTGTTTGAACGGTGTTGGGGATGAGATGCAATGAATTTGTAAGTGCTGGGTGGTTTATATGGCTGGATGCTCTTTCTGATGCTAACTTCATGAAAGGAGTTCCTGAGAAATGAAACTAATGAAGATGAATGAAATGGGCAAGGAGTTGGAAGGAAGCAGCCATGGCCTGTTAGAAGGCACCTTCCTGGCATTTGTCTCGACTTGAAAATGGGAAACCACCTAAAAAACATTTCAAGGATGCTCGATGAGTCCGCAGATAGCTTAATCCCATGGCCAGTGGCGGATCCAGGCCTTGCTGGACCTTGGGCGATATGATAAGGTGGGGGCCACAACAATAGGAAATAAAAAAATATCAAATCAAATGGAAAGTAGTTTTGTAATAATAATAAAATAATGAATAGTTTTTTAATCATATGAAAGAAACCTTTAAGTCCCCTTGAAGAAGATTATGTAAACTATGAAATATTAAAATATTATTTTGCCACTATTTTCCGGCTGAAGTCTTCTATTATTTCACTGAAATGTATACTTGCTAAATGGTCAAGGGAGGTCATAACTGCACTGAAACAAAAAAAAAAAAAAAGAATTATAAATTAGTTTGAAAAGTATTAATTAAATTTTAAAAAATCCATGGTGCGGGGCCCTGGGCGGTCGCCCTTCTCGCCCTCCCTTAGATCCGCCCCTGCCCATAGCCTACCGCTGTACCTTGGTGAGCGTACTACCACTGTGGTTTATAAAGATGTTAAAGAAAAGGAAGGAAGTTTGTAGTTTTACATGACCGTTAATCTCGAGATCATGAGTCACGTGGAATCCAAACCACAAGGCAGGGTATTTCACGTTGAAACTCGCATGCATTGACCGGGAATCGAACCCGGTCCACCGTGGTGAGAGGCCAACAGTTTTACCACTGCGCCACCACACCCCCTATAGAGATGTTATTATTAATTCATTTGAGGAGCTTGGAACATCTTGGTCATCAGCCCAGTGTAGTTGGGTATGTGTATAACTTGTGTGAGCCTGTAATCCTGTGATGACTGTAGGCTAGTAGTGTGTGTAACTGTATTCAGGACAGAGATGGTGAAGGCAACCCCAGACATGAACGAACGTACTATCCCAGCATTCGCCTGGAGGTATCCCAGGGCAAAGTCTCACTCAGGATAGCCACTTTTAGCACCAAGATTGGAACCTGCGACCTCCGAACTTGTTGCGGCTGCCCTCGTGGCCATGGTGCGCGATTTCAGGAGCATGGCTATGCTGCGAGGTGGCTTATAATGAAAATGAATACCTGCGAGAAGGCAGCTTACTGATATCTCAACAAGGTTCATGCACGCTTTAAGGATTTAATTGCAATACTACATAGACGTTAGTTCAATGTTCTACTGTGGTGCAATTGGAGCAGAGCCATCTGGTATGCCACAGAATTAACTTTTGACAGTGGTGTATGAAAATTGAATGATGTTGCTTCAAATGCATCTTTGGCCTTTAAAAATTAAAAACCTCAGCCGTAACTAAGTTTCAACTGTAATCCAATGAGTGGTGTAGGTGCACCATGTTGTTTGGTAAAGAAAACTCTTTCCACAGTGGCGGCCTACTAAATTATCACATAGATATAATTTCTTGTCAAAAAGTGGAAAGTGCATCATTTCAAAATGATACTTGTTACATCTATTATTGTTTACATGGGCTTAGCTTCTTGATTATAAGCTAGTGTTTAGTACTACAGCTCTATGACTCTGTAAAATTTTAGCAAAATGTGTCACACGAAAGGTATTTTGTTTCTCTTGAGGATTAATTCTACTAGTGGCCATTCTTGTAGCATATTAAATTGAAAATAAAAATGTACCAGCATCTCCATTTTCATCCAAGATTCACACTGTGCAGTCTGTGGGTGTGAACATTAGCATACCCCCTAGACAGGATGTAAACCAAATAAGTCGCTTCCCTTCATAAAGGGATAGAAGGTGCCGGACATTATCGTTGAATACACTAGCAATATTCTTGCTTTTCTGAGATATAATTATTTTAAATGATTCAAAACTGATGATTTTGCCTTTGCAGTTCGACTGAACAGGGTAACTACAAGCAACACGGCGCAAGCCCATGGGACCAGGCTATCTCTGGACTGGGTTGGAATCCCCACCGCTGGCTGAAATGGTTTTCCATGGTTTCTCATTTTCAACTCCAGGCAAATGCTGGGATAATATCTTCTATAAACCTCAACCACTTTCTTCAAACTCCTTGCCCAGTTTTGTTAATTCATTCCTCATTAGCTCCTCTGATATGGTTGACATCATGAAGGGCATTTGAAAGTAAAATCCATCCACCACTTAGAAATTCTCATCTCATTCCCGACCCTAGTGAAACAGAAATAGCAAGGGGTGGTTAGACACAATAGCTTATAGAGTTTTGGCTTCTATTTTTCTCGGAGATGCTCAGCTCTTGGGTGTTTTGAACTGAATGTAAGGTGGTAGACAATTGCAGCCAGAAAGTTGCCAGTTTTAGACCAATACAGTATCTCCTCCTTCTTGTGTGGACCACCACAGACATGTGAAATATCAAATGTTATTTGTTGATAGATTTATTTCAACAATCTTCATAAATGTTGCTAAGAAGGTGCCTTCTATTGCCAGCTGAAAAGAGTAACTTGTTATTTCAGTAACTGTATATGACTAGAATGAGTCAAGCAGTTTTGTTACCTGGAAAGCATTGTCACCACAGAGGATATTATGCATAGAATTAATAAAAACAAAGGTGCATTTGCAATAGTAAGACTGATCTGGAGAACATCAACACTAAACTGTGCATGTTAAGTTGGTTGTGAAACCTGGAAAACAAATAACCAACAGTTCAGAAGTCTTCAGACTTTTGTGAACAAGAGTCTGAGGAATATCTTGAGGATATGGTGGCCACAGGTCATTCATTGCCATTGAAGAGCTGTGTAACAGAACTAAACAAACACCTATCGCCATTGATAGGGGGAGATGGATCGGGCATATGCGAAGACGTGATAAACCATCCCCAGACAAACACTGGAATAGAACCCACAGGGCACTAGTTGTAAAACACCTGGAAAAGAAGCATAGAGTTGGAAGGTATTGAGAATGGTGGAAAGACCTGGATGGAGATGAAGACTATGGTGTAGAACCGAGTCCAATGGCTGAAATTCAGTGATGCCCTATGCTTCACTTAGAAGTAACAGGCAATAAGTGAAGTACCGGTAAATCTGTATATGACTGTAATTCAACTTGCTTCTTATTGTTATCCTTCTGTAAGGTGACAGGAGTCCCGTTTTTAACACAATTACCTTGTCTCAGTGACTAGTGCTAACAACGTAGGGGTAGATGTTCTTGATATCCACTCCTTCAAATTCATGCAAAATCATGCACACATACATACACGAATTGTATTCAATTTTTCCCACTTTTCAATACATTTTTTTTTTAAATTTTACATTAGTGGAAGTACATGTTTTCATTTAAAGACCTACACATAAAATTATTGTGCAACATATGTAAATTATATTAAAAATACTGTCATTTGCACTTTTTCTTTACATAAATTAAAAATTAGACTTAAAATGTCTTTGCTGTAATCTTATCCCATGTTTAAAAAACAAGCACCATTAGATTACATTCCAAATGTTTACAATAAAACTGTTTAGAATGCCTCTACACAGACAAATTATGACTTATGTCAAAGATATGCATTCACACACAAAGTTATAGCCCTTGACAAGCTTGCTTCAACCTCCCAGTGTCATCAAGAGCTGAAACCAGTTCTTCTGTCGCGCAAAGAAACAGTGCGAAGTGAGGAGGATATTTTTTTCAATAAGATCTTAAAGTGGATAGTGTATGATGGAGAGAAAACCATACAAATACAGGAAAGGAAGACTGGGAAAAGAAAAAAAGAAAAGACATGTAGAGTAGGAATGCACAGCACAAACATGGAAGGAGAAATGAACCATGTTAAGGTTATATAAATCTAAATGCAGGGGTGGAAAGAAGTACTGCATTGTTTTATTCTAATCAAAATAATTATTATATTACATTATTTTACTCCAATTCAAATCAAAAATCAATTAACATTAATTTTTGTTCAAGATTTTGAATTGTTATATTTTCATGTCATGGGACCGTGTGAAAACTTTGGACTATTCACAATTTCGAATATAAGAAGTTCAGATTAACCAAGTTTGATTGTAGTACATTTTTTATTTTATAATATAAAGGTTAATATTGTTAGAAACTTCTGGTATATTAATAATACCCAGAATGGGTATAAAGATCGTTATTGTCCACCTAAGACAAATAATAAATATGAAACAAATTAAATGAAAGCACTAATTTCGATTATATTATAATCTTCTTCGGCTATTGTTGATATTGATGACAATATTCGAAAATAAAACCCCGCACAAGACTCGGCAATGAACCTAGATAAATTGCTGAGTTTAGATAATAGCTGCTCTCGGTTTTATTTTATTGTTATCTATATATCTACACTGACCGGCACGAAAAACGCAACACTTCAATTTCTTACAAAAACTGAAATTTATTTCAAATTTATGACACTTTTATAACACTAATCTACTATATGATGATGAAATATTGTAGTACGGTCCCATGTAGGTGTCTAACGATGGAAAATAAAAGATGATTATACACAAATTTAAAAATTAAGCCAGTGATGCACACTTCAAGGAAAGTTATGCCACAATTCGAGGAAAAACTCCGTCAATCAATACCTTTTATTTTTTTAAAACAGTTTAATAGGGGACATGTTTCGAGCTACTCTACTTAGCTCTTCATCAGCCCTCCGTTAAATAACATCTGCCAATAAAGATCAGTTTATACAATCAAGCTCGCATTGAGAAGAACAGAGCGACAATCTGCATGTACTCACATGACGCAATAGTCAAAATAGATTTTTATAGTGCTGTTAATATTTTAATATTTTTACATGGCAAAACTGCCCCATCCAGAAGATGTCACACAGGAAGTGGCTTAATCAATGATACAATATACAATTTGCTCACATTGGAACAACAAGCAATGTTTAAACAAGCTTCCTCAAACTTGACGCAGCTTTACAGAGTTATTTCAGTGTTTTTAGTGTGTTTCAATGTTTTATAGTGTTTTTAACGTGTTTGTCAGTAGTATGTTTGTATGTTTTTATTTGATGATGAGATGTACAAGGTTTGATTGTCTAATACTAAAGTAAGGGCTGATGAAGAGCTAAGTAGAGTAGCTCGAAACATGTCCCCTATTTAACTGTTTAAAAAAAATAAAAGGTATTGATTGACGGAGTTTTTCCTCGAATTGTGGCATAACATTTCTTGTCAATACGGACGTATTGGATTCCATTATGGAGTCGACTAAAGCTGAGCTTCAAGGAAAGAGCGCTAAAAGAACGGGAAATTTTGAGTAAGGTCCTAAAGGTCCTCACTTCTGTTTTGATTCTATACACTTCACACATTACTTCACAGACCTCGGAGACCTCTGTTCGCATCTTTAAAAGCGTGTTTTGCCACCTCTTGTACCAATGACGGCATTCAACCTTTCAGGGATGCTCCTGATTAATGCTGTAATGTCCTGTTGAGGAATCATCTCCCATTCTTCCAGGAGGACATTCCGTAGGTCCTGTAGGGTCTCTGGATAGCACTGACGGGCTCTTCTCCCCAGCCGGTCCCAAACGTGCTCAAGGGGATTCAAATCAGGGCTTTGAGCAGGCCAAGCCATAGCATGAATCCCTGCTTCACCCAAGAACTTTCTCAACATGTGGGCGTGCATTGTCTTGCATTAGTGTGAAATCATCACCAATAAATGGAGCGAAAGGCACAACATGCTCCAGAAGGATTTCCTCCACATACCGATGTGCAGTGAGGCTCCCATTCTCCACGAAGACCAAATCCGTCCTTGCAGCCATACTGATTCCTGCTCACACCATCACACAACCACCCTGAAATGGCGTCCTGGATGAGAATGTTCCTCTGGCCTTCTACAGACCCCCTCTCTTCCGTCAGGTGATCGGAGGCCAAACCGCGACTCATTGGCGAACAACACTTGTTCCCATTGTTGTACTGTCCAGCCATGATGTTCCCTTGCAAAACGTAGTCGAGCTGTGCAATGTTCTCTAGTAGGTTCTGGGTCTGTAACTGGTCTTCTGGATTGAAGATTGGCTTCTTCCAATCTTCTTCGGACGGTTCTCTCACTAGCATCGACCCCTCGAACTTGGTGGAGTCGATTTCGTGCTTCGTTGGCGGTGGAGTGACGGTCGTGAAGAACTTGAAGTTGTAAGAAGCGGACATATCTCTTCGATTTTGTTCTTCTCGGGCCTGATCCTGGTCTCCTTGCAAAGCCTCCAGTTTCCCTGTACCTTCGTACGGTTCTGGAAATCGTGGAAGCTGTAATCCTCAACACTTCTGCAATGTAATGCATGCTGCGACCATCTTCCACCAAAGCAACAACTTTTGCAGCTTGTTCAGAGCGTAATGGCATGTTTGCTCCAGAAAGCTTATTACGACAATCATAGAAAGATCCCACAAACACATGTGATTGAAAAGGGAACAATTGAAAGTACAACACTAAGCGCTATAAGAGCGGGAACAGAATTCGATCCTGCAACCTCGGGAACAGCAGGCTATTTTTAAAACAACTTGAATTCATAAATTCTTATGTGGAAGAACCAAACGTGAGGCAGCCATGGCGAATATTATCAGTATCTTTACATTACATTGAAATATTATCGACTTGTAAAATCCAAATATGTATCAATCATGATTGATAATTCATTCCACATCAACATCAAGTTAGGTCTAGTCATTGTAGTAATGTATTTTATATTGCATTTAACAAGGGATCCAGATGAAATTACTGGAGTATCTAAATGTTTCATGGGAAATGTTGAATTGCTAACTAATCATATTCTTTGTATCTTGGAGAAATACAAGCCGATGGAAAAGTTCCTTTATGCAGTGTTAACTATAACACAAACTTGGTAGGATTGGAAGAAAAGGCATCAATTTGTTTCGTGATTGGAGGTACTTGTTGATTTTGGGGATGGAATCCGAGCAAGATGGCGATGTTAAATGTAGGCCTAAGTCACAAACGGTTATCTCTTGAAAATTGTTCTCAATCGGGTGATGTAAGTGTTCAATGTGATAACAATTCTTTATTTCTTGAAGAGGTGTGTCTTAATTGTGAAGACAAATCATGTAGTGGCGAAAAACTTTTGAGATGTGAACGAAATCAACAGGGAAACAAGTACGAGTTGCCGCGAGCGGCGAATGAAGCTGAACTCCTCAAATTAGAATTGGCCTCCAAAGAGGAAATAATCAAAATGCTTGTGGTTGATTTAAAAAATGCACAGTCACAAATATGTCTCCTTAAAGAACGACTACAAGCAGAAGAAGATAGGCCTACTCAGGCAGACTATTTAGAGGTTAGGTCTAAAACCAATGCACGCTTTCCAAGAAGTAGGCCTAACTTGGTGAAATCTGGGAATATTCCTAACGACTTTATCTCCCAGAATCCGTTTGAAATCCTCAGCCGTTCCGATTCCCAAGTAGAAGAAAGACAAGATACCGGTATTGAAAACGAGACATCCAGACGCGACAAACCTACCCATAACCCTAAGAAAAGGAGACGTCCCCGTGTACTTGTCATGGGTGACTCAATTCTGCGAAACGTAGGCCCAGTAGTTGATGATGCCGCAGTCTATTGCTATCCAGGAATAAGAACTGATCAATTAACTAGAAAGGTATGGGCAAACGAGGTTCGAGAAGACCCTGAGGTGGTAATGATTCATGTAGGGACCAATTGCTTGAACAGTTCTCCAATACCAACTCACATTATGAATGATATGGACAAGCTCGTGGACGAAGTGAAAAGTGCCTTTCCGAGTTCAAAAGTGTGTTTTAGTGGTGTATTACAAAGACGTGACATAGACCCACGATACATTAATGCAGTGAATTCAACACTGGATTGGTTGTGTAGTGAAAAACACATTATTTTTTTAGAAGGGAACTCTTGGTTACAAGACAGGGACCTTGCTTATGATGGTCTCCACCTCAATAGAAGAGGAACAATGAAATTTGGAAAAATTTTAAACAGAGTTGCCAAGTTTTTACTCTCGGAAAACTAATTGCTAGAACGAGTGATGATATCTTATTGTTTCGAGAGAAGAAAGCGCTGACTACAAGTGGACACCTAGGTGAAGTACAGTGCAGTGAACATAAGTACAACTGTTTGGATGAGTTCATGCAACAGGACTGTAATATAAGTGCATGCATAAACTCATTAGAATTAAGTGGAAAGGTTAGGTGTTTGTACATTAATAGCAGAAGTATTCGGAATAAGCTTGATGACATTGAAATTCTCTTGCAAATGATAGGCCAGATAGATGTATTGGTAGTTACAGAAACCTGGGTGAAAAGTAATGAGGCAGATTTTTATAACTTCAACAATTTCACAAGTGTGTTTGCTCATAGAGATGACAAAGTTGGTGGGGGTCTGGGTATTTATGTATCACACAAATGGAAAGTGAATGTTAAAAGAAAGTGTGAAATGAATCATAGTTTGATGTGGATTGAGGTATTCAGAGATGATGTTAAAAGTAATAGGCCAACATATAAAAGCATTGATATTATTGCAGCATATAACCCCAATAGAAGCAATGCCATACCCTTCTTAAATTCATTTGAAAGTTTTCTTAGCCAGATAAACAATAAATTATGCATCTTCCTCGGAGATACCAACATTGATATCCTAGCTGATGATCAATTAAGAAGGAAATATCTAAATCTAATAGCATGCTATGGGTTTACACAGTGCAACACTAAATATGCTACACGACTTTGTGACACTGCAGCTACCTTAATAGATCACGTGTCACTAAACAATTCAGAATTAAGTTATAAAATATCAAATGTCAGCAATGATATTAGTGATCACAGTATATTAATTCTTGATATTTCCAAGACCAATTATAGCACGTACACTCAGTCACATAACTCGACAAAATCAACAACACACGAGGACTCTTGGGATAGGCAACACACTCCTGAAACTAATATATCTATAAACGCTGATTCCCATAATGATGCAAACAGTACTGTTAACTCTCTATATAACTCTTTCATCAAACAATTGAATCTAAGGAACAGGCATAGTCAAAGAAAAATAACAAACAAAACTAACAATAAAAGACAGACTACTAACTTACCATGGGTCACAGCTGAACTCCTTACACTTATAAAACAACGAGACACTCTGCATGCAAAGCTCAAAAATCCCCTTCACAAAAATAATAATCATATGAACCAAGAATACTGTAGATGCAGGAATAGTGTAACAAACTTAAAAAGAAGACTAAAGTCAAATTACTACTCAGAAAAATTCAGAACATATGGAAACAATTCCAATAAAACATGGGAGACTATCAAAGAAATCATACACAACAAAAAGCCAACAGTTGAGACATGCACTTCACTTGAAATAGACAACAAAATTATCACAGACAATCAAGAGCTATGTGAATCATTTAACTTGTTCTTCACAAACATTGCTGGAAGTCTAGCAAAATCTATTCCTGAACAGAAGGAAATCCTCAGTAAGGACCACAAGCAGTCAAATTCCCTCTACTTATATCCAACAGATGAAGCAGAGGTCAAGTCCATCATCACAAATTTAAAGAATAAAAAGAGCTGTGGCTTAGATAGGATCAAGACAAATTTTATTAAAAACAATATGCAATCATTTATTAAAATCTTGGTTGAAATGATTAATGAGTCCTTAGTTACTGGCATGATACCAGATGACTTAAAAGTGGCCAAAGTAGTTCCTATATTTAAGGGTGGTGACAAAAGAAATCCAAATAATTATAGACCTGTTTCTATTTTATCTGTAGTTTCAAAAATTCTGGAAGAAGTGGTAAAAACAAGATTGCTTTCATTTCTGAACAAGAATACATTCTTTCATAATATGCAATATGGATTCAGGGAAAAATCTAGTACTGAGGCAGCAACTATTGACCTAATAACAATGCTACAAGAAACTATTGACAAAAATAATATGGCAGTTGGGTTATTTATTGATCTCACAAAAGCCTTTGATACAGTAGATCATAAAATACTGTTGTCAAAATTAGAAAATGCTGGTGTCCGAGGTATAGCTCTAAAATGGTTCCAAAGCTACCTTATTGGAAGAAAGCAGCATGTAGCTTTGAATAAATGCATAAGTTCAGGAAAATATATAACTCATGGCGTTCCACAAGGATCTATACTTGGACCTACATTATTCTTAATGTATATAAAAGATATTGTGGAATGTAATTTGAGAGGGCATATCAAATTGTATGCAGATGATACAAATGTCTTCTACACTGGGAAAGACATAATTGAAATCATACAAAATGTGCAACAAGATATAAATACTCTCTCACAATGGTTCCAGGCCAATAAATTAACAATGAACCTACAGAAGACCAATTACATGGTAATTTCAAAACAAAGCATGAAAGAAATCACACATGACAAAATATATATAAATAATATTGAAATAAAAGAGGTTAATCAGGCAAAGTATTTAGGTCTAATCATCGACAAACACCTGACCTGGATTGAACACGTTGAACGAATTGCTAAGAAACTTTCACCTGTAGTAGGGATCCTAAGGAAACTTCGGTATCTTATTCCCCTAAACCTTGTAAAACAAATCTACTATTCACTTGTACATAGCAAGCTCCAATATTTAAATGTTATTTGGGCTCACTGCAGGAAATCCACACTGAATGATTTAATGACTATTCAGAATAGGGCTATTAGAAACATATTTAACCTTCCTTACTGCACTCCAGTAAAAGATCTGTACATCAAAAGTAAAATTCTACCCCTCAGCATAAGTGCAGAACTCCGAGCAGCTATGCTAATATACAAGATTAAACACAACACAATACTCTATAGCTCTCCCTACATCTTGAACTCAGACAATCATTCTTATGGAACTAGGCATGCGAAGGACATAGCCTTATATATCATTCACTCTTCTAAATATGGTAGAAATAGTTTCAAGTTCTCTGCATCACAGTCATATAATAAACTTCCTGATGAAGTAAAAAGTGCACCAACTTTGTCGGTATTTAAGAGGAAAACTATGGAAGTATTGTGGGAAAAATTCGATGCATCTTAATACATCAAATAAGTTAAGTTATGTATAAGATTAAAAATCGTAAGTGCTTATCATTTTAAGGGACCTTGGTCTAAACAATCTTAGATATGGTATCAACCTTATAATAGGCCTATGTCCTTATTCATCAATTTGTGTTACCTTCAGAATTTTCTTCCTTGGTGTGTAAACACACATATTACTGTACAATTCCTCTGTACGAGCCTATGGCTCTTTGGAATTAATTGAATAAAATATCTATCTATCTTCAAAGCAAAAAAAAAACAAACATCAGTATCATCTGCCAAACCATTGTGTGTTTTTAAATTTATTTTTAACTAAGACCGAGATTAAATGTATTAATTTTTGGAGTAGATTGAGATGCCCATATTATATAGCATACTATTTTAAAAAGTGCAGATATTTAGGGTGTTACTTCATCTCCTTGTGAAAATAACCTCAATGTTCTCCCCTTAAGACACCAATCACCCCCACCACTTCCTCAATGTACTTTCCCTCCCAAAATCTGATCACCCAATAAGAATTAGCTTGACTACTTAAGGGTCCTCCGAGGAGAAAAGATTAAGATCTACTTTAGAGTCTGAAATGATTTAAGATGATATCAGTAAAGGAAGTATGATGTTTATCAGTTGGTCAACAAGATTGTACCTAATTGTGATGGGTTATTCCCTAATCCTGAAAAATATATGCTACAAATTTTATTAAGGCAGCACTGGAAAAATGGCTTCAAACACCATAATGATATCAGTATTTCTTTTGCAGGAAGAAGCAGCCACCCAAAGCTCTTGCTTGCTTTGGCTGGATGTTTTCTGTGGAGTATGGTATGGTGTTTATTGGAACAGTTATATTTCTGTTCTCTTCAACATTCCACTTGTTATGGATACTCAACTTCAATATGTATGGTCTTTGGAGAAAAGATGATGATGTACTGTTTGTTAAGGTTAACTCCCACATGGCATACACGGCAATTGGCTTCTATTTAATTCCTGGAATAGGTAAGCTTCATATGCTACAAATTTATTGTCCATACATTTTGTTAAGGATTTGGGAACTAACTATTTGAAGGCTTAGGGAGAGCTATGTGTGTGGTTTTTTATATATATATTTTTTTTTTTCAAACAAATGTAATGGTTTGAGACTGTATTTTTTGGAAATAGAAATTGGTTTTTAATTTTCATCCAGAAAATATTGTTATGAAATTTTAAAGAAAAATACATTTACATTATCAAAATCTCTTAAAAATTAACATGGGCCTGCATGATTTTGCAGTAAACTAGAAAATAGGCAATTTTGGAGTATATTGTTCTGAAACAAGAAATGGTGTCAGTTTTGTAATATCATGAGGCTCATTTTTTTTATTATTATAATAAATTATTAACATAAAACATCAAGTAAATGGCCAATGGAGATTGCTGCCGAATGAAGTGGTATATCGAGAGAGTGAATCAATAATAGATACAATGCGGAAAAGGAGAATCTCTTTTTTCTGCCATATCTCTTGCCTACCAGAAACCAGACTAATAAAATACCGTAGATGTTTAGTTACTTCTGGAAGAGTAAAACAAAGAACAACTGGATTGAAGAGATCCAGCATGATTTAGATGAATTAAATTTAGCGATGCTCCAAATTAAAAATAGAGAAGAGAAGAATATTTTAAGGAACAAACACGATTCACATTAACAACATTTGAACGGAAAAACTACACCATCACAGATGAACAAAAGGCAGCCAGGTCAGATAGAATGACGAAATTTTGGGTGCAGAAGAAGCTGAGGCTGAATCGCTAATCTCCAAATACCGTTGTTAGACTTAATTGTATTTGTATTGATTCAAGTGCTCCAATGAGGGCGTAAAATATGACAAAAAAATCACTATTGCCAAGTAACCAGATATGATAGGGAAGAACAGAATGCATTTTCGAATTCAACACAGCAAAGTTAATCAAACACACCTATTTTTGTTCATACTCCAGATTTTTAGCCTATTTTCATTTATGAAAAAAATAGGCTTATGAGATCACCTTTAGTCTATGTTTGTGCGCGTGTATCCCCCTAATAATATCTAAATGGCCAAAGCGATATCAATGAAATTCGGTAAGTGCATACTACTACCTAATCCGACCTCGACCGTGCCTTTCAAATTTTAATATGTTTCACCAATCGAACATGGCGGCCATGCAAAATATTTCACTGGCATTATATATCTCCGCAACAGATATCACTCTGAAATTTTTTACGATGATAAAGGACACTATGTTCATCTATGTCACTTTCAAAAACCTGTTAAGTACTAAACGAACATGGCGGTCAAGTAAAGTTGAAGCACTTAAATAGACTTTTCTCGCGATTTAACCATTCGAGTGCAGTGAAACTTGGTACAGCAAATGTTTATACACATTGTAATGCACTATGTAATTTAGCTCAATTGTTTACATAACCTCACAGCCTCCGTGGCTTAGGCGGCAGCAAGCCGGCCTCCACCGCTGGGTCCGTGGTTCAAATCCCGGTCACTCCATGTGAGATCTGTGCTGGACAAAACGAAGGCAGACAGGTTTTTCTCCGGGTACTCTGGTTTTCCCTGTCAAAAATTTAATTCCAGCAACACTCTCCACTATCATTTCATTTCCTCAGTCATTTTTAATCATTGCCTTAGAGGAGTGCGACAGGCTTCGACTGCCGGCACAGTTCATATCCTCGCCGCTAGATGGGGGCTTCATTCATTCCATCTCTGAGCCAGTCGGTCGACTGGAAGCAGGCTGTGGATATTCATTGTTTACATAACCTCAAGATGGCGGCTGTGCGAAATTTTAAAATTAAGTTTTTATTTCTTGCGTCCTAATCATACGATCGAAGTGAAAAATTGAAGAATGAACCTTCGCAATAATCTTCATCTAATGGCACATAACTCTATAGCCTACATATATCACAATCGAACATGGCGACCATCTGAAATATTTAGACAGCCCTCAATATCTATGAATCTATTACAGCAATCAAACTTAAATTTTGTATTTTGATAGAGGCTATTGGCATGAGTTCACCTATGGATCATTCAATAACCTGGTGAGTACAAAACCAACATGGTGGCGACTTGAAATTTAAATATTTAAATGGATTTTTCTCGCGAGTTTTCATCCGAGCACTGTGAAATTTAGCACGATATATCTTCATACAAGCCTTAATAAACTAATGTCTAATTTAATGGAATTTTATGAGAACTTAAAAATGGTGGCAGTGCAATTTTTTAAAATCTCGTTTTCATTTCTCGTGTCCTAAGAAAGGCCAGTAGGTTATATGAAAATAGGCTATTTAGTTCTTCATAAAACTACTTATTTTCTTTTACGCAGGCCCGAGAAATTATACAGTGATATGTAGAAATCCTACTCCATAAGGAGCAACGGAAGATATCAATAACTATAGACTGATAAGTTTACTGCTAAGTCTATACAAACTGTTCACAAAAATTATAACTAAGAGAATATCAAAATCCCTAGAGAAAACCAACCTATAGAACAAGCAGGTTTCAGATCAGGTTTTAGTACGGTGGACCACCTACAAACAGTAAACCAATTCGTAGATAAACTGCAAGAATTCATCCTTAAGGCATATAGCATTTGTAGACTATAACGAAGCCTTTGACTCCGTGGAACAAAAAATACGTCCTACAGGTCCTAGAGAATCAAAACATTCAGAAAAGGTATATCAGACTTCTAGAAAAAATCTACAATGATAGCCACACAAAAATAAGGACAGAGGTGGAGGGAAAAAGCTTTGAACTAGAGAGAGGAGTGAAACAAGGATACCCTCATCAAAACTCTCACACGCCTGCTATTTAATAGAAAACCAATTCCGGAAAATAAAATGGAAAACAAAAACGTCATCAATATAGACGGACTAATCCATTGAACACAGGCTACAGTAAGAAATGTTCCGGTAGACTGTTCTGGATTCTGGAATAAATGTTTTTTTCTCTTATTTTTATTACAGGAATGATCCTGTTCCGAACTTGTTGTTGCTATTCCCGTATAGTCGTGCTAATTCTACATGTTGTTTTTACCTTCTTGCCACTTATCCTTGGGATATTTGGATTACTGGCAGCAGCACCAATGTATGGCAAGTGTGAAGAGTGTGAACATTTCTATTCATTCCATAGCTGGATTGGAGTGATAGCAGCATTTTTGGCATGGTTTGAGGTAAGAATTTTCAGCTGAACGTTTGAATTATCCCTTGTTGCTTCTGTGAAGTGGTTAGTATTTTTTAATAAAGAAAGCTTTTCGGTCGGTCAACAAAAAGCGTGTTATTTTGTGACAAATATCTTATGTAATGTTTTTCATGTTAGGGCATATAAATACTTGTTTTCCAGCCTAATATAATTGGGCACAAAAATTTGTGTTGACCAACTGAAAAGCTTTCTTTATTAGAACTAGGCAACACTCAAAAATGGCTTCCTTAACTACAATTTAGTATTTTTTATACAATTTGTTTTATCTGTTGATGGTAGATCAGTGGTAGTGTGTTCCACTTGTGAATCCATGATTGTGAGTTTGATTCCTGACTTAAGATGTCAGATTTCGGAGGGTGGGAGAAATCCATGGTACTCTGAATCATGGTCTCATAAAAGACTTCTCATAACACAACTGGTGACTACAAGACAAACATAATTAAATCTCAGCCACAGCAAAGCAAATGGATCATTTGGAGAGTAGATCTTCTGGATCAGCATTTGTCAATTGGCCTTATATGAGTGTGTGCCAATAATGCTGGCTCATGCTTTGTCTGTGTGACAACATATGGTGGTACTTAGGGCAAAGACGAGCGCTTCCATATACATATAATGTCACTAATGTGCCATCAGCTCGAGTTCAGAGGGAAGTTGACCCTTGAGCAGAGCTGAGGGAAATGTCCCAGAGGGAAGTTCTGCAGGAAACCTTTCTGTTCCCATAAAATGGAACAATGCATGCATTCTATTTGCTATTTATGAATGTCATTATTAGAGGCTATTCAAACATAATCGTGAAGTTCAATTTCACTTTAACACAGATAGCACATTTAGAATTCATTAAAACTGTGCCAACATAGTTATGACATTCAGTGGAAAAACTACTTTTTATTCATCCCGAAAAGATAATCAATGGCAGAATCGAAAGAGAGTGGGCCCATTCCAATAGATGTTAATTATTGTTAGATTTCATTTTCAGTCTCATTTATATTAGGATTGCAATCCAAGTTGCTGTTTTACAAGTGGCCTATTTAATTTTATACTAATGAAGAATGGAATAAACTAAAGCTGAGTACCTGCTGAGTAAAATCTCATGTGTGCACCTTTAAAAAAGAAGATCAAAGCCTTTAGTACTGTGAATCAACGATAAGCAAAAAATAAACAGTTCAAACATATTATTTTGCACTATTATTTACAAGAATAGGTAGAAAGAGAGTGGCATGTAATCAAACTTAAAATGAAAAGAAAATACTCATGAACAGGCACAGGTGGCAGGGACAGGAGATTAATGCTATGGTTTTAAGGCTACTGCCCAGCTGGAGTGACTATGGCGTCCATGGCCTACTTTAAACGACTTACCAGTAGTACCAAAAGTGTACCAAAGAGGCAATGGTAGAAGACAAGGTGGTGTTCCCGCACAATGATATTTATTCATATCCTTTGAACAGGCAGAAACGAGTGATTACGGTAGTGTTTTTTATTAAAACCATCATGTTTGGTCATTTAACCCCCTTAGCGTGTACGGCGCAACGGTGCGCCTGCTATGGCGCCAGGGTGCGCCGTCGAATTTGAAACGGCCACTACGTGGATTTCGTAATAGTTATTTATTTGGTCGCAAGATGGCAGGAAGAGTCAACTTTTAGCTACCCTTTGAGCTACTTATTATTGCCAGCAGGTGTCACATATCTGCACAGACATTTATTTTTCAGATCTCTGCACACGTGTTCCCGCTCAAGCGGTACGTCAGTTTGCTTGTAAACATGGCAGGTCCTGGCGGAGTTATTGATGACAAAGAAATAGCTAATTTGCTCGATAATAGTGCCAACGAAAGTGATTCAGAGTGTGACAGTGATATAGAGGATGAGTTTGCTATACCGTCCAGTGAAGAGAGTGACGCTGACGATGTAATTCATGATAACACGCCAAGAAATACGAACACATGGGGTGACTGTGATATCGTAAACCCGCCGATACCTTTTGATTGTGACAGTGTACGTGAAAATAAAATGGATCCAGCGGAAGGAACACCGATTGGCTTCCAAGAAATGTTTGTAGATGTTGTACTAATAGACCTAATCGTTCGTGAAACCAATTCGTACGCTGATAAATACTTACAGCAACATAGATTACGCCTCCAATTACTAAAGAAATCTCGGCTCTCCAACTGGACCCCTACTAATTCCAATGAGGTAAGGGTGTATCTTGCACTTCTTATACTGATGGGTTTTGTTCAGAAGTCTAGCATAAAGCTATATTTCAGTAGGAAATATCTCGTTGAACCCCTTTCATTCCAAATGTTATGTCAGAAGAGAGATTTTCCTTGCTTTCGAAATAATTTCCTTTTTACGGATTCCGACAATAAAATGCAGAAAGAAAAGTACGGACGGATCTATAAAATAATTCCAGTAGTGCAACATTTTCAAAATAGGTTTCAGGGTAACTACAGTCCAGGAAGGGAGATATTTGTGGATGAGTCCTTGTTATTATGGAAGGGAAGGCTCTCTTGGCGCCAGTATTTGCCACTAAAGAGCGCTCGGTTTGGTATAAAATTGTTTGAACTGTGTGACAGCACTACCGAGTATCTCGGGAATTTTATCATTTATACAGGTGCAGGGAGCATATTGCAATGTGATTTGACAAAGCCTGATGATCCACTATCCACTAGGGTTGTTTTGTGCCTGGCTGAACAATTATTAGATGTAGGAAGATGTATTTATATGGACAATTTTTATAGTAGCCCTGACCTGTTCTTGCGCTTGACTGAAAACCGTGCTGATGCCATAGGGACTGTAAAGGTTTCAAGAAAGAACATGCCACAGATATTGAAGAAAAGTTGAAAAAGGGTGAAACAGTGAGTGCTCAAAAAGGCAAGTTGATAGCATTGAAATGGATGGACAAGCGGGACGTTGCAATGTTAACTACATGCCATGGGGGACACACGCACCACCGTATCAAGGTATGTGAAGGGGGGACAAGAGGAGGTGGAGAAACCTAAATGTATCATTGGATACAATCAGTTTATGGGTGGGGTAGATCTTAAGGACCAAATTTTAGAGGCATTTCTTTTGGAAAAGAAACAAACTAAAGTGTGGTACAAAAACTCTTCCAACACCTCATCAATGTATCGACAATAAATGCCTACATATTGTATAATAAATTCAAAGGGACACACAATTCAGAATAACATTGGTGGACCAAATTATTGCACAATACTTGGACAGGAATGTTGGGAAAAGATCAGGCAGACCATCTGATGTGGACTCAGACGCGACACGACTTACGGGACGACATTTTCCGGCCGAAAGCAATGGAACTGCGTACAAATCCATTGGAAGGAAGAAATGTGTAGTGTGCACAAAGAAGGGACAGATGAAGGAGACCAAGTATCACTGCAGAAACTGCCCAGGACAGCCGGGGCTTTGTGTGGACCCATGCTTTGAAATCTACCACACCAAGTCCCAGTATTGACGTGCCACTGACCAGGGATCATCAGGTTATTGTAAGTTTATAATATGTTCATAACGTTATGTTATATGTTGTTGTTATTGTGTGTGTTTTTTGAAAACATTTGCCTGTGCGTTTGGAAATTACAGCGAAATGCATATGATGCCACGCTTACCATCGGGAGTAGGCTAGAAATAATGCACGCTGTGGGTGCAGCCCAGAGTTTCACAATATCACCCTTGAAGGGTTAATGAGAATGCCATCAAAAGGAACACCCAAAGATTTGCCAAAATGATTCTGTGTGTGCTGATAGGTTCAATGTTTAACTGCATATAACTTTCGTACCAACAAATGGATATCTTCCAAAATTTAAGAATCTCGGGCATAGGAGATGATGTCAATTAGGGAATTGATAATTTATATGTGAAGTTTTGAAGCCATTCTTTCAGTGTTGACTGTACAAACTATCAATACTTTTCAGTCAGTCAGCATGCTTTAAGCCAATTAGATTAGCTGGGGTAACATTTTCCTGTAAAAATTACATGTATTAATATTGTTCATTGATCCCAAAATTCCCCATTTATCAGTAAAGTGTGTTATATAATCTAATTGGACAAAAGCATGTTGACCAACTGAAAAGTATAAATTGATAATTCATAATTAACCTTTCAACGATGCTTATGACTGTGAAATTTATTGCTAATTGTCCTCACAAGAATTAATCTAAGATGTTTTATACATCTTTTGAAGTGTTGTTTGGTCCAGTGGTGGCTGGTGGATAATTGCTCTGGGTGTTGCACTATTTTCATGACCGGAGGGGGGATAGGTGTTAGGGAAAAGACTGCTTGATATCAGAGAAAACTGTATGCAATTGCATGGTAAAACGGATGTTTCTATTCATCACGAATGCCGCAGTTCATAGAACATCACATTGCCTTTGGATGAAATGGATTATAAGTCTACAGTCTACAAGAAAATCTTCACGAGAACAAAACGTCATCATCGGCTTTAACTCGAATCCGAGTATAAATCTTCTTCCTTCAGTCCAGTTTGTGGATGTGTTTACGGTGACTAAAAAGTCCAATCCTGGCATGGAACAAGCGTCCACACAAGTCACATAGTATTGCTGGAGGAGGACGTGGTTGGGCTGCTCGAAGTTTCCTAGCTTGACCTCTTCATGTGTGCGTCGATCCCTTTCAAACGTTTTTACAGTATCCGAGATGGTACGGCGCCAAGTTGAGCGGTCTTCAGCCAGCATGTCCCAGGTTTGTGAATCAAGACCTGTCAATTTCAGGGTCTGCTTAAATTGGTCCTTGTAGCACTTCTTAGGACCACCATGAGGTCTGGTGCCATAGCATACCTCACCATATAGCATTTGACGAGGTAATCTCATATCATCCATCCGATGGACATGACCAATCCATCTAAATTGGTGGCCTATTATGGATGATTCTATGCTGTTGATTTGAGCCTTTTCCAGAACAGCAATATTGGTAATGCAGTCTTCCCATTTAATCCTCAGGATTGATCGAAGTTTTTGTAGGTGGAAACGCTCAAGCTTCCTAAGATCACGTCGGTAAAGGGTCCACGTTTCACAGCCATACAACAATGTAGAAATGACTACTGCTTTGTACACCATAAGCTTTGTACTCATGGACAGATCTTTATTCATGAAGACTCGGTGCGCTAATCGTCCATATTATGCATGGGCTGCGCCAATTCTCTTATCCACATCCTGCTCACAGGTACAGCTCACAGAAATGGTACTGCCCAGGTACGAGAAGTGGTCTACCTGTTCTAGTGGCAAATTTGAGATGGAGATATTGAACTGAGGAAGAGGTGTGCCTGGTGAAGGTTGTGCCAAGACTTTAGTCTTATTGACATTTATGGTAAGACCAAAGTGATCACATGCACTTTTGTAACAATTCTGACTCTTGCAGCTCTTCTGGTGTGAGAGTTGGCGACGCAGCATCATCTGCATACAACATGTTAGTAACCTTAGTAACCTGAGTTTTCCTCAAGGAGAGGAGACGAGTTAGGTTGAAAAGCCCTCCATCAAAACGATACTTGACCTCCACACCTGGGATGTTTGTGGGTGAATCATAAAGCATTGCAGCCAAGTACAGTGCGAAAAGCGTTGGAGCCAGTACACATCCTTGTTTCAGTCCATGGGTAATAGGAAATTCATCGGACATCTTATTCTGATGGCAAACCTGACCTGTCATGCCATCATGGAGAGCCTTGATTAGATCTACAAAACGCTGAGGGCAACCAAACCGGTTCAGCACCGCCCACATGGCTGGTCTTGGAACCGAATCAAATGCCTTTTCCAAGTCATAAAAGACTAAGAAGAGTGGATTCTGTTGTTCTCTACATTTTTCTTGTAGCTGTCTCACACAGAAAATCAAGTAAATTGTGCTTCTGGAAGCTCTAAATCCGCATTGTGACTCTGGGAGGATCTTCTCAGAGATAACCTTGAGGCGGTTAAGTAGAATTCTTGCAAGGATCTTCCCCACAATTGATAGCAGTGATATACCACGGTAGTTGGCACAAACTGCGATCACCCTTTTTAAAGATAGTGACGATAGTGGCATTCTTTAGGTCTCCAGGTACCTTTCTTGATTCCCATATTCTGGGGATAAGGGTGAAAATCCTTGTTTTGAGGGAATGACCTCCGGCTTGAATTAGTTCCAGAGGGATGTTATCTGGGCCAGGTGCTTTTCTGGGTTTCAATTGGGTGAGAGCTGCACTGAATTCATGATAAGTAGGAGGTACTGCCAACCACAGTTGTTCAGGTTGTTGCGGCACATCACAAAGGAAGTTATTATAAGAAGGCGAGAAAGAACCGCGAGTGTCACAAGTACGCGCAAATTGCATTGTAAGACATGGTATCGACAGTTGACGGAGTATCTCGGATGTCTTCGCTCGCGCCTCGGCTCCCTTGTTGCAATCAGCGGGCAACGACCAGCCGAGTTAACTGTTGGGATAGGACTCTGCCATACCCTTCACTAATGAGATCTGGTCGGCGCTTGGGTCTGGCAAAGACCAAACGGACGAGCGCTCGTAGACAGTTGGCGCGCTTCGCTTTCTCACACAGTTCACAGCAACTATAAGATTTCCTGCATTATTAAAGAACAAAATTATGAATTCCTATACATATAAAAGGAAACGTACAGCTTTCATTACTAAAAATATTATTACGGTATTAATTGTTCTTCATAAAGAAATCTGGTCGTAGTGCAACACTGCAATCTTATTACCGGCCGCCACTGGTTTGGTCTGCACTGAACAACACTGTCGAGGACTTTTAGTACAAGTAAGTCTCTTACAGCCTATTTACTGGAGAAAAGGAAAATTTTGTTTTGGGCCTACAAGGGAAAGAATTCAATGGGGAATGGCCAGTCACTGTCCGGACGAAGTATCCCAAAGTAAGAATAATTACTGATTGCACTTGAACCAACATAAATACAGTGAAACCACAGCGAGGCTACCATGTATGTACCGACATAAAGGATAAAAGTAGCAACTACGTGATGGTCACCATTTAAGAACCATAGGGGGAGGAAAATACTTACCTTTTCCTAGGGTGAAAACTGCATAAGCCACTTCTGATCTTCCTTACTTGCAAATGGAAAGCATTGGAAGGAGGAATAGTCAAACCTCACGTTCAGCCTATGGAACAAAGGTAATAAAGAAGCCAGAAGGGCACAAACACGACCGCACATTGTCACCAATAAGGTAGCAAAACATGGGAGCATAGGGTAGAGAGAAATGGTGGGGTAATGATGCCATTAAATAAAATATATAATCTATCACCAACTCGATAATAAAGGTGACAGGTGAGGAAGTATACAATCTAGAGATAAAGAGAAGTTACGTATCGTTACGTTTTTAGGGTCCGTAAAATAAGAAGTCAGGCATATACTAAACTAGTTCTTTATTGACTATAATAACTTACACTGCTGTCTGTCTGTTAGGTAGTCAGCCTGAAGGCTGGTTGGATCCTCAAAAAGCACCGCCGTTAGGTTATGTGGGTAGACACCCACAAAAACCCAAGGCAGCGCTATATAATAAACTTTAAAATAAATTAGGCCTGACCATAGTTTCATTTTCAAGTTTTACTCAGCACTTAAGTATGATTATTGAATTGTAATTTTTCTGATTACTTTTTGGGAAAGTAAGAACTACTTGTGTTTGATTGCAATTTCCTTTGAAGTGCTATAATTCTAATTTTCCTGCATGTATATGAAAAGTGCTCAGTTGTCAGGTATTGAGTTACAACCATTTCTATGTTGTATGCACCTATACCAGTATCTATGTAATTAATAGTTGTTTTTATTTTTATTTGAGATTGTGTTTCATAAAGGAAAATGATCTTAGGATATATAACTTAGAACCTCAAAAATATGCTATATTTGTATATTTACAGGGGCAGATGTTTACCCCTTAAAGCAACAATTACCACCACAAAAAATCAATTTGGATACGGTACCTTAAGTTTGTACATTGGCACTTGCCTTAACACATTCACTGCGTATTAGTAGAGTATGACATATCTTGGGATTACTTGCATCCATTTCTGGTCCGTATTGACAAACTAATTAATGTTAGGATTACAAAGGAAGACAGCAATCAAGGCTCACATAATAAAATGGGGCATGTTATCTAAACCTTAGGCTGATGAAGGGAGCCAAAGAAACATGTCCCATTTTATTATGTGAGCCGTGATTGCAATAAATCGTATTGAATAGACCGAGAAGTTTTCCTTTGTAATTCTAACATATTTAACGTGTCAATACAGAACAATGTTGAACTTTAAAAAGTTCTACAACTAAAATCACTGAAGCAAGCCAAGCTAACATAGTGAAAAAGGCAAGGTATAAGTTCAAAGATCTCAAGGTAAAATTAGCCAGCACAATTAAAGACATCACTTTTCTAAAGAATTGCAAAAACAAAACCTAATTCCACAACATATCAAATCTTACCAAAAAAGACGGCCTTTAAACCAGTTTGAAAGTAGAACGCAAAAGATAATTAACGACAGAGTGTTGCAAAGAGAAAAAGAATTCCTTTACATGTTAAAGGATAAAATCAATAATGTTTTGTACCGCACACACTTGGAGGCAGCCAACTTGTCTACTAAGGAATGGGACAAATACTCTTTTGTGGTCAGTCAGATAGTAGGCTGCACACTAAAATGTCTTAAAAAGTAAGAACATTAGATAACAAGTTGAAAAATCTACAAAACAGGAGAAATGCACATCACAGGCCTCAATTAGAGGGACAGTCGCACAAAATTTCAGCCACCTATCGAAAATTTAACAAAGGTCAAGTTTAATGACACCGAATTGGATATTCTCAAAAAAGGCCCCAAACATAACTGGGCAACAAAGCTAAAGAAAAGAAACCTCACCACGATAATAGCTGAAACTGAAACCGCAATTAGAACATTACCAAACGATAAACAAAGTGCAGCCAGACATGAAACCAATAAAGAAATCAATAAAATTATAAACAATAGCAAAAGGTAATAATAATAATAACAATAATCCAGATCTTATAAGTCTCAAAAAGAAAATTACAGACAATAACATAATCGTAACGAAAGCCGACAAAGGCAATACAATCTTACTAATCGACAAAACCAACTACATTAATAAAACCATCGAATTCTTTAACAACGCTAATTTTGAGGAAATAAAGAAAGATCCCACAATGACCACACAAAGGAAACTCAAAAATGTAATAAAAAACACGTTATTCATCCTGCATGAGAAACGAGCAAACCGGTTAATCAATGTGAACCCTGGCCTTCCAACACTATGATCTCTTCCAAAAATACATAAAGATAATATACCAATAAGACTTATAGTGCATTTCAGAAGCAGCCCAGTTTGCACAATAATTCCTATATACCCATTATCATTTCAAAGGTAACACATCCTTCAACAACACCTATGATGTTTGCAAAAATTAATGAAATTAAGACTGGATGAAGAACACTCTCTTCATAGCGTTGATATAAAAGATATGTATACAAACATACCTCTCAAACCAACAATAGACATTATTAAGAAAAACCTGTCAGAAAACAGTAAATTATCAAAAAGTTGAAGTAGAAGAATTCAGTACCATTCTGAGCTTTATACTGAGTAACAGTCATTTCGCATTCAGTAAGAAAATACAGTATACAGACTGAGGGAGGGCTTGGCAATGGGATCACCATTATCGGGGATATTAACTAACATCTATATGGACCATCTAGAGTTCTCTGAAATTACGACAAAATGCAAGGTATTGAATTTTGGGAGAGATATGTAGACAATGTTTTCATCATAGTCAACGACAAGGTCCAGAAAATGGAACAGAGAGTTAACCAGCTCAACAACATTGACAACATAAAATTTACAACTGAATCTGCCATTGAGCATTAAAAATTCCTCAGTATGCCTTCCTTAGGAGGGGAAGTAAAGCCGGCAGTCCCATGTCATAGATTTATGGCATGAAAAAGAACCTTCCACTAACTACACTTGTGTGAAGCCAAACTTTGTAGGTTAGATTATTTGATAACGCTATATTAGTTCCAACGTTCGCCGTTAGGTGCTGGCTGCGATGGCATCTAGTAACCAAGTCCACAGCTAGGTGTTGTGGAAGGTGGCATTTGGTAGCAAAAGTAGGAGCTACTCGAAAAATTGATCGTCTGCAATCCTTATCAGAATCACACACTAATACAGCCATCACAATTAACACCAGTTATCAGGCAAATTCTACACACCTCCAAAATACACGGGGCTACATGACCGGGTTGTCACAGCCCCTAAACTAAGTAACCAACCAACCATGAATCTACCATTAATAATAAAATCAGCTATCTAGACACAACAGTCATCAAAACAGATAAAAGACTACACTATCAGATCTGCAGAAAACCCACACAAACTCACACCACAATAAGAAACGATTCCAACCATCCTGGATGCCACAAGAGAGCTACTTTTACAAGTCTTATTAATAGAGTTTTGTGTTTACCGCTATCTGAACAAGATTACAACAATGAGATCACTATAATTCACCAAATTGCAAACATCAAAGCTTCAACCACCATTATGTTAATGGCATAATCAACAAAACAAAGAACAAACCAACAACATTCCTTAAAATTGAACAGAAAGAAAAACCAATCTATTCAGTCTTCACGTACATGAACCATTCTACTTACAGCGTTACTGCTCGGCTTCCTTTGGTCATAAATAAGTTATTTTCCACAGAAACCTTCCTCAAGATATCTTTTACAGAATGGTAAAAACCACATCAAAATCCATTCAGTGGATTACCCGGAACATCCAAGAACAGGGACTTTGTTTTATACTAAGTAGGGATTATGACATATCCACCAAACTGAATGAGATATTTGTGTGGAACTCTTCAAAAGTCGTAATAAATGAAGTTTGCAATGTCGGTAAGGCATGTTCTACCAAGCTTATCCTACTTGCGTGCCTGGCACATGACCTGCACGGTGGTTGAAATCAAGAGGTGATACTGGGCCTCGTGATGTTGACAGAACTGCATTGTATGTCATCTGAACACAATATCGAGTACTCCGGTTTTCCCTGTCACAATTTTATTCCAGCAACACTTTCCACTCTCATTTCATTTCATCTGTCATTCATTTAATCATTGCCCCAGGGGAGTGCGACAGGCTTCGGCAGCCGGCACAGTTCATATCCTCACTGCTAAAGGGGGGCTTCATTCCATTCCCTGACCCGGTCGGTCGACTGGAAGCAGGCTGTGGATTTTCATTTCATGCAGCCAAAAATGATTACTACAAGTTATTTCATGTTTTTCATGAATATGATGCAGAAATAAATGCCAATTACAAGTTCAGTCCTTTTATGAAATTATTGATTCGTAATTCTCTATTACTCTTAATTCTTCAGAAATAATAAACCTATTGTTGTCGTAGCAGGCGGAGAGGTGATACTCCGACGTGGCGCGTCCCAGGTGGCGGATAGGGGGTCCTCACCGGTTTACCGGTGGACTTGAGCGAAATAAAATAGCTCTCGCGGACCAAACACACTCCACAATCTCATGTTTCATCATAACATATTTCACTCATCACCTTCCCAGATCACATCTGGGATTGTAAACCCTGACCACGGTCAGATTCTTGATCATTGATCTGATAATCAAATGAATATGGAGAGTCTTCTATTGAAATCCACCGGTTTGGACACTTACATCATTAACCAAGCGAAGACACCATTCGGATACGGTGGGGTGTCAGGTAGAGGATTAAGGCGAGTCGGAGCGCCTCAAGATACAATGACCAAGCATGCAGACTAATCACACTAAGAACGTACTTAAATTCAACAAGCCGGGAAAGTTCTCATATTTGGCAACATTAAATGTTAATTCATTGATAAAGGTTGGTAAGTTAAAGCATCTAACTGATATCTTGGATCAACACAAAATTGTGATCACTGCTCTTCAAGAATTACGTAATACTGATCAGAACCCAATTGAATCAGGTGGATATCGTCTCTATAAAGGGCCTCCAGGAGAAAGGGTAATGAAAAATGACCCTCAATTTGGAGTAGGTTTCTTGGTACACCACAGAATACTAGATACCATTACGGATTTTTCCTCAAATTCCCCACGAGTTGCATTGTTAACAGTTAAAGTGGAAAACAAGATATACACATTGATAAATGTTCATGCACCAACAAATGACAAAAATAGAACTGATACTGAGGGGACGGATCAATTTTCGGATGAACTTGACCAATTGGTAACGAATATCCCTGATGCTAATATTAAAATTTTACTTGTAGATTTCAATGCAAAGATTGGACGTGAGAGGAAATTTCGTCTAGTGGTGGGGCGATGGCCAGCACATAACTTGACAAACAAGAATGGTAAACGGTTAATTGAATTTTGTACTAACCATGGTCTAATTATGGAGACAACAAGGTTCAAGAGGAGACCACATAAATTAATGACTTGGAAATGTCCTAATACTAAGTTAGGAGAGTTTCAGATAGATCATGTGGCCATGGATCGGAAATTTCACAAAGAAATTTATAATGTAAAAGTCCTTCGTGGTGTTGATGTTGATTCGGATCATTACATTTCCAAGATTAAAATAAAATTAACTCCTAAAAGGAAAAATAAACCTCAAAAATTCAATAGCAAAAGATTGTATGATCCTAGTTCAGTTATCAATAATCCAGTATATTTTGAGTAATCCATCACGCTTTTAAGTGACAACTTGGGGACCACTGTTAACAAATTAAAAGCCGTAGCGGAAGACGTTGCTCCCATTAAAACACGAAAGAAACATGCATGGTGGAATGAGGATTGTGATATAGCAATTCTACGCCGGCATTCAGCTTGGTTGAAGGACCAACAACAAAAAACTGTAAGTTCTAGGGAAGAATTAATCAATGCTAGAAGGTTAACGTCCAAAGAAATCAGGAGGGTTAAAAGAGAATATCAGAAGGAAACATTAAAATCTATTGATGAAGCTTTCAATCGCCATAAAACAAGAGACTATTATAGGACATTTAAACAATACCAATCAAAATTTACTCCCCCTACTCTTTTGATGAAGGATACGAACGGGCAGGTGGCCCATAATGATTATGACAATGCAATAATTTTGGCCGATTACTTCATAAAATTACTTAATAGTGATGAACCTGAAGATTCTTTTCAATTGGATCCCTATCCTAGAAATAAAACACCCCTGGAAAAGATCATACCGCTGGTTTACGATGAAGTGCGTACAGCGATTGATTCACTTAAGAATTTTAAAGCGGCAGGAGAGAATAAAGTAGTAGCAGAACTTTGGAAGAATGCTAATGTACAGACTATTCATAACGTACATAAACATCTTATTGACATTTGGAATACAGAAACATTGCCTGAAGAGTGGAATATTGCAATTATACACCCATACACAAAGAGGGTGATAGATCAGATCCTAGCAATTATCGAGGGATATCGTTGCTGGATGTCACGTATAAGATTTTTTCAAAGATTTTATATTCCAGAATTCACGATCAACTTGATAATGACCTTGGTGAATATCAGGGTGGTTTCCGTCCAGGACAAAGCTGTCCAGATCAAATTATCAGTCTCAAATGGATTATAAAACATCACAGGATTAGGAGCAAAGATTTAGTGATCACATTCGTTGATTTTCAAAAAGCTTATGATAGTATCCATCGCGAATCTCTATTGAATGTCCTTACTGAATTTGGTTTACATCGAAAACTTGTTAACCTTATTGCGGTCACTCTTAAGAATACTAAATCTAGAGTTAGGTTTAGAAGTGAAACCTCTGAGTCATTTGAAATCCATACTGGTACAACAACTGTGTTAGCAGGGTACTGACCCCAGTTGGAAAGACAGATTGGTTTAGGAACAAGACTGGACTAAGACAGGGGAGTGTGCTGTCACCTCTTTTATTCATAATGGTAATGGATGAAATTGTAAAGGAAACAAAGGAAGCAACACCGAAGAAGTGCAAAAACAACTAGATGCACTGAATGAAAATATTCAGAAGTATGGCCTGAAAATCAGTATAGAGAAAAGCAAGACCATGGTGATGACAAGAGGGGAAAGACAAGGAAAGGGCACTGTGAAAATTGGAAGTCAGAGTTTGGAAATTGTGGACACGTTCAAATACCTAGGAAGTGAATTGATGCAAACTGGTAGGTTGGACATGGAGATTGGCAGGAGGGTACAGCAGAGCAATGCATTCTATCAAAGTGTAAGAAAACTTGTTTGGGATAAGGAAGTACCAAGGAAAAGCAAGGAGGTAATGTATAAAATGTACTATGTTCCCATATTAACTTATGCGGCTGAGACTTGGACCCTGACGAGCAGGCAAGAGAGTAGAATCCAAGCCAGTGAAATGAAATTCCAAAGAAGTATGATAGGAAAGACAAGGAAAGACAGAGTGAGGAATGAAGATGTTAGGAAGGAAGTTGGGATGGGAAAACTAAATGAGAGAATTGAGAAGAATAAACTAAGGTGGTTTGGACATGTAAAGAGGATGGAGGAAAATAGAATACCAAGACAGATGCTGGAGGCCAAGTGCAAGGGGAAGACCTAGAACAAGGTGGATCGATTCAGTGAAGAACAGCGTGAGAAAACCAGAGAGATTGGAAAACTTTATTATTGATTGTCCACTCTTGAACTATTCAAAGTTTCTGGACAATGGATTGGAATCACCCCAATTTAGAGGATACATTTCAAAGTCAGGTGCCCCTCAGAATCTCATATTTGATATTTATTCCCTGGACTGGGACAAGATCGTGGAAGAAGAATTGTGGAAGGAAAGAGGAAAGTGGAGAAGTGCCATAAATACCCCGACGCGGCAGGAGCTGGATAAGGGGAAATGATGATGATGATGATGACTGGTCTTCGGCAGGGAGATGGATTATCTCCATTGTTGTTTAATTGTGTGCTGGAAAAAGTTATGCGTCAATGGAATAAGGTTTGTCCACCGAATGTTAAGATTGGAAAAAATGCTCGACTAAATTGTCTCGCCTTTGCAGATGATCTAGCATTATTAGCATCTAGTATCGAAGAAGCTAAATTACAGGTAGAGGAATTGGAACGATTAGCAGCAAAGGTTGGGTTGAAAATTTCCTTTGAAAAAACAGAAATTATGCCATCTTTTCAAGTTGACACACCACATATTATACTGCATAATGCCCAGAAAATAAGGATTGTGAAAAAATTTGAATATCTTGGTGAGATCATCACTTGGAATGCCAATGAGAGAGCATCAATAGATAGTAGGACACTAAAATTGCGACGAGCACAACAGATTACCTGGCAAACATATAAGAAACAGTCTCTTTCGATTAATGCTAAACTTCGACATTATTTCTCCGTCGTTAAGCCAGAAGCAACATATGCAAGTGAAACTTTATTTAAACTAAACACCCGATCAACAACTGACAAACTACAGAAGGTTGATAGACGGATTCTTCGGACAATACTCAATAAAAAACACCAGGTTGAGGGCCAGTGGAGACTTTTGCCCAATTCAATACTTTACAAGGAAAATGAATCTATCATTGACACGATGCGAAAACGAAGGATTGCGTTTTTTGGACACATATCCCGCTTGCCAAATACTAGACTCTTGAAACAACTTTTTGACTTCTTTTAGAATAGTAAAACAAAAATCACATGGTTTAAAGAAATACAAATGGATTTAGACGAATTGAAAATTACTAAGCATCAAATTGAACAGAGAGGAGAAACGGCTTCTGAATAACAAATACACTCGACAACATTCAAAATTTCACAGCGTGAGCAATATGTTATATCTGCCGAAGAACGGGCTGCAAGATCTTCCAGGATGAAGAAGTATTGGGAAAGGAAAAAATTATCAAGAATTAAGAACTGAACTTACTGTAGTATTTGAAGACTTTGTATATAAGGTTTGATTTTTGGTGCTCCAATGTGGGCGTAAACAGTGTAAATAAATAAACAGAAAATGCTGCGTCTCACCTCACATAGAAGTTGTCTTGCTGCTCAGAGATGCCCAGAAAGAACAATAACGTATGACGAAAATCGATGTGTGTAGATACGTGGGAAACCGAATACACATGCACAAATCTGGCTACGCATGTAGGCTACACATTTTCAACACTCATTCCATGATGCACTAGGCGCATTCTCCGCACCTGCTTGTAAACTAGCGTCACACTGGTCACGTTCTCTGCACTGGATGTGTTAAACCTTCTTAATCAATCTTGGTTGGTTCCTCAGTTTAGGGGTTGCGACAACGCGGTCATGTAGCCCCGTGTACTTTGGGTGTGTGAAGAATCTGTCTGATAACTGGTGTTAGTTGTGATGGCTGTATTAGTGTGTGTTATCTTTATTTCAGGTAATTACTGCAGACGATCAATTTCAAGTAGTTCCTACTTTTGCTACCAAATGCTACCATCAACGACACCTAGCTGTGAACTTGGCTAGTAGATTCCACAAAACCAGCACCTGGTGGTGAACGTTGGAACTTAATAAAGCATTAATCTAATCTAACCTACAAAATTAGCTTAACACAATTGTAGTTAGTGGAAGGTTCTTTTACATGCCATAATTCTATGACATGGGCCCGCCGACTTTACTTCCCCTCTGAAGGAAGGCATACTGAGGGATTTTTAACGCTCTTAATAAATCTGACGACTTTGGCTGGGTTTTAACCCGTATCTTGGGTATAGAAGCTCAGCATGCTACCAACTGCGCCACCAAAGCCGCCTCTTAATCACTCTGCATTTAGCTTTGAGATAGAAGATACAAATAGAGTTCGACAATACATAAGCCAATCGGAGTAAACCATTTGATTTTCCACAGTGTTACTATGATGAATCAAGTTGTTTGAATAAAATATATACATTTATTACCTTTCTTTAAACGTTTGGTATAGTTGTGGGTTATGCTAGAACATTTATACACCATCGACATGAGAAATAGATTTAAAGATTTGCCAGTTCTCAGTTTAACGTGGAATGTCTCCATACCTAAAATGCGGGAACTGGTACCTTTTCATACGCACACACACATTTATTTTGGATAACTTTTGTGAGTTTGCATTCACAAATTCTCATAGTGTGTTTCTTTTGTTTTTGTATTTCTCATAGTGTTCTTTTGTTTTTGTATACCGTACAAGTCAAATGTACTTTTTGAATATAACCGTCTGTTTCCGGTTGTGACCAGTGGATGTCGGTGTTTGTTTCTTCTCCCATCAATTTGGAGTTTAGAACTGTATTTAGTAAACCCTTTTTACTAATTATTTTATGACAGGTTATGGGCCCAGTTAAACGCTTATTGCTGTTAATGTGTGGACTTTGTGATGGGAGAATGTCGGTCGTTAAAGGGTGTTGATATGTGCGGCGCACATGTGGACAGTTAAGTGTGCATCCAAGATAGTTTTTGGTGAATTTTGTGGACGATTTTTCTATTGTGAGGACTATATGTACGCTTTATTTTAAGTATACATACTAACATGGATTCAGCTACGGGAAACAGCGAGCGAGTAGTTGCAATAGTGAGGTTACAGGACGACAATTGGGAAGCGTGGAGCACCCGAACAAAGGCATTGCTTCAAACAAGGCGTCTGTGGGACGCGGTTCAAGGTTTCCCACGAAAGACCGATACAGGAGAGGTAGAAGATACACCCGTTGAAGAGTACTCCGAGGCCCAACTGGGCAAAGATCAAGACGCGAAAAACTTGCTCATAGGTTTGGTCACCGACCCTTTCCTAGGTAATATCAAAGAAGCGGAGACAGCTAAGGAAGCATGGCAGAATCTTCTGACTTCATGTTGCGATACCGGAGTCCTTCAAATTGTGACGATGTTAGAAGAATTGTGTCTTTTTAAGAAAACTAGTGACATTAGCATGCGTACATTTGTTGATAAAGTGCTTACTTGGTGTGCACGGTTGGACGATGTAGGTATAAAATTTACGGATAAGGCCAAAGCTGCTTTTATTCTCCGAGGACTGGAAAAGCGGGAGTACGAAAATTTGATACGTTCATTGGAAAGCAATGAAGAAAACTTAAGTGTAAAGGTAGTGCGAGCCAAACTATTGTTGGAGGAGAGAAAGAACAAGTTGGACAAACTAAAGATGGAGCGAGAACAGGAGACTTATGCGAGGCTGAAGAAGGAAGAATCTGAGGGTGAAAGCGTGAAGGCAATGGTGGCAGCCATGCGCTTAAATTCCAAGGGGGTCGTCAACAGCAGCAAAAGTGTCAACAAGCCAACAGGTAGTGGTGGATTCATGTGCTACAAGTGCCAAGAACAGGGGCATATTGCGAAGTTCTGTGATTTAGTTCATGAAGCAAGAAAGAAAGGTTCAGTTTTGTGTTTTAATTGTTCCAAGATAGGTCATACTTCCCGGAATTGTAGTAATGGACGCAAGGAAAATGTTAAGGTTAAGAATCGTGAGGTTATTGCCACGGTAAAGGACGATGAGGCGGCAAACGAATGTGTTCAGGTTAATGCTAGTAGTGTTAAGGTAAAGGCTTATGTGACAACTGAAAGCAAGGATGATGCATCTGATTGTGTATGCAGGTGGTATGTAGATTCAGGAGCCACTGAGCACCTGACACCTTATAAGGATATTCTGTATGATTACACCCCAAAGGTTTCTGGTAGTGTAGACACAGCTGATGGATCCGTAGTTAGTGTATGTGGTATGGGAAGTGTGCTTATGAAGCTATCTGACAAGTGTGGAGGTTCTTTTCTGAAACTGAAAAGAGTGTTGTATGTCCCAGGTCTTCAAGACAATTTAATATCTGTAGGTCAATTTGACAGGAAAGGTGCAGTCGTAACCATTAAAGATAGCAAAGTTGTATTGTCAGATCATGAGGGTATATTCCTTACGGGTGAGGCTGTTGGAAATATGTATGAGGTAAATTGTGATTATTTTATGGTAGAACAAGGGAAAGAATTTGCTTGTAATGACGAGGTGGAGGTTGTGTATGCTAAGAGCAACAAAGCTGTAACTAGCGGAATATGGCATCAGCGTTTTGGCCATGCTCTGAACATTCCAGATCGTGATTTTATACCCAAAGAAAAGAATCTTGATTGTGATACTTGTAAACAAGGTAAAATGATAAGACTTAAATTTAATGAAAGAGATCATGTATCTCAGGAGCCATTAGATGTTGTGTTCTCTGATGTATGCCAGCTAGAGCACCCATCGATTGGAGGTAGCAAATATTTTATTACATTTACTGATGATTGTACCAGATTCTCATATGTAAGGTTTCTTAAGCATAAGAGTGATGCATTTAATGAGTTTCTCAAGGTTAAAGCCCTAATGGAGACAGCACAAGGGACCAAGTTGAAATCTTTCCATTCAGACAACGGTGGAGAGTATTTAAGTACAGAGTTTTGTAACTATCTTGAAAAGGAAGGTATTGTTCGTAGGTTAACAATGGCTTACTCTCCCCAACAGAATGGCGTTGCTGAACGCCTCAACCAGCAACTTCTCACCACTAGTAGGTGCATGCTCATTCAGTCAGGCATGCCAGTTCAATTTTGGGGGGAAGCCATCAGCACAGCCTGCTATATAAAGAATAGGTGTGTGTCATCAACTGTAAAGAACATCCCATTTGAACTGTGGACGAGTAGAAAGCTGTCAGACCAGGAATTGCTTATGTTAAAATCATTTGGTTGTAAAGTTTGGATCCATAAACGTAATGTGGAAAAGTTAGTGCCAAGGGCAAATGTTGGTGCAATGCTAGGGTACCCCGATGACTCGAGGGGCTACCGTGTATGGGACATCGAAAAGAAATGTGTCATTAAATCCAGGAATGTAGAATTGGTTGAAGATGTATTTCCGTTTTCTGTAAAAGCCCAGGAAAAACCTGTAACTCAGATAGATTGTGAACCTAGAACAGTTGGAGAAGTGTTTGTCGAGCAGAAAGATTGTGGAGGTGACGTGTTTGAACACGAAGTAGCCGAATCAGGAAATGAAAATTCTGTAACAAGTGATAGTGATGCCTCTTTGTCAGATTCTGATGTCGTAATAGACGCTCCATTACAGCCTGAACACACAGTATTACGCAGGTCGAGTAGAGAGAGAAAACTTCCCAGAAAGTGTGTATGTTGTAATGAAGTCAAGGTCAAATGTCGCATTGTCATGTTGAGGTCAGAATATAACGATCCGGTGTCTTTTCAAGAAGCCACCTCACGAGATGACAAAGATAAATGGTTTGAAGCAATGAACCAAGAGATTGCCCTCTTGGAAAAACATAATGTGTGGACACTTGCAGAAGATTCAGGTGGCAAGACTGTCATAGGCACCAAATGGGTGTATAAAACTAAACGAAACCAAGAAGGTGAAGTACTTAGGTATAGAGCACGTTTAGTAGCTCAAGTTTCAGTCAGATAAAGGGTACAGATTTCCTTGAATCCTACAGTCCTGTGGTAAAAAGGAAAACTATTAGGACCCTTATAGCCATAGGAGTAGAGCGTGAATGGGATAATTGTCATTTGGACATTGTATCGGCATACCTTAATAGCAAAATTAAGGAAACTGTATTTGTAAGTCAACCAGAAGGTTTTCGCAGTGTAGAATACCCAGACTATGTGCTAAAACTCAACAAGAGTATTTATGGTTTGTGTCAAGCTGGTAAAGATTGGCACAATTGTATCACTGCACAACTTGTCAAGCTTGGCTTAAATCAAAGCAAATGTGATCCATGTCTGTATTTTAACCCAGATCATGACCTGTATGTTGCCCTTTGCTACCATACAAGGAATGATATGCAAATGTTTGTTGTTAGTGTAAGGCTAGTTATGTATTTTTTATTTGGTTTTAAGTTTGTTTTTGCAATTTGTGAATGGGGGGAAGTGTGAGTTTGCATTCACAAATTCTCATAGTGTGTTTCTTTTGTTTTTGTATTTCTCATAGTGTTCTTTTGTTTTTGTATACCGTACAAGTCAAATGTACTTTTTGAATATAACCGTCTGTTTCCGGTTGTGACCAATGGATGTCGGTGTTTGTTTCTTCTCCCATCAATTTGGAGTTTAGAACTGTATTTAGTAAACCCTTTTTACTAATTATTTTATGACAACTTTCCCATAAATGGTTCTACTTCATTTGAGCTCTTCTTCCCTCCTAGGTAATTGCTGGACTGATAGCATTCTTGGTGCCAAAGCTTATGCCAGATTACAAGTTGGTGAGGTGTCGAGCAAGATACACACCTCACCATAATCATACAGGATATATTACATTCTTCTTCACTGTTGCTGCTATCATAACTGGTCTTGCTACATACATCAAATATTTATTCCCCAGGTAATGTATACCATCTCTAAAATAATAAATCCTTTTCAACCAAACACTCATTGGATAGGATAGAAACATGGAAAAATGACATGCAAACGCACAGAATGGACAATATGGTGTCTACCTTGAATATTTTGACTTGTGCCTGTTATCTTTTTACTGTTCCAGTCTTCCTTTCCTATGTTTGACCAGTTTTTCACTCCATCCTACACCATCCACATCAAGACAGAAGAACTCACTGAAGAATGCCGCTTTTACGCACTATTTCGAGCGACACAAGAGGTGGTTGCTGACAGCCCTCCTGAAGAGATTGGTGGCGATGACATTGAAGATTTTTTGATTGGATTGATAGTATAAATGCCTACCTTTGAAGACAGTGGTGTGTTCAGTTGTGGAGATTGGTCTTTTTATATGTTTGTCCTTGTTTTTTCCTTTTAACAAAATGGTGATAGATGGAACCTTCTTGAAAAGCCCGGTCAATGCATGTGAGATTTTCAAAGTGGAATATCACGTTGTGTGATCCGAATTCCACATTAAAATGGAGGTCCTGATTCATGATTGCAAGATTAACAGTCAAGTGAAACTACATGCTTTCTTTTCCCCATTGAAAAGCATAAAAGCCGTAGTTAAAAAAACATACATACAAAATTACTCTATCCCACTCAGACTGAGAAACAATACAATTTGTGGTTGAGCTCTAGAAAAAATATGCAGTACTAGCATTACCCGTCGCGGCTTCGCTCGCGAATATTGTAGTTGTAAAGAGTAAACTTACCAACGTCTTAATCATGAATGCTACGACTGACTTATTGTTTCATTTTGAATAATAATAATAATAATGATAATAATTTGGTAAAGACCGTAAACAATCAGACTATATAACACAACAATGGCACATAAATATCAGAATCTCCCCCATGTCGCATCGCAGGTATAAAATTCGACTCAAAATCTCAACATGGTTTCCGATCAATGTAAATAGGAAATAAATGAGATACAGTATATAAAACACAAAATACATTTACCTAAATTCCTGTGAAAAGAAAATTCACATCATAAAATTAAAGAAGTAAAAAACCTTTACGGCCACAATTCCCCCCTTTCACCTCATAATACAGTATACACCACATCGAAAAATCCTTAGACACGTGTCTGCTGTTTTTTTGTTTCGTTAGTTAATATGCCGAGTATCACATCCCCAAATGAAACCACTCGTGAGACATTGTTATTCAATTAAATGCAGGTTTAACCTCCTTAGCCCTGAATATCCAAAAATCCTTCCTTAGTAGACGTTTTCAACATACAACAAATATTACCACAAAATGTCATGTTTATAACTTTAATAGTTTTGTCTGATCGATGATGAGTGAATATACAAAAATTCTTCCCTTAGTCGACGTTTTTCTTCCAGAATTTCACACCCACTCTTTTTCATGATCCCCTTAAATTGGATTTATGAAAAAGGGGTCGAACACCCATTTAATTATTTTTAAGCTGATTGTTTTCCTCTGAGTTTCAAACTCCTCGCTTATGTCGTTTAAGAGATACCCATTCTGTTAGGAATCCTTCAACCCCCACTTTTCGACATACAACGAACATATCCCCAAAATTTCATGTTTCTAACTTTAATAGTTTTGGCTGGGCGATGATGAGTCAGTCAGGACTGACACTAAGGAAGGATTTTTGGATATTCAAGTTCTAAAGGGGTGTTAAGGGGGTAGACCTGCATTTCATTGAAAAACAATATCTCCCGATTGGTTTCATTGGGGGATGTGATACTCGGCATATAAACTCATCATTAAAAATAAGAAGACACGTGTTTGAGGGTTTTTCGATGTGGGGTATATTATGAGGTGAAAGGGGTGAAAGTGGGGGTTGAAGGATACTTAACGGAGCGTTTATCTCTTAAATGACATAGGCGAGGAGATTGTAACTCAGCGGAAAAAAAAATCAGCTTAAAAAATAAGTAAATAGGTGTTCGACCGTTTTTTCATAAATCCAATTTAAGGGTCCCATGGGGAGGAGTGAAATTCTGGGGGGAAAAAAACAGGAAAGGAAGTGTCCTAACTGATTGCCTGACTCACTCACTCATCAAACTCAGGGGAAAAAACAGCTTAAAAATAAGTAAATAGGTGTTCAGCCGTTTTTTTTTTATAAATCCAATTTAAGGGGTTGATTGGGAGGGGTGAAATTCTGAAAAATAAATGAAAGAAAATGTCCTGACTGACTCACTCACTCATCATCGCCCAGCCAAAACCATTGAAGTTAGAAACATGAAATTTTTGGAATATATTCATTGTACGTCAAAACCGTCCATTAAGGAAGGATTTTTGGATATTCAGGTTATAAAGGGGTGTTAAGGGGGGTATAACCTTCATTTCATTGAATAACAATATCTCACGACTGGTTTCATTTGGGGATGTGATACTTGGCAGATAAACTATTCATTAAAAATAAGCAGACACGTTTCTAATGATTTTTTGATGTAATGTATATTATGAGGTGAAAGGGATGAAAAGTGGGGGTTGAAGGATTCCTAACAGAGCGGGTATCTCTTAAACGACATAAGCGAGGAGTTTGAAACTCAGAGGAAAACAATCAGCTTAAAATAATTAAATGGGTGTTCGACCCCTTTTTCATAAATCCAATTTAAGGGGATCATGAAAAAGAGTGGGTGTGAAATTCTGGAAGAAAAACGTCGACTAAGGGAAGAATTTTTGGATATTCACTCATCATTGATCAGACAAAACTATTAAAGTTATAAACATGAAATTTTGTGATAATATTTGTTGTATGTTGAAAACGTCTACTAAGGAAGGATTTTTGGATATTCAGGGCTAAGGAGGTTAAACCTGCATTTAATTGAATAACAATGTCTCACGAGTGGTTTCATTTGGGGATGTCGTCGTCGGCTGTAACTCGATTCCGAGTAAACATACTTCTTCCTGCATAGAGCTGTTCAGACCAGCTTGTGGATGTGCTTCTGATGACTAAACAGGCCTATCCTGGCATAAAACATGCGCCCACATAAATTGCACTCAATGGTCGGGGGAGGCGGGGTTGCAACTGACGAAGCTTTCTTGCTTGTCGCTTGGCCTCTTCATGTCTGCGACGTTCTTCCTCAAAGAAGTTGACAGCCGTCGATGTAGTGTTCCGCCACAGTAAACGGTCCACAGCAGATGTTCCCCATCAGTGGATGTCTATACCAGTCGTCGTCATGATGTGTTTTAACTGGTCTTTAAAACGCTCCAAAGGGGCCCCATGAGGTCTAGTGCCGGAGCAAAGTTCACCATAAAGGATTTGACGTAGAAGCCTGGTATCACTCATACGATGAACATGGCCTAACCATCTCAGTTGATGAGCGATGATGGTTGCCTCAATGCTATCGAGATGCGCTCTCTCGAGAACTGCAGTGTTGGTCAAGTAGTCCTCCCACTTGATGTTCAAGATGTATCTCATCTTTTGTTGGTGGAAACGCTCAAGTTTCTTGATATCACGGCGATAGAGTGTCCAAGTTTCACAGCCATACAGTATCGTTGAGATGACGACAGCTTTGTACACCATGAGTTTGGTATGCATCTTTAGGTCTTTATTCATGAAGACTCTGTGCATTAAACGGCCAAATGCTGCATGGGCAGCCCCAATTCTTTTGTCAACATCCTGTTCGCAAGTGCACCGTTTAGACAAGACACTACCAAGATATGAAAAATGATCAACTGCACCAGTGTTGAGTCTAAGATGGAGATATTGAACTCAGGAAGAGGTAATCCTGGGGCAGGTTGTGCAAGCACCTTTGTTTTCTTTGCATTGATGGTGAGACCAAAGAGATCACACGCAGTGCTAAAGCGATTGTTGAAGCTCTGCAGCTGTCGGAGCAGGAGATGCGGTGTGAACGAAGTCTTGCCAGATTGAAAAGACCTCCATCGAAGCGAAACTTAATCTCTATGCCTGGGTTGTTGGAAGATGATTCATACATCATGGCAGCCATGTACAATGCAAAGAGTGTTGGAGCAAGCACACAGCCTTGTTTCAAACCGTGAGTGATTGGAAATGGATCGGATACAGAGTTACCGTGAAGAATCTTCCCAGACATTCCATCATGAAGAGCTTTAACTAATTCCACATAGCGATCTGGACATCCAAAGTGCGTTAATACTTTCCACATACTGTAGCAGGTCTTGGTACTGAATCAAAGGTTTTTTCCAGGTCATAGAAAAATAAATACAGGGGCTCCTGTTGCTCTCTGCACTTTTCCTGGAGTTGTCTGGCACAGAATATCATGTCTGTTGTGCCCCTGGAGGTTCGGAAACCACATTGAGACTCGGGCAAAATCCTCTCCGAGATACACTGGAGCCGGTTTAGGAGAATTCTTGCGAGAACTTGACCTGCAATGGATAATAGCGATATACCACGGTAGTTCCCACACACGCTACGATCGCCTTTCTTGAAGATAGTTATGATGGCAGCATTCTTCAAGTCGTCAGGTACTTCTCGAGTTTCCCAAATTAACAGGATAAGTATAAAAAGTCGAGTCTTCAAGGCCATACCTCCACTTTGTAACAACTCCAGAGGGATGTTATCAGGACCAGGAGCCTTTCTCGGCTTTAGTTGATTGAGCGCTTTGGTGAAATCTCGGAATGACGGCGGAACCGCCATCCATGGTTGTTGGGGCTGCTGACGGATGTTTCGAAGAAAGTCCTCGGCAACATTGGAGGCACGATTTGGGGATGTGATACTCGGCATATTAACTAACGAAACAAAAAAAAAGCAGACACGTATCTAAGGATTTTTCGATGTGGTGTATACTGTATTATGAGGTGAAAGGGGAGAATTGTGGCCGTAAAGGTTTTTTACTTGTGTAATTTTATGATGTGAATTTTCTTTTCACAGGAATTTAGGTAAATGTATTTTGTGTTTAGTCAGTGTGTTTTATATACTGTTCTCATTTATTTCCTATTTACGTTGGTCGGAAACCGTGTTGAGATTTTGAGTCGAATTTTATACTTGCGATGGGATGTGGGGGAGATTCTGATATCTATGTGCCATTGTTGTGTTATATTGTCTTTATTGTCTGATTGTTTACGGTCTTTACCAAATTATTACCATTATTATTATTTAATATTAAACGATAAGTCAGTCGTAGCATTCATGATTGAGACTTTGGTAAGTGTACTCTTTACAACTACAATATTCGCGAGCGAAGCCGCGACGGGTAATGCTAGTACTGTATATGATTAACAATTTACACTTACGGTAAATGTACTAGAAAATAAAGTTGATAGCTGCTTTTAATTTGCCGCAGCACACAGATCATTTAATGTCCCCAGTATAATTTATTAAAATTTACTCCTTACTTTAAAAAAAAATAGCCAAGCCTATGTTGATGAACTTCGTGGATTAAATGTAACAACTAGTGCCAGTCAGTCCCTGATGTGGTGCATACCTTGCAGTGCAAATCAGGTATATGCTTCAAGCTTACTGTAAAGTGAAAAGTCAAGTATGGACTTCTTAAATCACATAGTTGCGAATGTTTGATTTAACAGCACAGCACCATGTGCAGCTAGAACGCTATAAGCCCCTTGCGGCGGTAAAATGACTATAATGGCGTTCGTTAGGAAAATTGTGCATGCCCTCTTGGCTCATGTTTTGTTGGTTACTCAGGAGATGATGCCCTTGTTACAAGATTATCAGACTTTGTAATGTTGTATATGATTCCAAAGGAACCTTCTTGAAAGGCAGGAAATTTGGATGTGCAACATATACTTATGAGTGGAGTAGCATCACAGAATAAAGATTATGCTCGACCGTCAATGTTCAATTGTGCAACATCATGGTCCACTTAAACATCACATTCTTTCAACCTTTGAATTGCTAAGTTTACTTGTTTACATCGTAATGATAATGGTGCACCTCTTACTGTTAACCAGGAACGATATAGGAACATGGTGGTCAGGCCATTTATTCAAGATCTAAGGAGCTTTTGTCGTGCCAGGAACATTCAGAGTAATGGACAGTGTTTCCTTCCAACAACCTGCCACACCGCTCGACAGTCTGTGGCTATGCTGCAAGGAACCTTCCTAGGACGAATCATTCCCTGTGGGGCTGAGTTTCTCTACCCATCACATTCCCCCGATATCTGACACTGACCTGATGCTTACGTGTGGGGAATGCTAAAGGAGAAAGTTTTCAGCTGACCAGATCCACCCAAACTTGTGCCTTCATTACGTCAGAACACAGTCTCGATTTTCAGGTCTCTGAAGCAACGTATGTTCCAGAATTTGTTTGAAAATCTGCGTGATTGTTATGAACACTGTCTACAGCGCAATGGAGCACATTTTGAACATTTACATTATCATCCCGATAACTAAATAATAACAGTAACATAATTTTCCAGTAATGTATATTTTGGCGCATTCTGTACATCGTGCCCAGCTATTGAAAATGAAAATCCACAGCCTGCTTCCAGTCTCCGACCGGGTCAGGAATGGAATGAATGAAGCCCCCATCTAGCGGCGAGGATATGAACTGTGCCGGCTGCCGAGGCCTGACGCACTCCTCTGGGGCAATGATGAAATGAATGACAGATGAAATGAAATGATAGTGGAGAGTGTTGCAGGAAGGAAATTATGACAGGGAAAACCGGAGTACCCGGAGAAAAACCTGTCTGCCTCCGTTTTGTCAAGCACAGATCTCACATGGAGTGACCGGGATTTCAACCACGGACCCAGCGGTGAGAGGCCGGCGCGCTGCCGCCTAAGCCACGGAGGCTTCGTGCCCAGCTATTATTGTTTCTAAATGTTAATTCCAAAAGCCTAGTCGCTATTAAGATCTCAACACGGTACCTTTTGTGTGGTTAACAAGGCTCTTTTCGTACGTGTGCTCTCTTCAAAGTCCAAGCAGAGACAACCTGCTCCAACGCGCCAGCGTTTTGGTTCAGTCACTGTACATGCACACCATTCAAAGAGCCACCAAGTCATCCAGAAAGTTCTCTACAGCACTGTTCACGAAAAACGTGCAACCACAATGACAATGCCTGCTATTACGTCTCACATAATTGGTGACAATATTTCAATGGAAATCATATTGTTCATCTTCCCATTTATGAAATGTAGGCCCACAAGGACCCAGTTCGTTCCCAGTACGAGATAGTTGAGGATAAAAGGGTCATTGTGGCTGTTTGACTGTCACAGTTTTCACTAACATATATCAATTGCATCCAAACAATAACTGACTGGCTGCGTGGCTCAGCGGTAACGTTCTCGCCTGGTATGCCCAAGGATGGAGGATCGAATCCTGGCGCAGTCAGGATGCACAAATGTGAGGGAGCCGTGTCAGTAGATTTACTGGCACGTTAAAGATCTTCTTTGGGAAAAAATTCCGGCTCCTGGTGTCTCTAAAAGCCACAGTAGTTCAAAGGTATGTAAAACCAATAACATTATTATTATACAAACAATAACTTATTATTTTTTGGCTGAGGAAGGACCCAATATAGTGTGAAACCTGTTTGTTAAAAAAAAAAAGCACTGACTAAGGCAGAACAATATTGTGATTCATTTTTAGAATCTGTCATTGTCAAATAATAGCCTAATGAATACAGGTGAATTTCCTACGGCCTTGCCGGGATGGTGACAAATATCATGACAGAAACTGAGGAGGATATTAACGAACTGGAAAATTCAGATCTACATGACAGACAGGCTGTGAGGCGTGCTTTCAAGGAAGTCCATGATTTTCAGGAGAAACTTCGGAAGAAAGTTACCCCCTGGACTACTGAAATAAAGGAGTTCAGCAGAAAATGCATCAATACTGGGCGAAGATCAAGACCCTATAGCCTGGGAATGAGAAGGAAGTTGAAATGCACGCTACCTTATGGGTCGGTTCACAACCAATCTCTGGGAACGAGAAGCTAAAAGTAGCCCGGGAATGCCAACGGGAAACATGGTCAAGTTTCACGTTTGTCGTTCTCGGAGCTTCCCAGAGCCAATGAGAAATGTTGTACATGCACATGCGCAGTACGGAAGGAGTAGCCAGCGATGTAAACATAACCTGTGAATACGCTTTCTAAACTTGCTTCTCTAAAGCGCACAGTGTTTAATAAAGTTATTATAACCCTCTGAAGCATTTCAGTTGTGTAATTGGTGTTTATTAGTGGGAGCTTGCTGATTGTTTTAAAATTATTACGCTATAGCTGATTGTGCGTGTATGCACAAGTTCACATTCCCGGGCTAATTGTCAACCGGGGCCCCGGGAAGCTTCGCGTTCTCATTTAAGTTCTCGTTCCCGGGCCAATTGTGAACCAGCCTTAAGGACAAGCAAAACATGGGTTGATGAAATGTACATTAATGATGTAGCATGAAAATGGAAAACAAGGTGTTTCTTCTGTCTAAAAGGATTTATATTTCCATTGTTTCTGACTCATTCCTATCGACCCATTTCGCGTCTTTGCCATTTGTATAAAATCTATGAAAGGATGTTGCTAAATAGACTTACTCCCATTTTTGAACATCATCTCGTACCTCAACAAGCCGGTTTCCGACCTGGAAAGAATTGTACAGCACAAGTCTTAATTTGACAGAACATATTGAAGAGGGATATGAAAGAGGATACATTTCTGGGGCTGTCTTCGTGGATCTCACAGCAGCATACGATACCATTCAGCATCAACAATACTGCACAAAGTCTAATACACCACCAGAGACATTAATTTCACCAGAACTGTGAAGACGCTTTTAGAAAATCGGCGATTCTATGTGGAGTTCTAAGGTAGAAAGAGTAGATGGAGAAGTCGAAGGAATGGCTTGCCTCAGGGTAGTGTCCTTTCCCCCATATTGTTCAACATATTTACAAATGATCAGCCTCAACCTTCTCTTACAAAGAGCTTCATCTATGCAGATGATCTTGCTTTAGTCACACAGGCCAGAGATTTTGAGGCAGTGGAAAACCATTTGACTGTTGCTCTGAAGGACCTCTCTGAGTATTATAGAGTCAATAATTTGAGACCGAACCCTGCTAAAACTCAAATTTGTGCTTTCCACCTACGCAATCAAGAAGCCTATAGAAAGTATACAGTGTTATGGGAAGATAAAGAGCTTGAACATTGTTTCTTCCCCAAATATCTGGGTGTTACCTTAGATCGAACGTTGACCCACAGTAAACACTGCACTAACACCAAGCAGTATATGGGGTGCAGATCCCAAATTACTAAGAACATCAGCCTTGGCTTTGTGTTATTCTGCAGCTGAATATGCATGCCCTGTGTGGCGCAAATCATCTCATGCAAAGCAAATTGATGTGGCTCTAAACGAAACCTGTAGGATAGTAACGGGATGTCTCAAAGCTACACCTCGATGAACTCCACAAGCTAGCGGGGATTGCTCCTCCAGATGTAAGGCGTGAAGTTGCAGCCAAACTTGAGAGACATAAAGCAGAACATGACACTGATCATCTGTTACACGGTTATCAGCCACCACTTAGTAGGCTCAAATCTAGGAAGAGCTTCATGAGAACTACTACTCCCCTCACTGGTCAGTCTGGAGCAGCCAGATTATCTCAGTGGACAGCAAGATCTGATTGTAATGATTGGATGGTTCCTTCTGAGAACCTTCCTCCTGGTGGAAATCAAGTCTGGAGAGTGTGGAAGTCCTTAAATCAGCTCAGGAGTGGCGTCGTACGAACCAAGGACAACCTGTTCAAATGGGGCTTTTTGAAGGAATCTTCCACCTTGTGTGACTGCGGGGAGGAACAGAACACTAAACACTTAATTAACTGTCCTACATCATGTTCCACACAAGTGCTTGTTGATGCTTCAGACAATGTTGTTACTGTTGCACAATTTTGGGCTGATAATGTTTAGTTTGTCATTTAAGATTTGTGTTAAATTGCATTATATTTGATTAAACTTTGGTTTGTTTCCTATGTTTCTTTGTGCTATGCTTATGACTTGGGGGAAAAAAACACAACTTGTTTTACATTTTTCTCCCTGCCCTCACCTGTCCATCTTATGTTTGTCATTTATCTGCATTTCTATTCATTTTTTCCTGTCCAATGACTGTTAGTAAGTCCACCATGTTGTTTCCTATATAGGAATAAAGAGGACTGAATTTTTGTTTATTTACAGAGGCATAATGGAATGGTATGATGAAGATTCAAATCCCTATAAATTTTATAGAGTAACTCAAACGCATGCCAAAATCAGCGCCATATTGTTCTGCCTTGCCGCTATCTTCATGTATTATGCCATATATCGAGAAGACTTCAGATATCGTGGACGCATTCTTATTACAACGAATCCATATGCACCAAAGCGTCCTTGCTAGGAGCTCACATTGGCTGAATTGTACAATTCAGAAGTGCAGGGGAAAAGTGGCACAAGTCGAAAACCTAAAATTTATAGGCGAGTAGAAAACTGTCCTATCTAATAAATTATTGATATACTGTATTTTCCTAAAACTGCAGTTTCACCTTTTTGACTGACTTGATCATCTTTACTGAAGCTCGTCACGATACAGAGGCACAAAAAAGAAATAAATAAGGAGTGTTGAGTTATGGCACTTTGCCCCTGCACTACAGAATTTAGATTGTGACTGTATAGCAGATAATCCAGTCAAACTTTCATGAAGAATAAAGTTTGTATTGTCATATCATGTACTATCATACTCTAAAATATAGTGTTTTCATTTATTTGACATTCGTTAAAAAAAAAAAACACCACCCCACGTATGGCCTCGGTGCCGGGTGCAAGCTTTGTAATTTGACACCCAGAGGGTAGCTTGCATGTCGAATTTCGTTGTTCCTTCAATCACTATGAAAGTCAAGGAGGTTAGATCTCTAAGCTCCTTGAACACTATAGCGCTTTCTAGTAGAGAAATGAGGAACATTGTGTTGTCGGAAACTCCCGAGATTAATTTTGCCATTATGAACACGGCCTACTGAATTCAAATGGGTTCTTTGACATGCCAACATTGTATGACATGCGTGTCGTATTTTCGCCGCCTTTCAAAAATCACTTACCACGGCCAGGAGTGAACCTGCAATCTTGGGGTTAGTAGACCGACACGCTATCCACTCGCCCACCGTGGCAAGCTAAAAAAAAATGTATCTATCACAACATAATAATATATTCATAGAGTATAGAAGAGAAAGTGCGCAGACTCCCGTCTCGGCCCCATCTTTAGTATGGGTAGGTGCTACGCCCGCCGAAAGACTACGCAGCGGTTGACTGTTGCTGGCTGGAGTCACTTTCTAAGCTCTCGAGAGTTTGAAACACAGAAATGCTGCCGTATTAAGTCCTTATTTCTTGGTGTTGACAAGTGTATTCGATCAAGAAGCTATTTCCACGATAAAAGAAAGTTGCTGTACAAAAATCAAGTAATAGATTTTAATGGATAAGGACAGGTTCCCCGAGTTTGCAGGCCTTAAAGCTTGTCCAAAATTGACTTTCACACACACAAACCCTAAGTCTTTCCAAAGAATGAACACGAGACTCTCTTTCCAATTATTCAGCAATGCGAATGCTATTAAGTTCTTCCTACAAACTTACCCCGACATTTTTAGCGGCAGTGAGAATACTGATTGTTCATGAGACACTAGCAGATGCACTTAACTCCAGAATACCAACAAACGCACTCTACAAAGATGCCCCTTCGCACAAGGCATTAACATAATAGACTTTTATGAAACCATTAGCTCGGAAACCTCAAATAAGACAATGGAATCTCTTCCGAGTCACGCTGAAGATTACCTTAGAAGTCGCTCAATATTTATGGTCCAAATGCCTTAGGTACATGTTGACAGGGAAATTCAATCAAGACCCTTTGGAACGTCATTTCGGAATTTTAAGGTCGATAAATAGCGGATTTTCTGCATTTGCAAAGGTTACAGTGTGTGTGTATGTTACAATTAAGATGGCCATATCACTGCCCGGGAACTGCAAACCTAAGTTAGAACCACCTCTCACGTTATTTGTTAGTCAAATGCGATTATGTGTGAAGCAAACCGAGGAATAAAAATCTGTTAAGTTGTCTGCGGAGGGCAAAATTAGAGACAAAGTGGTGATAACTGACTGGGAGAATAATCTTCCACATCCTTATGACAACATTTCAAAACAACGCTCGGTTTACTATCTAGCAGGATGCATTGTCAAGCAACTAAAAAAGGGAATCAGCAGTGTGAAGTGTGCAACAACTCTTCAAAGTGAAAGGCTGTCAGACACAACAGCTGTAACTTTCACTAACATAAAGGACTTTGGCTCAATAAAAATAAATACCCTTACTTACCTAACTCACCCGTCTGACAGTGTCTTCAACATTCTTTTACAGGTCGAAGTAGTCGTTGAAAAGAACTGCGAACTCGGGGGACGTGTCCATGGCATAAAACCTGTCTGTAGTAATTAAAATCTATTGCTCTACCCTCTCAAATTTGTGGGGTGATTTATTTTATGCGAGTTTGGACAGCATTGATGAGATCGTTTTAGGGCGTTGTGATTTAGGATATCTTATGGAACATAAACTGAACCTTATTGGAAAACTTGTTTTTCATTTCATGAAGTGCCGCTTTATCTTTCGTATGAAATTAGGAAAGAACAGTCATTAAGTCTGCAAAATCGTCCCGTAAGCTTTCCAACGTTTCGGACAACTGACAGCTATAAGTTACATGGGTGAGATTTTATATTATATGTACTGTATTTGTGCAGTAGTGAATGATCTGTATCTTATGATTTTTACACATTGTTACATTTTGATCCCACACTTTATCACGAACCTGGAAGTAAAATGGATAAGGGGCACCTGCTACTTTGCAACAAACTTTATGTGACTGCTAGAACTTCTGGAAACCTCACACAACTCTACTGGAACGCAAGAAAGCTGATGGATTGGAATCCGGGCTAGCCATAGGAAACAACAACAACATTTTGATCCCCGCCGGAATGTTTTATATCCTTATTATATGAACCTATGACGCAACGTGATGTTTCAAAATTAACTCAACGGACATCAGCGTTCTATGTACTCACTGTGGAGAATTTTATATTTGGGTCATCTTATCTAATACAATGTAGTGGAATCTGATAACTGAAAAGTAACATTCTACTGCTGGTATTGATACTGTCCGCACTCAGCGCCAGCCGACACTAGAGCCACCTAGCAGCTGGACCATACAAACTCCACAAGTCACGTCACTTTCTCTTCTATACGCTATGGTATATTTAAACATTGTGGTAGAATTGATTTAGTGGATTGCTACTGTTTTACATCAGGGCAAAATTTCAGGAAAGAATTCTCCATATGTAGACAGTGAAAATCCTCATTATAACATGGGTCCAGAAATCCTTAGTTTCCAAGTTGTGGATTTCGGAAGTTCTTAACTTCAAGGTACTCGGTTGGCAGCATTACTGAATCCATTCAAAGGAAGTATTGCATTGCAACATTTACTGATAAAATTTCATGATTTCTCCATTCATTTCATCTTTTTCATGACCTATCCTTAGCCTACACAAAATGACAGACTTTCTCCGAGACTGGAAACAGCTCCGCCCAGGCTGTCGAGCAATGACCTTATTTAAAATTCCTGTATAATTCCCTTATTTCCCATACGAAAATCCACCAAATTCCTGTATATTTTAGAATCCTCTAAGACAAGAGTTCGCATACCGAATGGCTGAAAAATGAATCTTAAAGAGCGAATCAAGATTTTCTGGCGTAAGTGTAACTGCATTTTTGGAGACACTTCCGCAGCCCACGCGCGATGGCGAGATTTAGGCCTAATCCGTAGCGTGTTCAAAGCGCGTGCGAGTTAACTCTCGCAGATGGGATGAGATGCTATGAACACAAATAAAATACCGTTTACGTGGGGAGAGCTGATATAAATGACTGTTTTACTGAGGAGGGTTGCGAGAGTAGAGAATAGAAGTGTCACATAATAAATGTATACGGGAAGTGACTGAATTGGATGGTACCGTAACCGTATAGAGCTTCCACGAGTTAAAATGGCACCGAAGCTTATGCATAGCGAACTTCCGGTCCGCGAATCTCCATTTGGTTTTCATTGGCAGTGAATCGTTCGTTCGTGATTATCTTCTTTATTATTTCGGATTGTGGTTTTGTTTTTAGGCGTTCAACTTGTGAAATAAGAACTAGAGGGTTGGCCTTTCATGAATATTCCAAAGACAAGTTTCTCCTAAAAGAGTAATTAGTAAAACTTCGCATCAGAGACGACCATAATAAACAGCTTGCCTACAAAGTGTGCGATTTGCACATTTCAAACGGCAGTGGTCAACATATCTTAGACTACAATAATTAAGTTGGTGCAAATTAAGTATGTTATATGGGAGAATATTATTATAATTTGCTATCCGGTTGTTATATGAGTATATTATGCATTAACGTGGCCCGTTTAAATGCTAAATTGTGACGGATGCTACGAGTTATAGACTACTCGCCGTACCGGGAGGCCTAATATTGACTAACAACACATCGTTTCTTCTTTAATATTTATTTAATCGTTATAATTATAATAGCCTATCTATTAATACTTATTTAACCAATAATCATTTTATAATTCTATACATATTCCAGGTACCCATTGCAAGAAAGCGATATTTGATAGCACATGCGGTTCCACCTTAAAATCCAACCGTGCCCAGTTTTCAGTACCTATGGAAAATATTACCGTAAGTTAATAAACCAAACAACTGGCGACATTTTTTTTTGAAATGCTCATTTACATCGTCACCCTAGTCTATGTAAAGTACCATACGGTAATCACTGAAAAGGTAGGGGGGATATGACCTCAATTCCACAAACGAACGAACCTCATTTTGCATGAATTATGGAACCCGAAACCTAATGGAGGTATAGAATGCCTGCATTTAGAAATATGTTAGTCAATAATTTAAAACAAGATGCCAAAAACTAAAAACAAAAAGCTGCGTGCCTACTACGGTGTAAAGTTGTTCTGTGAAAAAACAAAAAATACACCCCGCCAAGATTTTACGTTGTGCATACAGTTAAATACAATCATCCAATTGGAGAAACACTTTCTTTGTCACGATCTTATAAGCAATGCAGACATAAACTGATGTAATTTACGGGAAAATGTGCAACATTTAGAGACCAAGAGTGTTGTATGTGGCACAACGTTAGCTGACATTTCGCATCATTAATACATGCAGAGCTTTCTCACTGCACACAGCTGAAGATCATATCATTCTTGGTGCATTTTACGTTCTCTTAACAACAATAATTTGCTTAGTTACATGCAAGGAAAATTGTAGTACACAGTTCCCATTGCTTCCATTACCTGACTATTAACCTTTTCCCGCCCACATTTTCAGGTTGAATATCCCCAGGTTTTACCCTATTATTTAGAAAGAAATGAACCTAAGTACATTGTTTCAGAAAAAGTATAATATAATGAAAAAGACTGACCATAATGTATTCAAATTTTCAACAATATTAGAAAACATACCATCACATCCATATCTCCCTTCTTGGATTCCTAAGGTTGTTGGTTCAAACCAGTATCTTGGTGATACTGGAGAAATCGCCAGACGACATGTAAACATAACCTATAACTCTCACATTGTAGAGAATACTTTCATTATATTATACAACATTTCCCAAAGTGAGGAGAACGCCTAACAAACATTGTCTATTCATATCACGATACGTACTTTACAGTTTTATTTATAATTGTCAAATACTAGAAATGAGGGCCGGCGCGATATAAACCAATACCGGTATAAGCATAAACTTATTACTATATTTTTTTAAGAATCGGTATTAACGATTGGAATATTCCTTTTATTAGCACAACCAAATGAAACTACGAAATAATTTTTCCAAATACTCATTCGGAGTAAAAAAATGAAATGTTTGTGTTAGCTGAATTGCCGGGGCATCGCCGTCAGGTCCGATTTCTTGGTCTCCGTTTTCACTTACATCACTATTATCATTGAAATTATCATCATTCTTCACTGACTAAAAACTCACTTTCACCACTACTAAATGATTCTGCGTCACTTTCTTCGCCTATATTGAGCTCGGTTTCATTATCTGCATGACTCAATCCCGCCATGCTTACGAACGAAACACCTGATCAGTGTGCACGGAAGTTAGAGTTAGATTTACGCTATTGTTTTGTTTTCACTGCCTTGTGGATTGTACTGCACGTTCGTAAATGCTTTATAAACACTTAAGAGTTCAGAAAACTACAAACCTGACGCATAGATGGCAGACGTGTGCAGATAATGCGACCGGGCGCTTTCGGGCGCTAGGGACCGGAAGGCTAAGTCAAGAGACGGGCGCATTCGGGCGGGATAGGGTTAAACCGGAAGCTGGTAATGCATAACCATACACCGGTGGCGCGTCGTATGGCAAATGAAAGATCGAAAGAAAATGTAAGCTCTATAGGAGCCCGGAACAAGGCGATACAATTTTCTAAACTACTGAAAATAGCCAAAATACCCTTTGTAATAATGAATAATAAATTTGGGGATCATGTAGTACTAGATGTTACCCACCCACTATCCCCTTTTTAGATCACGAATGTTATAGTAAAATTGGAGGTGTGTCCGCTATTACACGCTTAAATTATGGAACAAATACAGTATTGCTAACCCCGTGCATTCGGTACTGACAGCCTTCGTGTCACTTTGCTCCACTTTTCCTCTCCGCAACCCACGGTCGCCACATAACAAGACCCTATGTCCAACCGCCACATGGCAAGAATTCTGAGCATGCTTCTCACCTACACCCTGTATTTCGAAGGAAACAACGCGAAGGATATGTCGGGAGCTTGGAACAGCTGAGCTGTGTTGCTAAGTTTTTAGTGTTGTTGTAAATCAACTGATTCGAATAATACACAGCGCTACACTTCAGACATTATTTATGTACAATTATACGTCATATATTTTTAAAAAAGATCCCGAGTCAACGCCGTGGACATTCAAACAGAGAAATACGATATTTTTAGATGAATAAATAAATTACACACCGAAGCTATGATACCTTTATCATCGGTATTCAATTCAATAAATACGACAAAGAGGGCAAACACTCTATAGCTAATGAATATAAAAACACTCACCATGCAATGATTATCCTTTAACATGAAACAAGAGTCTGAGTGGAGGTAGTTCACAGCTTACTACAGTTGTTGACAGAGAACACCATGCACACTCACTGAATCGCGACTCTCTACGGTTCATATTTGCCTTCGTGATAATACAAGAGTAAAGTTAAGGTAAAGACATTTAGCACTGAGCACTCAAACAAGCCCCTCTGTGGCGATATTATTGCCGTGTTTTTATATTGTCGAGTTGTAGGCTATTGAATGGCGGACGGTATTTTGAACACTACGACGGGAAACAATAGCCTGTGCTCTATTATCGATTGACGCAAGCGAACTGACACCAATAAATAAATTATCCTTAGTCACTTGGCAAGGGTTTCTTTGACACTCTCCATCCCTTCACTGTCCCTATCATCATCACCACCATCATTGTCTTCGTCAGAGCTTGATGAATTGCCAAGGTTAATAAACATTTCATCCACCACAATATCCAGACCGCCTTCAGTATTTCTTTCTGTACATGCTGTACGGGATGTGTCCAGTCCTCGGGTCGAACTTCGGCGAAGTAAAAGTAATGAAACAATTACAATAAAAGGAAATCCGACACAGACAGTGGTTGACAAGCGACTGAAACAATGCCTGCCCATACGAGAAGAATTCTTTCACTTGTGTGGTGTATTTTGTAGCCATGTGTTGGTGACGGGTGTTTGGTAGTAAAATGTCGAGAGGTGTGAGATATTGTTTGGAGTTGTTGAAATTTATGCATGTGATGTGATTTTGTATCATAACAATGCAGCTCTCGACAGAGGTTTTCGAACACATTTGCATTGAGTGTTTCCACGGACTTGAAAACAATTTGGTATGTGCAGGGAAAGAAGACCATGAAAAGACTAAAAACAGTAAAATTTCACACGCGACACGCCTCGAATACTTTTTAATTTAGATTTATTTTATCGAAGTAGATGATAGAAAATAAAATAATGCAAAACAAAATTAAATAAGTCACTTTGACAAATACGAGATTGTTACGGCACTAGGAACAGCACAAAATTAAGTTCTTTTGACAGTACATTTTTTTTTTCCGATTCCTGGAGATCTTTCGTGGCTTTTCTTTCGACTGCCACCTTAGCCGTCGCTTCGCACCTGTTTTGCTTCCTTGAGCACTGCGTAGGAGTTTCGTGCAGTATGGACTCTAGCTCACGGTTATCTTTTCTACTCCACCAGCTGCCATCACAGCGTCCTGAACAGTATGCATGCCAATCAGACTTGCTTCTTTGTGATTGACGATGATCATGCACTCCTTGTTCAGAGAGAAACCTCTGTCTAGAGCTGCATTGTTGTGATACAAAATCAGTATCATTTTAACGAAGCTTGTGAGATCGTTTTTGGCAGGAACTGAGGAAGGTGCTGAAGCCACTAATTCAGACCATAGCACGTCAAGCCATGGCTCTTTTCCGTCGAACTGCTTCAAACGCGCTGTGACGGAGGGCAGTCTCAGAAGTGCGGAGTAGCTGCTCTTGATGCGGTCAGCCATTGCGCCAGAAAGCAAATTCTTCTGATTACAAAGAATTTCCAGGGCAATGACGATCCTAACTTCTTCTAACTTAGAGTCTCAGCGACTCCTATAGGGTCTAGGCAGGAAATAGCACGGGTCTCTTGTGAGCTAGAGTTGACCTCTGTTTTTTCAGCCATAGGATACGAATGTACAGTTTTCGGCAGTTGGTGCGAAATTGCAGCATATCCGCTTGTGGAATTTTCTGAGATCTTGAGCTGTAAGCTTCTTCAAGGGCTGCTCTTGTCGAGAAACCCAGGTCTCCTTTGTGAATAACAATGGGGACTGATTCCTGTATGCCATTGTCAGCAACGAGCGCGGAGAGGGTACGGTCAGGCAAAGCATGCATTCGACATTGGCTGGGTCCTCATCCCGCTTAGCGCTCTATAGGTGGCGCAAATTGCGGGTGGCAGCGCGTTCTGCAGGCGAAATAGAAGACTGAGCAGGAAGACTCTACAGAGCGTTCGTGGGCTAAGAAGTCAGGCATTATGAGACTTTTCAAGATTTCCCGTATCAAGTGCGAATTTCCCGTATTTTTCCCGGGTCACTAAAATTCCCAGATTTCCCGCATCGCTCGACACCCTGTCCGCCACACGTGAGTAGTTTCCTTGATCGCTCAGTTTATTGGGCATAGGGTCAGTTAACCACAGACTCAGTTTATTGTGCATAGGGTCAGTTAGTCACAGACTCTCCTAGAATGCCAGTACTTGTCGGCGTAACTGAGAGCGAATATCTTTATAATGCGTCTCTACCATAAAAGACAGTATTACCCTTTGACGAATTGATTGCCGGCGGTCGAGATGGGAACTATTCTCTGTTTACTTGCGTCACACGTCACTCTGCTTCGTTGACAGGTACAGTTGCGCGACTAGGATATGACTCGGCTCCAGTAGCTGTCCATGGTGACTTGAGCTCCTGTGACACTTATCTGCCAGGGTGTCTACCGGTAACGAATTTTACATACGGGTAACTAAAATTTTCTGAAGGCCTCTAGGCTCAGAGATTGCGATGGAGCGAGTTTCATGCAAACTGGGCCGATTGCATAAGTTACGGTATATTTCCCAGTACCCGACCTCGAGGAAATGCATACTGAGGATACCCTGAGTGGTATACATCGTTCAGCGTATATTTTCGGCATCAAGATGACTTTAGTTTTGTGTGAAATATTTATCTGTGTTATTAGGAAACCTGACTTTTCACGAGACGTTTATTCGCGAAAACTTCTGAAACTAATCAGAAACTTCGCATTTCTCTCATTTATTTGTAGACTATGTCAAATTGAAGTTCAGAAATAACGCGAAATAATTTAATGTCGCTATCTTGCGAAATGTTACTGTTTCGAAAAAGAATTATGATAAAGCTTCGAAATACGTAGGCTATAACATATTTTAAAAATCTGTCTCGTAAATTTGCGACATCCAGTATGGTTAATTCGAAATTCTGTTATGTCGATTTTTCCTTCGAACTTCGGTTCAATCGTATATATTATAATCTAACCGGTTCGAAAACTTTTATAACTTGTATAATTCGTGATTCGCATTCGAAAGAAAACGTGTCCTCTAGTCGTCTTATTCATGCAATCCTTGCAGAATAATTCTTAATATTTGATACCTACTTCGAACGTTCATACTCAAGACGGCCAGCTGACCGCACGACTTGCCAGCGGGAATCTCGTCAAATGGACAGAGATCGACGTCAGTTGCGTAAAATCATAAAACCCGTCCCCTATCGTGAACTTGTGACCACGAGGACTGCGGGAATCCCGCCGAAGGTGATTGGGCCGAAACATTCCGAAACCTACTCGCTAATTTTCTCATGACCGTATACTTAAAAGCGTACGGGGAGCGAGAAGTGCATCAACCCACTTAGAAATGACAGCCTATGTAGCGTCGCGATACTAATTCCTCCTCGTGACCCACCCTGAACTGATGAACTCCCAACCACAGCATAGGGACAGCGGGAATCACGGCGCCAGCCATACAACTTGTCCATAATACTCGTGAATTTTAACCATGCCCAACCTTGCCTCCACCATTCTGTCAGGACGGATAGACAATCGTTCAACGGCCGGGTGCATAATATCGCGAGGACAGCGTGAATCTCGTAAAATGGCCGAGAGCGATATTTCTCCGCATTCAATGACGAGGACAACTGGATTCTTGTCAATCGGACAGCAAGTGGCGCCGATTGCGTAACAATGCTATATTTTCTCGTGCCAGACCTCAAGGACAATGGAAATCTCGTCGAACGACTAAAAGTGACACCGATCATCTATATCGCGATATTTATTCGTGTTCTATCGCGAAAACTACGGGAATCTCGACAAACGGATGAGACCAGCGCCGATCGTGTACCATCTCGAAATTTCTCCGTACTTGACTGCAAAGACAGAATTCTTTTACAATCATGTAACCTCCTATAAATATCTTCGTGATCTACCGCGGGGACAAAGTAAATCTCGCCAAACGGTCAAAAGCAGAGCAACCTCTGGGCAATTATAGCTGAAACAACTCATTTGCTAATAAATATCTAGTATTTATTATTTAAAAAAAATTTTTTTACTCCCTAAGGGCCGGTTCCACCCCATCCGGGCAAAGGGGCCGATAACTTGCCGGTCGGAATAAGTAAGAATTTCCGTTCGACCATCAACGGGTAGCGCTATCGGTGGTATAAACTTCGTCTACCAGCCTGCATTTTATAGTTTTCTACATCACTAAAGCCTTGACAAACTTTGTTTAATATTGACAAACAGAACTACGATCTTAGGCTTGTGGTGACGCGTTATACGGTCAATGGCTTTCATCATAAAATATGTGTGACAAAATCATTCCATCCGCCAAACGAAAAGTGTAAATGTGAACTTTGCAACATGACCTAACCAAGATACCTTTTATAGCTGTGCAAAAAGAGTGAAATCTCTCGTAGGATACAGCAAAGAGAACTATCTAATTATGCACAAATGTGCGCATTCCGTTCCATTCATTTTACAGAGTTTACAAACAAACTTGTCGCCTGGAGTGTGATAATTTGATTTGACATACATTTTATGATTGAACCTATATGCACTGCAAGCCTCGTCACAACATGTCTGTAGCTCATATAGGCCTAAGCCTGTATTCAGATTGCAAAGTAGCCTATTGCTAGAAACATATTTCACAGGCTATTCTTCCTTGATAAGCACTGCAGGCTTGTCTAGTTTTCGATTATTGAGGTTAGGTATGGTTATTCAGTTGCATTCCTCCGAGAACTGAATGACATGCTAGTTTTATACTGCCCAGAAGTGTCGCGAGAGGTTTTGGACGTTTTGGTACTAGGCCTATATCTTTTTGAAACCAAAGAACACGTGCTATCAACAAACAACGGACAAAAGCGAAACGAAAAGAAACTTAACGCAACTAACGATAGGTGGCTCACTCATCGATTACTCAATTTAACAAAAATCAGGCTAGCCACCATCTGTATTTTGCTATAAGGTTCCAGGCAGCTGCCCGGAACTTGCACGGAAGTGGTAGAACGCTGCCCAAGATGCACAGAGGTTTACACCGGCAGATAGTCTTATCACCCGGGTTGCTGCCCGCAACTTTTACCCGGATGTGGTAGAACCGGCCCTCAGTGAATTGTATTTACCGCTTGAAACACAGTTCATTGTTGTTTTTCTTCACCGATGATGAGCCCCTTTGCTTGCAGACCGCAGACGTATCTTGAAATCAAATGTAACTAAAATTAACTAACAGGTAACTAAAAGGTAGCTAGAAAGTAACTAATTTTTACTTCATCCTTACAGTAGACACCCTGTCTGCGCTTCTAAGATAGGTAGCGCTTGCAATGCTGCTTGACTTATGTGCAGACTGTACTCTGTCATCACTGTGTCCTCCTCATTACCCCACGGGGCTCCTGCTACACCAATCAACAAACGGTGGCGCAGCCATGCTCAGCGGCAATCAAGTCTTAAATGGGTAATACGCGTTAAATGGGGCGCGCTGATGCCAGATCTACTGCACATACAAAGTTCTGCAAGGCTAGGCACATGATGTAACGTAACTCGTAAACAGGCGTGGTTTTATGTTCTATGCATAAGCCAATTTTAAAAATAATGTACTGATAAAAATTTGCCTATGACAAATATGTATTTCGTTGTAAGCAAAGTGCTGAAGATGACAAACGATGTTGTCAGCAGTCCAAGTCTACCACCCTGCTTCAAATTTCTTAAAATGATGATCTAAATATTCGATAGAAGAGCTGCAAGGAATGGTATAATACAAACATGGAAAGCAGTGGCTTACCAGGTAAGAGCACCATTGAAACACAAAAGGATGTCACATATAAACAAAACATTTGGGTGGAGAAGATTGAACAAAGAATCTGGTCATCTGATGAACAACACTCACAATGTTAAATATTAAACTAAAAAAAAACTTTTTTAAGAAAGGGGAAAGGTGGCAATCCAAATAATGTTGAAATGCACTAAGGACCAAAGAGCACTTCTCACAGTATTAATCAGAAATGTATCAAAACATAAAGAATCAGTTTGTAAACAGAAAAGCATTTCTATATTTGTACTCAAAACACACATCTGAACAATAAAAAATTTAAAAAATGAAACAATGTCTGTACAATGAAACTTTTTACATCTACTGGTGAACATTCTTTGAAAGATAAATAGTCTGCTCTGTAAATAGAAGTTCCTTTGAGATCAATTCGATTTATATTATTTTATTGATTCTTCAGATTAAATATATATATATTCGATATATATTTACAAGTATTCACTAAGTTAAACGTCGAAGGTTCATTACATCGTCTATTTACAAGGAAGTGATCACAGTTAATCATTAAGCAGTTGTAAGATAATCGGGTTGTAGATGCAAAGGGTCCACGTACGTTGTGACCAGTCTAACTTTCTGTCCATCCTGAGTAGTGAACTCGATATCACCTTCATTTTCCACCAGATTAGGAACACCTTCATGCACAGCCTGTATTCTCACTTGTGGATTCACAGTCTGGAAAAACAATAGTTTAATATGTTGTAATGAGAGTCTAGAGAAGTGGAAAAAATGGTTCCTTCAAAACTTCAAAATATAACTGTCATAAAATAAAACAAGACATTACACCCCAAAACATATTTATACGAATAAACACATATTTAAAACAATTAAAAACAATTTACATATACAGTGGAACCTCATTAGTACGTTTTTCAAGGGACTGAAAAATTTGAACGTAAAAAGCGGGAAAACGTCCTAATGGAAAATGATAATTAAACCTCATTAATTTGTTTCAGTAAGGGAAATGTAAAAAACGCATTATTCAGAAGTACGTACTATTCCTGTTGTGTCGCAACCCTCGCCCGCTTGTTGGCAAGGAATGTTAGCTCAGAGGGGTCGGCCTCACATTCCACTAGGGGTGGACAAAGAATGCTTTCAGGGCTGACGAAAATGCGATCGTACTAAGCGATGCGCCCCTCACCTGCTTGTTGGCAAGGAATGTTTTCTCAGAGTGGTCGGTCTCACATTCCACTAGGGGTGGACAAAGAATGCTTTCAGGGCTGACGAAAATGTGACCGTACTAAGCGATGCGCGGCGCCTGCTACTGTCTTACTTTTAAGAGTCGCCTATACCTGTTATGTCCCAACCCTCGCCCGCTTGTTGGCAAGGAATATTATCTCAGAGCGGTAGGTCTCACATTCCACTAGGGGTGGACAAAGAATGCTTTCAGGGTCAACGAAAATGTGATCGTACTAGGCGATGCGCTGCACGTGCTACTGTCTTACTTTTAAAAGTCGCCTATACCTGTTATGTCCCAACCCTCGCCCGCTTGTTGGCAAGGAATGTTATGTCAGAGCGGTCAGTCTCACATTCCACTAGGGGTTGACAAAGAATGCTTTCAGGGCTGACAAAAATGCGATCGTACTAAGCGATGCGTGCTACTGTCTTACTTTTAAGAGTCGCCTATACCTGTTATATCCCAACCCTCGCCCGCTTGTTGGCAAGGAATGTTATCTCAGAGGGGTCGGTCTCACATTCCACTAGGGGTGGACAAAGAATGCTTTCAGGGCTGACAAAAATGCGATCGTACTAAGAGATGCGTGGCGTGTGCTACTGTCTTACTTTTAAGAGTCGCCTATACCTGTTAAGTCGCAACCCTCGCCCGCTTGTTGGCAAGGAATGTTATCGCACAGCGGTCGGTCTCACATTCCACTAGGGGTGGACAAAGAATGCTTTCAGGGCTGACGAAAATGCGATCATACTAAGCGATGCGCGGCTCGTGCTATTGTCTTACTTTTAAGAGTCGCCTATACCTGTCATGTCGCTACTCTCGCCCACTTGTTTGCAAGGAATGTTATCTCAGAGCGGTCGGTCTCACATTCCACTAGGGGTGCACAAAGAATGCTTTCAGGACTGACGAAAATGCGATCGTACTAAGCGATGCGCGGCAAAATGTGCGACGTGATAAATGAGGTACTTTTACATTATTGTCATCTGTTTGCTCATGTTTATTCTAGAACGTTTTTGCCAAAATTGTTACTCGTTTAGCACCACCCAGGGGACACGTACAACTTAAGGTATGCTGCGGACGTGAGTAACTTCATCCCCCCGGGTATGAAGAAATGGCAAAGAAAACAGCAGAAACCAAATTATGGAAAGACATTGATGCTAAATGGGATCAATATAAACTAACACCAAGAAGAGAAGCTGTAGCCTCCTTCAGACTTAACACTGGCCACGACTGCCTTGCAGCTCATCTGAAACGAATCAACATCCTGAGATCTGATGAATGCACACTTTGTCACGAACCTGGAAGTAAAATGGATAAGGGGCACCTGCTACATTGCAACAAACTTGATGTGACTGCTAGAACTTCTGGAAACCTTACACAACTCTATTGGAACGCAAGAAAGCTGATGGATTGGAATCCGGGCTAGCCATAGGAAACAACAACATTATTGTCATCAGATAAGAATCGGGACTTGAAAATTACGACGTGATATGTGATAAAACGTACTAATCAGGAACGTGTTAACAAGGTTCTACTGTGCTGATAAAACACTTCTTTTATATACATTTTTTTAGGGGGGGGGGGGGAAGGGAAATAGTATGTTTTGTGAAGACATCTTTTGCTTTCTTAATTACAGTAGCATACCTGCCAACTTTTGAAAAGGGCTATCAGTAAAACTCACGCGCGACAAAAAAAATAACGATTTTCGACATACCCCGGCTTGACGAAAATAATAATACTTCTGGGCTACAAAATACAATAATTCATGCTTTAAACAAGATACTTCAATGAAATCATATCTACTTACATGATTTGTAGATGAACATAACAATCAAGAAGAAATCCATGTTAATCAGCAGCAGGCGTGGTGAATATTGGTTTGGAGCAGACATAACAGGACTTCCTTGATAGATTAAGCTGATATACGATAATTGAAAAAGGCTTTAAACAATAAAACTTGTTTAACGTAACACAGGCAAGAAATAATATAATACACACTGCAAATCACATGCTAGTTCGACTTTTAAGTCATGGTTGTGGCCTTTTTAGCTTCCTGCAAACAGTCTTGAGAAAATGTTTTGTCATAACAGGGACCAGAACTCCTGGTCTTCAAAATAGAAATAGACTCCAGAGATTCATTGGACATGGATGACCTGAACTGTGTTCTATTTTTCTTCACAAGGCTAAAAAAAACGTTCACATTCTGCATTGCTATGGGGTATGGTGAGAATAGAGAGCAATACTCTAGAAATTCGGTTATACTTAAGAAGTCCATCGGCTCCACGAATTCTTGATATTCGTGCCCAACTGGAATCACTTTCAGCATCTTGATGTGCAGCGAAAGTGTCATCTACCTGAAGAGCTGTGCACTGCCTCTGAAGCTCATTCACCACCTCATCTGTAGTTTCATTCTCTTCCTTGCATAACATGATAGGAAACTTTTCCAAGAAAAAACGAATGGAAGATAACTGTGCATCTTCAATTTTGTCTAACCTAGCAACTTGAGCATTCTTTAACACGTCATCCTTGAGTGGAAACTTGTTGATGATGTAGTCACAGGCAGTATAAAAGTAGTTTCTCACTGATGAAAAGAAAAGGGATTTATCTGTATCCGGTCCGTTCTGAAGGCCTTAACAACTTCAGAAGATGCATCTTTTGCCATTTTATTTACAATACATGTCGTTTTCGTGCGACCACAACTATATTTCTTTGCAACTTCTGATGTGGGAAACATCTTCTTAAATAAAGCATCAGCATGATCAGCCGCACTTAAGGGCACATTGTGTTCCACCAAAAAGGAAGTAAACAGACACTCGGCCCTAATTACGTCACCGTCAACGTTTCCAGACTTAGCAAAAAAGGTGTTGATTTTCTTGCTATCTTCCTTCGATTTAACATAACTAATGTGTTTACCGCACTTCACATGATTACTTAAATCGTTTTTTCCACCATGTGCAATATTAATATCACACCCACATACCGTGCAAAAGGCAAATTTTTCTCCCTTTCTTGATTTTAGTATGCACGGAAAATCAACAGAGTATGATTCTTTAAATGTCTGGAAGTACTGTTTCTTGTTGGATTTGTTCATTCTCGATATCTACTAAAACATCGAAAGGAACCTGGATCACTGAACGTCACATAAAATTATAACATAAAACACTTAAAGACTGCCAACACTTCATTAAAACATGTCAAGACACACAAAGCCATTAAATGAAAACGACGCCAACCTCGTGAAGAAAGAATATGCACATGGTAGAAAAACACACACACACACGTGGAACGAATGTAATTAGTCCAAGGAATACAAGAAACTACGAAGTTATAGCACAAAAACTCGAACGCTTCATTAAAATATGCCATAACCTTAAGAGACGAAAACATTCAAGGAACGCCAACTTCGCGAACAATGAACAACTAACGTGGTCAAAGAATATGGTTTAAATCGCAACGAGCGAACGGAGCGGAACAAAGAATATGCGAAGCAGAGCCTGTCGACACATGGAAGAACGGTTATCCCGGCTTCAAATTCAATTACAAATGACGACACAACCATCACACGGTTAAAAGTACGAATCATATCAAAGAACGAGCTATCGACTATCGTGGACTTGCCTTCGACCCACGCAAACAATCGATTGTACGGAAGTGGGCGGTATTATCGAATGTAAATTATCGTTTCAAATTTTTGTCCGCAAAATCGTAAAATGACACCGTTCATCCGTAAAACCGTAAAATGCTGCAATTTCCGTAAATTTTACGGATAAACCGTAAAAGTTGGCAGGTATGCAGTAGTAAACTGTTTATACTACCTATTCTAGCCATAAATACTGTCACAAACTTTTGGATTGAAGTGTAGAACCGGTTTCCCAGGTAACAAACAATCGTTGGGCTGAAGGTTAGTCTTGACCATTGTGTGTGCAACAGGGAAAGAGAAAGACTAAATCTTCTTTGCTTAAGCATGGAGTGGGATGATTAAGAAAACAGGGGCAGCTGGAATTGCCTTGCACAGGGTTGGAATGTCACGAACGGCGATTTTCCAAATCCTGAAAAAGTTGAAACTCAGCAAGAGGTTCGTCTACCGGACAATCCAGCGATTTACTGAGACAGGCAGAGTGAATGATCGCATGAGGGTTGGTCATCCTTGCAGTGTGAGAACAGTGACTGCCTGTATTCGACGAAATCCTGTCCGGAAGCAGAAGATAATGGCATGGGAGCTCAACATTTCGCCACGATCGATGTCCAGGGTACTTTCTGAAGACCTTGGGGTTAGAACTTATCGGCGGAGTATCGGACATCTCTTAACACTGCAACTGAAGCAGCAGAGGAAAGTTAAATCAGAGCAGCTCCTCCAGCGGTACGTCAACAATGGGAGAATTCTCCTCACGAATGAGAAAGTCTTCGCCATTGAAGAAAGCTTCAATCGACAGAACGATAGAGTGTAAGCAGCAAGCTCTCAAGAAGCTGTGGGAGAGGACCAAATAATATTTTTGTATTTCTTCTGTAGGAATTTAACTACCCCCCCCCCCCCCCCCCAGGTTTATTACTACAGCGTTATGTACTCCCAGTTTTATGCAAACTACCAAAAGTGTGCTCTTCTTTGTTTGGGTGACTGAATATGTTTTGGATAGTACGGTATATATGGTTTTTTGACTATGCCGAAATTTTTTCATAGCATGTTGCGACTTAGTAATTAACATAATGGGATTTTAGGCATATTGATGTTTATCAGGATTATTGATTAAAATAAAAAAAATTGAACAGTCGTCAGCTCATCACAATTTTCGACTGTGGCAAAATATTTAAGTGCTGCCTTCTACACTGATGTAACATGCCGCAATGATTTTGGAACAAAATGTCTCGGCTTTAGAGTTGCTAATTCTATCATATGGAAAAAGAACGTTACATCCCCATTATCAATGCCGAAATATATATTTTTGTCGCTTAGGGAGTTGATTACGTCCCAAAATCAAAACAATAATTGTTTATATTTGTTTCATTGCATCATCACTTGTCTAATTAGTAGCATTTGGCGACAAAATAGTTGTTGGCAACATTGCTTGACATGATTTGTAAATAGTGGTTATCAGTAAGCGAGAGTAGAATGAAAATAATGGGTACGGAAACTGTGTTACTCTAGTCGTTGTATGTGTTGTTGAAACAGTTACCTCCTCCATTTCTGCCTCGTCCTCTTCTCCAACGGGCTGAATATGATCTGCCATCTGAGTCGAGTACTGATGACCGTCGGGTGCCGTCAAGTGCAAAGGAATTGTCTGACCATCAACTGTCGTTACAGTTATCGATTGGCCATCCGTTGTTGTGATCTAAAGCAGACAAATGCAGTTAACTCGGTCACTAACATCAAGAATTACAACTTTTGATCATTTCTCAATAATAAGAACTGTAACTTTCACACAGGAGATATTCAAGTACCATCAGCAGATGAAACCTTTCAGCAAGACAGACTGAAGACACTGACAAAGTTGTAAAGTACCTGCAACTCGCGTCCATCCTGCATTGTAAACCTAATGGGGTTGCCTTCTTCATCTGTGACATGCAGCTGGGATGGATCCAAATGCACTTCTCCAGTATGTGTCAAATGATTCAACTGAATATCGGGCTCAGTTGTCATGTTCACCACCGATGCGTCATCAGGAACTGGCAGTTCAGTTGCATCTTCAGGCTGAAGCAATAAGGAGGAAAATACAACTTAAGTCTACAGTAGTATTCAGGGCTGAGAAAATCTGTTTGGATATACACTGCCGGAAAAAAAAAAGGTCACCTGAAAAGACGACGTCAATTTTGATCCGATGACTGCAGATGCCACCTGGGGGATAGTAGATGTACTGATAAGGGTTTCAATGTCGTCCGCCAACAGATAGCGTAGTGGCATAGCTACCAGAGCGCCATCTGTGTCTACCATTTAATAGGGAAAGCTCGCAGCCATACGGCTCATTTATAAACGTGCAGGATGTTGTTAAGACCCGTTCTTTTGCCTTTCGTGCAACAGGAAGGGGGATAATGCTCACCCACAAACTGCCCGTGCAACTCAACGTGCACTGCAAGACATGCAGCAACTTCCCTGGCCAGCACGATTGCCGGACTTGTCGCCAATCGAGCATGTGTGGTACATGATGGGCCGACAAGTGACTCGTGCGACTCGTCCACCCACAACTCTTACAGAACCGTGTGAACAGATCGAGCAGGCATGGAACAACGTATCCCAAGACAGTATTCGCCATCTGTATGATCGACTGTATGCAAGAGTCAGTGCCCTCATTGCCGCCCGTGGAGGCTACACCTCGTACTAATAAGGGTGTTTCAGCACGGGTCGATACCTGGTATCTCTGAACCGCTTGACCTATTGATCTGTATATTTAATCATTTCATGTACTCCATATGCACTGTTGCCACAATAAATCTAGAGTGAATTGGTAACCTCTAAAAGGGTGAACTAATTGTTTTTTCCGGCAGTGTATATTCATCTACACTTTAAAAAATTTACAAAAGATGTACATTATTCTTCATCCTCCTTTCTGAGATATTGGGAAGAAACCAAACCATCCTCCGAACACTGTGGTAGTTGAACCGTACATTCACTACACCTAAAACTAGGAGTACTTCCCCCTCCCTTCTGAGAAGTTGAGAAGAAACCATCATTCCTAACACTGTGGCAGTTAACCATACATTAACTACACCTAAGGCTTTCAGTCAAGGAACAGAAAGATAGTTTATGATCGACCATGCCAAAATATAAATATTATATTATATTATATGCCAGGAAACTGCATCTTAAAGAGGCTCATTATAGATAAAGTTTCATTACGATACAGGTTCTCCACCAATCAGAGATCAAGATTTTCATTACGATACAACTGTTTGACCAATTAGGTAGGGATAGCATCGCACCTGCGCTGACTTCCACGGCCACCTATTTTAAATTTCACTGCGAGGCTAGTGTCATAGTGGGGTATTAGGGGAGGCCGTGAATGAATACAAGGTATTCTCTGCATCCCATGCGCTTGGTTCTCAGTAAACAAAACGGCGTAATCTCGACATAAAATTCGAACACAAAATAAAGTTATAATTATTGTCAAACATGAACAGTCTTATGTAACTTGCCTATAATGGTAATTAAGACACTTGTATGGAAATAATAAAACTCGCTTCGCTCGTTTTATAAACATACTCGTGTCTTAATTATTGCCATTATAGGCTTGTTGCAAATGTACTATTCCTGCACAACTGTTTTTACGATTCCAGCAAGCAGTGTTTGATACAATATTGACTGTTAATCATTATGAAAAACGATGAAATTGGCTATATTTTTCCAAAAAGAGAAACTTGCTCAGATACCCATGAAATACATGAACAACTTGATATTTCCTTCTTATGTCAATGTTTAATGTGGCTTCTACAGAAAACTTTAAATTTTGCAGCACCAATTCTATAGTGGTGTGTTAATGAGTAGACTTCATCCCGTCGATGTTGAAAGGAAGGAGTCGATTGCACGTCGACTGATTTTTGTTGTGACCCATACTCGCGGGAGCGTGTAGTCAATTGTTTGAAATTGTTAAAACTTATGACAGAAAGTAAGGACACAAATAAAGATTTAAGCAATCGGTAAACGCAACGGCGTTATATTCACGTCAAAAATACATACAATATCATTGACGCCCAACGACACGGCCTTCGAAAACCGGAGATATTCAGAAATAGCATCGGCAACGAGCCGATATTACGGCAATCGGCAAGACGGCAATACGCTTCACGGAGACGAACGTCACAAGACGGCAAATAGGTTCGAGAGTAGCCCAGACATAAAAATAAAATAATAAAAACATTCCTAGAAATCCTTCGATAACCTAAACATAACATAATCCTTCAGAAGCTACTCATAACCTCAATTTCGACATGTCGCAACTTGCGAAATTAAAGCAATCGCGTGGCCGAGTAAAAGGCATGTTACAAGAATAAACAATTCTATTACAGCTGACACATCAAAATCGGAAGCAAAGATTAAAATTTAAAAATGTGATGAAGTATGGAGTGCCTTTGAAGAACTACAGATCAAAATAGAGGAAACAGAGATCACTGATGAATTGGCAGCACAAGAGTTTCAAGTGGAATGTGAAGGAGAGCGGCAGCTGTTCGAATCCATTTATTTCAATGCAGTTACATGTTTGCAAACAATTATAGATGAAGCGGAAGAGGTTCAAAGTACTTGACTATCTCAATTGAATCCAGCTATAAACAACACCATTCATCAACAAGAAGTAGGCCTACCAGCAATTCACTCTAAAAGAGTACAGAAATTACCAGAAATCAAATTACCAGAATTCAATGAAGAATTCACAAAAGGGTTGTTCTTTAAAAATAGTGATGAGTCAACAATTCATCATGATACTCAGCTGACAAACATCCAAAAATACCAATATCTGATTGGAGGGTGAAGCACGCAAGGTCATACAAGGATTTACTATCTCGGAGGAAAACTACACAAGTGCCTGGAACTTGCTTGTAAATACGTATGATAATCAAATTCTGATCATTGAGACACATCTAGATTAACTTTTCAAGTTTCCCACAATTTCAAAAGAGAATAAATCTGAATCCCTCAGGCGGTTACATCTTCATATCCAAACTCACATAGCTTCATTAAAGGCAATGAAGCAACAGGTGCAACACTGGGATACGCTGATTATTCACCTAGCAAAGAAGCAGTTGGATTTCGTGGAGCAAAGAGATTGGCAAGAAAGAGTAAAAGGATGCACTCCAGAAGAGATGCCAACATTAAAAGAATTTCTACAGTTTTTAACTGAACGTTCTCAATCATATATGCTGTTGAATTATAATAAAAACAAAGACTTCAATACTAAGACATATTCAAAGGACAAAAGGCCTAGCAAGAGAGTTGTTATGACAGCCACTCAGGAGGGCTGCATTTTGTGTGGAGGAAGTCACCCCATTTACATTTGTGAGGAGTTACTTCAACGATCAGTAGAGATACGGAAAAATCGCAATTGCGATAAATGCGAATTTTACTTTTTCTCCTTTTTTCAACTACCTGGTAACTAATATGACTATGTATACCCAAAATTTGCGACCGATTAATGTTGAATATTGTTTTATTACATTTTCGCGCCACAACTTTGAAATTTTTCGAGTTCCCAGCAATGAAAATATCGGCTATATAATCAATATTTACGAGTAATAATCGATATGTACGAACATAGATTATTGTCGTGAAAACAATCGATTACAGTAAAAATCAATTTGAAAATGGTGCTGTTATTATTGCCGCTTAATATCCACTGTTTATCACCAGTAAAACGATGATTTTGGAGAAATTATTTCGTAGTTTCAGTTGGTTGTGCTAATAAAAGGAATATTCCAATCGTTTGTGCCGATTCTTTTTAAAAATTAGAGCAATAAGGTTATGCTTAAATAGGTTTATATCGCGCCGGCCCTCATTTCTTGTATTTGAAATGAAAATTCTCAAGTACGTATCGTGATATGAATAGACAATTTTTGTTAGGCGTTCTCTTTGCTTTGGGAAATGTTGTATTTTATGATGAAAGTATTCTCTACCATGTGTGAGTTATAGGTTATGTTACATGTCGTCCGGCATTTCTCCGTGAATTCGGATACTGTTTTACAGATTGTCAGTCAGGAAATAATGAGGGAGTAAACATACATTTTATTATTTGGTTAATTATCCATTGTGTGATATTTACACAAAGTTAAGTAAATGTATGATCCACATTATTACTTCCTTTTCAATGAGGGCCATGGACGAGGGGCATTGAATTTCTATTTGCCGGTGGTTTAATGGTCAAATGGCACTTCTTGAATCCTACCTCATAAGATAAGTTATTAAAAGAAATGAATGGAACTTGGCAAGGAGTTAGTAGGAAAACCACACAAAAGGATTTCATAGACACCCTCAGAATTTGAACCAATTCGTCCATGGAGTCCAGGACAGCCTGGTATTGTCGTCATTCCACCTGCCACACAGTAAACTTCGTAAGACAAGCATTGTTGCCTGACCACAGCTCGCTTTATTCTAACAATTGGCACCTTGGTACCAGTGAACTAATACAACTCTCCGCCGGCCCTCAATATTTGAGTTGCTGCACAACACCTGATATTGTTGATTGCATAATGAGAACATGACCTTTGGATCTTTTGAGCATAGCTTAGGTACCCTCGTCTCACGTCATACAACCAACCGACAGCACTTGAATTCAATCTTGCCAATTAGCCAGGCTGATGCCTTTATTTTCAGAGATCTCACATTTCTGAAAAATGTATGATGTCAAGTTTCTACATTTATGTTCGACCCTCACTATTATGTGTCAGAAAACTGTGTCATAATGATGGTCATTATAACACTTATTTTCATTATGATACAGTTTCTCCAGCCAATCAGAGCTCGTTCATTGACCAATTAGGTAACGATACCTTCGCGCATGCGCTCAAAATCCAACATGTCGGACATAAACACAACATCGAACTATCATAAATTACCGACATGGAATACGCACCGTCCATATGTTCGCGTAAATAAACTGGCGAATATGAAACAAGAAATAGCACTGCACCTTAAAATCACCAACACTAATTTCTACACAGCGCATTCAAACGACTCCGGTGACAATATTACTGAGGGACGGCAGATGTAAACATATGGTTTGCATATGGCATTGCAAGCACACAGAGCGCATGCGTCGGTCGTTCAAAGATCTTGAAAGCCAGAGAGATGTCTCGCGCTCGCTCTCCGATAACAAAATTCTTGTGGCTGACTCTCAACAGATATTTATGAATATTTATGTTAAAACATATAATAAAATTATAATTATCGTCGAACATAAACAGTCGTATGCAACTCGCCTATAATGGTAATTAAGACACTCGTATGGAAATTATAAAACTCGCATACGCTCGTTTTATAAAAAATACTCGTGTCTTAATTATAGCCATTATAGGCTCGTTGCATAATGTACTATTCTGTAATACTGATATTAGGATTTTAATACTTCTAACACTCCCTTAGTAAAAATAAAAACCACACACACAACAGGAGACTTATATTAAATGCTTATGCCGTTTATCAGAAACGCCCATATTTCCAATCCTGCACATGTTTGAATTAGTTTCCGTGCATATTATTTTGAACCTGTTTATTGTACCTGGTGACGAACTTTTAAATGCTACAAAATGCTAATTTTTAAATTTCAAAATGCTCCAAAATGCTATTTTTTTTTCTTCAAAATAAAAGTGCTACAAAATCAATTTCAAAATGCTATTTTCTCGTATCTTTAACGATCAGTAGAAGACAGGAAGAAGCTTCTCCGAGAGAAAAAACAGTGTCTTAACTGTTTGAAGCCAGGACACATTGTGAAAGACTGTAGAGGATCAAAGTGCAAGAAATGTGGACATTTACATAACACGTTATTACATGCAGAGGACGATAACAAACAAAAACAAAATATTGGAAAAAACGAAGCGAGTGTGAATCATTGCGTCAAATTTCAAGATTCGCCTCCCCTCAATATAAGCTTGGCAAAAGAAAAAACATCGCAAATACTTCTATCAACGGCATTAATCGATGTGAGGGATGCTCAAGGTAGGAGAACAACATGTCGAGCCTTATTGGATCCTGGATCTCAAATCACTCTGATGAAAGAGAATCTGTATAAGAAGCTCGGCTTGCCAAATGTTAAGAGAAGCATGCAAATCATGGGAGTTGATTGTTCCAAAGTAGAAACAAACAAAACTGCAAGAGTACAACTCACTTCAAGAAATGACGACTTTGCCATAGAAGAAGAATTTGTGGTGTTGCCATCTATTACAGAACGACTGCCACAGCTAGAGATCAAGAAAGACAAGTTAATTATTCCAAAGGATATTTGCTTGGCAGACCCGACTTTCAACAAGCCTGGGGACATAGACATGTTGATTGGTGCGGGACTCTATTGGAAGCTTGTTATTGGTCGACCCAGAAACGAAGTACAAGGGCAACCAGCTCTACAGAATACCCGATTAGGTTGGATTATTGGCGGTGAAGTTTGCGAGAATCAACAAGGATTATCTATCACATGCATGAAGATCAGCAACCAACAATTAGCAGATCATTTAGAAAGATTTTGGAAGCAAGAAGCAGTTCCGGTAATTCAGCATTACACAAAAGAAGAAAAAATGTGTGAAAGGCAGTTCACAGAGACTGTTTCGAGAGATGAAACAGGTAGATTCATCGTAAGGCTGCCATTAAGACCAGATGTCGTACTTGGAGAGTCTAAAGGTCATGCACAAAAGAGACTAGAATCATTAATCAAGAGATTAAACAGACAACCAGAACTCAAGACTGCGTACACAGATTTTCTAAATGAATATCAAAGGCTAGGGCATATGACTTTGATGGAAGAGCAGAAAAATCAGGAAATGACAAACTCATATTTTATACCCCATCATGCAGTGGTGAGACCAGACAGCGACACTACTAAAGTTGGAGTGGTATTTGACGCCTCAGCAAAAACATCACACGGTACATCACTCAACGACAAGCTCATGATTGGGCCTAATTTACAGAGAAACCTTTTTCATATTGTACTTAGATTTCGCAGTCATAAGTATGTCATAACAGCGGATGTGGAAAAGATGTTCAGGCAGATCCTCGTCCACCCTGATGATCAAGCATTACAGCAAATTATGTGGAAGGAGGATCCTTCAGCCCCTGTGAGGATTTATCAACTAAACACAGTGACATACGGAACAGGGTCTGCACCGTACCATGCCATGAGATGTTTAAATGAATTGGCTAATCTCCATGAGAGTGAACTTCCAATAGCGGGCAAGGCTATTCGTGATTATTTTTACATGGATGACTGTTTGAGTGGAGGAAATATTCTTGAAGATGTGACTCAGCTACGTCAACAAATACTAAGTATCCTTTTGAGTGGTGGAATGCATTTGAGGAAGTGGAGGTCCAATGACAGACGTATTTTGCAGCTGTTGGAGAGCAAAAGTAACGAGGGGACTTTGTTGATTTTAGATAAAGGTGAGGCCAGTAAGACTCTTGGACTTCTCTGGGACTCAGCACGGGATTGTCTTCAGTTTCGAGCTATACTAGCAAGGCAAACACCAAATTCCAAAAGAGAAGTGGCTTCCAAAATCGCACAGATTTTTGATCCTTTGGGACTTGCGAGTCCAGTACTGATCAAAGGAAAATTGTTGATGCAACAATTATGGGCAGATGGATTAGATTGGGATCAGCCATTGTGTCCGAAGCACCTTCAAAGTTGGAACGACTATCATTCATCATTGGAGAGACTGAACGACATCAGAATAATCAGAAATGTAAATCCTGGAAATTGTTCTGACACTTTTGATTTGTTCGGATTTAGTGATGCTTCCGAGAAGGCCTTTGGAGCCTGCATCTATGTAGTTAGTCAAACACAAAAGGATCACTCCTGTGTTTAGTGATTTCCACTCTGATAATTTATTAACCTTTACAGAAATCAAGTTATGTTTGTAAAGGTTACTTATGTTTTCCACATCTGTTGTGGGATGTGATCAGATATTAAAATATTAAGTAAGGTATTGAGGTTTACTTTGTCAAAAGCTTCTTGAAATCTACAAAGGCAATGTGTATTTCTACATTAAATTTGTGGTGTTTTTCGAGAAGGATTTTGATTGTGAAATAACATTACAGCAAGACCTTCCCTTCCTGAAGCCGAATTGTTCCTCTCCTAGAATGTTTTTACACAGCATATAAATTCATATTCGGACCATTTTCATATTTTATCAATATTAATGTTTTAAGGTCATATTTTGATAATATTTAAAGGGAAGGTGTGGACTTAAAATGTGGTGTCCACCATAAGGTATCAGCGCATTAACAGCGCTGGGATTCCTGACTTGAATATCACAATAGTGTGGCTTACTAGTCAGCCAGTCTTTTCACCTTAGCAGTGTAATATAACATTATCTTGAGAAAGACTTGTTCTCGAATTTTGGTGAGACAGTGGAATGTGACCCTGAACAAGGACAACGTATTTATGTTAAGAAACAAAATTCCACACTTGTCTTATCTTATTACCATTTCTCTTGGCCAGCACAGATAGTGGACCCTGTTATTCCTTTCAGTGATTTGTTGAGTATAAGTGAAAGTTCAATATACCTATATACCGGGACCAATGAAATCGAACATTAATTAGTGGCAAACATTATTTAGAAGAATGTTCAATTGGGATTTCACTATAATTCTGCTTAGGAAATTACAATAATCATTCACAATCATTGAACAGGAAACGAAGGATAGAAATACGGGGGGGGGGGGGGGGAAACCACTAAACAAAATGACAGACTGTAGATAGATAGTTGTCTATAAACAATTATTACAAAAGATCCATTTTTGGATCTTTTGTAATAATTGTTAATAATTCAATACGGAAAAACAAAATGATTATAGTCATCAATATACATAGTTCTCTATAAAAAAAATACAGCAAAGTGGACAAACAACACCATTAACAGAGTGTAGATAGATTGATTCAGCCTTCTATAAATGCAGCTAAAATTACCTGAGCAGCCTCATTATGCATGCTGTCTACAATGTGCAGAGTCCTCGATTCCCCACCAAGTTCCTCTGGGTCCTGGTATGTCACATATATGATCTGTTGGATGCTATCATCATCAGGTTTTTCATCTATAATCTCTGCATTCTCCTCTCCACCTTCCTCTGAGGCTTCCTTACTTAAGTGGCTATGGATAATGCTCCATACATCCCGGTCCACTCCTCCAGCACCACTGCGATCTGCCAACACACTCTCTTTATTATCTCGATGGACCTGAAACATTTCCAATAAATTAGAGTAATTCTTGCCTCATTTTATTACCAAGGGGTTACAATGTGATCATGAATGTTGCTCAATATTCTGCTAGTCAACTCACTGTTGTTTAAAGGGGTGGAACAGTGAGGTCATCTGCCCCTCTCAATATTCAGTACTATTATAGTATCAGTATTGGTGTGTGCAAAGTTGGGAGTGGGGAAAGGTATTTCAAGATTTGAAAAAATACCAATCAATTATTTGTCTGCAGTGTATGTCCATTTCAATCACTGAAATCTGACTTCCGAGTCTCGTTCTGTTTCATGGCTATGTAGGTTAGTGACTAAATAACGATGTACTTTGCATTTCTAGAGTTAGAATGAAAATGAAAATCCACAGCCTGCTTCCAGTCTCCGACCGGGTCAGGAATGGAATAAATGAAGACCCCATCTAGCGGCGAGGATATGAACTGTGCCGGCTGCCGAGGCCTGACGCACTCCTCTGGGGCAATGATGAAATGAATGACAGATGAAATGAAATGATAGTGGAGAGTGTTGCTGGAATGAAATTTTGACAGGGAAAACCGGAGTACCCGGAGAAAAACCTGTCTGCCTCCGTTTTGTCCAGCACAGATCTCACATGGAGTGACCGGGATTTGAACCACGGACCCAGCGGTGAGAGGCCGGCGTGCTGCCGCCTAAGCCACGGAGGCAGAGTTAGAATGAAGATTGTCTAAAAAAAAAATAGACAAGAGTTAGAATGAAGATTGTCTAAAAAATAAGAAACTGAATACCATACCTTTTTGTGCTTGGTGAGATTTGAGCAATCGGCAAATGCTTTACCACAGATGTTGCAAATGTAAGGCTTCTCTCCTGAAACACAAAATAAGAGAGGGGCGCAACACATTAGTTTATCAATCATGATGAAATGTATATCCTGCGCGCCGATCTATTGGCGTAAGCTGTTTTGATGAAAACGCTCAGCATGCCAATCTAATGGCTGTTTGTTGGATTGGCTATATTTCTTACATAGTTGATTCCAAATGTCGGAGAAGACTGCAATAATAGCCTTGAATTTAGTGCACTATTTACTCGTTAGAGACGCACATTAAATGCGCCTCTTCATTTCAATTGGAGCAAATAAATATGCACATCTTATACATTTATGGCACGATAAGTTGAAGTGTGTTGTAGGTGCAAGAATTGTCTTCTATCAGCTTCAAAATAAATGTTTTTCTTTGTTATATTGTTTCCATTTACATATTAGTTTATTGTTTGTTATATTTTGTGTATTATTATTTGTTTTCAAGTGTAGTTTCTATAATTATTTTGTGTTATATTAGGTCTTTGTGATACAAGATGTACCTAATTTATAAAAATTGATGAACTGAGTACTAGGCTAAATAACTCAGAAATTGTGGATTATTTAGATGATGACAATGACTTCATTGCTAAGAGATTCCAATGGAAAGTGGTGATAGTGCATCAGAAATAACACCAACTGTTCACAACATACCTGACTTGAGGATAGTGACAGAAGGTATGTGTACAGTACTTGAGATAAGGTGCTAAAATGCATAACTACATAAGAGTACAGACCATGTTAACCATAACAAAATATTCTTGTTTTAAGATTTTAATTTTAATTTTTTTACAATGATTTATTTTCTAAGTTTTATTATTTTTATGTGGTTGCCAATATGAATAATCAGATTTATACTTCCTAAATCTACATTTTTAGTATCTGTGAATTTCTTTATACAGTGATATTTTAAAAATATTTTAACACAATCATGAAAAATGGCCTGAATGTTTTTGACTGGACTGGTGGATATAACCTGAGGGCAAAAGGGTTAAAATCCAAATATATAAATGCTACTTACTGCAGGTGTGTTATGAACCGTTATGGTGCATTACTGTTTCAAATAACAATGGGTGGGGCATAATAAACCAAAACCTCCAGCCATGAAAGTCTTGGTGAGGAGGGTAGAAAGATGAATACAATTTAAAGAAGTACCTAGAAAGATTCTGGTTACTGTATTCATCAACACTTAAACAAGGAGATGTATTAAAGCATGCTTTCCAGTTGGTCAACACAATTTGTGCCCAATTACATTAGACAGGAAGACAAGTATTTATGTGCCCTAATATGATAAATATTACATTTTTTGAACAGAAAAGCATGTTATTTTGTGTTAAATATCTTATGTAATATTTTTCATATTAGAGCATATAAATACTTGTTTTTCTGCCTAATGTAATTGGGCACAATAATGTGTTGACCGACTGGAAAGCTTTCTTTAATAGAACTAGGCAACACTGAAATATGGCTTCTATCACTTCAATTAACAAGGAGAGGAGTTCTTCTTAGCCATACTGCAAACATCTGAGGTGTGCTTGGTGTGGACTATGAGAAGGCTTGGCTTAGCTAAGATACTTGAACAACTAGCATTTATATTTTTTTAAAGATAATTGAGACCCAGCAATTTTTGATAGTTGCTCAGAATTAACTCACCAGTATGCAGCCGTAAATGCTTTTTGAGAGCCCATTGTTCTGTGAAACCCCGTGCACAGTAGTGACATTGGAAGGGCCGCTCTCCTTTGTGTCGCCGTGTGTGGCACTTCCAGGTGTCCTTGTGGAGGAAGCTCTTGCCGCAGTACTCACACTTCCATGGGCGCTCCCCTGTGTGCCGCTTAACGTGCAGCTTGAACTGCGAGCTGGTGGTGAACTTACGACCACAATAGTCACAGCAGAATGGCTTCTCCCCCGTGTGAATACGCAAATGCTCTTGAAGGTTACCATTCTGAGAGAAACTCTTGGAACACACCTGGCACTGGTAGGGCTTCTGACCTGGAAATAATGCAAAAGTATAACCATGATGGGGGACATCCCCAGTTTGGAAGTTGATGTTTCATTTAGGGGCTTGGGCATCGTGGTCATTTCAGCCCCATGTGTTTGGGGCTGTGTGTGTTTATATGGAGTATTTGTCTGATAACCTGTGCTTTTGTGGTTCTGTAGTACTGTGTAAATTTGTAACTGAGAAAGGATGGGGAAGGAGGTGACTGTACGTAGTCTCAAAACTCCTAAACTCGTGAGGGGACTTTTAGACTGTGTGCATACTTTTCGAAACTTTTTCAAAATAGTTTTAAGCTATTCAACCTCCTCCCTTTCAGTACTTTCCCACATACTCGTTCACTACACGTTAGTATATACTTTGTTCCCCCCTTCCATTGCTAGTCAGTTGGTGAAAAGATTTGTTCGCTATCCATGTTGTTTACTTTGTGTATTTTTCCTGAGGTTGTCCTATCACCAGGGCTTTCTACCAAGCACGGTCAATACTTTGTCTTAAGGTTTATTCGTTGATTTTTGTTGTTTATACTAAGGAATATAGTTGCTATATTGTACTTGGCTATGGATAAAAGAATTTTATAACTCCTGGAAAGTGCGGAGAACACAGAGTGGTGAGAAAGTGAGAAGAAAGAGAAAGAGAAACAAAAATCTTCATGTCAGTTAAATACAGCACATGAAATATTTGCATAACTGAATAATATAAAACAACTAGCTATACCCGGCATGTGTTGCAATACCAATCAAAGACAGATAATAATGATATTGGTTTTATGTCCTTTTTTAACAACTGCAGCTTTTAGAGATGCCGGGGTGACAGAATTTTGGTCCAAAGGGGATCTTTAGCGTGCCAGTAAATCTGACATGCCCCCCTCACGTTTGCGCACCCTCAAATGCCAACTGCCTGTGCCAGGATTCGATCCTGCAACCTTGGTCACAGAAGGCGAGAACGTTATCGCTGAGTCACGCAGTCAGCCCAAGAAAGAAAGGCGGCTTCGGTGGCGTAGTTGGCAAAATGCTGAGCTTCTATGCCAAAGATCACGGGTTCAAACCCGGCCGAAGTTGTCGGATTTTTTAAGAGCATTAAAAATCCCTCAGTAAGTAAAGCCGGCGTGCCCATGTCATAGATTTATGGCACGTAAAAGAACCTTCCACTGACTACAATTGTGTGAAGCTAAATTTGTAGGTTAGATTTCATTAACGCTCTGTAAGTTCCAAAGTTTACAGCCAGGTGCTGTTGCATCTAGTGGCCAAGTTCATAGCTAGATATCGTTGACAGTAGCATTTGGTAGCAAAAGTAGGAACTACTTGAAATTGATCGTTTGCAGTCCTTACCTGAATTACAAATAACGCACACTAATACAGCCATCACAATTAACACCAGTTATCAGACAGATTTTACACACACCCAAAGTACATTCGGCTACATGACCGCGTTGTCTCTGCCCCTATACTGAGGAACCAACCAGCCACAACCTCATGCAGTAAATCAGCCGTCACCCATCTGCCATCCGTTTTCTTGAATACAGGCATGCATTCCTGGGGCAAGTGCCCTTAAATTCGACACAAGGTAAAAGTTTATTCAATCATGGAGGGAGGGCTGCAGACTTTTTACTCTCCTGGTATCCTATCTAAACACTTGATGTGTCCGATTCATTTACCATTATATTCTGTACCAAGTCAAACAGTATTGGTGTTTGAGCTGCATTTGCAATCTGTGTAGGCAGAAATCCATATTGCTTTTGCAGGCATATATCAAAATGACATGAATTAAACCATATCAATATCACATTTCGTTTACAAGAGTTTTCTTTCCCGTTCTGCCCATTGAAAATGAAAATCCACAGCCTGCTTCCAGTCTCCGACCGGGTCAGGAATGGAATGAATGAAGCCCCCATCTAGTGGCGAGGATATGGACTGTGCCGGCTGCCGAGGCCTGACGCACTCCTCTGGGGCAATGATTAAATTAATGACAGATGAAATGAAATGATAGTGGAGAGTGTTGCTGGAATGAAATGTTGACAGGGAAAACCGGAGTACCCGGAGAAAAACCTGTCTGCCTCCGTTTTGTCCAGCACAGATCTCACATGGAGTGACCGGGATTTGAACCACGGACCCAGCGGTGAGAGGCCGGCGTGCTGCCGCCTACGCCACGGAGGCTTCGTTCTGCCAATTCATTGGCTAAATTACTCCTATTTTAACTATTTGTTGTACATGTTTCAAACACTTCATGTTCTTCTGCAGCTACTTTAAAGGAAGGAAGCTTATATTTTTACGAGACAGTTAATCTTGCGATTATAAGCCATGCGACCAACTTTTTACGTGGAATCCAAACCACAGGATGTGACATTTCACTTTGAAAATCACATGCCTTTACATCATAGCGAAACATCTTGTAAGAAACACCTGTCTTAAATTTAGCATAGCACAATATTTGATATCGTAACTTACAGTTGGTCAACACAAACTTGTTCAAATCGTTGCCATTATGAGTTGTTAACAATATTTGTGTAAAAAAAGCCCCATTTTATCATCTAATAAGCATCATGACATTGTTCAGCCAAAATACGTCTTGTGACACCATTTATATTGGTCTCATTCTAAACCCTCCGCTAGTGACGTGAATTTTACTCTCAACTTTAGTGACTTCGGTCGAGTAGACCGGCCTTAAATAATTACTTACCTATTAATTTAGAGTATATTTTTAAGAAAGGGTAGAATACATAAGTATTTTATCATCTTAACCCTTATTTAAAAAACACTTAAGTAATCTATAAGCAATAATAAGGAGAAATTGTAACTGAGCTATGAAAAGTGAAATTAGTGAAATATCCAATGATAAACTCTGTTGAAATGAAAGCAATCATGATTGAGATCTAAAGTTTGTAAATTTGCAGCAGTACAAAATTAACCTTCAAGACAGTCATGGCATACAACATTTGCATGTGCAAGGCACAAATACTTATGGCACTTCTTACAGAAGTACTTTGTCTTCCGGTTCTGCTTAGACGTACAGACCCTGCACCTTCCCACTTCCTTTGATGGTTCTGATCTAGGTTGGATCGATGCTGTAAATTTTCTTTAGCCTCTCTCTGGTAATTCTGAGAATATTGGAAATAGAAGCTCTTCGAACGGCCTGGTTCTTCATTAGGTCAACAGCCAACCCAGTCAGAAATTTACGCCGGACAATTTTGGTAGATGGGCAGTTATGACTAAATATCACCTGAGTATTTATGCCTGAAATATTAACTAATCCAAAGAAACTCCCCAGGGGCCAGCAAGCAGTATTCCTAGCGCAATTATAATTAGCACTCAGTTGATCAACCACGTCAACACCGATTTTTCACACCACTCATGATTAAAATTCCTATCAGAGCTTCAATTTCAGTACTATCAGTTGGTCTGACATAAGTTTCCCTTTTATACCGCCCCAGAGATTTTTGCGTTAGCGTTGATTAGAGTACTGCACTATCATTTCGATCATACGACCATCAAAACATTTCTTTCAGATTTCAATTGGTTCTTTGACGTCCTTCACTGACACCCTAGACCCTGGAAAATGTGTTACAATGTTTTTGGATCTTGTTTGTACAGCCTTTGGAGGACAAAGTATCCTCCATTTGGTCATATCCTTTCCTACATAGAATTGAGGATCACTACCTACATAAAACTGTATTATTTAATTGGTATCTAATTCTTGTTCCCTGTTAGAATCTTATTCTCATACTTCAACAGTCATTTCTTCAATGTTGCTTTCATTGTCACAGACATCAGCATCTGAGAAGTCAGGTTCATCCTCTTGACTAGCAGAGTCGGCTAAAACAGCAGCAAGGAGCTCCCTAACACGGGACTCTTCGCTTTCGAAATTCATATCCTTGAATACACAAGAAGAAAGAACATAACCACATTGTCTTGATCAGTAAAGAAACATTAGTGTTAGCATTACAATCGACACTGCTTACGCTTCTAGGCTCCGGAATATAATGAGCTAATTGAGTACACGCGAGTTCACATAAATCCACAAAAATCTAGATCAAACCTTTCATTTGCATGCAACCATAAATCGAGATGGGTGACTACGGTCTATTGGACCGCATACGCTCTTAGTGACCTCGGTGTGCGAGACCGAAAAAACTTCCACTGACCAGTACGGTTATCTTTCGAACTAGTGCAGTGATGAGTATACTCGAGAATGAAATTGATGAAGGTAACCTGATGCGCAGCTAGCTCACTCCAACGGGCAAAGGAGGCGCAATTGTTTATGATGTCTGTCTGTCACACCGTGCATCACCAAGACAGTCTTATTGTTGCTAAATATATACCGTATTTACTCGGCTATAAGACCCCCTCGCCTATAGTACTCCCCCCCTCCCCCTTATTTTTCGAGAGCCAAAATAAAAAATTCTTGGAAATCGCTTATAGTACCCCCTCCTTAATTATTGAGAGTCAAAATACAACATTCTTGGAAATTGACGAATTCTAAATTTTTTTTATAATTACAACTGAAATTCATTCTCGTTTATGACAAACCCTGATATGTCAGACTATATGACCGCCATTTTGCGTACCGCGTACACGATTGGGCAGGATATCGAATTGTGTAGCCAATGGAAAGGAAGGAAGGAAGCTTGTAGTTTAAAGTGACCGTTAATCTTGAGATCATGAGCCACTGGACCTTCTTTTTACGTGGAATCCGAACCACAGGACATGGCATTTCACTTCGAAAATCTCACATGCATTGACCGGGAATCGAACCCGGGCCTCCTTGGTGAGAGGCATACAGCTAGACCGCTGAGCCACCACGCCCCTGTAGCCAATGGGCATCACCCAATATCCATTAGAAGATGCCACACTATTGGCCGAGTAGAAGCGCCATCCGCCAACGAAAGTTATGGTTTCATCTTGCCTGCATTCTTCTGTTTAGTATTATGATGTTGCGATTCGATTGTGTTTATGACAGTCTCCTTAGTTTTATTTTAAACACATTTTATTTGTTGCAATAACCATCGGCTTTTGTGTGTGTGAAACGTCATTGGTATATGACTGTGAAATATGTGAATAATACGTGCTCAGTTGTGTTAACAAATGTTAGTGAGAAGTGATCCTGCATTCCCTAATTGATGCATTCTCCCTCCCTATGTTCAAATAAAAATAAAGTTCTCATTTCCATGTCTGATACTTGGTCTGTTTAATTCTATTTCTTTGATTAAGATTTTTGCTTAGCAAGGGATAGTAGTGAAAGTCACTGGGGCATAGCCAGGAAAGTGAAGTTATGGCAGTCTCATAATGCGCTGATTAAAGATGTAAACTTTATTTAGATTAAATATATCGTACTATGTAGCACAGTTGGACGTGTGGGAAGGAATAATACAAGGATATGGGATGAAATTTAGCATAAATAAGAGTGAGATGGTGATCACAACAAGGAAGAAGGAAAGAACCACAACGGGAATAACAATTGGTGGGGAACAGTTGAAAAAAGTGGACAGTTTGAAGTATCTGGGAAGCCTAATACAAGATAATGGAAGAAACGATAGAGAAATAAATGAGCGGGAGGAGTGTGAGAAGCATGTTATGGAGCAAGGATGTCCCTCAGAACAGCAAAAAGATCATATATCGGACGTACTATGTCCCTATCCTGACGTATGCCTTGGAGACATGGGTTATGAAAGGAAGGGAGAAGAGCAAAATACAGGCAGTGAGATGAGGTTCTTGAGAAGCAGTATTGGAACTACAAAGATGGACAGAATAAGAAATGAGAGGACCAGAGAATTAATGAAGGAGGAACCATTACAGGATGGTATAGAGAAATCTAGACTTAGATGGTCTGTCTGTTAGGTAGTCAGCCCGAAGGCTGGTTGGATCCTCAAAAAGTACCGCCGTTACGTTATGTGAGTAGATACCCACAAAAACCCAAGGCAGCGCTATTTCGAGGCGTATGGACATGTAAAACAAATGGAGGAGAAGAGGATACCCAGGAGGATACACGAGACGAAGTGGGAAGGAAAGAGACAGGTGGCTGAAGGGGGTGGAAGAAAGCGTGAAGAAGAGAGGAGAAGACTGGACAAGGGTGGGAAGACTGAAGACGTTGGAGAGGCTTGGGTTCCAAACAGTCCTGGCCAGTGGCTGGAAACTGTGCAAGATGATGATGATGTAGCATCAAAATAAAATAGCTTATTTTTCCTCTCTCCCTTTCCCAAAATAATGGATTTTTGCGAAGTACGCGTCTATAGTACCCCCCCCCCCTCTCAATTTCGGAACAAAAATTTCAGAAAAAAAAGGGGGGTCGTATAGCCGAGTAAATACGGTATTTAAAAATGTTAAATTGTCCAGGTGGGTCCTCATAAAGAAAGGGAAAGTATGAATATGGAACTTCTTGTGCAACTGAGAGGACCTATCGAATAATGTTGGAGATGTCAAGACAACTAGATTATGCCTATATTTCGGCCAAGAAGATCACTTCCCAAAAGGCAAATCATCTTCACCGTAAGTGTGAATCATTCACAATCATGCTGATGCCAAGACTGCTCACTTATTTGCGCTTTCAAGATGTAAACACATTCTGCAGATTTTCTTCCCTAAGTACTGTAAGAATTATATTCAGAAGACCATGGATTAAGTTTATGTAGATATTGTCAGAGAATCAGTAGCTTCCATTAAAATGCATTAATTTTGGAGTGAACTTCCCACATACAGATACAACAGGAAATCAATTATGGTGTTGGAGCATTTCCGACATATGAGCTTTAAAGGTTAAAGAACCCCTCCAAGACAAAATCTCAGCACCCCGTTGTCTCCAAAACCACAGCAGTTAAAAACGACACTATTATTATTGCTACTAGTATTACTTACCAGTGTGCCACCTGTAATGCAATGTGAGACTCGTCTTGTGAGCAAACTGTTGGCCACACAGCTCACAGAAGTATTTCTTCTCGCCTGTGTGTGTTGGCTGGTGGTTCAACAGGTTGGCTTTAGTCTTAAATGTGGCACCACAAGACTTGCATGAAAATGGTCTGCAAAAATAAAAAATAGGCTAAGCTATTTCCAAGGTATGAAAACTTACTTTACTACATGTATGGGTACAAGCTACATACTTTGAAATGCCTACAGGATTGGAATACGATGAAGGACATGGCATTGATCGATCAGATTTTAATGTGAGCAGAGGATGGATGACCGGGTTATGAAGCAAAATAACCTTTCACCAGTTCAATTTCCATCTCGGATTCAAAATAAGGGCTGAATGGACAAATGATTGGATTTGTATAGTTTGGGGAAAGAGACCCTGGTCTTTGCTTCAACAGTTTTCGAGAACAAATAAAAGAAAACACAAAACGGTGATTCCAGTTTGGTTACCACAATCTGCGGGCTTTAAGCAAACATCACATTGACTAGTCAATAATGATGCACTTTAAAGAGTTTGTTATAGCTACAGAACATGGCATTCCAGGTGGCCTTACATTCGTATTGCAACCTCTGGATATGTGCATAAACAAGTCATTCAAGAACAGTTTGAGTAGGATATATCACAATTGGATGGTTGACGGTGTTTATTCTGGGAGGCAAGTTACGGAGACTCATTATCATCATCATGTCTAGGGCTCGGATTTTTAGGTAAATAAATATTTTTTAATGTAAATACATAAATTCATACTTTTCACATATTAGCACATCAAAGTCAACCCCTGGCACTATACAGCCCATGACGGGCTAAGGCCGACCAAGCGACCGCTGCCCAGCCATTTGGCCTGCGGATATTGGGGCGACGCGTGATCAGCGCATCGGCTCCCCTCAGCCGTTAATCTCGGTGTTCGTGATCGGGACGCTGTATCACTGTCAGACAGCTACTCAATTGTCCTCACGAGGCTGAGTGCATCCCGTTCCAACCCTCACGTCAGTTTTAAAATCTCTGACGGAGCCGGGGATCGAACCCAGGGCCTCCGGGTGAGAGGCAGGCGCGCTACCCCAACACCACGACATATTAGCACATAAAAGGACATAATATTTACATTTTTAAATCAGTATGCTATATCTTTCAGTTTATTGCACTATTGTTCTGTGTTATTTCAACGCGGAAGAACCTGAGAGCTATCTAATCTTCATGCAGAGCGTATTCAGCTTGCAACTGTGTTATTCCTAACTTGTCGTCCCGTGCTACTCACTGTGGAAGCCGAGGATTTCCTTGTCCATAGCCATATTGCACCATATGCTAGGTCTCCCCCTCCCCCCAGCTACCTCAGCGTCAATCACATGCAGTTCATTTCTGGCACTGTGAAGTGCAAGGCAGTTCTACGATGCCTAAAGTAAAAGAAACTACAAGTTATCGTCTGCAGCAGTCATCATCATCATCTTGCGCAGTTTCCAGACACTGGCCGGGTCTGTTTGGAACACAAGCCTCTCCAACGTCTTCTGTCTTCCCACCATCTCTCAGCCTCCACCCTTGTCCAGTCTTCTCCTCTCTTCTTCACGCTTTCTTCCACCCCCTTCAGCCACCTGTCTCTCGGTCTTCCTCTCGGACTCTTTCCTTCCCACTTCGTCTCGTGTACTCTCCTGGGTATCCTCTTCTCCTCCATTTGTTTTACATGTCCATGCCATCTAAGTCTAGATTTCTCTATACCATCCTGTAATGGTTCCTTCTTCATTAATTCTCTGGTCCTCTCATTTCTTGCAGCAGTATGTAGCAGAATTTAAGGATAATTTTACTTCTGATGGGGGTGTTATGTTCTGCAAATCCTGTGGGAAAGCAATCAAGGCTGAACAGCGATCTCAAGTTGCACAACACCTCAAGGGCAAGAAACATATTGCCGCAGTTTCGCGCCTACAGAAGAAGTGATTCGCGATAATCGACGGTTATTTGTGATAGACAAACTGAAGACGAGTCTCGTTGGGTATTGTACCGTATTTCTTCGCATAATCGTCGCCACCGCGTAATCGTCGCACCCCACTCTTCAAACACTAAAATAGGTTTATAAAATTTCATCGCATAATCGTCGCATAGCAAGTTCGTATTTGTGCGCCAGTCAGTTGCACTAGCTGCCGCGACTTTATAACCTGGCGCGACTTTGTCAGACGAAAAAAATCTTGTCTTTATGCTTGCGGGCAATGAACTGTGACGCGAGCGGCAAGCTTCGTCACTCACCACATTCCGCGAGCATAAAATCTGGCGTGATCTTGTCAGAAGAAAGTAATCTTGTCTTTATGCCTGCCGGCTATGAACCGCGACCCGAACGGCCGGCGCACATTCCACGAGCTTATAGGCCTAATCTGGCGTGATCTTGTCGGCAGAAAGTAATTTCGACTTTAGGCCTGCCGGCTATGAACCGCGACGCGAACGGCCAACGCACATTCCGCGAGCTTCTAGGCCTAGTCTGGCGTGATCATGTCAGCAAAAAGTAATCTCATCTTTAGGCCTGCGGCCTATGAACTGTCACGCGAGCAGCCAGTGCACATTCCGCGAGCGTATAGGCCTAATCTGGCATGATCTCGTCAGGGGAAAGTAATATCGTATTTATGCCTGCGGGCTATGAACTACGACGCGAACGGCCAGCGCACATTCCGCGAGCTTATAGGCCTAATCTGGCGTGATCTTGACAGCAGGAAGTAATTCGTCTTTATGCCTGCGGGCTATGAACAGTGACACGAATGGCCAGCGCACATTCCGCGAGTTTATAGGCATAATCTGGCGTGATCTTGTCAGGAGAAAGTAATCTCGTCTTTATGCCTGCGGGCTATGAACCACGACGCGAATGGCCAGTTTCGTCAGCACATTCCGCGAGCGTTAACTTGTCGTGACCTTGTTAGAAGAAAGAAGCCTGTCTCTGACTGCAGGCTATGACTCACGCCAGACTCACGCTACGCGAATGACTGGCCCGTTCAGCAAATAATGATACAGTATATTCTTTGAACTTAAATATTCTTTGCATAATCATCACACCCTGCTTTTTTCCAGGAATTTTTGGCAAAAAAAGTGCGACGATTATGCGAGGAAATACGGTAATTCTTCAGCAGTCGGTGAGACTTAGCATAAATTGCATTCGTGAGTACTGCATATTGTTTATATTCTCATTAATAAACTGGATTATAATTACATATTTTTTCTCTTTCGTCACATATTTCAGGTATTTTTAATACATAAAAAATAAATATTTTCCCGATCTTTAGCACCTAAAAATCCGAGCCCTAATCATGTCATCATTGACCAACTCCAGTTTCCCGGGTGTGGTATACTAGCCCCCTCCATCTCTGTCGATCCATGAACCATTCTTTGTTCACAATCCTCTCCCGATCCTGGCCTCTATCCTGTACATCCTTCTTCGCCAGATCTGTTCACTGTTTTCTAGGTCTGCCAACTGGTCTACTCCCTCCTAGGTCTCTTTCATACTCCCTTCTTGCAGTTTTATTAGCACTCATTCTCTTCACGTGGCCGAAACACTTCATTCTAACCTTCTGGATCTTTTGAAGTATAGAGTCTTCTATTCTCACCTATTCTTTGATTTAATCATTCCTAATCTTGTCTTTCCTGGTCTTCTGGATCATAATACGCAGGAACTTCATTGCTGCTGCTTGGAGTTTCGAATTGTCCTTCCTGGTTAGTGTGGTGGTTTCTAGGGGTCGACGGTGCACCGATTTTTCGGTTCCGGTACGGTACAAAGGAAATTACCGACCTCAGTTCGAGACGATAAAAAACTCGGTAAAAAGTTCGGTTCGGTACAAGAGACATAAATACCGTAATTTAAGGAAACCCCCCCTTTTTTTTAGACATCCAAAGTATTATACTTTATCATCTATGTTTTACTTCAACAGTTACACGTGAACTCCCGATTTATCGTTTACCCGCAATTAATATACATTTCCGTAGGTCCCGGCTATTATCCCATAAGACGTAATGTATATCAGGCTTCATTTTAACGTTTGCCGATTTTACGTTTAACCTCCATTTTAGGCTCGAATCCTTGGACCCCTGGAATAAAATCTGTGTCGATTTAACGTTGGTAGAGTCCCAAACAATATGCAAGTTGGTATTATCTCCCTTCCTTCATGAAGAGCATGACGCCACTCCCTCTACGATGACGTAAGATAAACAAATCACTAAGTCTTGCCACAATTTGTTGTGAATGAGAACACGCTTAAAAATAAAAAATTATGTCAAGTTGTTGCCGCACAACGGCAAGACATTAGGTATCCACGCGTGTCCTGCTCGTAGTCTTAGGAAATATATGAATATGTACGCGTGTTCCAGCTGTACTTCCAAACATCCGTGAGAAGACTCTTGGTCATTGGCCAGTTACGCAGCAACCTTGACAAACTGACCAATAACTGCAGGCGTACTGCATGCGCATTTATTATCGTGAGTCGAGTTTTAGGAACAAGGAAGGAATAGTTAATGAAAAATATATCAATCCCTTTCGCTGGCTTTTAAAAACTTAATCGAACAGTAAATCCACCATATTTTTCCAATTCTGAGTTATCGGAATGAAAGACAAAGCGATCTTTTAACGGCAAGCCGTCTCGTACATTTGGCCGTGTACCGTCTCGTAGATGCGGCTAGCCTACGTGTACGTGTGTAACAGCTTGCTTGAAACTCAAGCGCCCGTCAGAACGCTGTACTCCCAAACATCCGCGAGAAGATGCTCTGTTATTGGCCAGCCACGCAGCAACCTTGAGAAACTGACCCATCACTGCAGGCGTACCGCAGACGAGTTCAGTCGCATTTGTTATAATCGTGAGTCAAGTTAAAGGAACAGGCGACTAGTTAATGAAAAATATTTCAATTCCTTTCGCTGGTTTTTAAAAGCTTTATCGATTAATAAATCCATCCCAATTGTCCATTTGTGAGTTAACGTCACGAAATGACAAAACAAATTTTTGACGGCAAGGCGTCTCGTACATTTGGCCGTATATCATTCCCCGGATACTGCTAGCTAGACTTCGTTAGATGCCTTATGAAGTACACAATCAGTCGATTCCTTCATAACAGATATTAAGTACGGTACTCCTTTGAAATTAAATATTAGCGCCAGATTAACGACAGCTAACTTAACCTCACTTCCTTTATTTGAACAAGAACGTGTTCGTAATAACTGCGCTAGCCTCCAATTTAGGCTCGATTTTTGGGCCAAGAAAATAAAAAATTTCGTTGACGTATGTGCGTGAAATAAAAACACAGTATGTCGATTTTAACGTTTCTACGGTCGCAAACAATTTACAAGTTGATTTGAATTAGCTAAGATTCTTTTAATATACACCTCTGTTGTGATGGTAGATATGTGGCAAAGTTGGATAGGACGTCAATAATAAATGTAAATTATTTACAACAATACTTCTGTTTGAAAACTAACTACAGTGGAGTGGACACACATAAATAATACACGCTCTCTTAGGAGAGTTCAAAATAAGGTCTAAGTCTCGTCGAAAGTGGTTTACGGAATAGGATAACTGAGAAGGTATTATTTTTACTGCTTTCCTCGCGGTACACATTGGATTTGGGAGAGAGGGGAAATGTTATCGTAAGACTCCCACTGGTCTTGATATAAAAAATAAAAAAACAAAACACTTCAAGCCTGCCATCCCATGATATCAACGATCCTGAACTCTTCTTGTAAAGAACCTATGTATCATATTTCATTTTTTTTTAAATGTTCATACAGTACATTAGCTAAAAGTTGGGAGGTTTTATTTAGTTAAAGTTGGCGTTTTTTTTTGATTTAGCCTATATTATGGACATTTTTTTCTTGTTAACGTTCAATACTAATTTTTAATAGATTATCGTTTATTATTTAATAGCCTACAAGTTGTATTTTGAGGCAGTTGCAGCCGTGTCTTTTGAATAAAATATGAAAGCACCACAGTAGAATATTGTGAGGATTTTTCGAAAACTTTTTATTTAACCATGAAATATGAATACATTGTATTAAACTCATATGGAAGAATAATTTGTGCATATAGTAGTCAATGTATACATGTTAAACTCGCCATAAAAGGGCATTAGATTGTATTTTTCACAAAACCCCTATTTAAAGTTCACCTCGATTTAAGGCTCAAATCTGCAGATCCCGGGTAGTTAAGTACTAGAGCACAATAACTCTTCTGATAAATAAAATTTTAAATTGTGGACTTAAGTGTTCCAGTGTGAGCCTAATGTCTATTTAATGTATGCATCAATTGGCTTACTCCACACTAAAAGGGCAAGTTTGAAAGTTAATGGAACATTTTATGAGATTATTAGCTGTACATATTTTCTGTAATTTAAATAAAAATTGTGCTATTTGGAAAATATTTGGTTTACTTTATAAATATTAGAAGTCATGAGTTACTTTTTTGTTAATGGTTCACAAATTACTATAGTTTAGCGTGTGAAAATCAGCTGAGCTGTACCGAACCGAATTTGGACAGAGAACCGAAGTACAATTTTTTTTACCGAACCGAACCCAAATTTTCAGTACCGAAGACGTCTAGTGGTTTCCAAGCTGTATGTGAGGATTGGTGTGTAGTGTGATTTGTACAATGTTGGTTTTGAGTGGCACTTGCTTATCCTAGAGTAGTTATCTTACTTGGTGGTTAAAGTGCATTGCTTTGCTGATCCGATTGTTCACTTTACATGTGGCTAGGTTATCTTTGGATACTATACTGCCCAAGTATTGAAGCTCTAAGACACTGTCCAGCTTTGTGCCATTTAGCACGATTTCTGGCTAGTTGTCACCCTTCTGTACTTTCAACACCGCTGTTTTAGTTTTATAGATGTTTAAGCCATATCTTTCAAACTCCTAGCTCCATCTTCGCAGTCTTTCCTTTTCATCCATTTCTGAGTCACCCCAGATCACAACATCTGCGAAAGCAAACGCATGTACCGTATTCCCTCGCATAATTGTCGCCACCGTGTAATCGTCGCACACCACTTTTCAAACACTAAAATAGGTTTATAAAATTTCCTTGCATAGCATATTTGTATTTGTGCGCCAGTCAGTTGCACATGCTGCCGCGACTTTGTCAGAAGAAAAATATTTCGTCTTTATGCTTGCGGGCTATGAACTGTGACATGAGCAGCAAGTTTCGTCACTTAGCACATTCCGTGAGCGTTAACCTGTCGTGACCTTGTTAGAAGAAAGAAGCCTGTCTCTGACTGCAGGTTATGACTCACGCCAGACTCACGCTACGCGAATGACTGGCCTGTGCAGCAAATAATGATACAGTATATTCTTTGAACTTAAATATTCTTCGCATAATCGTCGCACCCTGCTTTTTTCCACGAATTTTAGGCTCAAAAAGTGCGACGATTATGCAAGGAAATACGGTAACTCTTCTTGTCTGTCGACTGTGGAAGGAAATTCGGTGAGATTGGAATTTAATTGCTTAAACATGATTTCATCAGACATTTGTTATGAACAGTTTCAAGACAATGGGAATATCTAAAGCGCTTGATGCAAGTGAAGACAACTTGTTATGGATCAGCGTGGCTACAGGTGACGACAGCAGCAGTTCCCAACATTCTGATAGCAGTTAGAACGAATGACAAGCTCCGGTAAGTAATGAATGAGAGTAGTAGTACAGGTACCGGTACCTACAAAATATTGTCTATACATCAGAAGTCAGTTGGGTTTGAACTGCAGATAACTTACATTTTATTGCAGCGATATGTACAGGAGTTAATATTCTTCAAAATAGGACCCTCCTACATCCATACATCACTGCCAGCACTGTGTCCATTGTTTATACGCGCCATGAAGGTTGGCAACTGCAAGGCTGTTCGGGCACCTCGTTGAAACTGCCTGGACTGCCGCAGTCGACCCATAACGATATCCTTTCAGGCTCCTCTTGATCCAAGGGAACAAAAGAAGACGGCAGGGGCCCAATCCAGCGGACTGTGCGGTGGTTGAGGCAGTGTTGCCACGTTGTGTTTGGTCATTGCCTCCCTCACAATTAGCGACGTGTGACTGGGAGCATTGTCGTGATGGAGCATTCAGGCATTGGAATGGACTCGTCTCATACGCCTCAAACGTTCTAGCACTTTTGCATACAATTTCATGGTAAAATTTTGACTTGACCCGATCACTCAACATACTGCCACTTCTTCACCGAGTTGGGAAGAACTGAGCAGGTTCTAAGGGCATGCGTGATATGCCCTGCCACCATTCCAGCCCATTGGCTGAAAAAAATTCAGTCCTGATACTTATTGGACCAACTCTCTATTTAGGTCAGGAATAGATAACCGTGCATGCGTACAGGTGAACTCCCACTCCCTGATGCAGTGTGTCGAACTGACGTCAATAATAGGGTAATAGGTTGCAAATTAGGAAAAAGTTCTGCCTAGTCAATAACTTTGAAATTATTTATAATTATTTAAATAACGTGGCACATGTTTCGGGGCAATTAGTAATTGCTCCCTCTATCAGCCAATTATGTAATGCATATACACTTGCACATACAAAGACATTAATATTTTCAAGAAATAATATTTAAAATATATTTAAAAAATTCTATAACAATAAATGTATACATTATATCCAAATAGGACAGAAAGATTTTTGACCACTAACTCATTAAAATTGAACAAGAAGATTCATTATGGACACGTCCAACAACAAGTAGAATACGGGACTAGTTTCAACGCCCAATTTCAACAATGGACGAGATTGTGAAGATTTTAAATGAAGGACAATACATTTTGAATAGAATCTGTCAATGTCATACAACAACATATAAAATAATTTTTATCTTAGGCATTCTCATTAAGAAAATCAAATGATATTTTGCCAATTCTAATTGGGCATTTCAATGAGACACTTCATTACTTCTAACATCATCATCATCATCTTGAGCAGTTTCCGACCGCTGGTCGGGTCTGCTTGGAACATAAGCCTCTCCATCGTTTCCTGTCCATCCACCGTCTCTCGTCATTTACTGTGTCCCAGCACACTCCTCTTAACTCCTTTTGTCCATCTGTCCCTTGGCCTCCATCCCGTCATTTCCAATCCAAACATCTTCTTCGGTATCCTCTCCTCTTGCATCCTCCCCACATGTCCATACCATTGTAGCCTAGATCGCTCTATTCTATTTTGCAATGGTTCCTCTCTTACCATCTCTCTGACTCTCTCATTCCTCACTCTGTCCATTCTTGTCACTCCTACCCTACTCCTCTGGAACTTCATCTCCACTGCTCGTATTTTATTCTTGTCCCTTTCCTTCATCCCCCATGTTTCTGAACCATATGTCAAAATTGGCACAAAGTAGGTCTTGTAGATGATTCCTTTAGATTTTTGTGGTACATCTTTATTCCATATCATTCCCCTAACACTCTTGAAAAATCCATCTGCACATCTTCCCCTTTCATTTATTTCCATCCTAACTTCTAACATATGGAGAAAATAATATATGTACCCCCCTGTACCGCCTGCGCCACTACAACATGGGGCCTTATTCGAGACAAGCTCGGGGATGGACGGGGACCTCGAACGCAGATGCCGCGATTAGGAATAGGTTACCTAAGGTTTCGTATGCTAAGAGAAAGAAGTTGCATTTAAGGGAATAACTATATAATTTCAAGCAATACAGACAAGGTAAATCAAAAGCAATCACGCCTCATTACATAGATTAAGCAAGCGCCAAGCAATAAAATAGACACTAAATCACTATGGTACATAAGCACAAACTTATAGGCTATACACAATGGTTACCCATTCACCTCGAGTGAAATGGTCACAGGATAAAATACAGAATTACATGAATAATTAAAAATCCAAGTAGGGACGGCCCCTTTAATAGAACGCCGCGTAAAACAAATATCCAACCGAATGAGGTTAGGTGACCTCCCAAACTAACACTGAACTACTAACAGTATAATCAGAAGTGGATGAATCCTTTAATGGAAATTCATATTAAAGCTCCCATCCGAACAAAGGGGTGACATCGCCAAACGAAGGTAAAATAATGGCAACACCAAAATGAAGGGTAAAAACCAAGAAGCGGAATATCACTAAGTCTGGAACATAACCCCACAATGATACAAAATAATTAAATGAACAAACTAAAGAGAAAACCGCTAGGCCTAAGCATCGAACCGGACGAATGACAAATTACGTCTTAATACGGCAGAGCCCAAGTACTGTGCAGAGAATACTGATTACTCTGGGGCAGTAAGGCCCCGCGAGGCAATAACCCCCACTCCAATTACTTACGTGAAAGAACCATTTGAAATTTTGATGGGAGGAGAGCTTGAATATGAAACAGCAATAATAATAAACATAAATAAACATAACATTACACAACTAAGCTGACTTCCACGGCCGCGCACGTGATACCATCTTAAGTGTCAACACAAGGACGCCATGTTGTCATAAAACAAAAGACACTCGGTCCATAGACAAATGAGTTACCACAAACAAAAGAATAACGCAAAGCAAAAATCGAACTAGGCCATGCTGCCCTTAAAAATACACCACATTTAAAACAGTTAAACTGTCCGGATTAGACACAAATAAAAGCCAAAATGCTTCCCTAATCCCCCACACAGTGCTTTGCATAAACACAAACCTTACAAGACAGGTCCCCCGGATAATTACACAAATTAATCGACACCGGATTCACACGGAGTGACAGAACCATATTACTTGCGTGTTCGTACACGCCATGAAACAGAAACATGAACAAAACTGGAATAGAAGCCCTTGTGCGCAAAAGAATATCACGCGCGCAGCCAACAGATGTATTCCCTAACCACCCAAAATAATAATACTAAGTGTTACTTCTCAGTACGGTAGTTCTTATTATCGCACACGGTTACTTCAAACATTTGTAGGTTGGTTGGTTAACTGGCCGGGTGGAAGAGGTGACATCTTCGCACCCGGCCGCTGACGCACACGTTACACACGTCTGCAAGCTTCGAAGTCGGTATTCAGAATCAAAAGCGTCAGCCTGCCAAGACACTCGCACACTTCACACTTGCTGGAAAATCATCCAGGCTCGCCACATGAAACACTGCCGAGAATCTTAAATTTGCGTGTCTTTTTAGTTACTCTTCTTGCCACTATGTTGGTACCTCCGAGCCCGCAGTTGCTAGGCAGAGTTCAAACTAAACGCGGAAGATTCCCGCGATGTTAGAACAAGGGTAGTCTTTGTTGAAAATGACGCCAAACACCGATATGCGCGCCGATTGGCTTATTTCGGAAAAGGCGAAATGTCAGTGCACGGAAATGGGCGGTAATCCAAACGAGACGCTTTAGGTCACATCTGGGAACACTCCAGTTCTGGTCACCCGCCGATTGGAATTTTAATTGGATACTGGGTGGGCATTGGGTAAATATCCACAGAGGCAAACATCTTCAGAAGTAAACATCTTCAAAAGTCAACATCTTCAAGGGGGCCGGCTTGACTGGACGTGGGAGTGGAAACCGATAGGGTGGTCTTCTTGGGTGGGGACCAGCTTGAATGGACGTGGGAGTAGGAACTGATAGGGTGGGCTCGCATTTAGCGAGCTTGAATTAGTTAGACAATTGCATAGTTCACTCGCTGACCCAAATGATTATTTCCCAGAGTCTTTAAGTTCAGGGACCAAGGTTCGATGCCAAGGTAGGCTCACATCTCTCCCACAGGCTAGGGATCGATGCCAGACTAGGGGATTTAGGCGTGGAGATATGTGCCGATTGGCACAATATAATTGTTGCTCAATGACTGTTATAACAAAAAGGAACAAGGCCATCAAGGGGAAAATGAGAAATGTTTACAACTACAGTATTTTAAGTACATTAACATAATGTTTTTTTTTTCATGCATGAAAAATTTTATTTGACCAAATTGTAAACACTTGTGTTGTATTAAATTATAAATAACAAGTTATCTTATGAGTAGCATATATATTCGATGGGACCAAATTTTGTAGTAAAATTCGAAACATCTCATAATTTTCAATTATAGATTTTTGGTAAAAGACTATTCCTTGCACTGCATTATCATCCTGTGAAGATTAACCTTTATCCCAAAATTTCATAAAATAAAAATAAAAAAATAACAAACAGTGTAATGGAGCATTTGATATAATGGCAAAAAAAAAAGTGATTTTACATTTTTGTTCTCATGGAAATTCACCAACACACTAATCATTCCTGTACACAATGCAAATGCGAGATTAAAATTTAGTTAAAAGAAACAATATTTTAGGAAATTCAATTTTTAGGTGACACACAGGAATAAATTTGTCATGTTTTCATGAATGTTTCTATTGGTGTTGTTTTTTCCCTTTCTTCGTAAACTTATAATTTTTTGCGGATTTTTTAATTACTTGACCAGGATTTGAAATCTATATCGTAGGTAGCCCTGCATTTTTGTATAAAAATTGTTCCCTAAGCTCTTTCATATTGGTGAGCACAATTATTTTCAATACATTGGCAGTGTGTTGTAATATTATTCATATTCCTACTGGCAGACAAAAATTGTTGTGTACAATGATGCTGGCTGAATAAACTAGGAGAAATACAAGCTCGTTGTTTGATAAGGCTCTCAATCTCAGGATCATAAGTCGTGGGATGCCCATTTTATGTGAAATTTAAACCACCAGATGTGACGTTTCACCTAGCAATCTCACAGGAATCGAACCGTCTGAGATGGTGAGCGACAAACAGCCTTACTGTTATACCATCATGCGCTCAAACCTAGAAGAAAATAAACCTACCTGCTATCAGAATGGACTAACTGATGCCGCTGTAGTAACTGTTTGTGTTTGAAACCTTTCCCACATTTGTTGCATACAAAACGTCGTCCATTGTTATGTTCAGCCTCTTTATGATAAATGACAGAACTTGGGTGGTTAAACAGCTTTCCACAGATGTCACATGGGTACCCTTTCTCGTTGCGCTGTTCCTGCAACAGACACCCACCACTTTTACTCTTGCTGTTACTTTTCTCTCCTGTGCCTAGATAAGAGCTGTTGTTGTTTTAAGGGTCACTCACCTCATGTATCAACATGTGCGCCTTAATACTGTTGTGGTAGGCAAAGGTCTTGCCACAGACCTCACAGGAGAATGGCTTCTGACCTTCATGGATAGCTTTAAGATGAACCTGAAAGAAAAAACATCCACTTACAGCATGCAAATTATACAAAATTAAAATAAGTTAATTAAAATGTAACTTATGTACAAAAACTACAGGAGGTCAAAACAAGGAAAATAGTAATTCTTGTCCACAGTTGACAATAGGACAAACACCACGAGTTGAATGCAGCAGGAATACCACATTTACGCACACAATTCCCCTCATGAGTATGGCAGTACCCAATTTCTGTAGTTGAGACAAAGCCATCACTGCTGCCAATCTCCGAGCTACTCTCGTTTGCATCATTCTGGTCATCAACGTGACTTCCGTCCAATGGAGTTGCGATGTCCATCTTCAAGAAGTTCTCGACTACAACATCTGTCGACACCATAAAGTCTCATTTCCATGCACGCGGTTGCATGAGCGGAAGGCAGGAAACGGAATAGTTCTTCAATAAGCGTAATGCTTCAAGGACCAATCAAAAGTCATCAATGAACACGCCTGCACAATGCGGAAATTGCAGAGAAGTTCAAACCTGTGAATCTGTCTATTTCTACTGCGACAAACACGGCCACTTTGAATACTAAGACTGCATGGTATTTACTCTTTAAATCACATTTTGTATCAAAAAACACAGGTTGTTAATGGTAGTTTTAGGAGGCTGTAGTATCAACGCCTCACAGCTAATATAATTTTTAGTTTCATTGCACTTTTACTGAAATACGATATAACCTTTGATTGGAAAGGCTGGAACCTGAAGTCAACAAGAAACAGAATATTTACAACTTAGTTCCTGCACATCCAGCTGCTAACTTCCGCATCAATGGAAACATCGTGACCTTGAAGTTTCACGTTCCTTACCTCTCCGTTTGCTACGTACTGCGTGCATAGGATGAGGCTTAGACCATACCCGTATAACACAATCACACAAGAGTTCAACCAACGGTCATTATATCTTGCCTTTTGGTGTCAGCTTATCGTAGCTAACAATACCATATCTTGGCGTGTTCAAACCTAACAACTACTTATTTAGCGTGCGGAACCCCAACTAAACAGCTAACGATCACACCCTGCGTGGTTGTTTTACTGCATTGCCAACGTGTTTGGTTAGTGCTTTCTACTGCATCTTTCTATTTACACCAGTAGTAAACATTGAATTCAGTCACACTGAATTCGACTGACAGCTCTATTACCATGATCTGCGTTTCTCCATAACATAAAGATCGACAGACCCAAGAAAACAATCACACTTAACTGAGAAACTGTAATGAAACTTGACGACAGAAAACTGGTACTTGTCGACAATACAACACACAGACAACAAGTACAGTGAAAGAAAGCAAAGTGACCGTTGCCAAAACGAGCAAAACCAATGTGGGCAAAACATGTGATCAACTTTATGATGACATCAGAATACAATGTGCTGATTTTCTTCCTTTGCAATTTCAAATTTTGAAAATGGGGTGCAAGATTTGCGCAACGGTGAGTTATGTGTGTGCAGGCCCAAAGTTTTTCAATGTATTCATATTTACCTCATGGCTCTGTTTTGTCTGGAATGTTTTGTCACACTGATCACATGGGTAGCGGTTTTTGGTTGACAGCTCCAAAATGTCCTTCCCGTCTTCAAGACCTTCAATAATACCTATCATTAGAAAAAAAAACGTACTTAATATTAGTAAACAAAGGATCATTCAAAATATTAAATTCCTGCAATGAAACAAGAATTAAAAAAGACAGTAAGACTATTTTATATTTCTTATCATCAGGGACCCTGACATTTCATGAAAGTTTATCCACATAATCCTCCAAAATTCAATAGAAACCTGTAAATTCTGCCATAGAACACTAAATTCACAAAGTTATCCGTGAAATAACACTTGTCAGTTCGCAACATCCTTCAAATTATGGGCATAATTCCGTGTTGATCAATTGTTTGCAATATTGCAAACTTATTGATTGTTATGGTCACAGACCCTCGACAGATCTCAATCACGAGGCACCATGAACAAATTTACATGGTCACCAACGAAGCAATTTCAATGCTGCATTACTTTTTGATGTATCTGATGGACTTATATTTTTGACAATATATTACAACATTGTTTTGTTGGGAAAATTAGAATTTAGCGATTATCATATGTCTTTGAATGGGATGAAAAGGATTTTAAAAAATGTAATTATGTGGCCTGTTTAGTAGCCAGGAATTGGCGACATTCTGCATACACTTGCCGGAGCAAGCAGATCTAACGAATGACCCGAATCTTTATGACCTCAACTAATCGTGTATTCCAATGATTCTTTACAGCTGCCAGATTGCCAACTATCACGAACCAAAACAAAGCAGCACTGGGGGCTAAGTGGGGCAGTCAGCTGTTCCACATCCAAATAAAATGAATCATACAAAAGTATACCTTTGGAGCTCACAGCATTTTAATAAAATTATCACTACTGCAGAGAATAATAATAATGTTGCAACCACTTCTTGTACACAACATGAGCTAATAGCTGGAACAACTCATTTGGTATTATATATTTATAGATTTCTTGTTCACATTTATATTTACCTGTTATTGATTTGTCATCATCATCATCATCATCATCATCAATTTCAATTGATTTGTCATCATCATCATCATCATCATTTCCCCTTATCCAGCTCCTGCCGGGTCGGGGTATTTATGGCACTTCTCCACTTTCCTCTTTCCTTCCACCATTCTTCTTCCACGATCTTGTCCCAGTCCAGATTTCTTTTTCTTATGCCGTTCTTCACTGAATCCATCCACCTTGTTCTAGGTCTTCCTCTTGGTCTCTTACCCTTGCACTTCGCCTCCAGCATCTGTCTTGGTATTCTATTTTCCTCCATCCTCTTTACATGTCCAAACCACCTTAGTTTATTCTTCTCAATTCTCTCATTTAGTTTTCCCATCCCAACTTCCTTCCTAACATCTTCATTCCTCACTCTGTCTCTCCTTGTCTTTCCTATCATACTTCTTAGGAATTTCATTTCACTGGCTTGGATTCTACTCTCTTGCCTGCTTGTCAGGGTCCAAGTCTCAGCTGCATAAGTTAATATGGGTACATAATACACTTTATACATTACCTCCTTGCTTTTCCTTGGTACTTCCTTATCCCAAACAAGTTTTCTTACACTTTGATAGAATGCATTGCTCTGCTGTACCCTCCTGCCAATCTCCATGTCCAACCTACCAGTTTGCATCAATTCACTTCCTAGGTATTTGAACGTGTCCACAATTTCCAAACTCTGACTTCCAATTTTCACAGTGCCCTTTCCTTGTCTTTCCCCTCTTGTCATCACCATGGTCTTGCTTTTCTCTATACTGATTTTCAGGCCATACTTCTGAATATTTTCGTTCAGTGCATCTAGTTGTTTTTGCACTTCTACGGTGTTCCTTCCCCAGACCACAATATCATCTGCAAATAACAGTAACTTCATTTCTTTATGTTCATATGCTTCCTTTGTTTCCTTTACTATTTCATCCATCACCATTATGAACAAGAGAGGTGACAGCACACTCCCCTGTCTTAGTCCAGTCTTGTTCGTAAACCAATCTGTCTTGGAAAGACAGAATTGATTTGTATTTTTATTTATTAATTAATTTATTATTGGCTTTTATTATTTGCTTAGTAGCCTAATTATTTAAGTACTGTTATTTACAGTATTGTTCATCTTTCTAAAATTGTTCATTAAGTTTTGTTTTAAAATTGTGTACAGAATAAAGAGCATTTTAATCATAACAAATTATTAAATATGATGGACAATCATAATCATCAATTTCCATTTTCCAGCCTAAGCCAGATCGGAGCAAATATGACACCCCTCCACTTGACTCTGTCCACCATCCTTCCTCAACCACTCAACTCCACTCCAGGTTTCGTTCTCTCACACTGTCCTTCACCAAATCCATCCACCATACTCTAGGGCTTCCTTGTGTAATATGATTTTAAAATAGGGTTCCCCACAGTTGTTGTAACAACTGTAAGTGTTTACAGTCAGTGCTCCTTGTCTTAATATATATAGATAACATATATGTGGGCGCCAGTTTACAAGGTTAGGGCTTGTAAACGATTAAACAAGTAATATTTGGTAGAGCACAGCAGAACTCTCCCTTCTCTAGGCATGGTGTAACATAACCACCAACCAGAACCATTAGAGAGGTAAGATACTATATACTGTAATATAATTGAATAAGAACTTACACATGTGGTGAAAACATATATATAATTGGTGGTAGTGGGATCCGATATAAATGAAATAATATTTTCAATTGATAGCAGCAAACAATCACTCCCTGGGAAAATGGCTCTGGTTTGGACCAACTCCCTTTCTGGTTGTTACATCATCATGCACATTATTTTCTTGATTCTATTTGCTTCTTATATAATTTCTGGCTACTCAATTCCAATCTCTCCATACACATTAGGATGAGAAGTATAAGCGCCATACTCCAATGGAACAAAATAAGAATCTCGGACAATCTTTCAGTCTCAGAGCCGATACTCCAAACAAACGGAGTACTGCAGGAAGATCCACTAAACCCTCTACTATTCATTCTAGCAGCAGAAGATCTAATGCGAATAACCCAAAGAGAGGACATAGTAGCATACTCGTATGCCGATGATATAGTGGTTGGATCAACAGATTTCATTGAACTTCAGGACACTATAAATGACATAGAGAAATGGTGCACCAAGCATGAGTTCGAGATCAACATATCTAAGACAGAAATGATGGTCTTTAGACCAGGAAGAAAGGCTCCAGCATTGGCAGAAATCAGCATCAATAGGACGACAATAAACATCGCAAAAGATTTTAAATATCTAGGCATAATGCTGCAAACAAGCCATAACGAATAGAATAAGAAGTGATATCACTGACCTAGTACGCCTGGTCCACCGCAGCACAGCGCTGGCTCCGATCTGTGATGTAAGTTAGCATTGGCGCTTACGAGACTTTTAAAACCTTGCGACCTGTTTTACATGTTAAAACAACGCAAGATATCCTCATAGGCGTTACTAAGTTCGACATCTCCACTTACTTTACTGTGCCCAATTATAATTTAATAAGTCGCTTCCTGTAAAGTCCAGTTTCGACAATAAGCGAAGACAGAGAGTAAGTTCAAAATGCAATTAATTTTGCCAGCTATCGGTAAATTTAAAAAAAGAACGGAAAAATTAACCTCGCTATCAGAAAGGATTTCTTCACATTGTTACACATTTTACATTCCCTTAACAGTCTTGCAACACAGCAAAAAAAAAAGAAGCCGTACGAATGCAACTTTCATCTTTACCGTAGATTACTATAAAATTCAATAATAACCATAAATTTCACTCCACAAACACCAAAATCAGTAAACTACCATAATTTCAGAAGAACTTAACATTAAACAGACATAGAAGGCATAGTCATGACCCCTTCATAGAGTAGGCTATTGCCTAAACCCGATCACGGCTCCTTCAACTTTACCTTAGAATATTACAAAAATCAATTATACCCATACATTTCACTCCACAAACACCAAACTCAAAAAACTACCATAATTTCAGAAGCACTTAACATTTAACAGACATAGAAGGCACAGTCTTGACCCCTTCTTAGAGTAGGCTATTGCCTAAAACTGATCACGCCTCCTTCAGCATTACTGTAGATATATGTTTTTAAACTCATTGTCTTTTTATTCTCATCCCTTTCTTCACAGAAGTAGTCTTTAATGGCATCAAGAGCATTTTTATTTACACCATACTGGACAAATACTTAGGCAAATTAGGAAATATATGTGGAACAGAATAGTCTTTCAATCGCCAGTTGGTTCTTGGGAGAAGTACTACTTCCTTCCCTTCTATCACAAATTTGTCAAATTTAACAATTAAATCTTCTGAAAAGTAAGCATCACAGATGCAGGACTTTTCAGTAAGTTCCCTATCCTTCCCTGGTATGGCTCCTTTGCACTTGATAAAACGTTCCTTATCTTTAGGAGGTTTGACAAATCGTCTGACCTCTTTACAGTCCCCATAGCTAGATCTGCATCCTGGTACAAAACAGCAAGGCATCTTCACTACTCACATTAAGCACTCATGAAAATGTAAGGGCTAAACTGCTGTTTACTTACATTAAATAACAATAAAATTAACACACGAAGATAACGTCAACACACGACAAGAAATTAAATTCCATTTCAGTTAATGCTTCCTACAATAGCATTTCAGGTATTAATACTATGAAGTAATAGTGTAAGCACTTGTATATCAATACACGTTTGCACAGAACACCACCAAAATACTCCGACCGATTAAATACCTAATATATCGCACATAAACATATGTGGAAATCAACAATCTCAAGTCGACTGTAGCGCTGCGTAGCGGCGAGTGCCAACCCGATCCGTATTCATTACATGCTATTGAGGGAGAAGAGATCACACCTTTTATTCTATTCGTTATGAACAAGCGCTGAATGTTTCACGAAGCATATAACTGAGAAAGCAATGCAAGCAGCAAGGGCGATGCATGGGATAGGCGAAATTAAATCCCTCAACTTAGAAACAACAATGATGCTCTTCAGAGCTAAAATAATGCCCATACTAACGTAAGGGATAGAAGTCATATGGTCGCATCTCTTTGTGAATTTGTTAATGAAAAGAACCTATTCGTATTGGAACGGGTAAAAGCATTATACATCAAAAGAGCACTAAGAGTGTCAAAGACTACATGTTCCAGGCTCGTCTACCTCCTTACAAGAGAAACATTCCTTATAGAGGACCTAAGGACACTTTTGACTCATCCCAGCACTCGAGCCTCGGAAAATCTTTTATCAACATTAAAAGCAAGAAAAGAAGAAATACCCCTAGAGTTTTATGGAACGGGTGCCATGATGGATCGGACATGGACCACATCCAGCTTTGAGATGAGGCACGTGTTTACTAGAATGGCGGTACACGGATTCCATCATCTCATCTGTGTGAACACATCATACCCTGAGCCAGCTGAGACGTGTGAGGGCAACTTATGCGGACAAACATACTGACCTATGCTTCAGAAACGTGGACAATGAAGAAAAGAGACATAAGCAGAATACAGGCAGGTGAAAGGAAGTTCCTGCGAAGTAGGATCGGAGTAACAAGAGACAGGGTGAGGAATGAAAAGGTCAGGGAAATGGTGAAAGAGGAGCCCTTGCAAGGTAGGATTGAGACATCAAGACTGAGGTGGTATGGACACTTAAAGAGAATGGATGAGAAGAAGATTCCCAAGAGGATACATGAGATGCAGATGCAGAAGAAACGACCAAGGGGAAGACCAAGAGATAGATGGCTGAAAGGAGTGGAGGAATGTGTCAAGAAGAGAGGCGAGGACTGGACCAGAGTGACAGCGGAGAGGTGGTGGGAAGAAAGAACTAAGTGGCGAGGCTTATGTTCCAAACAGACCCAGCCTGGGGCTGGAAACTGTACAAGATGATGATGATGATGATTTGGCAGCAATAAAAGTGTTATTATTAGTTTTCTTTGACTGTCGCAACAGTCCAAATCTGAATTCCTTCATGGATAATCTTCTTCTTTCTTCTTGCCCCAAATAAATAATTAGAGTGGGCACTATCTTCTTTCACGATCTCGTTCCTTAGTTCTCCAAATCACCTTTACAAAAGTTCCAATGCCGCAGCAACCATCTTGCACGTTATCTATATAAAATCTGTTTAGTTCTGTGTTTCTCTACCACATCAGATCCCTCAGTCATAGCAGCCATCTTGCACGTTATTTATATAAAGTCTGTTTCGCATTCATTGTAATACTTTCTCTATAGTTTCTTTACTCCATGCTAGCAAATCAGAGAGCAGATACTAAAATACCAATACAAGTACATCTATGGATCTTTTTAGGAGTTCTGCAATCACATTTCCATCCAACAGATCCATCACAATTACACCAGTTCACATTTAAATAGTTCCAGTCAAGATTTCTGAATATGTCACACTTGTCTTCTCTTTCCAGTCATCCGTCTCTTCATCACTTGTTTCAGCATTCTTTCAACATTCATCCTTTTCACATGTCCATACTATCTCAATCTGTTCTGCTCCAGCTTATCATCAGCTTCTGTACATTCTCTTCCTTTCGAATGTCTTCATTTCTCTCTCTCTTCCTCCTAGTCTTCTGTACCATACTCCTCAGATATTTCATTTCGGCTGCCTGTAATCTAATTTCATCTCTCCTCATCATTGGCCAAGTTTCTGCTCCATATGTCATTATTGGTACGTAATAGGTCGTGTACATCACTTCTTTAGCCTTGAGTGGTGTATCCTTATCCCAAATTAAACTCCGAACCTGATAGAAGACACTCCCACGTTGTATTCTCTTGTTGTTCGCATTTGCGAAGGCTACAAAGCGGTAATTAATAAATTTAATATTTCTAAAATGTACGAGTGAAAAATTCGAGAATATCAGATGTCATTTGTTTAACCTATAAAATCACCATGTGCTGGTAATCTCTTTCATAAATTATTCCCTTTTTCTATTCTATATACTATATCATATTTATTACTTACATAATTTATGTCCATATTCATTATTCTAAGACGCATCTTTTGAGTACTGTTTTAGTGATTTACCATTTACCTCAAGTCAAGCATTGTCTCCACTACTGACAGCCATCACTTCGTTCTCATTGGTCGACCATCCAGCCTTGACCAATCACAGCAAGTTTCCGGTGTTTCCGGCTCACGTCACAGAAAATTCTGGAATATCACCTATATTCCTATTTAAGCGGCCTACCTCAGCAGCTACTTTGTGAAATCTTCGAAACCTTCAATAAGAAGCCTCGGTTCATCAATTGGCAAACTTGCCGCACCTGCGACATATCATCCAGGACTTCAAACTTCAGAATTGACAACCAGTCATTTTCTCTACTATAGAGCATCCAGAGTTTAGAAAAGACTGTGGAGCCTTATGGCGACAGTGTTGCTAGCTCTAGGCAGAGGTAGTGCTGACGTCATACGTTATGTTCACCCGCTTCTAGTACTGTTCTTTCATAAGTTAGCGAGACAACACAACCCCAGCAGCTACCTGAAGTAGAACACGCACAGGAAGGAGCAGTTTTGCAGCTGTTAACGGATTGGACCAGTATTAAGAATACATAATAATGTTATTGGTTTTACGTCCCTTTTAACTACACTGGCTTTTAGAGACGCCGGGGTGCCGGAATTTTTCCCCGAAGGGGATCTTTAACGTGCCAGTAAAAATATTAAGAATACTGTACCCGAAGAGAACCAATAACGACATTAATTTTGTTGTGATATGACGCATTACTGATTGACAGATGTCGAGAGCACAACCCTTCTTTCCTTCTCGAATGTACTGTATGCTGACGATGTTAACAATTTTTACGTCAGCAATACTGTTGATCATCACTTTTTTGTTATTAGTTAGGCTATAATTTAGTTTCTTTCAATTCTATTCTTGTTGTTTTGTTTAGATTAATATTTGTAATATTGTAGTGAGTTAGCCATGCGGTTAGGGGCGCACAGCTGTGAGCTTGCATTTGGGAGATAGTGGGTTCGAACCCAAATGTCGGCAGCCCTGATTCGATCGAACAGAAAATAAAACAGACACACAACAATAAACTAATGACGGATAGTGCTTCAGAACTTAAAATGCCGGCGGAACTGAGCATGTGCTCCACTCCGGGCGAGCATGCAGCACTGGACGAGGCTCTTCTTTCCAGCGTGCTAACCTCGAAAATGTTTAAATTACTAAGACATAATATAAACGATACTTGATTGCAATAACAAAGGTAATCAATTGGCAGATAATGATAGGAAGCTATTATGACGAAAAATATATATGTTCCGAGTTCCTTCATGATAAAAGGTGATGTAACAAAACCAGTGTAAGGGGGGGGGGTTCCATTAAAAGAAAAAGCCCTTAAGACCCACAGTGTTTTCTAAACGCTGGATGCTCTATAGACATCATTTCTTTGTGCTTACTTCGAGTCTATCGTAGGACACCAGTCCTTGTGTACCAGGACTTCTTTCTCACCATGTTGGATTACATCTAGTACTTCTGCATAAAGAAGCTTTTTCTTTGCTTGTTGTCATGTTCCCAGGACTCTTCATAACCAAACTTGGTTACAACCGTCGATTCCTCATCGCCGTACTTGGTTAAATCAAACTTTAATATGTTTGCAAGACAAACATTATTTTCTACAGTGTAACTCGTTAAATTTATAAAATTTTCATCATGCATGGTGCATTTACAAGTTTCCATCAATGGAACTACAACATTTTCTAAGATGCGTTCAACAGCATGAAATCTTAGTGATAAAATTTATGCAAGTGCTCACAGCTTATTTCATGTTTAAAATTGCTGCTTACGTCAAGTATGGCACTACTTGCTCATACCTCGTGCTGCTATTCATGTGCATCACAGTTCCAGCAATGTGTTGGATAACCTCCAAATTTCTTCAAGAACATTTGTTGTTCTTCAAAATTAAAACTGAACAATCCAACATTTTTTTCTGGACTTTTTACTAAGTCGTGCAAACTTTGTTAGGAGAATTTCTGCTCAACTCAATTCTGAGTCACTCCTTCATGTTTAGGCATTTAACTTGCCTCTTAAATTTACAAGTGTTTACATGACAGTGTTTTTATATGAACCTCCGAATAGAGATTGACGTAACGACTTGCTTTTGCCACTCTCAGTTTAGGAATGACGTATCGGCTTGCTTTTGCCATTCTTTGCTTAGAAGCTAGCACCTTCTTTCATGTTTTCCTTCTCTTTAATGTCGCGGCAGGATTTGGCCCCTGTCCGCTATAACTCTTTTAAGGTTATATTTTTCTTTCAAAGCATTGCTAATTATGCTCGTGGTTCTATGGAACTTTTCTATTTCTTTCTTCCTAACCAAGCTGGTTAACCTCTTGTTAAGAGTAAATTCTTTCTCATTCACTCAACTTGGGTTGGGGCCCCAAGTGTTTGTAAGAGTGAGTTCTGTTTCCACGACTTTCTCTTTGAAAATCCCTTTGATTTTCCATTTAATGGGACAATGTGTCCAGGAGTTTGCAGTTATCTCAGTATCTTGGGCTGGTCCCCCAAGTACTATTCGTGCTAGTCATTCAAGCTTGTGGCTATGTCAACCTCATTCAGATGTTGTCCTATTCTTCACAAGCTTGCCACGGCGGATGAGTGGATAGCGTGTCGGTCTTCTAACCCCCAAGATTGCAAGTTAGCTCCTGGCCGTGGTAAGTGATTTTTGAAAGGCAGCAAAAATACGACACGCATGTCATACGATGTTGGCATGTTAAAGAACCCATTTCAATTCAGTAGGCCGTGTTCATAATGGCAAAATTAATCTCGAGAGTTTCCGCCAACACAAAGTTCCTAATTTCTCTACTAGAAAGTGCTATAGTTTTCAAGGAGCTTAGATATCTAACCTCCTTGACTTTCATAGTGATTCAAGGAACAACGAAATTAGACATGCAAGCTACCCTCTGGGTATCGAATTACAAAGCTTGCACCCGGCACCCGAGGCCATACGATGTATTATTATTATTATATTCTTCACAAAATAGTAAAAACACTATCAAAGCAAATGTGGTTATGTTAACCTTAACTAAGTTAACATACAGTCTTTCCAAAAATGTGAAACTATTATTTATTCGCTATCGTTTTACCCTCCAGGATCGGCTTTTCCCACAGACTAAGAGAGGGATCTCACCTCTACCGCCACTGAGGGCAGTGTCCTGGAGCTTGAGACTCTGAGTCAGGGATACAACCGGGGTGTGTGACCAGCACTATGCCCAGGTGGCCTCACCTGCAAAGCGAACAGGGGGCCTGATGAAGGGATGGGAAGAGTGGAACGGTTAGGCAAGGAAGTGGGCAGGAGGCAGCCGTGGCCTTACAGTAGGTACCATCCCGGCATTTGAACGAAGATGAAGTGGGAAACCACGGAAAAGCACTTTACATAATATGTTACTGCTTTTCAACTAAATATTTACCTGTTTATGCAACTTGTTCTCTTTTCCTTGCTATTTGCTTTAAATGAATATCCTCTTGGTCTTTAACGCTCAACTAAATTTCAACTCTAACCTTCTGTTGGGGTTCACTCTGAAACGGGAAGCCTTTTATTGGCTGATCCTTTGGTACGATACCACTTGTTGATCTCCATATCCGATCTTGCACTTTCCATCAATTCACTTCCTAAATATTTGAAGTGCTCTTCTACTTCCAGAGCTACATCTCCAATTTTAACCATCCCTTTTCCTTCTTTCTTTCCTCTTGTCATTACCATTGACTTACTTTCTGTACACTAATTTTCATTTCCCATTTCTCTACATTTTCCTTAGTACATCCAGCTGTTCTTGGACCACATTCTCATTCTCTCCCCAAATCAGAAAATCATCAGCATGAAGATTGTGCTCATTCCTGTACCTGTGTATGCTTCCTTTGGTGCCTTTAATATATCATCCATCACCAGTATAAATAGGAATGGTGAGAGTACACTCCCTTGTTTCAATCCATGTTCAATATCAAACCAACCTGTTTTACCTACTTGAGTCTTGACAAAGCTGCAACTATTACTGTACATCGCTTTTATTATTTGTATTATTTCTTCTCCAATACCTTTTTGGTTTAGGCTTTCCCAAACTCTGTCTCTAGGGACATTATCAAGTGCCTTTTCTAAGTTAACGAAGGTCATTATCATTTCTTTTCCATATTTCCAGTGTTTTTCCATAGTTTGTCTTACAGCAAAAATAGGTTCCACTGTTGATCTCCCCCTTATGAACCCAAACTGTTCCTCTTGAATTTGGTTTTCAACCTTTTTTCGGACTCGTTCCTCTAGTGCTCTTTCCATGATCTTATAGAGATTATAGTAATTCCTCGGTAGTTTCCACGCACCCTCTTGTCTCCTTTCTTAAATATTGATATAATAATCCTTTTCTACCAATCCTCTGGAGCTGTTTTGCTCTCCACACACTCTTGAGTACTCTGATATATTCTAATGGGCCCTACAGCCTTGATCATTTCCACGGTTACTTCGTCTACTCCCACAGCTTTTCCCATTTTCATCTTCTTAATGGCCAATTCCACCTTTGCCATAGTAATGTCTGCCTCCATTTCTTCTTCTTGCACTTAAGCTTCTGTGCCTCACATTTAGCAGTTCATGAAAATATTCTCTCCATCGGGTATCAGGATCCTTCAATATTGTTACGGCGGTGAGTTTGTTTTGTCGCTCGCCGCATGGGTCACAGCTCCCCCGGGCTGTGTGTGCTCTGCCTCAGTGTATTACGTGCGCGTTATGCAACGGGCTGCGAAGTGAAAAGGATGGTCCAGAATATTCGTGACCCAACCAGTGAAGGAAATGTCGAGAAGCCGTGTGCCCTGGACGATTCTAGGATTCATTGAGTCACCAGCCTGCTATATAAGCGGTTTCAACAGTGAGGGGACCGAGTTTTCTGTGGGTGTGTGTTTCTAAGCTAGTGCGTGTTTTCCTGAGCGACAGAAGTGTGGTGACGAAGTGCCGTGCGAGTTACGAAATCCAGTGACATTGTTTCCCAGCTTGTGAACAGCGTGCAGCAAGTGATCGTAAGTAACTGTAATTCGTGTACATAAGGGAGAGGAGCAGGTAGTTTCTGTCAAGGCCACCGTACTCATTAAGACTGTTGAACTTCTGTGGTTTGTTGACAAGTGAAAGGGCCAAGAGCGCTCAAGGAAGAGACTTGAGGAAACTGGAGTAAGGTTCCAATTGCTTGTATTTGCTGATGAGTAGTGTACCTCTTCCTGCAAGCAATAAAGCTAACTTCTCTTTAAAGCAGTAATTGGTGTTGTGTTTTCTACCCTCCGTAACCCAGTTAACAAAAGTGCCACTAGGGGGTGGCACGTAACAACTGGTGTCAGAAGCCGGATTACGAACTCAAGCACAAGCACAACACCTGACGGTCCTGGTTTCAAAACCCGAGCAGGTCATTTTTTTAAATTTTCCTGTGAGCGCATGCCCCTTACAAGACAAACATCTAAAATGGAAGAGCAATTCGCAGCATTGCTAGAAAAGTTAAGTGGCATGGAAACCAAGATGGAAGACGGCCAGAAGAATTTAACCAAGGACCTAACTGCCAAATTAGAAGACGACCAGAAGAAGTTGGCCGAGGACCTAACTGCTAAATTAGAAGATGGCCAGAAGAATTTAACCAAGAAGATAGAGGACGGCCAGAAGAAGATGGAAGACTGGCAGAATAAGTTAGCACAGGACCTGAAGAAATTAGAACTGGGTCTGCGTGAGGAAGTCACGGCAGTGGAAAAGAAGTTCGACGCCTTCAAAAGAAGAAGTTGCCGAGCTTCGCCGACGCCCGCTGACGGGGGTGGAAGAGAGATTCAACGCTCTACAAAAGGAATTTGCTGAGCTGCGCCGACACCCGCCGACAGGGATGGAAGATAGTTTCAAAGCCCTACAAGAGGAAGTCGCCGACCTGCGCCGACGCCCGCCGACCGGGGTGGATGAGAGAGTCAAAGCCCTACAAGAGGAAGTTGCCGAACTGCGCCAACGCCCACTCACGGGGATGGAAGAGAAATTCAACACTCTTCAAGAGGAAGTTGCCGAGCTGCGCCGACGCCCGCCCACAGGTACACCGGGGACCTCAGGAACGGGCCAGAGCAGAGTGACGCCCCCAACCTTCGACGGAAAGGTCCCGTGGAGTCAGTTCGAGGCAGCCTGTTCCATAAACAACTGGAACAGCACGGAAAAGGCTACAGCTCTCATTCTAGCGCTGAGAGGGGACGCCCTTAACGTCCTTCAGGCCATCCCGACTGGATCCCAGGACTACGCTTCACTGATCGCCCATATGGAGTCCCGATATGGGGATAGCCATCTCCAGCAGGCCTACCAGATGCAGCTCCGGAACCGGGTACAGAAGAACGCGGAAACCCTGCAGGAGTTCGAGATGGACATCGCACGTCTCGTAAGGCTCGCCTATCCACAGCGCTGGCCGACTTTCTGGAACAGATTGCGACGCAGACCTTCACCGACGGGCTACGGGACTCGGACACTCAACAGGCGCTGCGACTCGCGCGCAATAAGACCCTGGCAGATACGCTGAGCCACGCACTTGAGTTCGAGACGGCAAAGCAGGTATCTAGAATGCGCGCGTGGGTGCGTCAGGTGGACGTTGGCGAACCAGCCAAAGCCGACAAGACCAAGCCCCTGGCCGATGAACTGATGGAGGCGCTAGGCCGGTTCTTCAAGAGTCGCAGTACCACCAACAAAAACGTAGGCGAAGGACATCCAGAGAGGCGGCCCGGAAGAGGACTACGACCTGCTGGACCTGCCGTAAGAGAGGCCACCTGAGCAAGGACTGCGGTGATCGCCGCCGCCAAGGGTTTCCGTCGGGACAGTCAGTCGTAGGGAAACCGCGCGGCCCAGGAAAGCAAGTATCAGCCAGCCTTGGGGGGCAAAGGTTGGCTTGTGACAGTCGTCAAGCCCCGGCAGTCCAAGTTCGTGTGACGAAGTTACGGAGGGACAATAGCAGCCTGATGGTCGACGGAGCCATCAACGGAGTGAGCTGGCCCATGCTAATCGACACGGGAGCATCGAGGACCATCGTCAGCCCCACCGTGATCCCGAAGTGGAGAGTTCAACCCACACAAAGGAACCTCCAGCTAATAACCGCGACCGGAGAGACCGCACCGGTACATGGCGAAGCATCACTGGTGTTTGTCATTGGTCGACGGACGATAAAGCATCCAGTGCTTGTGGCTGACGTATCAAATGAAGTGATCATCGGACTGGACTTCCTGGACCAGAACATCATCATCTCGGATCTGAGTACCAACACTCTGCACTTCGGAAGTGAGGAACTTGCTTTGCAACCAGCACACGAGGCCGTCACCGCACGACGAGTAAGACTGAGAGAGGACGTCATCGTTCCCGCCAGGACGGAAGTCAGCGCTGCCGTAATTGTCGACGGAACAGCTGAGGGAGTGGCGGCAGTCATCGAGCCAAAATATGAGGACATCCAGACAAAAGGATTACTAGTTGCCAAGACTCTCGTCAACACGACGTCTCGGCCGTACGTCCGCCTGTCCAACCTGAACGACTACGATATTACGGTTCACCAACCTAGGAGTCTGCGAGCCCGTTACCTGGATTGCCCGCATCACAGACACGACGGACGGACACCTGCAGACGGACAACCGAAGAAGACGCGCCCTGCCAGAAGAACTACAGAAGCTGTACCAAGGATCCCAGGACCATTTAGACGAGGAACAATCACGCCAACTTCGGGACCTGATACACGAATTCCAGGATGTCTTCTCCGTGGGGAGCAAAGACTTCGGTAGGACAAGCTTGGTCCAGCACAGAATCGACGTTGGGGGCAGCGCACCAATTAGGGCCCCATTCCGACGTGTCCTGCTCGCCAAGCAAACTGAAGTCGACCGGATGGTAGAAGAGATGAAGGAGCAAGAGGTGATCGAGCCATCACATAGTCCTTGGAGTTCTCCGGTCGTGCTAGTGAAGAAGAAGGACGGTTCCACCAGGTTCTGCGTGGACTACAGGCGGGTGAACGACGTCACGAAGAAGGACAGCTACCCTCTACCCCGGATCGACGACAAGCTGGACACCATATCAGGATCAAGATGGTGCTCCACCTTGGATTTGAAGAGTGGCTACTGGCAGGTGGAGGTTCACCCTAAGGACCGCGAGAAAACGGCGTTCTCTGTAGGCAGCGGGCTCTGGCAGTTCACCGTCATGCCATTCGGTCTGTGCAACGCCCCTGCGACCTTCGAAAGGCTAATGGAGTCCATTCTGAGGGGACTACACTGGAAGACCTGCCTGGTCTACCTAGACGACGTCATCGTTCTGGGAAAAAGCTTCGAGGAGCACTACAGCAACCTGAAGGAGATCTTGATGAAGCTACGGGCTGCCCAGCTGAAGTTGAGCCCCAAGAAGTGTCAGATCTTCCAGAAGCAGGTCCAGGACCTTGGGCATATTGTCTCCGAGGAAGGGGTGCGCAACGACCCAGAAAAGACCGCAGCTGTGAGGGAGTGGCCAGTTCCGAAGGACAAGTCCCAACTACGAAGCTTCCTGGGACTCTGCACTTATTACCGTCGCTTCGTGAAAGGATTCGCCGACATCGCCAAACCTTTACATCGACTGAGAAGGACCAACTCTTCACGTGGACAGCAGAGTGCCTTCAAACAACTCAAGCAGGCTCTGTGCACCCCGCCTATTCTGGGCTACCCCAGACCTGGAACAAGGTTCACCGTCGATACCGATGCCAGCGACTTTGGCATAGGGGGAATCCTGTCGCAAGTAGTGGACGGCAAGGAGAGAGTAGTGGCCTAATTCAGCAAGGCCTTGTCAAAGCCAGAGAGGAACTACTGCGTCACCAGGAAGGAGCTGCTCGCCATCGTGAAGACCATTGAACACTTCCACAAGTACTTGTACGGGCAAGAATTTCTCATCAGGACTGACCATGCATCCCTGCGGTGGCTCCTGAACTTCAAGCAGCCCGAGGGTCAACTCGCGTGGTGGTTAGAGAGGCTTCAACCGTACAACTTTGAGATCCAGCACAGGAAAGGCCAACTGCATTCTAACGCCGACGCCCTGTCACGAAGACCGTGCCCCGAAGACTGCACCTTCTGTACCAGAAGGGAGGAGAACACCGGGATACAGTGCCGAAGGTCTACCGTGGAACTTCAAGGGAGCTGGAGCCGCGAATCTTTCACGCGGGCGCAAGCGGAAGATGATGACCTGGGACTGATAGCCGAATGGAAGAGGGCCTGTGTCCCTAGACCCGGGTGGAACATTGTGAGTGACTGCAGCCCAAAGTTTAAGTCCTACCGGGCGCAGTGGGACTCCCTGGTTGTAAGGGATGGCCTCATCTGCCGTACCTGGGAGAGCACCGACGGGAAGACATCTCGGGAGTAAGTCGTCGTTCCAAAGGCTATGACGGAGGAAGTCCTGAAGGAAGTCCATGGAGGATCATCTGGTGGACACCTAGGGATAAAGAAGACCCTGGAGAAGCTGAGAGAGCGGTTCTACTGGATCGGATGCCGAACTGACGTGGAGAACCACTGCGCGAGGTGCCACGATTGCGCAGCCAGCAAGGGCCCAGGACGAAGACGACGGGGTCCACTGAAGACCTACAACGTAGGCGGCCCCATGGAGAGAGTGGCCATCGATGTTGCTGGGCCATTCCCGATAAGCGAGGCAGGGAACCGCTACATATTGGTCGTCAGCGACTACTTTACCAAATGGCCCGAGGCGTATGCGCTCCCTAACCAAGAAGCCGCGACGATTGCAGAGACCCTGGTGAAGGAATTCGTCAGCCGGTACGGAGTACCCCTGGAGCTGCACTCCGACCAAGGGAGGAACTTCGAGTCGCAGGTATTCCAGAACCTATGCCAGCTGCTGGGAATCCGGAAGACAAGGACAACGCCGCTACACCCTCAGTCCGACGGGATGGTAGAGCGATTCAATCGCACCATCGAGAACCATCTCCGAATAGTCGTCAGCGAGCACCAGAGGGATTGGGACAAACATCTTCCACTATTTCTCCTGGCCTACCGTGCCGCCGTGCATGAAGCCACCGGGTGCACACCAGCCCGGGCCATGTTTGGGAGGGAGCTCCGTCTACCTGTCGATCTTGCCTTCGGCCGACCTGGGAATGATCCGGTCCCGGTAAGCCAGTATTGTCAAGAACTGGTCGACCAACTGGAGGACGTGCACGCGTTCGCGAGGAGGAAACTGCGGATCGAGACCGACCGAATGAAGACCCGATACGACCAACAGACGGATGCTGGCGGATACCACGAGGACGACCTGGTCTGGCTCTTCAACCCATTACGGAAGAAAGGCCTGTCACCCAAACTGCAGAAGTCCTGGGAGGGCCCGTACCGAGTCGTGAAACGGATCAACGATGTCGTCTACAGGATCCAGCGGAGCCCGAGGGCGAAGATGAAGATCGTGCATCGAGATCGCCTGGCCGCCTACGGAGGGATACAGACGGACCAATGATTGATTGGGACGATCAGCCTTTTAGGAAGGGGGTGGTGTTACGGCTGTGAGTTTGTTTTGTCGCTCTCCGCATGGGTCACAGCTCCCCCGGGCTGTGTGTGCTCTGCCTCAGTGTATTACGTGCGCGTTACGCAACGGGCTGTGAAGTGAAAGGGATGGTCCAGAATATTCGTGACCCAACCAGTGAAGGAAATGTCGAGAATCCGTGTGCCCTGGACGATTCTAGAATTCATTGAGTCACCAGCCTGCTATATAAGCGGCTTCAACAGTGAGGGGACCGAGTTTTCTGTGGGTGCGTGTTTCTGAGCTAGTGCGTGTTTTCCTGAGCGACAGAAGTGTGGTGACGAAGTGCCGTGTGAGTTACGAAATCCAGTGACATTGTTTCCTAGCTTGTGAACAACGTGCAGCATGTGATCGTAAGTAACTGTAATTCGTGTACATAAGGGAGAGGAGCAGGTAGTTTCTGTCAAGGCCACCGTACTCATTAAGACGGTTTAACTTCTGTGGTTTGTTGACAAGTGAAAGGGCCAAGAGCGCTCAAGGAAGAGACTTGAGGAAACTGGAGTAAGGTTCCAATTGCTTGTATTTGCTGATGAGTAGTGTACCTCTTCCTGCAAGCAATAAAGCTAACTTCTCTTTAAAGCAGTAATTGGTGTTGTGTTTTCTACCCTCCGTAACCCACTTAACAAAAGTGCCACTAGGGGGTGGCACGCAATAATATCATTATTTCTTTGTTTTTCATAAATCCAGGTTTCACATGTTGCTTCCTTTTATTCTTGACTATTTCCAAACTGATAATCACCTTTTATTTCCTGTGTGAATACGTCCCAACGTTTCTTCTTCTCTTCAGCCACTACTTTCTTGCAAACTTGTTTAGTATCTACATATCTCATTCTACTTTCTTCTGTCCTGTTTTTTTCTACTCTTTCCAACTCTTCACTTTTTCCTTTACTCTTGCATTCCACCAAGATGTTTCTTTATATGATGACTATATTTATGCATTTACCACTTTAAACACAGTTCATTTTTTTAATGGCTATTATGATGTTCTATTTATCAAAAATCCAGTGTCCCTCCTTGCCATGGTTCAGTTACATAATTTAAACTAAAATCTCCAAAGAATTGTGGAGAAATGGCATTGGAAACTTATCTCAGGACCAGATAGCCTTGATGTTCCGCCTCTTAAAACAGCAATCATCATTAAACTTGTCTAGATCAATATACAACAGTAAAAATACAATTTTATGATTATTAAACACTAAGGATATGCTTCTATATTTTGCACATCTTCTTAAAAGAATGTAACAATGAGAGTAAATATACTAATAAAGAAAACCTTCACACTTGGTCTCAATTAAAGAGCAATGGCAAATAACAAAATTGGATTGTGTGGCCTAACACCTTATCATATTAAAGCTTATGATTGTCGTGTATATATATATATATATTGCCGGCTTAAAAGTGAAACATTCCACGTTGGAAAAGTTCACAAGGAAGCTGTATATTATAGTTAAGAACGTGTTCTCTGATGTACAGTTTCAATTGTAAGTCAACAATATAAGGAATCTGGACTTCATCGGCCTATTCTCTCCAAAAAGTGGCCTGTAATCTTGTCCGAAGATCTTAATTTATTTGTTCAGAAATTCATAAATTACCCAACTGATTGTTTTTGAAGTGTCAAATAATAGTTGAATTAAAAGACAGTTCTAACAGCCCAAGTGGATATTTTTGTGCTCTGAATTTCAACCTGAAGCCTACATTTCCACCCCTTCCATTCAACAAGTCTCAAATTCTTACCTTCTCCAGCATGGCCAGTGGTGGTTTGATGAAGCTCAAAATGCTCCCGACTAGTGAACCTCTTATTACAAGTACTGCACTCAAATTTAACTCCTTTGTGGTAGCTCCTAAAAATATATATAAACATAAATATTGTTCTCTGTGCACAAAAGGGAATCCAATCCAATGGAGAACTGACACTAACTTGTGCATAAGTAAGCGTCCTTTATGCTGAAATCCACGTCCACAAACTTCACACTGGAAGCGGTGTTTCCGTCGTTTGCCTCGTGGTCGTCCACGGCCTTTACTTTTGTTGACAATTACAAGCTCCCCCAAATCTTGGCCATCTTGATTCTCTAGATGACCAATTACTTCAGCACCTGTAATGAACTCAAATTGTACTATGTCACCATTAGGTGCAAGTATCACATAGACAAAACACACAACAGATTCTTCCTACCTTCTGGACCATCCTGCTCAGAAATGATCATTTTCTCATCTACATCCTCTTCCTCCATCTCGTCTTGCTCATCTTCATCAATCACACCTTCTTCTCGAAATATTCTCTCTAGCTCCTTTCCCTGAACAGCTTCCGAAAATCTGTCAACAAAAGAGCAATTTTTTCCCCCTTTAAAATGACGAATTACTGGTATACAGGTTTCAGAAATAGCCAGGTTATTTTATATGCAGCATATATCCAACATGACCCAAGTTTGAAGTAAAATTTGAAATATTGTGAAATTCTAATTATAGATTTTTTACTTCACCAGGTTTTAATCATGGCAAGACTACTACTCGCACAGCATTATCATCAGATGCAAATTAATCATTTTAGCAAAATTGCTAGAATTTCACTGTATGATGTATGAAGAAAACTCTCGAGGAAATGAAATAATATATTAAAAAAAGCAACTAAATTTAAGCAATTCCTAATTCATATGGTAAGTTTGCACACCACAGACAGCTCTTTTCAACAATCACTGGCCAAGAATGGCTGGTAAGCTTTCACACAGGCTATTCTCCGTGAAGACGAGTATTACATAATGTACAAAGGTCACCACACATAACGATGTACCATGACTGGTACACTCAGCCTAGGGGCAGATGACCTAGTAGTTCTGCCCCTTGAAACAACAATAACTAACACTCAGCCTAAAAATACAATCGTTATTAAGAGCATGGATGGCAATCTGCCTACCCCGTCAATAACCCAGAACATTATACATAAGGCTGAAGGCTGTGATGTTCAGAGCCTGTAGGCCTATTACGATGTAATAAACTGCAATACTTCTAAGAGATGGTTAGAAATTTGTCAACCCAGGAGAATGATCCGCCCACACTTTGACCATTTAACTCCAAAGTGTGAAACCATTATGCTGGGGTGCAGAATTCTTTTTGCAAATTAAGGAGCCAGTCCAAAAATTTAGGAGCCAGCAATGATCTCACCTTCCTGATACAGTACTGATCAATAATTGAGCTGCTACTTTTTACAAACTACTGCCAGTGTTGGCAACAGTTTACAAAATGCAAGAAAATGGGCTAGATTTAAGAAGACACTAGTAGGTGCAGCAGAAGCAGTATGTGGGAGGACAAGTAGTAAGAAGAGGCGGAAGGAAACACCATAGTGGAATGAGAAGACAAAAGATATAGTAAGGGAAAAGAATAGAGCCTTTAGGAGGTGTTATCAAAATAGGACGGTAGAGACAAGGGAAGAGTACCAGGAAAGAAAGAAGGAGGCAAAGAGAGTAGTGGCTGAGGAGAGAAGAAAGTGGATGGAAGAGTGGACAAAGATGATGAAAGAGGATAGTGAAGGTACAAAAAAGGTCCTGTATGGGATGGTAAAAAATAAGAGGCGGAAGGATCCTACGGATTATGTTAGAATGGTGAACAAAAGGGGACAAGAGATAGAAAATAGGGAAGAACTGAAGAAAATGTGGAAAAAATATTTTGAAGAACTTCTGAACCCAAATGGAAACCATGGCGAGGAGGAAGAAATCGGGGAAGAGGAAGATGGACTGCAAACAGAAAAGGATTTAACATGGAAAGAAGTGGAAGATGCAGTGAAGAAGATGAAAGGGGAAGGCACCGGGTGTGGATGAGTTGAGTGTGGAGATGGTGAGAGCAGCAGGAGAGGTGGGGATACAATGGTTGTACCGAGTGATGAAGAAAGAATGGTAGGAAAGGAAGACCCCAGAGGACTGGAAAAAGGGAATAATTGTCCCGATCTTCAAGAAAGGTAGTAGAACAGAATGCAGAAACTATCGGGGAATAACACTGATGAGTCATTGTGCAAAGATGTTTGAGAAAGTTTTGGAAAGGAGAATTAGCACAAGGATAGTTAGCACAAGGATAGAAGGAGGGATGAGGGAAGAACAACATGGCTTCAGAGCAGGAAGGTCCACAGTGGATTTGATTTTTGCTGTAAGGCAGTTACAAGAACAGCACTATGAGTATGGAACAGATCTACTGATGGCCTTCCTGGACATTGAGAAAGCATATGACAGTGTATGCAGAAACAAAGTACGGAAGTCCCTGGAGGATAGAAAAAGGAAGCTTGTAGTTTAACGTGACCGTTAATCTTTAGATCATGAGCCACGGGACCTCCTTTTTACGTGGATTCCGAACCACAGGACATGGCATTTCACTTCGAAAATCTCACATGCATTGACCGGGAATCGAACCCGGACCGTCTTGGTGAGAGGCATACAGCTAGACCGATGAGCAACCACGCCCCCCTGGAGGATAGAGGAGTAGAAAAATGGACTATAAGGAGGATAAAGGAGATGTACAAGGGAAGCGTGAGCTGTGTGAAAGTGGGAGGAGAGAGATCGGACTGGTTGGAACAGAGAAATGGCCTGAAACAAGGAAGTGCACTTCCACCGTTACTTTTCATTGTGGTGATGGATGACATAATGACCCGAGTGGCACAAGTAATTGGGGAAGGAAAGATGAAAACAACGGTGTTTGCAGATGATTTGGGGAAACAAGGAGGAGGAGGTACAGGAGCAGTTGGGCATGTGGGAAGGAATAATACAAGGATATGGGATGAAATTTAGCTTAAATAAGAGTGAGATGGTGATCACAACAAGGATGAAGGAAAGAACCTCAATGGGAATAACAATTGGTGGGGAACAGCTGAAGAAAGTGGAGAGTTTCAAGTATCTGGGAAGCCTGATACAAGATAATGGAAAAAACGATAGAGAAATAAATGAGCGGGGCAGACAGGCAGAAGCATTCCGGAAGAGTGTGAGAAGCATGTTATGGAGCAAGGATGTCCCTCAGAACAGCAAAAAGATCATATATCGGACGTACTATGTCCCTATCCTGATGTATGCCTCGGAGACCTGGGTTATGAAAGGAAGGGAAAAGAGCAAAATACAGGCCAGTGAGATGAGGTTCTTGAGAAGCAGTATTGGAGCTACAAAGATGGACAGAATAAGAAATGAGAGGACCAGAGAATTAATGAAGGAGGAACCATTACAGAATGGTATAGAGAAATCTAGACTTAGATGGTATGGACATGTAAAACGAATGGAGGAGTAGAGGATACACGAGACGAAGTGGGAAGGAAAGAGACCGAGAGACAGGTGGCTGAAGGGGGTGGAAGAAAGCGTGAAGAAGAGAGGAGAAGACTGGACAAGGGTGGTGGCTGAAAGATGGTGGGAAGACAGAAGACGTTGGAGAGGCTTGTGTTCCAAACAGACCCGGCCAGTGGCTGGAAACTGTGCAAGATGATGCTGATGATGAAGAAAATACTCAACATAGATTGACATTGTTATTTTACAAAACAGGTCGAGAAGATCTGCTGCGGTTTAAGCTTCTTCGGTGACACTAAGATAAAAGTAATGGAGCAACTGTAGTAGATTTACGAGTAGGAGAAAATATTGAAGAAAAAAAGGAAACTAATTTTCATTCTCGCTGAAACTTAGGTGACATTAGCAAATACGCAGTCACCGCGGAGATCTGGCGCTTGAGATTTCTGCATCCCAGGTCAAGAGAAATACACAATCAATTAGCATACAAATTCTGAAGAAGTAACTAAGGAGATGATAACTTGTGACTTCTTACATGCTTGATCGAGACACTTGCAAGTCAGACGGACATGCCGAGAGATTTGCAATTGTCTTCAAGCACATATTACAACAGCATGTCCATGCCTACAGTTTGTGCAATTGACTTCCCTTGTTTTTCACATTATTCAGTAAAGGTTAATTCGATCAAACTGATATTTGGCTTAAAAATTGCATAATAATTTCCATTGACCTTTCTTGAATACATTTATAAAATAAAACCAAGTATTTTGTAGAGAATGGTGAAAAACCATTGAAGGCTTCCTCTTTAACCCCCTTAGGATAATATAAATTGGTAACCTAGGTTTATCTTGGGGATGTCTTCTACTTAAATGCCCTATTTCGTTTCATTCACTCCAGTAGCTATGATATCAATACATAACAGACAAAAATTAAATAATATTTGATCATTGTACACCTGATGTGAGATAAATACAAAGTTCCAGCCATAAATTTGAAGCGAAGAACTAACCTATTTACTTGCACGCTAGCTCCACTTATAGGGTCAATATTAAGGTTTCAAAATAAGGGGTGTGGGTATTGAGCAAAAAATATTTGGTTATAAAACTTTTAAAATAGGTGTTTATATAATACAGTAATAGAGGGGTATTACAAGTATGGCATGTGACTGCTGAACATAATGATCAAATACGTTACCGGTACAGGAACAATCTAACTGATGCGCTTAGTGCAGAGCAAACTAGTGAAAGAAAAAAAAAATTAGTTTTGCATTACATTTTAAATTTTATTTTCCATGCCTGAATATTTTTGTTTTTGTAATGCGGTAAATCTGATTCAAAACATCAGTGAATCTGGTTAGTTTGTGGAGAAGCATGAGTGAGAAAGTGTGCTCGCACAGTAGCCAGAAGACCAGCCCCAGCACACATAAAACCAACAACGGCACTGGGCCAAAGGTCCATCATCTGTACCGCACACAAGCACTTGTCAAAGTGTGGTTTCCCCACAACGTATTTAGCATGCGGTGAAGATCTGTTTGTGTGCTATGAAATTTCAGTGTGTGCCCCATTCAACACACATGACTCATTAGTTTGGCCCCCCCTTTCTCTGAGGACATAAAGAGATTTGTGCTGGAAGATAGTCATAGTAATACACTATGTCCACTTCCTGCAAGTTGGATAATAATAGGCATTGGTTGAACATGGACGCATAGTGTGGTGAGGAACAAACTTATAGTGGGTAGATTACTGAACTTGACAAATTCTACATTTAACACACAACATAATTTTTTAGGCCTACTTGTGTGAACGGACATATACACAGCTGGTCTGTGCATTATACACGAGTGTGTAATATAAAATTGGAAGTAAGTAGCATACACTACCGGGAGTGAGAACAAATAGAAATATATAGTCCCATGATAGTAAGCCTGCAAATTCAACGTGCAACTCAAGTGGGAATTTGGGTTCAAAATTAGGGGTGTCGATTTTATTTCTTGGCGGATGAAACGCAAGTAGATGCGACATATGTGATAAATACCACGTGGACATAAAAACAATGATTGTTGGAAGGGAACAAAGAAATCTATTATAAATGAGAATGATCTGAAATGATTGGGAACACTGCTAACGCTGCCAAAGAATTTATCAACAGGAATACAAGTATTGTGTAAAAAAAACTTTATGAGAGAAGACAATTCAACAACAAGATCCATTGCAAATATATTAAACTTATGGCCAAAATATCTCTAACCCCTGAATGAAACACCCGCAAAGCACCTAACTTCATTCCTTGAGAACAGTTCAAAGAGTTGAGCTAAAGCAGACATGGAAATACCGTAACTATCGGTGTACGAGAGACTGAACATTATTACCGTCGAGGAGCTTTTCGTTTCCGGCGACGTCTGCCATCTGCATCTTCCTCCATTTCTTCTGCTTCCTGATATTCCTCTTTTAGTGGTACCACTTCCTTTTGTTCCATTACTGGTTCAGTGAGCATCTTTTTGGGTCGACCTCTTTTACGACGAGGTTTCTCCAGGCCTTCCATCTTTAGAGCCATCTCATGATCCGCAGAATACAGTGTACCATCTGCCATTACTAAAAGAACCAAAAAGTCAATTAATGAGAAACTAACAAACACAAGACTGTTTAAGCATGAAAAGATATGGAAGTTAACTCATTTGTATGAAGGTGAATTAACTCACGATTTTCCTACTAACAACAAGTATATGATCCAATGTGAAATATCAATAAACCATTAAAGTTAATAAAAAAATAAAATGTAGTTCTCAATTTTGAGTAGGCTATTTTAGAGGCAGTTTTGTAGTCTAAATCATGTAGACAGAAAAAGCAACTACCTGGAGAGTCAAGACCTTGAAAAACACACATGGTCTAATAAGTTACATACACCTGCGATGTATTACGTTACAACATACTTATACACTCACACATTCAAGTAATTAAAATTTAGCATTTGGAAGAATTCTGGGAATATCAATCCAACTACTTACCAAGAATCAATACAGATTGACATGAAATAAACTGTGCTGAAAAATGGATTCATATTGACAAAAATCTATCATGTTAGATTTTGTAACAAAACAAAGAGTATTAAAAGTACTACCAACCAAACCATGCACTCATCCAACATCAAGGACATGTATTTCAATACTTTATAATAGAAACCCAAACCTTAATAAGAAAAGAACTTGACCACAGTGGAAATTGAAGAATTCATGTCAATCTTAGCTTTCACAATGGAAACTATGTCATCTATGGACAGGAAGATGGTCTTACAACAGGATCAATATTAACACCAATATCAATAAAATATTCAACCTCCAAACTGTAAACAAATTTTAAATTTAAATAGGTTAAAAATGAAATAAAATTGTCTTCAATCCTTAAAAATATGGTACTTTGTTCAAAAAGAAAAAAAGGTTCATCCTATTTTAACCGTTTGGTTCATAAGAATGTGTAAAATGTGATTAGAGCTGAATTTAGATTGTTGTTGCTGAAGGGTATAGCAGACCATTAAAATTACAGTACATTAATGTTTGAAAAACAATATTTTCAACATTATGTTTAGGAAGATATACTTTACTTCTATTATTGAAATGATAGTCTACTAATCTCATAGGACCTTAGACAAATAACATTTAACAGAAACAGAACAATTTTTAATTTTATCACTACTTGAAAACCGCTAAACCCAATACATGGGGAACAATATGAAAATAAATTGACAAGATGTGGACAAATAAGGCATCTATGCTGATATCAATCAAAAGAAAACATAGGAACAGTATAAGATCAGAATCAATGCTGATCCTCTCACTGGCTATGATTTTGTCTCCTAACTTCAAAAGGAAGATTTCTTGCCAGAGCACAGCTTCTACTCAGGGAGATTTTAGAATATCAGGGTGATTTTTACTGTACGAGAAGTAAAGCCTGATAATCATAATCTAAATCAGGGTGGTCCAACCTTTAGTTACCCGAGGGCCAATCAAACTTTAGTATAGGAATTTGAGGGCCAGAGACATTCCAGAAAGAAAACTTATTACATATTTTACTCAAAAACATTTATTAAAATTTATATTAAAATAAGTTTAATATTACTAGTTTAATATACCACTTCATTTTTCAGTCGAGAAATCATTGGCACTGCTTTCCTGATACAAGTGTATCAATGTCCACTGTAAGTTCAGTAAGGCAAAGTCTCAGGCTCAATTCCAGTGAAGCACTTTCAATTCGATTTCTCGTTTTTGATTTAATTTGTTTGAGAGCAGAAAAAGCACTTTCGCACCCATACGTATTGCCAAACAGCGATAACACTTGCAGAGAGAATTTAAGCAGTTTAGGAAAACGTTCTTTAGAAATCAGTTTCCAGAAATTTTCAGGGACATCACACTTTTTAGTCTGGTAGAATGGGTCTGCCTGAGGTCGCAGGGTACCTCACTCACTTCAATATGCATGGGGTTGTTGAACAGTGCAAGTTTTGGTTTTAGGGAGTCAAAATCCTGGAATCTGTTCTGGAACTCTCTCTTGATATCTATTATTATTATTTCATGAAACATACTAAAATTTGTCACTTTTTTCTTCTTTCAACTGCTAACAAGATGGGAAGTGTGCCAAATTATTTGCCTTCAATGCAATTTGTATTACATCAAGTTTTTTGCGGAAACCCTCAATATGTCCATAAAGCAGGTAGATATTTTGTTTTCTGCCTTATAGTTTCAGGTTTAAAGCATTTAGATGGGATGTTAAATCTGTCTGAAAAGCAAGATTATTTAAAAACTATATTTCTTCCAGTTTTTCTTGATACTCATGCCCAATGTTTTCATTATTGAGAAAAGCAGGGATTTCATTCCTCAACCCAAAATTCTGTTACAAGCAATTTCCAGCACTTGGCCAACGCACTTCACAGTACAATGAAATGTCACCATACTCAGCTTCCAAATTATCCAGTAATGCAATAAATTCTCTGTGTATACAGGCTTTATTACCTCCCCTTGTTAAATTTACAGTATTTACAACAGGTTTCATTATCTCACTGAGCCTTATAATTTTTCCACCGAGAGCCTCCTGGTGGATAACGCAGTGGGAAAACAAAAAATGCAATCCTTTTTCTTTACACAGTCCTACTAAACCAATGTTAGGACTAACCATTGCTTTAGTTCCATCTGTTGCAATGACAGAGCACAAAACCTCCTCCAGTGCGTTGAATATGTCAATGCCTTTTTTGCTAGTTTCTAATGTTCTTAATTCCAACAGTCCTTCATGAATTTCAAATTCTTTGTTTATTGTTATGACAAAGAAAAGGAGCTGGCTGATGTCAGCTATATCTGTGCTCTCATCTAGAGCTGGAGAGTAAAATTCACATTTTTCCAAAATGCTCTTGAGAGAACCTGAAACTTCACTAACCATAATCATTAATTCTTCTACTAACTGTCTGATGAGACAAGGAAACTGTTTCAAAATGTTTAGCCATCTCCAAATGAAGATGCCATTTTTACATCTCATCTCTTAATGAGCTCACCATCCCTAAAATACTTTTTACTTTTAGCTAGCTCTAAACATACCTCATAAGATGCCTTTAAACCGGCAGTGTTTGAAGGTTGCTGAAATATATTCTTCTGTCTTGTTAGTTTCAGTTTCAAATCATTACACACAACTTCTGGCACTTCCCTGACATTGATCGTATTTTGATTTATTCAAGCTGGTATAGTGTCTATTCACGTTATACTCCTTCGAAACACCTAAGACTTGAGAACAGATAACACACTGGTTTTCCATTATGTTGAACAAAAAAGTAACTTTCCTGCCACTTTGACTGAAATTGTCGTTTCTCATCTTCAACACGCCGTTTATTAAGTCCCGCCATATTGGGTACCTCTCTCGCAACAACGATGACAACAAACTCTCGTCGTACTATATCTCTCGAACAACCTCGCTCGTCAAAAACAACCTCTTCGAACAGCCCTGCGTTCCCTTTTAAAGGGAAATCCGCCGCAGCACACGAACGATCGCGAACTTATCGGCAGCCGAACCCTGGCTGCGAACCAGTTGTCGCCTGGAAAGACAATTCTGATTACTGGCGTATTTTTCGGGATCTTTCCTTTCCCACCTGCCTCCTTCGTAACATTACTGAATGAAAGTGAAAATTACAGTAGGCACGCCACGGATTATTACTGTCAAAGAGTGAAGGGCAGTAAGAAGGGCAAGGGCCAAAAAAATTGAACAGGCGGGCTGGAACACACTGATCTAAATCATACAATCTCTATGCTATAAATAGGATTATATGCAAGAATATATATTTATGAAGTGCATTTATGCATGAATTGTGAATACCAGTATCAATTGCAAGTACAGTATCTTGATGTGTCCTATACCATTCAACAGTGTACAGTATATGACTGAATGAGAATGAAAAAAATGAAAATCCTATTTGTTGTCCAAGCATATTACAGTGGAACGTCGTTTATCCGGACTAATTGGGACCGAAAGTATTCCGGATAACGATTTTTCCGGATAATCAAACATGTGTTTATTTCATAGTACAACCATACAATAACGCAGTTTCTAATGCAGTAAACGCTTCTCCATGACTTGGTCCTTCTGCATCTTTCCTATCTAAGCTTTCATCCTTTTCGTCTTCCCCACTTACTTCTTGCACCAGAGAAGTAATTTCATCATCATCATCATCATCATCTAAGATTTGAAAACCTGAGTTACTGTCACTTCCCAACCAAGCTTGTGCGCCTTCTCTATCACAGTCGGAAAATCCAGCAACTTGGGGGAATAACTCTTTTGTCACTGCATCCAAATCTTCATCAACAGTGTCTGTGGTCTTAATGGTCTCTTGTTCTCATACTAATTTATTCAATGCATTTCGAAGATTCTGTAGTGTTAGTGTTCCATCCGTCAGCTACCAAGTAACAGTAGTCCTTAAGAGAAAGTTTTTTGAAAAAAATATCACCCTCTCCTCATCTTCGGCCAACAGTAAACGACGTTAAACTTCCCTCTTGTACATCCGCCTAAACTTTTTTTTTGCCCGTCCGGATAATTGCCGTTCCGGTTGTTGGACGTCCGGATAAACGACGTTCTACTGTATATGAATTACTTGCTTATGACCCAAGAAGTAAAGCCTAATACCGGTAATCATAATCTAAATCATACAAAAGAATCTCTCTGCTGTAAATAGGATAATATGCAAGAAATAAATATACAGTGTTCCTATTAAACTGGAGAGATAAAAGACTAATTCTCAAGGGTGGCCATACCCAACACCCAACAATGAAGACTAAGGCCTACACAGACCATTCATTACCTTCTTGGCTCAAAGCTTAGAGCAGGAGTGAGGTGGGTAGCAGACTGGGAATGTGGAACCACTGGTTGAGGGAGACAGGATTCAGGAACTGTAGAACAAGATGCCAACATTACAGAATGTGTCATCTATCGGATTTAAAATTAATCTTAAAAAGAAATTAGGCTATTTCCACCAGGAAAACAAAAATTATGTTAGTATTTTCTACCTATACAGATATATTCTCTATGTAGAATACAATGCAGTTAATATTCAAGAACATTTCCAATTATTTGATCAGCCCTTAAAACAAGAGGAAATGAAATGTGAATAAAAGATAAGGGTAAACTTGTTGTGAAATATTTTAAGTTGCTTGCCCATATGTTTATAAGCACACTGCTATGATTGCCACATCGGGCATTTCAGTTTTAAAAAAAAAACACCTAACTTGATCGAGTTATAAATAAGAGTTTGCCATAAATGGCAAATTTGTCCACACCTTGTCAATTTATGAAACTTCTTGTTTTATGGCCTCTAAGAGTGGGATTTAAATATTTCTTCTTGATGAATATTTATTTGAGTTGACAGTGCTTGGTGCTTTGGTGAGTTGTTGTGTATATTCCTGAAAAGGTTACTAACTTAGTAAATCCATTTGACAATAGGTAGTGTATGAGTCGATTCAACAAATGAGTGATGAAGAGCTAATCATTTATACAAAATCCTGTATGCGTTCATATACCATTCATTACATTGCGATGAAATTATAATGAATTGTTGTTCCTACTCCCGCAAAGGTTTCTAACTTAGTAAATCCATTTTACAATAGGTAGCGCACGAGCTTATTCAAGAAATGAGCGACGGCGTGCGAATCGTTTAAACAAAATCCTGCATTTGTTCATATACCATTCATCCGATTGCGATGATACTTTGGCGAGACAGACTGAAAGTAAAGGATGTAAACGAAAGATTCAAGAAGAGTATAAAGGAAGGACTAATGAAAAACCCTAAACAAACTTCAATTGCCGACGAATGGGCACTTTTGAAGAATAGAATAACAAAATCCGCAGAAGAAAACATTGGTAGGAAAGAAAGAACAGGTAGAAAACCGTGGATCACTCAGGATATACTAGAATTGATGGATGAAAGGCGGAAATACAAGAATGTGAGAGATGAAAAGGGGAAAGCAGAATACAGACGTCTGAGAAATGAGGTCAACAAGAAGTGTAAGGAAGCGAAAGAAGAATGGTTGAAAGAGAAATGTGCAGGTATAGAAAATTGTCTGAAATTAGGAAAAGTAGACACAGCTTATCGAAGGATTAAGAATACTTTTGGGGAAAAGAAGACTAAGTGCTGTAATATTAAGGACACAAATGGAAAGCCTGTAACAGGTAGGGAAGAAAAGGTTGAGAGATGGAAATCTTACATAGGTACATAGAGTGTTTGTATAAGGGAAAGGAGATTGAGAATCGTGCAATGGAAAGGGAGGAGGAAATTGATGAGGATGCAAAAGGAGATTTAATATTAAGATCAGAATTTCACAGAGCATTGGAAGACTTAAGCAGGAACAAAGCACCAGGCATAGATGATATACCGATTGAGTTACTACGCTGCATAGGAGATGAAGGTCTGATCAGGTTATTTCACTTGGTGTGTGGGATTTATGAGACAGGTGAGGTACCCCCTGATTTCAAGAAGAATGTTATCATCCCTATACCAAAGAAAGTGGGAGCTGACAGATGTGAAGATTACCGTACAATCAGCTTGGTTACTCATGCTTCAAAGATCCTGCCTAGAATAATTTACAAGAGGATTGAAAGCCAGATAGAATCGGAGTTGGGTGAAGACCAGTTTGGTTTCAGGAGAAATGTAGGAACAAGGGAAGCTGTACTAAGTCTTAGGCTGATTTTGGAAGGTAGAATAAGGAAAGATAAGAGAACGTTCATGGCATTTGTAGACTTAGAAAAGGCTTTTGATAACGTTGATTGGACTAAATTGTTTGACATTTTGAAATCTATTGGAATATAAAGTACAGGGATAGGAGGGTGGTATACAATCTATACAGAAACCAGACGGCAGTCATTCGAGCTGAAGGACATGAGAGAGAAGCTGGTATTCAGAAAGGTGTAAGGCAAGGCTGCAACTTATCACCCATACTTTTCAATCTTTACATTGAACAAGCAATGAAGGAAATTAGAGAAAAATTTGAAGTGGGAGTGAAGATTCAAGGAGAAATAATTTCAACTCTGAGATTTGCTGATGACATCGTCACCTTGGCCGACAAGCCTGAGGTTTTGAATGAGTTTTTGACTGGTATGAACTCCGTCTTAGGGAAAGAATTAATAAATGTAAAACAAAAATACTGGAATGCAGCCGAAATAAATCAGAAACCTCTATGGACATCAAATTGGCAGGTGAAAAGCTGAAGGAAGTAGGAGACTTCTGTTACTTAGGAAGCAGAATAACCAGTGATGGACGAAGCAAAGAGGATATAAAAAGTAGGTTGGCTCAGGCAAGGAAAGCATTTCTAAAAAAAAAAGGAATCTGTTGACATCGAATATAGATTTAGGTATTAGGAAGTCATTTTTGAAAGCCTTTGTCTGGAGCGTGGCGCTATGTGGAAGTGAAACTTGGACTATTGGTGCAGCAGAAAAGAGGAGAATTGAAGCATTTGAAATGTGGTGTTACAGGAGAATTATGAAGATCAGGTGGGTAGATAGGGTTACAAACGAAGAGGTATTAAGACGAGTGGGAGAGGAGAGATGTTTCTGGCGACTGCTAATGAAGAGAAGAGATAGGTTAGGACACATACTAAGACACCCAGGAATAGCAAGCTTGGTTATGGAAGGAAGGGTCGAGGGCAAGAACTGTAGGGGTAGACCAAGGTTAGAATATGTTAAACAGATTGCCTCAGATGTAGGGTGTGGTAGCTATGTAGAGATGAAGCGATTAGCTCAGGACAGGGATGCATGGAGGGCTGCATCAAACCAGTCAAAAGACTGAAGACTCAATCATCATCATCACAATAGGTAGTGCACGATTAGATTCAACAAATGAGTAACGGTGCGCTTATCGACCGAATTGTTTCAACAAAAACCCGTATGCATTCAACTACCATTGATGCGATTGCGATGAAATTTGGTGAATAGTTGTTTCCACTCCCGCGAAGGTTTCTGATTTAGTAAATCCATTTTACAATTGGTAGCGCATGAATAGATTCAAATAAAGAGCGAAAGCGCGTGAATCGTTTCAACAAAGTCCCGTATACGTTCATGTACCATTCATCTGATTGTGATGAAAACTTTGATGAGTTGGGTACACTCCTGGGAAGGTTTATAAATTAGGAAATCCATTTTTCAATAGGTGGCACACGAGTAGATTCAAGAAAAGAATGATGGCACGTGAATCGTTTCAACAAAATCTCATATGCGTTCATATAGACTACCATTCATCCAATTGCGAAGAAACTTTGGTGAGCTGTTGTGTACACTCCTGCACAGGTTTCTGACTAAAAAGCCATATTACAAGATATAGCGTACGCGTAGATTCAACAAATGGATGACGGCGCGCGAATTGTTTCATATAGCATTCATTTGATTGTGATGAAACTTTGGTGAGTCGTGCACGCTTCCACGAATGATTTTGAATTAGTATATCCATTTTACAGAAGTTTAGAGGCAGTTAACTTAAAAAGAAAAAAAAGTGTATCCAAAAGCACTTCAATAAACTAAGTTACAACACCAACACTTTATTTGTTTGGCATTGCAATGCATGCCCGGTACAGCTATAAAAATCAATGTTATGTGCTAGTTTATAAATATGTCCTCTATGTGTTCATATACCATTCATCCGATTGCGATGAAATTTGGGCGAGTTGTTCTGTGCACTCCAGGGAAGGTTTCTGGCTACAAATTATTTACCGTATTTACTCGGCTATAGTAACCCCCCTTAATTTTTGAGAGCCAAAATACAATATTCTTGGAAATCGCTTATAGTACCCCTCCTTAAGTATTGAGACTCAAAATACAACGTTCTTGGAAATTGACGAATTCTTTAAAAAATTTCAAATTAGAACTGAAATTCATCCTCTTTTATGACAAATATATTTTTCTTGTTACCTTATTTAGTTATTCAGAAGATATGACCGCCATTTTGAACACATATACCGCATACGCGTATGTAAAATATTCGAAGTGATTGGTGCAAAATTGCGGAAGTTATTGTGTCCACAGGAAAGTGATATACATATGATACATCCATCATCATCATCATCTTCTACAGTTTCCAGGCCCTGGCTGGGTCTGCTTGGAACATAAGCCACTCCATCATTTTCTATCCTCCCACCACCTTTCACTCCTCAGTCTGTCCCACTCCTCTCCTCTTTTTTGCACTCCTTCCTTCACACCCACAATCCACCTATCTCTTGGTCTCTCGCCCTCCATTTCCATCTTATGCATCCTCCTTCGTATTCTGCCCTCCTGCATTCTTCTGAACATGTCCATACCAACTCATTCTTGACTTCTCAATGATCTCTTGCGAGGGATTCTCGTCCACAATCTCTCTCACCCTCTCATTTCTTACTATATCCCTTCTCGTTACTCCTAATCTGCTTCTCTGAAATTTCATTTCGGAAGCCTGCCTCTTTCTTCATAACCCACATTTCTGATGCATAGGTGAGTAGTGGGACAAAATACGTTCGATACAAAACCCGTTTGCTCTTCTAGGGTACGTCCCTGCTCCATACCAGACCTCTCACGCTCTGCAGGAATCCATAGGCTTGCCTTCCTCTCTCACTGCTCTCCTTGTCATATCTACCACTTACTTCTATTACACTCCCTAAATACTTGAAACTATCCAACTTCTTCCCCTATCATTATATCTGTTGTTACTCTTCCCCTATTTCTCATTGTCTCCATCATTTCACACTTCCTTGCATTAAATTTCAAACCATACTGTTTTACTGTCTCAACCCATTCATTCAAATCTTCTTGTACCTCTGCCTCTCCATTGCCCCATATCATTAGATCATCTGCAAACATCATTGCTCTCATATGTTCTTCTCCTATTTGTGCTGCCACTTCTACCATTACTTCATCCATCACAGGGATGAAAAGCAGTGGAGATAGTTGTATCAAACCACTCTTCTGCTTTAACCAGTCTGACATCTCTCCCCCAACTTTCATACAGCTTACACTTCTTTGGTACATCTCCTTTATTCTAGCCACAGTTTGATTTTTAACTCCCTTTTTCTGTAGGGTTTCCCACACCTTTCCTCTATCCAAGCTACCGTATGGCTTCTCTATGTCCAGGAACACCATTACCAAATCCGTTCCATAGGCATAGTGTTATCTTGGAGCTGTCTTACGCTAAAAATCAGGTCCACTGTTAATCTTCCTGGCCTAAATCCATACTGTTCCTCCCTCAACCCTTCTTCTACTACTCTCCGCACTCTCCTGTCCATGATCTTCTCAAATATCTTTGCAGCATGGCACATATGATACATACATACAGTACATATATATACATAAATTATATATATTAAACTGACAGTGGTTTTGAGGTCTGGGGTATGTGAAATGCGAAGATATGTCAAAATTTTCCGGAAGTCGAAACATGGCACCCATTGCAATAGTTAGCTTTCTAATGAAATCTACCAAAAAATTAGGAACAGAGGGTGTGGAAAATGAATGATGGGGATATATGCTCAAGTAAATAAGGTATATTAAACAAGTCATGATTCGTGTGTTAGAGTAAGAAAAGTCAAAGAATGAACTATACCAGGATAACGCTCTGCGAGGGGTCAGTTGGGGAGAGGGAAAGGGGAAGGTTCCTTTCCTACCGTCAAGGACCCCAAAAACGTCTGGAACTGACATTGAGCTCAACATTAGATAGCTTTCACATTCCACACCCCTGATTCAACCTTTTCTTGTTTTCTCTACATTTCAATCTTTGTCCATTCTTCCATCCTCACTTCAAAACCTTATGATGCCTTAGTCTCATTTTTGTTGTTGTAACATCCTGCTCTATTCATGTAGTTGCTCTGGTAAGTTTGCGCTCTTCCTCTCTGACATGTTGAACATGTAATTTGCTGACGATATACAGCATGATGAACCAAACTTGGGAAGTGGAATAATAAAGAAAGTAATACCGAATGTTAAGATAAACATGAGGTTTTAACCAAAACATACAAATTTCTTGACATTTGTAAATTTTCAACATACTGACGAGAGTTTTGATATATCACTTCGTATGGATGAAAAATATTTCACAAATTTTACATTTTTATTTTCAGTACCAACAATAAAATCTTCAGTTTCAATTAGCAGCCTTGTCAGAAATGCCAACTAAAGGTTATTGACTAGAGGGTATATCCGATACAAGACACACTATTAATATTAGCAGGCTTCTTTTCAAAGAGACTGAGCGATTTTTCTTTATCTTAATATGAACTATTGAACAGTTTGTGACAGAACAGGCTTTTTGAATAATTTTTAGATTGTACTTCATAGACTCGTTTCATTTTCAACCTGTTGAAGTAAATGTCCTTGGTACGTAGGTGAAGCTTTACATTCTTCATCAATTTCAGTAGCTGCTATTTTGAGCAGAATATCAATTCAGATAAATTACAGACAGGGAGAGTTGAGGGTACAAACATGTAAAGTTTGGGGGATGGAATGTCAATCAACGATCAGAAGGGGTTGATTTCATGTCACCACTACTTCTAAGGACCTATACAGCCCTTTCAGCGATTAAGACTTCGTTTCAGCCCTTAAAAAGGGCCTGATTCGAAAAATCATACAAAAGGGGGTAGCAGGGGAAGGGGTGGTGACACAGGCACAGTTCCTTTTTTGAAACGTTAGGGGAAGACCCCCCATTAGCAGCACTGATAAAAATCTTGATTAAAACCTTCCTAAGGGGTGAATCGAGACGGGGTGGTTTGGTCCCACGCCAGTTGAGGGTGTTAGACGGGGCTAAACATTGCCGGTGGCCTTAAGAACTTACTGCAATCAGTAACTGAGGACGGTGTGCAGGTTTGCAGGTGGTTAAACACACCCGGTACCTTCTCAGACGCCCCCAATGGTAGTCCATGTTTAGGGGATGATGAAGGGGGTTGAAAATGCCCAAACGTCAAATGGAACGAATTCAACGTGTTTGTTGAACTTTTAAGAGCAAGACTCATTCATTTTCGACTGCTTTGGTAACCTGCGACAAGTCCTACAGCGTTTTTTGCAAACTTCAATTTGCGGATTTCAAAAATGGGCTGGTTTTGGGGGCTCTACCCCGAAACTACTCAAGTTGGGAAGTTGTGCTGAAGCATATGCTTGGTAGGTGTTAGGACAAACATCTTACTGAGATTTCGAGATTGTGCGGTCAACGTTTCAAATTTGGTGGCCTTTAATTTTTTTGAGCAGCATATTTTCACCACAAAATAAAATCTCTGCTGATGATCTAGTTCTTGGGGGCAAGATGACAAAGAGGTTCTAAAACAGTTGGATATAGTGAATGGTAAGATTGAAGGATGAAATGATCAGTGTGGAAAAGAGAAAAGGGAAATCGACATGAGTAGTGTGGATTGACCAACTATTCATTAAAGGTTCTCTCCATACCAGCATGGGGAAATAACCTTGAATGAATTGTGGGTTAGTCCATCTAATGCCTAATATTTAGTTTGGAGGTAAAGATTATGAACTGCTGGAGAACTTTATGTACCATACTTGAGAAGTGGAATAATGAAGATTGCAAGACTGAATGTTAAGATCAACAGGAGTATCCAAGCAGGATTTCTATTATGATGTGTACAGCTTGATATGAGATAGAGAGGTTGCTGAAAAGAGAGAGAGTGAGAAATGAGAGTAGTCCGATACAGGCAGCAAAATGAAATTCTCGACAAGTATTGTGACGTTATTTAATTTGCTCCACGTTGAGCGTAACAAGTGTAACGTTAATTAGTGCCCCATGTTGGTAGCGACAAATGTAACAGTTTCGCTACCCCTAACTGTTGGGTAATAAATGTAACTGTTTACCTTTGCCTAAGCTCTGTTGTTTTAATGGGTGCCAAGACCTCAATGCAATGCTGAAATCTAAATTTGTATTTAACAACATCTAGCTCTGGTAGAACACCTTCAAGAATCTATTCACTCAGATCGTGGTATGATTTGATCATTAACCCAACAAACAATTGTATCAGGAGAAGGAATTGGTCTATATCTAATGCTACCTACCGAAAGCAAAGATTGCATTGTAAAAGAAATGAATTCATTATATAAAACAAGTATAGCAACATTAATAATAATAATTTTAAAATTTAAATTGGAGCGTTGCGATTTTAATATTACCGATAGAAAATTACGTGAAAACAGAGTCTGATAAATTGATTTTACTCTTTATATTGAATATAAAACAAAGAGAAACGAGAGATTGCGTATTTCTGCGTCATTCGCGCTTACCACTGGAAATGGCCGAAGCCTTTCCCTCGTACTGGATGATGCTGTGTGCTTCCCACAGTCTCCTGGACGTCGACATCTCCGTCGATATATGATGATATTCTGGTAGATTAGATAATTCTATGGTCTGTACATCGGACCCAAACACTCGTACAACCACACTGGTTAAGTTTTACAAAAGTTAGTCCTCCACTCCACGGAACATCGGAGCGACTCCCGCGTACAACCGTACTCGTTAAGTTCTATACAGATAGTCCTCGTTCCACGCCGCGCCGAACGATATATGCACACGTCGCATCCCCACTCTTCATCCGACTTCTAGCTTGCGTGGTCCTCACTGATTGGCTGAGCACGCCGCTATATTCCCCTCCTCTGGCTCATTACACACGGCGCGCGAGAGGGAGAAGTCGTTTTCCGTTCCATATATCCGCCTTTCCTTGACGCTGCGACCCAGGATTGCGTCATGCTTCCCGACAAGATTAATCCTGTATATGAATTTCCAGTGACTCATGTCTCTCAAAATATCCTAACTGACGAAAACTCTGTAAAATTCCGCAATCACATAATTTTCTATGATATTGTCGTTCGTAATAATTTGCTTGATAGCGTTTTCTAAGACATAGAAAACCTATCTGAATGCTAATAATTTTTATAAAAAGCTCCGAAAATACCTTAATAATAATTATAATAAATTAATAATAATAATAAATTAACATGAAAAATTCTCTTGGCTGAACAATTTGCCGCATAAATAAATATAGAATGGCTTCCTACTGACTTATGCCAGTTGCATAAAAAAACCTCGAAAAACACGTTACAGTATGGAGCAAAAAAGAAGGAGAAACAAGAGTGAGAAATATAGAAATCTGGAAAAAGATTCCAATGCAAAAGTTAAGCGATAAAATAGTGAATAGTGAGTTTGGACATGTCGAACAAAGACCGAGGAAAGAATGCCTTAGAAGCAGATTTCAGACTACTGTATACTGTGAGAATGTCTCCTCACAAATATTTGAACGATGGGTATGTCAAATTCATAACTCAGGCAACTCCTGACTGAAATGCTAATCTTAAAATAGAAAGATCATCTCCCAAACTACATACTTTGAATCACAATTCTGTTCTCTCCATCACCATCATTAGGATCATGAGTGGATGTTGTTAACAGGAGTTCTGCTCCATCCTTCTCTGCTCTCATTCGTTCTCGTTCCAATTTCCTGAGGAACTCCACCTAAAAGAATATTTTAAATATATATTTTTAAAATATTAGCACCTCACTCAGGTGAACATCCAGGCAGGTAATTTATGAGCAACAAAATATAATGTAAATTTTAATATAATAATTTCAATATAATTTAAAGGTTATACTGCACTCTTCTAAAGTCATGTTAAGACAAAACCATTGTTTGCTACTAGGTTATTTAGGAATATTAATGGTCAGATTTTAAATTTAAATACTCTAAAATACATTTGAGAAGAAGCTATTAATCCCGAGCACCTTACTCTCATTTTTAAAAAGCTGGCTGGGTGATGCGAACTGGCGATTCCAGGGTGCTTTCAATACTAGTAGATTTGTTGGTATGATAATGAACACCTCCAAGGCAAGATCTCAGGGTTCAAGTAAACACTGCGACTTCTGCAGCTTTTAGAGACGCTGGGGTGCCAGAAATTTGCCCCAAAGGGGATCTTTCATGTGCCAGTAAATCTACTGACACGGCTCCCTCACATTTGCACACCTTCAAATGTCAACTGACTGGCCAGGATTTGATCCTTTAATCTTGGGCACAGTAGGCGAGAACATTACCGCTGCGCCATATAGCAAGTTGAAATGTTAAACAGGGAGCTACTGCACGAAAAAATCCAAATCCTCATTGGCTCTTGTGTGATCATGTTACAATTCCCTACTCTAATTTTCATTTTTCACCTCTGATTCGTAGCAAAGTCATCATCATCATCATCTTGCACAGTTTCCAACCACTGGCCGGATCTGTTTGGAACACAAGCCTCTCCAACGTCTTCTGTCTTCCCACCATCTCTCAGCCTCCACCCTTGTCCAGTCTTCTCCTCTCTTCTTCACGCTTTCTTCCACCCCCTTCAGCCACCTGTCTCTCGGTCTCTTTCCTTCCCACTTCGTCTCGTGTATCCTCTACTCCTCCATTCGTTTTACATGTCCATACCATCTAAGTCTAGATTTCTCTATACCATTCTGTAATGGTTCCTCCTTCATTAATTCTCTGGTCCTCTCATTTCTTATTCTGTCCATCTTTGTAGCTCAAATACTGCTTCTCAAGAACCTCATCTCACTGGCCTGTATTGCTCTTTTCCCTTCCTTTCATAACCCAGGTCTCCGAGGCATACATAAGGATAGGGACATAGTACATCCGATATATGATCTTTTTGCTGTTCTGAGGGACATCCTTGCTCCATAACATGCATCTCACACTCCTCCGAAATGCTTCTGCCTGCCTCCCCTGCTCATTTATTTCTCTATCGTTTCTTCCATTATCTTGTATCAGGCTCCCCAGATACTTGAAACTCTCCACTTTCTTCAGCTGTTCCCCACCAATTGTTATTCCCGTTGTGGTTCTTTCCTTCATCCTTGTTGTGATCACCATCTCACTCTTATTTATGCTAAATTTCATCCCATATCCTTGTATTATTCCATCCCACACGTCCAACTGTTCCTGTACCTCCTCCTCCTTGTTTCCCCAAATCATCAAATCATCTGCAAACACCATTGCTTTCATCTTTCCTTCCCCAATTACTTGTGCCACTCGGGTCATTATGTCATCCATCACCACAATGAAAAGTAACGGTGACAGTGCACTTCCTTGTTTCAGGCTGTTTTTCTGTTCCAACCAGTCTGATCTCTCTCCTCCCACTTTCACACAGCTCACGCTCCCCTTGTACATATCATTTATCCTCTTTATAGTCCATTTCTCTACTCCTCTATCCTTCAGGGACTTCCATACTTTGCTTCTGCATACACAGTCATATGCTTTCTCAATGTCCAGGAAGGCCATCAGTAGATCTGTTCCATACTCATAGTGCTGTTCTTGTAACTGCCTTACAGCAAAAATCAAATCCACTAAGGACCTTCCTGCTCTGAAGCCATGTTGTTCTTCCCTCATCCTCCTTCTATCCTTGTCCTAATTCTCTTTTCCAAAACTTTCTCGAAGATCTTTGCACAATGACTCATCAGTGCTATTCCCCGATAGTTTCTGCAATCTGTTCTACTACCTTTCTTGAAGATCGGGACAATTATTCCTTTTTTCCAGTCCTCTGGGGTCTTCCTTTCCTTCCATGCTGTCCTCATCACTCGGTACAACCATTGTATCCCCACCTCTCCTGCTGCTCTCACCATCTCCACACTCAACTCATCCACACCCAGTGCCTTCCCTAGTTTCATCTTGTTCACTGCATCTTCCACTTCTTTCCATGTTAAGTCCTTTTCTGTTTGCAGTTCATCTTCCTCTTCCCCGATTTCTTCGTCCTCACCATCTTTTCCATTTGGGTTCAGAAGTTCTTCAAAATATTCTTTCCACATTTTCTTCAGTTCTTCCCTATTTCCTATCTCTTGTCCCCTTTTGTTCACCATTCTAACATAATCCGTAGGATCCTTCCGCCTCATATTTTTTACCATCCCATACAGGACCTTTTTCGTACCTTCACTATCCTCCATCATCTTTGTCCACTCTTCCATCCACTTCCTTCTCTCCTCAGCCACTACTCTCTTCGCCTCCTTCTTTCTGTCCTGGTACTCTTTCCTTGTCTCTACCGTCCTATTTTGATAACACCTCCTAAAGGCTCTATTCTTTTCCCTTACTATATATTTTGTCTTCTCATTCCACCATGGTGTTACCTTCCACCTCTTCTTACTACTTGTCCTCCCACATACTGCTTCTGCTGCACCTACTAGTGTCTTCTTAAATCTAGCCCATTCCTCTTCCACCCCTCTTTCTTCATCTGTAGGAATTCCTTCCTTTACCATTCTGAGGTATTAGGTACAGCATTCATTTCAGGTTCCGTATTGACCGTATTTACAATTTAACACTTGGATTTTCCGCCAAATCAATACTTTTACTTATGTAAAAAATTATAGGTACATGTTTCGGGGATCTTACTGTCCCCTTCTTCAGCCCTCCTTTGTTGTTACAAACATCGTGTCACATTCAACATCCCATAATAAAACAACAGAATACACAACATAAATTACACAACCACAACATATTAAAATTACTAGCTTAAAACTACATTTAAAATTCAATAAACAATCAAGGATAAAACTTGTGACGCACTTCGTATTTTTCAGTCCATCAGTTCAATACCTGAAGGACACAATAATACCTGATGTTCTACCTGAAACAACATATGTAAAAATGACAATAGGCTAATCTTAGATGCAGTCAAATCAGCAAGTTCCTCCATAGATTAATCGCTTTGAATTTTATGCTTCGAAAACGAAGTGGACAAAACATATGCTGTGCTTAAGTATATTTTAATGTGTCCCAGGACACAAATTCAAAATTGAACTGATGGACTGAAAAATACGAAGTGCATCACAAGTTTTATCCTTGATTGTTTATTGAATTTTAAATGTAGTTTTAAGCTAGTAATTTTAATATGTTGTGGTTGTGTAATTTATGTTGTGTATTCTGTTGTTTTATTATGGGATGTTGAATGTGACACGATGTTTGTAACAACAAAGGAGGGCTGAAGAAGGGGACAGTAAGATCCCCGAAACATGTACCTATAATTTTTTACATAAGTAAAAGTATTGATTTGGCGGAAAATCCAAGTGTTAAATTCATTCTGAGGTACTCGACCCTTCTATCCCCTTCTTTCAGTTTCCACATCCTTATATATCTTTCCTGGTTCTCAGTCCCTTTCTTCTCCTTACTCCCTCTCAGGTTCATTACCAGTAATCGATGGTCGCTATCCAGGTTCTCCGATGGTATAACCTTGATGTCCGTGATGTTCTTATTTAGTTCTTTCTCATACAGTATATAGTCGACCACCGATTTCCTGGTCAAGTCATCACTGTACCATGTGATTGCGTGGCTCTCTCTTTTCTTAAACCAGGAGTTCCCAACTAACAGGCTGTTCCTCTGGCAGAAGTCCAACAGTCTCTTTCCTTCCTCATTTCTTCCGCCCCAACCCTCTGGTCCTAGAACCTTGTCTTTCTCTTCCTACATGGGCATTCAGATCCCCCATAACAATCATATTTCTTCCTACCAGCTGCTTCTGCAATTCCTCTTCAAACTCCTCCTTCTCTTCAGAGGCGCAGCCTACTTGTGGAGCATACACTTGCACTATTTCTACGGTCTCTCCCCTCAGTGCTACTTTCACTTTCATCATCCTATCACTTATTCTCCTCACTTCTTCTTTTAAACCATCTCGTACTACTACTCCCACTCCATTCCTCTTTCCCTCTTCGTTCCCACTCCAGTACAGTCTATAGCCTTTTCTCAGTTCTCTCCTTCCTTCCCCTTTCCACTTTGTTTCTGCCAATCCCAATAAATCAAACTTCCTTCTTTCCATCACATCCACTATCTCCTCCACCTTCCCCGTCAGCGTTCTTAGGTTTAAAGTTCAAAATCTTAGTCCGTGTGTACAGCCGTGTCGTCGTCTATTAAATCCATCATGTCCGAGGCTCGTTCCATTTTTGAAAGCATTTGGTTTCATCCACTACTGGCTTGCTGGGCCTATCGTAGCTTCACCAGAGCCCCGTTAGCCGTCACTTTTCAGGGTTCCTGTAGGACCTTCACAGCTACCGTAACGGTCCCGGGGCACACAAAGTCCCGACTGTACTTCGCCCCTACAGGCGATCCACTACTTTGTGCCGTTGCCCGTCTCCCAAGACGTGAACGAGGGGTTGGACTTATGGGAGACCGATTCGTAGCAAAGTAAAGAAAATAATTTATGTTGGGGAAACAACTTAACTTCATGTCATATCAGTCAAAACATCTGCTGCTGTGCCATTACTGCATGCCTGAACACCTGTTTCCCTTGGCCTTAAATGATCTTTAAGGATCTAAATGGTAAAGTATGACCAGTTAGCTTAATGATTAGGGACCCTGATTTATGGTAATACTAGCAGGTACCTGCGGGTTCGCCCGCGATCAAGACAATGGGGACGACGCATTATTGCTAATAATCGGTCTATTCTATTACAGCAATCGCGGCTATAGGTGTGTCCATTCTAATTCTGAATATTCTGATACATACAGTATATTGATATGATCAGCAAAGTGGGAATTTTATCGAGTTGTGAACGTCTGCAGGGTTCGTTGTTACATTATGTTAACACATTTTAAAATTACGTTTATGGTTTTGCTATCTTCTGCTGAGACATAACGATTTTGTTGTCCGGATGCTCGCGAGCACGCCACATACAGTTGGCCATGGGAAAAAATTGTTTTGTCTAAATGTACACGTGCTACTGTTAAATGTGTGTCATTGCGCTTTGTTAAAGAAATTGCGAATATTGTTTGAAGAGGGAACTGCACTCTTGCACACTGGAATGGCAAATCTATCGGAATATGGGGAATTAAATGTATTCTTACTTAAGCTATTCTGGATGTAATTTGGCCATACTAATTGATGATTTGAACGTAAACATATCCCTATTAATAGACCTATAGTTAAATATCGCTCACCTTGGCCGCTGATGTACATTATGCAGTCTCTTCCAGTGTTACATCCCAGGGATTGAAATTCTCCAACGACCCTTTTGCCCCACATGCCTCCCTAAGTAATTAAAATTCCTGATTGTTGTTGTTTGAGTCTTGAGTTTTTTAACTGGTTTGATGCAGCCCTCCATGTATCCCTCTCCTGAGCTAATCGTTTCATTTCTACATAGCTACCACACCCTACATCCGAGGCAATCTGTTTAACCCTGGTTTACCCTTACAGTTCTAGTCTGCGACCCTCCCATCCATAACTACTGTCGACCAAACTATTATGTGTACTCGAGTTTGAAGTTTGTTTGTGAAGTAACCGATAGACCTATATAAAATCCAATAACATCATCATTTTCGTCGTTCTATTTTACGTTAGATCATGTAGGTTTGGAATTTTTAATTTATATTTTAATATTTTTTTTATCACAGTTGGAACACAAGAAGTGCCTGTTTTTAAGCGTTTTTCAACCATGCGTCACATTTAAGAATTATTATCTCACAAACCCGTCATCAGATCGAATCCAAATTTTAACACAACATACACTGGAATGTTGTATAACAGGTTTATTAATTTTAATTTTTTTGTGTCCAAGAAACAAAGTTGTTATTATTTTTGTAAGGTAACTTTTCCTCGGCTCGGGATGGTTTGAAAATGTAGTTCTTGGTCGCGTTGTAATCCTTATACATCAAAACGGTATGCTGTATGATTGTGAAATACGTAAAATAATTCACTTATTATATATCGGTTTGTATTTGTACGGAGAATTAAGACATGGTTCACCAGTTAGCCGCTCCAGTGAAAGCAGTACATCATTGCTAAGATGGGCTACATCACGCGTCATGGCACGTCTCGCTCGGAAGTGATGGGCTTCATATCAGCAACGCTGTATAGCATTTCCCGGAGCGGCTAGCTGGTGAACCATGTCTTAATTCTCTGTACAAATACAAACCGATATAAAATAAGTGAATTAATTTACCTATTTCACAGTCATACAGCATAACTTTTTGATGTATAAGGATTACAACGCAACCAAGAACTACATTTTCCAACGACCCCGAGCCGAGAAAGAGTTGCCTTACAAAAATAATAACAACATTCGTTCTTGAACACACAAAATTTTGAAATTAATAAACCAGTTATACAACATTCCAATGTATATTGTGTTAAAATTCGGATTCGATCTGATTACGGGTTTGTGAGATAATAATTCTTAAATGTGACGCATGGTTGAAACACGCTTAAAAAGGGGCACTTTTTGTGTTTCAACTGCGATAAAAAATATTAAAATATAAATTAAAAATTCCAAACCTACATGAACTAACGTAAAATCGAACGTCGAAAATGATTATGTCATTGGATTTTATGAAGGTCTATTGGTTACTTCACAAACAACCTTGAAACTCGAGTGCACATAATATTTTGGTCGACAGTAAGCTTGCTATTCCTGGGTGTCATAATATGTGTCCTACCCTCCTATCTCTTCACTTCATTAGCAGTCGCCAGAAACATCTCTCCTCTCCCACTCGTCTTAATACCTCTTCATTTGTTACCCTAACTACCCATCTCATCATCATTCTCCCTTATCACCACATTTCAAAAGCTTCAATTCTCCTCTTTTCTGCTGCACCATTAGTCCATTAGTACAACTCAGCAACTTTTCTAGGTTTAAGCCGAGCCTTGTGCGGGGATTCAATGGCCGTGAAAGACAAAACAACAACTTTATTGAAATAAGTTTGCCCAATTCCTCAGTAAGAGTAATTAAGAAACAATAATAATTAACGTGACAGCCGGTAGAATACGCCACATTCGACTGTGAATCAACGTTGCAGATCATGGTTAAAAACGAAAAAGAGCAGATCAAAATTGGCAAACAAAAATATTCAGTTAAGAAAAAACAAATTTATAAAGAAAATGAAAGCATACCATGCAAAATAGAAAGTATCTTAACATTGTAAATTCGAGTAAACTTCTGAAAGCTCGCTTACAACAACCAGCCGAAAGAGTATAAAATTAGACTCAAAATCACGATCGTATCCGAGCCCCAAAAGCAACCTCTATATATAAAATATATCTCATTTTACGCGTATCAATGCGAGGAGCAACGTTCGTGGTTAGAGGTGGGAACCGAACCCAGCGTTTTAAGGCCCTAAAACGAACGGTTTTCGAGATATTGCCAGAAAACTATCCCCGGTCTGCGAAATTTCAGCGGTTGCCATAGTAACGTTGATCTGTTTCTCAGAGGGAACACAGTTATTTGGGAATATCTCCGAAACCGTTCATTTTAGGAACTTAAAAAGTGTGTTTCGGGGTCCCTACAGGACCTCCGAGTATTGTTTCTCATATGTGGCGGCTTAAAATTAGCTAAATCCGAACATTTTACCGACTGTCCTTGCTCAGTGCCAAAGGGCCGAAAAAAGTCACTTACAAATTGAATTTTCAAAAACCGTTTCTTATTGGGCCTCTACATACTCGGATCAACCAACATGCAAAATTTCAGCTTTCTAGGTCTAGTGGTTTGAGCCCTGCGTCGATGAGTCAATTTTGGATTGTCAATGCCAAAGGGCCGAAAAAAGTCACTTACAAATTGAATTTTCAAAAACCGTTTCTTAGTGAGCCTCTACATACTCGGATCAACCAACATGCAAAATTTCAGCTTCCTAGGTCTAGTGGTTTGAGCCCTGCGGTGATGAGTCAGTTTTGGATTATTATATGGTAATATAAAAGGCTTCAAAGCGGTGAAATAAAATGTTCAAAGAGGTGAAATAAAATATCCATAGCGGTAAAATAAATAAAAGTGATATGTGAGTGTAAGGTTCATAGATTTGGTTAAATAATGACCACTGTAAAAATATTTGGGGGAATAAGAAAGAATTTATTCTAGCTACTTTTTTTGAAAGAAATAAATTTCAAATTAATTATATTTTCTGTGATTAATACCAAACCTAACATTTACCTAAACAAATAATCTCCTTGACACCATAGTCTTTATCTCACTAACTCATGAAACGTATGTTGCCCCCAGCATTGTTTCCATGATTTGAGGACCTCAACCAATTTCGTTATCCCGTTTCTTATGAGAAATTTATGTTTAAGATTTCTTATTTTCTATTGAACGACAGATAATGGAACAGTTTCCAATTAACTTTGGAGTAAATAGTTTAAAAACATCTTATTATCAGCATTTCGTTGATATTTAGCATTTTATGATGAAAATAACTCATTTTGCAAAATAACTTTATTTCGCGGGTTCAATATCGAAAAAGAATGGCATATTTGGGGTAAATATATTGTTGTGATAACATATATATTTTTGCTGAAATATTTTGCGGATATCGTTATAACCAAATCTCCGGGACACTATTAATGATGTGTTTGTCAAAGGCAAATGAGAAATTTACTGTGGTGAAATGCACATGCAGAATTACAGTCAACTGCAAGTGAATTTAAGTTGGTGAAAATAGCCCTATGTAATAACTTATACTACTTACAAATGCCATGGTTCACATGGCTAGTGTAAGTTTAAGTTTTTATGATTATTTTGTGATATCCATAACACCGCTACCCATTTGACCAACCAGACATCCTTGGTGTTCAGGAGTGGTGAACCTGGATTCTACACTTGCAATTCGATAATATATGTCATTTTCATACCTTATTTCATATTCTGGGAGTTATTACCAATTGAAATTACTGTCCATTATCACTACTGTATTGGAGATGTGTTAAATTATGTAAATACTGTATGTGTTTTTGTTTCTTGCTCATTCAATGACAATTGCCATATTTGTTTGGCACACTAAGTCTCTTCAACTGTTACCGATGCGCACACATTGACGTTACATTACAGTTACCAACATATAGGATATAAAATACATAACTCTACAGGAAAGACCAAATCCTGGCTTTTACACTTCTACCTGGCATATTGTTGAAAATATATGAATTTCATACCTTTCTAGCAGTCATTAGGAATTAAAAATTATCGTCAATTATCACTGCTGCACCGGAAATTTTTGTTAAATTACGTTTAAAAAAATTATTTCTTGCTCGTTCAACGATGACTGCAATATTTCTGAGGCGCATGGGGTATCTTCAACTGTTACTCAGATGCACATATTGACGTCAGTCCATCGTTGCCAGCATGTGGGATACAAAATACACCTTACGACACACATAATAATGTAATTATGTGACAAAGCATTAATTGTCAAAATCATTGGCCTGGAAAAATAGTATTGATGCGTGCCTACCCCCACCGTGCGTGACAAAACAAGGGGTGAATATATTAGCTAATGCGGCTCGCGCTACCAATTATTGGTCTACGTAAAATACATCGGTCTGGACGAAAATTATTGATGCGTTTTTTGGAAATTTCAGTCTTAGCAGATGAGAAGAATAGATCAGATGTTATTTTAAAAAACTGGTACACTTGGGTGTCTAGAGGATGATTTGTTTCAAAGTGGTGCACTGAATGGAACTTGGCGCTTTTTCGTTTTACAATACCGCCAATACAGTAGTACTGCATGTGTGGGGTTGGCTATACTGTATTTGTCCATAAATCACGCGTACAATGGCAGACTCGGCTGAAGTTTTATCTACACATGGGTGGAAAAAAAAAAAAAAAGAACTGACTGAGAGTACGCTGCCATTCGTGGACGTAGAGAAAGTTCTCCCGCTAGATGGGATTAATAGAGACCTTCACGAAACAACTGCCTAGACGTGTGAGTTTGTATGTGGCCGTAGGATCGTAGCGTTGTTTTCGTCTTACGGTTCTCGTGTTCTGCCTGCGAAGTCGTTATGGCAGATTTAAAAGAACAAAGAGTTTGTTTGAAATTTTGTTTCCTGCTCGAAAAATCGGCAACAGAAGCTTACCAAATGCTTCAACAGGCTTAAACTTTGAGAAAATCTGCCAAAAAATCAAATAACACCACTCTCATCACTTGTAATGTTTAGACCACTTTTGATCTCGTTTTTAACTGCAATCGAGTGATTTTTCGATGCTCTGCGAGATTTCGAGGAACAAATTTAGCGGCAACACCGTCTCATTTGCAAATCCTTAGTCAAAATCCGCTGGCATGAACTCCAACTCGCTCCAGTCTCTTCTGAAATTTGTTGATCGTGAAACGACGCTCTTCGTTGATTTCTTGGCAGATTTTCTCAACGTTTTCATCATTTCGAGATGTTGAAGGGTGTCCAGAACGAGCATGGTCTTCAACACTCAACTCACCACATTTAAAAGCACCCAAACCACTCAAAACCTTGTGTGCGGCTCATAGCCGCTGGCTGCGAGTAAGCCAGCGGCGCTTGGACCAGGTATTGGTGCGTCAATGCGCTCCTCTGCCTGGGGTTGAATATTGAAAGGGGTTTAATTTTGGATTTTAATAATTAATATTTGTAATGTATAATTAATAAATAAATAGTTAAATAGTCCACCTTGGGTAACTGTCGGCTGCTAAGCGGCCAGCAGCTGTTCCGGCGTCTTTGTGCAGAGTTCATGTTGTCATTAAATAAATAAATAGCCTTACAAATCCCATAAGGGCTATGGCCTCCTGCTTTTCAGAGAATTGCTCAGTTTTAACTCATCAGGTGAGCAAGTCCTGAGGAGCATTCGGTGTTATTCTTTCTGATTGGGCCTTCTATATAGATGTGCAGCTGATTAAAGATTAAGTAAATTATATTACGATGGCATAACATTCGCTACAACAATCTTCATTTCTGAGTCTGGCGATATCAAGGCCTCAAATATCCATTAGTATTACGGAAATCATAATAGCCATCAACCAATATCTGGGAGCTTCCCATTGCCACTAAGCACAAAGCTTACCCTGTCTAAGCACTTGAACAATGACAGAAACTGCCAAGTCTTCACTCTTCAGTACAATCTACGTATATTGAACCGTTTCAAATAGGTCTTTTTAAAATGCAATACAAAACCTTACCGGTGGAGTTTTAACATCTAGTTTGGATGCAGATACCTATACACGTTCTTTAACATCCCACAAATCATTCACTATGTTGTGCACATGTGGTCCCGGAACGAATTAACAAGTGTTTCGCAAGATAGTTGAACCTTTTGAATTCCTTGTGATGCAGTAAGGTTATTTTCCCTAGTGAACACGATGATGTTTCCTCAAATTAGAGCGCGAGACAATGTTCCATTAGTTCTGTCCGCCATGCAAATGACTTCTCACGTGTGCTACAAGTGTATTACTTCACTCCAGTATGAACAACAGTGTGCTTCTTGAGGTCACCGCTCTGTGAGAAGCCTTTATTGCACACCAGAGATATGTACCGCTTTGCTGCATGCCCACTGAACGGTGTCTTTCTAGTTGATGCATTGTTTTATTGGTCACTGCATGCGAGTCTCCCTAGGTCTTTCCACTCCTGCCTCATCTTCGCTGTTCTTGTCCATTGTTTTCCCCCTCCCCATTTTACGAACCAGTCTGCCCATCTGATTCTTTGTCTCCCAACGTTTCGTCTTCCTGTTCTTGGGTCCCACATCGTCATTTTGTACGTCCATCGGTTAGGATCTAATCTCGCTACATGTCCACCCCATCTCCATTTGAGCTGGTCTGCTGATGTCATAGCGTCTTTCATGCCGGTTCTCCTTCTTAAATCTTCGTTCCGTATTCTATCTCACAATGAGACATTGGCATTTAAAAATTGGGGGAGTATGGATGATTTTATTTTTCTGTGTTATAGAAGTTATAGAAAAGTTTCGATTTACGTAGGTTAATATTGTTGTAGACCAGGAAGCTCGTCACTCGCGCGTCCCGTCGTAGCGTGTCAGCAGAAGCTTCAGTTTGATAATAGTAGCCTAATAATAATACAAAGATTTGCAAGATGTTAAATAATACTTTAGGAAGGAAGAAAGACCGCTAGTGGGTTGGTTTTTGTACTATGAAAAGTGGATAGACCTATAGTAGGTATGGATTTTTAAAATAATACTTTATATCAATAATAATAAGCCTCGCTATAGGGGTACTCTGTTTGTGTGAGTGATCAATTGTAACGTAAGTGGAGATTGTTGATTAGGTGTGCTGTGAGTGGCTGTATTTGAATGAGTTGGCGTGGCGGGACATATGCTGTGCTGCGATTGGTCGTTTTAGGTCTATTTGGTATATTTCCGAGTATTAATGTTGTGATTTTGTTGAATTAGTGTAATTTGGGTGTGTAGCTGTGCTGTAAAACTGTTTTGGGGAGATTTTATTGTAAATTGGGTGTTTTAGGTAGTCTGACGTGGTCTGGCTTGGACAGTTCTCTGTGGCTGTCCACGCCCGGCCCCGTAGAGTTGGGTGTAAGTTTGGAACTTGGTGATTGATCTGTATGGGGTTTTATGGCTATGTTGTCTATGAACTATTTGTGGTTCCCAGGCCCGCAGCATGCCATCCTAGATGGGCCGGCCGTGGCCTACCCTCCAGGCAGACACACCACTCGGCCATGGGTCATATGTTTGATCTCAGGTGGTGAGAGGTTTCAAGTGCGTATGGTGACGGCAGAGAGTTGGTGTAGGAAATGGAGCAATTGTATGAGTGCAGTGGCGTGTGTGGGAGCTGAGGGGGGGAGATGTTTGAAGTGTGAGTAGCAATAGGATATTTGTGTGTGTTTGTTTTGTTCTGCGTGCTTTCTGCCTTAGTTTAGATGTTTTCTTTATGTATGGGCACCCTAGATATGACGCTGCATGTGCGCCTTCACAGTTTACACACGTCATCATGGCGGTGCGAACCTCCACATCTGATGCAACGGGTGTTATACTTGCATTTAGCAGCGTCATGGTTCAGGCGTTGGCAGTTTAAGTACTGGAATGTTGGTGTGGGGTGTTGAGTGTGCAGTGGGTTGCAACGCGGTGCTGGTTTGGGTTATTGGGGGGTTATAAAGAGGGACGACGGCTGTTCGGTGATGTTATGAGCTGTGTGTGGCTGTTCAGGGGCTGAAATGGGGAGGGTTTGGTGAGTGTCAGTGGTGTGCGTGGCTGGGACGTCTGGAGGGGCTGTGTTAGTGATGGAGTGCTGTTAGGCCTGTTCTGTTTGTGTCTCCGTGTATTTTGTCTTGCGTTTCGTTGTCTGCATGAAGCGGTTGCCTGTGTTTGGGTTTGAGTGTGCTCATGTTTGGCAGTCTCACAGACTTCTGTTTGCGTATATTTGGTTTTATATCTGTCTGTGATGTGACTGGGAGAGTTTGCGTGTATTTTGGGAAGGTAGAGGGTGGATTACTGTGTGTTTGTGTGTCCTGCTCTGTTGTTCGAGTGGGAGATGCTTCGGTTCGAGTGTGAGTGTCATGTGAGTTTGCTTCTATGTTTCTCAGAGTACATTTAGGTTTGGGTATGAATTGGTACTGGGTGGTCGGCAGATGACTATCTGCGAGCTCTTAGGGGCTCGACGGGTGGGTGATTTGTACCACAGCCCCTCCCCGAAGTCAAAGTCCGGAAAGGTGCCGTGGCACGGTGTTGGTGGTGGCGAACTGCCGAGGTATTTAGGGTTCGGTGTGTCTGCAGTGATATACCAGGAGGAGTCGTGATTTGTTCGTGAATGTGAGGCGGCTCATAGCATCCAGCTTGAAAGCCTGTTGAAGCATTTCGTAAGCTTTTGTTGCCGATTTTTCAAGCAAGAAACAAAATTTCAAACACACCGGTTGGTTCCTTAGTTTAGGGGCTGTGACAATGCGGTCATATAGCCCCATGCACTTTGGATGTGTGTAGAATCTGTCTGATAACCGGTGTTAATTGTGATGGCTGTATAGTGTGTATTATCTGTTTCAATTCAAGTAAGGACTGCATACAATAATTTCAAGTAGTTCGTACTTTTGCTACCCAATGCTACCGTCCACTACACCCAGCTTGTGGACTTGGCTACTAGATGGCATTGCAGTCAGCACCTGGCGGCGAACGTTGGAACTAATAGAGTTATCAATTCTAATCTACAAATTTTGGTTTCACACAAGTGAAGTTAGTGAAAGGTTCTTTTTTATGCCATAAATCTATGACATGGGACCGACGACTTTACTTCCCCACCAAAGGAAGGCATACTGAGGAATTTTTAACGCTCTTAATAAATGCGACGACTTCGGCTGGATTTGAACCCGCGACCTTGGTATATTAGATCAGCATGCTACCAACTACGCCACCGAAGCCACCTTCCAAACACACTCTTTGTTCTTTTAGATCTGCCATAACGACTTTGCAGGCGGAACATGAGAACTGTAAGGGAAAACACTACGACCTAACGTTCACATACAAACTGACGCCGTCTGGGCAGTTGTTCTCTCTACTACGTCCACGAATGGCAGCGCTCTCTCAGTCCGGTTTTCTTTGAGTCCGCCCTCGATTAAGTCGTGATCTAAACAGGGATGGTGGGTGAGTAATAGTCGGCGGAGGAGTAAACATCTATTAGTACATCATCTGCAGATTTTTTCCCATTACCACAGGTATTTTGGCTAGTTTCAGTAGTTTAAAGAATTTTTTGTCCCAGGATTTAGTCTCCTCCAGTGTTACTCAAAATACACCTTGTAAATATGTGAATAACCATTAATTGACCTAACGATTGGTCTGGATCAAGGTTATTGATGGGGGAGTACTCCCACTATGTGTGACAAAAATACACCCCCCCTACCCTAGCAAATATTGGCCTAGGCAAAATCATTGGTCTGGATAATATTATTATTGATGAGTAGTAGTATGTGCAGGGTTGGCAATAATGTATTTGTCCCATAATTCACCCGTGTTATGGCGGACTCAAATGGAATTATACTATATAGCTGATCTAAAAGGGGGAAGGTGGGTGGGTTATAGACAGCGGAGGAGAAAATATCTACCACAGCATTTCCACAGTATAATTATTATTCATCATCATTACAAAAGGTATTTCAGCTAATTTAAGTAAGTAGTTTTGTAGAAGGTTCACCACTTATAAACTGCTACCAACTTCCAATACTCTATATGGTGTGCAACTTATGTGCTGCATAAGCAAGTGATTTGCTTAGGTTATCTTATATTAATTTATTAGTACAGTACTTGTTTGCTGAGCCGGCCCTGGGTTCGATTCTCGGCTCCATTAGGGACCTTAGAAAGTGACGCGAAGGCTGGACGGGGGTGCACTCAGCTTCGTGAGGACTATTGAGTAGCTGTCTGACAGTGAGGCAGCGGCCCGGTCGCGGAGACCAAGGTTAACGGCAGAGGGGATCCGACGTGCAAACCATGTGTCGCCCCATACTCTGCAGGCCAAATGGCTGAGCAGTGGTCGCTTGGTAGGCCTAGACCCTACATGGGCTGTAGCGCCACAGGGTTTTACTCGTCTGTTGAGAAGATAAGATAACGACCAGTAATTTATTACTGGTTTGTTAATTCGCTTTAGAGGCTTGGAACATCTTGAACGTCAGCCCCATGTACTTGACTTATTTCCTTTATCTCCTAAGTGGAGTATAGGACATCAATGAATTTCCACCATCGGACTCTGTTCTGCGCCATCCTCCTATCTCGTTCCAGGTCTTCCCTCCTTTCTCCATTCCTTCTGTTATTACACTCCTCCTCCAGGTGTTCCTTGGTCTGCCTCTTCGCCTACTACCTTGTGGATTCCATTCCAGGGCTTGTCTTGCTATGTTGTCTCCATCTCGTCGTAATGTATGCCCAATCCATTTCCATTTCTTACGACGCATCTCAATATAAATGGGTCTTTGCTGTGTTCTTCTCCAAAGCTCTTCATTGGAGATAACTTGTGACCACCATATCCTCAGGATATTCCTCAAGCATCTATTCACAAATATTTGGATTCTGTTAATCAGTTGTTTGTTGGTCTTCCAAGTTTCACACCCATAGAGCAATATTGACTTGACATCTGAATTGAAGATGCGATGTTTGGTATAGGTGTTAAGTTCCCTTGCTTTCCAAATTGGTCTCAGCATTGCGAATGGTCCTTTAGCCTTATTTATTCTATTTCCTACAGTATATCCTCCATGGTACCTCCCTCAGTGGTGACCATACTTCCCAGGTAGCAAAACTGTTTGACTTGATCGATCTCTTGATTCCCTAGAAATAATGGTGCCTTATTTCGGTTATTATGGAGCATCTCCTTGGTTTTCCTTCCATTGATCTCCAATCCCACCTCAGATGCTTCAGTTCGTAAATCATTCAGCTTTGCTTCCATATCTTTGTAACTGCTGGCTAGCAAGCACAGGTCGTCTGCGAAATCCAGGTCCTCCAACCTGTCTGTAAGTCCCCACTGGATACCTTTTCCGCGATTCATTGCTTTCTTCATGATAAGATCCAGCACCATGAGAAATAGTATTGGAGACAGCAAACATCCTTGTTTAACTCCTGTATTTACTGGAATGGACTCCGACAACATCCCCTGATGTAAAACTTGACAGGTGTAATTGTCATACATTTCTTGATTAATCTTTATAATTTTCTTTGGAATCCCAAACTCTTTCATGACTTGCCAAATCTTCTCTCTCATTATACTATCAAACGCCTTTTCAAAATCAACGAATAGTAGATACAGTGATGATTGCAGTTACATTGTTGTTCTATAATTATGCGCAGTGTATTAATCTGGTCTGTACAAGAAAAGCCTTCGCTAAATCCTGCTTGTACTTTCCTCAGCCTTAAATTAACTCTCTGTTTTATTCTTTCTAGAATTACTCGGGAGAGTACCTTACTTGGGATTGAAAGGAGAGTAATCTCTATCCAGTTGTCACATTCCAATAAATCTCCTTTCTTCGGAAGCTTGATCAACAGTCCTTTCTTCCAGTCTGTAGGAATCTTCCCTTCTTCCCAGATCTTCTCAAAAAATGGGAGCAGAATCTCAACTGTAGTGTCCGTATCCACTTTCAAGGCTTCCGATGGAATGTTGTCCATACCTGTCTTTAGTTATTTGATAGCCTTTTGCATCTCTGTTCTTGATGGTGGTTCTGTGCTTATAGCCCTATCTTCCTGCTCTTCTTCTATCATGTCTACTGTCTCTCTTTCCTCTCTTATTCCCCGATTCAAGATCTCCAGAAAATGTTTTCTCCATCTTTCTAGTTGTTACTTTTGTGTAGAAAGTAGGCTAATCTCCCATCGTTGGCTTTCACAGGTTTATCAAAACTAGAGAACTTTCCTGTTAATCTTTTGGTAATGTGATATAGGGTTCTACTATCATTGTTTTGCGCTGCTATCTGTGCTTGTGTTACTACCCATGTACTTGGGTTTGTCTGATAACCTCTGTTTCTGTGGCGACTGTATATAATTGTGTGTGCAATGTCATTTTTAGGGTCAGGGACTGAGGTAGGTGCCCCGGGACTAGAAATCTGGTACCATTTCAACATTTGCCTGGAGGGAATGTGGAAATACACTCAGAATGGCTGCTATCAATGGCAGGATTTAACCATTGATCTCAGGACTTGCTACAGCTCTCTACTATTGACTCATGATAGAGTGGTTGGTTCCTTAGTTTAGGAGCTGCGACAACCTGGTCATGTAGCCCCGTGTACTTTGGGTGTGTGTAGAAACTGTCTGATAACTGGTGTTTTTTGTGATGGATGTATTAGTGTGTATCTGTTTTTAATTCAAGCAAGGACTGCAGACATTCAATTTTGCACCAATGGTCGTCATGTTAAGACAGATTTAGTCAAGAAAATATATACACCTTATACATTTTGGTAAATTTAATCAACAAAAGCACTGTACCTAACCTCAAACTCTACTCAACACCAGGAAACTCTCAATCTAAAAAAAAATTAAAAAAAATGGAAAAATTACGTATTTTAAAAAAGAGTGTTTTTGCCCTAGTTCTCGGCAGGATGTCTTTGGATTTTTCCTATATTCATCACCCGTTTGCACCAATTGACGTCACATTGTTAGTTTTCCTTGTCTGCTGTTTATAATGCATTTCTGTCAATTGTTGCGTAAGACACCGATTTATCGACTTGAATGCTAACATTTACGAATAAAACATTACCAGTAATAATGTTTTTCTAATAAAAAATGAAATTAAAAAAAAAAAAAAAAAAAAAACGGCATCGGGAAGCGAAAATGGTGGGTAGAAGACATACGGGTATGAAAATATCGTAATTCTGCTCTAAACACATTTATTGTAAGTTATTTTTGTATTAACTAAAAGTGCAATATTAATAATAATTGAAATTCAAACAATATAACCACAATAACGTGTATTGATGCAGGCTTCCCCGACCGGTGTTCAAGAGCGAATGGTCATTTTCCGGGCTGTTATGCCGTGCTCTTTTTCTTTTTTGATGGGGGATGTGAGGCATAGTCACATAAAACGTGAGACCAGACCATGGCATAACATAACATCTGCGTTGAAGAATCGCCAAGGGTCTGACAAGATAGACTAACAATCAAATGTTCTCGAAAGAGAATCAAAATGAGCATCGTCCGCTGAGCCACTACAATTAACACAACAAGTGATAAAAATGTCCAGCATAACTCAACACATTGCTAGCGTTTCGCCCCAGCGTCACATATGTGGCGAGGCGTCTTGCATGGCCTTCTCAGTGTGTACCAGCTACGCGTCTTGGTAGGTGTGCCTTTACCAACTGAAGAGCCCAATTGGCACGCTGGGGCGAAACGCTAGCAATGTGTTGAGTTATGCTGGACATTTTTATCACTTGTTGTGTTCAAGATAGACTAAGTCGTTTTCCACCAAATAACAGTAGGTTTTAATTTGATGTTCTGTAATATTGCAGCACTGTTTACTGTCGAATGTTGAGGGATTCGTAAAGACAGGCTTGGATTTCTTTTTAGGAAAGATTCACACCATTTCCTCCCTGGCCGCCCGACTTTGAAAAGAGAGTCTTTCTCCAATTCTTTTGTGATGCACTGGACGCTATTTTGCAAATCGTGCTTTGTTACCGGGAAGCCCGCTTTTCCTGGTGAGATAACCCATTGAAGTAACACCCTTTGTTAAAAAGGAACTTGGCCCCATCTCCCTCTCTCTAGTTTTTTCTTCAATTTTGTCCGAGAAGGCGTTTCTCGGAACACCATTCCTTCCCGCGGCCGCTGTAATACTCATGCCGTCCTCCTCAAAGTCCTTAATAGCAGCTTCCATTTGCTGAATATCGTAGGCTAATTGAGAAATGTGCGTTTCGACATATTACTTGAAAGCAAAGTATAAGTCTTAGAATATATTTTTCATCTCAACTTAAAAAGAATCCCCTTTAGCTCACCTAAAAACCCTTGGCCTAGACCTACTGATAATAATAATAATGTTATTTGTTTTACGTCCCTTTTAACTACTGCGGCTTTTAGAGACCCCGGGGTGTCGGAATTTTGCTACGAAGTAGATCTATAACTTGCCAGTAAATATACTGACACGCCCCCCTCGCATTTCCGCACCCTCAAATTCCAGATGACTGCGCCAGAATTCGATCCTGCAACAGCAGGCGAGAATGTTACCGCTGAGCCACGCAGCCAGCGTAGACCTACGGCCGTCAAAGAGATAGATCTACATAATAACAGCACACTGTAAATGTTTATTGGTTCTGAAACGTTAATGCAAACTTCAACATTATCGTGCACTAGTGTTCCTCACACATGTGCATGTGCTCTAAAGATCATCAGCTATGACGACTATTGGACACGATGATCAAACGACAATTTAATTAATGTAGGGTGCTTCAGAACTACATTATAAATATATTGCCGCTGTTAGTTAGGAGATACGACAATGTGCCAGTTTTCGTCACAAATGACTAGCATTGGTAACGTGCGTGTTTTTAAATCCAGTGTTCGTCACCAGCATTTCTAACCGAACTAGGAACATGAGCACGAAATAGCAAATCGCATATGTTACAGAAACAATTACCAACTATATCACACACTTGTAAAATTTAAAAATGTCGGAACATAATTAACTTGCGTGCCTGCTTAGCACATGCGAGAAGCAATACGCCGCGTCAAGACAGCTCAACTCATACGAGATGTTTGACAGTGGGAATCACCTATTACATCGCACGCATGATTTCGCAAAGTTGCTTCTTATCGGCAACGAAGGTATGATGAATCTCGTAAGACTTTGTGCATTGCGAAACACCGTTGACATGCTTATTTTTTGTACTTATATACAAGAGTGACGACGACTGGCTCAGTGACGAAAACCGGTACAGTTACCTTAGTTCCTAATTTTGCTACCAAACGGCACTGTCAACCACAACTAGTTCTGTACTTGGTTACAAGATGTCACCGCAGTCGGCTCTTGCTGACGAACATTGGAACCTAAGAGCGTTAGTCAAATTTAACCTATAATTTAGCTTCACACAAGTGTAATTAGTGGAAGGTTCTTTTTCATGCTATAAATCTATGACATGGAACCGCCGGCTTTACTTCCCTTCCCAAGGAAGGCATACTGAGCAATTTTTGTAACGCTCTTAAAAAATCTGACGACTTCGGACGGGTTTGAACCCGCGATCTTGGGCACAGAAGCTCAGCATGCTACCAACTACGGCACCGAAGCCGTCCATGATAAGAGTATTGACATGCATTGTGTAAAAACTGGGGGTAATAACTTTTGCAGTGCCAACGACAGGATTTAGACCAAGTCTGCATCTTTGACAATGTGCATGTGAAAGGTTGATAGGCCTCCACTTTCTAGCAATTTGGATGAGAAGATACCAACATAAAACAGTTTTCTGTGGAGAGCTGAGATATTTATGTTGCGAGTGCGGAATATGCAAGAGGTACGATAGCACTGAATGAGATGCGAACGTACAATAAAATATTCTATAGTATTTGAATTAGCCAAAATACCTTATCAAATAATGAGAAATAAATCAGGAAATGATGTAGGAATAGATGTCTGCTCCTCCACTGACCATAACCCACCCGCTGTCCCCATTTTAGATCACGACTTATATAGGTTAAAGTCCAGCTGTGTCCGTACTTGTGGAAGTAAAAAGTATTGATTGGGCGGAAAATTGAAAAAGTATTACTTTCTTCATATTAATTATCGTCAAGATAGTATCATTGCCTACCCTGCCCCTACTCGGTAGAATGTTTGTCAACCATGCCCCGATAGCTTCCCGCGGCGACAACTGCATCTCAACCCGACCATTCTAACCTTCATTTTGTCCAATACAATGGTTTTTGACTATGGTAACAGCCTAATGCATCCAGATCAATGTTTTTTGTAATTGTGGCCAACTAGCTTCTCTCGGCCAAGACCGCACCTCAACCCGACCAATCTAACCTTCATTTTGTCCAATCCAATGGTTACAGCCTAATGCATCCTGTTCATTGTTTTTTTATCAACAGTGATTTTGTATCCCACATGTTAGCAACAATGTGTGCACCTCGGTGTGTGCCATTGAGTGCGCCTTGTTGACAGTTGAATGAGATTCAAGCGCTATCAGAACATGGCTGCTGTTGTTAAAAGAGCAATAAATAAAAGCATGAATTTCAGGTGCAGTAGTGACCAGGGTTACTAATTTCAATAGGTAAAATTGCCCAGAAGATGAAACAAGGAATGTAAAAGCCACGTTCATGTCTCATACGTGTGTGAAAGCCACGTTCTGGTCTCATTCCAAATTAATAAACAATGTTACATTGTCATTTCCAAAATATGATTTAAAAATTATTAATAGATAATATATCTACAGTACACTACTTCTAAACTTGTGGACACTTCTTATACTGTGCCAATCTTTGGGCCTGCTTTTTTTGTAACTAGCTCTAGTCAGTAATTTGGTCTTAAAGCTTAAGATATTCTAAACTACAGGATAGAATACAGAAAACGAGACACTGAAATAACCTAACAAATACATGATATAGAAACTCACCTGATTTTTCCATAATTCTCTGATTTTCTTCTGCCCTTCCACCAGAAGATCAAAAAACTGTACAGTCGACTGTAGTTGAATGTTACAACCTGGACATATTGTTCTTGGTAGCTTACCATCATCGTGTACCTGAATTAAACATCAATCACCCAATATTTACTTATGGACCCTTGCAATTCAATTAACTACATAACCATCTCATTACCATCCCAATTCTAAATAGCCAATAATAAGGTACAATTCCATTTATGGGCGTTAAATATCAAACATAAACAGAACACTATCAACAATAATATTTATATTATTATTTTGACCAAATTAATAGGAAGGAAGTATAACTGAGTCATGTAGTGAGAACATAAGACCTACGCAATTTGTGCAACGATGATCAATGCAATCTCCATTTTGATGGAAAATAGGAAGTCAAGTTGCCATCCCATTTCCACACGTTAGACTAATTCTCCTACCTTAAAAGGAAGATAACGATTTATAAGACCACTTAAATCGGCATCTTCTCCATCTGATCCATATAAGAAAACACCATTCGAATTTTCTTCGGCACATAAACGACAATATGTTGAATCATATAATACTACTTCCATGATGGCGGTAAATAAAGAACCTAGAACAGGACATTTCGACCAATGGCACTTGGCATTGCATGACTACGCACAGTACACTCCTATTGGACATCGAGAGGAACAAAAGACTACATCAACAGGCGGATTGTTTAAATCTTGTTCGGAATGGCTGGGAGCTGAATATTATTATTGAAGTTTTCTAAAACAAATATATATTGTCATTTTGTTTTCACATGTTGTCAGTACTGAACATTGAAGTGCGAAAATAACCTCGGTGGCGATGATAGTTGTTTTCAGGGAGCCCAGAAAGGTTATCTCAAACGTTGACTAGCCGTAATATTTGACCTTGTAGGTGATACTTATTCAGCCCATTTTACCAAGAGCCATCAATATTGAAGTTGTTGTTAATTCGGATTAGGGACTTGGAACAGCTTTGGTTATCAGCACCGTGTACTTGGGTGTTTGTTGAATTTGTTTAATAACCTCTAGTGACAGTAGTATTGTGAATACCTGTAATTACCGTATTAGGGTCGGTGATTGCGTAGGTGCCACGAGACTTGAAATGTGGTACTATTGCATTTGTCTGGAGAGAGGGTGGAAAAACTTCACTCAGGATAGTCATTGTACTGATATCGCGCCAGGAGTTGGCAGTTGGGTTTGAACTGCAGATATCTTCCCGCTCACAGTCATTATGATAGGCAAACCTCAGACTGACAGCACATTCCCACAAAACTATAGGCCCATTAGTCTCCTCTCCATCATCTCAAAATTATTTGAGATGACCCTACTATCCAGGCTGCAAAATATTATTAATGATTCATTAAACAATGAGCAATTCGGCTTCCGTAAAGGCCACTCCACAGTCCATCAACTCCTCAGACTCACCGAGGTTATTACGCGCGCATTTAATGAAAACCGCATGGCAGGAGTTTGCTTCTTAGACATCAGTCGTGCTTTCGATAAGGTATGACACAGTGGACTGCTATACAAACTGAAGCACAGAGGTCTCCCAGACTACTTATTACGAGTCATAAATTCCTACCTTAGGAATAGGCAATTTTATGTCCAGGTGGAGGACGCCAAATCCTCTCAGAGGAAAATAAGGGCTGGCGTGCCCCAAGGCAGTGTCATTTCCCCCCACTTATTTAACGTCTATGTCGCTGACATCCCTCAGTCTGTAAACACTAGCCTCCACCTTTATGCAGATGATACTGCTATTTCTACCACTTCCTGGAAAGGACATAAAATTCAGGACTACTTGCAAAAAGCCCTAGACGAGCTCGAATCCTGGTTCGAGAAATGGCGCATTAAGATTAATGTTGATAAATGTTCTGCCACTCTTTTTACTAAGAAACGTAAATTCACAGACGTCCAGGACCTTGCCTTTTTCGGCGAAGTAATCAGATGGCAGACAGCGACTAAGTATCTGGGAACCACGCTAGACCGCGGCCTCACCTTTGCACAGGAAGTTAAGCAGCGCGCAAACCGTGCAAAAGCCGTTCTAGCGCAGCTCTGGCCCCTCATGAGGGCCAGGAGCGAACTAGATGAATTTAGCAAGCTTCTGGCATATCGTACTCTTGTACGCCCAGTCATGGAGTATGCCTGTCCAGTGTGGGGCTACGCAGCACCCACACACATCAGGAAACTGCAAGTTATTCAGAATAAGGCCTTACGCACGATATCAGGAGCCCCCTGGTACGTGCGTAACGACCAACTTCATGCTGAGTACAACCTCCAAGTACTCGGCGACCGTATCAAACAACAGGCAGCAAACCTCTACAAAACAAAAACACGTAACACCAACCCACTAGTGAACAGGTTGGGTGATTATCAAGCCAGCGGGTGCCGACACAAAAGGCCCCGTATTCTCATAGAATAAACCAGCTTCTCCAGCTCTTAAAAGAAATATTTCCATCTTCTAAATAAGCTTACCTAAGCCCTACTTTTTTTTTACTAATAACCATTGGCATGCGGGTAGCCGATATATTTAAGTTAGGAATAGGTGGACCGCGCATGCGTACTGCAAGGACCCCCGCACCCCGTCGCAGCGTGTTCAACTGCCATCTCCTGCCGGGATGACAGTGGGTGCCAGGATTCGAACGTGCTAAAGCTCCCAGCGATGTAACGTGCACGGCTACGTCGCGGGGTATTATAATGAAATTAAGCTAGAATGCTGTGTAGCTTGCGGGAAAATTGATAGTTCAGAAACTTTATTTTCAGCGTTGTCTAGTTAATATACTGTTACGGTCCGTGGGTCAAATCATAAATTAATTACACTCACTTTTTAATTCTAATCTTTATTCAACCACAAAATGCTAATACCACCGCTTCAATCCCCTCTTCACAGAGTCTCTAAACCATACAGCCTACTCGAAGCGTCACTTCCCTTCTCCTTACACAGCCTTGACAATCACGTATTTGGAGTGAAATAAACATTTATGTTCGACCCTGGCGAAATGTAAATATTATATGTCAGAAAACTGTACTATAATGAGACTCATTATAGTACAAGTTTTCATTATGATACAGTTTCTCCCACCAATCAGAGCTTAAGAAACAGTTGTGTGACCAATTAGGTGAGGACAGCATCGCACCTGCGCTCACTTCCATGACTCCCTATTTTAAATGTCACTGCGTGGCGAGTGTCATAGTGAGGTATTCCAGAAGGCCGTGGTCAAATACAAGGTATACTCGGCGTCCCATGCGCTCTGTTCAGTACATAAAACTGGTGAAATCTCGACAGATATTTATGAATATTTGTGTTCGAACATACAATAGTTATAATTATCGTCGAACATAAACAGTCGTATGCAACTCGCCTATAATGGTAATTAAGACACTCGTATGGAAATTTTAAAGCTCGCTACGATCGTTTTATAAACATACTCGTGTCTTGATTGTTGCCATTATAGGCTTGTTGCATAATGTACTATTTCCTCACTTTGCCGCAAAGCGCTGCTATATGCTTGTATAGACACGTAGCACTACCCCCTCCTTAAGCCTGTTCCGTTTCGGAACAGGCCAAAGTCATTACGGAACCATTGTCGCCGTCGGATTGGCTCCATAAGGTGCTAGTCGGTTGAAATAAACCACCTTAGGCTTTCCGTGTGGAAGTCTTCGTATCTGGTAGATGACGTCGTTGATCCTTTTTATCACCTCGTACGGTCCATCCCAGGATCGCTACAACTTGGGTGAGACACCACGTCACGTCCGTGCATCGTATGCGTGCTTCATCCGGTCGCTGGCATTTTCGATGTTCCTTCGGACGAGGTTGTGGATCTGGTTTATCTTCTCCTTCAGGCAGCTGATGTAATCGTCCCCTGCCACCTGTTATTCACCGGTTTACAGCTGAATACCAAATCACAGGGTAGTCTCAGTTCTCTTCCGGAGAGTATACAAGCCGGTGTCTGCCTCGTTGTCTCGTGGACCGAAGATCGGTATGCCATCAGGAACAGGGGGAGATGTTCGTCCCAATCGCGTTGATTCTCTACCACCACCTTAGAGAGATGTTTCCCGATTGTCCGATTCATCCGCTCGACCATTCCATCCGATTGAGGGTGTAGCGGCGTCGTCCTGGTCTTCCGAATTCCCATGATTTGACAGACTTGCTGGAACAATGCGAACTCGAAATTTTTCCCTTGGTCCAAGTGTAATTCTAAGGGAACATCAAACCGTGAGAGCAACTCTTTCACTAGGATCTTGGCGACGGTGACCGATTTTTGGTTGGTGATTGCGTAAGCTTCCACCCATGTTGTAAATTAGTCCATGGCCACCAAGATGTACCTGTTCCCGGCGTCTGTTTAGGGGAATGGTCCTGCCACGTCGATCGCAATCCGTTCGAATGGGCTCCCCACATTGGACTGGCGCATGGGTGCCTTCTTTCTTCCTCTCGGACCATTTCGAGCAGCACAGACCTCACATTTCCTGCACCAATTCTTAACGCCTTCCTTGCAACCTACCCAGCAGAATCGTTCTCTGACTTTCACAAGGGTCCTGTTCACGCCAAGATGTCCTCCATAAATCTCGTTGTGCAGATGATACAGTACTTCCGAGGTCTTCTTCTGAGGAACGACGATCTGTGTCCTGGTTGAAGTCTTCTACGATGCGCTTCAGTACTCCATCATCCATACGTAACGAGTCCCATTGGGCCCAATAAGATTTGGCCTTGGGGCTAAGCGGAGCGACTTCTTCCCCCGTAGGCCAACATCCTCTCTTGAGCCACTGGATGATGTTACCAAGATCTGCGTCCTCACTCTGAGCCTCCTGGAGTTCCGCATGTTGCCATGAGTCACTAACGACTGTCATTCGTCTGACCAGACCTGCCTTCGATTCTTGCCGTGCGCAGTGGCTGCAGTCCGCAGGGCATGGTCTTCTTGACTGCGTCCGCGTTCTTGTGGCTGGTCCCAGCTCGATGCTCAATCTGAAAGTCGCACTCCTGTAGGCGTTCAATCCATTGAGCAATCTGTCCCTTGGGGTTTTTGAACCACATAAGCCATTTCAGGGCTCCATGATCCATGAGCGTCGTCCATACAGGTACTTACAGAAGTGTTCCGCAGACTTCACCATAGCCAGTAACTCCCGTTGAGTGACGAAGTAGTCCCTCTCGGGCTTGGAGGTTACCTTGATGAAGTATGCGTTTACTTTCTCCCGTCCATCCTGTATCTGTGACAGAACTCCACCAATGCCTTTGTTGCTAGCATCAGTGTCTAGTAAAAAACATGCCAACGGTGCACGTATAACTAAGAATAGGTACAGTGACCAGGTACGTCTTCAGCTGTTCGAAGGATGATTGGCAGTGCTCGGCCCAACAGAAGTCTCGTCCTTCCTCGGTGAGCGTCTTCAACGGCTTGGCTATGCTGGCGAATCCGCGTAAGAAGCGCCTATTATAGGAGCATAACCCCAAGAAGCTCCGTAGTTCATGTATATCCTTGGGAATTGGCCATTCTCTCACCACGCTGACCTTCTCAGAATCTACGGCTACACCATTCCTAGTTACTTGACATCCTCCTGAAAGAGCTGACATTTCTTCGGGTTCAATTTCAAGTTGGCGCTCTGTATTCGCTTTGAAGACCTCCTCCAGGATCGACAGGTGTTCGTCGAAGGTCTTCCCAATAACTATGACGTCGTCCAGGTATATCAGGCAAGTCTTCCGTGAAAGGCCTCGTAGCACCGTCTCCATCAACCTCTCGAACGAAGCTGGCGCATTACATAATCCAAAGGGCATCTCATTAAAGTGCCAGAGCCCAGACCAAATTGAGAAAGCCGTCTTCTCTTTATCCTGAGGTTCCATTTCAACCTGTCAGTATCCATTCCTCAGGTCATGTGTGGAGAACACTTGGGACCCAGATAAGGCATCCAAAGTGTCATCAATCCAGCTGTCATTGACGGTCTTGCTGTTGAGCTGTCGGTAGTCCACACAGAACCTTGTAGAGTCGTCCTTTATCTTTACGAGCACAACTGGTTAAGTCCAAGGGCTAGTAGATGGCTCGATGACACCCTGTTGGCGCATGTCGGAGATTATCTTCTCGGATTTTTCCGTCTTGGACAGTTGCAAACGTCGAGGACGCTGTCGGATTGGCTGAGCATCTCCGATGTTAATCCGATGCTTCACCGCATTCGTCCTGCCAAGCTGGTTCTTTTCGATGGTGAAGATATCCAGATATTTCGTCAGAAGTGCCTCGATCCTGGTTCTTTGATCCTTGGTTAGACTTGCTCGTTCAACTTGTAGAGCTTCCGTCAGCTTCCCGACGCCTCCGATGTCTCACCGGACGCCATTCGGAGTTCTTCTATGCACAATCGTTGATACCGGGCTACACCAGGCGACCTGAGTGCCTTTCTTCAGGGTGACTGGGTATAATTCAGGTTCATCATTCGAACCAGCACCGGTCCCGTGGCGTTGACGGCAGCTCTCCCTTGTAAAACCCCTCGACAAATCTCTTTTCCTCTTGCAGCTTCGATGATCCCAGTAACCTCCTGGTTATCGCTGTCTGGTCGAACCATAGTCACGTTGTCACTTCTGTGAGGAAGAACGTCATCCGTGTTCAGGACCATTGGCACTGCTCCATCGGCACGTCCGTGAAGGATGATTTCTTCATCAGTGAATATGAGGCTTCTATATTTCAAATCCAGGGTTAGTCCTAATTTAATCATAAGGTCCATGCCAAGGATGGGATCTTCGGTAATATCGGCCACTATCACTCGGTGGTTGATATTCCTCCTGCCCAGTTCGATGTTGACGTTGATTTCGCCGTAGGTGTTCGCCGGCTCACACGTAGCTGTCTTCAGTAGAACTCTCGTTGATTGGAAGGCCCCTTTAATAGTGCATTTCTTCACGATCGTGGTAGTAGCCCCAGTATCCAGGAGCATGTCACGTTCCATACCATTGATGGTTCCATCCACGAATAAACTCTGTGTCTGACGCATTAGGGAAATAACCTTCACAAGATCTTTCGAGGCAGAAGGGCCGTTCCACGATGCTCGTCCCTTAGCACCGGCCCAATCTAGCTTTCCTGGTTCTTGGTTTCATTCTGGCAGCGGTTTCTCACATGACCTAACTCAGCACAGTTCCAGCAGCGTATCTCCCTTCTTCGGCGCAGACCATCGTTGCTCGGCAGAAGTTTCTAGACGATCCGTTCGACCGTCTCGTCCAGGGACTCTTCCTCGTCGATGCATCGCAACCGTACGTCCATCCTTGACGTCTGAGTGGCAGCCTTGAACTCCAATGTACGTGCCAACGCGTCCAGTAGCGTCTGAGGATGAGCAAGATGGAGGTCTCGTTGCAGTTTCGGGTCGTTCACGCCCCTCAGGAAGGTTCTCACATACAGCCGCTCGACGAAATCATTCGGGGCGGAAGGGTAGGCCACCCGAACAAAACGCGCGATATCCGCCTCTAATTCCTGCAGTGTCTCTCCGCTTCTCTGTCGTCTGTTAATCAGCTGGCTATGATAGACTTGCTTGGATGTTTGTCCCCATTCCTAATTTCCAATCTTGCCACTAAGGATGTGTAATCCTTTTGCTCGTCGTCTGGAATGGTCTGTATAATATTCAGAGCGTCTCCTCGGAGAGCAGTTACCAGGCTAACAGCTTTATCTGCTTTTGTCCATCCGTTGGCAGTAGCTGCAGCCTCGAACTGCTTCAGGTACGTGGACCATAGGGCTTTCCCGTCATACGTGGGTGGCTTTATATGGACGCTCCTAACATTGACTCCGGTTGCTGGTTTAATTTAGTTGGTACCTATTTCCATGGTCTTCTGGAGGAAATTAATTGTTTCTTCGATAGTGGCAATTTTTAACTGGGCATCCCTAACAACTTTCTCAAGTTCATCTCTGAACGCCCTATAATGTCCGTAAATTCTTTATTCTAACTTGTCTTCAAACCGCTGGGGAATCTCCACCATCTTTCCTTAGAGTAACCTTGACGTTTCACTTTGGTTTCTCAAAATTTCACTTATCTTTTCTTCTAGCAGTCTGGAGCTTTCGGCTTGGTTCTTCATAACTCGGCAAGGTCCTTCATGCTTGTGGCTCTTTCGAACAGGGGGGCCTCCGGATAATTACCTTCAGCCTCCAAGTCCGAGCGAAGTCGCATCTGTAAAACGGCCTTGTTTCCAGTAGTGTCTAGAATGCGTTCTTACAGCTCCTGTTTCAGTTCAATAACCTTCAATTCACTTAATTTTACTCTCACATTAGCCATAATCATAAGAACGAAAACAATCTCAATGTTCAAAAATAAAAGTCACGCTCACGGCAAATTTCTATCTCGCTTCTGACACCAATTGTTATGGTCCGTGGGTCAAATCATAAATTAATTACACTCACTTCTTAATTCTAATCTTTATTTAACCACAAAATGCTAATACCATCGCTCCAATCCTCTCTTCACGGATTATATTAATGTCGTAGGCTATAGGAAATATGCATTTATGGAGCAAGGGGACTACTCGAAATGTTTAAAATATTAGTTAGCACTTATAAAAAACTGATATAAATATAATTTATTTTATAATCGAATATTCACTGTATTTGACGATTTATTTTAAAATACCTTCGCATTTTATTACTAACTGAGAACCACTAAAATCGACAATAAACCATGTAGAATGAAGTACAGCAATTGCCGAGTTTTGGACGTATTTCGCATGCATCGCTATTGCTAAAAAAAAAATAACAAAAAAAACCCACGAAATCTACTTACCGTATAGGCTACAGTAATATTGTGCAATTAACATAGAATTTCTTTAAAGAAGAGTATGGTATAGCCTCCGTGGCTTAGGCGGCAGCACGCCGGCCTCTCACCGCTGGGTCCGTGGTTCAAATCCCGGTCACTCCATGTGAGATCTGTGCTGGACAAAACGGAGGCAGACAGGTTTTTCTCCGGGTACTCCGGTTTTCCCTGTCAAAATTTCATTCCAGCAACACTCTCCACTATCATTTCATTTCATCTGTCATTCATTTAATCATTGCCCCAGAGGAGTGCGTCAGGCCTCGGCAGCCGGCACAGTTCATATCCTCGCCGCTCGATGGGGGCTTCATTCATTCCATTCCTGACCCGGTCGGAGACTGGAAGCAGGCTGTGGATTTTCATTTTCACTTCACTAGCACCGGTTCCAAGACTATCTGACGCGCGTCGGATGGGTTAGTTTCCATGACCGGGGCGCTGTCTCACTGTCAGACAGATACCCATTGTCTTCACGAGGCTGAGTGCACTCCGTTCCAGCCATCATGTCATTTTCTAAACTCCCTGACGGAGCCGGGGATCGAACCAGGGGCCTCCGGGCGAGAGATAGGCGTTATACCCCAACACCATGGGGCGGGCGATTTCCGTTTTCTACCCCGGCAAATGCAGAGATGGTTGCTAACTTAATGGCACAGTCGCCTTACCAATCCTAGTTAGTTATTGTTAAGGGGCGGAACAGCTAGGTCATCCTAGTCTCAATTACAAATACACACTCTAAAACAGACGCTATATTATCACATACTGTCAGGTAAGTTCTACACACTGTTGATCGTCATGTCCAAGTCTCTAAACGGAACGACAATCTTGACAACAACTGCCGGTTCAATACTACGCGCCACCGCCATCTTGAAAGTACAGTACGGTATGATAGTATCGGTAACACACAACATATTTCGACTACAATAACGAAACTTATTAAGCTGGCCTTCGCAGAAAGAGGTCTTATCCACACAAAACACAAGATCAGTGACTCTCTCAATTGAAGATGGTGACTGGGCGTATGATCAAAATATGAAAATAGATAACACAGTATGCAGAGGCACTATCAATCTATCTCGATACTTAGTGAACTGGGAATATAATGAAATAGAACGCATTAGCACTAGTCACATAACTACCACATTGAATATACAGTATCAAAATCGACATCCACCTTCCACTAGTGCCATAATAACGAAACTTAGCAAGTAAGTGCACCAACATATGGAGCTTTCCCTGGGCAAGACATAAAATCAGCAACTCCAATACTCCATACATTCAAATATGGTGGCCAGGCGTTATATTAAAACATTAAAATCAATTATTCGGAATGCAATAGCGGATTACTACGAACTCAGCAGGATAGGTTTGGTATAAAAGACTGATTGCCAGTCTGAAAGACTGGACTTTATATCATTTTAAATGCTACAAAGGCTACAAATGCTGCGTGAACTCAATGTCCGTTAGCAAGTGCAAACCAAGGTCAAAGGAGGTAGCTGAATGGATGACGTCACGCTCACCGGAGTGCGTGGGGAAAGGAGGAAGCTCAAGCAATACTATGACGTCACACACCTCCGCGCATTCTCGGTACATTTCGTCCCGTCACCGTACCGTAACGCCAGACCCCAGTGTAACGACGAAGTCGACAAGATAATTTAAAATGATAAAAGATCCCTAGAGTTAGTCGAATACAAAATTGATTATTTCCCACAACCACCATCTTGAAAATATTGAATGTTAATATCGGTAACGTGCGATGTATCTTACGCCTTCTTATGAGGCAGACATGAACCCCATCGATAATGTGTGGGCCGAGATGAAGAGAGTAATGGTGGAGACCTGTCCCTATCCCGTGTCAAATACGATGCTCTCTGGGATGTAAGTGTGGCCTGGGACGAGATGGCAGGTGGTGACAATACGTATGATTTTGCCTTAATCAATTCCATGGCTATACGCTTGGAAGACGTCGTCACAACGTCACGTCGGTAAGTAGTCCTTTTACTGAGAGAACGACCCTTTTCAGGGCTATAAATAAACCCACTCACTGTCAATAATGGCATGGTAAAACAAAGGAAGTCACGTGGCTTGCCATATACATCAGTGAAAATGAAAATCCACAGCCTGCTTCCAGTCTCCGACCGGGTCAGGAATGGAATGAATGAAGCCCCTATCGAGCGGCGAGGATATGAACTGTGCCGGCTGCCGAGGCCTGACGCACTCCCCTGGGGCAATGATTAAATGAATGACAGATGAAATGAAATGATAGTGGAGAGTGTTGCTGGAATGAAATTTTGACAGGAAAAACCGGAGTACCCGGAGAAAAACCTGTCTGCCTCCGTTTTGTCCAGCACAGATCTCACATGGAGTGACCGGGATTTGAACCACGGACCCAGCGGTGAGAGGCCAGCGTGCTGCCGCCCAAGCCACGGAGGCTTATATACACATCAGTGAAGGAATAAAAATAAACATAAGTTTACTTCACTCTACCGAGCCTCAATCTCTTGACCCCAAAGGTGAGCATCAGAACTCACGATTTAGCTCGCACGGCTTCCGTAACAGAGCCTGTACGTTTGGAGGCACTTCACGACCGCTGGACAAAATATAGTGCACGCATTACGACTAATGTGGCCACAAGATATGTTATGTCCCAGGTCAAGAGTCATAACAAGTCATGTCCTGTAGCCGCATAAGGGCAATAATATAGGACGTAGGCTAACTCGGCAACGCCGTGCTGCTTGCCATAACCTCCCACCTGTACGTATAGCGTGTAACTATACCGCCGAGAAAACGCTCATTGTCTGCGTCAGCGATTATAGGCTACATTAACTGATGCGTCCACTTGCCTCCCAATATTGACCACATTCACTCTTACTCATTAGAACGGACTGACCGCACTCGAGTGTCACCACTAAGGTCCGGGTTCGATTCTAGGCTCTTCTAGGAAATTTCATTCTGATCTGCGTGTTTGAATGGGGTTCACTCAGGCTCTTGAGGAAAAACTGAGAAGAGGTAGGTTCGATTACCACGATCCTAGAAGTAGTTTACTGTGGTTTCCCACTTCTACTTCAAGTAAATGCCGGGATGGTTCTTAACCTAAGACCACGGCGTCCCCTTTCCAAACCTAGTCTCAATTACAAATATACATTACTGCAGACACAAGACAGACCACCTCGTGGTGTAGCGGCTAGCGTTCATTCTTCGATTCCCGACTGGCTCTCCCCCCAAAAATTAATTCTGACGTGAGGGCTGGTACGGGGTAACCTCAGCCTCGTGAGGCAAAACAGAGAAGAGAAGGGTTTGATTCCCACCTCAGCCATCGTGGAAGTGGTTTTCCGTGGTTTGCCCACTTCTACTCCAGGCGAATGCTGGGATGGTTTCTAACTTAAGACCACGGCCGCCTCCTTTCCAATCCTATCCCCAATTTACAAATACACACACTAGTACAGCCATTACAATAACTACACAAATCTCATACACACCCAAATACACGGGGCTATATTACAACGATGTCGCAGCCCCTGAAATAAGCAATAGCAAACGACACAGCACAGGTTATCAGCTACATCCTACATAGACCTAAGTACACGGGGGTAAATGAACGTGATGTCACGACCCTCTAAATAAATTATTATTAACAACAACAACAACATCATTAGAGCAGAGCAAGTTCTCAACTATTTCCCATCAACTCTTGCTGGCTTGCAGTGTATGCAGCACGACTCAGGGCGTATTTTGGAGAAAGCCGTCGCGCGCAATTGTTTAATACCAAAGTTTCAAATATTTCAATCAATGTTGTATTTAATTATACAGTACATATTAGGGCTTGCGACATCCTGGTCATTTAAACCCGAGGACTTAAGTGTGCGTGGAATCTGATTACCTGTGTCATTGCGATGTCTACTAGTGTGTGCATTTACAATAACATTGGAACTGGGATTGGACAAGGTTGAGGTTCTAGCATTTGAACCACTTCTAGGATGGCTGAGGTGAGGATCGAACCCACCTATTCTGAGTTCTGTCTCATGAGGCTTGTTCCAACCCTCACATCAAACATTAAATTTCCTGGTTGAGCCAGGGATGATAATAAATGGTACAGATTCAAGTTAACAGTTTGACTACATAGGCTGTTAAGGAATATTTTTAGCAAAACCCAGGGAGTGTAAGATTTGGTATGGGATATTGTGTGCAGAAACTTCAAATAGTGATTTTAAAGGATGTCAAAGACGTTAAATGTTGAGTGAAATGGGTCGTTTATTTCGGAGAAACGCACAGGGTCCAGTAGCTTGGTTAGCTGACACGTGCATTGGGTTGCCTACCTTGCAGGCAAATCACCTTAATACTCATCTCCTGCAATATTGTAATGCTGTACTTGTCAATTCAGTGTACTGTGGACTGCAGCTGTGTACATACAAGGACCAAGTTCGAGTTCCCTCATCTCGCAAGTACCTCCTGGTCGACTTAGTGAGCTACAAAGATGAATTCCGAAAGGATTTCCTCCATTATCGGATTCCTTATTGGGATAAAGACCTGTCGAGGGGTAGTATTTATCACACTGTCATCATCTTCCATACAGGAGGTCAAAGAATATGTGGAGCCTTACCTTCAACATCTCCCAATGGACTTTTCATCTCATTAATCAGCACTTAACTTTAAACATTTTAAAAGTCGATGAAAGCTGTAAACTCACGCGGGTTTCAGCCAAACAGAACCCGTCCAAGTTCACGAGCGTAGCCACGGGAACGTTGAGTTGATAACTAATTGTGTGCGTGTATATGGAAAGGTACCGGCTCCCGGCTTTATGCTGGAAAAAGATACATCTTTGAATACTTCTCATGCATGTTTACTTTCGCCTGACTCAAAACTAAATTAAGTGTGAATAAGAGGTTTGAAGTCAAGCACAAGCATACAAAATTAGGGTATCTAAGTTGATTTTTCTAGTTTATTTTCTAAATTCTAAGTGCTAGGTCTTAAGTTCTAAGTACAATTTTCTTGAGGATAAATAAGCAAACTAGTTTAGTCCACTTTCATGTCAACTATACCAATCCAGTGACTCAACACGGAATGATTCTTTTGGCATAGCCAAGAATCCAACCCGAATCACTGGTAGCTAAAATATTAACCACTGCATTGTGAGGAGTTACTCGATAATCTGTGTTATTATGGCGTGTTGTAGTGTGTGCATTTCATACATACTTTATAGCTCAGAAATACATGTATTGTTATCTCAGTACCCGACAACTGGGACGTTTTGTATACAGGTACACATTATTTTTGTTACTTAAAGTAGCCGATTTCTGAGATTTCCGGCCCTGCCAGGAAATTTTAATATTGGTTTGAGGGTTGGAATAGGGTACACTCAGACTTGTGGGGCAAAAATGAGAAGAGCTGGGTTTGATTCCCACCTCTGCAGTCCTAGGAGTGATTTACCGTGGTTTCCCACTTCTACTTCAGGCAAATGCCGGGATGGTTCCTAACTTAAGACCACGGCCGCCTCCTTCCAAATCCTAGTCTCAATTACAAAATCACGCGCTACGTAAAGAATAAGAAAACCCACCTACAGGGACTAAATCTTCGTCTGTCAATATGTCTATGTGTGTGTATACATAGACATATAATTTCTCAAACGAAGAAATCGAACTGAATAACATTTGGTACAGAAGTGGCACTAATTGAGGACATCTCAATCCCACCCAAAAGTATCGCCTATGTAACAAAAATAAAGTGTCGGTCACCTGAGTGTCACAAAATTAAGTACTGACTAAGCTAATCATTGAATCACTACCGAATTTCGCAAAACCGAATGATCAGTGCGAGACATTCACATTAAGTAATCCGTGAGTCATGCTCCAATAATGATAACTGTACCTACAGTTGTTGACACACAGCAATTTTTATATAAGGAACCTATGCTGCCAAAGACCTTACAAGATTGAATATTACGATCAGCCGCCATTGGTGTATTCTTTGGAATACACGGTCAGGCAGAGTTAGCTTTTACTGCTCTTTGCTCAAACCTTTTATTTAATTTCTTTCCTTGCAGACACCAACAGTGATCTATTTGTATTTCTTTTCTCTTGTACAGGTATTTATGTTTCCCTTGAGTCTGTTCTAGATATATACCTTCCATGGACAACCTAGCGGCAACTGGCAGCTAACATCTGAAGTTCCTCAATATCTCCATGCTCAAGAGGACTTCCTTGCCAATCAAACCACCAGGCTTCGTCGTTGTCGCCAGCTAACATCTCCTTGAAGACACCGCTCTAAGAAGAATTCTATGATCTGTACAAGAATTTAATGTTTCTTATGTTGTTTACCCTGATGTATCCTCTCTTGTCTCTTACCCCCACCCTTTCTCCTCCTTGGTCCCTTCGTGCGTCGTTGAGCTGTTCTCACTTCTGCGTCAGACGTCAAACATACAGTTGGGGCTCTCTCACGAGCTTGTCTCCTGTGCTCGAGAGACATTTTAAATCAGACGTCATGTCTGCATTTTAGATCAACGGTTACAAGGAACCATCGCCTACTCTACAAAAATGAGCTAAGTACAAACCTTCAATGTTTTTAAACATGTTTTAGTGCTTTTAATACAACTTTATAGACAGTGTGAAGAATTGCAAATTATTGTGCAATAACCGTCTTCAAGATATTTTTTTCTTGTCACGCTCTAGCTAGCTAAGCTGACTTTAAACCATGACAATTTAGTACTTCTTGTACAAATTAAATGAGAATATTTTCTCACAACGAGGGATTCAATTCAACTTATCCACTGTCTATAAAACTTAGCTTTTTCCGCCCTGGGAACTTCTTACCCAATTCAACAGTCATCACAACTCCAGAACTTTCTTAGGAAACACTATTTCTATCAGTAAAGCAATCTAGTGTTTTTCCACGCCAAATTATGGGAATACTTTTCCTCACTGAGGAATTTACGTTACATTAACTGCTGGTAACCTCCTAATTTGCCTGCCAACGTGGGAAATTTACCTCATCATTTGACTGCAATACATAAACTTTCCAACCCAATAAACTTGCTCAAGAAAAATTCAACCAGTGATCTCCATAACTACAATAACTTTTCTCTTCACAAACTTTCTGTGCTGCAATAGTGAACTTTTCAAATCCATCAATAGACTATAGTGCAAAACAGTGCCCGTTCAACTACCAACCGCGTCACGTTCGAATGAGAGCAATAAATCTGGCCAAAACTTTTTCCTAAATCTCCTATTTTCCTTCTCCCAAATACCTTAACTAACATTAATTAAATTAAGATTTCATCTATCTAAATTACTACGAGGCCTCGCTTGCGAGCAAGCGCCCTCTCAAATTTTTTATGCTTATAATATCGTAATTCTGTATAAACTGTGGCTAGCCCACATTTTAAACTCTCATCCCTTCTGAAATTAGGGAATTGTACTTTTCTAATAATGAAAGAGTTGTCTACTCTCCAGGTTTCGTGAATACGACCTGTACATCCTTGTATTTCAAATAATGTCAAATTCTGCTTAAAATAGCGGTAATCTCCGCTTTCCAATTTTTATGATCTCCTTTTCTTTATCCTGTTATGATCAGGGTTTAATCCATTTGTCTGCAGCTTGTTAGCTTGCAGAAAGTGCTGTCAAATAACGCTTGTAACTTATCTAATTTGAAAAAGTTACAATCGCTGTACAATTTATTGTCCCTAAAAGCTTTAAAAACCCAATTTTACGCATATTTTAAAACCTTTGTATAGGTTTAGTGCTTGTAACAAGTTTTAAACTTGTAATTACTTCATTATTGTTAACTATAAACTTTTATTTTATTAGGTCTGAGACCTTTAAATATTTGTAAAATCAACCAGAAAAAGTTCTTCTAACTTTAAAGATAAGATTCTAATTCTATCAATTGTTAATTGTCAAAATTTTATATTCATTGTTTAAATGAATCGTTGTTTTCCTTTGTTCGTTATCTTTAACGTTAGAATTACGAGTAGGCAGGACCTTCACTTCCCTAATTCTTCCTTTAAGCTTAAACTCTTTTCTCGAATCTCCAAAACAACAAAGTTAGTACTACTTGTTGCATTTAACTTAAAACTGCAAATAACAACATTTTAGAAGTTTCTCTTAGCTGTCATAGCTAATTCTAGCAAGCCATTAAGGCAAATATAGCTATCTCTGCAAGCTTCCTATTTGTTGAGATTTTTTCTCTTACTTATGGTTTGTTTCCAAATATTTCAGGTTTATTTGAGTTAGGTTTGAGGTTCTTCCTCTTTTCTAAGCTTTTAATCGGCGTCTTGCTGGGTAACAGCTTAGTTTTCCTTAAATGCAACAATTGGTATTCTTCCAAAAAAATTGTCAAGAAAACAAGTAACATTATTACAAAATGCATTAAAAGCTGCTTTATCGCTTCCCTCTCCGGAAGCATTCGGTCGTTCGTCGGAGATCCAACAGTTCCCAGAACTAAAAAATATCACGGTGAATTCAAATTATTTCAGCCTTACAAAACATTTGGTTAAATCTAACTCCTTTGAAAGGAGAGACAGTGAATCTGTATCTCTTAACTCACTTTGTCTTGCCAGACTACAACCCGTCCCCATAGTAGAGGAATACCGGCTTGGGAGGGAAGAACGCTCACCGCTTGCTTGCAAATAGCCCAAGCTCCAGCTACACTTCCCGTTAGTTGTGATCAGGTCCCTACCCACTTTAGGTGTCTCACGGGCATTGTGCAGAGGAACCTTTTACTAAAGACTTATTTCCTTTTGGTTTTATTCTTTTGTATTGGACTCCCGTCCTATCTACCCATACTTGTTCTCCACACCGAAACCCACTTCCTTTTTTTTTCTTTCATTATCATCATCTCTTAGGTAGAGTTAATCCTCAGCTAAAACATACCAACCATCTTGAAATTACAGAATATAAAAATAAAATACATTCCTCTCAATATTTTGGAGCTACAGTAAAGGAACTTAGTACTAAGTCGGAACCGTGGAAGTAGCTTTGTAATCCCAATACAAAAGAATAGTGGACTCAAACACTGAAGATGGTGGTTGAGCGTGCTATTATAACATTAAAATCAATAACTCTTGATGTAATTGCGCAATCAACACGAAACTTGGTAAGAGAGGAGTATCTCACAAGAGTCCTAGCTAGAATTAGCCACAAGACTATCACACTGAATAAAGTAATCAACAGCCATTTTGAAAGTAAGTGGTTGAAATCGAAAACCCACTATTTATTAGAACTACAGCGACAAAAGTTAACAGTAACGTAGATACTTATACGAGGCTACCTATGCCCAATGCGAAGGGTTAACAACTCCATACATTCAGGGTGGCGACTGGGGGTACTATTAAAACATGCAATTGTGCAACTAACACGAAACTTCGTAAGAAAGGAGTATCATATAAGAGACCTCACTAGATTTAGTCATAAGACTATCTCGCTGAACATAGCGAGCAGCCACCATCTTGAAAAATAAGTTATTAATATCCATAACTAGGCTTGCCATATTTTTGGTGAGTAAAACCGGGACACATAATATGGGATGGCCCCTACCGGGGGTTTAAATAATTAGAAGCAAAATGGTGAGTTTTCTTAAGCCTCTCTACTGACGGGAGGGGGGAATCTGGCACCCTAAATTGTTAGTTCAACACACCTTTTAAAATATAAAAGGAATTTTTGATACATAAAAATACATTTTTTTCCCTTTTTAATGATATTTTTTTCTGATCTACCATCTAGAATGAAGTGTTAATAAAATACATTAAAAAAACTCATAAAATTGTTTAGTTGAACAATTACTAAGTCTTATTATTTTTTGAAAAACTGCAACTTTTCGTGCAACTACAAAAGCAATTACAAAAAACTATTTTGTCGAACTAAAAAGACAATTAATTAATGAGTTAACAATATTAATCTTTGCTTTCAAACCACTCATATTTTTGACGCTGTGCGCGATAGTCAACGATGTTGATTGTTGAAAAGTAACCGATTCATAAAAGAGTCTTAAACACATAAATTCATTACTTTTTACTCTTACAGCCGTTTTCCGGGACATTGATAAAACCGGGCGGGACACCGGGACAGGAGCAAAATACCGGGACTGTCCCGGTCAAACCGGGACGTATGGCAAGCCTATCCATAACCCACCTTCACTTAGCAAGTTGGTGGACCCACAGAGACCTAACTTAATAGGCTTTCTCTGTAAGAGTCACAAGATTATGACTGCATACATTCAAGGAGGTGAGTAGTCGTACTATTCAAATGTTAAAATAAATTCCTCGGTATATAATAGTGGCATTACAACGAAACTTAGTAAACGAGAAATCTTATATAATATGCAACCCTAGCGTTTATCACAAGATTAGCAAACTGAATTTCTTGCGAAGCTACCATCTTGAATGCTTAACATGTAAAATTAGGAAACGTGCGATATATTGCAGTCACAATGTCAAAACTTACTGCGGTGGTCGACTCGTATAAGACCTTTTCATTGTATAGCCTAAAGGACACAATTAGTGAATTCTCATATTCAAGATATCACTATGCATGAATGTGTTATACGGCATGATCGATTTCCAATATTTGCTCTTTTATCAATATGGACCAAGGATGCGTATTAAATTACTTACAGTGGTTGGATTGCAAAAGTGACAATTGGGTGTTCGTTTTTTATTGGGTGAGTTGGTCACGTGATACCAGCAACCATACTTCTACCTATTGTCTCAAACTTCAGTAGTGTGTATTGAGTTCTAAGTACTTTTAACCACACACATCCAGAATGGGAGAGACAGTATATAGCAAGTAGACCTACCCGCAATCCTGAGAGCCAATATGTAGGCTACTGTACCTCTAATTATTTAACACAGACACTGATTCAGATTCCTTATTCGACGAGTATATCGACCGCACGTTACCGGTACGTTTAACAGTCTCCACATGTGAACCAAGTCCGCAAAATTAAATATTCTGTATTTAATTCAGAGGAAGCCAATGTGACTTAATTCAATTTAAAACGAAAAAAAGAAAAAAAAAAGATGAGTCATGGTTTTCATCATGTCCACTAACTTATAGCCAATGTGTTGATTGAGAAACGAGCTGATAGTCAATTCAAGGAGACTTATCAGTCATTACACCGACCATGAGGTAGTTGATTTATTGACAGGTGTCCACCAAGTTTCGACCGGGGTGTACTTTTAATAAAAATTGACCATATGAATGAAGTAGAGATAATCACACATTAAGGATGTGTTTTAGAAATGGTTAGTCCGCCTCGTGGCGCAGTGGCTAGCATTCCTGGCTGTCACTCATGGGGCACAGGTTCAATTCCCGGCTCTGCCAAGAAATTCTTGTCTGAGGGCTGGAACAGGGTAGACCTACACTCAACCGCGCAGAACTGAGAAGAGATGGGTTCGATTCCCACCTTAGACACCATATAAGTGGTTTTCTGTAGTTTGCCACTTCTGCTCTAGGCAAATGCCGGAAGAGTACCTAATTTAAGGCCACGGTCGCCTCCTTCCCAATCATCGGCTAATTTTGAAGTGCAAACACTACAATAACATAGGTTATTCTATACTCGGGCCTAATGACCATGATGTTGCAAAGCCCCTGAATGAATCAATAACAACAACTAAAACACTGTCAAGATATTTGAATGTATTTGTCATTTGGTTGCTTTTGCGAACTAAAAGAAAATAAAAGGCTACAGTCATAGTATTTCGCTTTCTTTAAAGAAGTATATCATCTATCTTGTCTAATTAATTCAACGTTCTTTTCTTTTACAACTGACAAAAAGTGTCCAGCATTCCTATCAGCAATTAACCTTGCTTTCAACTTTTGGAATTTCGCTTGTTATCTTTATATGTGCTCGTTCTTACTTGATAACTGGCAATTCTTGTTACCTTGGTAACGAACCAGTCGCGCTTGTGTTTCAGCGCTCTGCCGCTAGGTACCGCTGGCAAAGTTGTAAACATGGGACATACACGGTTCGCTGCGGCGCGAAAGGTTTCAGTTGTCGCTGGAAGAATCTCCAGCGCGGTGTGTAGCAGGTGTGAGTGGTGCTTCACGTGTGAGTGGAAACGTGTTTGTGACGGAATAATCGGACATGCCGGAGTTGCTGGCTCGCAGTGCACGATATTAGCCAACCATTCAATATCCAAGGTGAGACGAGTGTTTTGTCTTTGATTCTAACAATGCAAATCTATGTAACCGCGAACTTGTTGGAGTGTTCTCGTAACATAGAAGTGATGAATTATGTCTAAGAAATTATATATGACTGTACTACACTTCAAACAATCAATGTACGGGAAACAAAGTGATGTTTTTCTCCCCACTTCAGAAAGTCGTGGTTCGAACCTATTGATGGCTAAATTATGTTTTTATAATATGGTTATCAGACAGATTCTACACACACCCAAAGTACACGGGGCTACATGACCGCGTTGTTGCAGCCCCTAAACTTAAGAACCAACCAACCTACCTATAATACAGCATTGATATTAATATTTGTTTAATATGATTTGTTTATGTGTGGGTGGATGCGGCATAAAAACCGGTGTATAGTCTAGTGAAGATTAGTGTTTGGATTTGCAGCCTGAGGGCAAAGGTACCGTACCTTGGCACCTGAAACAAAGTGCCATTCATAATAATAATAATAATAATAACAAGAAGTTCCGTGACGAACTAAAGAGCCTACTTTTCTTAAAATTTAAGATTCATGCCAATGATTAATCTATATGGATCAATCTAGAATAATGACGAAATTAGGTTAGTAATATCGAAATTTCTAATTAGTTGAAATACTGTATACCTGGCATAATGTAGCCACTTAGAGAACTACAGTTGGCAGCCCTGGTGACAATATATTCTTAGTTCCATCTCTTAAGGTACAGAATACAAAATTTGGTTGATGTCCAATGGATAGCATGGACGTTACATGCAGTTAAACATTGGATCTAACAGCGCGCGTAAAATCATGTTGGCAACAATGACATACATGTATTTGTCAGAAATAATCTGAAATAATATGATCTATTGTTGTCTCAATTTTGAATGAAAACCATTAGTTAGTATAGAAGTTACAATCTTTTTAAAATTGGACCTATCAGCAGGCTTAGAATCATGTTGGCAGCACTGGCGTAGGCCTATATTAGTTACTCCAAATTTATCTAGAATGCCAGGTGCTATAGTGTGCAAAGTTTAGAGCTATTGGCTTGCATACTTTCTGATATATTGATATTAGAGTAACAAAAATAGAGACAGTATTTATTAACAGTTGGCAGCCCTGGTTACTCTTAAGGTCTACCCACAATGCGCTGACGGTAGCCTGTAGTGGGCAGCCGGTAGACGGCAGACGTGGTCTGAAGCCGGTAGCTCACAACCTAGCAACCCACAATGCGCAGTTGTCAAAATGCTAGGAGTAAATAATAACTTGACTTTCATTTATTCCTTGAAAGTTAAAATGCTAGGAGTGAATAATAACTTGACTTTCATTTATTCCTTGAGAAAGTTCAATTGCATGGGAGACAAGTTGTCAATATTGTCGATAACTTAACCTAAAATTGCAAGGATGGACGACTTGGAGCTGTATGGTGCATTTTTATTACTGCTAACTGCTACAGCATTGGTAAAATTGAGGAACAATGGTACGCGAAGGTACTGGCGACATCCGACGCTAGTGGCAGAAGAGGGGGAGTTTAAAACTCTTTTCTTAAAATATAAACGGACAAGCCATGACAAGTTCTCCACGTCTGGTCCTTGAAAAGGTTATCTTTATATTTCGGCTCGCTCATGTCGTACAACCAACGACGTTCCCTCACAAGATCAATAAAAATCTCCTCCATCCCAATGTCAGCACATTCAGTCGTCATCATCATCGTATTTTTATATTTATTATTTATATTATGTTATACAATATAACGCGAAGAACGCAGAAGTCACAACCACACAGCAAGACGAAGGGGAAACGACAAAGTGACGTCAGCTTGTGATCTTTTCTGATTGGCTCTTAAATATGTAGCTGGCAGTCAAAGATAAAATAGGCGACAGCAGACTACACGCTGTCGATAGTCAACTATCTACTACCGACAAGCAACTTCACATTGTGAATGACGCCATAAGAGAGCACGGGTCAGCCTTCAACTACAGTCTACCGGCTGCCCACTACCGGCTACCGACAGCGCATTGTGGGTAGAGCTTGAAGAATCGGCATAGTCATATCTGTTATAGTACACATAGCACACACGAAATTTGGTTGAAATCCAAATTATAGTATAGAAGTTATATGTATTTAAAGTTGGACCTCTCAGCAGGCCTAGAATCATGTTGGTAGCACTGAGGTATATAAGTTACTCCAAATTAATATAGAATGTCAGGTACTATACGTGTGCATAGTTTCAAGCTGTCGACTTGCATACTTTCTGATATATGGGTATTTGGTTTTAAAAAATTGAGAGCATTTATTAACAGTTGGCAGCCCTGGTGGCTGTTAAGAATACGCCCAGTCATATATGTTTACGAAATTTGGTTGAAATCCAATTGATAGTGTAGAAGTTATATGCATTTAAAATTTGGACCTACCAGCAGGCTTAGAATCATTTTGGCAACACTGCCATGAATGGCCTCCTGGAAATTAAACTGCAATATTATTATCTATACGTGTGTCAATTTTGAGAAAGTTCCCATTCATACCTTCCAAGATATCCAACATGGAGCTCAAATTTCAATTGCGATTTTTCAGCAGTTGGTAGCACTGACATCATTTTCAAATATGGCCGTGAGATATTCAGGTATAGATATTTACTCCTACCAAGCTTTGTTTCGATTGCTGCAGCCGTTTAGGAGTTGATGGGGGGGGGGGGGGGGGGGGGGGGAGACACACACCCACAGCTAGACAGACACACATTTGCCCGATCTCATAAGTCTACTTTTTCCTCATTTTTGCAAAATGTGAAAAGTAGGCTAATAAAAATAACACCGTCTCAGTTTGCGGCTGTGTTCATCATTGTGCGGTAGCTGTCTACAGTCCACGGCTGTGTCATTCACCATTATACGTTTTCAAGTTTTATGTGAGAGAGTCGTAATTAATCTGTGTTCAATTATTGTAATAGGGCACGGTGGCTGAGCGCGCTAACGCGTTGGCATTGGGAGAGCATGGGTTGAAATCCTACCCCGGCCATCCTGGTTTTCGTGGTTTCCCATTTTCACCACCACTGTTCCTTTCAACAGGTCACCAGGGCTGACTTCAAATATTAGACCCAAGTTAGCGATCGCCTGGGCGATCGGCCTGTTACCATCCCCAGTTGTATCTGCAGACAAAGTGTGTCCAGCTGGGAGGATAAGCTAATAAGAAATACAGCACTGTAGTAATTTCTCAGGCGAATGGAATGAAATCTCTTAATTTATATGTATTTAAAAACGTATGGCACGCGACTAGCGGTCAGCATGGTTAGCTGCTGCCCCGGAGGTCCTGGGTTCGATTCCCGACTCTGCCACGAAATTTGAAAAGTGGTACGAGGACTGGTACGGGGTCTATTCAGCCTCGGGTGGCCCAAATGAGTAGAGGGGGTTCGATTCCCCCTCAGCCATCCTCGAAGTGGTTTTCCGTGGTTTCCCACTTCGTCTTCGGGCAAATGCCGGGATGGTGCCTTCTTCAGGGCCACGGCCGCCTCCTTCCCTCTTCCTTGTCTATCCATCCTAACCATCCCTTACCTTCCCTCATGAGGCCCCTGTTCGCTTAGCAGGTGAGGCCGCCTGGGCGAGGTGCCAATCCCACCTCACCAGTTGTATCCCTTCCGATTCGATGTTCCCAGCTCTAGGACACTGCCCGTAGAGGCGGTAGTGGTGAGTTCCCTCGCTGAGTCCGTGGGTTCCACCAACCTGGAGGGTAAACGACTAAAAAAAAAAAAAAATGGCACGCGACAATATTGCTGTTCCTCTTTTTCTGAAAAAATGGGAGAGCCAACATGTTGTAGAGAGACCTTTCAACGGCACTCCTTACATAAAGAATCGTTAAATAAATTTTTAAATTAATTACCTAATTTAGGTCCTAAAACAACCATCACCATGACAATAACCGAATTAGGATTGATCACTATTCGTTTTAACATTTTCCCAACGGAGGAATATCGTAGCTATTTACATTTAGTAAGCGCAAATTGTACCCAATTACATGGGGCGGGAAACAAGTATGTAAACATTCTAACCTGAAAGAAATATTGCATAAGATATTTATCACAAAATGACACGCTTTTGCGTACGATAGTAATTCAATAGATCACAGGTCAACATACTTAAATACATTAATAACACAACAACCAGAGACGTGCTTCAAAACAAATGAGCAATAATACCTGTAAATCAGATTGAAAAGTTGCACAAGTTTTTACAAACTTTTGTAATCTAAATTAGGTATTGTATATATTTACTTAGATATATATATATATATATATATATATGCACAAATATATATATATATATATATATATATATATATATATATATTTGTGCATACGTATAATACATAAACTTCGTATAGCCTGTGTGTAGGATCTGATGATGATAGCTTGGCGATCGAAACATGTCCTATTAATTAAGTTAAGTACCCCATTTCCTATATTTTGTACATAAAAGCGTGTTATTTTGTGATAATTATAGTATGTAATATGGCTAATGTAATTGGAAAGCTTTCTTTAATAGAATTAAGCAACACTGAATAATGGCTTCTAATAGCCTACTTCAACTTAGTAGCGTACAATCGAATTTCAACGAAAATGTGTGATTTTTTAAATATACAATTTAAGGCAATTATTCATTCTTCTTCATTTTTATTACAGGGGTGGCTGAGGGGTTAACCACGAGGCGGTTGAAATATCGGTAAACTGTGTCGATTGCCAAAATCTACTATCTACATTATTAGTAGGCTATGTAATAAGTTAAATAACTTAGTGCGTTGAAACACTCGATTATTGCCCAAGATCCTGTACTTACAATACAGGTACGTTAAATACAAATCGACGGTCGACCATCATTCCTTTCCTTCTCGTGGTTTCCATACGTCAACTCCAGATAAGCGCTGTGACTTATAGCTACGTCTACGCTCTTCCCAATTCAAGTCGCCTGTAATTTTTAGTAATTTTGGTATCAGACTGATCCGCACACATAGTAAGGGACCGCCCAGAACCCTTTACACGAAACTACAACATATAACTAGACACAAATGCGACATCTTTGTGACAATATACTGCAGTCGACTACATCTCCAGTGGACCACAAACTAACTACCTTCTCTGCGTAGCCCAGTCAGTAGAGGCACTGAGCTTCACCCAGGTAGTGGATGTTAGATACCTTTCAGAAGCTCGGAAGGCTTACAACAGGGAAACATAAATAGAAGAGTATAACTGTAATCGTCCCATGAACATTGCACAAGGACGTAAACCAGTTAAACAAGAAAAATAATAATACTCGTGTGAAAATTCGATGAGATTTACTGGCACGTTATACATTCCCTTCGGGGCAAAATTCCGGCTCCCGAGTGTCTCTAAAAGTTGCAGTTGTTAAAAACCAAAAACATTATTATTAGGCCTATTAAAACGCAACGATTTTTTTAGGTTTGCGCCGTGTCTTGTGTGGGGTATCGCCCAGGAACACCAAGCTGGCTCATCAGTGGGCTCTTCATGTTAGAAGCACACGTGCGCTTCATAAGAACGGAGGTAATGCACAGTTCGCTACTCCTGTGGGGGTCCGGGCTCGGAACATCAAGAGCCCGCTGATGAGCCAGCTTGGTGTTCCTGGGCGAAACCCCACACAAGACACGGCACACACCTAGAAAAATTGCTGAGTTTTAATTCACGGGCCGTGAAAGCCAACATACAATTATTATTATTTACTACTCCAGTTGTTCAAATCATTCGAACATTCTTCGTCGAATCATTCGATTATTGACTGAATAGTCGGTTTAGTTCACTAATGCGAATATTTTGAAATTTGAATGTGTGAATTATTCGAATAGTCGAATCAAATATTCGTATGTTCGAATATGTACAGCCCTGACTTACACCAATGCGGCTACGCGTTGATCGTGGCGAATTTCTACTCTTACATGGAGAGGCGCTGTGCGGTGGATTCCGGAATGACGTGTGAATATGCTTGTTGTTGTTGTTACTACTTTTTGGGGCTACAATATCGCGGTCATAATCTGGTATTTGTGTGATAGCCTGTGTTCTTGTGATGACTTGATTTACTAAGCGACACACACAGACCTTTCTGTACGTCAAAGTCTATATTTCAACAAAAAAAACTATTATATTATTATTATTATTAGATTGCTCTTCTAGTTGTGTGTAGATAGTAATGAAGACAACTGCTCTCCCCAGGACACGCAAGACTCGGTCGGATAAGTAGCCTGCACAATACAACCTGAATTTACCATTTAACTACAGTCACAATATTCACTCTAAACTAGTAAGTTTGGAGGTCAATCACCACTTTCAGTATTTTAACAAAATATCACATAGAATATAACTAACAAATGTTGAACTATCTCAATTAATACCATAACTAAAGAAGTGTACATATTGTAAATATTTTCACTGATATTTTCAGACATGACATTTTGTAGCCTAAGTGTAATGGATCTGATGATGATCGCATCTGGTCATCCAAGTGCATTTATTAATCTCAAGTAATTTTTTTCAGGATTAGGGAATAACCCATCTCATTTGGGCACAATCGTGTTGACCGACCGAAAAACATCTAACATTGAAAATGGCTTCAAACACCATATTAGATTGCTCTTCATCGACTTCTACAGTCTTTCCCCAAAGTCAAGGCAACATACTGTATGCCCATGGTTGCCAATAACAACTACACAACGACTTAAGACCTTGCGGGTGAGGATATTGTCCGGTACTTCAAGGCCACAAAGGAACGTGAACACGTGTCTATACGTCCGCCCAGGCTGGTTCTCTGACAGGGATCCCTTGCGACCTTGCGTGCGATGAGTGCAAACGGTACTTAACCTGTTTAGAATGTGAGAAAGCTTTTCAGTTTAGAAATTCAGATTAAGTAATTTAGAATGCCTCGTCTTCGTAGGTGGTCGGTACTGCTACCAGGTACGGCCATGTTCTGTGAATTAAGTCATTAGTCCGATGGCAGTGAGGCTTTTCGCTTACACGGGACATTCGCCAAGTGTCGGACAGATTGTTGAATAAGACGGAAAGTTCAGATAGAAGCAATGTTCTTTGCACTACTTTTTAGCTGTCGATAGAGATAGTTTTACATATTATAATTATATTTGTCCGCCCCGTGGCGCAGTGGCTAGCATTATTGGCTAACACCCCGGCTTTGCCAAGAAATTAAATTCTGGTCTGTGGGCTGGAAAGGGGTACACTCAGCTTTGTGAGGCATAACTGAGGAGAGGAGGGTTCGATTTCCACCTCAGTCATCCTGGAAGTGGTTTTTCCGTGATTTCTCAATTTTACTCCATGCGAATGCCTGGATGGTTCATAGTTTAAGGCCACGGCCGCCTCCTTCCCAATCCTCACCTAAATTAATAATGATAACAATGTTAATGGTTTTACTTCCCTTTTAACAACTGCGGCTTTTAGAGACGCGTGAGTGCCGAATTTTGGCCCGAAGGGGATCTTTAACGTGCTATTAAATCTACTGACATGGATCCCTCGCATTTGCGCATCCTCAATTGCCAACTGACTACGCCAGGATTCGATCCTGTAACCTTGACCACAGCAGGCGAGAACGTTACTGCTGAGCCACGCAGTGAGCCGTCTGACCTAAATTACACACACTACTACAGACACCACAATAAAACAGTTTATCAGAAAAATCTATATACACACATACCAAGTACACGGAGTTAATGACCACGACGTCCAAGCCCCTCAAAGGAAATAACAACAACATTATATTTATTTATGGATCCGGATAAAGAGACGGAAAGTTCAGCTGTAAAAATGTTTTTATCTTAGTGAATGGCCGTCTATGTTTCTGAGGAAACTCAAGAGTTGTTGTGCCCCGAATGATCTGATCAATCTGCCCGAGAGGCAATGAAAAAAAAAAAAAAAAAAAAAAAAAAAAAAAAAAAAAAAGAAGATAGAGCTATGTCTCTCAATATACAGCAGGGTTGGGTAAGTAACTTTTCAAAAGTTACTGTTACTTGCCAAAAATAGTATCGACTATACAGCTACTTGCCAAAAATAGTATCGAGGCTACAGCGCAGGAGCGCTTCATAAAAAGGAAGGTAGCGCGCGATTGGCTACTCCTGTTATGCTCCGGGCGGGGACACCAACAGCCCGCTGATGAGCCAGCATGGTGTCCTAGGCGAAACCCCACACAAGACACTGCACAACCCTATAAAAATTGCTGAGTTTTAATTCACTGGCCGTGAAAGCCAATAAACCATCTTTTTGGAAGCCTTCATAGGGAGGTGGCTGCTTGAGCCCTTAGTTCTCGCAGTGAAGAGGCGCAGGTGCGCTTCATAAAGAGGGAGGTAGCGTGCAGTTCGCTACTCCTGTGGGGGTCCGGGCGGGGACACCAAGAGCCCGCTGATGAGCCAGCTTTGTGTCCTAGGCGAAACCCCGCACAAGACACGGCACAAACCTAGGAAACTTGCTTAGGTCTTTAAAATATTGCATTTCATGCTAGTTAGATATTGTTGTTTTAAAGAAGCATACACAGAGGTAGGACATCGGTAATTCGATACCTTGATATTATTACTATTCTGCTTATATAGTTTAACTGCATAGTTTCCATGAAATAGGTGCAGATGACCTCGCTGTTTCGCTCCTTAAAGTTCACTACGAAACTGCAACTGCTCTGTATCCCCCCCCGTGCATATTTACATCTAAAGGTGTCATTTCTCCTGTCCAATTTTAAGAAATTAAATATACAGACATAATTATGACAACCAATGCCAGTACATAGTCTACTCTTCTATGTGCTTCATAACAATGGCACAACTCGAGACACAAACATGTTTTAACTTCAATATCACCAGAGCAGTAAAACCTCACGGACAAGACATTTTGCATGGTACATTATAAGTGACAGAGGTTCGGTTCCAATTGAAAAAACTTATATACATTGTTTCCAAATATCAAGGGTAAATATTACCATAAGTAGAAATAAACCTTCTAAACAGGACGGAGGTAAGTAATAAAAGATTGCTTCAGGCTCTATAGTAGAAAATGTGTTCCTCAGCATTGAATGCAGAAATATGTCAAAAATAATAGTCCCAACAGGAGCTATTTGGCACGTTTTGTGATAATTGAGAGTAGTTCATAATGCTCAAAGAGCATTTGGGAGTTAATGGCTCCATTGCGAACAGGCGTATAAGGAAACAGGCGCCGGTACATATCGAACCTTGGTTTCATTCCCACGTGCTACTGACAACAGATTGCTCCATCTTGATAAAGTAACAAGCATTTTCCTTACTTCGTTACTCATAAAAGTAACGGCGTTGCAGTTGATTATTTTAAAAAGTAACGTAGTTACCCACTCGTCACTGTAAAATATGTTACTAGTAATGGCGTTACAGTTGATAAGTTTTAAAAATAACGTAGTTATCCACTCGTTACCGTAAAATATATGTTACTAGTATTGGCGTTACAGATGATTATTTTAAAAAGTAACGTAGTTAACCACTCGTTACCGTAAAATATATGTTACTAGTAATGACGTTACAGTTGATTATTTTAAAAAGTAACGTAGTTACCCACTCGTTACCGTAAAATATGTTACAAGTAATGGCGTTACAGTTGATGAGTTTAAAAAGTAACGTAGTTATCCACTCGTTACCGTAAAATATAGGCCTATGTTACTAGTAACGGCGTTACAGTTGATTATTTTAAAAAGTAACGTAGTTACCCACTCGTCACTGTAAAATATGTTACTAGTAATGGCGTTACAGTTGATGAGTTTTAAAAATAACGTAGTTAACCACTCGTTTCCGTAAAATATATGTTACTAGTAATGACGTTACAGTTGATTATTTTAAAAAGTAACGTAGTTTCCCGCTCGTTGCCGTAAAATATATGTTACTAGTAATGGCGTTACAGTTGATTATTTTAAAAAGTAAAGTAGTTAACCAATCGTTACCGTAAAATATATGTTACTAGTAATGGCGTTACAGTTGATTATTTTAAAAAGTAACGTAGTTAACCGATAGATACGGTAAAATATATGTTACTAGTAATGGTGTTACAGTTGATTATTTAAAGAGTAACGTAGTTACCCACTCGTTACCGTAAAATATATGTTACTAGTATTGGCATTACAGTTGATTATTTTAAAAAGTAACGTAGTTATCCACTCGTTACTGTAAAATATATGTTACTAGTAATGGCGTTATAATTGATTATTTTAAAAAGTAACGTAGTTACCCACTCGTTACCGTAAAATATGTTACACGTAATGGCGTTACAGTTGATGAGTTTAAAAAGTAACGTAGTTATCCACTCGTTACCGTAAACTATATGTTACTAGTATTGGTGTTACAGTAACGTAGTTACCCTCTCGACACAGTAAAACTTAATGCGTTACTCTCCAATTCTGGTATATTTGTGTCATTACAAGAGCCTTGCATTGGCTTTATGTTTAAATTAAAATAATGACAAATATTCTTAGTTTGACTGTTAATGTGTAGCCTGCGTAAAATTTAAAAACTTTCCGTAATTTCTAATAAATCTAATAATAAGGAATCATGGACAACTGCATTGATAATACCATATTATATAGGCTAGTGATTTACGTTTCCTTAGTTTAATCAATTTTTCAAAATATTTTTTTTATTTTATGCTCCTATCCTTGAGGAACATTTTGGTGACAGAAATATGTCTGAATGCGCCATTTTTTGGAGTTATGATTTAAAAGGCAAAGCCCTTAATGGTATGTAAGATTTATGCACAAGTGTTTTTGACAACCTTTTAATGATAACTCAAAAACTAATTGAGATACACTAATTAAACTTTTTGTGTGTATTTCTGCTTACTATATTTACAAAATGATGTAACTTCATGTCTCTCTCTAAAATAGTTTCTTAGAAAATATGTAGCAAAATTATTGTAAAATTGTGACATTTTCTTTTCAATACAAAAGTAAAAATATTTGTTTTAAGATATGTTGCTGAAAGTACTTGCATTTCTAGAGGAATATCTTTGCAATAAAATACAATTAACAGAACCTAAGAATGTTGAACATTACAGGAGTTATCACTAAAACGCTGTAGCCTTTTATGATGAACAACCACCATTTTGAAAGGGGGAAAAAAAAAACACCTTTTTTGACATGAATGTAATGTTGTTTTTCATATAGAATAATGCCAGTTTTCATGTGCACAAAATGTCATTGCTGTAACTGTTGTCGTTTTGAAGGAAAGAAAAAAGATAATTGTTAAAATTTTACCATGGTAACCTGTACCTAAGTTCCATTGGTCAGTCCTTAAGACTCGAAACGCCTCCTATACTCGACTGTAATCTAGTGTTCAACAGGAATTAATTCTTTACAATGATGATTTGTATGTTTAGGCCTACCCCTTAGCATTCCCGTTTTCAACAGACCGGAGATGAGATGCCATGATAGACTCAAGTGGCGGATGGTTCTTATTGCCGGATGCCCTTCCTGACGCCGACTTCATGAGAGGAGTCAATGATTGGCGAAATGAATTAAACTGGGGAAGGATATGGAAGGAAGCGGCCGTGGCCTGTCGGAAGGTTCCGTCCCAGCATTTGCCTGAAGTCAAAAATGGGGAAACCACGGAAAACCATTACAAGGAGGGCCGACGTTGGGGCTCAAACCCATGCCTATCAAGTCCGCCGAGAGCTTAGCCCCATGGCCTAGCGCAGAGCGTTTACAAGCGAAGCTACCGCTGTCGGTCTGTTAACTTATATACTATATTTTTTACCCTATAAAACAGAATTCTGTAACTCGATAATTACAAAAATAAAATAAGTTCAATAATTGCATGGTATCATATTTAATCTATATATATAAAAATCAATGTTACGTGATAGTTTGTCTGTGGGTATGTATGTCTCCTATGCGTTCATATACCATTCGTCCGATAGCGATGAAACTTGGGTGAGATGTTGAGTACACTCCAAGGAAGGTTTCTGACTTAGTAAATCCATTTTACAATAGGTAGCGCACGCATAGATTCAACAAATGAGCGACGATGCGCGAAGCATTTCAACAAAGTCCCGTATGTGTTCATATACCAATCGTCCGATAGCGATGAAACTTGGGTGAGATGTTGTGTACACTTACGCGAAGGTTTCAAAATTAGTGAATACATTTCACAGTAGATAGCGCACGAGTAGATTCAACAAATGAGCGACGACACGCAAAGCGTTTCAACAAAGTCCCGTATGCATTCATATACCATTCGTCCGATAGCTATGAAACTTGCGTAAAATGTTGTGTACACTGCAGGGAAATTTTCTGGCTTAGTACATCCACTTTACAATAGGCAGCGCACGAGTAGATTCAACAAATGAGCTACGACGCGCGAAGCATTTCAACAAAGTCACGTTTGCGTTCATACACCATTCATCCGATAGCGAGGAAACTAGGCTGAGATTTTGTGTGCACTCCAGGGAAGGTTTCTAGCTTAGTAAATCCCTTTAAAAATAGGTAGAGCATGAGTAGAATCAACAAATGAGCGACGACGCGCGAAGCGTTTCAATAAAGTCCCATATAATTTCATATACCATTCATCCGATAGCGATGAAACTTGGGTGAGATGTTGTGTACACTCCAGGGAAGGTTTCTGGCTTAGTACATACATTTTACAATAGGTAGCGCACCAGTAGATTCAACAAATGAGCGATGACACGCGAAGCGTTTTAACAAAGTCCCGTATAAAGTCATATACCATTCGTCTGATAGTGATAAATGTTTGGTGAATTGTTGTGTACACTCCAGGAAAGGTTTCTGGCTAAGTAAATCCATTTGACAATACGAAGCGCACGTTTATATTCAACAAATGAGTGACTACGCGCGAAGCGTTTCGACAACGTCCCGTATACGTTCACATACCATTCATCCGATTGCGATGAAACTTGGGTGAGATGTTGTGTACACTCCAGGGAAGGTTTCTGGCTGAGTACATCCATATTACAATATGTAGCGCAAGAGTAGAATCAACAAATGAGCGACGACACGCGAAGCGTTTCAACCAAGTCCCGTATGCATTCATGTACCATTCGTCCGTAGCTATGAAACTTGGGTGAGATGTTGTGTACACGTCATGGAAAATTTCTGGCTTAGTAAATCCACTATACAATATGCAGCGCACAAGTTGATTCAACAAATGAGGGACGACGCGCGAAGCGTTTCAACAAAGTCCCGTATAAGGTCATATACCATTCTGCCGTTAGCGGTGAAACTTGGGTGAAATATGGTGGACACTCCAAGGTAGGTTTCTGGCTTAGTAAATACATTTCACATTAGGTAGCACACGAGTAGATTCGACAAATGAACGACGACACGCGGAGCGTTTCAATACAGTCCCCTATGTCTTCATATCCCATTAGTCCGATAGCGATGAAACTTGGGTGTGATGTTGTGGACACTTACGTGACGGTTTCTAACTTAGTAAATACATTTTACAGTAGGTAGCGCACGAGTAGATTCAACAAATGAGTGACGGAGCGCGAATCGTTTAAACAAAATCAGGTATGCGTTCATATACTATTCATCCGATTGCGATGAAACATTGATCAGTTATTGTGTACCCGCCAGGGAAGGGGACTTAGTAAATCCATTTCACAATAAGTAGCGCAAGAGTAGATGCAACAATTGGGTGACGACACGCGAAGCGTTTCAACAAAATCCCCTATGCGTTCAAATAACCTTCTTCGATTGTGATGAAACCCTGATGAGTTATTGTGTACACGCCAGGGTAGGGTTTCGACTTAGTAAATCCATTTCTCAATAGGTAGCGTACGAGTAGATTCAACAATTGAGTGACAGCGCACGAATCGTTCAAACAAAATCCCGTATACGTTCATATGCCATTCATCCGATTGCGATGAAACTTTTGAAAGTTGTTGTTCACGCTCCCACGTATGGTTCTAAATTAGAAAATCCATTTTACGATAGCTTAGAGGCAGTTAACGGAAATTGAAAAACATGTTGCGTATCCAAAAGCACTTCAAGAAACAGAATTTCAACGCCAACAATTTCTTTGATTGGCATTGCAACGCATGCCGGGTACAGCTTGTTCCAAATAAATTACAAGAATAATACATTGTTAAATAAATAAGAACATCTTAAGAACTTGATCGAGACTCTTCTTGGTTGGTTCCTCAGTTAAGGGGCTGCGACAACGCGGTCATGTAGCCCCGTGTACTTTGGGCGTGTGTAGAATCTATCTGATAACCGGTGTTAATTGTGTTGGCTGTATTAGTGTATGCTAACTGTGAATCAGGGAAGGGCTGCAGGCGATCAATTTCAAGAGGTTCCTAAATTTTCTACCAAATGCTACCGTCAGCGACACCTAGCTGTGAACTTGGCTACTAGAAGCCACCGCAACAAGCACCTGGCGGTGGACGTTGGAACTTGATAGAACGCTAATCAAATCTAACCTAAAAATTTAGCTTCATACAATTGTAGTTAGTGGAAGGTTCTTTTACATACCATAAATCTATGGCATGGGCCCGGCGGCTTTACTTTCCCTCCGAAGGAAGGAATATTGAGGGATTTTAAAGCTCTTAAAAAATCCGACGACTTCGGCCGAGTTTGAACCCGCGATATTGGGCATAGACGCTCAGCATGCTACCAACTATGCCACCGAAACCGCCAACGACTCTTCTTAATCTCCTGGTGAGAGCAGGAATCCTGAAATGATCTACCTCGTGCACACTGTAGGCCTTAACCAAACTTTCTAAAACGCATAGATAGTATAGACAGGAAGACTAACTACAGGTATCTAACTAATAAATACTGTTCAACAAATTTTAAATTAAGTCTGGTTTCTGAAACTTGACGATAGACTAATTAATTACTTTAACATACAAACAATTAGAAAAAAGTTAATAAAATTAAGATTTGCATAAAACTAACAATTCCTCCAAATATACAAGTTCCTCACATCGAACGATCCTTTTCCTCGCCCGCAGTGCACGTGATGATTGAAGAGAAAGCATCACCTTTCCGTCTGTGCAGTGTTCAGCGGAAACATGGCCGCAGGTTCAAAATTTACACTCGCCAACTATCAGTACAGGAGTCCAACAGTACTAACACAGTCCATGGATCAAAAGTCTCACTTGGAATCAAAATAATGTGAAGTCTCCAACTACAGAGCCGTAGGCCTACTTCAAATAATGTTCTCGGCTAATAAGCCGTGCTCGCTACAAGTCCAAACAGTAGTCTATCGATAAATTCTATCACTTGACTTCGTAGAATATCTAGATGGTTTGTGTGTTCCCCAAGAGACAATGTCAAGACTGATGAAACGGAGTAATCAGTCACTGAAGATATCAGTAAGCAGGTAAGACCTCGACTGACAGATAACACCATCTTATATACACCCAGCAGTAGGTCTACAGTACCGGTTTATTATTCTCCCGCCGCTTACACGACAAACCTTTCCCCAGCTGGCATGGGTTGCAGTCTATGAATCCCCACTCGACTCTTCTCCAATTATACAGTCTGTGTTGTTGTTTGAGTCTTCAGTCTTTTGACTGGTTTGATGCAGCTCTCCATGCCTCCCTGTCCTGAGCTAATCGTTTCATCTCTACATAGCTCTGACACCCTACATCGGAGGCAATCTGTTTAACATATTCTAACCTTGGTCTACCCCTACAGTTTTTGTCCTCGACCCTTCCTTCCATAACTAAGCTTGCTATTCCTGGGTGTCTTAGTATGTGTCCTACCAACCTATCTCTTCTCTTCATTAGCAGTCGCCAGAAACATCTCTCCTCTCCCACTCGTCTTAATACCTCTTTGTTTGTAACCCTATCTACCCATCTGATCTTCATCATTCTCCTGTAACACCACATTTCAAATGCTTCAATTCTCCTCTTTTCTGCTGCACCAATAGTCCAAGTTTCACTTCCATAGAGCGCCACGCTCCAGACAAAGGCTTTCAAAAATGACTTCCTAATACCTAAATCTATATTCGATGTCAGCAGATTCCTTTTTTGTAGAAATGCTTTCTTTGCCTGAGCCAACCTACTTTTAATATCCTCTTTGCTTCGTCCATCACTGGTTATTCTGCTTCCTAAGTAACAGAAGTCTCCTACTTCCTTCAGCTTTTCACCTGCCAATTTGATCTCCATAGAGGTTTCTGATATATTTCGGCTGCATTCCAGTATTTTTGTTTTACATTTATTTATTTATTTTCATCATGAATTCTTTCCGTAAGACGGAGTCCATACCATTCAAAAACTCATTCAAATCCTCAGGCTTGTCGGCCAAGATGACGATGTCATCAGCAAATCTCAGAGTTGAAATTATTTCTCCTTGAATCTTCACTCCCACTTTAAAATTTTCTCTAATTTCCTTCATTGCTTGTTCAATGTAAAGATTGAAAAGTATGGGTGATAAGTTGCAGCCTTGCCTTACACCTTTCTGAATACCAGCTTCTCTCTCATGTCCTTCAACTCGAATGACTGCTGTCTGGTATCTGTACAGATTGTATATCACCCTCCTATCCCTGTACTTTATTCCAATTGATTTCAAAATGTCAAACAATTTAGTCCAATCAACGTTATCAAAAGCCTTTTCTAAGTCTACAAAAGCCATGAACGTTCTCTTATCTTTCCTTATTCTACCTTCTAAAATCAGCCTAAGACTTAGTACAGCTTCCCTTGTTCCTACATTTCTCCTGAAACCAAACTGGTCTTCACCCAACTCCGTTTCTATTTGGCTTTCAATCCTCTTGTAAATTATTCTAGACAGGATCTTTGAAGCATGATTAATCAAGCTGATTGTACGGTAATCTTCACATCTGTCAGCTCCCACTTTCTTTGGTATAGGGATGATAACATTCTTCTTGAAATCAGGGGGTACCTCACCTGTCTCATAAATCCTACACACCAAGTGAAATAACCTGATCAGACCTTCATCTCCTATGCAGCGTAGCAACTCAATCGGTATATCATCTATGCCTGGTACTTTGTTCCTGCTTAAGTCTTCCAAAGCTCTATCAAATTCTGATCTCAATATTAAATCTCCTTTCGCATCCTCATCAATTTCCTCCTCCCTTTCCATTACATGATTCTCAATCTCCTTTCCCTTATACAAACTCTCTATGTAAGCTTTCCATCTGTCAACCTTTTCTTCCCTATCTGTTAGAGGCTTTCCATTTGTGTCCTTAATATTACAGCACTTAGTCTTCTTTTCCCCAAAAGTATTCTTAATCCTTCGATAAGCTGTGTCTACTTTTCCTAATTTCAGACAATTTTCTATACCTGCACATTTCTCTTTCAACCATTCTTCTTTCGCTTCCTTGCACTTCTTCTTAACCTCATTTCTCAGACGCCTGTATTCTGCTTTCCCCTTTTCATCTCTTAGATTCTTGTGTTTCCGCCTTTCATCCATCAATTCTAGTATATCCTGAGTGATCCACGGTTTTCTACCTATTCTTTCTTTCCTACCAATGTTTTCTTCTGCGGATTTTGTTATTTCATTCTTCAAAAGTGCCCATTCGTCTGCAATTGAAGTTTGTTTAGGGTTTTTCATTAGTCCTTCCTTTATACTCTTCTTGAATCTTTCGTTTACATCCTTCTCTTTCAGTCTGTCTATTGCCCACCTTTTTGGCTTTTGACTTTTCTTCAGTTTCTTCAACTTTAATCTGCATTTCATTACAACCAGATTGTGATCAGAGTTTATGTCAGCACCAGGATATGTTTTACAATCCAAAATCTGGTTTCGAAACCTCTGCTTGACCATAATGAAGTCGATTTGGTAACGCCCTGTATCTCCTGGTCTCATCCATGTGTATATTCTTCTATTGTGGTTATTGAGTAAGGTGTTAGCTATGACCAATTCATGCTCGGTGCAGAATTCTACCAGCCTGCTTCCTCGATCATTCCTTTCACCTAATCCGAAATCTCCTACTATCTTCCCTTCTCTCCCTTTTCCTACCACAGCATTCCAATCTCCCATTACTATAACATTTTCATCACCCTTGATATACCTCAGAATTTCGTCTATTTCTTCGTAGACCTTTTCAACATCCTCATCATCAGCTTGACTGGTAGGCATATAGACTTGTGCCACTGTAGTGCAGGTAGGTTTTGTATTGATTTTTGCTACAATAATCCGTTCACTATATTGCTCATAATATTCCACCCGCTGTCCAAGTTTCCTACTCAATATGAGGCCAACCCCAGCTTGGCCATTGTTTGATTTAGTGCTAATGACCCTATAGTCTCCTGACCAAAAGTCCTGTTCTTCCTGCCAGCGCATTTCACTAATCCCAACCAAATCCAACCTCAACCTATCCATTTCCCTTTCTAAGTATTCTAACCTTCCACTTCCTAGCAGACTTCTAACATTCCACGCTCCGATCCGTAGAATGTCAGATTTCCTCTTTGTCACTTCTGTGATGTTAACCCCCTCTCGAGTAGTCCCCACCCGGAGATCCGAACGGGGGACTAGTTTACCTCCGGATTGAAATTTTACAAGGGAGGAGGCCATCATCACATGTAATTATGCATAGAGAGGTGCATATCCTCGGGAATAGCATACGGCTGTAGTTGCCCGTTGCTTTCAGCCGTGCAGCAGGACGCTCTAAATTCAAATCCCGTGCCTCCCAATCACCGAAGTGGATACCTTCCAGCTGATAACACGTGACATTAGCGTTGCCATGTTGGTCCGTTTAGTCTTGTGGATTATCAGTGATTCATGTGAAAGTTCCAAGCGCCCAAAATACACTATGTATTCGAATGTTTCACAATTCTACAAACTCAAATTCTATTATACTCGTATTGACATACCTACATACTGTACAAGTTGAATATGAAATATACTATAAAGCTTAGAATTAAATCAAGTATCAGAATACTATCGTTCAACAAAACTGTGCATTACCCCGAATTGAAAACAATATAATTATTATTAATAATAATAATAATAACTTGATAAAAAAGTGACCCTGCATCTACTGAAATCGGACCAGTGCAATTGGACACGTTGCCAACACAATGAAATACTGATGTAGAATTTCACAAAGAAACTCATGGAGGGCTAATAATAATATTGGTTACAATTCTAAACTTATTATACCACTGAACTCAGGCTTGAGACCCAGATTGCATTGGGTTGGTGGTCTATGCATGTTACATAATTCTCTTACTTCAGTTTCTGTTTAAATTGAATTGATAATGTTTATTTTACCACTTTTAGCTGCCCATAATGGTAATTATGCCGTGTTATGGGTCTGGTTAAGGAATTGTGTTAGCATAAATGTACAACACAACAAATTCATCTGATAAACCTTTTGTGCAGTTGGAAGAGGAGCATCTCAACTCATCAATTTACCAGATAACACAGTCATAAAACATCACCAACGTAGCTTTCTTTTAGACATGCTTAGTCACGAAGGAAAATAAACATTGTATACAATACTGAACATTCAGACCAATAAACACGTATTATTGCCGCTATCAACAGCTAAAAGTGGTAAGGAATATTTTTCTCACCTGGACTCTGAAAACGTCTTCAGTATTATACCATATTTTCTGTCTGAAGCTTCGCGAATGTACCTTGACGCGTCGCGTGCTTTAAGTCAGGGGTTCCCAACCGGTGGTACGCGTGGGTGATACGATTGTTCACAAATACAGGAGGAGAATTTATCTGCTTTTCCTACTCTATCATCATTTTGTGAAGGAAATTAAGTATCTCCAATGTCGGATGGGGTTGCTGATATCATTGTTCTGTTGGAAGCCCTTCAAGAAAGTTTTAATACATATTTCTCCGAAGATTATTCCAAATTCGACTGAAAAGAAGTCCTTTTTCGGGGACCTCAGCAAATGAGTTGAAATTAAAAGAAAGTTTTATCGATCTAACAGAAGATAGTTCCATGAAAGACAGTTTTAAAGAGAAATCTTTAATTAATTCCTGGATCGGATGTAAAACCGAGTACTCAATGATCTCTCGGCAAGCTCTGCTATTTCTTCTGCCATTTGTTAGAAGCTACTTGTGTGAGAGTGGATTTCCTGAACTTTTGCACATCAAAAATAAACATAGAAACAGTATAAGTGTTGACGAGAATTTAAGAGTGAAGTTAAGTTCAATTACTCTTATATTGTTATTTAAATCCGCGGCAAACAACAAGTTTCGCACTAAAAGTAGATTTTGGATGATGTTGATTTATTTTTTCTTAGTTTGTACTAATTATATAGGCTGCAATTGTATGTTTTTACACCTATGAAAAATAATTAAAACCGTAATTTGCAATAATAGTTTTATTCTTTCCTTTATTATATAGATGTTATTAATATACTTATATCTCTAGGCCTATATATTTTTAAATAAAAATTAGTAGGAAAAAATTACAAAATCTCTATATATTTGTTGTCATGATAAAGGGTCGGAAAAAATGAAATACAAGTGCATTAATTATTTAAAAATTAAGTTTTCTCTGTAATTTCATTAAAATAGAACAAGCAATTGGGCACTTTTCCGACAGCAAATATATGTTTCTAAAAAAATATAGGACTGTTGGTACACCAATATTTCTAAAAATTTCAAGTGGTACGCAGTTGCTAAAAGGTTGGGGACTCCTGCGCTAAGTAATACACAGGACTGTGGGAGGACAACAATACCAGATTCTCCATGCTAACCATAAATACCGAATAAATCGAACGAAGAGTGTTGAAAATTCCTAACCGACATAGTAAAAATGCTGTATCAAATGTGTCAGTTTGTAATCTTACTATTTTGATCTTGTTTTCGAACACGTGGTTGAGGTACAAGCACTTGTGAAATCTTCCGAAATCTGAGTAACCTTTTATTAAGCACTGATCAACTTAGGCTAGCTAGTGCTCCATTTAATTTTCTCGTGCGTGTTTTGTTCTGCTAGATTTTTATTTATTTTAATTTTAGGATAGGGAGGATCCTCATTATTCATAGATTCAGGTTACGATTTGGCTGGGTTGCATCATTTTATTCTAGAAACATTTTCCTTTAAATGAAATTTACTCTATTTGTCATCTCGGTTGTTTATTCAGGCCGAGATCCGGCCACATTTCTAATTTGTTTGTCATAAATTTCTACCCGTCTTTCTATAGCACGTGGAACGACCTTTCCCTCTAATGTCTTCCCACCAATCCCTTTAACCTCCTTCCTGCCCCCACCCACACACACTCTCTCTTGTCATCTCTCCGGGGGAAAGGGATTCCATAATTACTGGTACCCCATTGACTTTGCAGAGCGTGGTTCGATCCCCACAATCTACAGGCCTCCTATATCGCACCAACTATTATAATAGCGGATATAGAAGTGGGGTTTCTTGGTTACTTCTTCTCCTGCCAAAATGCAGGGATGGTTTCTAACTTAAGGCTACGGTCTCCTCCTTCCAAATGCTATGTTTAGTATGAAATACGCACACAATTAGAAATAGCACAATTACACAAGTTTTATTATTATTAAAATGATTGTACTTATGTACCATTATGGTGTGAATACGTATTCATACTGAGGGACGATTGAAATTCTAATAAAAAACAAGAAGAACTATACAGCCTACTTTTCATGCCAATGATTATTCTACAGTATATGAACCTATCTAGAATAATGACGAAATTAAGTTGGTAATATCGAAATATCTAATTAGTTCAAAATATACCTGGTATAATGTAGCCTAATAGAGCACTACAGTTGGCAGCCCTGGTGACTGAATATATTCTTAGTTCCATCTCTTAAGGTACAGAATACAAAATTTGCTTGAAGTCCAATGGACGTTACATGCAGTTAGACACTGGATCTATCAGCACGCGTAAAAGCATGTTGCCAACAATACCATGCTTGTGCTGGTCAGAAATAATCTGAAATATTATGATATCTTGTTGTGCCAATTTTGGATGATATCCATTTGTTAGTATAGAAGTTACATGTATTTTAAAATTGGACATATCAGCAGGCATAGAATCATGTTGGCAGCACTGCCTTGTGTTAATTACTCCAAATTAATCTAGAATGTCAGGTGCTATACGTGTGCAAAGTATAGAGCTGTTGGCTTGCATACTTTCTGATATATTGATATTAGGGTAAGAAAACAGCATTTATTAACAGTTGGCAGCCCTGATTGCTCTTAACAATACTTATAGTAATATCTTTTATGGTACACATAGTACATACGAAATTTGGTTGAAATCCAGAAGTTACATGTATTTAAAGTTGGTACTATCAGCAGGCTTATAATCATGTTGGTAGAACTAACGTATATAAGTTACTCCAAATTAATCTAAAATGTCAGAATATAAGTGTGCATAGTTTAAAGCTGTTGGCTTGCATACTTTCTGATATATTGGTATTTGGAAAAAAAATAGAGAGAGCAATTATTAACAGTTGGCAGCCCTGGTGGCTCTTAAGAATTCGCTCAGTCATGTCTGTTTATGTACACATATTACATACAAAATTTGGTTGAAATCCAATTGATAGTGTAGAAGTTATATGCATTTAAACATTGGACCTATCAGAAGGCTTAAAATTATTTTGGCAACACTGTCATGGTTGGCCTCCTGGAAATTAAACTGAAATAGTATTATCTACATGTGTGCCAATTTTGGAATAGCTCCCATGCATACCTTCCAAGATATCCAACATGGAGCTCAAATTTCTAGTGCGTTTTTTTCAGCAGTTGGTAGCACTGACATCATTTTCAAATATGGACGTGAGATATTCCGGTGCACATCTTTACTCATACTAAATTTGGTTTTGATTGCTGCAGCCGTTTAGGAGTTGATAGGGGGGGACACACACACAGCCAGCCAGACAGACAGACAGAAGGACAGACAGACAGACACACATTTTCCCGGATCGATCTCATAAGTCTACTTTTTCCTCATTTTTGCAAAATGTGAAAAGTAGGCTAAAAATACGAAATTTACGTCTGTTTTATCTGACAGTTTCTACACACATCCCAGTAAACAGAGCTACATGGCCACAATGCTGAAAAACGCCTATAAATAAATCAACATAATCAACATCATTTGAAAATAGGCAAAATTGTGACAAGTAGGACCACACTGCACTTGTCTACTTTTGATATTTGGAGCGCGCACACACACACACGCTCACTCACTCACTCACTCACTCTCAGATGGTACCAACGCAAACTCATCTACAGGGCTCCAAATCGACTAGTGTGTTCTCAATTTTTATGTGGTGAATCTATAGAGGTGGAGAGAGAGGGGGGGAACTAGTTCCATGAAGAACTATTCAGCCTATTTTCATATAACTTACTTATGTTAATTACCTCTATCAACAAACAAAATTTCAGTTTTATTGCTGTAATAGATTCGTAGATATTGAGAACCGTGTAGATATTTCGTATGGTCGCCATGTTGGATTTTGATATATGTAGGCCGAAGAGTTAGATGACTATTTTTGCGTAGGTTCATTATTCAAACGTTCACTTCGATCGCATGATTAATACACAAGAAATAAAAACTTAATTTTCCGATTGCGCACAGCCGCCATCTTTAGGTTATGTGAACAATTGAACTAAATTAGATGTCAGTGCATTACAATGTGTATACACATTTACTGTACCATATTTCACTGCGCTCAGATGGTTAAATCGCGAGAAAATTATATTAAAATGTTTCACCTTCGCTTGGCCGCCATGTTCGTTTTTTTAGTTACCTGGTTTTCGAAAGTCTCATAGTTGAAATTCTAGTAATGTCCTTTATCACCGTACACAATTTCAGGGTGATATAAGTAATAGTTTAGGAGATATAGAATGCCGGTGAAATATTTCGCACATGTTGGATTGGTGAGACGTAATAAAATTTGAAGGGCACAGTCGTGGTCGGCTGAAATAGTACTATGACCTTACTGAGTTTAATTGCAATCTCTCCAACCGTTTAGAAGTTATTGTGGGGACACACACTCATACACAGACAAAAGGTGATCTCATTAGCCTATTTCTTCATAAATGAAAATATGTTAGAAAAAAGGCGTGTTGTCATTACATTTTTTGCAGCAAACCCTAGATTTGTGAGAGAATATATCCCGTTGTGATTCAATTTACGGTAGCGATATAAGGAGAAGGATCGCGTGTTGGTATAACTGCCTCAGAACTAATTGACCCTTGTGAAAATCAAGTAGGAAGCTGAAGAGAGAGTCTGCTTTTCTCAGCCTGCTGGGTGCTGTCCGCTATGTCACCCGTCAGTCGTCAGAAGTACACTCTGTTCCCGCAGCACTTGTCACTCACTCACTCACTCACACGATAACAACCATTATTTATTTCACTCGTTACAAACTGTATTAGGTGATTAGAATAATTAAATGACACTAATACGTGTAATGGAATAATATTGTAACGAAAATATGACTACTGTATATAGTTCAACACTGTACCGTTAATAATCAACCATTCTTTCTGCGTGTTGTGGTGCGATGCGTTGTCAATAACAAGCACTGAGTTGCGTTCCAAATTAGGAATCAACTTTTCTTTTAACCAACGAATATAATATTCCCTGTTCATATCTTTGTGGTAGCCCTCACTTCTATTATGTGACTGGTAGATAAGTAGCACGTTGGGAACAATTGGCTGACTGTACCTCTCTGTTATAAATCTGTCACAAGAAGCAGCCTTTCTTCCTTCGCTCCCTCCCGCCCCTTCCCAACCATCTTCTGCATTGCAAGCTGTCATTGAACTTGAGGTAGGCCCGGTGGCTAGCTTCAGTTTCTCACTCACGGGCCAATTTGTTCCGAGGGACTAATACTGGCCAACCCATGCTCTTATGATCCCCTGTCGTTCGCTTTAGACGAAATATCGATTTCTTATGAAGGGTTCTTGAAGCAGAGAAAAGCAACTCTTGGGGGTTGACTGTAGGGTAGGTTTTTATACTTTCATTGATTTGCGATATTGAAGGTGATGTAGTCAGCATTCACTTCGACTGTATTCTCAGAATGGTCGCTCGATGGGGGGAGATGTCTAGTAAGGAAAGATAACAATAATAATAATACTTACTTTACTTTCCGTGTCCGGGAGACACACTAAATTCTTCTTTCCAGAACTCTGCAGCTCTTATCCCTCGATCTGTGGCCAACATAAGGTCTTCCTGGCTGCAGGTGTCATTAAGGTTTGGGCACGTGAGCAGGTGTTGTTGATTCTGGATTTCTCCACAGGCACATCGTGGATCTTTTGCATAACCCCACTTCACAAGGTTGCCATGACACTTACGCACTCCTGTTCTCATCCGGTTTAAGGACCTCCAGGTGGTATAAGGCAAATGACTACCACTGCTGAGTTCTTCTTTAGGGGTAAACCTCTCTGGTACAATTTGTTTCCAGACTGACACACGCCGGACGTCTGGTTTGGTATGGAGGGGTACCGTTCTCTTAATAAAACTCTTCCTGGATCTTAGACGAGGAGTGCTCACCTTGTGGTTGAACATAGAATGGGATCTACAGAGAGTCCAGTTTGTATGTATCGGAGACCCTCGCTAGCCCGCTCGCCCGCGGCGCGAGCCTGCCTCCCGCCAGGCACTTTGCCGTTTTGCGGCGCTCGCGCGGCCTTGGGGCATTGAGTATAGGAATTTGTACTTAAATTTGCACTTCAATGTGATCCTTGACCAATTTTTTTGATGAACTGACTTACGGAGAGCGATTGTCAACTTATTTTCAACAAGATTCTGCCACTGCTCACAATGACGAAGCATCCATGACATAATCCTAGTACCAAAAATGCGACGCAATTCTAAGTTGGAACGTGTGGCCCCCGCGAAGCCCAGACTTATCACCATGTGACTTTTATTTGTGGGGGACGCTTAAAAATAGTGTATGCGAGAAACCCTCACACTATCAATGAGCTTAAAGACTATATTACAGCTGAAATAGAGTCAATCGGTGCTGAGAAACTTCAGAGAGTAAATGCCAGTTTCATAAAAAGGTGTCAGCGATGTGTTGCAGTGAATGGCGAACATTTTCAGCACCAGCTGTGAACTAGGTAAGTACAAATTCCTATACTCAATGACTCAGTGCGGCGCAGGCGCCGCATAACGGCAAAGTGCGTGGCGGGAGACAGGCTCGCGCCGCACAGTGTGTCGAATTCCAATTCTAGGTGGAAAAAAATAATAACTTCGTGAATAGTGTTGGGATTCAATTAAAAGTTGGTAATATACCGTTTTCGAGGTCGCTGAATTCATTTCTGGCATCGTATAAAGTATACGATCTTCGGGGATAAATATATAGGGGGTGAGGGGGGAAAAAGTGACCAAAAGCAACACAAGAATCATCCATTTTTGGTAGTAAAATCACGATTTGGATGTGTATAAGATAGTTCATGACAGTGGTAAACATACTATTTAAAAATGGATAAAATATGAATAACAATGAGACTTTGTCAAGTATTCTTGTTACACCGTATTTGAGGGAATAGACTGCATGTAAAATCATCCAGATTAAAAAAGTTTTTTAAATTGTTATTAAACATAGAACAGCGAAATATGCACAAAAAATAACATTTATTTTCTAAAAATAAAAAAAATATTCGTCAAAATCATACAAACAATTTCTTTATAACAAAATGTCATTTTACAGTCCTGTTAATGACGTAGTTTTAGTAAACACACTTCACACACGAAAACAATATTATTTCTCTAGAAAAGCACGGAAATAAAGACAACATATATTGAATATTAGGCCTATTTCTCCAATTGCAAATAAAAATAAAACTTCCATTCCTCAAGTAATGTTCTCATTAATCTCATTCCCCTTGATAATAACAAAATGTTTAATGTCTATTCGTCACCTGATTCTTCTGTAGAGTCCAGAGCATCGTAATCATTGCTATACTGGTCTTCATCATTTGATGTCATAGTTCCTTGGGGGTCATTAAATAACTGAATAGCTTCCATAGGTAGATTACCTATGTACGTGGCATTGTTCTTCCTGCACTCTCCCATTTTTGTTAATATTATGGGATATCAACTTAATTATGTTTCTTAGCTCCTGCACCTGAGTGTCAGTAAGAGTTGTAGGATCAAATTTATTTGTAACATATTGAAATATGACGTATGTACGCCCCTATTTACGACACGACCGCCACGCGTTGAAAAATTCTTCTCGCGGTAATGCCCACATAGTCACTGAAAATAAGAAAATAAACCATCATGCACATTCGTGCGCAACCAAACCACTACAGATCCTGAATCTACATTAAATTTCCTATCGAATGACGTTTAAAGTAAAGTGGTACTATGAGGCACTCATAAAGTAAATAATTTATTTAGTGCAGAAAGCTTGTATTACGCATAAAAGTGTGAACACATACCTCTTTTCACTATTCCATAAGCCGCAGAAGACAATACCTCGTTGAACTCACTAGAATAACAACGTTCGGTTCACTCCGACACCTCTATCAAATGACCTGATAACTGTCAGGAAGACGTTTCAGCACCGATAACCTCCCTCCTACGCACCAGAGAGCGGAAAGGAAGACCGAAGGTCACCATCTGGTTTGTTCACTATCGAATGAGCCAGTATTCGCTTTCATTTGCGACAGTGAATTTTTCCCACCTAGATATGGGATTCGACACACTGTGCGCCACGGGCGAGCGGGCTAGCGAGGGTCTCCGATACATACAAACTGGACTCTCTGTATTTCAAGCTTTTGTATCTCTTTCTCTGCTGCCACCTCGCGTTGAATAACTGGAGGTGCAATGCCAGCGAGAGGGTAGATCTTCTGCACTGGAGTAGGTCTCAAACATCCAGAGACAATACGTGTGGACTCGTTAAGAGCTATGTCCACTTATAATAATAATAATAATAATAATAATAATAATAATAAATCCCAACTCCTGCCCTGGATATTCCAAAAACTTGGAAGAACGTATATTGCTGTACTGTTTCAATTTTACATGCATACAAAAAATTAGATTAAAAAAGTCAATGAATATCATGCTGTTAATTCATTTGGGGGGACTTGAGACATCTTGGTCATAAGCCCCGTGTAGTTGGGTGTGTGCTCAACGTGTCTGATAACATGTGTTTCTGTGATTACTGTATTTGGGCATGGATGGGGTAGGTGCCCGGGATTTTAAATAAGGTACAGCACTATCCCTGTATTTACCTGGAGTAAGTGTGGGAAAATCCGAGGAAAAACCACACTCAAGATAGCCGCTGTCAGCGCCGGGATTCGAAGTTACGATTTCCGGACTTGCTGCAGCTGCCCGCACAGTCGTGGTGCACAATTTAACGAGCACGGCTAAGCCGCGGGGGGTAATGAACATCAAAAATATTAGTGTCATGATACCCTATGGCTTAACCATGGGATGTACTTTAAGTACATACAGTTTTAATAACCTGAGATGAAAACTACTCTATTTACAAAATAACTTTACAATATGTAAGTTAATATACTCGAGCCTCCGTGGCTTAGGCGGCAGCATGCCGGCCTCTCACCGCTGGGTCCGTGGTTCAAATTCCGGTCACTCCATGTTAGATTTGTGCTGGACAAAGCGGAGGCAGACAGGTTTTTCTCCGGGTACTCCGGTTTTCCCTGCCACAAACTTCATTCCAGCAACACTTTCCACTTTCATTTCATCTCATTTCATCTGCCATTCATTAAATCATTGCCCCAGGGGAGTGCGACAGGCTTCGGCAGCCGGCACAATTCATATCCTCGCCGCTAGATAGGGGCTTCATTCATTCAATTTCCTGACCCGGTCGGTCGACTGGAAGCAGGCTGTGGATTTTCATTTCAAGTTAATATACTCGTATACTATACAATCCATCATTATTCATTACATACCAGGTGAATAAGCTGCCCCTAACAATGTTGTTTTATACAGCCCAACGAACGCGTGTTGTCAGGAAGGTCGATATATCTCTGCCTGCATCCCGTATGGTACTAATGCACTGCGAGTATATAAGCAGAGAAATATCGACCTTCCTGATAACAACGCTAGTTGAGGTGCGTAAAACAATACTATTAGGGGTAGCTGATTCACCTAGTATGAAAGGACCATTTGATACAATGATTGCTCCGAGATAAATCAATCATCTCAAGATAATGATAATATGGCCTCGAGTATCTGATATAGTCTAAGTCTTTTCAGATGACGCTATGTAAGCAAACTAAATCTCAAATCGGAGTTTCACTTTTGCCTCCTAGGTAGCAGTGAAACTAAGAACTGTATCTAGGTGACTAAAAATTATACGGTACTACGAAAAAGTAGTGTGTTGTAATATTCTTAAATGGAACGAAGATAATTTTATTGATAAAATAAGTATGGAATAGACCTAGTACGTTTCTCCTAGTAAAATACCATTTGTAAAAGAACTTCTGGTACACAGTAAACTGACAAAACGAGAATTAGCAGACTATTCAGGCATGTCTCAGACTGGTCTCGTCATCCGCCTTATAGGTGAGAGTGGGTTAGGGCCAGCAATCTAAATTTTCCAGTGAACATTGACTCAACGACTTGTTCGTTTTTGAATGATGATTTTTGTTTTCCTGTAATTTTTGTTTATTTTTATAATTATTAGTTTTATTTACGGGTATTATTTTAATTTAAAAGAAAATCGGTCTTTTCAAATTTAGGTGTCCACCTCTAAATTTCAAATCCCATTTCAAATTTGTATATTTTAATCTGTGTTAAGAGGGGCAGATGACCTCGTAGTTCCGCCCCTTAAAACAACAATAACTGACTAACTAACATATCTCAGACTTTTATTGGTCACATTCTAATTTAAAAAATGAAGATTTTTATGTCGAGACTAGTACATTGACCAGGCACTGCACATACATACAACAGTACAGAGGAATTCCTCACCTATTTGTCCATTTGTAATGAGAAAATGTAAGTTAAAGCTACATAATCCATAAAAAAGTGGGTACTAATACGTAAATGATGCGCGGTGGTACCTCTTATGAAGACCCCTATTAAGAGCGACCGATTTCCCAAGAATAGTTATAAAAACACATAGTCTATGTGCTCCATGAATTGCGTCGTTTCCTCCAAACTAAAATGGACGGGTTTATTGGTATGGAAGGAGGGTAGATTGTGCGTATGGACCACCATGTTGTGTATCACGTGGTGTTGTGACACTTCCAACACTACAAGGTGAGGCATCTTTCAGGACGACAATGCATGGTGCCACCGAGAAAGAATTATACTTCATTCAGGGGCGTATATAAGGGGGGTGCTGAGGGGGCTCCAGCCCCCCACCCCCGAAAAAAAGCCAATAAAAATTAAGAAAGTGCTGCTATGGTAAGAGCATAAAATAATTGTAAATTTGGTTGTACCCTAATCTTAACTTACCGGCTAAGTTATAAACAATATTAAAATTGAAATTATACTAACTCGTGGTGTAGTGGGTAGCATTCTTCGCTGCCGCCCCGGAGATCCGAATTCGATTCCTGGCTCTGCCAATAAGTTTTCATTCTAGTCTGAGGGATGGAACGGGGTGCACTCAGCCTTGTGAGGTAAAGCTGTGAATTCCACAGTATGTTTTTTGAGAAATACATGTAAAAAAACTGTTTACCTTTCTGCTTAGTAAATTGATAAATATTTAGATATATGCCATTCATACTCCATAGATCATAATAGAAAGTTCATTAAGTATAAAATTTTATTTGTGCGTTGTGTTGAATTTTCCAACTTTTTTTTGTATTGCCAGTAATAATTGTAGGCTATATACACTTTGATCTTATCTAAAATAATTACACAAAGTTATATGCTCTAAGGTATTGGTTGATATTTCTGGGTATTTTGCGGTGACAATCCCCTGAGAATACTCACAATTTTCCAGGATTGTCACCCCCCCCCCCCCGATTATTTTTCTATATACGCCCCTGACTTCATTGGTACAAGGAACGTTCAAACGAAATGCACCATTATACTGACGGCCAAAGAAATAAAAACGGAACATTCAGGAAAATATAAGTTGTCGAAAAATATTTCATTATGTTCATTATAATGGTTTTCTTTTAAGTCTTGGGGCAATGGATCATGTTTTGTACATTTGGGAACAAGAATATGAAAATGTAAGGTTGATGAAGGGATTCTGTCGCCTAGGGTTGGATTTGGAATTGTATGGCGGTATCAGCATTATCTTTATGTTCGACCCTCACTATTATGTGTCAGAAAACTGTATCATAATGATGGTCATTATAACACTGTTTTTCATTACGATACAGTTTCTCCAGCCAATCAGAGCTCGTTCATTGACCAATTAGGTAACGATACCTCCGAGCATGCTCTCAAAATCCAACATGTCGGACATAAACACAACATCGAACCATGACGAATAGAAGATCGAACTATAATAAATTACCGACATGGAATACGCACCGTCCATATGTTCGCGTAAATCAACTGGCGAATATGAGACAAGAAATAGCACTGTACCTTAATATCATCAACCCTAATTTCTACACAGCCTTCAAACGACTCCGGTGACAATATTACTGAGGGACGGCAGATGTAAACATATGGCCTGCATAATATGGCATTGCAAGCACACAGAGCGCATGCGTCGGTCATTCAGAGATCTTGAAAGACAGAGAGATGTCTCGCGCTCGCTCTCCGATAACAAAATTCTTGTGGCTGACTCTCAACAGATATTTATGAATATTTATGTTCAAACATATAATAAAGTTATAATTATCGTCGAACATAAACAGTCGTATGCAACTCGCCTATAATGGTAATTAAGACACTCGTATGGAAATTATAAAACTCGCATACGCTCGTTTTATAAAAATACTCGTGTCTTAATTATAGCCATTATAGGCTCGTTGCATAATGTACTATTACAGCTTGGCGCTTCCGCTATTATTATAAGTGAGAATGGCGGTCTGTTGTGGCATTGTTGGGCTCTCATCTAATGACTTGTTATTCAGTACTTCCTAGAGCATCGAGAAGTTTGGTTCCTGTAAAGATGTCAAGCCTGAATGTGCAAGGATGTGTTGTGACGTTTAAGTGGCAGTGGTTTTGGTTTAAGCATGAAATATTGGAAATGAAGTAGCGACGGCTGTTCATGAAAATTTGCCAAAAATCATAGAACTTCATTTGTACTCGCGCTTGCCACGGTGGGTGAGTGGTTATAGTGTCGGACTACCAACCCCAAGATTGCAGGTTCGCCCCTGGCCATGGTAAGTGATTTTTGAAGGCGACAAAAATCACGACACTCATGTCATACGTTGTTGGCATGTTAAAGAACCCATTTGAATTCAGTAGGCCGTGTTCAATGGCAAAATTAATCTCGGGATTTTCCGCCAACACAAAGTTCCTCCATTCTCTACTTGAAAGCGCTGTAGTGTCGAGGAGTTTAGATATCTAACCTCCTTGACTTTCATAGCGTTCAAAGGAACGACGAAATTCGACATGCAAGCTACCCTCTGGGTGTCAATTAACAAAGCATGCACCAGGCACCCGAGGCCATACGATATTATTATTATTATTATTATTATTATTATTATTATTTGTACTCGCCCTTAAAATGAATTTGCTGTTTATCTTCCTAGCATTTAAGCTTCAAAATAATGCAAGTAAAAGTAATTTTGTGGTCATTCTTTGAAAATATCCAAGCTTTACGCATTTTCGGCTGGCAGGGTAGATTGGCCCCCTAAATCCCCTAATCTTAATCCCTTAGAACGGGCTCCTTCGAATCATACATCCCGCAGCTGGCATGGCCAGATCGCTGTGGGCCACCATCAGGTTATTTGGTATCAGGTCCCCGTGGATATTTATCAACAGCAAGTGAAATTCCTGTCACTTTGTTTCCATCCGACGTGCTAGTGGGAGACCAAATAAATTTTAACTTGATGCTCCCAATTCTCTGGGCATTTGATGTGGATAATAGGCTAGGAAAAGTGAAATATTTCTGAGAATACCGTCAATGTCCGAAGACTGTTGCTGAATCTCAGCCCATGATCCTTTAGAAACGACGTCAAAGAATCGGCTGATCCATTCATTCCAAAAGAACTGTCCCTGGTTCCAGGGTGACCTGTTCTCTTCACACGCTTCTACTGGGCAATAGTGTAAGGCTTCGCTCTTAAATTACACTCCACTGATTCTGCACTTGTCTTCTTACCTTTTATGTTTTAGTTCCTTTAATTTCTCAAGTAATATCACCCATCTGGCTTGTGAATCTGCAAGTATTCAAATGAGCTTGTTCACTAACGACTACCTGTGATTATTGCGAGTGCAGTCGCTGACGGCGATGATACTAGCTTACACTTCTAATTGGGTACACAAGAAACTTTTATGTTAATGTACTGTATCTAACCTACGTATGCGAACTTTATAAAGTGTGTCTTAAATTGAGTTATGGAGAATTTAAGAGCATAATATTTCCAACAATCCGTCATACATATTTTCTTAATCCATTTGCTTAATAGCCAGCGCACCATTTCATACTTCCAATGCCTGTGACGTAGTGTGCTGAATTCGCAACAGAATGTTTGCGGTGACAAGTGTTAATGTTTGAATTAAACATTTCCAAGGAAAATACTTGGTGTATGCAAAAATTATCACAATATTTACTAGTGAAAGGAGAGAGCGTAAGAGTGAAGACCACATGGTATCGGTTGTTTACTTGTGGTTTGCAATTGGTAAGCATTAAAGTACAGTGTGACTCAACACGGATAGGGGAGGGGTGTGGACAGGCGGGGGTATCGGGAAGGAGAAATTCAAAGCAGCATTTACTGTAAGTTACCTTCCTTTAGCCACAAGGCGATGGCACTGTGTGATACGCTGTTATCATTATCAAGGTTGCATCTGAGCGAGTGACAAGTCAGTGTACTACGGTAGCTCACCACCCAAGAGCTCGGCCGACCACGCGTTGTATAGGCAGACACAACATTTTCTCACGAATAAAATTACATTTCTTTGTAGATTTTCCGCGGAGATTTCAATCGAAAGACATATTTAAACAAGATGTTCAGTAAATTATATGTAGCCTACTTTCTCATAAATGCATGGGTTGTCATATAACCTCATAACTCATTGTCCTTTTCAAGGAGTATAATTGAATGTTGGTTGTAGTAGCTTGTTGAATAACAACGTGCTATATTATGTATTGATTGATTGAATCCTCACCTAAAATATGGACTAGCGAGCAAACAATAGCCTCCATTTTGACCAAACGGGACGGCACGGCCCAGCACGATACGGCACGCTCGGCCTGAACTGTTAGTCACTGCCATGGTATAATATTCCATTATAAGATGCTAATATCCTACGGGTCACCTCCTTGAGGACAGTTTAAACCACCCTCTGTGCGATAAACGGATCTGGTGAGGCCGAGTCTTGTTGAATCGTAAGTAACGGTTAAGCTATAATACTTGCATGATTCATACGTCCGCCATCTTGAAACTATTTGGCTGATGGCCTTGTAGTTTAGGCAAAGGACACTTCCCACATTATGGTACATTTTTTTAAAATTAGGTAGAGATCGGATGATTAGGTTCGTCGTAATTAGATTTAAGCTTTAAACATTTGGGTGGCCGCCATTACGTTTCCGTCAAGATGGCGGTGATATAAAACATGACACTGACCAAATTTCTTTCAATTCGGTTTCGTGTTTGAATTGATAGGGGGGGGGGGGGGGCAGACATACACTCTTGCACACACACATTGACAACTTTTGGCCCGTGTAGATTTCATAAGTCTACTTTCATTTTTTGCAAAAATCGAAAATAGGCTAAAAACCTGTAGGTCGTTTTTTGTTTGAGATAGGCACGTCCTCTTACAATTTTTGCAACTTTTTTTTCAGACACACTGTATAGTGAAACGTAATGTAACCGCACGGCCATAGATATATAGATTTAAGTTTCGTGCACAGCCTCTATTGCCTGGCGTTTGAAGGCAGACGTGATGAGGTGAGAAGGCTTGGAAAAATGTTGAATGGTTCGTGGTGAAATTCGTCTGCTATCAGAAGTGTGCTACTACAGAAACATCTTGGTCATCAGCTGCGTGTATTTGGTTGTATATATATATTGCCTGATACCACGTGTTATTTATGTCTGGTGCATTTTAATTAAGGTTAGGATGGAGAAGGATGGCGTAAAATTTGTTCACGAATGAAATTACATTACTTTGTCGACTTCCCGGGAAGCTTTCTCTCGGAGAACGTAGGATTCGCTGGAGATAGTTTAAAAAAAATAAGTAGCCTATGTCCTTAGGAACTATCCCAGTATTTACCTGGAATAGAAGTGGGAATCGAGGATGGCTAAGGTGGAAATCGAATGGATTTACTTATTCAGAAATCTTTGCGGGAGTGTGCACAACTCACCAATGTTTCATCGAAATGGTATATGAACGCATGCGGGACGTTGTTGAGACGATTCGCGTGCAAACGCTGATTGGTTAAAACTATTCGTGCGCCAACTATTATAAAATGGGTTTACCAATTTAGAAACCTTCTTGGGTCTGTGAACAGCAAGTCACTTAAGTTTCATCGCAATCGGCTGAATGGTAGCCTATATGAGCGCATACGGGCCAAACAAACAAACGATCGGGAAACATTGATTTTATATAGAGAGATATTCTTATTCGTACTCTTTCTTTATTCTTATTCTTACTCTATTCCTACTCTTATTCTTACTCTTATCCTACTCTTATTCTTACTCTTATCCTACTCTTTTTCTTACTGGGGCTAGATGACCTGTTGTCGCAGCCCCTAATCTAAGGAACCAATCTTTTTCTTACTCTTATTCCTACTCTTATTCTTAATATTTTTCGTACTATTATTCTGATTATTACTCTTATTCGTACTCCTATTCCTACTCTTATTCCTACTCTTATTCCTACTCCTTTCTTACTCTTATTCTTATTACTACGCTTATTATTATTCCTACTCTTACTCGTACTCATATTCCTACTCTTATTCTTATTCCTACTCTTATTCTTATTCCTACTCTTATTCCAACTCTTACTCTTATTCCTAATCTTATCCTTATTACTACGCTTATTATTATTATTATTATTATTCCTACTCTTATTCCTATTCCTACTCTTATTCTTTCTCTTACTCATATTCCTACTCTTATTCTTACTCTTACTCATATTCCTACTCTTATTCTTATTCCAACTCTTATTCTTACTCATATTCGTATTTCCACCCTTATTCCTATTCCTACTCTTTATTCCTACTCTTATTCTTATTCCTACTCTTATTCTTACTCATATTCGTATTACCACCCTTATTCCTATTCCTACTCTTTATTCCTACCCTTATTCTTATTCCTACTCTTATTCTTATTCCTACTCTTATTCTTACTCATATTCGTATTTCCACCCTTATTCCTATTCCTACTCTTTATTCCTACTCTTATTCTTATTCCTACACTTATTCTTACTCATATTCGTATTTCCACCCTTATTCCTATTCCTACTCTTATTCTTATTCCTACTCTTATTCTTACTCATATTCGTATTTCCACCCTTATTCCTATTCCTACTCTTATTCTTATTCCTACTCTTATTCTTATTCCTACTATTATTTCTACTCTTATTATTATTCCTACTCGTATTCTATTCCTACTCTTACTCTTATTACTACTCTTATTCTTATTCCTACTCTTATTCTTATTCCTACTCTTATTCTTACTCTTATTCTTATTCCTACTCTTATTCTTACTCTTATTCTTATTCCTACTCTTATTCTTATTTCTACTCTTATTCTTATTCCTAATCTTATTCTTATTCCCACTCTTATTCTTACTCTTATTCTTATTCCTACTCTTATTCTTATTTCTACTCTTATTCTTATTTCTACTCTTATTCTTATTCCTACTCTTATTCTTATTCCTACTCTTATTCTTATTCCCACTCTTATTCTCAATCCTACTCTTATTCTTATTTCTACTCTTATTCTTACTCCCACTCTTATTCTTATTTCTACTCTTATTCTTATTCCCCCTCTTATTCTTACTCTTATTCTCAATCCTACTCTTATTCTTATTCCTACTCTTATTCTTATTCCCACTCTTATTCTTACTCTTATTCTTAATCCCACTCTTATTCTTATTTCTACTCTTATTCTTACTCCCACTCTTATTCTTACTCTTATTCTTAATCCTACTCTTATTCTTATTTCTACTCTTATTCTTATTCCTACTCTTATTCTTATTCCTACTCTTATTCTTATTTCTACTCTTATTCTTAATCCTACTCTTATTCTTATTTCTACTCTTATTCTTATTCCTACTCGTATTCTTAATCCTACTCTTATTCTTATTTCTACTCTTATTCTTATTCTTATTCTCAATCCTAGTCTTATTCTTAGTCCTACTCTTATTCTTATTCCTACTCTTATTCTTATTCCTAATCTTATTCTTATTCCCACTCTTATTCTTACTCTTATTCTCAATCCTATTCTTATTCTTATTCCTAATCTTATTCTTATTCCCACTCTTATTCTTACTCTTATTCTTATTTCTACTCTTATTCTTATTCCTACTCTTATTCTTATTCATAATCTTATTCTTATTCCCACTCTTATTCTTACTCTTATTCTTATTCCTACTCTTATTCTTATTTCTACTCTTATTCTTATTCCTAATCTTATTCTTATTCCCACTCTTATTCTTACTCTTATTCTTATTTCTACTCTTATTATTATTCCTACTCTTATTCCTATTCCTACTCTTATTCTTACTCTTATTCTTATTCTTATTCCTACTCATATTCTTATTCCTAATCTTATTCTTATTCCCACTCTTATTCCTACTCTTATTCTTATTCCTACTCTTATTCTTATTCCTACTCTTATTCTTATTTCTACTCTTACTCTTATTCCTACTCTTATTCTTATTCCTAATCTTATTCTTATTCCTACTCTTATTCTTACTCTTATTCTTATTCCTACTCTTATTCTTATTCCTACTCTTATTCTTATTTCTACTCTTACTCTTATTCCTACTCTTATTCTTATTCCTACTCTTATTCTTATTTCTACTCTTAATCTTATTCCTACTCTTATTCTTATTCCTACTCTTATTCTTATTCCTACTCTTATTCTTATTCCTACTCTTATTCTTATTCCTACTCTTATTCTTATTCCTAATCTTATTCTTATTCCCACTCTTATTCTTATTCCTACTCTTATTCTTATTCCTACTCTTATTCTTATTTCTACTCTTACTCTTATTCCTACTCTTATTCTTATTCCTACTCTTATTCTTATTCCTACTCTTATTCTTATTTCTACTCTTACTCTTATTCCTACTCTTATTCTTATTCCTACTCTTATTCTTATTCCTACTCTTACTCTTATTCCTACTCTTATTCTTATTTCTACTCTTACTCTTATTCCTAATCTTATTCTTATTCCCACTCTTATTCTTATTCCTACTCTTATTCTTATTCCTACTCTTATTCTTATTTCTACTCTTACTCTTATTCCTACTCTTATTCTTATTCCTACTCTTATTCTTATTCCTACTCTTACTCTTATTCCTACTCTTATTCTTATTCCTACTCTTATTCTTATTCCCACTCTTATTCTTACTCTTATTCTTATTCTTATTACTACGCTTATTCGTATTCCTACTCTTGTTCTTACTCTTATTCTTAATCTTTTTCGTACTTTTATTCTTATTCTTACTCTTAATCCTACTCCTATTCTTACTCTTATTCCTACTCCTATTCTTACTCTTATTCGTACTTTTATTCTTACTCTTAATCGTACTTTTATACTTACTCTTATTCTTAATCCTACTCTTATTGTTATTCTTATTCCTACTCTTATTCTTACTCATATTCTTACTCTTACTCTTCTTCTTCTTATTATTATTATTACGCTTAGTCTAATTCCTACTCTTATTCGTACTTTTATTCCTACTCCTATTCTTACTCTTAGGGGCGTGGTGACACAGCAGTCAAGCTGTTGGCCTCTCACCACGGCGGACCGGGTTCGATTCCCGGTCAATGCATGTGAGATTTTAAAAGTGAAATGCCATGTCCTGTGGTTCGGATTCCACGTATAAAGAAGGTCCCGTGGCTCATGATTGCGAGATTAACGGTCACGTAAAACTACAAACTTCCTTCCTTTTATTCTTACTCTTATTCTTATTACTACGCTTATTCTTATTCCTACTCATATTCTTACTCTTAATCCTACTGTCATTCTTATCATTACGCTTATTCTTATTCCTGCTCTTATTCTTACTCTTATTCTTAATCTTATTCGTACTATTATTCTTATTGTTACTCTTACTCATGAATTATGGCATTCTAAGCCAAATTGCCTGCAAACTGGATGGTGGGGAGAGAGAGCAGGTGGTGGTCACAAGTTTCATTCTTGTCTCCAGCAAATTAAACACGTTTTGTGCCAGGTCAGGTAAATTACTGGAACTGGGTCACGGCCATCTCGCTCGAATTGTTTAAGAAACTAATTTCACACCCAAATGCTCTCATTCTCAATGAGTCACCGCAATCGAGTACAGACGAGCTAGAGTTGGGTGAGGATTCTCATTACCGGCGTTTACTGCAGTAAATCCAGCATAATTTGCATTCCTTTGGTATCTAGCATCTGATGTTAGCATAACGCTGAAGCTTAGCATAATTTACACAGTACAATAGAACTAAAAATATATTTGTTGATCTTCAGGTCATAGGCCTACGTTTTGGATACATTTCCATTGAGGGGAAATGCAATGTCAATCAACTGCTCTATTTTCTAAAAATAAGCCCATAAAATAAAAATGGGATATGAGCTCTCTCAGCGTTATCTCCTCCCTGAGGTACCATATTTTTTGGTGGGGTCCAGACGGAGTGTACCCAGTATCTACTCATGAACCGTACTTGTTGGCGATCACGGGGCACCAGCTGAGTCCGGCATTGCTTTCACTCTTGTGCCGGGAACCTCTCTTTAATCTTTCTTGTCGACATTCCTCAATTTACTCTTGTTCTCTTCCGACCCCGACGTTATTAGGGTATCTGAGGCCTAGGGAGTATTTCAATTTCCCGCCTTAATTTGACCCTTGCTTCACCTTTCCTGATACCCTCATTCCTCGATTGGTTCAGACCTCTCTTTCTCTTTTCATGAGGGGCAAATGACCTCGTAGTTCCGCCCCTTAAAAGAACAATAACTAACTCTCTTTTCATGCTATCCTCTACCTTCTGCTCAAGGCCCTAAATGAAGCAGGTTCGCACCCTGGATAGTGATACACCCTCAAGGGCTCACGGCTGGTGATCTCGGGAGTTAGCGACCCCCAGAGATTCCTGAGCTGGGTCCGTTTTTCCCTTATTCTATTGACTTTTGGGAGGACCCTCTCCTCTTTGCTTTTCCTATCTCATTCCATGCCTTTACTCTTCGTTCCAAGAACCTCAGTCCTCATTCTTCAAGGGTTGAGGCCATTTCTTTTTCCTGTCGTTTATTTTTTTCTTCCTTTTTATGTCCTTTACTTCTTCTGATGTTGTTGATTCATTTAGGGGCTTTGCGACATCGTCGTTATGTAGCCCCGTGTGTGATTTGTCTGATAACCTGTGTTATTGTGATGGCTGTATTAGTAATTCAGGTGAGGAGGCCGTGGCCTTAACTTAGGAAAACTTCCCGGCATTTGCCTGGAGTAGCAGTGGGAAACCACGGAAAACCACTTTCAGGATGACTGAGGTAGGAATCGAACCCGCCTCTTCTCAGTTTAGTCTCACGAGGCTGAGTTTACCCCGTTCCAGCCTTCAGTCAAGAATTAAATTTCTTGGCAGAGGTGGGAACCGAAACCAGGCCTCCGCGGTGACAGCCAAGAATGTAAGTTAGTTGTAAGTCAGTAATCACCTAGTTTTAGTTGTAGATTTTCATAATTTTCACGATCACCCAAACCAATAGGGGCCGATAACCTAGATATTAGGCCCCTTAAAACACAATTATCATAATCATTACCTCTACTTGGTAGACCTGGCCGAAAACCACGCAACAGCCACAGCAAAATTCTGGAAGATTTGCTGGAGTTAATATTGTTTGTGCATGCCTGCTCGGACACATAACCCCTTATTTTCAACTTACTTTCTTCTCATGTGTTTCATTAACAAGGGAAACATCGATCTTGCGCCATAATCTTATAAGCTCTTGACTCGCTGTCGATCAGGTCTGAGTGTGAAAGAGCAATACCTATAAAAATAGCCAACATAACTTGTTGTGGATTACTGGTAGAAATAGAGAACTTTTTCAAGATCTGTTCTGTAACTGGTAAGAATTCCTTGTTGTATGGAGTTGAACCAGCTTAATGTATTATGCATTTCACGATTCCTGAGAGTATATTTTGTGGACACAATCCCTTCACTGATGTGTACATTTGTAAACTCTAGGGTATTGTTTTAATTGTTCCACAAACAGCGAGGAATCTCTTGCCTATGCATGTTGACCGATGTTTTTTGCTTTCTGTTAAAGCGGTACCAATAATAATATTCGTTTGAACTTCTTGATGTTTCATCTACGTTCTCACACACTTCCTCCCCCCCCCCCCATTTTGAAGCTATTCAATTTGCTGTGTGCGTAGCCGAGCGAATAAGTCACACTCCACGACTGAATTAGGAAGCGGCAAGTATGGAGATCCCAGGTTCGAATGGTGGCGCTGACATAGGTCATCCTAAGTGTGGTTTTCCCATTAAAATTCGCCGATTGATATTGTTCTCTGCCACTGCCATCGTAATGTACTCTGCCCATCGTTGAGTTTCGGCAAGCTTTTCTTGCGTCTCCTCTACTCTCTCCGCAGAAACACAGCTTATGAAACAAATTCAGAACACAGTCAAGTAAGCTACTCAGGGCTAATGACCATGGTCTCCCAGACCCTAAAGGAACTAAAAACAACATTCAACTTGTTGAAAAGCTGTCTTGCAGAGTTATTATTCTGATATGTGTCATACTCATAAATCGTTACAGTTTCTTTATGGGGTCAAATGACCAGCTTGATCTCCCAACTTTCAATAGGACTGTGGGCTATTCTGACGAGACCAGTTGTAATTACAGTATACTCGTAGACATAAACTGTTTCCCCTCAAGGGATGGCATTATGCACTGTGCAGGTTGGACTTTGCATCGTTTTGTTGGCTACACTTACTTGACTGGCTTGAGTGGGCGAGTGGTTTCGCTTCTTGCCTCCGGTGCTACTTAGAAATTGCAGTTCCAGCTATCAATTATGATGGTTAATTGTTATTACTCCATTTAAGGGCTTTGGACAATTTGGTCATTAGTTCCGTGTACGCGTCGTGTTGGAAGCCATTTCTCAGACTTTGAATAAGGTACAGTACCACCTTTTTCTGGAGATATTGTGGAAAATCCCGGGTAAAAAGCACCCTTAAAATGACGATATCAGCGCCTGGACCTTGGATCTGTGAACTCATAACTCCCCATTGCAGTTATGGAGCGTGTTTTAAAGCACTCGGTTACGCTAGTGGATATGATGATGTTACTCAGTCCCGCAAACAAAAGCAAGTCAGAAGAAAATACTAGGAAATATAAAAACTCGTACATTATAAATAGGTAACAATGGGAGATTTTGATGTAAGTTATTTAACGATTAATCAAATACAGGAACATGGCAAGAAACAAATAAGTACCTCGTACAAGTGTTAACAGTTTACGTTACTTAAATTCATTTGTAGTATTCAATGGGTTTGTCATCATTTTAGAGTAGCCTAATTGCTGAGAAGAATGTTTGATGCAATTGCAATTATTGCCACAGATACACGTATCTTCAACGACATGACGCATAGTTGTGTCAAAAACACTTCCTTATGCAATAAATTGCTATCTATTTTTACTGACTAATTAGTACGCCCAAATCAATGATTTATGTGTATCCGTTTTACTTAAACTGCTTAAATGCCAACGTAGACATGAGAAAAGTACCTATCGTGGGTCATGATCGATCGAAATTATTAATATTGACGAGGATTGTCAGTAGTGGTGTAACTAGTGTTTGCTTCTAGAGGGGGATGAGCTGAGTCAAAATTACATGGAGGGGTAAGGACTCGGACATAATGGAAGCAAGTTGGCCTACAGTCACTGATCTCTATACATGGATGGCTGGTAGCTAAGGCAGCAGTAAGCCGAATAGACGATGACAGCTATAGCAAGATGGCAGCGAGCGCATGGTGCAATATTGCGAATCCGGCTCTGTGATTGGTTACTGGTAGTTTGATGTTATACATGTATTTATACTGGCAGTAAATATTTTGTGTTTCTTATAGTTGTAAAATGGGCTGAATTTGGTTATTTAAAACGTAAAATCTTAGTTTTAAGTACCGGTTTGGTGACCCATCATCCCAGGCAAGCCGGTAATACCTTTACTTCTCAGGCAGATAGGTCACTTAGCCGTAATTTTGAAGTTATTGTGAAGTATACATATGCGGTGGTGCTGAAGCAGACGTGATCGAGCTCGGCTATTGCGTGTTTAAATTTGATCCCATTTCAGGGTCTTTTCGTTCTGGGTGCAAATAGTTCGCTTAATAGTTGTAAAACGGTGGGGAGAGTATATTTTGAGTAAGTTTTTAGTTGTGTTAAGTTTTATGTGGAGTTGAGGAGTGAAATTGGTTTTGCTTAAAGTGCATTTTTGGCTTTGATCTACTTCCCATTGCGCTGCTAGCGTGATTAAAAGTTGTCGTATTTGATGTAGAGTGCTGGGATTACTTGGGGGAATTGTTGGTTATTTCATGGAAACAGGAATTCATTACCAAGCACCGATTACGATATGTATAGTGAGCTACGTTTATAGGTGCATCATTTGAAGAATGCATAATTTCGTGGCATATATAGACTACGTGTATACCGTATAGGCCTATACAATTTACAAGAATGTTTCCAGGAATTGTTTTTCACTCGTTACTCTGTTACTGATCGCTAATTGCGTGTAGTCAGCACCTAAGTTGATATTTGTCAGCCGTTATTATACATTAATTTTTATTGATATTCCGGAGATTTACTGACCTCGGAATGACGTGTCAGTGATCCCAATGCCCTTATGCCATGATTGGACATATCTCTATATTTTTATTTGCTCCAAAGCATCATTAATTACGATTTCAAATTGACTAGATTATCATTGCTTCCCCATAAGGAGAGCTCGAGGATGGGTACGCCTAGATGGCGGACCGCGCGCTCAACCTGGCGTACTTTCTCGTGCAGCGGAGAGCTGCCATCAGCAATCCATGTATAGTACAGTATATGATGCTGAATTTTCCCTCCTACCTACACTTTTTAATGGTTTATTTCATTAGCTTTTGATACGTTGTATTTGCACTTATCAATGTACTAATGATCAAAAATTAACAGGTTTGTTGGTATGAAATTATAATGTTCGGTTTTCTTCCCGTATTCATCTAGCCATTTCTATTTCCCAACATTGTATAAATATTCATAATCTAATGTTTCCAACTAAAGTTTAACACAATACCACCGGAATTCACTTTCCAAAATGACACTCACTCTCGGATACTAACGTGTAGGCAACGGACAAGTGGTGTATTTTTTGGCAAGGGATGAGGAAAAATACTGCTCACCCACCTCACTGTTTCTCTCTGGCTAACTGAACAGCTGACTATTTTCCTTAATCAGTAAGTATTAAGTTAAGGTAGCGCTAAATATTTCACACGAGTGAAAAGAAATGCTTTCAAATTTGTAAGCATTAACTTACATCTCCCAATCCGAATTGGTTTTATTCAAACTGAAAAACTTCACAACAAATATAATATATTCATTATTTGGCTCGGGGGGAGGGATAGATCCCCTGACCACATCTCGTAGTTACGCCACTGTATTAACTAGTATTAACGTACGATTGTTGTTACAGGGTTAAGTTACAATGAACAACACATTTAAATTTCAGCAAGTGTGTGAAGTTTACAAATCATAATGCAAGACGCTTTGGAACAATGCAGAAGAACAACCAAGTGTGATAAGATTCGAGAGCGTACTACTATTTAATATTATAGAATAACGATGTTGAGTTAGGAGCTGCACTTTTGTTTACCAAATGATTAGCCTTCCCTCTTCGGTCTACTTTAAACACTATTGTAAAACATGCGAGTGTTAAAAGATAATGCAATTTAGTACGGAGTCACACGTTCAGCACCATTCATCACCATGCTTACCGCTTGCCACACATGGCCTCGAGTGCAGCGTTGCCGCTCTGCTATGGGCAGGGTCTTCCTTATAGGTGGCTATGGTATTGCCCGTTTGACGAATCCTTGCCGGTGGTAGTTGCATGAACGTCAAGTTTTCAGTGGTGCGACGCAATCTGTTTTTCCGGAGATATCGGCACAGTCTGCGTTGTGTATGAATGAATCATTGTGGCGAGACCTTTGCTTGTGGTCAGTTGGGTATTTCAATTTTGTGTTATGTGACTAGGTTTTAGGCATTCATTACTTGACGGAAGAGTAGTGAATTAGCGCAGTAGAATTAAGCATTATTAATATATTAATGTAGTACCAGAAAGAGAAAATACTCACCAAACGTGCAATACGGTAGCTGATTGATGACTGTTTGTTCATGCAATCACAGGAGTGTTAGATCCACTTTACCCACGCCCTCCCCTCCCCCCCCCCCTCCCCCTCCCCCTTTCCCCCGTTCCAAATGTTTAGTGATATGAAATAATAAAAATATTTTACAGTATTTTTATGTTATACCAAGGATGACTGAATCGCTTCGTGCAATCTCTTTCTGTACTGTGACTATCTCGTGGTGTAGCGGCTAACAATTTTCACCGTTGCCCTGGAGGTCTGGGTTCGATTCTCATCTCTGCCAAGAAATGCAATTTTGGTTTGAGGGCTGAAACGGGGTTACTCAGCATCGTGAGGCAGAGATGAGAGTAAATAAGTGGAATTCCCACCTCAGCCATCATAGAGGTAGTTTTCAGTGGTTTCTAGCATCTCTTCCAGGAAAATGCCGGGATGGTACGACGTAAATTAAGGCCGCTATCTCCTCCTGCCCATATTCTAGCCCCAAATGCAAATACAAGCATTAATACAATCAGCACAACGAGACAGGTTATCAGATTCCAAACAACAGCAAGTACACGGGGCTACATAACCACGGTGTCAAGCCCTTAAAGGAATTAACAACAATAACGAAGGAAGGATGGGGAGGGGGTGGGGGAGGAAACATTTAGTTTTACGTGACTGTTAATCTCGCGATCGTGAGCCACGCGACCTCCATTTTTACGTGGAATCCAAACCATAGGACGTGATATTTCACTTCGAAACTCTCACATGCATTGACCGGAAATCGAACCCGGTAAACAAAACAACAACATAAATGGAAGGAGGAGGTCGCGATGAATAGAAGTATGGACGTATGCGTAGCCAAGGCTCTGGCTGCGAACTAGAACCCTGCGCGGATAAACATAACGTTATCCGCATCCGCCCCGCATCCGCACAACTGTTATCCGCATCCGCCCCGCATCCGCACAATTGTTATCCGCATCCGCCCCGCATCCGCACGTCTGGTATCCGCCCCGTATCCGCCCCGCATCCGCACGACTGTTATCCGCCCCGCATCCGCACGCCTTTTTCTTGCATTCCCACGTTTGTTATCCAAATCTACTGGCATTACAATAGTATTTTTAATTAGATAAAGCATGAATTACTTCAGCAACAATTTTAGACATTTGAGGAGGCTTTGTATGTCATTTGCTATGTTTGAAATAATGTTACACAGCCAGAATTGCAACCCTTTCCTGTTCGGAGGGTTAATTATGCTTCATGACATATTTTGAATGAGATTAGCTTATCATCGTACATTAGTCATGAAAAATACATAATGGAAAAATATGATATGTCATAATAAACATCTGGGTCCTAGTAATGATATTAGGTTGAGCCTAAACAAGTTCGTATTGTATTATAAAAACTATCCGCAAATTATCTCCAAACATTATCCCCAGCTTATATACACTATCCGCACAGCCATGCAAACAATATCCGCATCCGCGCAGTGCTTGACTGCTGACTTAGTAGAACTCCATCACACGTGCTGAGCATCAGTCTTGATAGAATGCTCCTGTCTGTAATGCAATTAGCTACTGTAGATTAATATTAAAGTTAAACACCTGTCACATGGTTTAACCTTCATCGTATAAATATGTCATTGCCAACACGCGAATTTAATTGAATTGAATTACGTATATTGCCATCTATCTAGCGTTACAGTAATATTGCGTTAATATCTGATTTGTGTGTTAATATTATATACCGTAATGTTTGTGATCGAAGTAGAAATTAAAAAGTTAACGAGAGGCTATAGTCACAGGCAATATTAACCGCTCAATTCATCATGAGATGGTGTTGATTGATATTTGCGACATGAAGCCCTGTATACTTGGGTGTGTGTGGAATTTGTCTGATAACCTCTCTTATTGTGATGGCTGGATTATTGTGTGTCTTTTTGTAATCCAGATGATGAATGGGAAAGAGGCGGCCGTGGCCATAAATTAGGAACCATCCCTGCTTTTGCCTGGAGTAGAAGTAGGAAACCACGGAAATCCACTTCCAAGATGACTCAGATGGGAATCGAACCCTTCTCTTCTCAATTTTTCTGAGGCTGAGTGTACACCGTTCCAGCCCTCAGGCCAAATTAAACATTTCTTGTCTGAGCCGAGAATCGAACCCGGAGCTCTGCGGGCGACAGCCAAGAATGCAAGCTGCTACTCCATGAGGTGGTCACTCCATTATGAGGCAATGTCGTTTGTTGTTAATTCATTTTGGGGGCTTGGGACTTCATGGTCATCAGTCCCGTATAGGGTGTGTGTTGGACTTGTCTGATGACCTACGTTTCTGTGATCGCAATCGTATTTGTGGCTGTATTAGAAACACAGATGTGGTAGATAATCCTGGGAAAATCCATACTCAGGATAGCCACCGTCAGAGCAGGGATTCGAACCTCCGACCTCCGGACTTTTTACAGCCCTTGCTGGAGCCGTGGTGCGCGATTATGCGCGCATTACTACGCAATACTGTAACATAATTAAGCGTGAATTAATTTGTCTGAAAACAAGTATCTGTAATTGATTACTTTGCAGTTCATTTCGAAGGTTCTGAATCATATTGTCACATGTTTTGACATTCTTACAACCCATTTCGCTCAGCTTCCAACAATATCGGAGAGCAAAGGTGACATTTTAGAGGAATGGGAATCTGTGTTGCAAGAAGCTATTTTCGTCGAGAGCATGCCTCGGTTATCCAGGCTGTTATCCGAGTAAGGACAGGGAACACCATATAGGCCTAATAACAGTACAGGCAGCGTACTGTTTGTGTAGTCGGAGAGAATTTCCAAGCTTGGATTTCAACTGATAAACATTTTCATTCAAAGTTATATTTTCACGTTTATTAATGTTCTTAACGAATAAAATAGCTGCAATAAAAAATTATCGGCATTTTTCAAATCCTATAAATTTTGACGAATCCGTGACAATTTCTATAGTTCCAAATCCGCCATAGATGTCAGAATTTTTAACATAGGCATGAGTTTGCGCTGGATTCTCTCTGGGATTAGCGTGGGCAGTTTAACGTGGATATGTGTTTGGGCTGGAGTCTATCTGGGATTAGCATGGACAGTTTCAACGTGGATATGTGTTTTGGGCTGGAGTCTATCATGGATTAGTATTAACAGTTTTAACGTGGATATGTGTTTTGGGCTGGAGTCTCTCTGGGATTAGCGTGGCGAGTTCTGTGTCGACAAATTTACATCTAGTTGCCATGGTAACAAGTGCAAGCGCACTTAGTTCCCACTCGTTGAAGCGTGCACGATCACCATACACGAGTTGAAGGCGGTACTTATTCGGATAAAAATAAGGAGTTTTTCAGAACTTAGGCATAGATAATTGCATTTAAACGTGGGAAAGGTTTCATGCTATCATCATGCTTTATTCATAAACCAATTTAAAAGCCTAAATGGGTAGACCCTGCATTGGAGTTACGAGAATGCGATGGGATGCTACATTCTTCTTCTTACTACCTCAAATGTATTGATTTCCGAGAATATTTACTTGTCATGACGTCACACTAAGTCCACAAGGAAAAAAAAACACCCGCCCTCTACTTCCACGGTGTTATTTTTATAGTGAATATTGGTTTGACGCGAAGGCCTTTAGTGATCTCGTAAGCAACAGTAGGACCCACCTTAGAGAAACGACGGGTACACAAGGAGTTGGCGACATTCATTCATCTGTTCGTTTCACTTGTCTCTTCCTTCTCAACGTTCGTTCTGTATGGATTCATTTTATGGCGAATAAAACTCCGGAATTTCGTCGTCAATACCAGTCCATTATGGGATAAAAACAGTGTAGGAGACATTAATATCGCGATATGTCAAATAAAATGGCCTACCGTAACTCCATTATTTTCAGCATTGATATTACACCATGTTTATCTAAATTGCATTTAATTCGTTTTCTTTATCCCAAATAAAGTCAATAATCATGACGATGTAAAAATCCCTTTAGGCAAGCAACTCAATGTTGAAAGAATCCTTCAATGTCATAGACTAGACCTTCCATCAACACTATTCCCTTAGGGGATATGGACTTCAAAGTTTAAATTATACGCCAATCAATACTTACACAAATATATATATTACGAGGAGTAGTGCCCGGCTTCGCCCGGTGGATTTATTTGTTTTACAGAACTGGAGCGCTCAAGGATAAGGATCGGAATAAATGAAAGTAAATTTGAAAGCACCAACGCTTATTACAGCTGATAACCTCGGTATACTGCACCAACACCATCGCCCTTATACAGAGGCATACTATTGTCATGATGATAACTGTTTTAAAACGCATAAGAAATCTTTTTGCACTAATTACTCCCCGTGACTGCAATTTATAAGCAGCTCGCAATTCTGCACCAGAACATTAGTAAGGGCAACGTGATGCAGCCCGGCAACAATAGACCGGTATTATTGAAGCCGTTCTGGAGCGCTTGTTCTTCCGACTTACTGAACAAAAATCAATCTTTAAGGTTACCTGAGAGGTGTAGCCTAATGCAACATAGCCTAAACTATTCCTCTTGATTCTGGCTATCATATACAAAAATAATTTTTCGAATCCGACTGGTAGTTCCAGAGATTAGCGCGTTCAAACACACAAACTAGTTAGTTGCTGTTGTTTTAAGAGGCGGAGCTACGAGTTCATCTGCCCCTAAACACACACTCTCTTCAGCTTTATTATATTAGTATAGATAATATTGTTGTACATGTTTCGTCGTGACATTGAGATCTTCTTCAGCTCAATTAAAATGAAATCAATTAAGAATAACAATAAAATACTATAGATGTACTTAAGTCTGTTTGTTGGATGTGAAATGTTTATGATATAAATTGTAATTTAAAAAATGAAATAAAATAATAAAATGGATATCCTTACAATGTAATATTGAATGTAAATGAAAATGAAGTAAATATAATATTGGTCTTTTTACATTAAATTTTTCAAAATACAGTTAGAAAAATTAAACATTTTGTAATAGTAAGTGTAAATAAAATATTGGGCTTTATATTAAAAATTCAAAAATATGGACTTGGGAAGTTTCGTATATTGTACCTTCAGGAGATATTGGCCTGGACTTGGTAATTTACGTGTCCTCAACCTCTAGGGATATGAGCTAGGAATTTTAGGTAGGCCTAAATAAAACAAAATAAAGTATGAAAATACATTGTTTATTTGTTCCTTTTCTTAATCATCGAATGCGTATTTAGGCGTTTTTCACCACAAACATAGCCATAATGTGTGTCAATAAAACTGTCATATCCGGTCGATTAGATTAGCAGTTTGCCTTTTCTACGAGCGCTAGTGTGAGTTAATGCCGAGTTTCACTACTTCCAAAGTGAAAATTTTTCAAAAAATAAAAAATAAAGCCTGAGGGTATTGAGCCAAGGAACACACATCAAAGAAAGAATTATGTAAATAATTAATTTGGCTAGGATTTGAATAAAAGATACAGTCAGTCTGAGAGACTAGACTTTATATCATTTCAAATGACGCATGCTACAAATGCTACACTTGTTAGAAAGGCTCAGAATGGCTTCTCGCTTCGCTCGAAGCCCCAGGACCCTTTGCACTCTGCTGCATGACGTCACGCACTCGCCGTCTCCGTATCGCATAACGCCAGACCCCAGGAGTAAACTCAGACTCGGTGCATATGCACTGAACAACATGACGTCATACATGCCGTAACCGTGACACATAACGGTAGACCTAAGCATAACGATGAAGTCGACAAGATCATTTGAAATGATAAAAAACTTAACTAGTAAAGAAACAAACGATTTTAGGCTGTTATTCCGGAACTGCATTTAGACCGGAAGTGATTTTTTAAAGTTTGATAGAGCTCTCCAAGACTCGTAATTTGAAACCTTTCTGGGCCCTTTAGCCCTTCAACGTTTGGCACAGTTAAGGAAATTGCTTAATATAATAACGTATTTGCTAAGATTGGGACCCCTACATTGTCTGTTAAGAAATATATTTCCAACATTATAAAATCGTATAAGCAAATACTCTGTATTAGAAAGATGGCGATAGATCGCGGAGACGGCGCTCAAGACCTCTCTGCAGACACACAGTTTCCTTGTACACAAGGAGCTCGTGATATTGACTTATTCGTTTCACTCATTCTCTCTCCTCGAAATGGGGCAGATGTTAGAATTCTAATATCTTTGATCTTCAGATTTATTATAAAATAAAATAGATGGTTGGTTCTTAAGTTTAGGGGCTGCGACAACGCGGTCATGTAGCCCCGTGTACTTTGGGTGTGTGTAGAATCTGTCTGATAACCTGTGTTAATTGTGATGACTGTAGTAGTGTGTGTTATTTTATTTTTTATTTTAAATACAGACTGTAACTTAGATTTTTTCAAATAGTTCCTACTTTTGCCGCCAAGCGCCACCGTCAACGACTACTCGGCCAAGTTCAAAACTTAGCTACTAGACGCCACCGCAGTCGGCTCTTGGCAACGAACGTAGAAACCTAAGAGCGTTGTTTACATTCTTAACCTATCCAATTTAGCTTCACACAGGTGTAATTAGTGGAAGGTTTTTTAACTTGCCATAAATCTATGACATAGGACCGCCGGCTTTACTTCCCCTCCGAAGGAAGGCATACTGAGGGATTTTTAACGCTCTTAAAAAATCCGACGGCTTCGGCTGGGTTTGAACCCGCTATCTTGGGCATGAATCTTATATCTTTCCTTTCATTGTCAGTATTGTTTGAGTGTATCCTTGGATACGGTACTTCATTCTTACATAATCTGAAAACTTTTCATGAGATACATGCTTTTATGAGCCTGTATGCCTCTCACCAAGGCGGACCGGGTTCGATTCCCGGTCACTGCATGTGAGATTTTCGATGTGAAATGCCATGTCCTGTGGTTCGGATTCCACGTAAAACGGAGGTCCCGTGGCTTATGATCGCGAGATTAACGGTCACGTTAAACTACAAGCTTCCTTCCTTCCTTTCCTTTTATGAGCCGGCCCCGTGGTGTTGGGGTAGCGTGCCTGCCTCTCACCCGGAGGTCCCGGGTTCGATTCCCAGCTCCGTCAGGGATTTTAGAAACTGACGTGGGGGCTGGAACGGGGTGCACTCAGCCTCGTGAGGACAATTGAGTAGCCGTCTGACAGTGAAGCAGCGCCCCGGTCACGAAAACCAAGATCATGGTACGAGGGGATCCGACGCGCTGACCATGCATCATTCCAATATCTGCAGGCCAAATGGCTGGGCAGCGGTCGCTTGGTAGGCCAAGGTCCTCATGGACTGTAGTGCCAGGGGTTATGAAAGCTACTCAAATTCAAAGAATTCAGATTATTATTTCTACAGTTTTTACTAAAGCATACGCCAAAGGTGGTTGCCTGAGCGGCCTGTGGACGTTCCACAGTTTCAGATAAATATCAATATCAGATGCTTGCCCCAGCGGGTGAGTGGTGAACGTGTCGGTCTACTAACCCCAAGCTTGCAGGTTTGCTTTTGGCCGTGGTAAGTGATTTTTGAAAGGCGGCAAAAATTACGACACCATGTCATACGATATTGGCATGTCAATGAACCCATTTGAATTCAGTAGGCCGTGCTCATAATGGCAAAATTAATCTCGGGAGTTTCCGCCAACACTAAGTTCCTCATTTCTCTACTAGAAAGCGCTGTAGTGCTCAAGGAGCGTAGATATCTAACCTCCTTGACTTTCATAGTGCTTCAAGGAACAACGAAATTCGACATGCAAGCTACCCTTTGGGTGTCAAATAACAAGTCTTGCACCCGGCACCCGAGACCATACGATATTATTATTATTATTATTATTATTATTATTATTATTATTATTACTAGCGGACCCGTGCGAGAAATCTCGCATGTTCATAAACCACACTTTCCCCAATAGGTTTATGAGACACTTACGGAGAAAGGTTATGTTTTTATTTCAACCAAATGATTATAGAACACTATTTACATTTCAGGATAAAGGAAAGACCTCAGAATGTTAATATGACATGAAACAGGCGTCACAGCGGCCCGTGGACAGCAATTATGGAGCGTATTTTCCTACATCAACGGTGTTTGCAAATCGCACACTTCGTACAATTTTTTTTAAAGTCATTTTTTTAAAGAAATTATAGATATTTATGAAATTATAGTGCAATAAGTCACTGCTAATGTCTATTCTCTTTCATTTGTCACGATCGGTCACTCGTGAGCGCCATAGGAGGGATGCATACTACTGAAATAATATATATGATTATTATTATTATTATTATTATCAACATCAAATCTAAAACTCAGCAATTTTTCTAGGTTTATGCCGTGTCTTGTATGGGGTTTCGCCTAGGAACACCAGGCTGGCTCATCAGCGTGCTCTTGGTGTTGGTGCCCGTACCCCTACAGGAGTAGCGAACTGTGAACTACCTCCCTTCTTATGAAGCACGCCTGTACTTCTTTACTGTAACTGACGGAAGTGTCTGAGAATTGATAACCATTGCAGAAGGAGACAATGGACAGTGTGTTATAGTTGGTAATGCGCTCATCTCCTATGCGGGTGGGCAATCGGCTCGTATGCGAGAGACCCGCGTCACCAGATTTTGTGTCACGTATGTACGTTACTTAGGTATCCACCATAGATGGCGTCGACCAGAAGAAAGAAAGATAGACAGAACCTACAAACGTAAGTAGTCGTTGGTATTCATTGTTCGAATGGATTGTTCTTAGAAGTTGGTGAGACAATTTTGAACGAAGAAATTCTCACGTACCCAGTTCAATCTATATTCTCTGTAACTAGCATTGCAAAAGGCAACCCGCCATAATACAAGTGATTTGTGATTATAAACTCGGCCAATTTTCCTTTCACACGATAATTTATTGCAATTCAATACAGCATTGTTAGACTGACAGCTGTACTGCGGCCAATCAGTCATCATTACAGCACATACCCAACGAGTATAAAGCTCGCATTGCAATTTCACTCCTACCAGTGTTCAAACTGCAATTTTTTTAAATAGCCTACTCTTTGCAAGAATAAAACACTTACTACCGTTGGAATCTATAGCAAGTAATTAATGCTAGCACGTCTTTATTTGTCCAGAGAAACAAACCAGTGGAGTTTGGATGAAACATTAGAAAATACACACATCAAAAAAAGTTTTGCATCACCTCGGTTCCCAGATCTCCGGCATATAGACGTTGACTGTGTATATTGTATCAAAGATACAGTCCCTTTGACTGTTCATAGATGTCACTAAAACTGCTCAAAGATGTAAACAACCATGCATGAGCAGGGCCTATTAGACGGAGGGGGTATGACAGCCGATCAGTTCCAGTCATTCCACCAGGACGAAGGTACGCTGCTCATGTTGTCTGTAGTTCTACCATGCCTAGAAGGTCAATACCGCAGTTCGATCGCGTCCGCATTGTTACTTTGTGTCAAGAAGGGCTCTCAACAAGGGAAGTTTCCAGGCGTCTCAGAGTGAACCAAAGCGATGTTGTTCGGACATGGAGGAGGTACAGAGATACAGGAACTGTCGATGTCAGGCCTCGCTCAGGCCGCCCAAGGGCTACTACTGTAGTGGATGACCGCTACTTACGGATTGCCGCTCGGAGGAACCCTGACAGCAATGCCACCATGTTGAATAATGCGTTTCGTTCAGCCACAGGACGTCGTGTTTCAACTCAAACTGTGCGCAATAGGCTGCATGATGCGCAACTTCACTCCCGACGTCCATGGCGAGGTCCAGCTTTGCAACCCCGACACCATGCAGCGCGGTACAGATGGGCCCAACAACATGCTGAATGGACCCCACAGAATTGGCATCACGTTTTCTTCACCGATGAGTGTCGCATATGCCTTCAACCAGACAATCGTCGGAGACGTGTTTGGAGGCACCCTGGTCAGGCTGAACGTCTTAGACACACTGTCCAGCGAGTGCAGCAAGGTGGTGGTTCCCTGATGTTTTGGGGTGGCATTATGTGGGGCCGACGTACGCCACTGGTGGTCATGGAAGGCTTCGAAACGGCTTTACGATACCTGAATGACATCCTCCGACCCATAGTGCACCCATATCGGCAGAATATTGGAGAGGCATTTGTCTTCATGGACGACAATTCTCGACCTCATCGTGCACATCTTGTGAATGCGTTCCTTCAAGATAACGACATCGCTCGACTACAGTGGCCAGCATGTTCGCCAGACATGAACCCTATCGAACATGCCTGGGATATGTTGAAAAGGGCTGTTTATGGACGTCTTGACCCACCAACCACTCTGAGAGATTTACGCCGAATTGTCGTTGAGGAGTGGGACAATTTGGACCAACAGTGTCTTGATGAACTTGTGGATAGTATGCCACGACGAATACAGGCATGCATCAATGCAAGAGGACGTGCTACTGGGTATTAGAGGTAGTGGTGTGTACTGCAATCTGGACCACAAATGCTGAAAGTCTAGCTGTATGATGGTACAACATGCAATGTGTGGGTCTCATGAGCAATAAAACGAGCTGAAATGTTGTTTGTGTTGATCTCTATTCCCTTTGTATTTAAAGGTTCCGGAACTCTTGGAACCGAGGTGATGCAAAACTTTTTTTGATGTGTGTATAAAGTACAGTTGTCCTGAATAGAATCGATCATCCCTATTCCTGGCCGGGCGGAGTTAACCCTTTACCGGGCAGAATAATATTGAAGGTAGTTTATTTATATTTAATTTTAATTAGTTTAGTCTATTTTTTATTATTAATTTTTATTTTTTGTTTTCTTTGGCATTTTCATGTTCATATTTTTTTATAAATTTAATTTTATATAATTTTCTAAGCATATATTTTATAATTCTTTTTTACCTTTTATTTATTTTTTATTTAAATAATTAAGTTCATTATTCAATTGTTGACTTTATCGCATGATTAGGACACAAGAAATAAAAACGTAATTTTAAAATTTTGCACAGCCGCCATCTTGGAGTTTGTAAACAATTGAACTGAATTAGATATCTGTGCATTACAATATGTATACACATTTGCTGTATTCACTGCACTCGGATGGTTAAATCGCGAGAAAGGTCTATTTAAATGTTTCAACTTCGCTTGGCCGCCAGGTTTTGTACTCAACAGGGTTTTGAAAGTCACATAGGTGAACTTCTAGTAGTGCCCTTTATTAGGGAGATATCAGTAGTAGTTTCGGAGATATAGAATGCTGGTGATATATTTCGCACAGCCGCCGTGTTGGATTGGTGAGACGTAATAACATTTGAAAGGCATGGTCGGAATGAGACGAAATAGTACTATGACCTTACCGAGTTTTATTGGAATCGCTCTAGCCGTTTAGATTACATTAGGGACAGACACACACACACACACAAGCACACAAGCGCGCGCGCGCGCGCGCGCGCACACACATACGGACAAAAGGTGATCTCATAAGCCTATTTTATTTTCATAAATTAAAGTAGGCTAAAAGATCCGACAAACAAAATAGTCATGAAAGATGCCTGTTGTCTCATTTGAGGGGCTTGGTCATCGTGGTCATTTAGCTCAGTGTGTGTAGAATTTGTCTAATAACCTGTGTTATTGTGTGGGCTACATTAGTGCGTATATTTGTAATTCAGGTGAGGATTGGGAGTGAGGCTGCCATGGCCTTAAGTTAGGAACCATCACGGCATTCTCCTAGAGTGGAAGTGGGGAAACCACGGAAATCCACTTCCAGGATGGCTGAGGTGGGAATCGGACCCACCTCTTCTCAGTTTTGCCTCACGAGTTTGAGGGTACCCCATTTCAGCCCTCAGAACAGAATTAAATTTCTTGGCAGAGCCGGGAATCAAATCCGGACCTCTGGGGTGACAGCCAGGAATGCTAGCCGCTATCGCTATCGCTACACCAAAGTGGACAGGATATGTGTAGTAGCTTGATTTATAGTCGCAGAGCTGTCATTATACTCGTAGTTGTTCTGAAGGCGTTCTTGATAATCTGATAGGCTCAGTCGACATCGTTAAAATTCTGGCGGCTGAACACACCGACCTAATATGGATAAGCAAATCGTTTACTCCAGGTGCCTGTCTGACACGCTGTTTCTGATAGCGGCGTGTTTTATATCGCATAGCAGCTCTCGTTCAGTTGCCGCGACATCGCTTAACAAGTAGTTCCGTGAAGAACTATACAGCCTATTTTCATATATACTACTTAAGTTAATTGCCTCTATCAACATACAAAATTTCAGTTTGATTGCTATCATGGATTAATAGGTATTGAGTACCGTCTAAATATTTCGGATGGTCGCCATGTTAGATTTTTATATATGTAAGTCACAGAATTATGTACTATTAGATGATGATTTTTGCTTAGGTTCATTATTCAAATGTTTACTTCGATCACATGATTAATACACAAGGAATAAAAATTTAATTTTAAAATTGCACACAGCCGTCATCTTGAGGTTATGCAAACAATTGAACTAAATTAGATACCAATGCATTACAATATGTATAAACATGTACTGCACCATATTTCACTGCGCTCACATGGTTAAATCGCGAGAAAAGTCTATTAAAATGTTTCACCTTCGCTTGGCCGCCATGTTCGTTTTGTATTTTACAGATGTTTGGAAGTCTCATAACTGAACTTCTAGTAGTACCCTTTATCACCATACAAAATTTCAGGGTGATATCAGTGATAGTTTCGGAGATATAGAATGCCAGTGAAATATTCCTTCCGCACAGCCGCCTTCTTGAGTTTATGTAAACAATTGAACTAAATTAGACGCCAGTGCAATACAATGTGTTTAAACATTTTCTGTACCACGTTTCATTGCGTTTGGATGGTTGCATCGCGAGAAAAGTGTATTTAAAAGTTTCAAATTCGTTTGGCCGCCATGTTCGTTTTGTAAGTTTAGTTAACTGGTTTTTAGAAGTCTCATAGATGAACTTCTAGCAGTACCCTTTATCACTGTACAAAAGTTTAGGGTGATATCAGTAATAGTGTCGGAGATATAGAATGCCAGTGAAATATTCCTTCCGCACAGCCGCCTTCTTGAGTTTATGTAAACAATTGAACTAAATTAGACGCCAGTGCAATACAATGTGTTTAAACATTTTCTGTACCACGTTTCATTGCGTTTGGATGGTTGCATCGCGAGAAAAGTGTATTTAAAAGTTTCAAATTCGTTTGGCCGCCATGTTCGTTTTGTAGTTAACTGGTTTTTAAAAGTCTCATAGATGAACTTCTAGCAGTGCCCTTTATCACTGTACAAAAGTTTAGGGTGATATCAGTAATAGTGTCGGAGATATAGAATGCCAGTGAAATATTTTGCACAGCCGCCATGTTTGGTGAAACGTAATAAAATTTGAAGGGCACGGTGGGTGTCGGCCGAAATAGTACTATGACCTTACCGAGTTTCATTGAAATCGCTCTAGCCGTTTAGAAGTTATTAGGGAGACACACACACACAGACACATACACTTAAGGACAAGTGATCTCATAAGCCTTTTTTTTTTCATAAAATGAAAATAGGCTAAAAATAAATGACCGATGATATCAAGAGAAGAAATAGTGATCGTTACTCAAGATTATTGTGTACTTGTATAAGTTTCATTGTTGCCACGTCTTCGTGTATTATAAGGGTTGGCGGACTATATGGTCCTGAAATTCTAATTTCAAGCCAGTTGCAAATTAAAGATTTGAAGCCAATTTTTCAGTGTTTGTTGCCTTATTATTCACATACTACCATATACCTAGTCTAGCCATAAACACTGTTACAACTTAAAAAGTGAAAAACGTAAATATTATGAGAAGTATTTTAATTTGCTGTTAGTATGTTGTTCTTACAGGCATTCTTTACACAAATCACCAATCACTTTTCGAAATGGTCACCTTTGGCACTGATACAGGCTCTGAGTATTTGTGGCCACTCGTCTATGGCGGAAAGGAGGACATCCAGGGGGAAATCCGCCACTGCTGACAATAAGGAACGCTTTAAACTTCCAATGGTGGGGTGTCTCTTCTTGCAGACAATGCCCTCAAGCACTGACCACAGTCGGTAGTCCAAAGGATTCAGGTCCGGACTGCTACTGGGCCATTCTTCAGTTGAAATGAAGTCGGGGACATGACGCTGAAGCCACCCTTGAGTTGACCTAGCCTTGTGGGCTGGAGCAGAATCCTGCGGGAAAGTCCAGGGTTGGTTTTGAAACAATGTGCCACTTAAGTTCTTCACAATAGGCTCCAAAATGGTGCTTTCGTACACTCTGGCGCTGGTTTTAACACCCTTTTCGCAGAAATGCAGCTGGGTGGTGCCAGAATAACTCACCCCCCACCATAGGAGCGAACTTTCGGAACCTTTTTACTGGCTTTCCGAGATGATGATGCATAAACCCTGTCGTTTTGCACATTGAAAGATTCTTTAATAGTGAATACCTTTTCATCGGTGAAGAGGATGTTTCGATGACCATTTTGGGCGTAACGCTGCAGGAGACGTTGGCATTTAAGCACTCGCAGCTTCTTTAGACGCGCGTCGAGGTAATGTCCTGTTCTTCGGCGATAAGCCCGTAGTCCAAGGTCCTCTGACAGAAGCCTTGATAATGACCTTTTTGAAATGTTCATTTCACGGGCCATGATAACCTGCTTCCGCACCGCATTGCTCCGAATACGAGCCGCCACTGCCTTTTTGCTGCTAGAGTCCTGACACTGCGTGGGCGACCCTCCCTCGGACGATCCTTTACAATCCCGGTTGCAGTGATTCGCTCAATGGTCCGGTACACAAACATACGACTGATTTTTAACTTTTGCAGCGTCTTGAAAATGTCACTTGGAGATTTTCCAACTTTATGTAATGCTATCACTGCAACACGATTTTCATAATCACCATGTTGAAACCTGGAGCTAGATGCTTCCTCTTTCACAGACAAGTTAACAATGGTTCAAGGTTAACGTGTGCACATTTGGTAGTTCTTTACCTGCCAAACCGGTTGTACAGTTTGTGTCAAACGTTTGTAACAGTATTTATGGCTAGACGTACATTGCACCCAGCCAGGTCTTTGGGAAAATTTGTGTTGACCGACTGAATAGCTACAACTGACAGGCAACACTGAAAAAATTGCTAAAAACTGGAATGCTTCAAGTGAGTGAGAGATTTCACGAGCCCTTCATCCAGGAACGCCAACATCAGCAAGGAGGTTCAGTCATGTTTTGGAGTGGAATCATGTTTGGTCAACGTATGCCTATATTATTCATACCCACGGTAACATGACTGGTCTGGTGTACAGACCTTGAACCTGTCGTTACCGGATTCGCTGCCACAATGGACGAGGACTTTATACTAGTGGACGATAATGCTCGTGCCCATCGAGCTAGGATGATGAATCAGTTCCTTCAGATGCATGGCATACAGAGAATGCAGTGGCCTGCTTATTCTGCGGACATGAACTGTATTGAACGTGCATGGAAAGAGCTCAAGAGGGCAATTTCACACAGTCCTAATCCTCCAACAAACGAACAGCAACTGATTGAGCTGCTGTCCAAGAGTGGGATAATCTGCCCCAAACCACATTGGATTCGTTGGTGCTCAGTATGCCTCGTTGCCTGCAAGCATGCCTTAGAGCCCGTGGTGGCCATACATGGTATTGATATGCCCCAACATGAAAAGGACGTTTGTGTGCCCAGGCCCACATTAAGCTATCACTTTTGTTATTCGTTGTGTGTTTTTGTCTCTTTTTGCAGAGCAGATTGTGTGTTGTTTTTCTTTGTATGTACCCTATATTGTGTATAATGTGATAACATACACATAGCGAAATAAAAAATTACTAAATCACAATATGCAAAATTTCTTTTTGCGGTACCGTACTGTATTATATTTAGTATTTTTAACCACGTGATCAATTAAAATCACATAAATTTGCATATTATTTTTCATGGAAATATTTTTTCTTCTACAACCAGGCCCATTTTGGTCTCTTTTGAATACTCTATGCCTAAGAACATGTGAGATAAAATCCATTGTGATACACCTTATACTTGAGGAGTTACGAGGGATTTGAAAAATACAGATTTCAGGAAATGAACGACAAAGTTATCCGACTTCTTAAAAAATCTGTGCAATGTCTAACTAATGCAGATATTTATAAAATTCTTTCACCAAAATGAACAGGAAGAGTAGGGTTATATTTTAAAATATAATATGAACAATGGGATTTTTCCAACTGTACTGACCCCCCTTAAGCGCTTGAAAGTTTATCGCGTTCCATAGCACGTTAATTAATTTGCTAAATTTAGTAAAGGTCACCAGTACATACTACTGTACACAGAGTTAGGCTGTACCGGTATATCACGTCATATTGACAGACAATATTTTTAATGCTGATAAGCTGGGATAAACCAGTCGATATGCCGCTCTTTTAATTGTCCTAAGCCAGTGTTGCCAGATTCCTAAAAAGAAAATAAGTGACAGGTGTGTTGTCGAGGAAATCGATGCGTGACATAATATTGACAACGTGTGAACTTCCTTGAATGATCTTACAGACGATATATTGATATCGCAGGGCAGTTTATTAATACTTTTATGAGAGATGGTTGGTTCCTCTGTTGTGATGGCTGTATTAGTGTGTGTTATCTGTAATTCAGGTAAGGACTGGAGACGATCAATTTCTAGTAGTTCCTACTTTTGCTAGCAAATACTACCGTCAACGACACCTAGCTGTGGACTTGGCTACTAGACGCCACCGCAACTGGCACCTGACGGCTAATGTTGGAACTTAATAGAGCGTTAATCAAATCTAACCTACGAATTTAGCTTCACACAATTGTAGTTAGTGAAAGTTTCTTTTACATGCCGTAAGTCTATGACATGGGCTCGTCGGCTTTACTTCCCCTCCGAAGGAAGGCATACTGAGGCATACTATTAAACAAATCCGACGACTTCGAGAAATTAGTAAAATGGAAAGAGCACGGCGCACCGACAGCAGTTGTCCATTATTACCCATTATATCCGCCAGGCTGGCCAACCTAAAACTGGCCAGAGTGTAAGCAATGAACCAAAGAGTTTCTTCAGTCTTTACGAATATACCGAAGTAAGTACTCTTTGCAATGAAAGACCTGAAGAAAACTTGTTGAAGGAAATAGTATCCCAGAGGTGTACACACAGACGCATTCCTCTCGAGTTTCAAAACGCTCAGAAATATGGGACAATAACCGTCCCGGATATGAACTGTCCGGGACGCGGGACATTTTTGCACGAATATGGGGCTGTCCCATAAAATCCGGGACGTCTGGCAACCCTGCCTGATGTCCTGGTGGTCACGATTGTATTTCAGTTCTGTGTAAACACTTTAAAACATTTTTCTTTGTCGTAGTTCATTTTATGTAGTGTGTAACCGTGTTTTATTTTTCATTGCAGGTACTCTTCATTTTGTTCTGTGAAGTACTAAATTCTTCATTAAGTGCCCAAATTTTAAGCATAACTTAAGGTATGTAAATTATTTTATTAATTAACTGTCATAATTGTACAGAACATGATAGGAATTAATGACAAGGTTCTCTGGTATACGTGCGCCTAACAATAATGCTCTCTATTGCAAAGACATGCAAGTAAAATAATATCTCAACAGATAGAAAAATAGGGTAACATGGGGTGTGATAACCTCTAAATGCCACACACGCCACCCCCGTGGCATGCTCTCGGCGTTGGTTCGGGAGCTCTACTGGCAGTTGGTTCCATGCGGAGCTCTGGGAGTGTCCTTGGAAGAGGCTGACTGGCTGCAACTCGTCTCCTTAATGCATCCCAGGCATGTTCTATATGGTTCATGTCTGGAGATCTTAGTTGCCAGTCCATGTGGTGGATATCATCACCTTCAAGGAAATCATCAACTGGTTTGGCTCTATGCGGGCTGGCATTGTCAGGCATGAAGATAAAGTTTGGACCGAGTGCACCTACGAAAAGTCTTACAAGATTTTCCGAGTACCCCGTCTCTGTACTTCTGGTCATTAACCCTATCCCCAGTGAAGATATTGATCTCCTTAAGTGCAATTAGCATGGTGCTTGCCCACACCAGTATGCCACCATCACCTCCAAGTTAGTTGACCTTTCACGATATTCCTGGGACTGAGTCTAGCTCCACCTTCTCTCCAGACGAATACACGATGAGAATTATCTTCCAAACTGAATCGGGACTCATCTGTGAAGAGCACATCTCTCTATTCATTCTGTGTCCAATTGTGATGCTACTGTCTCCACTGTATGTGGTTTCGATCAAGCAGGAGACTTACTACTGGATGGGGCGTGGTGGCGCAGCGGTCAAGCTGTTGGCCTCTCAGCAAGGTGGACCAGGTTCGATTCCCGGTCAATGAATGTGAGATTTTCGAAGTGAAATGCCATGTCCTGTGGTTCGGATTCCACATAAAAAGGAGGTCCCGTGGCTCATGATAGCATGATTGACGGTCACGTTAAACTACAAGCTTCCTTCCTTACTTACTACTGGACTGTGTTTACACAGAACTGAAATACAATCGTGACCACAAGGGCATCAGGCAGGGTTGCCAGACGTCCGGGAAATAGAGGCATGAAAGACAGATATGAAAGGGAAAGAGGAGGGTGTCTGCCCCAGAGTCACGGGAAAAAGGGGAAAAACCGGCCCCAGCTCAGGAATCCCTTTGCGTCGCCAACTTCCGAGCTCACCAACCGTGAACCATTGAGGAAGTAGCACTATCTAGGGAGCACCATAAGTGGTGGGGCTACACACACCCTGCCACGGGTGGGTAGAAGGCAGGAGATACCAACCATAGCATGAAAAAGAAGAGAGGAAGAATGAAGGAATCATGAAAGATGAGTCAAAGTTCAATTAAGGCGGGATAACGAGAGATCCCTAGGTTTCGGGTACCCTAATACCGTTGTGGTCTAAAGAGAATAAGAGTTGACGAAGGGAGGTAGAAATGAAAGATGACGCAGAAGAGGCCAGCACAAGTAAGTGGAAGCAATGCCTGACTCAGTTGGGGTCTCGTGATCGACAACCCACGACCGCTAGTTGTGAGCCCCTGGAGGGGTATAAGGAAGGGATGACTCCCCCACTAACTAAAAAGAATGGTGTCTGAAAGGTGCTGATTATCATCGTCTATGAATAAAAGATATCTAGATCATGTGTTGCGGATCCTTGCTTCTTGTCGAGAGTCTACTGCCATGCGTTTTCAATTGAACACTCCGACATGCAGCGACTCCAGTTATCCATCTGGTGCACAGGGGAACCACGCAATACACTTTCGAACAATTCCGGCATTGCCATGTGTCTACTGCTGGTTCGAATCCAGTAGTAGTTGTTTTTGTTGTAGCAATCAGTCTTAAATGTGTGTGCTCGGTTAATGAATGTGCGATTTTCGAGGCGAAATCCTACGTCCAGTGCTTCAGATTCTACGTAGAAAGGAGGCCCCCGTGTCTTATGATCTTGAAATTAAAGTCCAATGTACCTGTACCTGGAGAAAAACTTGCCTAGAGTGAATACTCTTGTAACAGCTAGTGCCGGTCCCAAGACCGGAAAAAAGAGGTGAATGGCTGGTAATATAGCCTTAGGGAGTACACTTACATCGAACATGTGCATCCATAAAATCCTAATAAATGCTTTTGCTGCCAGATGGTCAGTGATACCAGCAAATCCTACCCCGAATGGCGAGGGTGAAAGCGAGTGCCTGGCGCCCTAAACCTAGTCTTTCTCGGTTAAGGTATGGTAATCCTGACAGAAGAGTCTCTGGCTCTCCAGGTGGGGGGTTGGTGATCAAGGAGGTCTGTACCGCCGACCAACAAAAAACAACAAACCATGGAGAAACGAGGTTATAATATAATAATAACCCCCTGGCACTACAGCCCATGAAGAGTCTAGGCCTACCAAGACCGCTGTCCAGCCATTTGGCCTGCAGATTTAGAGGTGACGCGTGGTCTGCACGTCGGGTCCCCTCGGCCGCTAATCTTGGTTTTCGTGCCCGGGGCGCTGCCTCACTGTCAGACAGCCACTCAATTGTCTTCACTAGGCTGAGTGCACCCCGTTCCAGCCCTCACGTCAGTTTTTAAAATCCCTGATGGAGCCGGGAATCGAATCCAGGGCCTCTGGGTGAGAGGCAGGCGCTCTACCCCAACACCACGGAGGCGGCGGAGAAACTACGTAATGCAACTGAAACTAGTGTCACGAAAATATGACTAAATTGGAGTGTGGAAAAATCCCGGCATTTACCTGGAGTAGAGGTGGAAAACAATGGAAAGTCACTTCTAGCATGGCTGAGGTGGAAGTCGTTCCACATCTCCTCCTCTGAGGATGAGTTTTCTCCGTCTAGAACCACAAACCAGAATTAAATATTTTGGTAGAGCCAGGATTTGAACCCGGACTTCAAGGGTGACCGCTTGTAATTCTAACCCTTGGACCACGAGATGAGGCGGTCTTAATCCATTCATGAATGTATGCGTCTTCTTTAATTCTGTGGTCAATTCATCAAGGGCTTCATTTGTCATGCGCTGTATGCCTCTCACCAAGGCGGTCCGGGTTCGATTCCCGGTCAATGCATGTGAGATTTTCGAAGTGAAATGCCATGTCCTGTGGTTCGGATTGCACGTAAAAAGGAGGTCCCGTGGCTCACGATCTCATGATTAACGGTCACGTTAAACTACAGGCTTCCTTCCTTCCTTCTTCATTTGTCATGCTCCTGACCGACAAAGGATATCATAGCAGATCAAATAAGCTACTAGCTGAAGTACCCGTGCTTCGCTACGGGTCATAAATAAATTAAAATGTGGAGGCGACAGTTAAAACAGGGGATAGGCGAGGTGCTGCGCAGAGGAAGATTAAGGATGGAACATTTTGTCCAACTACACCGCTCGGCGTTGACCGTGTTTTATAGCACAAATTTAGGTTTTACTCGCTAACCGTTGGAGATACCTTTCGGATAGAAAATGTAATTTTAAACCTCGTATATGCCATCAAAAGTTTGCGATTTCTTAACGTTCTCTTTTTATTTGAAATGGAAATATGAAAGTTTGATACCAAAGGGTATAGTGACGTCACTAAAATGGTCGCCATCTTTAAATAGTGCAAAGTATTGAAATCAAAAGTACCCTATATGTTAACCAGGTAAATCAGCTACTTCCATGTAAAATTCATGTAAATCGGACCAGTGGTACTTGCGTGATTGAGTAATACACAGACACACACCATCTTATTTTTAGCCTCGCTTCGCTCGCGTCATAGTCGTGTCATATTGTTATTCAATGAAATGCAGGTTTAACCCCATTAACACCCATTTAGAACCTGAATATCCAAAAATCCCTCCTTAGTAGACGTTTTCGACACACAACAAACATATCCCCAAAATATAATTCTTCTAACTTTAATAGTTTTGGTTGGTCGATGAGAGTGAACATCCAAAAATCCTTCCTTAGTGGACGTTTTTCTTCCAGAATTTCACCCCTCCCCATAGGCCCCTTAAATTGGATTTATGAAAAAAAAAAAACGGCCGAACACCTATTTATTTTAATTATTTATTTATTCATTCATTTATTTATTTATTTATTTTTAAGCTGATAGATTTCCTCCGAGTTTCAAACTCCTCGCCTCCGAGTTTCAAACTCCTCGCCTATGTCGTTTAAGAGATACACGCTCCGTTAGGAATCTTTCAACCCCCGCTTTTCATCCCTTTCACCTCATAATATACACCACATCGAAAAACCATTATACATGTCAGCTTACTTTTAATGATTAGTATATATGCCAAGTATCACATCCCCAAATGAAACCACCCGTGAGATATTGTTATTCAATGAAATGCACGTTTACCCCCATAACACCTCTTTAGAACCTGAATATCCAAAACTCTTTCCTTAGTGAACGTTATCGACATACAACGAACATATCCCCAAAATTTCATGTTTTCTAACTTCAATAATTTTGGCTGGGCGATGATGAGTGAGTGAGTCAGTCAGGACATTTTCTTTCATTTATTTTTGAGAATTTCACCCCTCTCCATGAACCCCTTAAATTGGATTTATGAATAAAACGGTCGAACACCTATTTACTTATTTTAAGCTGATTTTCCCCCTGAGTTTGATGAGTGAGTGAGCGAGTCAATCAGTTAGGACACTTTCTTTTCTCTTTTTTCCCCAGAATTTCACCCCTCCCCATGGGCCCCTTAAATTGGATTTATGAAAAAACGATTGAACACTTATTTACTACTTTTTGAAGCTGATTTTTAGCCTATTTTCAATTTTGAAAAAATAGGCTTATGAGATCACCTTTTGTCCGTGTGTGTGTGCGTGTGTGTGTGTGTGATTCGTGTGTGTGTCCCCCCCTAATAAAATCTAAACCGCTGGAGCGATTTCAATGAAACTCGGTATGTTCATAGCACTATTCCCGGCGACCTCGACCGTGCCCTTCAAATTTTGTTACGTCTCACCAATGCAAAATGGCGGCTGTGCGAAATATTTCACTAGCATTCAATATCTCCGAAACTATTTCAGATATCGCCCTGAAATTGTGTACGGTAATAAAGGGTACTACTAGAAGTTCACCTATGAGACTTTCAAAAACCTGGTGACTACAAAACCAACATGGCGGTCAAGTGAAGTTGAGACTTTTAAATAGACTTTTCTCGCGATTCAACTATCCACACGTAATGAAACTTGGTACAGCAAATGTGTATACACATTGTAATGCACTGGAGTCTAATTTAGTTCAATTGTTTACATAACTTCAAAATGGCGGCTGTGCAAAATATTTCACTGACATTCTATATCTCCGAAACTATTACAGATATCACCCTGCAATTTAGTACAGTGATAAAGGGTACTGATACACGTTTACCTATGTATATTTCATAAACTTGTAAAGCAGAAAACGAACATGGCGACCAAGCGAAGTTGAGAATTTTAAATAGACTTTTCTCACGATTTAACCATCCAAACGTAATGAAACTATGTACAGCAAGTGTTTATACACATAGTAATGCACTGGAGTCTAATTTAGTTCAATTGTTTACATAACCTCAAAATGGCGGCTGTGCGAAATATTTCACTGACATTCTATATCTCCGAAACTATTACAGATATTACCCTGCAATTTTGTACGGTGATAAAGGGTACTGGTACAACTTTATCTATGTATACTTCATAAACGTGTAAAGTAAAAAACGAACATGGCGAACAAGCGAATTTGAAATATTTTAATAGACTTTTCTCGTGATTTAACTCTCTGAGCGCAGTGAAATGTGGTACAGTAAATGATTTTGCAGATTGTAATGCACTGCCATCTAATTTAAATCAATTGTTTACATAACCTCAATATGGCGGCTGTGCGAAATTTTTAAATTAAGTTTTTATTTCTTGTGTCGTAATCATGCGATCGAAGTGAAAGTTTGAATAATGAACCTAGGCAATAATTGTCCTTGAATGGTACATAATTCTATGGCCTATACATATAACAATCCTAAATGGCGAGCTTCCGAAATATTTAGACGGTTCTCAATATCTATGAATCTTTTACAGCAACCAAACTGATTTTCTAATGTTCATAGAGACTATGAACATATGTTCACCTATAGGACTTTCATTAACCTGGTGAGCACAAATCCAACATGGCGGCGACGCGAAGTATAAATATTTAAATGGACGATTCTCGCGAATTAACTATCCGAGTGCTGTGAAACGTTGCACGTTAAATGCTTATACAAATGTTGATCCACTGGCATCTAATTTATTTCAATTGTTTGCATAATCACAAGATGGCTGCTGTGCGTAATTTTAAAATCTCGTTTTTACTTCTTGTGTTCTAATCATGCGATTGAAGTTTGAATACCACACGTACACAATAATCTTAATGTAATAGTACAAAAATAAAAATCCAACCTGGCGACAATCTGAAATATTTAGACGGTTCTCAATATCTACGAATCTGTTACAGCAATTAAACTGAAATTTTGTATGTTGTTAGAAGAAATTAACATGAGCAGGATATATGAAAATAGGCTGTATAGTTCTTTACGGAACTACTTGTTCTCCCTGAGATTCATACTTTTTGCCTCTATCTTTTAAGAGATACTTGCTCCGTTAGGAATCCTTCAAACCTCACTTTTCACACATCATCATCTTCTTTGCATTTTCCCACTTATGTGGGGTCTGCCTTCCTGCAATGTTTCCTCCACTTCAATCGATCCATAGCGTCTCGGGGGCGGAGTTTAGTGAGCCGCATGTCATCTCTCACCCTATCCAACCAGCGTGTTTGAGGTCGCCCTCGAGGTCGACGACCCTCCACATTTAGTTGAAGGGCAGTCTTAGCAACTGAGGTTTCACTGCTACGGAGCACATGTCCATACCACCGCAGACGTGATTCACGCATTTTCTCTGCGATTGGGGCAACCTTGAAATCCTTCCGCACGGCATCATTCCTAATATGGTCCAGTCGAGTCATACCATTGGACCACCGCATCATCTTCATTTCCATTACATGAAGCACCTGTTCGTGCTTCGATGTTGTAGGCCAGCATTCAGATCCATAAAGGGCCACCGGTCTAATCACTGTGCGATATACCTTAGATTTTAAATGCAATGGAATTTTCTTATCGCATAGGACTCCAGTAACTTGGCGCCATTTCATCCATGCGGCAGTGACTCTTGTTTTGACATCAGGAATCGTGCTGCAGTCTGAGGTGATGCATGACCCAAGGTATTTGAATTGGGTCACTTTATTAAGTTGAACCTCACCAACAGTGATCGTGCCATCAGTTTGGTCACCGCATACCAGATATTCCGTCTTCTTCAGATTCAATTTCATCCCAAATTCTTCAAGACGTATCTTCCACTCTTGTACTTGCTGTTCGAGGCGCCCGCGGGTCTCATTAGCTAACATGACATCATCCGCATATAATAATGTCCATGGATGCCTGGTTTGGATGTCATTTGTGATGGCGTTCATGCAGAGTATGAAGAGCAAGGGGGACAAGGCTGATCCTTGATGGACACCAACAGTGATTTGGAAGATATCGGACATTCCTGCTGCGCACCGCACTGAGCTTGTTGTCTTTCGATACAGAAGTTTCACCCAGTTTACATAGGCTTCTGGTACACTGTGTAGCCTCAGTGCCAGCCAGATGAGATCATGTGGTACTCTATCGAACGCCTTTTCCAAATCAAGAAAGGCTAAGTGAACTGTCTTCCTTTTCTCATGGTGTCGTTCCATCAATAGACGAAGTGCATGGAGAGCGTCTGTTGTTCCGCTGTTTTTAACAAAGCCACACTGGTTAGATGAAACAGTGATGATGTTTCGTAACCTCGCATCAAGAACACGTTCAAAAATTTTCATAGTATGGCATAGGAGGCGGATTGGCCTATAATTTGAGCATTCCAGTATATCTCCTTTTCCTTTCCAAATAGGAATTGTGATACTGGTTATCCAGGCCTCTGGTACTGTGTCTTCCATAATAATTTTGTTGAAGAAGTCAGTAAGCCATACTACACCTTGTTCCTCCAGGAGATTCCATACTTCGGCTGGTATATCATCTGCACCAGGCGCTTTCCCCGACTTCATTTTGTTGATGGCAGTGGACACTTCTTCTGTAGTGATAATGGGCACAGGGCCGTGGATAGGGTCAGCTGTCGGTAAAGGTGGATGTGGGAACTCCGTATTGCATATATCCTCAAAATACTCCTTCCAGCGACATAGTATGTCATGTCTCTTTTGTAGGAGGAGCCCATTTCTGTCTTTGATGTTGATAACATGACCGAGATCGTGTGAGGCACGCTCACGAGCGCGGGCAAGTTTGTAGATTCTATATGTGCTACCAGGCTTATCCAGCTCGTCGTAGATGGTTTTGAAATGTGCTGCTTTTGCAGTTGCTACAGCTCGTTTTGCACTGGACTTGAGAGCCCGGTACCTATCTAAATCCTCCAAGCTGCGTGTCTGGTGCCACGTCTTATAAGCAGCTTTCTTCTCCCTGGTTACCTTCTGCACATCATCATTCCACCACCAGGTCTGCTTGTCAATAAGGCGTCGATTTCACACATACACCTCATAATATACACCACATCGAAAAAAACTCAGACATGTGTCTTCTTATTCTTAATGATGAGTTTATATGCCGAGTATCCCATCCCCAAGGAAACCAATCGGGAGATATTGTTATTCAATTAAATGCAAGTCTACCCCCTTAACACCCTTTTAGAACCTGAATATCCAAAAATCCTTCCCTAGTGGACGTTTTCGACATACAACGAACATAGCCCCAAAATGTCATGTTTCTAACTTCAATAATTTTGGCTGGACGATGATGAGTGAGTAAGTCAGGACATTTTCTTTCATTTATTTTTCAGAATTTCACCCCTCTCATGAACCCCTTAAATTGGATTTATGAAAAAAAAAGCGGTCGAACACCTATTTACTTATTTTTGAGCTGTTCTTCCCCCCTGAGTTTGATGAGTGAGTGAGTTAGGACACTTTCTTTCCTGTTTTTCCCCCAGAATTTCACCCCTCTCCAAGGGCCCCTTAAATTGGATTTATGAAAAAACGGTCGAACACCTATTTTCTTATATTTGAAGCTGTTTTTTCCCGCCGAATTTCCAGCTTCTCGCCTTTGTCGTTTAAGAGATACACGCTCCGTTAAGAATCCCTCAACCCCCAATTTTCACCCCTTTCACATCATAATATACACCACATCGATAAACCCTCAGACACGTGTCTTCTTATTTTTTAATGATGAGTTTATATGCCGTGTATCACATCCCCCGATGAAACCAATCGGGAGATATTGTTATTCAATGAAATGCAGGTTTAACCCCCTTAAGACCCCTTTAGAACCTGAATATCCGAAAATCCTCCCATAGTAGACGGTTTTGGCATACAATGAATATATCCCCAAACTGTCATGTTTTTAACTTCAATAATTTTGGCTGGGCGATGATGAGTGAGTGAGTCAGGACAGTTTCTTTCAACTTCCTTTTTTAAGAATTTCACCCTTCCCCATGAACCCCTTAAATTTGATTTATGAAATAAAAAACCTGTCGTACAGCTATTTACTTACTTTAAAAGCAGTTTTCCCCCCTGAGTTTGATGAGTGAGTGATTCAGTCAATCAGGACACTTTCTTTCCTGTCCCCCCCCCTCCCCAGAACTTCACCCCTCCCCATGGGCCCCTTAAATTGGATTTATGAAAAAACGGTCAAACACCTATTTACTTATTTTTTTATGCTGATTTTTTCCCGCTGAGTTTCAAACTCCTCGCCTATGTCGTTTAAGAGACACACGCTCCATTAGGAATCTTTCAACCCCCACTGTTCACCCCTTTCACCTCATAATATACACCACATCGAAAAACCCTCAGATACGTGTCTTCTTATTTTTAATGATGAGTTAGTATGCCGACTATCACATCCCCCAATGAAACCAATCGGGAGATATTGCTATTCAATGAAATGCAGGTCTACCCCCTTAACACCCCTTTAGAACCTGAATATCCAAAAAACTTTCTTAGTGGGCGTTTGCGGCCCGTGAGGAAGCTGCATACCAAATTTCATTCCAATCCGTTCGGTGGTTTCTGAGATTTCGTGACGAATGAATGAGTGAGTGAGTGAGTGAGTGAGTGGTATTTGACAAATATATAGTAGATAGTGTCAAATCTTTGTTATGGTATATTCGGTTGACAGTGCTGTGTGAGCAGTTGAGTAACTAACGGGATTTCAAGTAAAGAACCTCATTTTCTATACCGGTAGTGCAGAGCGCAACTCGCTTCCAGTCGGCCGTGTCTCGACTTGAGCTATGTTGCCATGGAAACGTCCTGCCTTGCCATTCCTTCATGAGTTAATTTTATGATTTGATTAGCCTGTGCTTGAGTGCAAAAGGGCCGAAATCAGAAGAATGAGAAAGACTATCGAAAATGCATGTAGCCAGCGGTTCCTTCTGGGTCCTAAACTATGTGTATGCAAAATTTGGTTGAGATTGGTGGAACGGTGTAGATTTGTATACGGAACAGACCCACCCACCCACATACATACAGACTTTCACTTTTATATCTCTCTATATATAAAAATGAAAGTTTGTCTGTTTTTTTCTGAATTTCTACGGAAATTTGCGTTATTTACGCGTTTCAGACTGTTTTATGACGGATGCGCGCGAAAATAAATTTTTTGTCTGCCTGTGTCTGTCTGTATGTCTGTTTGTCTGTCTGTGGACAAAGTGGTTGTTCCCTTATAACTCGAGAACGGCTGGGTGGATCAACGTAAAATTTGGTACAGATATCCTTCAGAGGCACGACACTAATCATTGATGTAACTATTCTCTGTGCCTTTCATAAAAGGGGGCCTACCCCTTAAAATACTTGCTGAAATAGGCGTAGAAGGGCGAGACAAAGCTCATTTTCAGCCCCTCAATGTGAGAAACTAGACTGTGGGGCCCTAAAGGACCCCGAAAAACACAGTTTAAGGCCCTAAAACCAACAGTTTTTGAGATATTTCCAGAAAACTAATTTCATTTAATACAATAATTAAAGAACGCAAGCCGGTAACCATGGCAACAGAAACTCATAGGTCCATCTATTGCTGTAAGACGCAGTACAATTACATTTATTACATCCCTGAGAAGATTGCAAACGGCTATAAGGTTATAACGGAAACAAATTAAGCTGTATAATTCATCAATGTCATATAATGCGCTTGATGGGGTCAAGGGATACTCTAGAATTTTTTCACGCGATTTACACGTGCGGGTGTGGTACGGAAGGTCTATTATATCCATATCCCTATATTGTTATATTATTATTATTATTATTATTATTATTATTATTATTATTATTATTATACTACGGCCTACAACGACGAGACAAAGCTTATTTTCAGCCCCTTGGTGTCAGAAACAAACCTCGGTGCCCCTAAATAGCCGTAAATGGTCCCCGAAAGCTACATTTTAAGGCTCTAATACCAACAGTTTCTGAGATATTCCCAGAAAACTAATTTCATTTAATAAACTGATGAAAGAATGCAAGCCAGTAATCATGACAACAGTATCTCAAAAGGTGACATCCAACTTTCCATCTATTTTTGCAAGAAGTAAAGCCACTCCATTTATTAAATTTCTGTGAATGTTTGCAAATGGCTATAAGGTTATTACGGAATCAACTAAAACTGTAAAATTCATTAATACGCTTAAGGGGGTCAAGGGGTACCCTACATTTTTTCAGACGACTTAAATGTGCGTTATGTCGTACAGAAGGTCTATTATATCTCCAAACAGAAACATTATTTTCCAAAATTCCTGAATTGAAATAGGTTTTGTTTTGTTTTTTGTTTTGTTTTGTTTTTAGGAATTTGGGCCATTGGAGGCTAAAAACCTGAATTTTCATGCACCACAAGCCTTTATAATTTATTAAAGGGGTCTTCCACTGAATGGGGACTTGACACAACATTGAAGGTCAGTTTTATTTGACCTGTATTGCGTTTCGTCTACGAGGTTTTCAATTTTATTTTCACGTCAGGAAGTACTCGTTAGGTAAAATTAGTTTCAGAGCATATTTTAACTAATCATTTTTCTTTGTCGACAAACAGGTTCCATTGCAACAGTAGCTCAATTGATTACGTCTGGTTATTAATACCGAAGACCGTTCTAAGAATGGGTACTTCTGCTAGTATAAGATATAAATAAATAAAAAATCCTCTCCAACCACCTCGTGGTGTCGCTCTAGAGATTCCCACCTCAGCCACCCCGGAAGTGGTTTTCCAAAGATTCCCACTTCTACTCCTGGTAAGTGGTACCTAACTTAAGGCGACGGCCGCCTCTTTCCGAATCCTATGCCCAATTTTCAAAATATACACACTAGTACAGCCATCACAATAATACAGTTTATCACACAAATACACAATGTCGCAACCCGTAAAATAAGCAACAACATTAACAACTAGGCCTGACATCTCTATATAAATGAAAGTTTGTCTGTTTTTCTGAATTTCTACGGAAATTTGCGTTATTAACGCGTTTCGGACTGTTTTATGACGGATGCGCGCTAAATTATTTTTTTTGTCTGTCTGTATGTCTGTGGACAACTTTGTTCCCTTAAACGGCTGGGTGGATCAACGTAAAATTTGGTACAGATATCCATCAGAGGCACGACACCAATCATTGATGTAACACTTCTCCGTACCTCTCATAAAATACATGCTGAGATATGCGTAGAAGAGCGAGCCAAAGCTCATTTTCAGCCCCTCAATGTGAGAAACAAAACTCGCTAGTTACATATAAATTGTGACTACCGACCAGTCTGCGACTGGCTAGATGGATGTTTGGATATCCGAGGTTTGAATCATGGTACTGACAACAACAGAAGGAAGGGAACTTGTAGTTTTATTTGAGTGTTAATCTCGCGATCAGGATCCACGGGACCACCACTTTTACGAGAACCCGAAAAATGGACGTGATATTTCACTTTGAAAATCTCACATGCATTGACCGGGATTCGAACCCGGTCACCTTGGTGAGAGGCAAGCAGCTTGACCACTGCACCACCACGCCCCTGGAACTGACAGTGGCTATCCTTAGCGCGTTTATTGTCCGTGGCTTTCGAGTCGACACTCGCTCTAATCTAATAGTAAATAACTGGGATTTCCTAGCTGCGCATTTTGTGCAGAGCGCCCGCAGTCCGCAGTGCGGAGCCAACTCAACAACACGGAATCAGACGACATCGTTTTCCTACACCCCTCCGCGGTGCGCAGTACGGTCTGCGCAACTGGACGTCTCCTTGGAGAGCAGTCAAGTGCGGACCACGCTACGCAACAGACGAGTATTTGGGCAGTGTTCTCTTGTGTATTGTTGACAGTTTTGATACAATGGCTAAGTTTACGGCCAGTGAGGATGAACAGCTTATCGAGCTAGTCGGTGGTCATCCAATATTGTGGAATATGGCCGACAAGCAGTTTAAAAACACTGTCAAGAAGGACATGGTGTGGCAGGAGATTGGTCAGTTGGTCAATAAAACTGGTACGTATATTATTTTATGTAAATAAACCAAAAGTAGCCAATAGGGGCTAGATTATGATAGCCTAAGCTAAGTTTATGCGATGATTGCGGTGTAATAGGCTAATTGGAATCTATTTATAATTAGTTAAATTAATTGCATTTCTTTTCAGATAGGCCGATAGTCTTTGAAAGTTGAAAATAAATTTACAGGTTTTGATTCGAACTCAGACAGACGACTACAGTCGGTGGCGTAGTCGGTAGCATGCTGAGCTTCTATGCCCAAGAACGCGGGTTCAAATCCGGCCGAAGTCTTCGGATTTTTTAAGAGCGTTAAAAATCCCTCAGTATGCCTTCCTTCGGAGGGGAATTAAAGCCGGCGATCCCATGTCATAGATTTATGGCATGTTAAAGAACCTTCCACTAAATACACCTGTGTGAAGCTAAATTGTATAGATTAAGAATGTAAACAACGCTCTTAGGTTCCTACGTTCGTTGCCAAGAGCCGACTGCGGTGGCGTCTGGTAGTTAAGTTCTGAACTAGTAGTCGTCGGCGGTGGCGTTTGGCGGCGAAAGTAGGAACTATTTGAAAAATTCATAAGTCTGCAGTCCTTACTTGAATTAAAAAAACAGATAACACACACTAATACAGTCATCACAATTAACACCGGTTTACCAGACAGATTCTACACCCCCTCCCTATCAACTCCTAAACGGCTGCATCACTCGAAACAAAATTTGGTAGGAGTAAAGATCTATACCTGAATATCTCAATGCCGTATTTGAAAATGATGTCAGTGCTACCAACTGCTGAAATATCGCAATTGAAATTTGAACGCCATGTTGGATATCTTGGAAGATATGAACGGGAGCTATTTCAAAATTGACATACGTATAGATAATAATAATTCAGTTTAATTTCCAGGAGGCTATACATGGCAGTGTTGCCAAATTGATAATAAGCCTGCTGATAGGTACAATTTCTAAATGCATATAACTTCTACACTATCAATTGGAATTCAACAAAATTTTGTATGTGCTATGTGTACTTAAGCAGATATGACTGAGCGTATTCTTAAGGTCCACCAGGGCTGCCAACTGTTAATAAATGCTCTCAATTTATTTTATCCAAATACCAATATATCAGAAAGTATGCAAGCCGACAGCTTTAAACTATGCACACGTATAGTACCTGACATTCTATATTAATTTGGAGTAACTTATATACGTCAGTGCTACCAACCAGATTCTAAGTCTGCTGAGATGTCCTACTTTAAATACATGTAACTTCTATACTATCATTTGGATTTCAACCAAATTTCGTATGTGCTATGTGTACCATAACAGATATGACAATGCGTATTCTTAAGAGCAACCAGGGCTGCCAACTGTTAATAAATGCTGTCTCTATTTTTGTTACCCTAATATCAATATATCAGAAAGTATGCAAGCCAATAACTCAAAACTTTGCACACGTATAGTACCTGTCATTCCAGATTAATTTGGAGTAACTAATATACGTCACTGCTGCCAACATGATTCTAAGCCTGCTGATAGGTCCAATTTTAAAATGCATGTAACTTCTATACTAATTAATGGATTTTATTCAAAATCGGCACATCAATAGATCGTATTATTTCAGATTATTTCTGACCAATACATGCATGACATTGTTGCCAACATGATTTTACGCGCGCTTTTAGATCCAATGTTTAACTGCATGTAACGTCCAAGCTATCCATTGGACTTCAACCGAATTTTGTATTCTGTACCTTAAGAGATGGAACTAAGAATATAGTCAGTCACCAGGGCTGCCAACTGTAGTGCTCTATTAGGCTACTTTATGCCAGGTATACAGTATTTCCAACTAATTAGAAATTTCTATTTTACCAACTTAATTTCGTTATTATTCTAGATAGTTCCATATAGATTAATCATTGGCATGAATCTAAAATTTTAAGAAAAGTAGGCTGTTTAGTTCGTCACGGAACTTATTGTTTTTATTTGAAATTGGTATAGGTGTAATAACCAAAATTTGACTATTATATTTTCATTGGTTATTTATTAATAAAACATAATTATATAAACAACGATGATACACTAATTTACAGGTGTTGGGATTTCTCAGTGTTGTAGGCTATCATTGTTTCCTTTTTGCATATTTGCCATCAAAGTATTCGGATAATCGCTCTCTAACTTTGAAACCTTCTGCTTTAGCAAACCAGCCAAGGAATCATGTTCTCTACGGGGAAATCGTGAACTGAGTCTAGAATTTCTGCATGATTTGGATTTCTTTCCATGAAAACATCTCTTAAGAAGTTATGCAAACAACAACACACTACAATCCCTAAGTCCACTGGTTCAGGTTTTACATTGATTGATGTAAAGAAAATCCTAATCACAGAACACAATATACCGAATGCATTTTCAGTCACCCTTCTGACTTTACACAAATAGTAGTTGAATTGTTGTTTGCGTTTTCTGCCATTGTTCCCAGTCGATTTCTTCCGGTGGCGGCATATTCAGCGGCAACAATCTGTTTTTCAAAGCCTTGAGAACCTTAGGCACAAACGTAGAAATGTAAGCACTGTACGAGAATGCAAGCGATTGGTAGGATTCCCCTGTAGCAAGAAACCTGGAACAAATAATACAAATAACGTAATAAGTATTTAACGCCTGAAAAATAAACACCGAAATTCCAATATCATATCCATAGGTCTACATATAATTTGTATATACGAAAATATGTAAATATTTGATTTTTACAATATGTTTATGTACACTCAACTCTCGATTTAACCGCGATAAACTAGGGTATTTGAACAAAATAAGATACTAAAAGCGAGGGTGTGCGTGAGTTAATCCGATTACGGTTAATCACGAGTTGAGTATATAATAGAAAATATAAAAATCTTTTGAATACAGAACGTTTTATTGTTTTCAGCCAATGTATGCAAAACACGTTGGAGAAGCATCAGGGATCACCGTCAGCGTCAGAAGAAGCAAGATGCCAAGGTTGGTACAAGATCAGGAGCAACCAAAAGAAAGGCGAGTTACTGGAACAGACTAAACTTTTTGGACACAGCGGAGGACGAAAGAAGTACATTTTCAAACGTCGATATTGAAGAAACCCATATTCCAGTGGATAATGAAAACGTCGACTTAGATGGAACACCTGATGAACTAGATCTCGTTAAGCCTACCATGAATCGCATTGATAAAAAATATATAAATGAAGAAACTACTACTGATACTGAGAAAAACAAACAGAACAAGAAAGCCCGAAAGGATAAGGATTTCTTGAAACTATTGAATTCGAGGGAAGAACAAAGGGATGAAAACAGAAAACGCATTGATCAGCTTCTTTCTGAAGATGGAGATAATGAAATAGACTTGTTCTTCAAAGCAATGGCGGCCACTGTGAAAAAGTTCAGTGACGACAACCAAGTTGAAACAAAAATGCAAGTTTTCAATATCATTAACCAAATGGAAGTTCGTGATAAAAGATCAAAAACGTGGAAAGATTAGGCACTTTCAACTGCCTGGATGACTTCTCTAATCAGACTACGTCTTCAGCATCTTACGGCTCCGTGGCAACGACTGGCCCATCAACCGCTCCATCACCAGCTCTATCAAACGACCACCTTCTACAATCAACCTTTTTGAATGTTAATGTGAAAATATGTACACCATTGTCGTATTTTAAACATTTTCTAAAATAAATTAATATTGAGTCTGTACTGTAGATTTCTTTCTATGGCACAAAATTCAAAAAGAACTAATTGAGTGTGTACAGTAGTTTTAAGTTAAGTTCAGTAACTTTGTCCAAAGAAACTACATTTTTTAACCATTTTATATTTTTTTAAAATTTACTATGTATTTCTATTAAATAAAGAAATATTTTCTAGAATGACTCGCTATATTAAGTATTTTTCATAGAAAAATACATTAATTTAATTTAGTTAGACAAATTTATCTAATTGATTAGACGTAGGCCTAGTAAATTAACTTGTTTAAATTTTCCAGTAAATAAATTCTACAAACATACCTCAATGTAAGCGCCAGCTTCTCCGCCGCTGATATCGGTCTTCTAATCCTGTTGCAGGACTCGCTTGCAAGATCATTTTCTACCAAACTAAGCAAACTTAGTATTCAAACTAGTAACTCGGAAGTAAGATTTGAACTTCACTTCGTCATCGAGCAAATGTTTAAACACTCCTTGCTCTCTAGATGTGTATATAGAACTGACAGATTTCCGCACTTTATAAGGACGACAATGAAATAAATTTCGTCTTCGACCTCTTCTTCCTCTTCTAATAACATCAATAACGCTATTTTTTTTCTTGCTCAGAGGACGAGAGCTCATTTTCACTCACTTCTTCGAGCATACAATAGGATAGAGAGGGCACCCGCTATGCTTCTGCCGGCCGACCATGGGGCCAAAATAAGATTTGCTGATGTTGGGCAAAACAAAGATGTCTCCCATAAGAATAGCATTATGAAGTGACTTTAAATCAGGCGCGGATCTAGAGTTTGATTTTGGGGAGGGTCAGAGAATCGATCTAGAGTTTGGCTTGGGGGGTGGGGGGTGGGTGGAGGGGGGGGGGGGGGTCGGTGGAGGGGGGGGGGTCAGAGAATCGAAATTGTTAAGAAAAATGGTATCACTAAAAACGCAGTCACAAAATAACCAAACGTACAAAACCAGACCAATTTTTTTGCAAGCTTCATGGATAGAAATTTGATGCGTTTAGCGCGCCCAAAATATTCGTACAAATTGCAACGGCGTGTTTTGCGACTTTTACATCGAGCTTCGAGAAAAGGATCAAGGTACGTAACAGTTTCGGCAAGTCGAGTTGGTACCGACAAAGGGAGAAAGTCACAGCTTAAATTGCCAACCAAGCTTGCAGTTTGGACGTCGGCAAAACATTTTGGTGCGAAAAAAGCCCCAGTTTCCTATCCGTGCATTACTGCACATTCATCGTGACATCACTATAAACATCGATTAGGTAATCACAAGGTTTGCTAAACAAAATAGACGAGTTGATTTTGTTGTATAACTAATAGTTTTTATACAAGAGGTTAGAAGTTGTAAATATGTACAGTTGTAACAGAACATAATAATTCCAATAAAGATAATTCAGTATTGAATAAAATGAAAAAAAAAACTGTTTTTCAGTTAAAATTCGTTAAGTTTTATTTGTCGGGTGATTGTGTTTTCGTTTTTTGAGTTTGCAAAAAAAGTTGGTCTCCGTTTGGGGGGGGGGGGGGTCATGACCCCCGTGACCCCCCCCCCCTTGAATCCGCGCCTGCTTTAAATCCCCATTCAAGCGTATTCCTTGTGATTGACCGACTATTACTGTTGAAGGTGGCGATAACTACAATTCCTTCTGAATATTGTTGTTATTTTTTGTATGAAAAGTGTGAAGTATCATCGCTACCGGTATATGCGATATTTTGGTGTGTTGACATATCGGTGTTAGAATGGATACGGCGACGTGTGTACATGGTTAGGAAATCAGAAGACGGTGAATAAAATATTTTACGTATAATTTTGAACCGTAATAATTGTCTGACTGGGTTATATTTGTAATGTTTTTACATATCTAAAATAATAAACTCGATAAAGCATACTAGTAACATGTAGGTTATGCCTCTATTATTCTGGTTATGCTTTATAAATCAAGAAAGTTGGCCGATAATCACCCGATCGGATCCATTAACCTAATTATATCTATCATCAATGAAAATTTGAAAACACCAACATTTTATGCAGCTGATAACCTTTGTGGCCTGCTCTAATAAGAATTACCATTACACTCAAGTTATAAATTGCACAGGCCTGCACATTTAGTTTATACAGTATGTATATATAGGCTGTAGTTATGAATGATCATGATGATTGTTTTAAGGGGCCTAACATCTACATCTATGAAACTATTATAAACGCCAGAGAACAAATGACCTAATTATCAGTCACTATCACACACTCGTCACAAATATTGTTTAACATGTCAAAATGTTCAGAATATATCAAACTATAATAAAAGTGTTAATGAAGCCTAATGAGTAGTATCAGACAGCAAAATGTCCATAACAATATAAAGAAAGACAAGAAGCCATAACTTATAGGCTACAACTCACCAAACAACTGCGGTTAGTCCATTCTTAATGTTGATGCCAATGCTTATAATACCAAGTGAAATCCAGCACTGCATCTTAAGAAGAACAATGTTATCTCCACTCCCAATATTTATCCTCTAGCTCTAGAGGAATAAATCTTACAAAAATATCCTAATGTTATCCCCCTTCCCCTCCATGTTTAGTAAATTCATTTGTGGTGGTTAGGGACCTCCGGGTCATCAACCCCGTGTACTTGAGTATGTGTTGAATTTATCTGATAACTTATATTTCTGTGATGGCTGCAGTAGTGTGTGTAGCTGTATTGGTTGCTGTAAATTCAGTTTGAGAAATCCTGGTCATCAGCCCCGTGTAGTTGGGTGTGAGTTAAACTTGTGTAGGGGCGTGGTGGCTCAGCGGTCTAGCTGCATGCCTCTCACCAAGGCGGTCCGGGTTCGATTCCCGGTCAATGCATGTGAGATTTTCGAAGTGAAATGCCATGTACCAACTAATTCAACACCCCATGATTCTTTTCACCCACTACCTGACCACCCGCTCTTTACTTTCCATCCGGTTACGGCAGACAAAGTAAAAAAGGTACTATATTCCATAAAATCAAAAGCGAGAGGAGTTGATGATATTCCCATATCCTTCATACATACTATCATCGGTGCCGTTCTACCAATTATTACTCACATATTCAACCATAGTCTTACAACTAACACCTTTCCCTCCCTATGGAAACAAGCCAATGTCATCCCTATTCCTAAGAAAACCGAACCTTTATTTCCATCTGACTATCGGCCAATATCCATTCTACCTGCACTTTCAAAAGCCCTCGAGCGTCTGGTTCATGAGCAAGTGCTTGAATATTTGAATAGCCGTTCTCTTTTAGACCCTCTGCAATCAGGTTTCAAGAAGGGACATAGCACCGCAACAGCATTACTCAAAGTGACTGACGACATTAGACACGCAATGGACCAAAAACTGGTGACAATCCTCACCCTTCTCGACTTCAGCAGTGCTTTTGACACCATAAATACTCAGACACTATTGAAAAAGATGGAATTTTATTACTTCGACCAGCAGACAATTAACTTTTTCGCATCATACCTGAATAATCGCCAGCAACGTGTTGTAACCCAGGATAAAACTTCTCAGTGGCTAAGCAGAAAGTCAGGCGCCCCACAGGGTAGTGTATTAGGGCCCTTGCTTTTTGTACTATATATCAATGACATCTCATCTAATTTGAAAAATTGCAAATATCACCTATATGCAGATGATTTGCAAATATACTCCCACTGCAAGACAAATGACATTCCATTGACAATTGAAACTATCAACGCTGACCTTCAACGACTTGGAAAATATTCTCAGGAAAATTCCCTTCTTCTGAATCCATCCAAAACACAAGTTATCATAATTGGCTCTCAAAAACTATTGACGTCACTCCGAGATCAAATTATTCCCCCAATTGTACTGAACAACAATGAAATTCCATACTGTCCTACAGTGAAAAATCTAGGTGTGATAATAAATCAGACTCTTAACTGGTCTGAACATGTACAGAATGTATGCAAGAAGATTTTCGCAACGCTCCACTCCCTCAAAAGAAAAAAAGATATTTTACCATTCAAAGTAAGAATCCTACTCATACAGACACTAATACTTCCTATTCTTGACTACTGTGACGTTATTCTTGTAGACGCAACCAAAACATTAACTTTGAAACTTCAACGAGCTCTGAACTCTTGCATACGATTTATCTACGATCTGAGCTATGATAAACATATCACTCCCTATTATTGCGCTCTTTCCTGGCTGAAACCTGAACTACGTCGATCATATCACATTCTTGTCCAGATTTTCCGATTATTGTCTGACGATAGACCACTATACTTATCAAATAAATTCAAGTACTTGTCTTCTTTCCATGGTAATAATACACGCTCTGGTTCTTCCCTCTCCATTCCTATTCATCGCTCCTCTATATACAATAACTCCTTTCATGTGGTGGGGTCTAGGCTGTGGAATACCCTTCCAGCCAGTGTCAGGGGTACCACCTCACTATCTAAATTCAAGACCACCTGCTGGGGCAGCCTGCTGTACGCTGCTGACCGACAACAAGTATGACTGGATGAGTGAATGAGAGTGTGCAAGTCATGATCAATGTCAATTATTATTGTTTAATTTTGTCGCCATAATATGTTTATTGTATTGTATTAATGTGGTTAAGTGTAAGAGAGGGCCAAGAGCCCTAACTGCGCCACCAATAAAGGCAATAATAATAATAATAATGTCCTGTGGTTCGGATTCCACGTAAAATGGAGGTCCCGTGGCTCATAATCACAAGATTCACGGTCACGTGAAACTACAATCTTCCTTCCTTTTTTCCTTTAAACTTGTGTGATAACCTGTTTTGATTTGATGACTGTAGTAGCCTAATGTGTGTAACTATATTAGGGACAGGGATGAGGGAGGTGCCACGGGACTTGAACTAAGATGATATCCCCGCATTTGCCTGGAGGGAGTGTGGATAAACCTGGGGAAAAACCACACTCGGGATAGGCACTGTCAGCGCCGGGATTCGAACCTGCGATATCCGAGCACGGTGCACGATTAAACTATTTAAAATACGTATTTTATAATATTTGTAATATATTATACTACAAAAATTATCCCGAATATCGATGATAATTTTGTATAACCTTCCCGCTCACGCTGACAACTCGGGCTTAGGCGCCACTTTATACCAACATCAGCTGATTTTATTCTGGCCCCATGTTCCGCTGGCAGCGCCCTCTCTATCCAATTGTATGCTCGAAGACTCACTTCTCAAACAAATGAAAACTTGAAATAGACGCAGCACATTGCTGAGCTAGGAAATCACTACCGCGCAGCGCATTTGGGATGTGCGGAGAGAGGTGCGCAGTGCGCTCCGCAGAAAATGCGGGGCTAGGAAAACGTGGCACCTCGTTTGAAGTCTCGGGGTGTATTTTCTAGTCGAGGGCGTGATAGTGCAGTGGTCAAGCTGTTTGCCTCTCACCGCTCCCGGTCAATGCATGTGAGATTCTTGAAGTGAAATATTACCTCCTTTGGTTCAGATTCTATGTAAAAATAGAGGTCCTGTGGCTCAAGATCGCGAAATTAACAATCAAGTGAAACTACAAGCTCCCTTCCTTTTCCCCCTTCACGTTGGTTGGTTCCTCAGTCACAGTATAGTAATAATATACAGTATGGACACATCAGGCATTTACCACGTAATTTTTTCGTCATGGTTTTGAAACGGCCGTCACCGGAAGCACCGCACGCGCGCACGCATGACGGCGACGGTTCACCATGTATCCGCGAAAGAGCAGTCTACCCATATTCATTGAGTGCGGCCTGTCGATTTTGTCTGAAGAAAACATTGCTTGTAATTATTAAAAACAACTCAGAAATATAATTTTGCAATTTAACCAATAGCAGAAAAGTGGGAAACCAACATCTGTGCGGTAAGTTTTTGCGCAGTTCTTATCACACTGGACATACCAGCATTCCGGTTTCCTCGGGCATTGAAGTGGTAAATACAAATATCAAACGTTACACTGAATAGTTCTGGTTTTAATACCGGTACCCATGAAATATCAGTCCCTCAAACACCTATCCATTAATTCACGAAACAAAAACCACATTTCCCCCACACTTTTCAATATATCGTGTTATTTTAATCAATTAAAACATATCATAACCTTTCATCGTTACGATGCAATCACAATGCGACACCACAGGACTGAAGGAATGTGGTGTTAAACATTAAATTACACACTTCTTAGAATTAAAACTCAATAATATTAACACTTTCAATTTTCTTGTTTATAAAGAGAGCTAGTGTATTGAAATCGAGTTAAATAAATTACACATTCAACAATCAGCTGTTTATCATGTGTTTGTCCATAAGTGGTGCTACCAAGCGGCTTACAGGTGAATTGGTGCTGCCCCTTATCAATTATTTTTTTGAAATTCCGTTCTTCCGGTTTAGCGTAAGTGTCCATACTGTAATGATATCTATACTGTGCCTCAGTTTAGGGGCTGCGACAACGCGGCCATTTAGTCCCGTGTACTTTGTGTGTGTGTAGAATTTGTCTGATAACCGGTGTTAATTGTGATAGGTGTATTAGTGTGTGTTATTTGTGATTCAGGTAAGGACTGCAGACGATCAATTTTCAAGTAGTTCCTACTTTTGCTACCAAATGCTACCGTCAACGACACCTAACTTGGCTACAAGATGCCACCCCAAACGGCACCTGGTGCAAAAGATGGAACTTTAATAGAGTGTTAATCAAATCTAACCTACACATTTTAGCTTCACACAAGTGTAAGTTAGTGGAAGGTTCTTTTACATGCCATAAATCTAAGACGAAGGCCCACCGGCTTTACTTCCCCTCCGAAGGAAGGCATACTGAGGGATCCCATTCATGTTCTAGACTTAGATCCAAATAATAATATTTAGGCCTACTCACTTTTGCAGTCATCGCAAAAGGACCCCACGGGGTAGCTGAACGCATTAAATCGCTCACAACGATCGCGATGGGGAGCTGCAGCAAATCCGGAGATTGGTTGTTTGAATCCCGACACTGACAGCGACTATCCGAGGTGTGTCTTTTCCTCGGATTTTTCCACACTCCCTCTAGGCAAATTCCTGGATAGTACCTTATAGGCTATCAATACCCTACCCTATCAGCGACTCTAATAATTACTGTTACACGCCCTTCTTCTTCTTCTTCTTCTTCTTCTTCTTCTTTCGAATTTGGCCAACTATGGACCGCATAGAACTTAACGCTTCTTGGCCTTCCTTCTCTTTTCTTCCCATAACCTCTTCATTTTTTCGCTCCTTGTCTTTCTCTCCTCCTCGGAAGTGATCTGCACGGGTCTCTTTGTAATTGGTTTCTCTTCAAATTATTTTAAACTGTCTACCTTTCTTCTAAACTCACTTCTATTATGGATCAACTCTGGAGTAATTCCAACTTCTGCTGCATCCTTCTTGACCTCTTCTGCCCACTTAGAGGTGGCCTTTAATCCCATGATGTATTCGAAGATCTTTTTGGTCAGTCGGTTCTCGTCCAATCTTACCAGGTGTCCATAGAATTTCAGTCTTCTTTTCCGCATTGTGTCCGTGATCTTTCCAGAACACTTGTAGAGCTCCTCGTTTTTCCTCTTCTTCCAAGTTCCATCAGACGTCTTCTGAGGTCCCAGAATTTTCCTCAGAATCTATATTCACAACTATAGTCACAACAAAAACACAGCTGTCATTGAAATATTAGAAGCCATTTTTCATTGTTGCCTAGTAATTTATCATAATTATACTATTACATGAATATGTATCACTTGTTAACCCCACCCCCTGCTGTTTGTATGTTAATGAAATGAAAATCCACAGCCTGCTTCCAGTCTCCGACCGGGTCAGGAATGGAATGAATGAAGCCCCCATCTAGCGGCGAGGATATGGACTGTGCCGGCTGCCGAGGCCTGACGCACTCCTCTGGGGCAATGATTAAATGAATGACAGATGAAATGAAATGATAGTGGAGAGTGTTGCTGGAATGAAATTTTGACAGGGAAAACCGGAGTACCCGGAGAAAAACCTGTCTGCCTCCGTTTTGTCCAGCACAGATCTCACATGGAGTGACCGGGATTTGAACCACGGACCCAGCGGTGAGAGGCCAGCGTGCTGCCGCCTAAGCCACGGAGGCTTTGTATGTTAATAATAATAATAATAATAATAATATCGTATGGCCTCGGGTGCCTGGTGCAAGCTTTGTTAATTGACACCCAGAGGGTAGCTTGCATGTCGAATTTCGTCGTTCCTTTGAACGCTATGAAAGTCAAGGAGGTTAGATATCTAAACTCCTTGACACTACAGCGCTTTCAAGTAGAGAATGGAGGAACTTTGTGTTGGCGGAAAATCCCGAGATTAATTTTGCCATTGAACACTGCCTACTGAATTCAAATGGGTTCTTTAACATGCCAACAACGTATGACATGGGTGTCGTGATTTTTGTCGCCTTCAAAAATCACTTACCATGGCCAGGGGCGAACCTGCAATCTTGGGGTTGGTAGTCCGACACTATAACCACTCACCCACCGTGGCAAGCTGTATGTTAATTAAGAGATACATACTTCATGTATTATTTATTTCAGGTTTGGGTGTTTAAATATTTGTGCTCCCCGTCTAATATAATCTGGCACAATCTTGTTGACCGACTGAAAATCATTCTATTACAGGTTATGAGACAAAATGAACACACATCCAAATAAACAGAGCTGTTGACTAAGATGTCCTGTGAACTTGAAAGGAATTAACATCATCACACATTTGTTGCCCTTGCAAGTACCCTTGGAATTGATGACCCAGATATTCATATGAAGCAACAACAACATGAGTTGTGACTGGGAGCAGGCGATACGATTAAGTCTAGGATGTCCTTGGCGTATCTGCCTTGCACCGTGGAACCAGATCGTTAAAGTAGTCGTGTTGACGACATTATTTTCTAAGCAAGATGGTGTAGAATGTGCTGTTAAACTGTATGCGAAACGGCTTTTATCTGCATCTCTGGCGAGTCATAGATAAGACACTATTTCCGTTCCCTTCTCACCATCTTAAGCGTACTGCTACTATTGTCAACTTCCTCTGGGAATTAGTCATAATGAGCACGTTCATAAGTCAGCCAAAGAAGCTGGCAGAAAAGGTCACCGATTGATCCTACCAGTGTATCCTCCAAACTATACCTTATACCTTCCAGTTCAAACGAGCTCAACAATCTTGGAGCGATGAATGGAACATCACCAAGCTGCAACGTAGGCACCATTACACTATTGTTCAACTCTATCTTCAGACAACGCCGTGTTTCTTCAAATGGAATACCAACAAAAATACAGAACGTCTGTTGTAAGAATGCGGTTCAACCACAGAAGCTTTTTGTTCCATTTACAAAGACTGGTGTCCTGAATTCTCCCTACTGCTCTTGATGGACATTCAGTAAGCGATTTGAACTACCTCTTCTTGCCTTCACTATCGAGCTCACCAAGTGACTCTGTTGATGACTCTTCTACAATATTTAATCTGTAAATGATTTTTGAAAGGCGATAAAAATCACGAAACTCATGTCATACGTTGTTGGCATGTTAAAGAACCCATTTGAATTCAGTAGGCCGTGTTCATATGGCAAAATTAATCTCGGGATTTTCGCCAACACAAAGTTCCTCCATTCTCTACTGGAGGGCGCTATAGTGTCAAGGAGCTTATATACAGTGTGGTCCACCAGCCCCTTATTATTTTTGGAGGAAGGCAACCCAACTAACGCGTATATGACAGTCATCCTAAAAACATTGGTACCTGCTCCTTTACGTCCATTGTACAACTTTACCATTGAGTACATCCTCGCGAATATAGTAGAAATCAATAGTGGCAGTGTTCTTTCAATGACCTCAAATATAATGCATGATTGAAACGATCAGAGCTACGAATGACACCTTCTTACATTTGGACATGAAGCGTCTACGAATAGACTCAATACGTGCCAGCAGTAAGCCATGGTTCTCGGTAGCTAAGGTGGCTAAATCAAGAAGTGCTGGAGTAGCGTCAACGAAGTCGCATTGTTGTAGGTTCGAACCTTGGACTAGTGCAATTTTTTCTTAATGTCGTTTATTGTGGATGTATTATGGACGCATATCTATCTGTTCCAACGAGTGATTTTTTTATTAGGTCCTGAAAATGACCGTACTTATCCGATGGTACGCAGCCAGATTGGACGACGACATAATGATCTGTAGAACGAAAGCAAGGAAGCCTATCCTGTATATTCAACGTAGCAAGTGTTCGAAATTTTGACCACCTTTGTCTAAAGGAAAACTCCGACTCACTCAGACGACCCACATAACAAATAGATTTGTTATGTGGGTAGGCTCACGAATAAATAAATCAGACCGAAACTATAATTTCTTTCAACGGCGTCTGTGCGAAAAGTGCTTGCTATACACTTACATTAATAGTTATTTAGTGAGGTTTTAAGGGGCGGAACTACGAGGTCATCTGCCCCCAAACATACAGTAAATACAGATAATTATAACATTATTGGTTTTACGTCCCTTTTAACTGCTCTGGCATTTAGATACGCCGGGGTGCCGGATTTTGCTCCGAAGGGGATCTTCAACGTGATGGTAAATCTACTGACACGGCTCCCTCGCGTTTGCGCACCCTCAAATGCCAGCTGACTGCGCCAGGATAGGAACCTGCAACTTTCGGCACAGCAAGCGAGAACGTTACCGCTGAGCCTCGTATCAAGGCAGTAATTACAGAACGTGTCATATTATGATTCTGGGATAAATATTGAACTATTAACATTCTAATTATCACGAATGGAGTCGTCTCCGTTGCGTAGTAGTCAGCGTGATTAGCTGCCACCCAGGACGACCTGGGTTCGATTCCCGGCTCTGCCACGAAATTTGAAACGAGGTATGAGGACTGGGACGGGATCTAATCAGCCTCGGGAGATCCAAATGAGTAGAGGTGGTTCGATTCCCACCTCAGCCATCCTCAAAGGGGTTTTCCGTGGTTTCCCACTTCGCCTTCGGGCAAATACCGGGATGTTATCTACCGTACGGCCACGGCCGCCTCCTTCCCTCTTCCTTGCCTGTCCCTCCCGATCGTCCCCTCCCTTCCCATCCCTCAAGAGGACCCTGTTCGCTTTGCAGGTCAGGCCACCTGGGCGAGGTGCTGATTCCACCTCCCCAGTTGTATCCCGCAGACAAGATGTTTCAAGCTCCAGGACACTGCCCATAGAGGCGGCAATGATGGGATCCCTCGCTGAGTCCGTGGGAAAACCTAACCTGGTGGGTAAAATCGACTAAAAAATAATAATTATAACGAATAGTATCCATCCATGGTTTTGAACAGAATTTAGGGAAAATAACCATTTAAATGAGACAAGAAAATAGCTTTCCCTATCGTCTTCGTAGATAATGTGAACAAAACCAAGTTGAAATCTTGCTGTACGAGGTAGGGAGGGTATAATAAAATAGTTAAAAAGAATTTAAAAATTCTGCCGTTGGATATTCTTGAACCCGGGATTTTCGAAAGAGCGAGCGGGCGCAATAACACTTGCACACATTTCAAACACACTCTCGAGGTTTTTGTTGCGCTTCTTATTAACACGTATGGTAAAATATTCAGTTATTACAGTTAGATCCTAAATATTGATTGGAATGCATTCATTCAGTACCTGGCATGTTTTCTAATTTACTTAAAGCAAGTTTCGCGACCGCTTTGCGTTAATAAGGCGAAAGAACAGCAAATAATGCCCTCAAATGACAGCCCTTCGGTTTTATTTCATAAAACTTAGCGTACAAAATGCCAGCGTGTGATACACTTCGGTCATACAAGCAGGTGTACTGACGAAGAGAACAGAATCATACAGGATTTTGTACCAGCGATCACAGCAGCTTCCTTGCCAGCGAGTGTCGTGTGATACGGGCCTAAAGATATGCTAAGAATTTTTTGGTAAAATTTTATAACAAAACAAGATGTTCGGTAAAGAACGTATAGCCTACTTTCTCCTAAATGCATGGGTATTGTTATAACTCTTTGTCCTTTTCAAGGATTATAATTGATTGTAGCTTCTTACATACAACGTGCTATACGGATATTATACTTGAATATGATGCGCCCTTTGCTAGTGCTATCTCTGTAAAAATTTCATTCAATTCATTTTCACCGTGTTTGAATTGATATGGGGAATCGATTTGCACACATACATGGCCGTTATCTGTAAACTATTGGGGTAATGACCTTGTGGTTCAGTCAAAAGATGCTTCCCACAAAAAGGTATGTTGTTGAAAAATTTGGTAGAGATCAAATTATTAGGTTGGTCGTAATTTGATTTAAGCTTTTAACATTTGGGTGGCCGCCATTCCGTTTCCGTCAAGATGGCGGCGATATAAAACATGACACTGAGGTGCCCTTTGCTAGTGCTATCTCTGTACCAAACTTCGTTCCATTCGGTTTCACCGTGTTTTAAAAGATAGGGGGAATCGATTTGCAAACATACATGGCCGCCATCTGCTAACTAATGGGTTGATGACCTTGTAGTTCAGAAAAACGACGCTCGCCATACAAGTATATGTTGTTACAAAATTTGGTAGAGATCAAATGATTAAGTTAGTCGTAATTTGATTTAAGCTTGGAACATTTGGGTGGCCACCATTACGTTTCCGTCAAAATGGTGGCGATATAAAACATGACACTGACGTGTTCTACGCTAGTGCTACCTCTGTACCAAATTTCGTTCAATTCGGTTTCACCATGTTAGAATAGATAGGGGGAATCGATTTGCACACATACATGGCCGCGATATGCAAACTGTTGGGCTGATGATCTTGTAGTTTGGTCAAAATATGCTTCCTAAGTAAAGGTATGTTGTTGCAAAATTTGGTAGAGATCAGATTATAGGTTGGTCGTAATTTATTTAAGCTTTTAATATTTGGGAGGCCGCCATTACGCTTTCATCAAGATGGCGGCGATATAAAACATGACTCTGAGGTGTCCTTTGCTAGTGCTACCTCTGTACCAAATATCGTTCAATTCGGTTTCACCGTGTTTGAAATGATAGGGGGAATCGATTTGCACACAAACATGGCCGCCATCTGCAAAATCTTGGGCTGATTACCTTGTAGTTTAGTCAAAAGATGCTTGCCATATAAATATATACTTTTGCAAAATTTGGTAGAGATCGGATGATTAGGTTATTCGTAATTAGATTTAAGCTTTGAACATTTGGGTGGCCGCCATTACGTTTCCGTCAAAATGGCGGCAATATAAAACATGACACTGAGGTGCCCTTTGCTAGTTCTACCTCTGTGCCAAATATCGTTCAATTCGGTTTCACCGTGTTCGAATTGATACGGGTGGAGGGGGGGGGGGGGGGCGACATTCAGAGTACACACACTCCACACACAGACACGCAGTCACACACACACAGACAGACACACACTTTTTGGCCCTGTGTAGATCTCATAAGTCTAATTTCATTTTTTGCAAAAATCGAAAGTATGCTAATAATACCATGGTTCGATGCAAGCACTGGCGATCAGAATATCCTTCGATATGTTGTTGTTTTGTTTCATTTGAGGGGTTAGAATATCGCGGTTATTTAGCCCCGTTTACTTGGATGTGTGTGTAGAATTTGTCTGATAACCCGAGTTATTGCGGGCTTGTAATGATGTGTTTATTTGCAATTAAGGATTGGGAAGGAGGCGGCCGTGGTCTTAAGATAGAATCCGTCCCGGGATTTGGCCGGATTAGAAGTGGGAAACCACGTAAAACCATTTTCGGGGTGGCTGAGGTGGGAATCGAACCCACTTCTTCTCATATTTGCTTCACGAGGCTACGTGTACCCAATTTCAGGCCTCAGACAAGTATTACAGTTCTTGGCAGAGCTGGGAATCGAACCCGGACCTCCGGAGCAACACTTCGATATGTTAATATTCATGCCAGTTTCTTAATTTTATGTCATTGCAGGTCATGTGGCATAACGTACCAATTAGATCGTATTCTCTTTATAAATCATCAAAATTCAACGTACTCTTCACAAAAATACGTCGTAAGGCAATAAATTTGGCAATGTAGTTACATCCCGACTAAAATGGAATGTGGGCTTTCGTTCAAAAAAGTATGCCTGCTGCTGGATTCGATGCAGCATTCTACCTGCTCGCGCCCAGTATATACGGTCAGGCTTTAACCCTCGCAGCCACGAACACATGGTAGATACCTCACGCTAAACGTGCTTTAGTTACTGTAGCCGTCCCACATCAAACGTTTAAGTCCATCTCAAAGTCTTCAATCACGGTTTATGGTGTTGATTTAACTTTCTACTAATACAGATCACGTGGCGTAAGCTATTAATTCGATCGTATTACGTGTATGTGTGTTATTTCAAGGAGCAGTAAGTCATATGTTAGTAGAATGGGCCATAGTATTTGGCGGGGAAAAGTTTAAGGTCGGTTTTTCTTTGCTAGACCCATGACCCAATTACATTGCTGTCACACAGTCACAGCGCAGAGCAATATCGACCATCGGGAGAAATGCGATGTTAGTTGGGTTTCATAAAACTAAATAATAAGGGGCGGGTGGACCACACTGTATATAACCTCCTTGACTTTCATACCATTACAAGGAACGATAAAATTCGAATGCATCTGCCCTCAAGGCGTCAAATAACAAAGATTGCACCTGGCATCCGATGCCATACGATATTATTATTATTATTATTATTGTTAAAACCGACAGTAGTGGCTACGCTGGCTAAAGCTCAGCATTAGGTCATGGGGCCAAGCTCTCTGCTGACTCGGTAGACGCGTGGGTTCGAGCCCCACCGTCGGCCGTCCTTGAAATGGTTTTCCGTGGTTTCCCCATTTTCAACACCAGGCAAATGCTGGGACGGTACCTTCTGACAGGCCACGGCCGCTTTCTTCCACATCCTTGCCCAGTTTCATTCACCATCATTCATTTCATCTCTCATTAACTCCTCTCATGAGGTTGGCGTCAGGAAGGGCAACCGGCCGTAAAAACCATCGCCACAAAGACTTCCATCGCATCTCATCCCCGACCCCGTTGGAAAACGGGAATAATATGGGGTAGTCATACATACATTATTATTATTATTATTATTATTATTAAAGTAACAACTTCCCCTTAATAGTCAGTTTGCTGGCTTCTTTAAACAAAAGTGTGCATAAAAACCCATACTTTTGTTGTTGTTTCATTTGAGGGACTTGGACATCGTGGTCATTTAGCCCATGTATTTGGGTCGGACAAGGCATTCGTATGTTCTTGCAGAGTTTCATTGAAATCGCTCCAGCCTTTTAGACTTTATCAGACACGCACACATACACATGTGCGCGCGCCGACAGCCTATATTTCATATGAAGAAAATAGGCTAAACAAGTAGTTCAGTGAAGAACTAAATAGCCTATTTTCATACATCATTCTAGCGGCTTCGGTGGCGTAGTCGGTAGCATGCTGAATTGCTATGCCCAAAATAGCGGGTTCAAACCCGGCCGAAGTCGTCGAATTTTTTAAGAGCGTTAAAAAGTAAAGCCGGCGGTCCCATGTCATAGATTTAAGGCATGTAAAAGATCCTTTCACAGACTAAACTTGTGTAAAGCAAAATTGTTAGGTTAGATTTCGTCAGAACGCTCTATCAAAGTTCCAACGTTCACCACTAGGTATCATTGATATCTGGTGGCGAAAGTTGGAACTACTTGAAATTGAACGGAACTTGTAGCTCAACCTTTAGGGCGTCCGCTGGAAGCAGCTACAGGCTCAGGCGAGCCGAACATTTCCTCGGACACTCCCGGCACTAAAAGCCATACGATAAATAAATAATATATCATTCTTATGTTAATTGCTTTTATTTACATACACAGTTTCAGTTTGATTGCTGTAATAGATACGTTGATATTGAGAACCGTCTAAATATTTCGGATGGTCGCAATGTTGGATTTTTAGCCTATTTTCAATTTTGAAAAAAATAGGCTTATGAGATCACCTTTTGTCCGTGTGTGTGTGTGTGTGTGCGTGCGTGTGTGTGTGTGTGAGGTGTGTGTGTGTGTGTCCCTAATAAAATCTAAACTGCTGGAGCGATTTCAATGAAACTCAGTAAGTTCATAGCACTTTTCCCGGCGACCTCAACCGTGCCCTTCAAATATTGTTACGTCTCACCAATCCAACATGGCGGCTGTGCGAAATATTTCACTAGCATTCAATATCTCCGAAACTATTACCGATATCGCCCTGAAATTGTGTACGGTGATAAAGGGCACTACTAGAAGTTCATTGTGGTGTTTGAAGCCATATTTTCAGTGTTGCCTTAGTAAACAAGAGTTTAGTGCTTTTCAGTCGGTCAACACGAATGTACCCAAAAGAGATGGGTTATGCCCTAATCCTGAAATAAATTACATGAGATTAATAAAACACTAGGATGACCAGTTTCGATCGTCAAGCGATCATCATCAGATCCATTACACTTAGGCTACAAAATCTATGTTTGAAATACAGGTGAAAATATATACAATATGTACAATTATTTAGTTGCAGTATTGGTACTGCAACTGTCAGTGTATGCTAAATGTAGTATATATGTTAGGTGAAATGCTAAATGGTGATAGCTATCCGTAGATTGTACTTTAGAGAGATTATATGATTGTAAACTATGGTTAAACTATACAATTTTAGGCTAACTACTTATCTGATTGTCTTCCGTACAACAGCTACTCGCAGTTTTCGTGCTCACTGGAACTCAGTGTGCGGTAGACTGCGGTGGTTATCTTAACGACTGGTTTTTCCCTGCTTTCTCCCCCCTGCTCCTACGTGCTGTGGGGAGTGATAGCGATGTGTTTATGAGAGGTGTTGCCAACCTAGATAAGATGTATGTTATTGAATGAGGTGGGTCTACAATTATTAAAGACCGTGGATTAGCCCTCGCCACGCGTTCACCTATGAGACCTTCAAAAACCTGGTGACTACAAAACCAACATGGCGGTCAGGCGAATTTGAGACTTTTAAATAGACATTTCTCGCGATTTAACTATCCAAACGTAATGAAACTTGGTACAGCAAATGTTTATACACATTGTAATTCACTGGAGTCTAATTTAGTTCAATTGTTTACATAACCTCAAAATGGCGTCTGTGCGAAATATTTCACTGACATTCTATATCTCCGAAACTATTACAGATATCATCATGCAATTTTGTACGGTGATAAAGGGTACTGATACAAGTTTACCTATGTGTATTTCATAAACCTGTATAGTACAAAACGAACATGGCGACCAAGCGAATTTGAAATATTTTAATAGACTTTTCTCGTGATTTAACTCTCTGAGCGCAGTGAAATGTGGTACAGTAAATGATTTTGCAGATTGTAATGCACTGCCATCTAATTTAATTCAATTGTTTGCATAACCTCAAGATGGCGGCTGTGCGAAATTTTAAAATTAAGTTTTTATTCTTGTGTCGTAATCATGCGATCGAAGTGAAAGTTTGAATAATGAAGCTAGGCAATAATTGTCCTTGAATGGTACATAACTCTATGGCCTATACATATAACAATCCTAAATGGCGAGCTTCCGAAATATTTAGACGGTTCTCAATATCTATTAATCTTTTACAGCAACCTAACTGAATTCTTTTATGTTCATAGAGACTATGAACATATGTTCACCTATAGGACTTTCAGTAACCTGGTGAGCACAAATCCAACATGGCGGCGACGCGAAGTATAAAATATTTAAATGGACGTTTCTCGCGAATTAACTATCCGAGTGCCGTGAAACGTTGCACGTTAAATGCTTATAAAAATGTTGATCCACTGGCATGTAATTTATTTCAATTGTTTGCATAATCACAAGATGGCTGGTGTGCGTACTTTTAAAATCTCGTTTTTACTTCTTGTGTTCTAATCATGCGATTGAAGTTTGAATACCACACGTACACAATAATCTTAATGTAATAGTACAAAAATAAAAATCCATCCTGGCGACCATATGAAATATTTAGATGGTTCTCAATATCTACGAATCTGTTACAGCAATTAAACTGAAATTTTATATGTTGATAGAGACAATTAACATGAGCAGGATATATGAAAATAGGCTGTATAGTTCTTCACGGAACTACTTGTTATATATGTAGGTCTTAGAGTGATGTACTATTACATGAAGATTATTGTGTAAGTGTAGTATTGAAACTTCAATCGCATGATTAGGACACAAGAATCAAAAACAAGATTTTAAAATTTTGCACAGCTGTCATCTTGCGGTTATGAAAACAATTGAAATAAATTAGATGCTAGTGGATTAACATTTGTATAATCATTTACCTACCAAGTTTCACTGCACTCGGATGGTTAAATCGCGAGAAACATAAATTTGAATAATTAAATTTCGCGTTGCCGCCATGTTGGATTTGTGTTCGCCAGGTTATTGAAAGTTCTATAGGTGAACTTATGTTCATAGCCTCTATGAACATAAAAATGTTCACTTTGATTGCTGTAAAAGATTCGTATATATTCAGAACCGTCTAAATATTTCGGATGGTCGCCATGTTGGATTGTTATATGTATAGGCCATAGAGTTATGTACCATTAAAGGAAAATTATTGCGTAGGTTCATTATTCAAACTTTCACTTCCATCGCATGATTACGACGCAAGAAATAAAAAACTTAACTTTAAAATTTCGCACAGCCGCCATCTTGAGGTTATGTGAACAATTGAACTAAATTATATGTCAGTGCATTACAATATGTATAAACATTTACTGCACCATATTTCACTGCGCACAGATGGTTAAATCGCGAGAAAAGTGTATTAAAATGTTTCAAATTCGCTTGACCGCCATATTCGTTTTGTACTCTACAGGCTTTTGAAACTTACATATATAAACTTGTAGTATTGCCCACCGTACAAAATTTCAGGGTGATATCAGTAATGGTTTTGGAGCTATAGATGCTGGTGACATATTTCGCACAATTGCCATGTTGGATTAGTGAGACGTAATAACATTTGAAGGGCACAGTCGGGGTCGGCGAAAATAGTACTGTGACCCTAGTGAGTTTCATTGAAATCGCTTCAGCCGTTTAGAAGTTATTAGGGGGGGGGGCAACGACATCCACACAGACACACACATACCCACACACACAAACACAACACACGGACAAAAGGTGATCTCATAACCCTCGAAAGCTTGGACATGGTTTTAAAATTTGTCAACTGAATATTGATGGTATCAGTAGATCTAAGTGTGAGGTTTTGTCAAAGTTTCTCCGTAATAATGATATTGATCTGGTACTCATTCAAGAAACACATACTGCTACAGAAGATGAGCTTATGAAGAGGGGGAAGATTCATGGTTGTTGGTGCTATCTTTGACAATGTACAGGGTGGTCCGGAAGTGGGCGTACCCCCATTTATTTTCAACATTATGATAGTTATGGTTGAATGTTTGTCATACACCGTTACCTTGAAGTCTTAAGAGTCATGACCATCGGTATGAGCACCATCCTTGTCGTAACACAGCTGAATTCTGCGCCATGTTCTCGCAGATGATTTGCGGAGATATTCCGGAGTCACGAGGGTGAAGGTGTGTTCCATAGGTACTCGTAATTCCTGGGTTGAGTGATATCGAGTGTTTCTTACTTGTTGCTTTAAGGAACCCCAGAGAGCATTGCCTGGTGTCGTCCGATCAGGACTTCTTGGAGGCCAGGCAAAGGGAGCTGGTAAATATGCAGAACTTCTTCCAATCCACCGGCCGGTCTTTCTTCTTCGAAGACAATGTTAATGGGCATTCTTACCAGGATATGCTTAATGAGTGGTTGATGCCACAATTGCAAGAAAAATTGTATCGAAGACACTGTTGTCTTACAATAGGATGGAGCACCAGCACACTTCGCGATTCACGTGCGCAATTACCTGAATCAGACCTTTCCTGGCCGATGGATTGGAAGAAGTTCTGCATATTTACCAGCCCCCTTTGCCTGGCTTCCAACACGTCCCGATCTGACGACACCAGACAATGCTTTCTTGGGTTTCATAAAGCAACAAATAAGAAACACTCGATATCACACAACCCAAGAATTACGAGCACCTGTGAAGCACACCTTCAACTTCGTGACTCCGGAATATCTCCGCAAATCATCTGCGAGAACATTGTGCAGAATTCAGCTGTGTTACGACAAGGATGGTGCTCATACCGATGTTTATGACTCTTAAAACTTCAAGGTAACTGTGTATAACAAACATTCAACCATCACTATCATAATGTTGAAAATAAAGGGGGGTACGCCCACTTCCGGACCACCCTGTATATGGAATTGCTACATGTGCCCGAAACAACTTGGAGCTGGTTGAATTCATCTCATCTAGTACAATTAATAATATTCATGCTGTAACAATAAAACTGCAAGCTGTAACCATCTTAAATATCTACAAACCCCAGCCATCTCCTTGCCAACCCCAGCTCGTCCAGATGCAAGTCATCCAACTATCTATGCTGGCGACTTCAACAGTCATCATGGAACTTGGAAATATGGAAGAAACTGATTGCGGTAGAATGGTCAGAAGATCAAAATGTACATGTTATTTGATGCTAAAGACAAAGGTACGTTTAGATCTGCTTGGAGGCGAGAGTCTAAACCAGACCTCTGTTTTGTTACATGTGACTCCCCGCTACCTATGATGAGAAAAGTTATGAGGGACTTCCCAAATAGTCAACACAGACCAATCTTCCTTGAGATGGGCATCTCTGTTCCCTTAATTACATCTTTCCCACGCCCACGATGGGAATTTAAAAAGGCAAACTGGACGACATTTTCTGAAGAGCTTGACAAATGCATCAGATGGATTCCTGCAATCAGCGGTAATTACCAGAGATTTGTAGGGCTTGTGAAATCTGTAGCCAAAAAGCACATCCCAAGAGGCTACAGGAAAGAATATGTTCTGGGTTGGCGAGAACGAAGCGATGCCCTATACAAAGATTTTCTTGAAACGGGCGCCCATACGACTGGTGAGGAACTACTACGGAGTTTAGATGAAAATCGTAGACAGAAAAAGACAGAAACAGTAACTTTGATTTCTCTCATTCCAGTAGAGAAGCCTGGACCTTACTAAGAAAACTTGGAGGAAGCTCAACAGGAGTTAGAGAACAGTCAACTATCTCACCAAACGAAATAGCCTCCCATATTGTTTCAACTTCAAGGGTTACTGAAGATAAAACTCATACAAAAACAGTGAAAAAGAACCTAAGGATGCTTAAACGTACCTCTCCAACTTCTTCCGAGTACTCTCAAGTCTTCAAGATTGAAGAGGTCTATATAGCATTAAAGGACATGAAAGTCAACAAAGCACCATGTTTCGATGAAATACATCTTGGATTTATTGTAAATATGGGACGGAATGCGAGAAGGTGGTTGACGTGCATCTTTACCCACATACTTCAGACAGGTATCCTTCCTAAGGAGTTTAAGAAGACTAAAATCCTTGTCATATTAAAACCTGACAAACCAAAAGATATCCCACAAAGCTACAGACCAATCGCTCTCCTCAGTTGTTGCTCCAAACTCCTTGAAAGACTATTATACATCAGAATCAGCATTGTAATTAATCAACATATTCCTATTGACCAAGCTGGTTTTAGGCAGACTCGTAGCTGCTGTCATCACGTCCTTGCACTCACAACTTGCATTGAAGCAGGCTTCCAGAAACAGTTGAAAACCTCTGCTGTCTTTTTGGATCTTTCCGCTCTTATGACACAGTTTGGAGAGACGGGTTGCTGTATAAACTTCTTTGGTATAACCATGCAAAACCACGGTGCAATTAATTGGAAACATGCTTAATAATAGACTCTTTCAAGTCGTTCTAGGGAATGAGACTAGCAAACTGAGAAGATTGAATAATGGTCTCCCTCAAGGATCAGTCTTGGCTCCGCTCCTGTTCAATCTGTATGTATCAGATTTGCCACCAACGAAATCCAGAAAATTTTGCTACGCTGATGACATAGCTTTAGTTACAAGTCATAGTAACCTGAAAGAAACGGAGAATATTTTAACTGATGACCTTTCCATTCTTAGTGACTATTAACGGAAATTGAGACTCCAACCAAACACCACCAAAACTGAGGTGTCCTGCTTTCATCTAAACAACAAAATGGCAAGCTGTACTCTCCAAGTGTCTTTTAATGGTAAGGTCCTTAGACTCAACAACTACCCGAAGTACTTAGATTTAACATTAGATCGGATAATCTCCTTCAGGCAACTTCTAGTAAATACAACAGCAAAGATTAGGAGTCGTAACAACATTCTTCAGAAGTTGTGTGGTACAACCTGGGGTGCTTCTGCAACAACCTTGAGATGTTCTGCCCTGGGTTTAGTTTTCTCTGCGGCAGAGTATTGTGCTCCTATGTGGATCAACAGCTGTCATGTGAAACTTGTGGACACTCAGCTCAACAACACAATGAGGATTATTTCAGGTGTAATAAGATCGACCCCCTGTCTAACTGGTTTCCTCTCCTGAGCAACATTATGCCTCCTTCATTCCGTAGAGCACAACACTAAGAGAATACTCCAAGATACATTAGAACCCTGACTTGCCCAGCCACTCCAATACTCCTGACCTGCAGAGGAACTGGTTGAAATCTAGACATCCACCAGTTAAGTTCGCTCAGAAGCTCACAGAAGATAATTTCGACCCCTATGCCCAATGGAAGGAAGAATGGATCTTAAAAACAGATGAACATCTCTGGTATTTGTTCACATCTAATTCAAGGTTTGATCTCCCTTCAAGAACGTGGGCCTCCCTCAACAGAATTCGTTGTGGTCATGGAGTATGTGCTGCGTCTCTCTACAAATGGCGAAAGATACAATCCCCCAAGTGTGACTGTGGTGCCCCTCTTCAAACCATCGAGCACATTGTAAGGGAGTGTAGTAGAAGAGCCTACCATGGAGATCTGTTTGATTTTCTAGATGCTCTGGATTGGATAAGAACATGGGGCATTAAAATATAATGTACTTGCTTTCCTGTTTTTGTGTATATATGCCATACGATAAATAAAATAAATAAGCCTATTTTTTCATAAAATGAAAATAGGCTAAAAAATGGAGATACTTTACATGAACAATATCTGGCGGCCAACTGTTAGCCAGCTCCTGGAAATTGAATGTCGTCACACTCCGCAGCCACGTACGGGAGTGGAGCATCCTACAGCAGCCAAACTATCAAATAGGGTATATTAATAACATTGCCACGCGGTAATGAAAACAATAGAACCATAAACCGTACCAGACTATTTATATGTAAAGTAGAGATTTAAAATTTCCGACCCTTGCGTGATTAGAACCCGTGACATCTGTAACAAATGAGTTAATTGGGAGACATTTCTATATTGATTGACAAAAGCGCATATATGAAGCCAGCTTTCTGCTTTCGTCGCTGAAGACAACGGCGCACCATTCCATCTTCCAAGTGATCTTCTGACGGCACCAGTCGAGCCGTGCACGTCGATGCTGTGGCGTGAGTGGAAGACGGGCTAAAGGCGTGCGTGCCCGTAGTCCCACTGCTAGTAACCAGTTCGCAACAGTTTGTGTTGACACTTCTGTGCTCACAAACCCTCGTATCTGTGCTGTAGTAGCTGTACGATCTGCCAGTGCTGCCCTTACAATACGACGAACCAAGGAGCATATAATAACAGAGTAGGGACTCTCTGCTATTTCTGCGTTCCGTTAAATTCAGCGATTGCGTCATTGATTGGGCTCCAACTCAAACGCACATGGTGCGCAAAGCTACCAAAAAGCGTTGCATGGTGCGCACCACGTGGCGAATTCCAACGCCACTGAGATGCAATAACTGGCCGTATATTGTACAAGAAATATAAGTGACCGAAGGATCTAGGTTGCTTTCGCCGGGTACGTTAGCCAAATTACGAAATGAGAGGAAATCGAATCGAGTTTGATTAATCTGGATACACCTCGTTATTGTTGCTTTAAAGCGACTACGTTTTATTTTTGAACGCCAATATATTACTTAGATTGAATATTAAGAGGCAACGGACACCGTAAACTTGAATTTCATACGTCCGTTGTGGTCTATGACGTTGGTACGATGAGAAGAAAAAAAAGGACGGTCGTTTTTATTTCCTACTTTTTTCAGTTGCTTAGCCCTTTTAAGACGTTTAAGTACAAGCGAATAGTCTTTTTGAAGTTTCAACGATAAAAATAAATAAATCATGAAGTTTCATTCAAGTTTGCAATATTAAGATACCATAACCTCAAAATTACTGTACCCCTATTCCGACCCATGGCCGATTTCTTGTCTGCTCTACCTCCTTCTCTAAATAAATTGTATATGCCCAATAATATCATTTAATTACAATTAACTTGGCCTCAATGATTAAATGATTTTCAACTGTATCTACAGAAAAAAATATAGGCAGGGTTGAGGATTGTCTTCAAGGAAATGAGAAAGCTGATTTTCCAGACAGTTTCAATTGATTTATTAATTTATGTTCAATCACGGTACACATTGTACATTCTTTCACATGTAAGTCATAACTTCTGATGTGTGAACGTCAATGGCTTAGTCGACTGGAGACAGGATTGAAGAAGACCATGCCGGGCTGCACTCTGATGATCGGCTATGCTGCAGGACGGTGGAAAACAACTGATCACCCACAGCCAAGTACACTCCTACGCAGGAAAACCTCTTGGCTAGCTTCGATCAATCCTCAGGCTGAAGAAGCTGTAAACTCAAAGAGGATTATTTTTGGTGAACATGAATTTTCAGCCTGTAAAGCAACACAATTCCAGTTAACGCAGCATTTCTTGCAAGAAATAAGAGGGAGGGGACATTTGGAAGATGTGGTTGAACGTAATGGTGCAAGACATTACCAATTACATTTAATACCCCCCACCTCAGTTTAATGGCAATTAAAACCTCCTGTTTCGGGCATGTTAAAAGGACCCCTGCAGGCCAAATGTATGAAGCCATATCATATTACTGTTAAATACACATAAAAAAAAATCTGCATCACAGGATTATTGTTCCCATTGATTTAAAAGAGAGAGGTGAAAGAGTGTTGGTTGGTTCCTCAGTTTAGGGGCTGCGGCAACTCGGTCATGTAGCCCCGTGTACTTTGGGTGTGTGTAGAATCTGTCTGATAACCGGTGTTGATTGTCATGGCTGTATTAGTGTGTGTATCTGTTTTTTAATTTAATTACAGACTGTAAATTAGAATTTTTCAAATAGTTCTTACTTCTGCCGCCAAACGCCACCGTCAACGACTACTAGGCCTAGTTCAGAACTTAGCTACTAGACGCCACCGCAGTCGGCTCTTGGCAACGAACGTAGAAACTTAAGAGCGTTGTTTACATTCTTAACCTATCCAATGTAGCTTCACACAGGTGTGATTAATGGAAGGTTCTTTAACATGCCATAAATCTATGACGTGGGACCGCCGGCTTTACTTCACCTTCGAAGGAAGCCATACTGAGGGATTTTTAACGCTCTTAAAAAATCCGACGGCTTCGGTCGGGTTTGAACCCGTTATCTTGGGCATAGAAGCTCAGCATGCTACCAACTACGCCACCTAAGCCGCCGGGAAAGAGTGTGTCCTACAGACAAGTTGTCAATATCCTTGAAAATACTCTATGCCCTTTAAATATAAATTTACATTGGACTTTAACTTCAGCCATTATCTCACAACATGTGTGTTTTGAAATGTGCACATTAAATGCTAAAATCTATCGTTTTAAAGTTAGGCAATGATGACGTTGCTTTGTTGAAGAGGACTGGTGAAGTTCAAAACATGTGCACGTATATCTACCCCCGGTCATCTTTTTTGTCGTGTGGCCTCCTGAGAGGCCGAGTACAGGTCTTTCTAGTCAACGGCCGTGGGCGACCTGCGCACCGGAATGAGAGATGATTTAATGAAACTGGGCATGGATGTAGAAAGAAGCGGCCGTGGCCTCTCAGAGGTACCATCCCAGCATTTGCCTAGAGTTGAAAATGGGAAACCACGGAAAACCATTTCAAGGATGGCGACGGTGGGGTTCGAACCCACGTCCACCGAGTCAGCAGAGAGCTTGGGCCCATGGCCGAACCCTGCGCTTTAGCTGCTGGCATACCTACACTAATTATTATTCTTTCAGAGGGATCGGAGATGAGATACAATGAATTGCTATAAAAATTGAAACAAGATTTCAGTGAACCGCCATCCAATACAATACCACCATTAAAATATTGCATTAATTTAAGTCGATGCGGCTCCACCTAGCCAATGTGTACAGCCGGATGTCGTAATAGATGGCAACATCACAAGGAGCTGATAAAAGGATGAAATAAATGAATATGACCAAGCAGTTGGAATGAAGCGAAGTACCGTCCAGGCCATTGGGGGATGTTGAAAATGGTAAACCTGACCAGAAAAAATCCAAAACCAGTCACCAGATAGATAGACTCCATGGCCTAGCACTGCACTTACATGATTGCAGCTACCAAATATGTAAAAACTTTACATTAAACTATACAGTACAGACACATGTACTGACAAAGTGCAATGTTTAGAAATTACTACAACATTAACATATTGTTACACCAGATTATTTATATTTCCAGAATACTTTCACAGCACGTGTGCCAACCGTCCTACTCTGCCTGTGGGTGTATTCCATCCCTCCCACCCTTGAGGGGGGCAATTCATAAGACAAGTAGGAAGCCTCAAAGAATAGCCAAGGTTGCTCCTTTTAGTCGCCTTGTACGATAGCCAGAGGATACCATGGGTGTAGTCTAAACACCCACCCACAGGGGACTGCAGTGTTGAAGCCACCTAAAGAAATTATATTGTGTTGTTGATTCATTTCGGGGCTTTGCGACATTGTGGTCATGTGGCCCCGTGTACTTAGGTGTGTGTGGAATTTGTCTGATAACTGGTGTTATTGTGAAGGCTGAATTAATGTGTGTAGTTGTAACTCAGATGAGGATTAAGGAGGAGGCGGCTGTGGTCTTAATTAAGCATACGCCTGGAATAGAAGTGGGGAAACCACAGAAAGACACTTCCAGGATGGCTGAGGTTTGATTGGAACTTGCCTCTTCTCAGTTTTTGTGCAACCCTCAGGCCAGAATTAAACTTCTTGGCAGAGCTGGGAATCGAACCCGGGCCTCCGCAGTGACAGCCAAGAGTACTAGCCACTACACAATGAGGCACAAAAGAAGTTATGTATACGGTCACTGTGCATAGTTGATGTGTGACAAGTGGCAGTACAGTATACCTGATCAGGCAATTGGTATCCGGTTTACAATAGCAATGGCATCCACATTCACAGTTGTTCCAATTAAGACTTTTCTACCTCTGAAGGGACAAAGCTCCAGAGGCATTTCGTAATAATAGCAAGTCTATGAATTCCATCGCTACACGTCCAGATATTACAACCCACCAAACAGCAAGGCATTTGGGAGGAGGGAGTTAAGTACACGATTATCCGGGCCCTGCTGATAACTTATCACACTCCAAACAGTCACAAGCCTAATTTTTTGGCTCTATGTTAACCGTGGAAACTTGCAATTACATGTATAATTCTTTCACGGTGTCACCATAGACATAATGATCATGATTTGTCAAACCAGAAACAAAACTTCCTCATGGAGAACATCTGGGTGAAGCTTTGCTATCTACTGATAGGGGCAGATGACCTCGTAGTTCTGCCCCTTAAAACCTCAACCTGACTGATAATAGCCTAACTACAGGGATGAACAGACACAAATCTACATCACAGATAAAGGTGACTAAAATGGACAATACTGTACCTGGTTTATACAAAGGATTGGTATAAAACTACTACCATACGGTCATCCAAGAGAAATCCACGCAGGTGTCTATGCTGGTTAGATGTCCCATCACAATTCAGAGCAGTACACAACCTTCTTGCCAGCATGGTAATTCTGCAATAAAGTGACAAGACTATTCATCGTGAACAAGTGAAACAAAAGTTTGAGAAATGATGAGCATGTAGGCTACATGTAGAGAATAAAGAGGATGTTTATCCTTCCCCTAAATATAATGTACACCATTAATCCCAATAGAAAAAGTCTACTGGTACTGTAGCCTATGTGTTAACACATTTTCAATATATAGCCTATAATAATTTCTCATTCATACGCGGGCAGATTTTCTAAACTTCTAGCCGATGGCTGGATTACGAGCAACACACATCACATCTATGATTACTTCTCAAATATTGAAGAGCTTAAGATCAGTTAACCTATACAGGATCTCATTATGTCTCTATTATTACAAACTTAGCACGACCTAAAACAGAACTTAATTCACACACAATCAACCAACAATATACTCAGGGGCGGTTCGAGTGGGGGGGTTGGGGGGGTGTCTCACCCCCCTCAGGTATTTTATCAGTCGGCAAATACGACATCAGTCGGCAGTCGGCAAAACCTGAAGAAGTCGTAACATTTCCCAAAACAGCATTTAAGAAAGCAAAACGGGGCATGGCCATATAAGATTTGGTCCGATGTCTTAAAAAAATATTTATTATACTGACAGTCGGCATTTTTACCGAGCGTCAACACAAACGGACGATGCAATAATTTCGTGCAGCCAGGCAATAGCCCAGTGCGGCAAGAGGAAGAGTCGGCAAAATAACCATTTTAAAAGTTTCACTTCCAGTCCTCGGTGCACCTACTGCCACTTGCCATTTCGTTTCTGTGTATGGAAACTGAAGAAAGAAAGAAAGAAAGAAAGAAAGAAAGAAAGAAAGACAGATGAGCAATATGCGACCAAGGACAAGGGATGAACTCATCGGCACGTTCCTGGGTGGGAGTAATACCCCGCGTTCATTATGCAGAGCGACTCAACTTCACAGCAAAGCGAGCCCAGCATCTGTGCCATGTGGCTAGACAAAAGGTGTTGGTGAGCACATTGATAACTTCAGGTCAAGCCAACTCATTGCGATGTTGTCGGAGGAATGTTATGACCTGCTACCGCTTGTCTCGGCGCGTCCTCACATATCCGCGCTATTGTGACAAAATTGACAGGTTTATGGTTCCTAGGTTCCTCAAGGGGTGGAGTGCTCACTATGATCAGTGCAGTGGTCACTGAGAATGAGCGAAATCAGTCGTTTCTGAACCAGCAACTTTTACAGTGATAACTACAGGGTCTTTCACTCAAAGTGCGGCCGGCCCAGCGCTCTAGGTTGAACGTGTAGCTATAAAGGTTAGACGAGCAGCGCGCTGCTGTCACAGCATATGTCATAATTAAGATAAGGAAGGAAGTGCTGTTGGATTGATGCTTCGGACTCTCGACCCTAAGCTCAGCGAGCTGCCAGCCGCACTTTGAGTGAAAGACCCTGAAGGTGCAAATACAGTGGCAGTGGGACGTGAGTTTTCGCCGGCACGGAACATTTTCACGAGCATCGCATACCCATGAAACGTACGTAATAATAATGCAATAAATACATGCATATTTTCAGTCATGTTTATATTTAATTGTGTTATCAAGAAAACATACCCGATAAATCCATAAAGGTCTACCTTTGAGGGGGGTGAGTTGTTCTCTTTTAAACCATATTTTTTTATTTAAATAAAACTTACAGAGTGTTTTAAAACCCAGTGACAAGAAAACCGGGGCGGGGTGGAGGAGACAAGTCGAAGTAACTTTGACGATGGAACGAATATTCGGAAAAGCACCCCTGCGACGCTCGACGTCTTCAAAGGGTTGAACTTAATGCCCATCGGGTAGCTAAGGTAAAATTAAAATCAAAATCTACCGTTGAGCCATCGTCCATCGTTGAGCCATTTACCACCGTTGAGCCATCGCCCATCGTTAGCCATCATCTACCGTTGAGCCATCGTCTACCGTTGAGCCATTGACCACCGTTGCTCATCGCGAACCACCACTATCCCCCAACACATCTGACGTTCGCAAGTTACGAGCAGCTGGAACTTCATCGGATGCCGGTTGTAGTGGTGACGGTCCTACACCGCGTAGTAGCGAATTTTTGTGGATTGTTTTTTCTGACCAAGTTAGTGAGTATATAACGCATTTCAAAAGAGTTGAAGGTATTTTGAAAACAACAAAAGAAGACGCTATTCCGAACACGAAACTTTTTATGGTAGAAATGATAAGACTGCTTATGCAGAATCCACGATTAAGGCGGTCAGTTGCTTCAACGAGCAGGAGAGGAGGAAAATAACATGCGTGCAGACTCAGTACCCTTTCAAGCGGGCGATTTACCTGTTAATCGCGATCCTGCAAAACGGAAAAGTATTATCACGGGAAACGAACGACTGTACCTGACTTCACTTGGGGCCTTCAAGACAAAACTTAGTGTATTTCCAGCAAATCCAGACATACCAGAAAATAAGCCGGCCTGGTATACGGATTTTCCCATGTTGAAGTATGGCATTGAAAAAGACGCGGTGTTTTGTTTTGCCTGTGGCTTATTTCCAAACGGACGAGGAAGGGCGTCCGCAAGTGAAGAATGGTCGCACGCTGGAGTACGTCAGTGGCTCAAATTGAAAAGTCGCGGAAAGAAGATAAAGGGCAAATTACAAGAACACTTCACTTCAGAAGCTCATCAAGCAGCTATGACAAATTTGTGCCACTTTGTCAATGCACAAGGCCACGTAGACGTCCTCGTTGATAAACATTTACGGACGATCAGAATTGAGGAAGAACAAGAAAAGGAGTTCCACTAAAAAGTTATCCAGATACTTATTGACACTGCAAGAACCCTTTGTCGGCAAGGTTTGGCTTTCCGAGTTCACGAGGATGGAATCACTCAAGATAATGGAAACTTCACGCAAATTGTGAAGTTACTTTCACGTCATAGTCCGGTCATGAATAGGTGGTTGGAAGAAGTGAATACGCGGAAGCACAACATTACGTATATGAGCAAGGACTCTCAAAATGAATTCATCCGTCTACTTTGAGGGAAAACTCGTGAAATAATTGCAGAAGAGATCAAGAACGCCGGTATGTTCTCCGTTATAGCAGATACTACACCCGATATGTCACATAAAGACCTCCTCGCGTTGAATATCCGATATGTCGTCGAAAAAGATGAAGAGCTCGTTCCTGTGGAGCGTCTTTTAAAAATAGACGCTGTTTTAACAAAAAAAAAAAAAAGACTGGAGAGGAGTTGGCTGAAAAAATATTTTAAATTTTAAATTTAAAAGAACTTTTACTTCCACTCGATAAACTAGCATTTCAATCGTACGACTTTGCTAGTAACATGTCTGGCATATACAACGGCACTCAGAGAAAGCTATCAGAGAAGTGCAAAATATATATTCCGTACGTTCCATGCCAAGCTCACAGGTTAAACATTTTCGTAGAGACAGCTTGTAATGCTAGCGCACTTATACGAAAGTTTTTTGACACTCTTGAAGCATTGTAGGTTTTTTACGGGTAGCACGAAACAACATTTAAGCTTGCAGAAAGAGCTGGATAAAATTGAACATTCACCTCGACTTAAGAATTTATCAAAAACAAGGTGGACTGCGCGCGCCGAATCGATGAGAGCTGTTTCTACGTCTTATGAAGAGATAGTCACAGCATTGGAAACGATGAAAACCTAATTCGATTCTGAATTTGACAGTAAAACCCGAACTTTTGCGTCAGGCTCGCACAAAACGCTTCTACTTTGATTTTATCTGCGGCATGTACTTTACCAAAAACAACATGTTAAAAATTAAGAACGTAACCGAGCTTTCAGAAGCGGAGGAGCTGAATTTAGTAGACGCGATGCAGCTGATTCAGCGCGCTTTGAAGTCATTTGAAGATATCAACGACGACGGCAAGATGGACGCATTAATAAAGAGTGCATCGTGATTAGCGAAAAGTATGCAAGTAAATGCGGAGGAAGACTTCTTAAAGCACCACAGGACCCGGCGACTTGCAAAGAAGTATGACGTGCATGCTGAAACGACACCAGAAATTTATTTTCTTACATTCTACAGAAAGGATGTGGATGTACTTACTACAAGCGTGCAAGACAATCTCGCAAAACTAATTTATTTGCTAGAGCTATTCCACATAATTATCAAGATACCCGCTGATAGAAAAAACTGCACCATCGAGCGCGTCCGATCTATAAAGCAATCACAATCGAAAATCATCCTTCACGATAAAGAGCTTGTGCTGGCTGAGCTTGAAATCCTGCTCGATGCCAGTGAACAGTGCTCATCTTTTAAAGAAATCGCAAATGTTGCTGTGGCTTACAAGTAAATCGACTGATTTTAACATCCCCAGTGTCTTCTGCTTCTTCCGAACGGTCCTTCAGCAAGTTGAAGCTCATTTACAATCATTTGCGGACATCGATGGGTGACGACTTCTTAGACTCCCTCATGATGTTGTTTTCAACGAAAGATAAGGTCGACGACATTGAAATTACGGAGATAGTGGAAAAGAAGTCCTTGTTAAAACATCGTAGAGTACGGTTTTAGAAAGAATAACTAGATTTTCTTTAATTCTTGTAATATTTAAACACTCATTTTGTTCATTTTTCAAATTTTCCTGCGATTCAAAATTCTGGAACTAATGAAATACATTTTAAATGAAAGCCATTCATTAATTATATTTGTCTTGTGTATCGTTTGCCCCCCCCCCCCCCTCTCCACCATCCCCCACTCCCTCCCGTTGCTCAGTTTTTAACCGTATAGTCGGCAATGTTAAACAGCCAGTCGGCATTTTTTAAATTCTCACCCCCCCCCCCCCTAGATGTACAAGGTCGAACCGCCCCTGAACTGCCATTTTATCTACTGAAACTACCATTACCTTTCTGTAAATCACCAAATGTCGAGACGTAATAATTATCTTGATTTGCGAACTCCTCATCACATGTATCCATTCACCGTCCATGTTCACGTTGCCATGGAAATATAATTTTCCCAAAGACCAACAAAATGAACGGAAAGCCCCTAAAATCTAGTGACAAACAAGCAAACAAGGTTGGTGACAAAACCGTTGCCGAGTTCGGGCCCAAACAAAAGAATAATTATTTAACGGACGGAGAAAGTAGTATGGACTTTCTTAGGCCTGCGACGAACCTGGCGGACGTATGTTCTGCGTGGACGTCCAGAACCTCGTCTACGGGTGTGAGAATGTTCACGTGACCACTGATATCAGCGGACACAGCACGTCCAACTTGTGTGGCAATTCTCCGAATGGACCATCCCGCCACTCGAAAGGCCACAATTTGACCCATTTCAAATTCGCTCAGTTGGCTGTAGGAAGCACGAGTGCGTCTCCGTGGCATTGTACCTGCTTGCTTCACACGTTTGCATCACATTGAGCCGTATGGCTGTGAGCTTTCCCCATTAAATGGTAAATGCAACTGGTGCTCTGGTAGCTATGCCACTACGCTATCTGTTGGCGGACGACGTTGAAACCCTTATCAGTACATCTACTATCTCCCAGGTGGCATCTGCCGTCGTCGGATCAAAATCGACGTCGTCTTTTCAGGTGACCTATTTTTTCCCCAGCAGTGAATGTCTGTTTAAACGCACTTTTTAAACAAATTGTCGATATTTGTGAAATCAGAGTGCAATTCGTCACTGCTGCGGATAATTCGGTTTGAATATTCTTTTCAATGCTCAATGGGTTGTTGTGCGCCCCATTTGTATAAAAAACTTGCCCGGCTCTAGTGCTATGCGGGCTGGACGCGACACAGTTCTGCCAGGGGCTATCGTCTTGTTTATTTGTTTTAACACACTTTTTAAACAAATACATATATTTCCGTTGACTTTTCAAGAAATGCATGATTCTTCCTGTGCTATTGAGACAATTTTGAAGATTTTGGTACAAACCGCACCTTCTAACTCCTTCTGGTTCAGGAGCTTGGGTTTTGTTGGATGAACTTGGCATATTATATAATACAGTGAGTCCGGAAATGTTCTCAGCAGCGCCTACATGCGTCTGCGAGAGCTAGCTACAGCAGTTACGTTGGCAGCACGGCTGCCGCTTGCATCATTACAAACTAACAGTAAACTTTGTAGTCACCACAGCCATTCATAACAGATGCTGGAAGTGTTGTCCTTGTGTTCGAAGACGGACATCAACTCGTATATCACTCTTTTTCCGTAATCAGTTTGTTTTAATTCATGAACAATTTACTGACCTGTGTTTCCTACATAAAATTATGAATGGTTACACAAAATGTAACATGCTCTTAAGCTACTCCCCACTCCATGTTCCCTCCCGTTCAACACGTCAGAACCATTTACACCACATACCTCGCCCACGTCTTGAAATACAGAAGCGCTCTATTTTCCACCGTCTACCTAGCCTTAGCAACTCCCTTCCAAATATTGACATATTCTCTCCCTATAGAACATTCAAACATAACATTAGAAGATCCCTTTCATCCTCAATTCCTACCCCCTCATCCTCCTAATCACCCACTACCCCCAATCATTCCCTGCGTCTTTCCCGAGATTTAAGTTATCCCTTGCTGCCATCACTGCCATTTGTTACCTGTTATTGTTCTTGTTTTGTTAATATTATTTGAAATTGTTAAAATATTAGTGTAAAATGATCCTTTCATGGTTGTATCCAATAATTATTAAATAAATAAAAAATAAAAACTTTATGAGGGAACAACTGAAGCTTGTCTTTTACAGCTTTATGTGCTGTCCTGTTTGTTGAGCTAATTTTCGTGTTGATTTACTCGGACTACGTAGCATTATATTGGAGATTTCATCAAGTAGTTCGTCTGTTAAAAGCGTAGGCCTGCCTGTTCCCGGTACATCGTGAACTGACCCAGTCACACGAAATTTCGCCTGAAACCTTAATCTTACATTTTCTGTAAACCGATCGCCTTCGCGAAAAAGTATTCCACCAAAAATAACTCTCTCTTCTGTATACTGTTGCACGCTTCCAATAATCTATCTGAACGCTCGCTTACTGTAATTCACACTGAAGACATGCACGCTCGCTTATCTGACGATTTCGACAGCCTACAGCGCACACCCGGGAGTCCCCCTTCCAAGGACACAGTGCTACCAAATAAACTGATGACGCAACCACTCGCAGCTGCACGTTGATGATAATAATGCTTAAATGTATTTTTTGGCATGCTTCGGTGAATTTTATTCAGTTTCTTTACTGTAATCTTTGGAAGGCGGTCAGAAATGTCAGTGGTCTCGGGGTACGTATTGAGATTCCGGATCCAAAGACCTTGGGCTCCATTCCTGGCTCTGCCAAGAAATTTAATTCTGATCTCAGGGCTGGAAATTGACATTTATTTATTTATTTATTTATTTTAAGTTACTTAAAATTAGGACTAAAAGTCCCTTTAGCTGCGAAATAACTGCCATTGTTTCTTTTATACATAGTCTTAAATTGACCTAATTAATCTAAATACTAAGGAAGAAGAGAAATGTATACAAAACTGTTTTAACCTACTTAATTAGTGTGAAATAATACTATTATGCTACAATTTGATCATATAAACTTCTACACGTTTTAATAATAATAGGTGATAATAGGAGTGAGTCTGCAGTACTTTGCCCAGTCTTAAATTGTTGTATAATCTCGAGGCATTTACCACAAATGATTTATTACATTTCATTGTACGATGCTGAGGGATCTGCAGAGTTGTAGCTGTGAATTTATTGTTCCGATCATGCACTTGACTCATTTGAACTAATGATTTAGCCAGGTAAGGGGTGGGGGGTGTATTAGATTTTAAAATTCTCAATAGTAAGCAAGAAGTCGAGTACGGCCGACCGTCTTTCCCTAAGCTTCAGCCAGCCAATGGTATTATAAAATGGTGTAACATGACATTGCTTCATGAGGCAGAACTGATGAGGGATGGATCCGATTCCATCATCCGCTTTCTTCCCAAATCGTAGCCTCAAATACACACACTACTACAGCCATCACATTGACACAGGTTATGAGACAGATCACACACACCCGAATCTCCGGTTTCCGGAGCGAGAGAGAGTTAGTTAGTTATTGTTGTTTTAAGGGGCGGAACTACGAGGTCATCTGCTCCTAGCGGGAGAGAGTATTCGCTTCCTCGTCCACCTCCTATCTGTGTCTGGAAGATAGACTATACTGCTTGACCTCCAGTCTAGTCTCTTTTTTGTCCGCCTCATTGCTAGCATTCTTGGCTGTCACCGTGGAGGCCCGGGTTCGATTACCGGCTCTGCTAAGAAATTAAATTCTGGTCTTAGGGCTGGCACGGGGTACACTCAGCCTCGTGAGACAGATTCCACCATCGGCTATCCTAGAAATGGTTTTCCGTGGTTTCCTACTTCTACTCCAGACAAATATCGGGATGGTACCTAACTTAAGGCCACGGCCACTTCCAATCTAAATCCTACCTCAATTACAAATACACACACTAATACATTATTGTCATTTATGGCTCTTCAGTGGGTCAACGCGGTTGTGTCCAATGAATGGGCGGGGTACAAGATATAAGTACACTCCTGGAAAAAAATACATGTATTAATTAGTTATTAATTAGTTGATATACAAGAAAGAGCTGCTGCCGCCATCAGAGGAATGTTTGAAATCAAAAACATCACCACACTCTCACTACAAGCAGCCATTACCCTATTTCATGCCAAAATATCTCCAGTTATTGAACTAATATGGGAAAGACTAACCCTAACGGACCTTACCAACCTTGAGAAAATCAAATCGAGATATTTGAAGACAGCACTTGAAGTAGCGAGAACGACCCAGTCCAGATTGGTATATGAACTGGCAAGGGAACCGTTCTACATAGAGGATCTGAAACTCAAGCTGCTCCTATCACACACCAAGCAAGTATCTCAATTAATAGAGCTAAGGAAACAAAAAAACCAAAGAAATACCCGAAGACTTTTACGCTACAGACGCCATGATTGACAGGAGATGGGCAAAAGCGAACCAAGAACTGCGATCGGTGCTCACCAGACTTTCAGTGCACGGCTATTACCACACGATATGTAGAAATGACAAATTTCACGAACCAAACAAAGCATGTGTATGCGTACTATGCAACGAACATTGTGAAAAATACCACCTAACTAAATGTCATAAGAGGATTAAATCAATCATCGACTATAGCAAAGACTAGATCTAAATATATCAAACATTGTACATAGGATATAAATCTTTATGTATGCACATTTGTGCAATAATAATAATAATAATAATAATAATAATAATAATAATAATAATAATAATATCGTATGGCCTCGGATGCCTGGTGCAAGCTTTGTAATTTGACACCCAGAGGGTAGCTTGCATGTCGAATTTCGTTGTTCCTTGAATCACTATGAAATTCAAGGAGGTTAGATAATAGATATCTAAGCTCCTTGAACATTATAGCGCTTTCTAGTAGAGAAATGAGGAACTTTGTGTTGGCGGAAACTCCCGAGATTAATTTTGCCATCATGAACTCGGCCTACTGAATTCAAGTGGGTTCTTTGACATGCCAACATCGTATGACATGCGTATCGTATTTTTGCCGCCTTTCAAAAAATCACTTACCACGGCCAGGGGCGAACCTGCAATCTTGGGGTTAGTAGACCGACACGCTATCCACTCACCCACCGTGGCAAGCTATTTTATGTAATACCGTAATAATAATTAGTTAATTTACATATATCTTGTACCCCGCCCATTCATTGGGCAAAATCGTGTTGCCCGACTGAGGAGCTACAAATGACAATTGTGTATAGGCAACACTAAAATAATGGCTTCAAATCTCTACACACTAATACAGCCATCAAAATAACACACAAATTCCCCGTCCACCCAAGTACATGGGGCTACGTGACCACGATGTCGAAAGCCCCTAAATTATTCAACAAGTGAACATAGTAATAAAAAACTTCTATTAGCAATGCGATGTGGTTGTATGAGCCATGTCTGTCACCGCCTGTCACGTAGCATTCCTCAAGGTCTCTTTGCTCGTTAAAGTTACCGAGTACTGTAGCGGCTTCATAATTGCTTAATAATAATTACTGTAGCCTACTACAAATTCAGTGTCACATGACAAACCGAAAGTGCATTACAGTCACGACGGACAACGGAGTGCCAGGCAGTTTCAGCGAATTGATCCTAAGCCTTATACAAGGGTTTCTCGCCCAACAGGGGTTGGGTTATGAGTAGGGACGGGATTTTTAGGTTTTTAAAATGGTCATTTTAGGTTTTCAAAACATGAAGAGTTTTGTTTTTGGTTGGTTGGTTCCTCAGTTTAGGGGTTGCGACAACGCGGTCATGTAGCCCCGTGTACTTTTGGTGTGTGTGTAGAATCTGTCTGATAACCGATGTCCCCCCAGGGGCTCACATCTTGTGGGACGTGGGTTCGTGACCACGGGACCCTAGATAAGTCCGGCATTGCTTCCACATACTTGTGCCGGGCTCCTATCGGTCTTCTTTCCTGTCGACCTCCCTTGGTCAACTCTTGTTCTTTTCCGACCCCGACTGTATTAGGGTATCCGAGGCCTAGGGAGTCTTTCACTTTCCCGCCTTAATTGGCCCTTCTCTCATCTTTCCTGATCCCTCCTTCTTCGAGGGATCAGACTTCTTGTTTTCTTTTCATTATATATCCTTTTCTCTTTAAGTTTCCCGCACTGTTTTTCCCTTTAGCGATTTTTTTGCATCTACACTCCATTTTGTAGGTATTTTCATTATACGTGCGTTTTGTAGGTTTTTTCGATCTAAATTGCATTTTGCGAGTGTTTTCAACCTCAATTGCATTTTGTAAAGATTGACAATCTAAATTGCTTTTTTTTAGTAAGTCTTTCAATATAGGGGTGGAACTTTTGTGAGTATTTTGAATTTCAATTGCATTTTGTGTTTTCAACCTAAACCGCTTTTTGCAAGTATTTTCAATCTAAATTGCATTTTGTAAGTATTGTCCATCCAATTGAGTATTTTGAATCTACCATTCATTTTGCAAGCATTTTCAATTTCAATTGCATTTTGTAAGTATTTTGAATATCAATTGCACTTTGTGATTATTTGAAATCTGAAATGCGCATTTTTCAATCTAAATTGTATTGTGTATTTTCAGTTTCAATTACATTTTGTAAGTATTTTGAACCTCAATTGCATTTTGTACGTATTTTCAATCTCATTTGCATTTTGTAAGTATTTCGAATTTCACTTGCATTTTGTACGTATTTTGAACTTAACCTCCATTTTGTGCGCATTTTTTCAATCTATTCCTTTTGTGAGTATTTTCGTTCTAAATTCCCTTTTGTAAATATTACCGCTCTCCATTTTGTGAGTAGTTTCAATCTGAGTTCCTTTTTGTAAGTATTTTCCTTCTCACTTAATTTTCGTTCTGGTTTACACTTCATTGACAATTTCACTATCACCCAGACCGTTAGGGGCCGATAACCTAGATGTTAGGCCCCTTAAAACAACAATTATCATCATCATCATCATCATCATCATCATCATAACCGGGTTAATATTGTGGTGGCTGTATTAGTGTGTGTTTCTGTTTTTCAATTCAAGTAAGGACTGCAGACATTGAATTTTTTCAAGTAGTTCCTACTTTTGCCGCCAAACGGCACCGTCAACGACTACTAGTTCAGAACTTAGTTACCAGACGCCACCGCAGTCGGCTCCTGGCGACGAACGTAGGAACCTAAGACCGTTTATCAAATGTTTAACTATAATTTATCTTCACACAGGTGTAATTAGTGGAAGGTTTTTTAACATGCCATAAATCTATGACATTGGACCGCCGGCTGTACTTCCCCTCCGAAGGAAGGCATACTGAGGGATTTTTAACGCTCTTAAAATGTTTTTGGTTTTAATATGTAGAATAGGTATTTATGTTTAAAGTGTAGCAAGAGTTGACATAAATTCCGCAAAGCTTAAAATGAATGCCTAATCGTTAGTAGAAAATCTGATTGCAACGAGAGTGTAAAAAACGTCATGAAATTATCTCCAAGAACTTCACACTTTTAGGCAATATTCGCTCTTCTTAGATATGTTAATTATGCAAATTCAATAAAACCAAGGTTGTCAGAGGTGATTTTCTCACTCTAACCCGTTTAATTAATTTTATTTAGAATATAGGATTTTTGGAAATGATAAGAGATTTATTCCCACTTATGATATAAGCTGAAAAGTGCTGAAAATATTTGAATTTTCTAGCAGGTAGGATTTCTCTCAATCAACTAGAGCTAGGAATAAACACTATCTTCTGTAGTTAGATATTGTTGTTTTAAGATGAGGAACTATCTTCAGGTTTACCTTTAACAATTATGGACTAAAAGTTCAAATATACTACAATAAATGGAACAAAACTGCAATTAGGTATTTTTAAGTACTCGCATATCATTTAGTTTTTTATCATTTTAAATGATCTTGTCGACTTCGTCGTTACGCTGGGGTCTGGCGTTACGTTACGGTGACTGACGGACAGATGCACTGAGGTGTGTGTGACGTCATGTGTAGGCTACCCCGACAATCTCTACTTCGTTAGTGTAAGACAAAAATCCCCGATTCTTGGATGTCACGGGTAATCTCGAGAACCACTGGATGGATTTTGATGCGGTTTTCACCATTCTGTAAAGGATATCTCGAGGAAAGATTCTGTAGAAAATAATTTATGTATGATCAAAGGAAGCCAAACAGTAACGATTTCAATGAAAAAGTCGAAAACAAACTTGGCGTCCGTGCGCTTCTTAAGCTTACGCTGGACAAACCGTTAAACATATCAATATACTATGAGCGTAAGAATTGGTCAGCATGAAAAGTTCTACAAAAAAATTCCGGAGAGCATATCTCTATCTTCAATACATCGCCCACTATAAGTGTTTTTAGACTGGATGGAAGGGGTAAGTCTCCGCGCGCTCTGGTGAGCTTGCGGCATCCCCCGCGCTGGACCTTGCTTTGCCCTTGGTTTGCACTTGCCCTTCGCGACTAATTTGAAACAAGATAAGCAAGATAAGTACTATGCAGATAATTTTCTAACATGTCAAGAGTATTTGGCTTCGAGCGAAGCGAGAAGCCTCCAGCCTTTCTAGCATTTTTCAGCATTTGTAGCATTTAAAATGATACAAAGTCTAGTCTTTCAGACTGACTGAAACTTTTTTAGGTACCGTACTACATAATTCATGAATATGGCTCTTTTGAGTGTGATTCGGAAAAGTATTAACGTATTTTGGTATTTAGAAGTAAGGAAAAAATAGCAAAAATCCTAAGAATCCGGTCCCTAGTTATGAGGTTTATCATGGCATTAACCGCGCCTCTTAGACAGAGCAGTTTCTTTGCGGCGATCTCTTAGATCGCCTAGTTGTAAAATTAGTTTAAATGCCCTTATATACTGTATTATTAATATAATCTAGAGCACGGCCATCCATTCATTGCGCTCGGTGAGCACTGGGCAGTCAGACTAGCGCTCCTACCTCTACCTCCACTACACTGTGGCAGCGAGGAGACCTGAGACACACAGAAGATGTTCGGACCACGCTGACTATAGATACGTACGTACAGTCGTGCGGTCGACGGCTCTTGTGGGATTGTTGACATCATATTGATAGGGCTGTTTTGCCTTAACAAATATACCGCATATACAAATCGAATGGTACTCCTATGTATAGAATGTGCAGGAAACGAACGCAAGTGTTAAATAAAGAATATTGTGAATTATTCCAAACTAAAATGTGAACATATTAGAGAGGAAAATTCTACAATAAATTGTGTTTTTTAACACATTAAATCTCTGTGGCACACTAAACATTTGTCATGCCCTTTATAAGCTGTACAGAACAATGAAATTTCCAATTCTGCTTTAAAGGCTGCTGCTTCTCCACTCCTCCTTGAATGATGTTCAGTCATGACCATTGCGAAACTGACTTACTTACACGCTGTCAACAAAGCGCATTGAACTAGACTAGCGACCGATGGATCGGCTGTTCACTTCGGCGCAGCGGGTAGACCGCGTGCATAGCCAGCCAAACTCCTCCCACCAATACTGAAACTACCTTCCACCAAAGCGCTCCGAGCACTGGCTTAGAGCACGGCCGGAGCGCTGTGTGGATGGCCCTGAGCTAGAGTGAATGGAAGTAATAGAAATTAAACCAGGAAAATATGCATGCTAGTATGATCAGCTTAACATAAGTATTCATATCTTACTATTGCAGGGAAGAAAAATAATTAAACACTAGTTGAAACCCGTCAAAACATGACTGACAGTGAACAATATATTTACTGAAGACGTTTCCTATATAAGTTACATTCTTTCTACGATTACTTTTTGCCACTATTGCAACTTTAAGGGAGTCAAAAGATTGCACTCTCGACATTGCAACATACTACTGGCACAAATCTCACATGGAGTGACCGGGATTTGAACCACGGACTCAGCGGTGAGAGAGCGGCGTGCTGCCGCGTAAGCCACGGAGGCTTCCCCAAGTGATAAAATAAGGTATGAAAATTATATATTGTCGTAATAAAAGAAATATTTCCGGCGCAGCAGTGACAATTCAAATTGAAATCAACTTCTAATGCCTCCCAGGAAGGTATGTGAATCATAAATAATAGACTATATTTTCAATAATCTGCCTTGTGAAAGTTATGAAAAGGGAATTAATGAATCTTCCCCTCCTTTATAATTCTTATAAATAACTATTACATTAAAACGCGGTGGGCATCCGCCATGCCAGTCATGAACCAAGCTGATTCTGCGCATGCGCTAGGCCCAAGAATTTGGCATTTTTGTTTAATTATTAAAAATATATGGTAACATATTTGTTTATTTTAAAGACACACTGCAAATTTACAGGCCAAGAGCTGTCGTCAGAATGCTTTACGAAGTCAATTCGTTATGCCGTTTTCTCAATCTCGCGGTAATAAAAATCACCGTAGCATTTTAAATATATAGATAGATATTGCCTTTCTCCAGCGTCGCTTGCAAAATAATGTTTTATGTCTGTTGTAAGACGGTTCTAAACATATCCATTCTATCGCCTATGATTCCAACAATATATCAAACCTAATGGAAGGCCAACTACGCTCATCTGTAATTAGAACATTATGATATCTGCAAGGACTCCCACAATTGTCGCGGCGTTCTGTGAGATCAAACTAGCTCCTGCACGTAATACTATTGACAGGCGGGGGACTTGAATCACACTGACTGGTTCGAATCGCCAAGCAAGGAAAATAGTGGAGGGGTAAAGACAGGCCTGCCACTCTTCACGAAGCAATGAATGAAAATGTCCCTTCCCGATCTGTCAGATCAGCCACGACTAATGCCTGGTAATAAGGCGACACTCCTGAGAAACAGATATTTTTTTATCTAATGCGTGGATTTTCACCAAAACTTTGTGGAAATGTCACCTAAATAAAAGTAAAAATGTTACGGAAATTTCTTTCAGTGATAGTTTTGACAAACTCGTTTTAAAATCTGTTTTTGAAATTCTTAATTGACATGTGACATTTAATTGTCATGTTAATGAAAATTTGGAATTAGGTAGATACTACTTCTTTAAAAAACACTGCGTATCGATTTTGCTGTGCATAATTTATATAAGGAGACATATCATACTAAAGATTGTGTAATTTTGATGCTCTAAAATTTTGGACTTAAAAATCCCTACTACTTGAAAACATTGTGCATCAGAAATTCCATTCGCAGGATTCCTAATATAGTTGTTTATACATATAGGCTACCATACAAATTGTGTTACATTTGGCAGAATATTATGGGAGAAAATGGGATTAATTGAAAAATTAGAATTGGCGGGAAAATTAAAGCAAAATGACGTTTTCTTCCTGATCCATTACCTAAAAGTCACCAGAATCGTATGTTTTTCATTCCCTTTCTTTTTTAGCATCTTCTGCACGAATAGGCCTATTGGCCTGTCTCTTCTTCTTCTTCTTCTTCTTCTTCTTCTTCTTCTTCTTCTCCAACGGCGGACACTTTGTTTCACTCTACGACGATCCCTCTGTTTACTCAGGGCTCTTAACTTCGTATGTCATGATGATTGTTGGCTATAGGTGCAGAAATTGCATGGCCTGAAGTTGATGCACACTTTCCTGGTGAGAACAATCTGCTTCCGATGACCTTTTGTCCCTGGTTTCTTCAATGGAGACTCCTGCTTGGTAATAGCTGATCCCCATCTCTTTCCTATCAAAAGTATAGCACTTCGTCGCTCAGACAGGGTTGATTTATGTTTACCTATATTGTTTATTCCTTGGATACAAGCTATCAATTAATACAGCATACTATCTTTCAATAATAATACACTGGTCAAAACAATTAGGGGATCAGTTGAGATATCTAGGTTCTGACGTATTGTTATCGGCAGAACGACCTAAAATGGTTCGACGTCTTCCTGTCGGCTCTGCGGAGTGGAGACAACAACATTACGGCAACCGAAATAGTGGTAATAACAGAAAGTTGCTGCAGAGGGAGTTGGTGTGGACGTGTGTTTACTCTACCAAACGAATGACACAAGCAGTTGGGTTCAGATGGTGTAGTGAGCAGGTAGTGCAATGCAATACCAACGTGACTTGCCCGAAGGTATTGCATGGAGAGCCATGGGAAGGTTGTAAGCGGGGCAGACACAGAGGGAGGTCGCTGCAGCTATTGGAGTGACCCAAAGTGTAATTTGCAGCACCTGGGCGCGATTTCAGACAACAGGCACCGTTAAATGAAGGCCAGGCCAAGGTCGTCCACGGGTAACATCACCAAAAGATGACCGTTATCTCCGGTTAACAGCCCGTCGAGACGGGAGGCTGAATGCAACTCAGCTGCAACGCACCCTCTAGGCGGCAACAGGACGCGCAATATCAACACAAACATTCCGAAATCGCCTTCAGGAAAGTGGCCTCTACGCACGGAGACCTATGGTGTGTGTCCCATTAAGACCACGCCACCGTTTAGCCCGCAGAAACTGGGTGGAGGAACATCAGGATTGGCGTCGTAATGAATGGCGCCAGGTTCTGTTCACAGATGAGTCAAGATTTTGTGTTCAGCCGGACAATCGTCGTTCCCTCATCTGGAGAGAACGTGGAACTCGGAACAATCCCGCTTATGTGCAGGAAACAGCACCATATCATGGTGGTGGACGAATGGTGTGGGCAGGCGTCAGTATTGGCGGACGTACGGACCTCTATTTTGTTCAGAATGGCGCTTTGACTGCTCAGCGGCATCGAGACGAGATCCTTCGACCGTTTGTTGTGCCCTATGCTGGTACCATAGGCGATGGGTTCATTCTGGTGGACGATAGAGCACGTCCCCACGGAGCTGCACTGGTGGGCAACATGCTTGATGACGAGGGCATTGAACGAATGGAGTGGCCAGCTTGTTCACCGGACTTAAACCCGATTGAGCATGTCTGGGATGCATTTGGCAGACGCATTCCAGTCAGTCCAACACCTCCCACAACGGTTGCTGAGCTGGATATTGCACTCATGGAAGAATGGCCAAATATCCCCCATGAGATGATTGATAACCTCATACTGTCCATGCCACGCAGGTGTGCAACTGTCCTGGGCGTTCGAGGTGATCACACACCATATTAGAGGGCAACGAGATTGACATTTCCACTATTATGGTAGCCCCATGGTGCCTCGCTCTAAGTCAACGCCATGTAAACCTCCAGTAAAGAGTTGAGACAGCACAATATCGTACTGTAGCACACACAAATTACAATTGTAACCGAACTCTGAATAATAGACGTTACCTTATGTATCTCGTGTATGACATCTGACCTGATCCCCTAATTGTTTTGACCAGTGTAGTATGTTGATACATTCCAGCATTAAGTTGCAATTCCAAGAACAGATACAGGGAAGGATAAAGGATATATCTGCAGTGCAGTGAATGAAAAATGGATTGGCTTCAAACAAACAATATTCTTGAAGTGGCTAATAAAACAGTTGGAAAGATGAAAGCATCTCCTCAAAAACCCTGGATCACGGATCAACTATTTGAGCTTATAGAGGTGAGAAGAAGGTATAAAAACGCTTGAAGTGATGAAGGAATTCATTGTTACAATAGCCTCCGAAATATCGTAAACAGGGAAGCTAAGAAGGCCGGTATTGAGACAATGCTTAGAAATTGAAGATAGTTTGAAAAATAGACAAGTAGAAAAAGCTTAAGACTTGATTAATAAACAATTTAAAAGGAGAAAGGGGCGTAGTGTTTGCATATTGGATGAATATGGGAAAATAATGATTGAGAGCAAGGACGTAGTGATAAGGTGAAATAATTATTTGGAAAATCTGTATGTAGACCCCACACAATTGACTGAGCTGGAAAATGGAGATACTATTTCGCATGATAACTTAGGACCATCCATTCTTGAATCATAATATTTTCATGCTGTGAATGAACTGAAATCATATAAAGCTGTGGTAAAAATAGCAGCAGAAATGTTACAAGCATTGGATTCTGAGACACACAAATATCTGTTTGGGTTGATCAGTGAAATATATAGAAATGGAGAAGTCCCAGACGACTTGACAAAGAGTCTCTTGATACCAATACCAAAGAAACAGGCAACACTGAAATATGAGGAACATCGTACCCTTAGCATCCTATCGCATGCATCAAAAATATTGACTAAAGTAATTTACAGACGAATAAAAAAGACAAAAGAGAACAAAATCTGAATGAAGATCAATTTGGCTTTAGGCAGAACAGAGAAACAAGGGAAGCCATATTACTACTTCGAGAAATGTTTTATTTTTATTTTTATCGTATGGCCTCGGGTGCCAGCTTTGTTATATGATACCCAAAGGGTTGCTTTCATGTCGGATTTCGTTGTTCCTTGAAGCACTATGAAAGTCAAGGAGGTTAGATATCTAAGCTCCCTGAACATTATAGCTCTTTCTAGTAGAGAAATGAGGAACTCTGTGTTGGCGGAAACTTCCGAGATTAATTTTGCCATTATGAACACGGCCTACTGAATTCAAATAAGTTCTTTGACATGCCAACGTCGTATGACATGGTGTCGTAATTTTTGACACCTTTCAAAAAAACAACACTTACCACGGCCAGGAGCGAACCTGCAAGCTTGGTGTTAGTAGACGGACACGTTGACCAGTCACCCACCGTGATAAAATGCTGGATATAAGGAAACCACTCTACATTGCCTTTGTGGACCTTGCAAAGGCATTCGATAACGTGAATTGGAATATTCTCATGGAGATTATAACTTGGATTACAGAGATAGACGGATAATCTATGAACTTCATAAAAACCAAAGAAGCAATCTGGGCATAAGCGGAGTAGTGCAGGAAGCTTCTATTCATAAACGAGTTAGACAGGGATAAAGCTTATCGCCTGCAATTTTCAACTTATATATTGAGAAAGGCATTGAGGAATGTAAGACAGTTATGAGAGGAGTTAAGATCAACGGAGTAGCAGTCAAGATAATAAGGTTTGCAGACGACATAGCAGTCCTGGAAACCAGTGAAGAGAAACTGCAACATCCACTCACGGAAATGAACAGGATTCTACATGAAAAATATATGAAAATTAATATTAAAAAGACTGAAATAATGGTATGCGCCAGAGAACAACTTAATGCAGCTATTCACATAGCTGGTGCTCAACTTAAGCGAGTTAACACTTTCACCTATCTAGGGAGCAAAATTACTTCCACTGAAAGAAGTTCAACCGATATTCTAGCTAGAATTGCCCGAGCCAAAATTGCATTTAACAGCAAAAAATCCCTTGTGACTTCAAAGAATATATCTATTGAGACCGGGATTAAATTTATACAAGAAGCTCCGTGAAGAACTATACAGCCTACTTTTCATGCCAATGATTATTCTACAGTATATGAACCTATCTAGAATAATGACGAAATTAACTTGGTAACATCGAAATATCTAATTACCGGTAGTTCAAAATATACCTGGTATAATGTAGCCTAATAGAGCACTACAGTTGGCAGCCCTGGTGACTGAATATATTCTTAGTTCCATCTCTTAAGGTACAGAATACAAAATTTGGTTGAAGTCCAATGGACGTTACATGCAGTTAGACACTGGATCTATCAGCACGCGTAAAAGCATGTTGCCAACAATACCATGCGTGTGCTGGTCAGAAATAATCTGAAATATTATGATATCTTGTTGTGCCAATTTTGGATGAAATCCATTTGTTAGTATAGAAGTTACATGTATTTTAAAATTGGACATATCAGCAGGCATAGAATCATGTTGGCAGCACTGCCTTGTATTAATTACTCCAAATTAATCTAGAATGTCAGGTGCTATACGTGTGCAAAGTATAGAGCTGTTGGCTTTCATACTTTCTGATATATTGATATTAGGGTAAGAAAACAGCATTTATTAACATTTGGCAGCCCTGATTGCTCGTAACAATACGTATAGTCATATCTGTTATGGTACACATAGCACATACGAAATTTGGTTGAAATCCAACTGATAGTATAGAAGTTATATGTATTTAAAAATTGGTACTATCAGCAGGCTTATAATCATGTTGGTAGAACTGACGTATATAAGTTCAAATTAATCTAGAATGTCAGAATATACGTGTGCATAGTTTAAAGCTGTTGGCTTGCATACTTTCTGATATATTGGTATTTGGATGAAAAAATAGAGAGAGCAGTTATTAACAGTTGGCAGCCCTGGTGGCTCTTAAGAATACGCTCAGTCATATCTGTTTATGTACATATATTACATACAAAATTTGGTTGAAATCCAATTGATAGTGTAGAAGTTATATGCATTTAAACATTGGACCTATCAGAAGGCTTAACATTATTTTGGCAACACTGTCATGGTTGGCCTCCCGGAAATTAAACTGAAATAGTATTATCTACATGTGTGCCAATTTTGGATTAGCTCCCACGCATACCTTGCAAGATATCCAACATGGAGCTCAAATTTCTAGTGCGTTTATTCAGCAGTTGGTAGCACTGACATCATTTTCAAATATGGACGTGAGATATTCCGGTGCAAATCTTTACTCATACTAAATTTGGTTTTGATTGCTGCAGCCGTTTAGGAGTTGATAGGGGGGGGGGGGGGGAGACACACACACAGCCAGACAGACAGACACACATTTTCCCGGATCGATCTCATAAGTCTACTTTTTCCTCATTTTTGCAAAATGTGAAAAGTAGGCTAAAAATGTTATGTGTAGAGTGTAGTAAAACTCAGCAATTCTTCTAGGTTTGTGCCGTGTCTTGTGTGGGGTTTCGCCTAGCACACCAAGCTGACTCATCGGCGGGCTCTTGGTGTCCCCGCCCGGACCCCCGTGAAAGCCATTATACAATCTTTTTGGAACCCTTCATAGGGAGGTTAAGGCTGCTTGAGCTTTTAGTTCTCGCAGTCAAGTGGTGCAGTTGCACCTAATATAAAGGGAGTTGGTGCGCAGTTCGTTACTCCTGTGGGGGTCTGGGCGGGGACACCAAGAGCCCGCCGATGAGCCAGCTTGGTGTCCTAGGCGGAACCCCACACAAGACACGGCACAAACCTAGAAGAATTGCTGAGTTTTAATTCACTGGCCGTGAAAGCCAATATACCATCTTTTTGTAGAGTGTAGCCTTGTATGGCTCAGAAGCCTGGACAATGGGATGTGCTGGTAAAATAAGACTTGAAGTTTTTGAAATGTGGTGTTGGCGGCGGATGGGAAAAAATCCATGGACCGCAAGAGTGACGAATTACGAAGTGCTCAAAACCATTAATGAAAAGAGAGCATTTCTCAAAACAATACGGAAACGACGAGACCAACTGATAGGGCATGTCTATCGCCACAATAACTTTATGGTAACTGTGTTAAATGGCATAATTCGGGGCAAGAGAGGAAGAGGGCGACCGAGACTGCAATACATCAAACAGATCATAACGGATGTTAATGTCCATTCATACAGAGACATGAAGAGACTGAATGGCGACAGGGAAGAATGGAAGCGGTCGCTTGGTAGACCTAGGCCCTTCATGGGCTGTAGTGCTAGGGGTTATTTTTAATCTACGAATTGAGAACATGAATGAACACAAATACAAGAGGCTACTTTTGCTCTCGTACTTCACAAAAGCGTGACCGACTGAAAAGTGTAAATTGATGATTTGTACAGGCTCCACATATCTTTAGCCAACATTGTTCAATGAAACATTTTCCTCGAGTCGGAAAGTACTTGGTTGAGTCTGACCTACATCTGTGTAATGGGACACGAATACAGCTACGCGCCGTGACGGACATGGCCATGCCTGCCGACCCGACGTGCCTCGCAGTTAGTACTTTTTTTTTTTAAATAATAAAACGAAACATTAAACGTCATTATGAATTGAAACATTTTTCAAAATTACTCAAAATATACAGGAAGTTTGTGTGAGCCTCCGTGGCTTAGGCGACAGCACGCCGGCCTCTCACCGCGGGGTCCGTGGTTCAAATCCTGGTCACTCCATGTGAGATTTGTGCTGGACAAAGCGGAGGCAGACAGGTTTTTCTCCGAGTACTCCGGTACTTCCAGCAACACTCTCCTCTGTCATTTCATTTCATCTGTCATTCATTTAATCATTTCCCCCAGGCGAGTGCGACAGGGTTCGACAGCCGGCACAGTTCATATCCTCGCCGCTAGATCGGGGCTTCATTCATTCCATTCCCTGATCCGGTCGGTCGACTGGAAGCAGGCTGTGGATTTTCATACAAGAAGTTTGTGGACAGAAAAATTTTAAGCTTTGAAGCACGGATTGAAATCGCAGCAATCTTTGTTAACGAAAGTCAACACTGAACCCCTGGATGGTCTCACCTACCAGGAAGCCGGCAAGAAGTACCATACCGCGATTGCTCCTTCGCCTACGATTGATTATCGAGTTGTAATACCCAATTTGGTTCCGTCTACCTCATCTTTTGTACCAGCTGTGAAACCTGCAACTGAGTTTCCTGTTCCGAAACCAGCACCTATGATTATGACGAAAAGCCCGAAGGTGACTTCAACTCCACCTTCGGCCACCACGAAGGCTGTGCCAGCGAAGGCTGCTACGCCCGCACAGCGAAAGCCGCGCCGAAGCCGGCGGAGGTGGCATCGTCGACCAGGGTCAGGAATTCGGCTCCTTACCCGTCTATATATCTTAAAGAGGCGGGGAAAAAGGGACCCCGCACTACGCATTCCCTTTCTCAAAAAAAGGGGATGCCATCCGCCCCACCACCTGTGGATGCTTCTGCGCCTGGGGTTGTTTCGGTCCCCAGATCTGCGCGCTCCCCACGGAGATCCCTCCGCCGCCGAACTGCGTCTAGGAAATCTTCCGCCGAGTCGATTCACTCCACGACCTCGCCTGAGGACATGGAGATTATAGTCGACGTAGTGACTGATGATCCTCCAGAGGTTAAGTTGTAGCTTGCTGCTCCAACTTATCCCTAGTTTATAAGTTCACACAATGGCACTGTTACAGTGGAATTGTAACAGTTATGAGTGGCATTTGACAGAGCTCCGTCAGCTTATTGCACAATACGCAGCGAGTATAGTCTGCCTACAGGAAACAAACCTCAGACCTGATCACGAGACTGTTCTGAGAGGTTTCCGACTATACTCTAAAGAGCGACAAGACGCCGCCCGGGCTTCCGGGGGGCGTTTGTACCTTCGTTCGCTCTGACGGCTATAGTGAGGAGTTTCCACTCGCCACTCCTCTGGAAGCTATTGCAGTTCGCGTGTCCTTGCCTTCGATGACAACTGTTTGTAACGTGAACCTTCCACCGAACCAGCCCCTTGATATTAATGACGTCTTTGATCTTGTTGATCACCTTCCAGTCCCTTTCCTAATCGTGGGTGATTTCAACTCTCATCACCCCCAATGGGGATCACGGTCTTCCTGCCCCAGAGGAAGGGACGTGGAGGGCTTAATTCAAGGGTTGGATTTATCTCTATTAAATACAGGGGAAGCTACACATTTTAGCTTAGCGCACGGCACGTACTCACACATTGACTTGAGTGTGTGTAGCCGTGCGCTGGTCCCCCTATTTGGTTGGTATGTACACGACGACCTCTGTGACAGCGACCATTTCCCGATCGTTCTTACACTTCTGAACCAGAAGCCCGTGGAGTTCCCCAGTCGTTGGGTGCTTAAGCGGGCAAATTGGTCCTCGTTTCAAGAACGAGCTGTGTTCGTTGATCTTGGTTGCCGGAGCGTCGATGACGAGGTACAGCACATCACCGATGTGCTTCTTGCTGTCGCCGAAAAGTCCATTCCATCCTTTTCTGGGACTCCTCGTCGCAAACTCGTCCCTTAGTGGACAGAGGATATTGCAGCGGCAATACGAGACCGTCGTCGAGCTCATAAGCACTACGTCGGCGTCCTACCATGGCCAATTTGGTGGCGTTTAAGAAATTTCGTGCCAAGGCACGGATTCTTATCCGCCAGAGTAAGAAAGAATCATGGGAACGGTATGTGTCGTCTATTACGGCACATACCCCCTCCTCTCAAGTGTGGACTAAACTACGACGTATCTTGGGTCTTCAGACATCTTCTACTGTACCGGGAATTTCCATCGATAATGAATTGGTTACAGATCCGTACCGCGTTGCAAATCATCTCGCATCTTATTTTGCGGATATATCCGGTTCCGACAACTATGATCCTGCCTTCGTGGCCATGAAGCGCGAGGCAGAACGTTTCCAGCTCAGTTTTGATCCCGCGCTTCGGAGGAGTACAACGTGCCCTTTTAAACACCTTAACGAAGAGAGCATTCGTTATTTGCTCAGGGTGTTTAATTGTATCTGGTTGGAAGGTGTGTTCCCAGCGCAATGGCAGGAAGGTATCATTATACCTATCCTGAAGCCCGATAAGGATCCCAATTTGACAGGGAGTTACAGACCTACAGACCTATTTGTCTCAAGCTCTTTGAGAGGATGGTCAATCGGCGCCTGGTGTGGGTCCTGGAAAAGCGAGGACTCCTGTCTGAATACCAGTGTGGATTCAGGGCGTCTCGGTGCACCAACGACCATCTGGTACGCCTGGAGACCGCCATACAGGACGCTTTTCTCCGGAGAGAGCACCTAGTCGCTGTTTTCTTTGACCTCGAGAAGGCCTATGACACCACTTGGCGTTACGGCATCCTCTCTACCCTGCATCAATGGAAATTCCGAGGTAACTTGCCGGTTTTTATTGCGAATTTTCTGTCCCTTCGCCTATTCCGTGTCCGAATAGGGGGGACATATTCGCAATATCTTATACAGGAAAACGGAGTCCCACGGGGATCGGTGCTTAGCGTAACATTATTTGCGATTGCCATAAACGGTATAGTCGCTGCTGCTGGTCCAGCAGTGGTACCGTCGCTATATGTAGACGACTTCGCTCTACATTCTAGTGCGCAAAATATGGCGGTCGCTGAACGACAGCTGCAACAAGCTATTCGGAGAGTGGAACGCTGGACACTAGAGCATGGCTTTCGGTTCTCAACCGCTAAGACCTCGGTTGTCCATTTCTGCCGAAAGCGCACTCTCCATCCTGATTCTGAGCTTTATCTGGGCGATGTAGCTTTGCCTGTTGTTGCTGTGTACCGGTTCCTTGGGATCCTTTTCGGTCAGAAATTGACGTGGTAGCCACACGTGCGGTGTTTGAAAACTGCCTGTGTTAAGAAACTCAACATGTTGCGGTTTCTTAGCGGCATATCGTGGGGGGCGGACCGCGCGTTGCTTCTACGTTTCTATAAGGCACTGATTTTATCTAGATTAGATTATGGCAGTGTAGCATATGGTTCGGCCCGTAAGTCAGTGCTTGTTAAACTGGACAGTGTCCACCACGGCGGTGTGAGGCTGGCGACGGGAGCCTTTCGGACGAGCCCAGTCGTCAGCTTGCTCGCCGAGGCTGGCGTACCTCCTTTACACCTGAGGCGCCAACAAGTACTGCCGACCTATGCTGCAACTATTCGACAGATGCCACTTCATCCTAGCTATCCATGTTTGTTTACCAATCCGAATCGCCGGCTGTATGATGCGCTCGCCAGGGCCACTCGGCCGGCGGGGATTCGCTTGGATGACTTATACCGTCAATTCCGATTTCCTTCTGTCTCCTGTAGTGTCCGAGTACCTAGCAAGGCCCCTCAGTGGATGGTCTCTCGCCCTGATATCATCCTGGATTTGCACACCGGCCCCCAAGTCGGACACGGACTCCTCCGTCCATCGGAGGCTGTTCCAGTCCGTGGTGAGCCGGTATCCAGGTTCAGGGCTTCTATTCACGGATGGTTCGAGGGTAAACGAGAAAGTAGGCTGTGCATTTGTGGTTGAGGAACGTCGGTTTCTCTTTTCACTTCCCGAGGCTTGTGGCGTGTACACAGCGGAGCTCTATGCCATCTTAGAGGCTCTGCGGTACACGTTATCAGACGATCACCAGCACTGTCTTGTGTGTACTGATTCTCTGAGTGCGCTGCAAGCGCTCGATGTGTGTTTCCCGAAGCACCCGTTGGTCCAGCGGGTGCACGACCTGCTCGTCAGTTCGTGTAACGCTGGAACCGGGGTGACCTTTGTGTGGCTTCCTAGCCACATGGGTATTGCGGGAAACGAGCTTACTGATCAGGCGGCGAGAGAGGCAGTCGCACTGCCCTCGCTACCGTATAAGGTGCCTGCTAGTGATGTGCGCTCTCAGTTGCGTCATCCGGTTCATGAGGGAGAGTGGTTCCTTTTTTAAGTTTTAATGTGTAGTTACGACTTCTAATTCTGGTTAAGTCTGTTTTATGTTTTTTATTGTGTTCATCTATTTTATTGTTCACTATGCCTTATTTGTTTTATTCTTTTTTACCATCCGCCCTTTACTCTTTTTATTAAACTAAGGCATACTTTTTGGAGCTCACTATCTGTTTTATAAACACCATTTTTGTTTCATCAATGGCAGTGAGCTGTTTTTATCTACATCCTTTCATTTCACGCCATTTCATTTCATTTGGGGCCGATAACCTCGATGTTAAGCCCCTTAAAGCAACAATTATCATCATCATCATCATCATCATCAACACTGAACAAGAGGCTGCAACTCATGCCAGCTTTCGCGTGGCTCTTGAAATCGTAAAACGTGGAAAACCATTCACCGATGGAGAAATGATTAAAGAATGCGTAATTCCAGTAGCCGAAGAAATGTGCCCCGAAAATTTAAATTTATTTAAAACTGTCAGTTGTCAACAAAAACCGTGGCTCGGAGGGTAGAAGACATCGCAGAAAATACTCGTATATCATCTCAATCTATGACAGAAATGTACATCTTGAGTGGTTTCCTCTGGCCTTCATGAGTCAACGGATGTGTCAGATACTGTTCAGGTGTTGATTTTTATTCGAGGAGTAGATGAAAGCTGTGGAGTGTTTGAAGAACTCCTTGATATTGTTACGGCTGTGAGTTTGTTTCATCGCTCGCTGCATGACTAAGTGAAAGGGGGCAAGAGCGCTCAAGGGAGAGACTTGAGGAAACTGGAGTAAGGTTCTAATTGCTTGTATTTGCTGATTGAGTGGTGTATCTTTCTGGCCGCAATAAATTTAATTATTTCTTTAAAGGAACAATCTGTGTTGTGCTTCAACCCACCGTAATCCAGTTAACAAAAGTGCCACTAGGGGAGTGGCACGTAACAACTGGTGTCAGAAGCCGGATTACAAACACAAGCACAACACCTGACGGTCCTGGTTTCAAAACCCGAGCAGGTCATTTTTTAAAATATTTTCCTGTGAGTGCATGCCCTTTACAAGACAAACATCTAAAATGGAAGGGCAATTTGCAGCATTGCTAGAAAAGTTAAGTGGCATGGAAGCCAAGATGGAGGACGGCTAGCAGAAGATGGAGGACGGCCAGAAGAAGTTAGCCGAGGGCCTAACTGCCAAACTAGAAGACGGCCGGAAGAAGTTAGCCGAGGACCTAACTGCCAAACTAGAAGACGGCCAGAAGAAGATGGAAGACGGTCAAAATAAGCTAGCGGAGGACCTGAAGAAGATAGAGGACGGCCAGAAGAAGATGGAAGACGGTCAGAGTAAGTTGACACAGGACCTGAAGAAATTAGAACTGGGTCTGCGTGAGGAAGTCACGGCAGTGGAAAAGAAGTTTGACGCCTTACAAGTGGAAGTTGGCGAGCTGCGCCGACGCCCGCTCATGGGGGTTGAGGAGAAATTCATCGCCTTACAAGAGGAAGTTGCCGAACTGCGCCAACGCCCACTGACGGGGGTGGAAGAGAAATTCAACGCTTTACAAAATGAAATTGCTGAGCTGAGCCAACGCCCGCCGACGGGGATGGAAGCGAGATTCAACGCTCTTCAAGAGAAAGTTGCCGGGCTGCGCCGACGCCCGCCCACAGGCACACCGGGAATATCAGGAGCGAGACAGAGCAGAGTGACGCCCCCAACCTTCGACGGAAAGGTCCCGTGGAGCACCTATTTACGTCAGTTCGAGGCAGCCTGTTCCATAAACAACTGGAACAGCACGGAAAAGGCTACAGCTCTCATTGTAGCGCTGAGAGGGGACGCCCTTAACGTCCTTCAGGCCATCCCGACTGGATCCCAGGACTACGCTTCACTAATCGCTCATATGGAGTCCCGATATGGAGATAGCCATCTTCAGCAGGCCTACCAGATGCAGCTCCGGACCCGGGTACAAAAGAACGCGGAAACCCTGCAGGAGTTCGAGATGGACATCGCACGCCTCGTAAGACTCGCCTACCCAACAGCGCCGGCCGACTTTCTGGAACAGATAGCGATGCAGACCTTCACCGAGGGGCTACGGGACTCGGACACTCAACAGGCGCTGCGACTCGCGCGCAATAAGACCCTGGCAGATGCGCTGAGCCACGCACTTGAGTTTGAGACGGCAAAACAGGCATCTAGAATGCACGCGCGGGTGCGTCAAGTGGACGTCGACGTACCAGCAAAAACCACCGAGACCAAGCCCCTGGCCGACGAATTTATGGAGGCGCTAAGCCGTTTCTTCAGGAGTCGCAGTACCACCAACAAAAACGTAGCCGAAAGACATCCGGAGAGGCGGCCCGGAAGAGGACTACCAACCTGCTGGACCTGCCGTAAGAGAGGCCACCTAAGCAAGGACTGCGGTGATCGCCGCCGCCAAGGGTTTCCGTCGGGACAGTCAGTCGTAGGGAAACCGCGCGGCCCAGGAAAGCAAGTATCAGCCAGCCTTGGGGGGCAAAGGTTGGCTTGTGACAGTCGTCAAGCCCCGGCAGTCCAAGTTCGTGTGACGCAGTTACGGAGGGATAATAGCAGCCTGATGGTCGACGGAGTCGTCAACGGAGAGAGCTGGCCCATGCTAATCGACACGGGAGCATCGAGGACCATCGTCAGTCCCACCGTGATCCCGAAGTGGAGAGTGCAACCCACACAAAGGAACCTCCAGCTAATAACCGCGACCGGAGAGACCGCACCGGTACATGGCGAAGCATCACTGGAGTTCGTCATTGGTCGACGGGCGATAAAGCACCCAGTGCTTGTGGCTGACGTATCAAATGAAGTGAAGTGATTATCGGACTGGACTTTCTGGACCAGAACATCATCATCTTGGATCTGAGTACCAACACTCTGCACTTCGGAGGTGAGGAACTTGCTTTGCAACCAGCACACGAGGCCGTCGCCGCACGACGAGTAAGGCTGAGAGAGGACGTCATCGTTCCCGCCAGGACGGAAGTCAGCGCTGCCGTAATTGTCGACGGAACAGCTGAAGGAGTGGCGGCTGTCATCGAGCCAAAATATGAGGACATCCAGACAAAAGGATTGCTAGTTGCCAAGACTCTCATCAACACGACGTCTCGGCCGTACGTCCGCCTGTCCAACCTGAACGACTACGATATTACGGTTCACCGGGACACCAACCTAGGAGTCTGCGAGCCCGTTACCTGGATTGCCCGCATCACAGACACGACGGACGGACACCTGCAGACGGACAACCGAAGAAGACGCGTCCTGCCAGAAGAACTACAGAAGCTGTACCAAGGATCCCAGGACCATTTAGACGAGGAACAATCACGCCAACTTCGGGACCTGCTACACGAATTCCAGGATGTCTTCTCCGTGGGGAGCAAATACTTCGGCAGGACAAGCTTGGTCCAGCACCGAATCGACGTTGGGGACAGCGCACCGATTAGGGCCCCATTCCGACGTGTCCCGCTCGCCAAGCAAGCCGAAGTCGACCGGATGGTAGAAGTGATGAAGGAGCAAGGAGTGATCGAGCCATCACATAGTCCTTGGAGTTCTCCGGTCGTGCTAGTGAAGAAGGAGGACGGTTCCACCAGGTTTTGCGTGGATTACAGGCGGGTGAATGACGTCACGAAAATGGACAGCTACCCTCTACCCCGGATCGACGACACCCTGGACACCATATCAGGGTCAAGATGGTTCTCCACCTTGGATTTGAAGAGTGGCTACTGGCAGGTGGAGGTCCACCCTGTGATGGTCCCAATTGGTGACCAGAATGAAATAATTTTATATATTTTATTATTATTATTATTATTATTATTATTATTATCTATATTTTTTAAGTTTACATTTTACCTTTTATTAGTTATTATGTTAACTAATATGTCTATATCTATTATTATGCGGTAATGTAGAATATTATGGCAATTGAAAAGACTTGGAGCGATACACATTATATTTGAAATAAGTTAGACCCTTGACTGAATATTATTTCTGAAGAAAATACGAACAAGAGAAGAAGAGGGTGTTTACGGAAGGCCGGCTTATCCACGGCTTCTTGGAAATGACATAAATAGACACTTATGTCTTTCACATCAAGTATTCTACCAGTATACAAATCATACTAAGAAGGGATTCTATGAAGACTTGCCACTAACAATGCTGGGCCGATGAATGAGTCCTTTGCAACTTCATACAAATGGTGGGATGGACCTCCCGAGAAATGTTACAAAGAAGTATTGTCATTATTGATATGTGAAAGACGGGCTAATATTGCCTAGCGACTTCAGAAGAGGGGATAGACACATGCCTTACCTGGGAACGTTATATATATGACGGCCGCCCAAATGGATTATTATTATTGAATTGCTGGAGGAGAGGGAATGGTGCTGTTCGGAGCAGAAGAGTGGAACTTATAGCGAGGTGGAGTCTGTAACGCAGTGATAAACTAGACAGTTGACTATTTAAGTATGTGAATTTGATAAGACATTCTGTCTCATCAAACTGTGACATGGTTGTGTACGAGGCTATTGTCACAGGGATGATTTTTGGAATTTATTCCGTCATCCACATATAAATGCATTACGTTGAGGTAGATCAGGGCCATCAGGAACTCTCTACGCAACAATCCAACTACAATGATCTTCAATGCGGTGAGCGATTTAAACAGTTTTACTCCAGTCAAATCAGAAGGCTCTCATGCTTATTAAATTCAATCTATATTTTATTCAATTAACTCAGTATACTCCAATTTCCAATCAAGACCCATAATACAAGTAAATTCAGTAGATTCTTTAATTTAATTTATTATTATTATCTTTAGTATTTTATTCTTTTTGCACTTGTTGTTTTTATATATTAAATTCATTTTTAAATACAAATGTTTGACTGGTTTCCTTTAGTAGCTAGCAGGGCCCTGCGTAGCTAGTGCCTGTAGTATGTTCTATCCTGCTGCTCCCTTACGGGCAGTCTAAGAAGTAAGCCACAAGCGCGTGACGTCATGTCCTTGTTTCTCCCCACCTGCCGCTCGCTACACGTGCGAGCGAGCTGTGTATATTATGGCGTAGTGCCCTGCAAGCCTGGCAAGTGCTTTTAGGGCTGTATGACCTAGCCTCACACTGTCAGCACTGTCTACGCTGGAACTCGTCAGTTCAGGCGCGCACGGCCAGCCCGTACCGACATGGTTTCGTAAAGCCGTTCTTATCTTCTCTTCATATTATTATTATTATTATTAATATTAGCAACAAAATGATATTGGGTACCAATAGACTACGTCACACACTGTTCCCGAGTACATTGAAAATGAATTCTCTATTATTGAATGGATTCATTGATAGCAAAATTAGGTCATTTATACTTAGGCATACCCAAACTTGATGATTGATTAAAAAATGTTGATGTTGATCCTCTCGCTTATTCGAAACGTACCACAAGCTTTCACTTCTCTTTGAAGCCTATCATTTTCTCTAAACGACCTGTTTTGTTATGCCGAAGGTTAATTCACAGCTGATGGTGGGGTCCAACATATATCTTGTATCCTTCTTATGGCCAATAACAATTATTATGCCTATTGTATTTTTGCTTCTAACACGAGAAAGACACAAAGACATGGATCGTGTAACATTTCTGAAATGTTACAGCTGCATCTTAGATCTATTTCGATGATTCCTAAAGTTTGTAGTAAATCCCCTTCTTAATTATGCTTTTTGAACGTGAGCTAGGGTATCAGGCACTCCATAGTGTTTGCAGCATGAAGCGTCCTGGCTACGCCTATGGAGATCTCACACAAGAGCATCCTTTGCTTCCACCTATTTGTACTAGGCTACTCCCTTTCATGTCTACTTCTGGATTAGTCAATATCCATAAAATATGGTGATTGGATAGTTTCTGTACTTTCGCAATCAACCTGCAATTTCATTTTGTGTTTACCATAGATCCGCTTCAACCTTAAGTATCGGTTATTTATATTCCCTTGGTTCCCAACTAATTAATCACCGTCTTCATCGTCATCACCATTTTCATCATCATCACCATCCTGACAACCTCCTTCGTTGTACGAGCACAAATTACGCACTATGTCACCATGTCTTCAAGCAATGCATGCTCTCTCTGGTACAGTCTCCCTACATGATGCTTACTATACTTTGGATGTTCATTCACTGAAAATTGCAAAATTAGCTTCGAGGTTTTCCTATGCCTAGAACTTAGAATGCAATGAAAATCAAATGTCTTAAATACCATATCTGGATTAGCCTACATATACATATGCAATTGGATTAACTCATGAGGGCTACTTGTAGCATTGGCCTTTGAGAATATTTTACGGAAGCTATTCTAACAACTCTACGGAGTGATGTGCTCTCAATTCGACCAAGAATGTTAGCCGCTACACTACAAGGTGGTCTCTTTCATTGTCAGCGAAATCAATTGCACGATACCATGTAATTTCTACACTGGGCGAACTATAATAGTACACATTTTTTCGTATTTTTGGCATTATATAGCCCCTGGTAAGTTAGGAAGACGGTTCGCGTACCATAACCCTAAAGTCGAATAGTTTCAAGAACTAACAAACAAAACAGTTTTAGGCACTCCACCGAAAGAAATACAGACAAGCTGGTAGAAAGACAGACAACATATTTTGTAATTTCAGAGCAAAATAGGCTAATTGTTATATAATGAATAGCACTCTTGGTCTCCATATTGTTGAAATAATCAATATTATTCTAACACTTGAAGGTTTTAAGTATTTCGTGTCTTCTTGCTTATTTTGCCGTATATCTTATGTGTACGTAAATTCCACGAGGTATTGTTTCAGGCCATGTTCAATATAAGAATTCTTCCTTTTTTTATCGTTTACCCTCCAGGGTTGGCTTTTCCCACGGACTAAGCGAGGGATCCCACCTTTACCGCCACTGGTAGTGTCCTGGAGCTTGGGACTCTGAGTCGGGGATACAAATGGGGAGTGTGACTAGCACGTCACCCAGGCGGCCTCACCTGCAAAGCGAACAGGGGCCTGATGAAGATATGGGAAGAGTGGGAGGATTAGGCAAGGAAGAGGGAAGGAGGCGGCCGTGGCCTTACGTTAGGTACCACCCCGGTATTTTCCCGAAGACGAATTGGGAAACCACGGAAAACCACTTCGAGGATGGTTGAGGTGGGAGTCGAACCCCCTCTACTCATATGGACCACCCGAGGCTGAGTAGACCCCAATCCAGTCCTCATACCACTTTTCAAATTTCGTGGCAGACTCGGGAATCGAACCGCGGACGTCCTGGATGGCAGCTAATCATGCTGACCACTACACCACGGAGGCGACTTGAATATAAGAATAAAATACATAAATGACCTTAGATTGCGACGGAATATCTTTCATTTTAAAATCCTGATGAATTTACTAACGCATGTTTCTCGAACTCACATATCCCTGAAGAGCATCAATCTAGTTATTTGGTGAATTCAGAATCTTGTTATTGAAATACTGTTTTATAGTCCTAATGTAGTTTTTTTTTGGTTCTACCCATAATTATTCCGGTTGCTATGAGGTAGGGGATGTGGTGAGACAGTTTCCTTGTGGGAATGATTTCACGGATTGATGCCTTCATGACGCCAATCTCATTAGAGGAGTTAATGACAAATAAAATTAATGAGGTAATGTATGGAGTGGCTGTGTGTGGTCTTTCGAGTTTGGAGTATCTGACTATGCATGTTAACGTGTTTAGCTACCTCGGCTGGTTTGTGACATTATGTAAACAAATTAACAAATGTATTTTAACTCTCCTGATTCCATACCGGTCCCTGATTCTATTTTAGGACTACTATATCTCCCTGCACCTGCTACATCACCCAAAAAGTATGCGAATTTCTGTATCCTTGCTGCAGATCTGGTTCATGTGCGTCCAAATATCATGTTTTATATGTCTTCGGTTTGATTCATTAATGTGTGACTCTCCCACTATGCTATTTTTGTCCTCCCCACGTTATGAGCACGGCAGACCACACGCATATGCCACAATGTTGGCTCTAGTGCGCCTAGTGTCCAGGCTCCGCGCTCAGTACTAAACATACTGCAGTACCCGGTCAAATGCACAGTGCTTGTGCGACTAAGCGCTGCAGTGCTAGTGTGCTGTCGTGCTGCACTGCTCAGAAATGGACCGAGTAGGGCTGCGCTCGGCCGACACGAGTAAATTTCTCGCTAGCACTGCTTCACCTTGTCCATTGCACGGCCCTGGTAGCTAGATATTACTATAAGGCAACACCATACTCCTGAACTAATTATCGTAAGGTTAGATTACGTAAGTTTCACTACGGCTGGAGATAGGAATTTCGATGCTCTACCTCTGTTTAACCGAGGTTTAATATATTATTTGGATCATGATATATAAATGGTCTGGCGCACTTGGCTACATATAATACTACACATTATGTACTTTTTTTAGTGAAGCTGACAACAATACAGATACACTATTAGATTAATACACAATTAAATGTTTCATATTGCTCACCCATAGTGGGCGACTATTTAAATTATTAACCTTTGCAAGATTCAGTTCTATCAAAAACATTACAATTTAACGCCCAACAGAGGAGCTTTCTTATTAGCAAGATACAGTTCTCTAAACACATTACGATTGACTGCCTCAACGAGATACAGTTCTCCTTAAAACCATTACAAATGGCCCCCAACTATGCGGCACAAAAACCTAATGATATTTACGGAAGGAGTGAGTGTTAATTCATTGCAAATTGTCAGTGATTTTGGGGGAAAGTGAAGTGAATTTGTGTATTATTAGTGATTGATTTTGGGGGAAAGTGAGGTGAATTTTGGAACGGTAAGCTTTATACGGTGTACTTCGAGATGGCGGATGAGGAACAAAGGACATTGAGCAGTAGGGGTAAAGGCGAGAAAGCTAATTATACGAAAGTTGATAGTGGTACGGAGGCTGAGAGTGTAGAGGATTATACCAAGATGTCGGAGGTAAATCTTGAGAGTATCCCTGAGAATAATCCTGAGGCTAACCCTGAGACGAATATAGAGGTACATCCTGAAATAAATCCTGAGATTAGTGGAGGGAAGGAGAAACAAAAGCCTTTGGATATTTCGGAAAATAAATTAGATGATATCATGGGAATGTTTCTGGAGATGAATAGGCAAATCAGGAGATGAGTAGGGAGATGAGAGGGGAAATAAGTAAGCAAAATCAGGAGATAAGCAAGGCAATAGACAAGAAGCTAGAAGATAGCAATAAAATAATCAGGAGATGAGTAGGGATATAAGTAAGCATAATCAGGAGATGAATAGGCAAAATCAGGAGATAAGTAGGGAGATGAGAGAGGAAATAAGAAGGCAAAATCAGGAGAGGAGTAGGGAGATAAAAGAGGCGATATGTAAAGATAATAAAGAAATTAATCAGAAGCTAGATAAGATGGAAAAGGTGAATGAGGAGTTAAATAAAAAGTATGAGAGGATTAAGGAGAATATGTCAGATTTCAAAGAAATAATAAGAAAGGAATTGCAAAGTGAGTTAAAGAAAACCATAGCTGAAGGTAGGATAGAAGTAGGGGAAAAGTTTGAAGTTATAAGCAAGAAAGTAGAAGAGATTAATCAAGAGGTAAGGGAAAGAGTAGAAGACGTGAAGGTAGAGATTATGGAACGTAGCAGGAAAGAAGAGATGAAGATTAAAGACAAGATATGAATAGAAGTAGGTAAAATAAAGAAAGTGATAAGCACTCAAGAAATAAAAATGCAGAAAATTATAGAGGAACAAAATAGGCAGACAAGGGAAGAAGTCAGAGCCTATATAAAGGAAGTCAATATGAAGTTAACAGAGATAGAGAAGCGTGCGTTAAGGCACAGTCAGAAAGACATAATTATTGAACAAGGAAAGCAGAAAGCTGAGATAAGTAATTCAAAGCATAGGAAGAAAAAGCACAAGCAGAGCGCGATGGTGGAGGAAATGGTGGAGAGAGATAGTGTAGAAGAGGAAAGAAGGACGGATATAGAAGAAAGCAGAAGCAAAAAGCAACAGTTAAAAAGGTCGTTAAGCTATAGTAGTGGAGAAATGAAGGAAAGGCATGAAATTAGTAAGTCCAGAAGTAAAATGAATGGAGAGAAAATGAAGTTGTTAGAGGAAATAGAGAATATAATGAAAGATAGCGAGAAAGATTATGAAGTGCAGTGGCGTGCCATAGAAGATAGAATAGGGGAAGTAATAGGGGCAAAGGCGAAATACAGTGTTACTATTGATAAATATAATACGGAGGAGGAAGAAACTATTGTTATGAGGAGAGAAGAGAGTGTAACTATAAATAAATATAGAAGCGAAGAAGAGGTCACATCTGCCGAATGGACAACACCAGATATGCAAGAAAACTGCTTGACATAATTAATTCAAAGAAGGTCAAAATCAGTTGGTTAGAAGAAATCAAACAGGACTTAAAAGGAAATAAACATTACAGAAGATAGCATCATGAATCGCAAGACTTTTGGAACCCGAAAAAGCTAAAAAGACCACTGGAAAAAAAATGGACGGTGGAACGTAAGAAGGGGCATAGCGAGTTCATGAGGAGATTTTGGGAGGAGAAGAAGAGGAAAGCTCCATCAACCCGAATCAACAAGTTCAAGCGCGCTCACTAAGTGGGCAAAACGAAGAAAGAAGAAGAAGCGAAGAAGAAGGTTATAAGAACTTAAAAATGCCAGATAGAATTGTTATGTAAGTCGGTATTACTATTTTGAGCGAACCGTATGACCTAATACGTAATTATTTATTAAGTGAATTTATGAAGGTATCTAATGAACCTACTGTTATAAATTTTTACTCAGTCGAAAAATTACAAGTGTTAGGGGCATGTATCAATACACTTTTAGATAGTGGCTGTCAGGTTCTCTGCATCAGTGCAGCATTTTATAATAATAGGAAGGAATATGGTATAAAAATATAGGAAATTCCAATTAGAACTACTATTGTGTTAACTGCGATGGGAAAGATATCCCACAGAATTTCTAAACAAGTGGTTGTAGAAATTTTAAAGGAAGGTAAGATTGGAACACAGGTATTTTTATTGATTCCAAATCTGGTATATTCATTAATTAGGGGTTCTTAGTGGATGTCGCAACATTCTGTCCAGCTAAGTTATAAGGAGGGTAGTGTTAAATTCAGATGAATGGGTGGAGATATGATCATGTCATTTAATAATTGAAGTAAGTTATATGGTGGTTCTAAGAATATATGTACGCTTGAGGAGGTATTAATGACTAAAGGAGTCGATATTTGTAGTGAGGTGGTGAGTGGTGAGATTGTTGGGGTATCTCTTGAGAGGGAACCTTGTTTTTTTACATTTTTTAGGCAGTATGATGACGAAGGATTATCTAGAGGATTCCTTGCGTGAGGCTGCATTACAGAGTGCGTTAGAGTGTGATCATGTGGATCGATTGTTGGAGGTGTTGTGCCTTACAAATTCCAGGAAGCTATGAGTAGGCAGATTGAAAGCATGTTGCAGGGTACAATTATAGAACCCTATATTAGCCCATATATTAATTCGTTAAGGGTAGTTCCCAAGTCAGAGAGGAAAGTAATGCTATATTTTGATGCCCGTAATTTAATTAGGCAGATTTTTGTGAACAGTTAATATTTCAGTAGCTAGGATGGTAATGCAAGGATTTAAAGGTAAGTCATTTTTTGTAATGGAGAAATTACATTTTATTGGTCATACGGATTTCGCGATAGAAAGGTAATTTGAAGTAGAAAGAAGTGTAATTTTAAGAAATAAGGTGAGAAATTACGGGTGATAAAGAAAGGTAATCTGAAATAGAAAGAAGTGTAATTTTGAGAAATAAGGTGAGTAATTACGGGTGATAAAAGAAAGGTAATCTTAAGTGGAAAGAAGTGTAATTTTGAGAAATAAGGTGAGTAACTACGGGCGATAAAGAGGTGTAATCTTGAATAGAAAGAAGTATAATTTTGAGAAATAAGGGGAGTATCTACAGGTGATTAAGAGGTGTAATCTTAGGTAGAATGGAGTGTATTCGTGAGAAATAAGAGGATCTTGAGTAGAATGGACTGTAATTGTGAGAAATAAGGTGAGTAACTACGGTTAAAAAGGTGAGTAACTCAGGTCAAAAAGGTGAGTAATTAGACGATGCAGTAAAACGATTATGCGGGACCTATAATGTGAGATCCTTAAAGAAATATGTATCATGAGTAATAGGAGTATAACTGATGGTAAGTAAGGAAAGTCGCTTAATATTAAGTGAATGATTGTGGTTTGAACGAGCAGGTAATGGCGAAGTGTTGCGCCGATCTATGATATTGTGTGCCTTGGAGAGCACAGATGATATATAAAGCGTATTTTGTCGGCTATAAGCTTGTGTATATGAGTGTGATATATATACATATGTGGGATAAATTAGCGCACTGCATTTGCACTGAAAGATGTTGCCTTAGGTAATATAAGCTAATAAAGTTTCATTTTTTCTATAATATGCCTGTGTTACTAGATACATATAATTCCTGAGAGACTGGAGTAGATCTGGTTATTCGCATCACATACCAAGTGTTGTGAAGTGATCAAGTGAATTAATCAGTTGGCAGTCACACCTACTAGCCATAGTGTATTCAGTTCGACACCAGGCTGAAAATTGAATTCTACGTCCTCAAGATATAAAGCAAAGGTGTATGCCACCCAAATATACATAAGTGCAACGATGACTTATGTCCAAAACAAGAATATAAAAGTGAAGGGTATTTTGATGTACATTGTTTACAGGTCGCTTTAATTATGTAAAGAAGAAAGAAAAAGACATTATGAACAGTGAAAGACTGAAATGATGAGATTTAAAAAAAAAAGTATATATATATATATTAAACTTGAAGGGTATAATTTTTTATGTTGGTAATTGCTTTGAAGAGTATAATATTGTCGATGTTTGAATTTTCTTTGAAGGGTATAATATTTCATATTTGTACAAGTGTTGAAGAGAAGTATGGTGATATGATTGTTGACATATACCATAATTCTCTGGGGCGAATTGTGATGGTCCCAATTGGTGACCAGAATGTAATAATTTTATATATTTTATTATTATTATTATTATTAATATTTTTTAAGTTTACATTTTACCTTTTATTATTTATTATGTTAACTAATATGTTTATATCTAATATTATGCGGTAATGTAGAATATTATGGCAATTGAAAAGACTTGGAGCGATACACATTATAATTGAAATAAGTTAGACGCTTGACTGAATATTATTTCTGAAGAAAATACGAACAAGAGAAGAAGAGGGTGTTCACGGAAGGCCGGCTTATCCACGGCTTCTTGGAAATGACATAAATAGACACTTATGTCTTTCTCATCAAGTATTCTACCAGTATACAAATCATACTAAGAAGGGATTCTATGAAGACTTGCCACTAACAATTCTGGGCCGATGAATGAGTCCTTTGCAACTTTATACAAAAGGTGGGCTGGACCTCCCGAGAAATGTTACAAAGAAGTATTGTCATTATTGATATGTGAAAGACGGGCTAATATTGCCTAGCGACTTCAGAAGAGGGGATAGACACGTGCCTTACCTGGGAACTTTATATATATGACGGCCGCCCAAATGGATTATTATTATTGAATTGCTGGAGGAGAGGGAATGGGGCTGTTCCGAGCAGAAGAGTGGAACTTATAGCGAGATGGAGTCTGTAACGCAGTGATAAACTAGACAGTTGACTATTTAAGTATGTGAATTTGATAAGACATTCTGTCTCATCAAACTGTGACATGGTTGTGTACGAGGCTATTGTCACAGGGATGATTTTTGGAATTTATTCCGTCATCCACATATAAATTCATTACGTTGAGGTAGATCAGGGCCATCAGGAACTCTCTACGCAACAATCCAACTACAATGATCTTCAATGCGGTGAGCGATTTAAACAGTTTTACTCCAGTCAAATCAGAAGGCTCTCATGCTTATTAAATTCAACCTATATTTTATTCAATTAACTCAGTATACTCCAATTTCCAATCAAGACCCATAATACAAGTAAATTCAGTAGATTCTTTAATTTAATTTATTATTATTATCTTTAGTATTTTATTCTTTTTGCACTTGTTGTTTTTATATATTAAATTCATTTTAAATACAAATGTTTGACTGGTTTCCTTTAGTAGCTAGAAATTACTATAAGGCAACACCATACTCCTGAACTAATTATCGTAAGGTTAGATTACGTAAGTTTCACTACGGCTGTTTAACCAAGGTTTAATATATTATTTTGATCATGATATATAAATGGTCTGGCGCCCTTGGCTACATATAATACTACACATTATGTACTTTTTTTAGTGAAGCTGACAACAATACAGATACACTATTAGATTAATACACAATTAAATGTTTCATATTGATCACCCATAGTGGGCACCTATTTAAATAATTAGCTTTGCATATTAACAATATTCATTTATCAAACACATTACGATTGGCTGCCTCAACGAGGGACATTTTAAGTTCTCTAAACCATTACAACCCTAAGGACCGCGAGAAAACTGCGTTCTCTGTGGGCACCGGGCTCTGGCAGTTCACCTCATGCCATTCGGTCTGTGCAACGCCCCTGCGACCTTCGAAAGGCTAATGGAGTCCATTCTTAGGGGTCTACACTGGGAGACCTGCCTTGTCTACCTAGACGACGTCATCGTTCTGGGAAGAAGCTTCGAGGAGCACTACAGCAACCTGAAGGAGATCTTGATGAAGCTACGGGCTGCCCAGCTGAAGTTGAGCCCCAAGAAGTGTCAGCTCTTCCAGAAGCAGGTCCAGTACCTTGGGCATATCGTCTCCGAGGAAGGGGTGCGCACCGACCCAGAGAAGACCGCAGCTGTGAGGGAGTGGCCAGTTCCGAAGGACAAGTCCCAACTACGTAGCTTCCTGGGACTCTGCACTTATTACCGTCGCTTCTTGAGAGGATTTGCCGACATCGCCAAACCACTGCATCGACTGACTGAGAAGGACCAACTCTTCACGTGGACAGCAGAATGCTACAGTGCCTTCGAACAACTCAAGCAGGCTCTGTGCACCGCGCCTATTCTGGCCTACCCCAGACCTGGAACAAGGTTCATCGTCGATACCGATGCCAGCGACTTTGGTATAGGGGGAATCCTGTCGCAAATAGTGGACGGCGATGAGAGAGTATGGCCTACTTCAGCAAAGCCTTGTCCAACCCAGAGAGGAACTACTGCGTCACCAGGAAGGAACTGCTCGCCATCGTGAAGACCATCGAACACTTCCACAAGTACCTGTACGGGCAAGAATTTCTCATCAGGACCGACCATGCATCCCTGCGGTGGCTCCTGAACTTCAAACAGCCCGAGGGTCAACTCGCGCGGTGGTTAGAGAGGCTTCAACAGTACAACTTCGAGATCCAGCACAGGAAAGGCCAACTGCATTCTAATGCCGACGCCCTGTCACGAAGACCGTGCCCCGAAGACTGCACCTTCTGTACTAGGAGGGAGGAGAACACCGGGATACAGTGCCGACGGACTACTGTGGAACTTCATGGGAACTGGAGCCGCGAATCTTTCACGCGGGCACAACAGAAGATGATGACCTGGGACTGATAGCCGAATGGAAGAGGGCCTGTGTCCCCAGACCCGGGTGGAACATTGTGAGTGACTGCAGCCCAAAGTTTAAGTCCTACTGGGCGCAGTGGGACTCGCTGGTTGTAAGGGATGGCCTCATCTGCCGGGCCTGGGAGAGCACCGACGGGAAGACATCTCGGGAACAAGTCGTCGTTCCAAAGGCTCTGAAGGAAGTCCATGGAGGATCATCTGGTGGACACCTAGGAATAAAGAAGACCCTGGAGAAGCTGAGAAAGTGATTCTACTGGATCGGATGCCGAACTGACGTGGAGAACCACTGCGCGAGGTGCCACGATTGCGCAGCCAGCAAGGGCCCAGGACGAAGACGACGGGGTCCACTGAAGACCTACAACGTGGGCGGCCCCATGGAGAGATTGGCCATCGATGTTGCTGGGCCATTCCCGTTAAGCGGGGCAGGGAACCGCTACATGTTGGTCGTCAGCGACTACTTCACCAAATGGCCAAAGGCGTATGCGCTCCCTAACCAAGAAGCCGCGACGATCGCAGATACCCTGGTGAAGGAATTCGTCAGCCGGTATGGAGTACCCCTGGAGCTGCACTCCGACCAAGGGAGGAACTTCGAGTCGCAGGTGTTCCAGAACCTATGCCAGCTGCTGGGAATCCGGAAGACAAGGACAACGCCGCTACACCCTCAGTCCGACGGGATGGTAGAGCGATTCAATCGCACCATCGAGAACCATCTCCGAATAGTCGTTCACGAGCACCAGAGAGATTGGGACAAACATCTTCCACTATTTCTCCTGGCCTACCGCGCCGCCGTGCATGAAGCCACCGGGTGCGCACCAGCCCGGGCCATGTTTGGGAGGGAGCTCCGTCTACCTGTCGATCTTGCCTTCGGCCGACCTGGGAATGATCCGGTCCCGGTAAGCCAGAATTGTCAAGAACTGGTCGACCAACTGGAGGACGTGCACGCGTTCGCGAGGAGGAAACTGCGGATCGAGACCGACCGAATGAAGACCCGATACGACCAACAGACGGATACCGACGGATTCCACGAGGACGACCTGGTCTGGCTCTTCAACCCATTACGGAAGAAAGGCCTGTCACCCAAACTGCAGAAGTCCTGGGAGGGCCTGTACCGAGTCGTGAAACGGATCAACGATGTCGTCTACAGGATCCAGCGGAGCCCGAGGGCGAAGATGAAGATCGTGCATCGAGATCGCCTGGCAGCCTACGGAGGGACACAGACGGACCAATGATTGATCGGGACGATCAGCTTTTTAGGAAGGGGGTGGTGGTACGGCTGTGAGTTTGTTTCATCGCTCGCCGCATGAGTCACAACTGCCCCAGGGCTGGGCTGCTCGGCCTCAGTGTATTGCGTGCGCCTTATGCAACAGGCTCATTAGGACAAAGGGATGGTCCAGAATATTCGTGACTGAGCCAGCGATGGAAGCCTCGAGAAGCCGTGAATCCTGGATGGGTCTAGAAGCATTTATTGAGTCACCGGCCTGCTATATAAGAGCGACCTGTCAAGCAGTGAGTGTGTGTTTTTACGAGCTAGTGCGAGCGTTTATCCTGAGCGACAGAAGTGTGGTGACTTGCGAAACCCCTAGTGAAGCCGATTCTCTTGACAGCGAGGGAGTGAGAAGCATACAGGGGACTGCCTGTGTTTTGAGCGAGTGTGATTTCACTGAGCGACAGAGGTATTGTGGGGAAGTGCCGTGCGAGTTACGAAATCCAGTGACATTGTTTCCCAGCTCGTGAACAGCGAAGCAGCGTTTAACAGGTTATCGTAAGTAACTGTAGTTTGTGTGCATAAGGAAGCTGTGCAAGTATTCCACGGGTCTCATTAGTGGAGAATTAGCTGCAGGACTAAGTGAAAGGGGCAAGAGAGCTCAAGGGAGAGACTTGAGGAAACTGGAGTAAGGTTCTAATTGCTTGTATTTGCTGATTGAGTGGTGTATCTTTCTGGCCGCAATAAAGTTAATTATTTCTTTAAAGGAACAATCTGTGTTGTGCTTCAACCCACCGTAATCCAGTTAACAAAAGTGCCACTAGGGGGTAGCACGTAACAATATTGATAGTATTCACGGTACGACTACTGGGGACGATATTTTTAAGGGAGTTGAAAATGCCTTCGATGGAAAACTTGAAATCTATTACAACTGTCTGTAAGGTAGTCAGCCCGAAGGCTGGTTGTATCCTCAAAAAGTACCACAGTTAGGTTATGTGGGTTGATAGCCACAAAAACCCAAGACAGCGCTATAGTGAGGCGTACTAGGCAAGATGAGGAGTGAGGTAGTTTACCATTGCTTTCCTCACTGAATCAGAATACCAGTACTAACCCTATGAGTAGAACCTTTCACAGCATCCACAGGCACTTGTCTGTGCTATGAATGTCATTACTAAGCACCACCCGTACCTCAGTAGCTTCCATATAATCACAGCCATGAGTAAGACTGAGACAGCGGTGAAAAGCCACATTTTACTATAGCCTGTGCCAACAGACAAATGCAAATGTACTGCATTCATCAAGAGATGGCAAACAGGCCTTCTTACAACTGATAGAAGCAGAAACTTGTGTGGTAAAAATAAAGGAGTGGTTCCATTGTGCCAAAGGGTGTAGAAAATGGTGGTGGTTCAAAACCTTAGTCTTACATTGTATCATTCATCAACAGTTCTTGTGCGGAAAATATTTGGATATGTCTAAAGTCGTAAATCCAGTCGTTTTAGTTGTTAATTTCATCACATCCACTGGGCTGAATCACCGACAATTCCGCGAGTTTATTGAGGAGATTGGAGAAAACGTCTTACCATATCATACTGCCGTACGCTGGCGTAGTTGCGTATAAGTCCTTCAGTGCTATTTTGAACTTCAAGCAGAGATCGATTTTTTTTAAATGAAAAGTGTCGCCGTCTCACTGAATTACAAAATAGCGAATGGTTGTGAAGTCAGCTTTCTATGTCGATTTGAAAAAACATATGAACGAACTGAGATTGCAAAGAGTAAACCAGCTTCTCCCTAATTTATATTATCAAATCGTTCTGGCAGAAAATAATGCTGTTTTAATCGTAATTTCGTAAAAAAATGTTTCACACATTTTAAAACATGTGAAATATTCAGCCACACTACTGACTTGTGAGTCTTGAGTTTTCCGTCGATTTTGCAATCGAAGCTTGGAGTGTTTTGAAGATACATTTAGATACTCGTTTCTCATACTTTGATCTCTTTGCGAATGAAATTAAGATTTTTCAATATCCTTTTGATACTTACATTGAAACTCTAGCCTCGGAACTTCAATTGGAATTGTTTTTGCCCCCCCCCCCAATCTTCTGGGATGTGTAGGCAATCGTGCAGTGATATAATTAAGAACAAATATCAAAACTCATCTTTGTTGGCATTTTATAAGAGTGCCCCACTGGTACAATTTGATAAATTGGATAAATTTGCTCGTGAGCTGTTGGCTGTTTTTGGTACTACTTACTCGTGTGAGAAAACTTTCTCTAAAATGAAGTACAAAAAGAATGTTTTCTTATCTAACAATAAGTTAACCGATGAGCATCTTAAATCTCTTTTAATAATTGGTACAAGTAAAATTAGTCCACAACTACAAACTATTGTCAGTGGGAAATCACAATCACTGTACATAAATCTCACTAGTATTTATTACAAATGAACATTATAAACTGTTAGTGGGATTCATTTCAATTATTTGTTAGTTATTACGCTTAAGTTAAACTCTCTGTGTATTTAAGCTTTACATAGCAAGTAAATAAAACCGAGTTATTATCATCGTCTTCTTTTATCCAACTTATCACAGCAGCAATAACAGATATAAGCCATTAGCTGTCGCGGGCCGGATTGATCACACTGGCGCACCGTAGTTTGGAGACCACTGCTCTACAGCATGTAATCATCGTATACGACTACTAGGTCATCATTCATATGTAAAAGGAGCACCGTAATCTACTTGACGGAAGAAAAAATCACTTGAGAGATATACGATGTACGTCGTAATAGTTACACTCGTTTGTTTGTGCTTGCGTCAGTTCTCTCTAGCTCTTTTATCAAACTGCTAGGTCATCTACCTCTCTATAGTAAAGTAGTCGACGTAACTAAAGAAAAGGATCACCGAGTGAATCACGATAATTGATTGGTGTCATAAAGACTTGTACTTATTCGTTATCGCTTTTGTCAGTCCTCTCTGGCTCTTTTTCCCTCTGGACTAATTATCCCATAAGCTCCCTGTGCCAGCCTATACTAATAATAATATAACAACAATAATTAATAATAATAATAATAATGGTCCCAGGAATTAACCTGGTAGGAGTCCTTGCAGCTCTGGGAAAATGGGAGTGTAATGCGTTGTTGCTTGTCACCTGCAACTGTAACATATTGGATTTGGCAAGATAATCCAACTACCGTAGCCTCTTTTACTCTAACTCCAACACGTAACCTTTTCTCTGTGAGCTGCCTGAATAGGATTGACATTTGGGCGGAAATTCCACGTCAGTCATCACCCCTCTGTCTCTTGACCGATGAATGTTCGCATAGTTGATGTCATAATACTCTGCGTTGCAATATTGCAGCCCAAGTGTTTCAGTGCCTGGTCAGCTGTATCTATGGCCTGTACAGTTTGGCAACCTCGTTATCAGACCACATGGCGAGGCGAGAACTGTCAATCCCATTCTGGCAGCTCACAGAGTATACAAGAGGTGCCCCTGTTAAGCCGAGCAACCCAGTTGATGGTCGCGTTATTGATAACCTATCCCAGCGGGAAGCTGGGTCGGTGATCCGATCATTGTTGGAGACTTCAAGGCTCACAAGCTTGGCTGTACACTGGCCGGTGTGATCCCAAACTACAAGTTTTTCAACTGAACAAAGCATCGAGGAAAATTCAGCTAAAGCTACTACCCCAGGCGGTAACCAATCCACCATCGCTTTGAGCGATGAATGCGGGTCTTCCGATTCTGGGGAGCCTGCACCAAAATGCTTGGAGGTATCGGAGACTCCAGCAAAGCTCAAACACAAACATCGGAATTTCTCTGTTACCTTAAATTCCCTTTTAAAGATTGGTAAATTGAAACATCTCCTTGACACCCTTTCCCAGCATCAGATCTATATCACGGCGAATCAAGAAACAAAGTTTACAGATGAACATGCTTTCGAGTCCCAAGGTTACCGAATCTTTAAAGGTAACGTTGGTAAACGTGTTATAAGAAATATCCCTCACCTTGGCAGTGGATTTATTGTTAGCAGAAATATTCTGGATTCAGTTATAAATTTCACCTCTCCTAACAGCCGAGTGTCGACCCTTTCTTTGAAGTGCGAACAAGGTCTATACTATGGTTAACGTATATGCCCCCCATTAATCAGGCAGACAAGAAATACCCCGAGGGAACTGATACATTTTGGGAAGAGCTAGAGGAGATGCTCTCTAAGATACCCGACAAGCACACAATTATTTTGCTTGAGGACTTCAATACCCAATGGTGTATTCTTGGAATACACGGTATGATAGAGTATATTTTTAATGCTCTTTGCATGTTTATTTCTTCCTTTTTATCAAACACCAACAGTGATCTTCTAGTTTCTCTTTGGTGGTTATGTCTCTTATGTTCTTTGTGAGTCTGTTCTAGATATATATCTTCCATGACCCACCTAGCGTCATCTAGCAGCGAATCTCAGAAGTTCCTCAATTCTTCCCTGTACAAGAGGACTTACTTATCAATTTGGCCATCAGATCTCGTCACCATCGCCAGCTATCAACTCTTTGAAGACCATTCATCAAGAAAAACATTTATTTTTGTAAAGTTGTTTCATGTTTATGTGCAACCTCTTTGTTCCTCCCCTCTCTCGCCCGCTTCCCCCTCTTCTCCCCTCCTCCTACTGCTCTTCTCCGCGCGCGCAGCCAGCTCGCTCGGTCACTTCAGTTCTACACTTCTCCGCGTCGTGAGCAACCGCTCACTCACTCTCTTAAGTGCACTCAACTTCTTGTTGGTCATGCCGTCTAGGCTAGTGCTTTTCTGCGTCTAGCAGCTCTCACTTGTTCGTCGGCAGTTGACTTGGTCAGTCAAGGCTCAACTAGAACCAGTCTCCTCAAACCAAGAGGCACTCTCCACATTCTACGCCATGTTGGCACATTAAGTATCCGTCAAAGGGAACTTCACCTTCGGCATGCAACAAAGATAAGTACAAACTTCTGGTTTTAACCTCATCTTCATCGGTTTTACTGTCTTCATGCTTTTAACGATTATTTTATAGGCAGTGTGAGATATTTATTTGTGGCAATAATCATTCTTCGTGGGATTTTCCATGTTGGGCTTCTGTCCATTTAAGCCAATCTTTGTGAAAAGCAGCATTTCTTATGCTTATTAAATGAGAGAGCTTCTCACAACGGGGGATATTATAGAATACCCACTGTCTATAAATATTAAGCTTGTTCCACCGCTGGACTAACTTTGGCCCTATTCTTCCATTAGGATTGTTCTGGAACCTTCCAGAATCTGCACTTTATCTACAAGTCACGCCGTCATGTATCTTTCACTCACTTGTGGGAATGCCATTTCAAACTAAGGAATCTACCTTATAAATTAATGCTCAATAGCTAAATTTTCTTCCACCGTTGGGATTTTTTCTGGCGCATTTAATTGTAATCCACAACTTTCTCAAGTAATAGACTTTCGCCTATCTAGTGCAACCAGTCACTTTCCACGATTGCAATAACTTTCTTTGCCATAAACTTTTGCGCTACTACAGTGAACTTTTCATCCATTTCAACGAACTATAGTGATAAACAGTGTTCTTTCAGTATTTCTTCCGCGTCGCGCTCGTCCGATTATTATAAACAAGGCCATGAACATTTACCTTTCATCCCAATTTCTCTTTCCTAAACCTCTTACTAACAACCCATAATAAATTGTTAATTTAGGTTTGTTTCAACGAGGTGTCAATCTAAAGATGTGCCCTCCCATTTTTTCTTATGTGTAATTAATTAACTTCTGCATAACTACGTGTCATGTACACGGTTCAAATTATCTTGTTTCTCCCTTCTAATTTAGGGGATACAATTCTTTCAACTTATAAGTAAGTTATTTCTAGGTTTCACGAAAGGGAAACTTGCCCCAGTTGTCTCGTGATTCCTATCTAAACATAGGAGGTCTAGAACCTTCCTTTTGACTTTCTCTTCAGGTTTCACAGTAAGTGACCTGCCCTATTTGTGTAACTACTAAAAGTAATGCTGCTTCAATACAAGAAGTTATAGGAACTTCTTTCATTCTATCTGCTTTCTTTTTTGTTAATTTCGAAGTTGTAACTTTCTTTAAGATAGGTACTTGGAAATTTTTGAAAGTACACACATTGTACTCGATTTAATGTTTAAACTTTAATCACTTCATTTTTTTTTAATCTTACAAAGATTTTAGTACATATAAAGGTTTGAAACCTAAAGAATTGTTAATTGCCTGGAGCAAACGTCAAATGTTTTCTGAGGTCTGTGACCCCAAAATTGTTAACCAAATTGAAAATATATATTTGTTAAAGTTATCAACTTCTTTTGAATTGTTAAATAAATTAAGCGTTTCTTTTCGCTTTTTCATTTTTCTAGTACAACAGTTAGGCAAGATCCTGTCTTCCTTGGCTCTTCGTACTCAATGCCATTAAATCCATTGATAGGGCTTTCACCACTCGTTGCATTTGAGCAAGAACTCTTAGTGGATATCTTGTCAAAGAGTCTCTTAGCTTTAATAGCTAATTCTAACTGGCCAGTAAGGCAAGTACAGCTCGCTACGCCAGCTACCTGCTTGTGGAGATCCTCTCCGAAAACTTATGGTTGGTTTTCCAAAAGATACGTGTTTCTCTTTGCCTAAACTTTTAGTCGGCTCCTTGCTGAGTAAAAGCTTAGCCATTTCCAAATGCAACTATTGGTTCACTTACCCAAATTACTCCCCAAGGTATATTTTTTTATCACTATCCTTCTTGGAAGCACTTGGTCGCTTTTCAGGAACTCTATAACTTCGAAAACTGGAAATACTAAACCTGATTCAAATTATTGGCATTCTCCGAATTATTTTGCAAAAACGAATTTCTTTGAACATACATACAATAAATCTGTTACTCTCTGCCTTGCCAGACCATCACCCTTCCCCATAGTAGGCAGATGCATGTTTGAGAGGGAATATACTGAAGCCACTCTCTTGCAAACCACCCAAGTCCTAGCTGCGTTTCCCGTCAGCTTCGACCAGGTCCTTACCCACTTTAGGTATCAGAGAACGGATTTGCAGTGGCAACCGCCTCTAAGTGCATTTAAAGTTAAATTCATAACTTTTGTGGGACTCTCCTCCTATTTTTCTATCCTTTTTCTCCAGTCCGAAACCCACTTCCTTTTCTTTATCATCTTCCCTTGGTGGTTAGGTTATTCCTCAGCCAATAATCTACCCACCCAACTCGGCAAAGAAAGAAAATTACAAAACATAGTCGGAGTTCACCCAGCTCATCGCAGAACCAATCTCAACGGAGAGAGCCTAGAGGAGCTCTGTAAAGCATTCAATCTTGTTATGAAATCAACTGCTTTCAAACATCTGCCGAGAAAGCAGAAAACATGGGCTTCCCCAAAATCCAACCTGGGTGAGTTCCAGATCGATTATGTCGTTCTTTCACGTACAGTAAATGTCACCGAGAGATCCAGAATGTAAGGGTTCTTAGAAGTGCCAATTTCGATTCCGATCATTCTCTCTCTAAAATCAAAGTTAAACTCATTCCAAGAAATACTAGAAAGGGTCCAGCGAAGAATGATGAATAGGTTTGACACAGAGAAGCTGCAGTACAATCTCGAAGTCACTGAAAAGCTTGAAACATTGGATGCACAGAACTGGGAACAACTACGAGATGTGATGGTAACAACAGCTAAGGAGACAGTCCTATTAACGAAACCTAGAAATGCCTCGTGGACCAGGGAATGTGATGCAACAATAGTTAGTTATTGTTGTTTTAAGGGTCGGAACTATGAGGTCATCTGCCCCTACGATGCAACAATAAGGCTAAGACAACTTGCATGGCAGAAATGGAACTCGCCGAAGAAAGAAGACAATTGGGAGATTTTCTTATGTAGGAGAAAACAGACTGAAAAGACTAATCGAAGGGTAAAACGTGCTTCTGACCAGAACCAACTGGCACAAATTGAACAAGACACCTGAGATTTCTATAGAACTTTTAAACACTACTCATGGATCTCAATGGAAAAGCTGCCTATAATGACAGAGAAAACTGCCAAATACTAGCAAATTACTTTGAGTCTCTCTTTAACTGAGAGGCTCCAGACTCAACATTTCAGTTCGAAGACAATTCGAACTTACACCCGGATTCCATCCCACCCACAAAAGAAGTCCAACAGATCATCCAGTCACTCAAAAACAACAAGCACCCGGCGAGGACTCTATAATAAATTGCTGAATTATGGAAGCATGCTGGCGACGAAGCTGTCGATAAGTTACCTGAGATAATTCGTAATATTTGGGGAACGGAGGAACTCCCTAGTGACTGGATCTCAGCTCTACCTCACATTCTTCATAAGGGAGGCAACAGAATGGATTTGAACTACCGTGGAATCTGCCTCCTCACAATAACCTACAAGATCCTCTCGAAAACCCTTCAAACCAGGGTAGAAAAACAAGCAGATCTGCAATTGGGAGAATATCAAGGAGGGTTCAGGAAAGGACGATCATGTGCCCAACAGATCACGAATCTTAAATCTACGAGGTTCATGGCAACTATGTTATATATTTCGAACATATGGCATCCAGTGTAGACAATCGAAACCCCGCGGCAAACAGCACAGAATTCACCCGACAGAAGGCGACTATAAGTGTAGGTGGCTAGGTTCCAGCGCCATACACGTTCATTCTGAGCTTGGCCGTGCTACAAGATGGATGCAAGCAGATTGGAACAGCGATCATTCGTGATAATTGCTTTTCTCGGTGGCAGAAATGCTACTCAGTGTCATGCAGCACTATGTGGGACTGTTGGTGATTACCGAACAGTTGCACGTTGGGTGGACGCGCAGCAACTGCAGACTCGCTGTGAAGTGGGCGCCCCCTTGTCTGCGCGACCTGACATGTCCGTGTCTGTTATCGAACAGTGTTCCAATGCTTGGAAACGGTGCTCTGGATTTTAATAGATTGATTTGTGTTCCATTTGTACTAGTGCAAAACAAATTCACAGAGTTCCATTGTGTGGTTTTCATTTGTACCTTGCCGTTAATTCCTATACTCGAAACCTATTTTCTGTTGGCATTGAGATATCACACGGCCTTAACGGTTCAATGCACATCGTGGATTTCCCATGCTGTGGCATTATCGAAAGATATAACATAGTTGCCATGACTTATGGAATGACCCTCGTATTATGGCATATCTGAAGCTTAGATCAGAAGATTTTGTGGTGAACTTCGTTGTTTTTAAGAAGGCTTATGACTTCATTGATCGAATCACCCTATTTCAAATCCCGAAGGAACTGGGACTGGACAACAAAACAAGAAAAATCATCGAGAAGACACCACCTCCAAAGTGAAATTTAGGAGAGAAATTTCCGACGCGTTTGAAATCAGGACCCGTGTAAGGCAGGGAGATAGATTATCGCCTCTGCTTTTCAATTGTGCACTCGAGAAAGTCATCCGAGAGTGGCGCGAACAAATTAACAACAACGGGGTTGTAAATTGAGTCAGATGACTTAAAACTTAGCAATTTTTCTAGGTTTGTGCCGTGTCTTGTGTGGGGTTTCACCTAGGAACGCCAAGCTGGACCCCAACAGGAGTAGTGAACTGTGCGCTACCTCCCTACCGGCACAAACCTAGAAAATTACTGAGTTTTAATTCACTGGCCGTAAAAGCCAATGTACCATCTGAACATGACTGTTGATTGCCTAGCCTTCGCAGATGACCTCGCGATTTTTTCAGTTTCCCTTGACACAGCAACAGTGCACATCAGCCAACTTGAGACTCAAGCAGCAAAAGCAGGCCCTAAGATCTCCTTTGAGAAAACAGTGTTTATCACTAACATTAAACAAACACCCAAAGAGCTAGACGTGGGTGAGGGACAGATTAAACGAACTAAATCGTAAAAATATCTAGGTGAGTTGATAAGAGTCCAACACCACCGAGAAGGCAGATTTTGAATCACGCATCAGAAAAATTGAAATGGCGTATCATGTAAAAAAGGATTTTTACAACAAGAAATCAATATTCCTAAATGCCAAGTTAAGACACGATCACACAGTCTTCTACCCTGAGGCATTATATGCTATGGAATGCCTTGCGATGCATAGGAAAGAACTTATGGAGAAACCGGAAGTAAATGAAAAAAAAAGAAAGACAGATCACATGACACGAATGAGCTCTGTGAGATTGACAAACAGGATCTTTACTTACTTGCTAGAGAAGAAACCCAAGGGGGCTTGGTTCACTGAGGTAGGCTGAGATTTACAAGAAATTGGGCTTTCATGTGACGATATGCAGGAGCGTGTGTCACTTAAGATGAAACAAAGAACTCACCGAAGTTTCATAGAAAAAGCTAAGTCTAAAACAGGCATGAAGTGTACAGAAGAAAGGAAGCAACAAGATCAAGATTTCATATGACAGTACTGGGCGAATATTAAAGCTCGACGCAGAAACCAGTAGAAATGACGAGGTCCTTAGTTGGCCGAAACTGAATAATAATAATAATGAGGAGGTGGTGGTGGTGGTGGTGGTCATTCGAATACACATTAGCCCCTGTGCCACGACGTACCTAGGCTATCTATCTTACTGGTTTCCCAAAGGAAATTCAAATCGCTGTGCTACCTTCTACCCAATCTTATCCCCTAGTTATAAGCACACGCACCTGGACAGTAACTACAATACCGCAGGTTATAAAGAAGCTTACTCATTCAAGTAAGAGACTATAGTTGAAAATCCACAGCCTGCTTCCAGTCGACCGAACGGGTCAGGGAATTGAATGGGAGGAACGAAGCCCCCATCTAGCGGCGAGGACATGTTCTGTGCCGGCTGCCGAAGCCTGACGCACTTCCCTGGGGCAATGATTACAGTAAATGAATGACAGATGAAATGAAATGACAGTGGAGAGTGTTGCTGTAATGAAATTTGTGACAGGGAAAACCGGAGTACCCGGAGAAAAATCTGTCTGCCTCCGCTTTGTCCAGCATATAACTTATCGCACATGGAGTGACCGGAATTTGAACCACGGACCCAGTGGTGCGAGGCCGGCGGGCTGCCGCACTATGGTGCCAAATACCGAAAACGTGGCGAAAAGTCCCCAAAAAAGGTTGTAAGTAGGGAAGTTTTAAGTCCCTCAATAGGTAGGTTGGTACCTGCCGCCTTAAGGCTAAATGTCCCGTTTTTTAGTTTGTAATTCTGAGACCACGTAGCAGCACTAAAGTGAGACAATTTCTTTTTTCAATTTTCTCTTGAACGAAAGCTCGTATTTGCGATCTGAAAACAACTATATACATACTAGACTGCAATTGAATTGATATTAATTCGATGCATTTTCCAAAATGTGTAAAATAAATAAGTTACTAACAGTTTTTTATATCTCTGCTTAAAATATGAAAAAACCTGGTAATACGAAAATGGAGATTTATTTCCTGTTTCCAATGCATTTTTCAGAAGAAAAAAAAATCGGGTGAATGGAATCGACAGCATTAGTTCGGGAATTGTTTTGAAAAGGCCGGTAGGCGGCGCGGCTCCACAAGATTTCTTGCGCAAGGAAAATTATGTACACGCTGACAGGGCGGAGGGAGAAGGGAACAATTTGACGACAGAAAGGAGTTGTCTTCCTCTTGTCACAAATATTATAGTTCGACGAGTTACGTGTACAAGTGCCTAGGCATGGGAAATATCTGAACAATAAAATTATACTGTAGTAGTGTCACAATATGTAACGTTGACACAATGTGTTCGTACAGATGCTGTTCTTCCTTTCTCTAACATTCTTGTTGACAATAATACATTGTAGTGGCTTGGGACAACTTGGTCATCAGTAGCCTACCTTTGGATGGCTACGTGGCTCAGCGGTAACGTTCTCACTTGCTGTTCCCAAGGTTGCAGGATCGAATCCTAGTGCAGCCAGTTGGCATTTGAGGGTGCGCGAATACGAGGGAGCCTTGTCATTAGATTTACTGGAACGTTAAAGATCCCCTTCGGGGCAAAATTCCGGCACCCCGGCGTCTCTAAAAGCCACAGTAGTTAAAAGGGACGTAAAACCAATAACGTTATTATTATTATTATTATTATTATTATTATCATCATCATCATCAGTCCCGTGTAGTTGATTATGTGTGTAACTGTATTAGAGTCAGGGATGGGACAGGTGCCCTGAAATTTCACGTACGGTACTATCTCGGCATTTACCTGGAGGGATTGTGGAAAAACCGGTTAAAACACACTCAGGATAGATGCTGACAGCGTTGGATTCCCTTCTAGGTAACTGTTTAGAGTTATTTGAGTATAAACTCCCGAACAAAAAACATATTGTTCCGACATTAGTAATACTTTAGAGGGCATAATTCTTACCGCACAGATCAGCGACTGGTTTCACTCGATGCGAAATTGAATACTGTATAGAAAGATATGACTGGTTTGTAGTTAGCACGTTCTTGATATTTTAGAAAAAAGATGGACAAGATATGTTCGTGTTCAGGTTTATTGGAAATATCTATTCTAAAAACCATCCGATGCGGACGTCCAACTCTAGGTATCGTCTTCTAGACATAACAAACAATACCACAAACCGTGACATATTCTAATCAATGGAGCCAGCCAGCTATTATCGATTTATAAGAGGCCAAATGCGCACGCACATATACCTACCTACATACATACATACATACATACATACATACATACATACATACATACATTTATTTTGGTGATTCGTATGGTTCTTTGGTTCTTTTGACTCTAATTCCCTTTTTTTTTCGTGAGATCTGAAACGACTCCGTGTGGCCAATCACTGTAACTTACTTCAATTTTCATGGAGGTAATAATAAAAGTTAATTTATATAGGACATTTTATTACAATAAACGTATTATAAAAATGCATAACAAGAGCAAAATTATTATGTACATAATAGAATTAAAGCTCCTAAGATATTCTCATCTGCCTATTGTTAACCCAGGCACTAGTACTGCGTACTATAAACAAACAAAAATATTATATCTAATTATTTCCTGTTCTTGAAATCAATGCTTCAATTTTTTCCATATCAAAGATAGCGTTTCATGTTTTACACACACTCAGTATTTTACATCACCTCAGGTTCTCTTATATCCATTGATCTGGTCATCCTGAGATCAATGATCTCAGGCAACAAGATTTTCTCGCAGCAGCATGTCAGTTACATGAGCATTTTTTGTCTCCAGAACTTTTCGTCCCTCTTTATTGTTTCTATGTGAATGTCCTAAGGCGTCCATACCACAAAATAACATATTTTCCGCAATGTTATTTCCAACTGGCCCTGGTTGTGGAAATATAAAACCACGTGAGTGTTAGAGAGTTATCAATCTGTTCTCTTCTGAAAGGCACTGTTCTTGACATTCTCTGGCTTTCTTTTTCGCTTACTTTCTGCCAAACAAAACCCCTTTAGCTTTTTGCAGGCTTCCAGAATGGTCATATTCCGTACAGAATAAGGGCACTTGACTTCGACTACAGCGTCGTCTCCTATTAATCCGTCTGGGGAGGCACCTAAAAACCCATAAGCATGACGAATAGAAGGACCTAGTGTGAGGACTCCGCCATTATAGAACGGTAGTTCGTGGTCCCGCCGCTACAAGCACTGCAAGCGATTATGTCCAACACGTGTCCTGTTGTTCCGTCGAACCGGGTCATAGAAAAGTGCGGGGGAAGCTACTGTGTGAGATATTTGTGTGAATTAAATTGAATTGTCTTTGCTTTCAGTTCTTAAATTCTGTTCATTGTGTCTTGTGTACATCAGCGTTCTATGTTTTGTGTGGGCCTACTTCAAACATAGGCTATTTCTTTGTTAATATTACTGTTTTGTGCTTGTCCCTCAGCGAATGGACGGTCTACCTTGACTCATATGTCCAGGAACTGAGGAGCAAAGCCATGGCGAATTACAGTTGAGAGATAATCTTATTCATATATATATATATATATATATATATAATTAATTAAATTATATATTGTGCCCTTGTATATAACAGCGTCGTATAAACGAGAATCAAACTTCGGGGAGCGTTCAGTCCGGATATGCTTTCACAAGAGCTCAAATACCAGACGGCTGCTTACAAATACAAGGACCATATGCAAAACTATAAACTATGAAATGAGTGAAAAACAAATAAAATTACCACCATTTAATAACTGAATAAAAACAACAAAACATAAAAAATAATATAAACAAAGTCCACCCTGAACTTTACTCCCACAGTATAATAATTTACACAGATCTGAGTGGCCTAGAAAGGTCCACTCCAAAGAAATAAAATTGTGGATCAAAATCCACTTGTCTGATTAATATGTATGCACGCGTATAACTACGCTAGAGAAGAAATAAGTACTTTTGATGGAGATTTGCTCACAGATGGAACAGCCAATATGCTTGCAAACCCCCATACTGCAAACCATTATTATGGCTTTATGGGACACACTCGAAGAATATCTTACCAACAATTAAAATTTTACTGACACACGCAACCATTTAACATTTATAAACTAATTGATCTCCATCGAGATCGCAGTGAGTCAGGAAACTCCCAACAAAACAGAAGCTTGCCCAATGGCTCAATTGCTCAACATATACATGACAACAACGTGGCCGAACATCGAGACCACCCGAGGTCAAAGAACATGACAATAATTAAACAAGAAATAAGATGCCTAAAATCCGATGATATTTACATGAAATAAAAGCATGAATAAGCTAACACGCTGGGACTCGATCAATCAAACGCGAACAGCACCCAATTACCGATTACAATTCTTTTATCATTAAACAGGCTTTATTTTAATATAAGATAAACATTTACGAAGAACGGAGACCGGGCCGTGAATACTAATGAGCACAGCTTGCTCCTTATCTGATGGAGTGCGCCGGGTAGAAATACCTTCACTTACCACTCATTAGCGTCAGTGTTCAAAACCAGCCCTCCTTGTCGAAGCTTTGAGTCATGCTATTTATAACAAGAGACTAGACAGCCCCGTTCCGCCACCTGTTAATCGCGACAGATAAATTCACACACTTCTTGTCAATTCCAAAGAATTGCAAGACATCGTAGAAGGGGATTCCAACATTTTCCTCGCAAGGATTAAATGCTTATCCTGGACAATAGCTTCAGACAGAACCAAGGTTCCCGAAAACTCCTATCCCATAAAACACATATTTGCAGACTCAACAAAGCATTTTGGGCAGAACACAACACAAATCTACCACGGGCCGACACTCCAATCAAATATCAAAGATTTTGTGTACCAAGACACTAAAAGGGAAACTTCATCAACAGATAAAGTCATTGGGCATATGACCCCTCACTTAACAAAAATGCAACAAACGGCAATTAACACACAAGCCTGTGTAACAATAAAAATCTATACAATAAAAAGATTTCCCACCAATTCTATTATCTACTCTAGTTAATTCAGTTTCGCTTCTGTTATGATATCGGTTCCCAATTTGTGTCGCTTAGCCGCGCATTTTACGGTAGCGAAGCGCACTTGAGTACTCTTGCCCCGTGTACTTGACATCAACAAAAAAAATCTTCACAAAGATAGAATACATGCCACGTTGCTCATGAACTAAACTAAAGTGTGTCAGTACCACAAACCAACTACAATAAAACACGAAGACAAAAATAAAATAAAATATTTACACAAAATAATATGTTCCCACAAAACCATAACCAGTTTGTCAAATAATTAAATTATTTAGTACTTATTCCTCTTTCTGCGTCATCTCATCGAACATCGCCTGACATTCTCCAAAGTGTTTAGCTCATCTCAGACCACATGGAGCCGTAGAAACGTTGGTTCGATGTCTTCCTCTGGGTCTGGAGTTCCATCTTGACGTTGAATAAAAATAACAAAAATAAAATGTTATTTATAGTCACACGTAATTTTCTATCTAAATTTTGCCAATAGTTACTTTATTCACCATTTGTCTAGTGCAAAATTAAATGTAGACTTTCCCTAATAGTTGTAGTCGTGGGAGACTACTAAAATATTACCGATACACAAATTTCACACTCAGCTGTGCGCACACAACTTTATTATAATATATTCAATAATGACCCTATCTCTGATAAATTTAACACTGTATATCTTCACGGTATGGAAAAGAATAAGTGATCACCTCACGGTGTCACCAAGAATCAATCACCTCGTCACTCAGACGACAGTATTTATGTGAATTTAGCAAAAGGACGGAGGGAGAGGGAAATCTATCACTAACTTCTATAATAATGCGACTATTGGCATGCAACAGGTATCAAACAGTTTGAAAAATTATACAGGTCACAATGGGGCTATCGTGCTCTGGAATCGATCATAGATTTCGTTAATCCAATCTTTCCCGCTTTCAACTTCAAGCCGGCGTCAGACGCTCCCTTGGCGCTAAAATTGGTGACCCTCTCTGATTGGTAGTTCATGACGTCAATATCGCAGTTTAGAACAGAAGCCTCTGTCCTATGATTGGTTGAAAGTTCCTCTCGTCTCTCTCATCCAGCAACTATCTTACTCGTAACACTAGGGTGACAAAGAAATTACGGTCTGAAATGAGTCAGGACCCCAACACACCTTTGTCTGATAAAGTGTCTGTCAAACATTCCGATCTCGTCACTCCTTTGTTTCAGGACTGGGCACGTTCAAACGTACTGTCTCCACATAAGCTTGATATTTCGCAATCCAGTCTGGCCTTCCTGTATGATTCTGGCAGTAAAATCAGAATATAATGAAATGAATAATTAGAATCATTAATATGCGTAGCTTATTAAGGGTTCACAACTCCCTTAGTTGGGAAAAATCGAACTTAGAGATAAAGTCGATTTTTCTTCCCTAAGTCACATGGTGCAGATACTGGGTTAGCCTCCCTTCCAAGTGCTCAGTCAGTCCGCCTCTGCTAGTTGACAAGTGTTTTCCTCGTTCCAATGTTTACATTCTCGCCCATTCATTAGGACAGTACCAGTCTGCTGCTCACTTGCCCAGCGCTTCGCCTGGGGCTATTTGTTGCTTAAAGACTATTCCCCTCTCTGTTGCTCGTCTGTCGACATACCTGTCAACTCTGCTTGCTTCAAGATGTAAACAGGCCAGACGCTAATCACTTCCTCGATGTCGTGCTGGCTTCTGCTTGCCCCCCGTTTACTTGCATGATGTTGGACGATCATGTACTTAATTCTCTGCATTATTTCTGACTTCCCAAGGCTCTCTGGTGTGATAAATTTTTAGATTTGCACTATTATATACAGACATGGTTCCTGTGCTTAATTCTTTGACTCGATATGCATTATTTCCAAGATTCCTCACTATGCTGAACGGCCCAACATACTTGGCACAGAACTTGTTGAATATCTTCTTTGCTGGATCAGATACAGCGGGTCGGCGTACGAGGACAAGCTCGTCTAATTCTAGCTCACGATGGAATCTCTTGTTTCTCACGCGGCGCAGCCTCCTGTCAGCCTGGTTCCTCATATGCACTCTGGTGCGCTCAATTCTTAAATCATGAGCTATATTGTGATCTTGTGGGCAATTAATGATGGTACTCCATGATCTCTCTGGATGCTGATTCATGTGTAATACCATAGGAATCTGTCCTGTCGATTCGTGCTTCGTAGAATTCATGCACGTCTCTACATCCTTGATCTTGTCCACCCACTTGTGATGGTCGTTAGGAATGAAGATTCTCAGGTACTTAGTGACGCATTTAATTGCCCTTTCCGAGGGATTAGCCTGGGCGTGGCGTATGCTAGATAAAATGTGCTTTACGTCCATATCCTCCATTCCTTTTTTAAATTCGGCGCTCGTAAAGTAGCTGCCATGATCAGATAATATGAATTCTGGTTTTCCAAGGATGGGAATAACTCTATTTCGTATGCGGCTAAGTACTTGTTTTGAGGTAGTTTTCTGGATTGGGCAAAGTACAACAAATTTGGAAAACACATCCAGACAAACTAATAGGTGTCGGCATCCTCGCCTTCCCTTAGGAATTGGACCGAAACAATCTAGTGCCACCATTTCACAAGGTCTCTGAGGAAGCAGAGGTTTGGGGTACTGTTTCATCAGATAATTGTTTGGCTTTGTCCTCTGACACGGGTCACATGTTTTAATAACCTCACAAATAGTCGTCCTCATGCGTGGCCAAGTAAACGTCTCCCCAATGGTCGATTCAGACTTGTCGATTCCAATATGGCCGAGACTTTCGTGGACATGCCATGTCAATCCTCGCTGTAATGACGCCGGTACCAAGATGCGATATTTAGAGTGCTCTGCATCCACAAATTTATGGAGTAAATTGTTAAAATAGTGAAACTTTCCTTCTTTAGCTCTGGCTTCACGAAATGCGGGTGTTCCTGGCGGCAATTCCCTTTTAAAATATTGGATCATTAGATACATCCATGGCTCCGCTTCCTGTTCTCTCTGGATTTCTCGTAGCTCCTCCAAAAATTCATGATCCTTGGGTGTTAATTCAATATGTTGAACACTCGCTGCTTCAACATTGTCAGGCTCAGGGTTCCTGCTAAGAGCATCCGGAATTACATTCATTTTTCCTGGGCAGTGCTCAATCTCGATATTAAATTGTTGTAAGTAAATAGACCAGCGTGTGACGCGTTCACTAGCCATAGACGTTTTGAACAGAAACGTCAGTGCCTTATGGTCCGTCCTGACAACAATGGGGTACCCATAGATGATTTTTTTCCATTGTTGGAAAGCATGGAGAATAGCTAGTAGCTCCAGCTCTGTTACAGTGTAGTTGCGCTCGTGTTTCCTTAATCTGCGGCTGACAAATGCCAAATATGAGCGTTTGTGAAGGTTGGCCGGATCCTCTTGGTACAGCATAGCTCCCACTCCAATTAATGAGGCATCCGCCTGGATTATAAACTTGCGGCCAAAATCCGGATAACCGAGCTTGATACAATTTTCCAGCAAAAGCTTGGTCGCTTGGAATGACTTTTCGCAAACAGCATTCCAAAGCCATTTATTACTTTTTTTAACATCTCCTGCATGGGTGCTACTGTTTCAGTATAGCCAGGGCAGTTCTCCTTAAAGAATCCCGTTACGCCTAGGAAAGCACGGATGTGTTTTACTCTCGTAGGAGTCGGGAAATTCTTTATAGCCTCGAGCTTGGCAGGGTTTGGTCTGACTCCCTCCTGGTCTATTATGTGGCCTAAATATAGAATCTCGCTTTTGAAGAAGTGCGATTTCTTTAAGTTGATTTTAAAATTTGTTGTTCTCAGATTTTCCAACAATTTATCCAAATTTCTCATGTGTGTGTCAACGTTGTCCGATGCCAGCAGGATATCATCAATGTAGCGAACGGTCATCTCTTTCACCTCCTCAGTAAGATTTCGATCTAAAGCTCGTATCAACGCACACCCAGCAGTTCTCACGCCGAAAGGCATACGGACAAAATAATACGTTTGGTTATCAAACAAGAAGCCCGTAAGTAGTTGTGACTTCTCATCTAATTCAATATGGTGGAAGGAATTTGTCAGGTCCACTGAACTATAAATACTTTTATTTTTAAAACCTTTTAGGACATCTCTGATAATCGGCGCCGTGTCGTATTCCGGAAATATAAGTCGCTGGTTCAAATTTCTGGCATCCAGACATAATCTGATGGAACCATTTGGCTTGGAAACTGCCAAAATTGCATTTAAGTAAGGTGTAGGTGCCTTCTTAATAACCCCTGCCTGCAACATGCCATCTATCATTTGTTTCACCTGGCTGCGATGTTTTTCAGGAATAGGATACAGTCTACTCCTGAAAGGTGACCAATCCTGAACTTGCATCGAATATTGAAAATTTAGTATCTTCCCTGGAATCGTATCAAAAACTGCCTTGTGTTTCCTTAAAATTCCTTCTAACTGTTTCTTATGCTCACTCCCAAGTTGAACATCTCTGAGCCGCTCCTGTAATATCTCTTCAAAATAAGCCTCGTTATCATCTCCTTCCGTCAGTAGGGACCATAGTTCCTGGGATTCGTCCTCTTCAAGTTCTACAACAGCTGTGCCAATGACGTCACCCTCGGCCTCCTGTACCTCTTCGTTCGTCTCTTCCTGGATCGCTTCTAGTGTCCATGAACTCGCATCCCTTCCTGTGGTGATCTCATCCATATGCAAACCCACGTTATTTAAATTTACAAACTCTCTGAAACTGACTGTATTCTTGTGCAGATCTATCACGGCTTGATAGTCGCAAATGAAGTTGGCTCCAAGAATAATATTAAAGCTCATCTTTGCCATTACGATGAAGGTCTACCCAAATGTGTGCTCCAAAATATCAAGTTCAAGGTAGGCTTGATTTTTGCAAGTGACAGAGCGTTCAGGAATTACGCCTCTCACTTTGAGTTGTGGCACGGGAATCATAGCAATCTTTTGACTCCGTCCCAACTCTCGAATTAGGGCCTCAGATACCAGACTAATCTGCGACCCCGTATCTAATAAGCACCTGACCTTTAATCCACCAATCCTGGCGTATATAACCGGCAATTGTTTAATAATGTCGTTCCGCGGTTTCACCGTCTCCTCCAGGCAATCCTCCGGTAAAGCGATCCATTCCTCTATGTGTGCGACGATCCAATCTCCTCCTCCCACATGCTGTTGCAATCCCAGGCTGTCTCCAATCTCACTTATCAAACTTTTTTTTTACAGCCTCGACCTCTATTATCCTGAGGTCGAGTACTCTCCTGATGATCCTGCTGTCGCTGTAGACTTTCAGCCCCCTCGGTCTGAATGTCGGGATTTACTCTGTTGTCAATAGCATTTTCCCAGCGTCCTTGCTCATTCCCCTCATTAGCATGAATTTCCTCTAAGTATTTCTGCGATTGAGCATGCCTATCGTTCCAGTCGTCTCGGTAGCTTCTAGAGTCCTCACGATTCTGAAATCTGCGGTCTTGCCATCTCTGATTTTCATTCCGATCTCCCCATCTCCTGTATGGTACATCTTGTCTCCGATTGTCCATCCATTGTTGAAATCCTCGTTGTTGGAATCTATTCTGTCCTTGGAACTGTCTGTTGTTATTACGGTTGTTATCGTAATGTTGGCGCTGTCTTTTCTCGACATCATCCTGACCTCTCACGGGTGTTGAAATGTTTTTATTTGTATTGGTAGCCTGGGATCTTGTGTTTATCTGGCTCGGCTTAATCACCTCGGTTGTATTTACCATTTCGACCTGTCTTCCAACTCTATTGTGTAAGTGGGACGTGGTTTCATCTATCTGGCGCAGGATCTGTTCAGCGTGTACCGCGTCTGAAACGTTAGCTGCGACCAATACCTGCTGAACGTTAACGGGAAGCTGGCGTCCGATAGTCATGACTAGCTCGGCCTCACTTAAAGGATTATCCAGATCTTTAAACTTAAGGAGCTGTGATGAAAAAAAATCTGAATACTTAGTTTGCTGAGTAGATTGGTACTTTCTGGAGTACAATTCCATTCTTAACCCTTGTTGATATGAAGACGACCAATATTTTCGAAGGAAAGCATGCTTGAATGCATCTACGCTTTCAAACGTGTATTTGAAGCTCAAGTACCACGTTAAAACATTTCCAGTTAAAAATTTTTCCATCATGCGCAGTTGCCGGGCGGGAGCTATATCATTATCATTATAATAGTGTTCGACTTCCCGCAAGAACGCCTTGGGTGTGACTCCAGAATTTTCCATAAACTTAGCCGGTTTGAATTCATTAGAACGGATGATTTGTACAAGTTGAGGGTGCTGATTACCGTCATGGGGTGTAGAACTTCTCCCTATGTGATTACGAAATTCTTCCGTGTTCCGAGCAAGTGGACTTTCCGTGTCAACCTGACTACCAGTTGAATGAGTCGCCCCCGGGCTATCTCTGTCTCCATCTCTTGCCTTCCCGCCTAATGACCCTGCATTATGTTCCATAGAAAATAATTCTGCTTTTATCAGCCTGTCACCTTGTTCTTTAAATTTTGCTTTTATCTCATCTTCTAACGTCTGTATCCGTGTGTGGTTCTCCCCCAGCTTCTTAATTACCGCCAACCTTTCTTCCTTGGAGTCCTTACATAATTTTTGCCAATCCTTTCTAACGTTTTCTATCTTCAGATTATTAGTGTCCTGGCTCACTTCGATCCGTTCCAAGCGATCCTCCATGCGTACATTGTTTTCTTCAATAGTGGCTTTTAATCCCTCCCGGTCTACTTCTGCATTTTTCCAGCGATCTGTTGATTGGTTTTCGAGACGGTCTATGTCTTTTATAAGGCCGGTCACGTTTTCATCTACCGCCTTTACCTGTTCCTGTATAACTACGGTTATTTTCTCCACTTTATTAAATCTGTTTTGTAACCTGTCCTGTGCAGTTATAATTTCGCTATTTTTAGTTGTGCATGCCAATTCAATCTGTGCCAATTTTGCCAGAACTGTATCGTCTAAGTTATTAAGTTTAGCGTTAAACTGATCCTCAAGTTGTTTTATCTGTTTAACCTGCTTCTCATTGTTCTTACTTACATCTAAGGCGAGTAGTATAAGCTGTTTCCTTGTATGTTCTTTCATTTCAACCACTACATTATCGAGTTGCTCAGTGTTACGACTGTTTTGCGCGTCTAGTTGAGAGTTTATTGATTCACTTTGTTGTGTCAATTGAGAACTAATATTATCATTCTGTAGAGCTAATTGTGTATTAATACTATCATTTTGAAGCGCTAATTGTGTATTAATACTATCATTTTGAAGCGCTAATTGTGTGCCAATAGATTCATTAATTTGGGCTTTGATCACCGCTGACTGTTCAACCCTACTACTGTCTATTTGTGCCTTAAATGTTTCACTCTGTGCTATTAATTCCGCTGATTGTTCAGCCCTGCTACTGTCTATTTGTGCCTTAAATGTTTCACTCTGTGCTATTAATTCCGCTGATTGTTCAGCCCTGCTACTGTCTATTTGTGCCTTAAATGTTTCACTCTGTGCTATTAATTCCGCTGATTGTTCAGCCCTGCTACTGTCTATTTGTGCCTTAAATGTTTCACTCTGTGCTATTAATTCCGCTGTCATCTCCTGCCGTAACAACACCATTTGCTGCTGAGTGCGTGCCGCAGCGCTCTCTACAACCTGTCTTATTTCGTCTAAAGAAGCCATCACCACAATACACTTGAGAAAATAGAGAAAATGCCAATCGGCGATGTTCTCCGATACGTGCATACATATTAATCCACATTTATATCAATTTACACATACTCAGTTCGTTTAAATTTATAAACACAATCCCATTAATCCAATAGCATCCCTGAGTATCCTTCATTTTACATAATTTAAAACTTAACCCACACATTCAGTTATTAAATGCTAGCCTTACAAAACGCTACAAGAACAGACTAATTAATCAAGTATTAATTGCCTTGGAAAAGCTACACGCCTTCCTATTACATACATGGAGTTGTCTTTCTAAGCAAAGCTAATTTTTATCATTAATATGGGCGCCCAGTTTCACGATATTATCTTTACAATTAATGCAAGAAACAAAAACGTGTACTGTATTTTACATTGCAACTCCTGATTTTACAGTATAATTCACTCACTTGGCGGTAATACCTTCGCCATAACTACGTTACTTAAAATTATCACATTCGGTGATTCAAATACTGTCACATTCTGCCTCCACTTGTGGCGTGTCAGTTTATCAAAAAAATGCGCTAGAAAAGCCTAAAACAGTGAAATGCCCCACGTTGGGTAATGCCAGCGTTGCCTATGTGCCCTTGTATATAACAGCGTCGTATAAACGAGAATCAAACTTCGGGGAGCGTTCAGTCCGGATATGCTTTCACAAGAGCTCAAATACCAGACGGCTGCTTACAAATACAAGGACCATATGCAAAACTATAAACTATGAAATGAGTGAAAAACAAATAAAATTACCACCATTTAATAACTGAATAAAAACAACAAAACATAAAAAATAATATAAACAAAGTCCACCCTGAACTTTACTCCCACAGTACAATAATTTACACAGATCTGAGTGGCCTAGAAAGGTCCACTCCAAAGAAATAAAATTGTGGATCAAAATCCACTTGTCTGATTAATATGTATGCACGCGTATAACTACGCTAGAGAAGAAATAAGTACTTTTGATGGAGATTTGCTCACAGATGGAACAGCCAATATGCTTGCAAACCCCCATACTGCAAACCATTATTATGGCTTTATGGGACACACTCGAAGAATATCTTACCAACAATTAAAATTTTACTGACACACGCAACCATTTAAAATTTATAAACTAATTGATCTCCATCGAGATCGCAGTGAGTCAGGAAACTCCCAGCAAAACAGAATCTTGCCCAATGGCTCAATTGCTCAACATATACATGACAACAACGTGGCCGAACATCGAGACCACCCGAGGTCAAAGAACATGACAATAATTAAACAAGAAATAAGATGCCTAAAATCCGATGATATTTACATGAAATAAAAGCATGAATAAGCTAACACGCTGGGACTCGATCAATCAAACGCGAACAGCACCCAATTACCGATTACAATTCTTTTATCATTAAACAGGCTTTATTTTAATATAAGATAAACATTTACGAAGAACGGAGACCGGGCCGTGAATACTAATGAGCACAGCTTGCTCCTTATCTGATGGAGTGCGCCGGGTAGAAATACCTTCACTTACCACTCATTAGCGTCAGTGTTCAAAACCAGCCCTCCTTGTCGAAGCTTTGAGTCATGCTATTTATAACAAGAGACTAGACAGCCCCGTTCCGCCACCTGTTAATCGCGACAGATAAATTCACACACTTCTTGTCAATTCCAAAGAATTGCAAGACATCGTAGAAGGGGATTCCAACATTTTCCTCGCAAGGATTAAATGCTTATCCTGGACAATAGCTTCAGACAGAACCAAGGTTCCCGAAAACTCCTATCCCATAAAACACATATTTGCAGACTCAACAAAGCATTTTGGGCAGAACACAACACAAATCTACCACGGGCCGACACTCCAATCAAATATCAAAGATTTTGTGTACCAAGACACTAAAAGGGAAACTTCATCAACAGATAAAGTCATTGGGCATATGACCCCTCACTTAACAAAAATGCAACAAACGGCAATTAACACACAAGCCTGTGTAACAATAAAAATCTATACAATAAAAAGATTTCCCACCAATTCTATTATCTACTCTAGTTAATTCAGTTTCGCTTCTGTTATGATATCGGTTCCCAATTTGTGTCGCTTAGCCGCGCATTTTACGGTAGCGAAGCGCACTTGAGTACTCTTGCCCCGTGTACTTGACATCAACAAAAAAAATCTTCACAAAGATAGAATACATGCCACGTTGCTCATGAACTAAACTAAAGTGTGTCAGTACCACAAACCAACTACAATAAAACACGAAGACAAAAATAAAATAAAATATTTACACAAAATAATATGTTCCCACAAAACCATAACCAGTTTGTCAAATAATTAAATTATTTAGTACTTATTCCTCTTTCTGCGTCATCTCATCGAACATCGCCTGACATTCTCTCTCCAAAGTGTCTAGCTCATCTCAGACCACATGGAGCCGTAGAAACGTTGGTTCGATGTCTTCCTCTGGGTCTGGAGTTCCATCTTGACGTTGAATAAAAATAACAAAAATAAAATGTTATTTATAGTCACACGTAATTTTCTATCTAAATTTTGCCAATAGTTACTTTATTCACCATTTGTCTAGTGCAAAATTAAATGTAGACTTTCCCTAATAGTTGTAGTCGTGGGAGACTACTAAAATATTACCGATACACAAATTTCACACTCAGCTGTGCGCACACAACTTTATTATAATATATTCAATAATGACCCTATCTCTGATAAATTTAACACTGTATATCTTCACGGTATGGAAAAGAATAAGTGATCACCTCACGGTGTCACCAAGAATCAATCACCTCGTCACTCAGACGACAGTATTTATGTGAATTTAGCAAAAGGACGGAGGGAGAGGGAAATCTATCACTAACTTCTATAATAATGCGACTATTGGCATGCAACAGGTATCAAACAGTTTGAAAAATTATACAGGTCACAATGGGGCTATCGTGCTCTGGAATCGATCATAGATTTCGTTAATCCAATCTTTCCCGCTTTCAACTTCAAGCCGGCGTCAGACGCTCCCTTGGCGCTAAAATTGGTGACCCTCTCTGATTGGTAGTTCATGACGTCAATATCGCAGTTTAGAACAGAAGCCTCTGTCCTATGATTGGTTGAAAGTTCCTCTCGTCTCTCTCATCCAGCAACTATCTTACTCGTAACACTAGGGTGACAAAGAAATTACGGTCTGAAATGAGTCAGGACCCCAACACACCTTTGTCTGATAAAGTGTCTGTCAAACATTCCGATCTCGTCACTCCTTTGTTTCAGGACTGGGCACGTTCAAACGTACTGTCTCCACATAAGCTTGATATTTCGCAATCCAGTCTGGCCTTCCTGTATGATTCTGGCAGTAAAATCAGAATATAATGAAATGAATAATTAGAATCATTAATATGCGTAGCTTATTAAGGGTTCAATATATCATTTCAAACAAATATATCCAATCAATCATTGCACCCACTGCCGACCTATCAAATCGGTACGGTGTAAAATCACTTAAAACAACAAATTTCACCTAAAATAATTCATTAAAATTTCACTACATAAAGGGGCGTAAGGAGCTCATTGAGAGCATCAGGTTCCCATTCTATCAGGCAATGCACGCATGCATGCAAGCTTGATTATCTCATTCCGAGTCCAGCATCCAAGCAACTGCACGCCACTGCTCCAAGCTCCGTCTTCTAACGCCAATTGATGAAATCGATGATTTGCCAGTCTTTCTACCAAGCCTAGGCCTCGATATCGCCTCGACTTCGATATTTCAAGCCATTCCACTATGTTCCTATAGGCTTAATTTGCATCCCCCTTAGTAACAGTGCAGATTAAGTCACTCCTCTACCATTCAAATATCCAACACCATACCCACCATGTAACCATCCTAGTCAAGCAACTCCTGTCTCCCTCGAGTTTTAATACAAGTTTAGCTCATCCCCTCTTCCTACTAAGCAGCCAATAATTAATTATTTAATTAATTATTTAATTAACTTCAAATTTCATCAGCGCACTCAACGTCATAGCTCCAACTGTATTTAAACTGGATAATTTTGAGTGACTGGTAAATTTGTTTTTCTCTTTCCTTATTCTCTGGTCGACCAAGGTATTTGACCACTATCTCTCATCACCTCTTACTCATTACACGCGCTTATAGTCTACACTCACGAATACAAACATGTCGCGCACTGACACTAAGCCTCGCACATTAACGTACCAGGGCATAACATTCCTGATAACTCAGGACCCTGATGACTCTAAAAGCCAAAATTATAACCCTGTTAATCCAAAAACACTAATTCCGAGTGGGCCTACCCACAAAGGAGATGGTACACTCGTTCCACTTAAACCAGCTTCACCAAAATCAGATTCCTCACTCTCTAGCTCACCTCCTCCCTCACCGGGTCACGTCTCATTCCCGACATTTGATTTCGAGAAAGAGCTGTGGTACGCTTCACCCAATGGCAGTAACCTTCAGAGCACGATGGTCCTTATCCACCCACCTATTGGTATTAGCCTTTGTAAATCAGTCAGGCAAACAGTAATTAACGCGCTCAATCCCATAGCCCAATTTATTTCCCTCATTGAGGAATTAGGTAATCATCACATAGGCATCACTCCTTCTGAGAATAGCCATCTCAACTCTGTCACTAGTGTTCTCAAGAGCCGCTCTGCCATTCCCCCATTTTCATTAATTAGATTCAGACCACAAATTCACCTTCTTTAGTCTCTCAATCTGAGGAAACTAAAATGCCACAACAAGAAACAACAAAAAGTCCTCTCGGCACGCCGGAAGGCGGAGGTAGATTTCACCGGACAAACTTGGGGATAGGCGAAAATAGGCAGAATATGCAGGTTTTCGTAGAAGGATCAGACCTCATTTATTGCGAGAAGGTATTTTATAATTGGAGCTTAACTTTGTTTTTCGTCATTTTATGCTTATTTTAAACATTTTATTGTCTTATGGGAACGGTAACCTTCTTGTCATTTGGGGTCCATTTTTATACTTGTGGTCACACTGTCCTTATGCAAGGTTTCGACACTGATGTGTAACTATGTAACGGTCTGTTACTTCTTCACGCAAAATTATATCTCCCGCAGAGATTTTGGTTGGTTTCTCAGTTTAGGGGCTGCGACAACGCGGTCATGTAACCCCGTGTACTTAGGGATGGCTGTATTAGTCTGTAATTCAGGTAAGGACTACATACGGTCAATTTCAAGCAGTAGTTCCTAATGTTGCTACCAGGTACTACCGTCAACGACACCTACCCGTGAACTTGGCTACTAGATGCCACCGCAGCCAGCAACTCGCAACGAACGTTGGAATTTCCCCTCCAAAGGAAAGCATACTGAGGGATTTTTAGCGCTCTTAGAAAATCCGACGACTTCGGCCGGCTTTGAACTCGCGACCTTGGGCATAGACATTCAGCATGCTTGCTACCAGTTACGTCACCGAAGCCGCTTCACACTTAGTCAGATGGAATTCTGAATATGATCTCGTGCAAGTGCGTTATCTTGGCAACGTCTGATGGCTCATCCCTCATCAATTTAGTAGAGTTGCCATGGCAAGCACTGATAGCTCTTGGCATTTTCTTATAATTCCGAAATCTTTTTTCTCATCCCTTGGCATAATGGTGGGTCATATCAAAAATTCTTTAAGACAAAATTTTAGGTAATTATTAGGGGAATATTGTCCATTTTGTACGGTTTTGAGATTGTGCCTATTAAGAGAGATATGATTAATGTTTCCCGAAAAACCCACTTTTTTCCCACCCCTTTGGTCAATGGTTGGTGCTATAAAAAAACCTCTTCAAACATAAATTTTTGGGCTTTATCCGACACATAGTATGAACGTTGAACGGATTCGATATTTCACATATTAAGAGAGTTATAGCAATATTTCACTTTTTCGAAAAAAAGCCCCCCATTTTCATCCCCTTCGACCGATTTAGCCCATTAACGAACTCGACCGAGATTTTATAGGTATACATATTCGGTAAAATATTCAAAGTGATTGGTGCAAAATTACGGCAGTTATCGTGTCCACAAGAAACTGATATGCATATATATATATATATATATATACATACATATACATACATAAATTATATATAAACTTTTGAACTTACGGTGGTTTTGGGGTCTGGGGGATGTGAAACGCGAAGATATGTCGAAATTTTCCGGAAGTCGAAACATGGTACCCATTGCAATAGTTAGCTTTCTAATGAAATCTACCTCTGGTTGGTTCCTCAGTTTAGGGGCTGCGACAACGCGGTCATCTAACACCGTGTACTTTGGGTGAGTGTAGAATCTGTCTGATAAACGGTGTGAATTGTAATGGCTGTAGTAGTCTTAATTCAGGTAAGGACTGCAGACGGTCAATTTCAAGCAGTAGTTCCTAATGTTGCTACCAGGTACTACCGTCAACGACACCTAGCTGTGAACTTGGCTACTAGATGCCACCCTAACCAGCAACTCGCAACGAACGTTGGAACTTCCCCTCCAAAGGAAAGCATACTGAGGGATTTTAGCTCTCTTAGAAAATCCGACGACTTCGGCCGGCTTTGAAACCGCGACCTTGGGCATAGTCATTCTGCATGCTACTAGTTACGTCACCGAAGCCGCTTCCCACTCAGATGAAAATACTGAATCTGATCTCGTGCAAGTGCGTTGTCATGGCAACGTCTGATGGCTCATCCCTCATCAATTTAGTAGTGTTGCCATGGCAACCTCTGATAGCTCTTGGCATTTTCTTATAATTCCGAAATCATTTTTCTCATCCCTTGGCATAATGGTGGGTCATATCAAAAATTCTTTCAGACAAAAGTTTTAGGTAATTATTAGGGGAATATTGTCCATTTCGTACGGTTTTGATATTGTGCCTATTAAGAGAGATATGATTAATGTTTCCCGAAAAACCCACTTTTTCCCACCCCTTTGGTCAATGGTTGGTGATATAACAAAACTCTTCAAACATAAATTTTTGGGCTTTATCCGACGCATAGTATGAACGTTGAACGGATTCGATATTTCATATATTAAGAGAGTTATAGCAATATTTCACTTTTTCGAAAAAAAAAAGCCCCCCATTTTCACCCCCTTCTACCGGTTTAGCCCAGTAACGAACTTGACCGAGATTTTATAGGTATACATATTCGGTAAAAAGTGATTGGTGAAAAATTACGGCAGTTATCGTGTCCACAAGAAACTGATATATATATATACTTTTGAACTGACGGTGGTTTTGGGGTCTGGGGGATGTGAAACGCGAAGATATGTCGAAATTTTCCGGAAGTCGAAACATGGTAGCCTACCCATTGCAATAGTTAGCTTTCTAATGAAATCTACCTCTGGCTGGTTCCTCAGTTAAGGGGCTGCGACAACGTGGTCATCTAACCCCGTGTACTTTGGGTGAGTGTAGAATCTGTCTGATAAACGGTGTGAATTGTAATGGATGTATTAGTCTGTAATTCAGGTAAGGACTGCAGACGGTCAATTTCAAGCAGTAGTTCCTAATGTTGCTACCAGGTACTACCGTCAATGACACCTAGCTGTGAACTTGGCTACTAGATGCCACCCCAACCAGCAACTCGTAACGAACGTTGGAACTTCCCCTCCAAAGGAAAGCATACTGAGGGATTTTAGCGCTCTTAGAAAATCCGACGACTTCGGCCGGCTTTGAAACCGCGACCTTGGGCATAGACATTCTGCATGCTACCAGTTACGTCACCGAAGCCGCTTCCCACTTAGTCAGATGTCAAAGTCAACCCCTGGCACCATCCAGCCCATGACGGGCTAAGGCCGACCAAGCGACCGCTGCCCAGCCATTTGGCCTGCAGATATTGGGGTGACGCGTGATCAGCGCGTCGGGTCCCCTCGGCCGTTAATATTGGTATTCGTGATCGGGGTGCTGTCTCACTGTCAGGCAGCTACTCAATTGTCCTCACGAGGCTGAGTGCACCCCGTTCCAACCCTCACGTCAGTTTTAAAATCCCTGACGGAGCCGGGGATCGAACCCGGGGACTCCGGGTGAGAGGCAGGCGCGCTACCCCAACACCACGGGGCCGGCTTAGTCAGATGGAAATACTGAATCTGATCTCGTGCAAGTGCGTTGTCATGGCAACGGCTCATCCCTCATCAATTTAGTAGTGTTGCCATGGCAACCTCTGATAGCTCTTGGCATTTTCTTATAATTCCGAAATCATTTTTCTCATCCCTTGGCGTAATGGTGGGTCATATCAAAAAATCTTTCAGACAAAAGTTTTAGGTAATTATTAGGGGAATATTGTCCATTTTGTACGGTTTTGATATTGTGCCTATTAAGAGAGATATGATTAATGTTTCCCGAAAAACCCACTTTTTTCCACCCCTTTGGTCAATGGTTGGTGCTATCAAAAAACTTATTTGACATAAATTGTTGGCACTTATCCGACACATATTATGAACTTTGAATGGATTCGATATTTCACGTATTAAGAGAGTTATAGCGAAATTTCAATTTTTCGAAAAAAGCCCCCCATTTTCACCCCCTTCGACCGATTTTGCCCATTAACGAACTCGACCGAGATTTTATAGGGATACTGAACCCTTGCAAAGAAGCATATGAGACTCAGTTTCGGGGGGTGTAACGGTTCATATCGTAAGTTGTTGTCAAAGCGCTTCATAAACTTGCAGGGTAACATATAACAAAATAACATGCAGGAAAGAGTGAAGCCAGGGTTAAAACAAATGAATTTAATAACAAATCACCATATTTACACTTAACAAATAAACAACAAAAACTCCCATCTTACTCCCACTTAATAAAATGCCAAAAACTAGGCGAAAATCTCTGGAGAGATTAATTACCTGGACCAAGTGTCCCTAAGATAAAATACAAAAGTGACCATTTATGTGCGTATGCCGTTCTACATGCATCACGATGTGTACAATGAATGCGTGATTCGTCATCATCCAGAATGATCCTTCAGACAACGAATCCACATTTCTAGAGCTAGGCCGACACGGGGGAACACAACTACAATACTTAAAACTAAACCGACACTTCCTAAATCTAATATAAACAAACACAAAATTTCCGTGTGAAATTGGAATCAAATTGCTGTAGCAACATTTACTGCCTAAAAACTTAGGACTTCTCACACAAATCAACACAAGTACATTAACACGTGACCAATAAAAAAAAATACACACAATGACCGCTGTCAAAATTTACAAGTACTCTACCACTACACCGCACGGGTGTGACACACAAAAATTACATGAATCGAGTCATAAACAAAGCAATAGGCACACAGCCAACATTTACGTTAATAATACAATATTTTACCCATACAACGTACAACAAGCCGTTACACACATGGCGAACTCCCCAATTAATTATGGCTTAAAAAATCACCATCACAATGAACAGGTTTGCTACATGAAAGCTTACAGGGGTCAGTCGGACAATCAGGACTGCCTATCAAAAATAAGTCACAGGCAAAACGGGCGGTTTGTGGAACTCTGCATGTCTGTCAACCCACGTGTCAATAACCTCGACCTCCCAGGACACGGGGTCGAATCTCGAAGAAGTGTGCCCCAAAGCACAATAATACGTGTGTGTGTGTCAGAATAAATATGGACAAGAAACAGCGGTCTCCCTAGAGCACCCTGTCTTTCCATCAAAAATACAACAGCAGCAAAAATATGAGAGCGGTAGGACCTCTACCCCCTCCTCACGTAGAATCTACACACACTTGACACACACAATCACACGTATGGGTTTTGACAGACCCTGAAATAAAAAGACACAAATAAATATCCACATGCTGGCGCCACATTTCTATGCCGTGACTAGTCAACCTGAAAAGGACTAAAAAAAATCTATCAAAATTAGAACGAAAGTGTTCTACAAATTACTTTTAAGTTGGTGCGCTTGGCAACCCTAATATGAATAATGACCTGTTCAGCAAATATCTTACAATAATTTCCTCCCATTCCTATTTCAAATATTAACGTTAATAAAGCACCATTTATCGAATGTAACGGGTTCCGCATTTGCAAGGACAAAAATCACGCACGCACGCCGCGCGCATTACATATGACTCAAGGAAAAACAAATATCTAACAAACACTTTGGCCACGCGCCAACGGACATTTAAAACATTGAGCGTCGGTGCAAGGAAAACTCTAAACAACAAGAAAAGAAGAAACATGACTATTTACAAAGTTCCCCGGCCAAATCTAACTACATAATTGAAATAATCCAATTGTTGTACATCACCGCTCTGCTTGTAGAACTAAGGACATCCTCCTCAACCCATTGCCCCTATGGACAAATTAGCACTCCATAGTAGTCGTCTGCGTTGATCTGTTGAAGTTCATCCCAACTCCAAACCACGTGCTGATCATCTTGGTATCGACTCCTTGGCAGAAAAGTTCAATGTTAATTATTTTACCTATCTATAATCGCTTGCAGGTTACTCAGTTCACCCACAATTGTCCTAATGCGATTAATAGCGAAGACTGGCCCTAAATATCTCGCACACACGCACAATAAAACACATATAAAATACACTGCAATATGTACATAAATATACACCTCGAGACCACGTCACTGGCTCGTTAACAAGTTTAAGATCTTGGCTGCACTAGCAGTCGCTATCTTGCTCGGTACAGTATTTCCGTCCTGTACTGTGGACCTTTGCTCCGGTGAGCGCTAATTAGGGTGTTACAATACTTCCCCCTTTAGAGCTGAAATCGTCGTCTTTAAGTAACTGTTACAAGTTATCACGCACTGGCGTGAAATATTTAGCTCACAAAATAAAGTTGATTCCAGAATTTAAAAAATGTATTCGAGCTTTAAAATTCGATAATGCAATCGCTGTGACTTTAGCTCCTCAGAGCTCCCAAATAAAATGACTTAACCAAATTCAGAGCGTTAAAATCACGATACAAACTGGCGTGAAGTAAGCCTCTCACGGCTCCAAAAATAATGACTTAGAGTGGCGTCAGGCCAAACTATTTATTAGAAAACTGACAGGGTGGAGGAGTGGGGTGGAGTCGGATAAAAACTTCCAGAGTTTTTGTCTCACAAAGATGGGACTAGTGTCATTCTTCTTCGAATACATCAAACGTCTCAATTCACTCGTGCGGAGATTAATCCGTTCGGCGGTTCTCTAGATATCCATTTCCGCGGGCTTTTTACTACAGACGCTGTCCACCGCGTGGTCATGGCTTGGTCTCTTGTGATTGGCTGATTCAATCGTATGTTCGTTGCAAGTGCCTCGTGATCCTTCCTTTATGCTTCCAATTTCGGTACAGTAGTTGCTCAATTTGGCCTTGAACCCGACTAATTCTAGCCGTCCCCCAAGAATAGCTACCAGCTCAGCTCCTGTTGCAATATTACGAAATGCTAGCCTCCCTTATATCCATGTCGACTTCCTCAAGTACTGCCTGGGCCGTAGTAATAATAATAATAAATATGAATACTTATTTATCGAAGATCAATAAGGGTTCAATACATATTATGTAAAAAAATCAAAGTGATTTGTGCGAAATTACGGCAGTTATCGTGTCCACAAGAAACTGATATACATATATATATATATATATACTTTTGAACTGATGGTGGTTTTGGGGTCTGGGGGATGTGAAACGCGAAGATATGTCGAAATTTTCCGGAAGTCGAAACATGGGACCCATTGCAATAGTTAGCTTTCTAATGAAATCTACCTAAAAGTAACAGTCTGTATAGCCTACCGGTACTTCAGGAATCTGTGCTTTCCGTAACATGTAATGGAGACTGTAGTACTTATTTCCGTGAATTATATTTTCCATTGTGCCCTGCCGTGTTATTTTAATTGTGATCGCTAATTACATTTTAAAAGAGTATCAGTTACAAAGTACGGCAATTCGTTTCCCTTGGCATTATCCCTAAGACCAGCTGACCGGCAGCGTGGAACTTGCCTACACTAGCGCTGCCGGGCGGGGCGCGCTTGAACTTGAGGAGTCCTCTCACTTTCTCTTTCATTCGTCATGCCATAAGTTTTATGTACGAAAATACCACATTCTTCGACTTTTCTACCGATTTCTCCTCTAAATTTCGTTTTGCAATTCGCTCATTACCACAGTCATACTGCATTGCTTTTGAGTGAAATTCGCCGTACAGAATGTTTTTTTGCTAATGGAGCCCATTTCGAAGTAGGTTTCCTCTTGCATACATATCCAAGATTGGATGCCGTAGGTCTGTCCTTTCTAGCTGTGTGCCACTTTTCATTTTCCCTTTGGCCCCTTGTTTCCTTTTCCAGTTTTTGTATATGGCCTTCACTAACCGTTAATTGCTTGATCTTCTCATCACTAAACTCTCTCAACTGTACCTCATCGAAATCCATCTGCATTGATCGGTTTCCATAATCACGTGAGACAGTACGTTTCATTTCATTAGACTTTTGTCCGGACATTCTTTTCCCTTCTCGCGACGCAAACAAACTTTTTCGGAAAGCTGCTCTTCTTCTCTTTCTGCTGAGTGCAGTATCCTTCACTATTGTGGCAGTTTTTTTTCTAAACGGATTTCATTGTTTTATAGTGCCAGGGTGGCCCAAACTGAAGACCAGGCCGGCAGATTTGGTCGTATGAGTGATGGAACCTCGTTTCCCTCGATTGATCTGCTTACCTCCCGTGAATTTTGCAACAAGGGACATATAATTTTCGGCAGCATTGCTGGTGATGTTTGATACTAGCTGGGAACTTTTTGCAATTAGGGGCTGCAAACAATAACGCATAAGTTTGTTTGCAGTTAGCTGTTTGTCTTCACCGTGCCCACTGGTAGTTAAAAAGTACTGTTTGCAGTCTTTAAGGATCCCAATCCAATCCAGTATTTACGGAAACCAATTTTTCATTGTCACATTCGCTACGCCTTTGTTATTCCACACAACACATTGTTTTCATTTGAAGTTGAACTTGCTTCTCTGAAAAAAGTTGACACTGAATAGTTCGTAATTTTGTACTCCTATAGTTATGTATTAGAAGTAAAAAACAAACTACACCCTTGGCGCGACAGCCCATGAAGGGCCTAGGCCTACCAAGCAACCACTGCGCTGTTCGGCCATGTAGCCTGCAGATTTCGGGGTGACGTTTAGTCATCCAACTTGTAGGCTACAGGTAAAATATAAGTGATATCATAACTGCTCAGAGCATTACAGATTCTCTAATGCAAGCGTAAAGAATTATATAATTTCAAATATAAACTAGGAAAAAAACTTACGGGTGTGAAGAGGTGTTTTGCCTAGCGTAGCGGTCAGCATGGTTCGCTGCCGCCCCGGAGATCCTGGGTTCGATTCCCGGCTCTGCCACGAAATTTGAAAAGTGGTATGAGGACTGGAACCGGGGTCAACTCAGCCTTGGGTAGTACAAATGAGTAGAGGAGGTTGATTCCCACCTCAGCCATCCTCGAAGTGGTTTTCCGTGGTTTCCCACTTCGTCTTCGTGCAAATGCTGGGATGGCACCTACTGTAAGGCCACGGCCGCCTCCTTCCCTCTTCCTTGCATATCCATCCCAATCTTCCTTTCCCAGCCCATCCCTCATGAGGCCCCTGTTCGATTTGCAGGTGAGTCCGCCAGGGTGAAGTGCTGATCACATCTCCCCAGTTGTATCCAATCCGACCAAGGGTTCCCAGCTCTAGGACACTGCCTGGAAAGGCGGTAGTGGTGAGTTACCTCGCTGAGTCCGTGGGAACCACCAACCTGGAGGGTAAAATTGACTGAAAGAAAAATCTATTCTACCAGAAATACTGTCCAAAAAATAAAGTGCCGAAAATAGAACACCTAACGGGCATTAAAAAATAATACTGTTGCAGGTAAAATAAATTAAATAAAAAGTAATTAATGAGATCGATGAACTAAAAACAAGAAGTCGTAACTAGGAACTGGTAAAATATCAAAGGATCACTCAGAAATATCCAGACCTTGATAATAATTCAGAACTAACCAGCACAGTCAATCGCAATATTGGACAAGATGCTCGCGAATTCCATACAGTCTGGCAAGGTTGTCGCTCTCTCAAAAAACTCTAGCTCCACTCCCCTCCCCCCAACCCGCTCTCCATGACCTTGTTCTACTGCCGCGCCTTGTTGCAAATACAGTAACAGTTTTATTCACAAACTTCCCAAAGTGATCCCGACGGTTCTATTCAACCGATTTAGGTTTCCGATGCGGCTTTGGAATCAGTGAGTAAAACTCAACTTTCGTATTACCCGTTTTCTTTCGAATTTTAATCAGATATTTGAAAAACAAACAGCAACTTTTCTGTTTTTGAAATTAAAAAGTAAGCAATGAATTAATATCAATTCTGCTACTAGATAGAGTGCATAGCAGTTTTCAGATCGGAGATCGGAGCTCCCCTTCGATACAAAAATAAATAAATAAATTCAGCTTCGCTTGTGCTGCCATCTGTTGAAATATATTCTTACCAAAGTGTCGGGACATTTAGCCTTAAGAATGAGCGTTTACAACGTTCAGAATCTCTCGTGAATGTCGAGTCGCATACCGCACATTGAAACGCTTCAGTTATGTTTTGTTCGACCGCGCAGAGTATTTCTTATATTTTACTAGTTCGGCATACATTCCAATGGAGAAAACTATTGCAAGTAAGTATTTCATTGTTATTATATAATTTAAACAATTAAAATAAGCTTGTAAATCGTCGACTTTCAAATGCCGTGATGCTAAAGTCGCAAGTCCCACGTTGTCCCACCATCAAATAACTTGTTCTTATGTCCAAAATCATTATTAAACATAGTACTGCAAATCCTGAAGCCTGTTCGTGCCCGTTTTGTATTGTTCATTTATTATTCAATTACTTTTCCTTTTGGAGCCATGAAACATTTGATGAATATTGAAGCAGATGTTTTGATGTATACCGTATGTATTATGTTTATGTTTATGTTTATGTTACAAAGTAAAACGTAATTTAAATACAATTTCTTATGTACATATTTCATTCCACTTCAGGTACCTTAATAACCCTTGTACGTCCTTCTTCTGTTACTATATATAATTGCTGTTAAATCTGTCATTTGTTACATCTGCCTCATAATATTCTAACAAATAACATTAAATAACGAATCTGTGACCTCAAAAATACTATACATGCCGATTTCCATTGATATAATAATATTTATGTTCGACCCTGACTATTATGTGTCAAATAATCATAATCATAATGAGGCTCATTTTAACACTATTTTTCATTATGAAACAGTTTCTCCCACCAATCAGAGCTCAAGAAACAATTGTGTGACCAATTAGATAAGGATACCTTCGCGCATGCGCTCAAAATCCAACATGTCTATATAAATTACCGAAAGTGCACCGTCCATATGTTCGCATAAATAAACTGGTGAATATGAGACAAGAAATAGCACTGTACCTTAATATCCCCAAATCCAATTTCTACACAGCGCGTTGTTTTGAAACGACTTCGGTGACAGTTATATTGAATACTGGTGCACAATCTGAACATATGGCATTGAAGCACACAGAGCGCATGCGTCGGTTGGCCAGAGAGCTTGGAAAACAAAGATATGCTTCCCAGCGCAGCACCCGATCACAACATTCTAGTGACTGAACAGATATTTATGAATATTTATGGTAAAACATATAATAAAGTTATAATTATCGTCGAACATAAACAGTCGTATGTAACTCGTCTATAATGGTAATTAAGACACTCGTATGGAAATTATAAAACTCGCATACGCTCGTTTTATAAACATACTCGTGTCTTAATTATAGCCATTATAGGCTCGTTGCATAATGTACTATTTCTACATTTGAGTCCTCCATATTAGATCAGCCATATTTTGTGTGCAAAAATAACGTCAAATTTGAATTCAGTGACCCCAAAAACCCTATTGCAGTGACGTTACAGAAAAAATCAATCATGTTTTGGACTTTTCGCCACGTTTTTGGCACTTGGCCCCATTGTGTGCCGCCTAAGCCACGGAGGCTCTAAGTGACTATAATTCTGAAAGTAAATTATATGCAAAGTAAATTATATGCCACTGACCACTACAATGTGTTATTCCCGCATTGATAATACTTGCGGAAATATTACTCCAATGTGACTGGACAACTGCAAGGCCATTTCACTCGCTATTAGAGAGTGGGAATGCCTCTACATCACAGATGGTCTTTACAGTCGATGGAACGCTGTATTTCCGCTGTCTACTCTTGAGCAAGTGTTTGGGAGATAAATGTGCTGCGTGCCGCCTCCAGCAGAGTAAACAAGCTTGAGTTTCATAAAAATACTCAAGCGTTACAAAAAGTGGAGAAAGGATGCTGCAATGAGTCAAATGTCGTAAGCTAACCGAGCCGATTGGTAAGTTGCATTTGCATATCACATTGGTGACGTCTGTTGTCAATATTAGCGATAAATGCCAATTCAGTTAAAACATGACTGTGTATGTCAGGGGTGGCCAATGGCTCGACAAGACAATTTGGTTGGCCCACCTATAGATCAAGATCCGAGGCGAACCAATTTATCACTATCAGACTGTGCGATTCATAGAAGCCGATTTTCAAGTATCTTTTTCTTGCAACAGAGGCGCAGTCTTACCTATTCGGTTCTAAATAATAGTCGATGCTTTATTTTTTCTGGAAATAATGGAAGTGTTCGAATCCAAAACCATACAGGATTTTGTGCTAAATTTTAAGAACATAATAGTGGCTGAAATTTGATGTTTTTCAGTTGGTCAACAAGATTGTACCCAATTGTGATGGGTTATTCCCTAATCCCTAATTTCAGGATTTGGGAATAACCCATCACAATCGTGTTGACCTATTGAAGAGCATCAAATGGCTTCGAACACCATCAAGAACATTGTGGATCAACCACTTCTCCTAATTTGACCGAATTTTGGAAATATGTCCCTTTAGACCGGTTCCCTGAATTTCACTATGTTGCTCTAAGACTCGTCTGCACATTTGGCTCCACATACATTTGTGTGCATTTTTTTCTGCCATGAATGTTATTAAGAATAAATCACGTTCAACTATACACATACACATCTTGCCAATATACTTGTTCTGTGCACATCAAAAATTTCACCTAATTTTGAGACATTGTTAAATGAAAAGCAAGTTCAGAAATCACATTATTTATTAACATTACAGGTCTTCAAATCTTCAAGACTGTAAGACTAGTTTAACGAAAATTTCTATAATAATTCAATATATTTCCTTTTATGTTATTTAAAAAAATGTATAAAATACATTATTATTATATTATAATACAATTACTGAACATAGATTCATTGACGGTCCGGGTTCGATTCCCGGTCAATGCATGTGAGATTTTCGAAGTGAAATGCCATGTCCTGTGGTTCGGATTCCACGTAAAAAGGAGGTCCAGTGGCTCATGATGTCGAGATTAACGGTCACGTTAAACTACAAGCTTCCTTGCTTAGATTCATTGAATCATTCATAAGTTATGGATTATAATTTTTACATGATTCACATGGCCACCGTGTTGTAATTATTTGGCTGACAACCTACCGTCGACCAAAATATTAAGTGTACTCGAGTTTGAAGGTTGTTTGTGAAGTAACAAATAGACCTACATAATATCCAATAACATCATCATTTTCGTCGTTCTATTTTACGTTAGTTCATGTAGGTTTGGAATTTTTAATTTATATTTTAATGTTTTTCATCACTGTTGGAACACAAAAAGGGCCCGTTTTTAAGCATCTTTCAACCATGCGTCACATTTAAGAATTATTATCTCACAAACCCGTCATCAGATCGAATCCAAATTTTAACACAATATACATTGGAATATTGTTTAACTGGTTTATTAATTTCAAAATTTTGTGTTCAAGAACGAAAGTTATCATTTTTGTAAGGTAACTTTTTCTCGGCTCGAGGTCGTTGGAAAATGTAGTTCTTGGTTGCGTTGTAATCCTTATACATCAAAAAGTTATCATGAGTTTAGTGCTTTTCAGTCGGTCAACACGAATATACCCAAAAGAGATGGGTTATGCCCTAATTAGGGCCGACCGACTGAAAAGCACTAAACTCTTGTTTACTAAGGCAACACTGAAAATATGGCTTCAAACATCATAATCAAAAAGTTATGCTTAATGACTGTGAAATACGTAAATTAATTCACTTATTTTATATCGGTTTGTATTTGTACGGGGAATTAAGACATTGTTCACCAGCTAGCCGCTCCGGGAAATGCTGTACAGCGTTGCTGATATGGATCCCTGCACTTCCGAGCGAGGCGCGCCATGACGCGTGAGGGAGCCCATCTTGGCAACGCTGTACAGCTTTCACCGGAGCGGCTAAGTGGTGAACCATGTCTTAATTCCCCGTACAAATACAAACCGATATAAAATAAGTGAATTAATTTACGTATTTCACAGTCATACAGCATAACTTTTTGATGTATAAGGATTACAACGCAACCAAGAACTACATTTTCCAACGACCCCGAGCCGAGAAAAAGTTACCTTTCAAAAATGATAACAACTTTCGTTCTTGAACATACAAAATTTTGAAATTAATAAACCAGTTATACAACATTCCAATGTATATTGTGTTATAATTTGGATTCGATCTGATGACGGGTTTGTGAGATAATAATAATTCCTAAATGTGACGCATGGTTGAAAGACGCTTAAAAACGGGCACTTTTTGTGATTCAACTGCGATAAAAAATATTAAAATAGAAATTAAAATTCCAAACCTACATGAACTAACGTAAAATAGAACGACGAAAATGATGATGTTATTGGATTTTATGTAGGTCTATTGGTTACTTTAAAAAAAAAACTTCAAACTCGAGTGCACATCATATTTTGGTCGACAGTAGTTGTTTTTCCTAAATTTGTAGAGATCTGGGGATTAGTTTTGTCGAAATTCTACTTAAGCTTTGAACACTCACGTGACCTCCATTTTGTTTTTGTTAAGATGGTGGCGATATGAAACATGAAAATGGACCCTTTACTAGTGCCAAATCTAGTTCAATTCGGTATCGTCGTTGGACATTTGGCCTGGGTAGATATCATGTCTACTTTCATTTCTTACAAAATTAGAAAGTAATTATAAACATATTAGCCTAAGTGATTGTACTACCTATTGCTTCAATTCTCCCTATTTGGAGTCTAACTTACACCATTTCTCCAATACGCGTCATGTCAGCTGTCAGGCTGTTAGATTTATTTTTTAGTTGACTCCAATATTTGTGGTAAAACATTTTACGCTGAGTTTTAGAATGGCGAAACGTTGATAGTTGCTTACTCCCGGATGTGTCAGTGACGAAGAATAGGCTACGCTCATTGTGAATTTTGATAAAAACAATGGATCGGTTTTACATGACAAGAAGAAGTTTTCTTCGGTTCGTCTTGGAAATTCTTTCTTCTCTCTTCTCTGTCTTCGATGAGAGTTGTTGTTGCATTAGAGGGGACTGGACATCGTGGTCATTTAGCCCCGTGTATTTGGGTGAGTGTGAATTTTTCTGATAACCTGTATTATTGTGATGGCGGTAATAGTGTATATTTAGGTGAGGCTTGGGAAGAAAGCGGCTGTGGCCTTAATTTACGAACCATCTCGGCATTCGTATGGAGTAGAAGTGGGAAACCACGGAAATTCACTTTCTGGGTGGCTGAAGTGTGAATCGAACCCACCTCTTCTCAGATTTGCCTCACGAGGATGAGTGGACTCCGTTCCAGCCCTAAAACCAGAATTAATATTTCTTGGCAGATGAGGTAATCAAACCCGGACCTCCGGGGCGACAGCCAAGAACGCGAACGCTAGCCACGTAGGAGTAGGAAGTGATACTTTTTATTCACATGACTTTGATTTAATATCATATAAGACTAGACTATTACTTCTATATTTAAATGATTCAATTTGTCTTATTATCTTTGATCTATTCATTATGTAATTTCATAATATGTTCGGCTTATTAATTTGAGTCATCAAGCTACTCAAGCTCACTCCTAATAGTAGATAGAATGATTAGTTTTAGTTGAAGTCATCAGCATTGCGATTGGAGGAAATGAGTTTTCGATCCAGTCTTGCCATTAAACAATGCGGATTATTATTGTTAATTGCTACTTGAAGACTCATCTCGAGAGACCACTGGATCAGTGGCGGCTGTGTTAAGCGAGACGGGAGATTGTGTGGTCCCAGCTTAGTACGGCTCCTGCCGATCCCCCTTGTGGTCAACTCTTGTTCTCTACCGACCCCGATGAGCTTGCCACAACGTGGTTGGCGAACCGCATGCGACTCTTTCAGTCAATCTCGTGCGCCTTCTTGAAAATAGACTGCGAGTAGGCTACTTGAAAATAAACTGAGAGTAAAAACAAGTAGTTCAGTGAAGAACTGGAAAGCCTATTTTCATATATCCTTCTTATGTTAATTGCTTCTATCAAAATACAAAATTTCAGTTTGTTTGCTGTAATAGATTCGTAGATATTGAGAACCGTCTAAATACTCGTATTTAGGATGGTTGCCATAGAGTTATGTACTATTACATGATGATTATTGCGTATGTGTATTATTCAAACTTCAATCGCATGATTAGGACACAAAGAAAAAATCCACAGCCTGCTTCCAGTCTCCGACCGGGTCAGGAATGGAATTAATGAAGCACCCATCTCCCATCTAGCGGCGAGGATATGAACTGTGCCGGCTGTCGAGGCCTGACGCACTCCTCTGGGGCAATGATTAAATGAATCTTATGGTTATGAAAACAATTGAAATAAATTAATGCCAGTGGAGTAAAATTTGTGTAAGCATTTAGCGTACTAACAAGGGAACGGATTGCGGTGTAAAATTCTAATCTGATAGAAATTTAGTACACAGTATTCCTACAAAGTTGTACAATGACGTAGTGAAAACCGCACGGGCCACTTTCAATTTTGAACGCCAATATTGAACGCCGAAAACCTATCAGGCGACGGCATGAAGTTGAAACACGCAGGCAAAACCTATTTTGTTCAATAAACCCTCAAGATTCAATTCATTTGCTGTACCATGGTTCACAGCGCTCGAATGGTTACATCGTGATAAAAGTCTATTTAAAGGTAGTGCCTTTTATCACCCTACAAAATTTCAGGGTGATATCAATAATAGTTTCGGAGATATAGAATGTCGGTGAAATATTTCGCACAGCCACCATGTTGGATTGGTGAGACGTAATAAAATTTGAAGGGCACGGTCGGGGTCGGACAAAACAATACTATGTCCTTACCGAATTTCATTTTAATTCGCCCCAGCCGTTTAGATTTTATAAGGGTGGGGGGAGGCACACACACACAGACATACACACACACACACACGGATAAAAGGTGATCTCATAAGGTTATTTTTTCGAAAACAGGCTAATTATACTTTTTTTTTAAGTATATGAGCTATGAGGGGTGATCATAAACTAAGTTTACAAAGCTTGCAGTGAAACGTACTGTTACGTGCCACCCCTAGTGGCACTTTTGTTAACTGGATTACGGTGGGTAGAAAGCACAACACAGGATGTTCCTTTTAAAGAAATAATTAATTTTATTTCGGCCAGAAAGTTACACTACTCAACAGCAATTACAAGCAATTAGAGCCTTACTCCAGTTTCCTCAAGTCGAGAACACTTCCCCTTTCACTTGTCAATGAGCCACAGAAGTTAATCCTCCCGCTAATGAGCCTGGTGGCCTTGACAGGACTACATGCAACTTCTTCCTTTTGTACACAAATTACAGTTACTTACGATAACTTGCTACACGCAGCTTCGCTGTTCACGAGCTGGGAAACAATGTCACTGGATTTCGTAACCGCAATATCTCAGACACTCAGTGAAATCGCACTTACTCAAAACACAGGCAGTCCCCTGTATGCTTCTCACTTCCTCGCTGTCAAGAGAAACGGCTTCACTAGGGGTTTCGCAAGACACCACACTTCTGTCGCTCAGGATAAACGCTCACACTAGCTCGTAAAACACAACAACCACTGCTGCTTGACAGGTCGCTCTTATATAGCAGGCCGGTGACTCAATAAATGCTTCTAGACCCATCCAGGGTTCACGGCTTCTCTAGGTTTCAATCGCTGGCTCAGTCACGAATATTCTGGACCATCCCTTTGTCCTAATGAGCCTGTTGCATAAGGCGCACGCAATACACTGAGGCCGAGCAGCCCAGCCCTGGGGCAGTTGTGACTCATGCGGCGAGCGATGAAACAAACTCACAGCCGTAACACCACCCCCTTCCTAAAAGGCTGATCATCCCGATCAATCATTGGTCCGTCTGTGTCCCTCCGTAGGCTGCCAGGCGATCTCGATGCACGATCTTCATCTTCGCCCTCGGGCTCCGCTGGATCCTGTAGACGACATCGTTGATTCGTTTCACGACTCGGTACGGGCCCTCCCAGGACTTCTGCAGTTTGGGTGACAGGCCTTTCTTCCGTAATGGGTTGAAGAGCCAGACCAGGTCGTCCTCGTGGAATCCGCTGGCATCCGTCTGCTGGTCGTATCGGGTCTTCATTCGGTCGGTCTCGATCCGCAGTTTCCTTCTCGCGAACGCGTGCACGTCCTCCAGTTGGTCGACCAGTTCTTGACAATACTGGCTTACCGGGAACGGATCATTCCCAGGTCGGCCGAAGGCAAGATCGACAGGTATACGGAGCTCCCTCACAAACATGGCCCGGGCTGGTGTGCACCCGGTGGCTTCATGCACGGCGGCGCGGTAGGCCAGGAGAAATAGTGGAAGATGTTTGTCCCAATCCCTCTGGTGCTCGCTGACGACTATTCGGAGATGGTTCTCGATGGTGCGATTGAATCGCTCTACCATCCCGTCGGACTGAGGGTGTAGCGGCGTTGTCCTTGTCTTCCGGATTCCCAGCAGCTGGCATAGGTTCTGGAACACCTGCGACTCGAAGTTCCTCCCTTGGTCGGAGTGCAGCTCCAGGGGTACTCCGTACCGGCTGACGAATTCCTTCACCAGGGTCTCTGCAATCGTCGCGGCTTCTTGGTTAGGGAGCGCATACGCCTCCGGCCATTTGGTAAAGTAGTCGCTGACGACCAATATGTAGCGGTTCCCTGCCTCGCTTAACGGGAATGGCCCAGCAACATCGATGGCCACTCTCTCCATGGGGCCGCCCACGTTGTAGGTCTTCAGTGGACCCCGTCGTCTTCGTCCTGGGCCCTTGCTGGCTGCGCAATCGTGGCACCTCGCGCAGTGGTTCTCTACGTCAGTTTGGCATCCGATCCAGTAGAACCACTCTCTCAGCTTCTCCAGGGTCTTCTTTATCCCTAGGTGTCCACCAGATGATCCTCCATGGACTTCCTCCGTCATAGCCTTTGGAACGACAACTTGTTCCCGAGATGTCTTCCCGTCGATGCTCTCCCAGGTACGGCATATGAGGCCATCCCTCACAATCAGCGAGTCCCACTGCGCCCAGTAGGACTTATACTTTGGGCTGCAGTCACTCACAATGTTCCACCCGGGTCTGGGGACACAGGCCCCCTTCCATTCGGCTATCAGTCCCAGGTAATCATCTTCTGCTTGTGCCTGCATGAAATATTCGCGGCTCCAGCTCCCTTGAAGTTCCACGGTAGTCCTTCGGCACTGTATCCGGTGTTCTCCTCCCTTCGGGCACAGAAGGTGCAGTCTTCGGGGCACAGTCTTCGTGACAGGGCGTCGGCTTTAGAATGCAGTTGGCCCTTCCTGTGCTGAATCTCAAAGTTGTACTGTTGAAGCCTCTCCTAACCACCGCGCGAGTTGGCCCTCGGGCTGCTTGAAGTTCAGGAGCCACAGCAGGGATGCATGGTCGGTCCTGATGAGAAATTCTTGCCCGTACAGGTACTTGTGGAAGTGTTCGATGGTCTTCTCAATGGCGAGCAACTCCTTCCTGGTGACGCAGTAGTTCCTTTCTGGCTTTGACAAGGCCTTGCTGAAGTAGGCCACTACTCTCTCCTCGCCGTCCACTACTTGCGACAGGATTCCCCCTATGCCAAAGTCGCTGGCATCGGTATCGACGATGAACCTTGTTCCAGGTCTGGGGTAGGCCAGAATAGGCGCGGTGCACAGAGCCTGCTTGAGTTGTTCGAAGGCACTGTGGCATTCTGCTGTCCACGTGAAGAGTTGGTCCTTCTCAGTCAGTCGATGTAAAGGTTTGGCGATGTCGGTGAATCCTTTCACGAAGCGACGGTAATAAGTGCAGAGTCCCAGGAAGCTTCGTAGTTGGGACTTGTCCTTCGGAACTGGCCACTCCCTCACAGCTGCGGTCTTCTCTGGGTCGGTGCGCACCCCTTCCTCGGAGACGATATTCTCGAGGTACTGGACCCGCTTCTGAAAGAGCTGACACTTCTTGGGGCTCAACATCAGCTGGGCAGCCCGTAGCTTCATCAAGATCTCCTTCAGGTTGCTGTAGTGCTCCTCGAAGCTTCTCCCCAGAACGATGACGTCGTCTAGGTAGGCCAGGCAGGTCTTCCAGTGTAGTCCCCTCAGAATGGACTCCATTAGCCTTTCGAAGGTCGCAGGGGCGTTGCACAGACCGAATGGCATGACGGTGAACTGCCAGAGCCCGCTGCCCACAGAGAACGCAGCTTTCTCGCGGTCCTTAGGGTGGACCTCCACCTGCCAGTAGCCACTCTTCAAATCCAAGGTGGAGAACCATCTCGACCCTGATATGGTGTCCAGGGTGTCGTCAATCGGGGGTAGAGGGTAGCTGTCCTTCTTCGTGACGTCATTCACCCGCCTGTAATCCACGCAGAACCTGGTGGAAGCGTCCTTCTTCTTCACTAGCACGACCGGAGAACTCCAAGGACTATGTGATGGCTCGATCACCCCTTGCTCCTTCATCTCTTCTACCATCCGGTCGACTTCGGCTTGCTTGGCGAGCGGGACACGTCGGAATGGGGCCCTAATCGGTGCGCTGTCCCCAACGTCGATTCTGTGCTGGACCAAGCTTGTCCTGCCGAAGTCTTTGCTCCCCACGGAGAAGACGTCCTGGAATTCGCGTAGCAGGTCCTGAAGTTGGCGTGATTGTTCCTCGTCTAAATGGTCCTGGGATCCTTGGTACAGCTTCTGTAGTTCTTCTGGCAGTGTACGTCTTCTTCGGTTGTCCGTCTGCAGGTGTCCGTCCGTCGTATCTGTGATGCGGGTAATCCAGGTAACGGGCTCGCCGACTCCGAGGTTGGTGTCCCGGTGAACCGTAATGTCGTAGTCGTTCAGATTGGATAGGCGGACGTAAGGCCGAGACGTCGTGTTGATGAGAGTCTTGGCAACTAGCAATCCTTTTGTCTGGATGCCCTCATAATTTGGCTCGATGACAGCCACCACTCCCTCAGCTGTTCCGTCGACAATTACGGCAGCGCTGACTTCCGTCCTGGCGGGAACGATGACGTCCTCTCTCAGCTTTACTCGTCGTGCGGCGACGGCCTCGTGTGCTGGTTGCAAAGCAAGTTCCTCACTTCCGAAGTGCAGAGTGTTGGTACTCAGATCCAAGATGATGATGTTCTGGTCCAGGAAGTCCAGTCCGATGATCACTTCATTTGATACGTCAGCCACAAGCACTGGATGCTTTATCGCCCGTCGACCAATAACGAACTCCAGTGATGCCTCGCCATGTACCGGTGCGGTCTCTCCGGTCGCGGTTATTAGCTGGAGGTTCCTTTGTGTGGGTTGCACTCTCCACTTCGGGATCACGGTGGGACTGACGATGGTCCTCGATGCTCCCGTGTCGATAAGCATGGGCCAGCTCTCTCCGTTGACGACTCCGTCGACCATCAGGCTGCTATTATCCCTCCGTAACTGCGTCACACGCACTTGGACTGCCGGGGCTTGACGACTGTCACAAGCCAACCTTTGCCCCCCAAGGCTGGCTGATACTTGCTTTGCTGGGCCGCGCGGTTTCTTTACGACTGACTGTCCCGACGGAAACCCTTGGCGGCGGCGATCACCGCAGTCCTTGCTCAGGTGGCCTTTCTTACGGCAGGTCCAGCAGGTCGGTAGTCCTCTTCCGGGCCGCCTCTCCGGTTGCCTTCCGGCTGTGTCGTTACTGGTGGTGCCGCGACTATCTAAGAAACGGCTTAGCACCTCCATTAATTCGTCGGCCAGGAGCTTGGTCTCGTTGGTTTTTACTGGTTCGTCGACGTCCACTTGACGCACCCGCGCGTGCATTCTGGATGCCTCTTTTGCCGTCTCGAACTCAAGTGCGTGGCTCAGCGCATCTGTCAGGGTCTTATTGCGCGCGAGTCGCAGCGCCTGTTGAGTGTCCGGGTCCCGTAGCCCGTCGGTGAAAGTCTGCGTCGCTATCTGCTCCAGAAAGTCGGCCGGTGCTGTTGGGTAGGCGAGCCTTACGAGACGTGCGATGTCCATCTCGAACTCCTGCTGGGTTTCCGCGTTCTTTTGTACCCGGGTCCGGAGCTGCATCTGGTAGGCCTGCTGAAGATGGCTATCTCCATATCGGGACTCCATATGGGCGATTAGTGAAGCGTAGTCCTGGGATCCAGTCGGGATGGCCTGAAGGACGTTAAGGGCGTCCCCTCTCAGCGCTACAATGAGAGCTGTAGCCTTTTCCATGCTGTTCCAGTTGTTTATTGAACAGGCTGCCTCGAACTGACGTAAATAGGTGCTCCACGGGACCTTTCCGTCGAAGGTTGGGGGCGTCACTCTGCTCTGTCCCGTTCCTGATATTCCCGGTGTACCTGTGGGCGGGCGTCGGCGCAGCTCGGCAACTTCCTCTTGAAGAGCGTTGAATCTCGCTTCCATCCCCGTCGACGGGCGTTGGTTCAGCTCAGAAATTTCCTTTTGTAAAGCGTTGAATTTTTCTTCCACCCCCGTCAGTGGGCGTTGGCGCAGTTCGGCAACTTCCTCTTGTAAGGCGTCGAACTTCTTTTCTACTGCTGTGACTTCCTCACGTAGGCCCTGGCAGACGGTGTTGACTTCCTGACGCAGACCCCGTTCCAATTTCTTTTGACTTTCCTGTAATTTCGTCAGCAGACACTCTTCCAGATTTTTCTGGCCATCCAGAAATTTGGCGGTTAGGTCCTCTGCTAGCTTATTCTGATCGTCTTCTAATTTAGAAGTTAGGTCCTCGGCTAAACTTTTCTGGCTGTCTTCCATCTTCTTCAGGTCCTCCGCTAACTTATTTTGATCCTCTTCCATCTTCTTCTGGCCGTCTTCTAGCTTCTTCTGGCCGTCTTCTAATTTGGCAGTTAGGTCCTTGGTTAAATTCTTCTGGCCGTCCTCCATCTTCTTCTGGCCGGCCTCCATTTTGGTTTCCATGCCATTTAACTTTTCTAGCAATGCTGCCAATTGCGCGTCCATTTTAGTTGTTTGTCTTGTAAAGGGCATGCACTCACAGGAAAATTAGAGAAAAAGACCTGCTTGGGTTTTGAAATCAGGACCGTCAGTTGTTGTGCTTGAGTTCGTAATCCTACTTCTGACACCAGTTGTTACGTGCCACCCCTAGTGGCACTTTTGTTAACTGGATTACGGTGGGTAGAAAGCACAACACAGGATATTCCTTTTAAAGAAATAATTAATTTTATTTCGGCCAGAAAGTTACACTACTCATCAGCAATTACAAGCAATTAGAGCCTTACTCCAGTTTCCTCAAGTCGAGAACACTTCCCCTTTCACTTGTCAATGAGCCACAGAAGTTAATCCTCCCGCTAATGAGCCTGGTGGCCTTGACAGGACTACATGCAACTTCTTCCTTTTGTACACAAATTACAGTTACTTACGATAACTTGCTACACGCAGCTTCGCTGTTCACGAGCTGGGAAACAATGTCACTGGATTTCGTAACCGCAATATCTCAGACACTCAGTGAAATCGCACTTACTCAAAACACAGGCAGTCCCCTGTATGCTTCTCACTTCCTCGCTGTCAAGAGAAACGGCTTCACTAGGGGTTTCGCAAGACACCACACTTCTGTCGCTCAGGATAAACGCTCACACTAGCTCGTAAAACACAACAACCACTGCTGCTTGACAGGTCGCTCTTATATAGCAGGCCGGTGACTCAATAAATGCTTCTAGACCCATCCAGGGTTCACGGTTTCTCGAGGTTTCCTTCGTTGGCTCAGTCACGAATATTCTGGACCATCCCTTTGTCCTAATGAGCCTGTTGCATAAGGCGCACGCAATACACTGAGGCAGAGCAGCCCAGCCCTGTTGCAGTTGTGACTCATGCGGCGAGCGATGAAACAAACTCACAGCCGTAACAGTACACATTTTATTTCATACAACCAATGCAACCAACTGATAGTACACACATTAGGTTATTATTAGGGCTCGGAATTTTAGGTAAATAAATATTTTTTGTATGTCAATACATATTTTAAACATTTTGTCTATAAATACATAAATGCCTGCTTTTCACTTATTAGCACATAAAACGACATAATATTTACATTATCAGTATACTAGATCTTTCAGTTCATTGCATTTTTGTTCTGTGTTACTTTAACGGTGAAGAACCTGTGAGATATCTAATCTTCATGCAGAGCGTGCATCAGTTTGCAACTGTGTTATTCTTAACTTGTCGCCCCGTGCCACTCGCTGTGGATTTCCTTGTCCATAGCCATATTGCAACACGTGCTAGACCCAGGGATGGCATGCGAAACGAAATGTATTATCAATTTAATTTAGCGTCGCGAAATGAAATTGTTCGATGGAAACATTTCGTTCCTGGCGCGAAATGATATTCGTTACAGACTTTTAATTTCGCTCCTGGCGCGAAATTATATTCATTACGGACTTTTAATTTAGCTCCCGGCGCGAAATTAAATTCGTTACAGACTTTTAATTTCGCTCCTGGCGCGAAATTAAATTCATTATGGACTTTTAATTTAGCTCCCGGCGCTAAATGAAATTCGTTACCGACTTTTAATTTCGCTCCTGGCTCGAAATTAAATTCATTACAGACTTTTAATTTCGCTCCTGACGTGAAATAAAATTCGTTCGAGACTTTTAATTTCGCTCCTGGCGCGAAATAAAATTTGTTAACGACCATCAATTTTGTTCCCGGTATTTAGTCCCCTCCCCTTCCCCGGCCTGAAATTAAAATGCATGGAACATTTCATTTTGTGTCTGAAATGAAATCTGTTTCTTTTCTTCCCCGAAAGCCTTATTTGCTCCCGCGCCCTGCACCTAGCCACCATCTAGCCTATATTCGTCCCTACCACGCCATCCCCGAAGACTTCATTACCCACGTGTCTGAAGTCTTCCCCCATTTCATTCTAATGGCCGACCTCAACCTTCATTCCCGTTCGGCCCTAGAACTTCATAACCTGGACATCTACCTACGTCACATCAACGCCACCCTCGTCCTTTTCCCAGAATCTACCCGTCCTTCCTCCAATACCACCCCGACACAGTCATTGCTCATAACTCCCTCCTCCATCTGTTTGATGTGTGTGTCCTGCCCCTCAAAGGAGGTGATCATGCTCCCATTTTACCTTATTTTATTTTGTTTTATTTTATTATGCTTTATTTTGCTTTGTTAATTTCTTTTTGTTTTACTTTAGTTCGTTTTATTTTGTTTCAAATTGTCTTGTTTTTTTTGTTATATTTTGTTTTTATTTTGTTTTATTTTGATTTCCCAGAAAACAAATACAAAACAAAAAACAAAAAACACGAAGCAAAATGCAAAATTCTAACACAAAAGCAAAAGCAGAATAAAAAAGAAACACTAAGCAAAAAGCACCATTCAAAAACAACAAAAGCAGAAAACAAACACAAAACCAAAACAAAGAAGTCGAAGCAAAAAGCAAAAGCAGAACACAAAAAACAAAAGCAAAAGCAGAAAACAAGAAACATTAAGCAAAACGCAAAATTCAAAAAAGCAAAAGCAGAAAACGAACATAAAACAAAAACAAAAAGGCAAAGCAAAATTCAAAAACAAAAGCAAAAGCAGAAAACAAAAAACAAATAACATAAAGCAAAATTCAAAAGAGCAAAAGCAGAAAACATACACAAAATTAAGAAAGAAAAGCAAAAAGTCAAATTCAAAAGCAAAAGCACAAAGCAAACACAAAACCAAAAACACAAACCAAAAGTAGAAAACAACAAACACAAAAGATACGTGAGGCAATGTCCAGAGAAACGTTTCTCATGAAAATGATCCTTATTCACAAGTGGATTAAACGAGTTTTGTAACTTGACGATTCATTTGCATTTGACTGTTGGCACAGGCTATAGTAAAATGTGGCTTTTCACACATGGCTGTGATTATATGGAAGCTACTGAGGTATGGGTGTGCTTAGTAATGACATTCAGGCCACAGTCAGTGCCAGTGGATGCTGTGAAGGGTTCTACTCATAGGGTTAATACTGCTGTTCTGACTCAGTGAGGAAAGCAATGGCAAACTACCTCACTCCTCATCTTGCGTAGTACGCCTCACTATAGCGCTGCCTTGGTTTTTTGTGGGTATCTACCCACATAACCTACCGCGGTACTTTTTGAGGATCCAACCAGCCTTCGGGCTGACTACCTAACTGACAGACGTCAGGACTTTAAACATCGTACAGAACATTATTTAACGCTCGAAACGAATATACTGTTTTTTTTTAATTTCAACAACGAAATTAAATGTTTCATGCATTTTAAATACACGTCGGAAGCGAAACTTAATAACGTTTAGGAATTTTATTTCGCCTCGGGAGTGAAATTAAAAGTCTGTAACGAATTTTATTTCGCGCCGGGAGCGAAATTATAAGTTTGGAACTAAATTATTTTCGTGCCGGGAGCGAAATTAAAAGTGTGGAACGAAATTAATTTCGCGCCGGGAGCGAAATTAAAAGTCTGGAACGAAATTAATTTCGCGCCGGGAGTGAAATTAAAAGTGTGGAACGAAATTATTTTCGCCCCCACAGCCATGAATTTAATTTCGCATGCCAGCCCTGGCTAGACCTCCCCCTTCCCCAGCTATCTGGAACCAATGTCACTCACATGGAGTTCATTTGTGGCACTGTGAAGTGTAAGGCAGTTCTACGATGCCTAAAGTAAAAACAACTATAAATTATCGTCTGTTGCAGAATTTAAAGATAATTTTACTTCTGATGGCTGCGTTCTGTTCTGCCAACCATGTGGGAAAGCAATCATGGCTGAACAGCGATCTCAAGTTACACAATACCTAAAGGGCAAGAAACGTATTGCCGCAGTTTCGCGCCTTCAGAAGAAGTGTTTCGCGATAATCGGCGGTTATTTGTGATGGTCAACCTGAAGATGTATCTCGTTGTGTATAGTAATTCTTCAGTAGTCAGTGAGGCATAGCATAAATTACATTCGTGAGTACTGCATTTTGTTTATATTGTCATTAATAAACTAAATTATAATTATATATTTTTACTTTTTTGTCACTTATTTAAGGTATTTTAAATACATAAAAATAAATATTTTCCCGATTTTTTGCACCTAAAAATCCGAGCCCTAGTTATTATACTCTGTGAGCTGCCAGAATGGTATTGACATTTAGTCGGAAATTCCACGTCAGATATCACTAGGGACCGGCTTTTTTGAAAATACATATGCACATATGCAAATGCATATTTTGAGGGTTAACTGTTTCTTTTGCATATTCTGATCATAACAGCATATTTTAGCATATTCAGTTGAAATTAAGTATAATTTAAAACATCTTGAACAAGATAGGTTTCGCCTGCGTGTTGGACATCCCTTGTAAGCAACTTTCTGAGCAACAGATTATAAACTATACCTCATCCACGGAATCTGTGAAGTAGGCTTGCACATGACGTCACATAGAGCAAGTGAAAAGAGAATGCTATGGGTGGAGCTTGGCAGCCCAGCCGTTGCGTGAGTTGGTTGAAGCCAAGCTCGCGCCTCTCTCCCGCGCTTATTATTCAGTGGCATCGTGCCTCATTCGCCAGTCAGCGAGTCACTCCTGTGCGCAGACCAGGTGTTTTCACACTGGCACTTCGCAGATTGCTTGGACGGAATTTAATATTTTACGCAAGCATGCTGCCTGGTTATTTCAAGAAGGGGAAGGGGTAGGACATTCCTTTCACCTTCTGGGCAGTATCCCTTGTAAGCAACTTTCTGAGAAACAGATAACGAGATGACAGTACTCGTACTTCACGCAATGCTGCCTGGCTATTTGAAGAAGGGAATAGAGTGGGGCATTCCTTTCACCATCTCGACAGACAGTAGCCCGGGATTTGTTATGTGAGGAGTTTCTTCAGTTAATGTGTTACTTTATTCTTAGTCTGCACATATAGCAACAATATCCACTTTGCAATACATTTTTTTTTTAATATGATGTCCTTAACTTTTTTGATACATGTTTTGGTTTTTGTGAACCTTCTTCAGTCAAAACACATTCTCATATGACAATCTTGTTACACTTATAAAAACTCTTTTTACATTCGTCAAAATTGTTTAAAATAGACATAAAATACTCGAAGAATTCGATTATATATTTGAAGTTCAGGTCTTACGTTAGGCCCTTCGTCGTTGAAATTCCAAATTTTAAACTCAGGACCTGTAACAGTAAAAAAAAGGGGGGAGGGTCCCTAATATTCTACTTCTTTATTTGGAGACTGATTTTTTTATTTTATTTTTTTTGGGGGTGGGGGGATTGAACTTACCCCATTGTACAAGTGTCTTGCTAAAATCGTGTATAAAAATCCTTGCGGCTATGGGTGAACGGAAGATCCTTGCTTAGAACTTAGTTATTTTTGATTTAACTACCTGTAAAGACGAAGAAAATTAATAGAAAATGGAATGGTAAGCTCTGGTATAAACCCGTAATAATTTGACCGAATGTTAACTCACCGCAGATTTGAAGATGTTGGAGATAGCACCTCACTGTTTAAATGATGTGGTTGAACTGCTTTGTTCACTGGCAAACTGACCAGCCTTGGTACTGGAAGTGTGTGAGCAAGGGTCGCTCGACGGGGAGGCGAGTGCTTACGTCAAATAGCTTTTTTAATCACAATAGTGTAAATAAAACAAAAAATTCAGCAAATCGGGAGTGTACAAACTCAAATGCAGGGATTGTGACACCACCTATCTGGGACAGACCGGTAGAGCGTTCAACGTAAGATACGGGGAGCATACCAATGCGTTAAAACATAACAAATTCTCGGCCATGGCAAATCACATGGACGAGGAAAAACATCACTTCAGCTCAATAGACAAGGATTTGGAAATAGTACACATTGCTAATGAAAGTAAAAAACTCAACGTGTTAGAAAGCTTAGAAATTTATATCGCACAAACAACAGACCCCATAAACAATTTGAACGAATCAACCTTCAACGACAACGTATTATTTAACACGAACTCGAAAATACGGCAAAGAGAACGACATAAACAGAAAGCGCCCCTCCCCCCTCACCCCTCCATAACGTAAGCACTCGCCTCCCCGTCGAGCGACCCTTGCTCACACACTTACAGTACCAAGGCCGGTCAGTTTGCCAGTGAACAAATCAGTTCAACTACATCATTTAAACAGTGAGGTGCTATCTCCAACATCTTCAAATCTGCGGTGAGTTAACATTCGGTCAAATTATTACGGGTTCATACCAGAGCTTACCATTCCATTTTCTATTAATTTTCTTCGTCGTTACAGGAAGTTAAATCAAAAATAACTTAGTTCTAAACAAGGATCTTCCGTTCACCCATAGCCGCAAGGATTTTTATACACGATTTTAACAAGACACTTGTACAATGGGGTAAGTTCAATCCCCCCCAAAAAAATAAAAATAAATAAAAAGACATTAAAAAATCAGTCTCCAAATATAAAAGTAGAATATCAGCCCCCCCCCCCCTTTTTTTACTGTTACAGGTCCTGAGTTTAAAATTTGGAATTTCAACGACGAAGGGCCTAAGACCTGAACTTCAAATATATAATCGAATTCTTTAAGTATTGTATGTCTAATTTAAACAATTTTGACGAATGTAAAAGAGTTTTTATAAGTGTAACAAGATTCTCATATGAGAATGTGTTTTGACTGAAGAAGGTTCACAAGAACCGAAACATGTATCAAAAAAGTTAAGGACATCATATAAAAACATTTTGTATTGCAAAGTGGATATTGTTGCTATATATCAAATCAATACGGGAAAATCTAGAAGAATGACAAAAGTCATAGATATTCATAGTCTGCATATTGAACCCTTATTAATCTGTCGATGAATACGTCTTCATGATTTTATTATTATTATTACCGATGCCCAGGCAGTACATGTTGAAATTGACAAAGGGAAGGCAAGGTAGTGTGTTGCAATGATTACAACAGAAGCAGCATGGGGCCGATAACCTAGATGTTAGGCCCCTTAAAACAACAATTATCATCATCAGAAGCAGCATGGTAGTTATTCCTGAAGACGGGTTAAGCCGAGTTCAAGGAAAAATTCTGTACCAACGCGCACCTAAATTCGAGTCATTATGGGAGTATCATGAGTAGAGTTTCAACCGATCCAGGATTGAATCAGCCAATCAGAAGAGACGACGCCAAAGCCACGCGGTGAATTGCGTACCCTGGAAAAAGGCGCGGAAACGCATATCTAAAGAACCGCCGATCCGAATTAATTCCGCAGTAGTGCATTGAGACGTTTGGATAAAAATGAAGAAGATTGATACTAGTCCCAAGTTTGTGAGGTGAAAACTCCAGATTATTAGCCTACTTTCGATTTTTGCAAGAAATGAAAGTAGACTTATGAGATCAACACAGGGCGAAAAAAGTGTGTCTGGCTGTGTGTGTGTATGTGTGTGTGTATGTGTGTGTGTATGTGTGTGTGTGTGTGTGAGTCTGTGTGTGTGTGTGTGTCTGTGTGTGTGTGAGTGTATGTACTCTGAATGTCTGTCCCCCCCTATCAATTCGAACACGGTGAATGCGAATTGAACGAAATTTGGTACAAAGGTAGCACTAGCAAAGGACACCTCAGTGTCATGTTTTATATCGCCGCCATCTTGACGGAAACGTAATGGCGGCCACACAAATGTTCAAAGCTTAAATCAAATTACGACTAACCTAATCATCCGATCTCTACCAAATTTTGCAACAACATACCTTTATGGGGGGGGGGGGAGCATCCTATGACCAAACCAATAGGTCATCAGCGTAATAGTTTACGGATGGCGGCCATCTTTGTGTGAAAATCGATTCCCCCTATTAATTCGAACACGGTGCAACCGAATGGAACGAAATTTGGTACAGAGGTAGTACTAACAAAAGGCACCTCAGTGTCATGTTTTATATCGCCGCCATCTTGACGGAAACGTAATGGCGGCCACACAAATGTTCAAAGCTTAAATCAAATTACGACTAACCTAATCATCCGATCTCTACCAAATTTTGCAACAACATACCTTTGTGGGGGGGTCATCAGGTCATCAGCGTAATAGTTTGCGGATGGCGGCCATCTTTGTGTGAAAATCGATTCCCCCTATTAATTCGAACACGGTGCAACCGAATGGAACGAAATTTGGTACAGAGGTAGTACTAACAAAAGGCACCTCAGTGTCATGTTTTATATCGCCGCCATCTTGACGGAAACGTAATGGCGGCCACACAAATGTTCAAAGCTTAAATCAAATTACGATTAACCTAATCATCCGATCTCTACCAAATTTTGCAACTACATACCTTTATGGAGGGAGCATCCTCTGACCGATCTAATAGGTCATCAGCGTAATAGTTTGCGGATGGCGGCCATCTTTGTGTGAAAATCGATTCCCCCTATTAATTCGAACACGGTGCAACCGAATGGAACGAAATTTGGTACAGAGGTAGTACTAACAAAAGGCACCCCAGTGTCATGTTTTATATCGCCGCCATCTTGACGGAAACGTAATGGCGGCCACACAAATGTTCAAAGCTTAAGTTAAATTACGACTAACATAACCATCCGATCTCTACCAAACTTTGCAACAACATACCTTTATGGAGGGAGCATCCTTTGACCAATCTAATAGGTCATTCGCCTAATAGTTTGCGGATGGCGGCCATCTTTGTGTCAGAATCGATTCCCCCTATTAAATCAAACACGGTGAAACCGAATGGAACGAAATTTGGTACAGAGATAGCACTAGCAAAGGGAATCTCAGTGTCATGATTAATATCGCCACCATCTTGACAGAAACGTAATGGCGGCCACACAAATGTTTAAAGCTTAAATCAAATTACGACTAACATAACCATCCGATCTCTACCAAACTTTGCAACAACATACCTTTATGGAGGGAGCATCCTTTGACCAATCTAATAGGTCATTAGCCTAATAGTTTGCGGATGGCGGCCATCTTTATGTCAAAATTGATTCTCCCTATTAATTCGAACACGGTGGAACCGAATGGAACGAAATTTGGTACAGAGGTAGCACTAGCAAAGGGCACCTCAGTGTCATGTTTTATATCGCCGACATCTTGACTGAAACGTAATGGCGGCCACACGAATGTTCAAAGCTTAAATCAAATTACGATTAGCCTAATCATCCGATCTGTACCAAATTTTGCAACTACATACCTTTATGGAGGGAGCATCCTTTGACCAATCTAATAGGTCATTCGCCTAATAGTTTGCGGATGGCGGCCGTCTTTGTGTCAGAATCGATTCCCCCTATTAATTCAAACACGGTGAAAACGAATGGAACGAAATTTGGTACAGAGATAGCACTAGCAAAGGGCATCTCAGTGTCATGATTAATATCGCCGCCATATTGACAGAAACGTAATCGCGGCCACCCAAATGTTAAAAGCTAAAATGTAATTACGACCAACCTAATAATCTAGTCTCTACCAAATTTTGCAACACCATATCTTTATGTGGGAAACATATTCTGACCAAACTGCAAGAACATCAGCCCAATAGTTTGCTGATGGTGGCCAAGTATGTGTGCAAATCGATTCCCCCTATCAATTCAAACACGGTGAAACCGAATTGAACGAAATTTGGTACAGAGGTAGCACTAGCAAAGGGCACCTCATATTCATGTTTAATATCCCTATAGCACGTTGTATTTCAACAAGCTACTACAACCAACATTCAATCATACTCCTTGAAAAGGACAAAGAGTTATAACAATACCCATGCATTTAGGAGAAAGTAGGCTATATGTTCTTTACTAACATCTTGTTTTTACAAATTCTCCCCACCCTACCTCATTCTATCAGTTTCCAATAAATTGATCGGTGATGAGCTGTTTAGGACACAACTTTATTGAGCTCTGGTGAGCAACGTTCACGTCAGTCTGCGTCACGATTTTTCAAGCTCTAATGAGCATACTTCACTAACATTTCATTTTGTGCTCAAGGGAGCAGTGTTCACGTGTAGCAGTGGAGATCTCTAGGCGAGATAAGAGCTGCACGATAGACACGTTTAAGACTTGTTTTCAAGCCAGTTGCGATGAGTTTGGAGTGTGTAATTTTATGTAAATTTTTGTATTATATTTTTGAGTGATATTTGTGCGTGTGTTAAGCAAAGGCTGAGATATGGCAAGTCTACGATCAGTAATCGCATAAGGGGGCGTGGTGGCTCAGCGGTCTAGCTGTATGCCTCTCACCAAGGCGGTCCGGGTTCGATTCCCGGTCAATGCATGTGAGATTTTCGAAGTGAAATGCCATGTCCTGTGGTTCGGATTCCACGTAAAAAGGAGGTCCCGTGGCTCATGATCTCAAGATTAACGGTCACGTTAAACTACAAGCTTCCTTTTTTTTAGTAATCGCATAGGACATTATGGTGAGTGAAAGTAGTAGCTCACAGCGATTATAGCTAGGCATCTTATTAACATTGAACATTTCTGTCCAAGAAACTACGCCAAGATGTCTGATGTATGGTCGTGTGACGGAATGATGCGCATCGCTTCTACAACTACGTCGACGATGGAGGGCTAGATTTCCCGTAGGGAAATGCACCGAGATGAAGGTTAAGTTCTGCAAGCTGAAGCGGTGATGTACAGAAATTGATTTACTCAATATGTAGTTAGATAAGGCGCGGGAACGTTGTAAATATTTCATTCATTGTTTTCTTATGTTTAGATTTTTTGTGTGCCGACACTATTATCTTAAATGTACGTTGGCGCGTGGCCAAATTTGTTTGTTGTATATTTTTCTTTGGAGACATATTTAGTATACACGGCGTGTGTATTTAATTTTATCCATGCGAATGCGAAACTCGTTACATTCGATAAGTGGTGCTTTTATTAAAGTTCAATATTTTTATAGGAAAGGGGGGTAATTATTGTAAGATGTTTGACGAACAGGTTATTATTCATACTAGGGTTGCCGAGCGCAACAATTTAAGATGTAACTGTAGAACACCTTAGTTCTAATTTTTTTTAGCATTTTTTTGAGTCCTTTTCAGGTTCTTTAGTCACGGACTAGATTGGAAGCGCAAGCTGGTGGAAAATATTTTATGTCATTTATTTCAGGTTTCTGTCAAGCCCATACGTGTGTTTCTGTGTGTGTTCTTGTGTCAGGCGTGTGTATTGATTCTTCGTGATGAGGGATAGGTGGTGCTACCGCCCTCATATTATTGTTGTTGTTGTATTTTTTGATGGAAAGGCAGAGCGCTCTTGGAGGCTACTGTACCTTGTCCAATGCTGATTCTTGGATTTCCTAGGGGAAATGCTGAGATATTTTATTCTGACACACACACGTATATATTGTGCTTTGGGAGCACGCTTCTTCGAGACTCGAACCCATGCCACGGCAGGTCGAGGTTATTGACACGTGGGTTGACAGATGTGCAGATTTCCGCTTAGCGCCCGTCTAGGTCTGGTGACTCACTGTTAGGCAGTCCAGCTGACCGACTGATCCCTATAAGCTATCATTAGCAAACCTGTTCTTTTGTGATGGTCATTGGACCATAATTAATTGGGGAGTTCGCCATGTCTGTTACGAACTATCGCATATCGTATGAATGGAATATTGTTTTAATGATGTAAATGTTGGCTTTGAGCATAGTGATTTTTCTATGACTCATTTCAAGTTAGTTTGTCTGGTGTGTCACCTGCTGGTGTAGTTGTATTTACTTTTAAAAATGACAAGCAGCCATACGTTTTTCTTTTGTTGGTCACGTGTTAATGTATTTGTGTTGATTTGAAAAGTCCTAATTTTAGGCATTAATGTTTTTGCTACGGCAGTTCCTTGATTCCAATTTCATGCGGAAATTATTTGTTGTTTTATTTAGTGTAGGAAGTGTCGGATTAATTTAAGTAGTGTATAGTTGGTTCCCCGCGTCTGTCTAGCTCTAGACAATGCAGATTCGTCCTCTGAAGGTTTACCGGATGGTGACGAATCTCGCATTTATTTGTACTCATCGTTAAGCATGTAGAACAGCCGCACACGTACACAATGTCATTGAAGTATTTGGGACATTTGGTCCAATTTATAATCTCTCCTGAGATTAGGCCTAGTTATGGCAAGTAATTAATTCAAGTGGGAGTCATTTGGGAGATCTTGTTTGTTTATTTTTATTTGTAAATAGTTGATCTGTTATTAAATTCATTTGTTTTAACCCTGGTATTCACTTCTTCCTGCATGTTATTTTGTTATGTGTTACCCTGCATGTTATAGAAGCGCTTTAACAACAACTTACGAAATGGACTGTTACACCCCCCGAAACTGAGTCTCATAAGCTTCTTTGCAAGGGTTCAATATCCTTAGCTCAAAATGCCTAAAGAGAAGAGCAGCAGAAAGTGTTTATTAAAACAGTGTGTGTCAAGTAATAGTAATTATTCAACTGATGGCTAGGGATCTGACATTTATGCACTGGAAACTATTGAAATAGGCGTACTTTGTGTCCAGAAGTCATTGAAAAACCTGCAATTATCTATCGTGATGCTTCTTTCTGCAGCGAATGATACATGTATAAAGTGAGTGAATAAGATTGGCTTATTGTTAATTCTTAATGCATATTTTCAACATTTTTTAGTGCATGATTCCAGACTAGTTGTTTTCACACTGGCACCTCGCAGATTGCTTGGACGGAGTTTAATATTTTACGCAAGCATGCTGCCTGGTTATTTCAAGAAAGGGAAGGGGTGCATAAATGTCCGGTCCCTGGTCATCACCCCTCTGCCACCGGGTGAGTTAGCCGTGGTCGTTACAGCGTGGCTGCAGGTAGTCACTCACAACTGAGAGGCGAGGAGGTTCGAATCCCCCCGCCGGCAACCTGGAAGATGGTCTTCTGTGGTTTTCCATCTTCCTTCCAGGTAAATGCCGGGGTTGGTCCCGTACTATAAGCCACAGCCGCTACCTTCCAATTCCTTCTCCTTACATTCATACTTTCCTCCCCAGACAATACTCCACACGTGACGGTACTTGTAGCTCACCCCATGGGTGTCCGCATAGAAGCAGCTACAAGCTCTGGCGAGCCGAACATGTCCTCGGACACTCCCGGCACAAAAGCCATACGCAAAAAAAATCTTCCTCTTGACCAATCCATGTTCGTATAGTTGATGTCGTGCAATAGTACAGCCCACGTAGGCCTACTTCCAGGGCCGTCGCGAGGGTGCGCGGGGCCCGGCGCGAGAAAGTGCGCGGGGCCTAGTAGGCATGAGTTCGCGGGAGGGGGTAGTAAATGCAAATTTTAGATGGTAAGTGGCTGTGTTGTACGGAGAGTTACAGAATATTTTAAAAGAAATTACAATTTTAGGCTAAATAAAACTCATTTTATTACATTTCTAGTTTATAAACAAACCTCAACAAATAGGATTAGCATAAAAATGGATACAGATAAAAGCAACAAGCAATATCAATGGAAACCTGATATAATGAGCTATAACACAGGTGATTTTTGGCATAAATAATATATTATGGAAAACGAAGCGTGTGTTCGATGTACTTTCTTACCCAAACACACAGAATTAATAATAATACGCAATGACGTTTACATATTTCAACATTTCTACGACTATACAGTTTTTCTTATACTAAACTACTAAAAGTGCTATAAGTCCACTTTCACCAATAAATATGAGCTGAACGGCCCCTTTGTTCGAGAGATAGATAACATGGTTTACAAGGCAGGATTTTTATTTCAAAAAATAATATATATATTTTTTGTTTAGACTTTAGAGCTTTTTATTTATGTAAAAGGCGCTTTGCGGGCCTTTGCTAGGGCAAAAGTGCTGATTAAATCGTTCATTTCTAATTTTTTGGCCGTTTCACATTCTAGTGACAGAGTAGCCAAACCGTTCAGACGCTCCTGCGCCATCGTTGATCGCAAATAGTGTTTGATTAGTTTCAAAATGGAAAAACTCCTTTCCCCCGACGCAACCGTTATAGGAATTGTAGCCTTAGCATTATTCGATGGGCCGTCGTTAAATTAGAATAGGACTCCTTTATCGGGGCTAAGTACTGTAGTGCACCTAAAGCACTTTTTACAGATGACGGAACAGCGTACCTAAATAATTGTAGCTCCAGAAAAAGATCTTCCGCATCCAGTTCTTCAATCTCCACTTCTTTTAGAAAATTAGAGAGTGTTTGGCAATGGTCTTTCAATTGCTTTTCCTTCAAATTGGAAAGCTTGGAAGGATCGAAAAGAAATCCAAAGTATTCCGAAAAAAAAAATAACTTCGTTAAATCTATTTTCTACGCAGCTCAGTGCAGTATCTACGACAGACAAAAAGTAATTTACTCTAAATTTATTTTCAGCTTCTTTTTGAACTTCCTCTTAGTTTTTTTTTCACCTGTTGATCATTTTGCAGATTTATTTCATCAAAGAACCGTTTGCGATTGCCTTGACGGCGAATAGAAAATTTCTTTGCATAGCCCAAATTTTCAATTATTTCTCTAGCGGTGGACATTGCACTGTTAAAGCCAGTGTTGCGATCATTTTCAAAAAATGACTTTAGGTCCTGAAGTTCGGTTAAAGCCGTATCTAACGAAGTCTTCTCAGATTGGAGAGTTTTACTTGTTGAGTTCACATAAAATAAAATATCGTACCAGGTAACGAGGCTTAAAACAAATTCATACGAACTTGTGTGAAGCAACAAAGATTGGTTCTCTGACCGGGTAACAGGATCTTTGGTAGTTTTTGCCACTTTTTCTAGAGCTTCGTTTACTTTGCCTAACTGGTACCTGATGGGCTTGACTTTGTGAATTCTACATTCCCATCTCATGCTAGATAAAGATTTTAGTGTGAGGAGGCCAGGACATAGTTCGCACAAAATGTCCCACCTTTCCGTGGAAGCTACAAACAAAGTGTACAGACGCTGAACTATACCAAAAATGTCATAGCGTCCTTATTGCATTAAACCATATCACCCAAAAGTAAGTTAAGATTATGTGCAACTCATACCATGAACATTGCTCGTGTATTGGTATTTTTTACTCGCGTCTGCACTCCCTTATACTTAGCTTTCATATTAGCACCGTTGTCATACCCTTGCCCCTACAGTCCATGATATCAAGGTCATTATCCTCCAATACTCCCTCTGAAATCTCAGTTAACCCCTTTCCCGTAGTGTCGTGTACCTCCAAAAACTAGATGAACGATTCGACGATCCTTGGAGTTTCTGCCATCATATCAACAGAGCGGAGGACGAAGGTCATTTGCTCCTTGTGGCTCACATCGGGCGTACAGTCGAGGATAACGGCGTAATATTTGGCGACACAAACAGCATTCAGTAGTTTTTCCTTCGTAGCAGCGTCTTAAGAAAATAAAAGAAAGAAAGTAACATGCTAATCCCATTTAAAGAACTAACCTAATGTTAAAATTTAGTTTAACTTGAACGTACCTAACATTGAAATTATATCGTTTTGTATTTCGGGACCGAGATAATACACGCGGGTTTCGTCATCAGGCACCCACCGAAGATGTTCCTTCATCGGCCCGTCAAAAATAGCGAGCGTTTCCATCAACTTTAAAGAATTCCCATTTTCTCTCTCGAACAGTTTGCCCGAACTCCCTCGAAAGGCAGAATTTGTCTCAGCCAAGTATTGTACTGCTGCGATGATTATTGTGAGTACATCTTTCCAGTGTTTCTTTTCCGCGTTGATCATATCAGCATGCGCCTGATTTATGGTGGAGTGTTTTTTAATTCTTGCGCTAAGTCCGTCCATTTGGCGAAAGACTTTATATGGTCTGCCGATCGCTGGTGTGACTTTAGGCTTCTTCCACAATGACCCAAGTCGCTATGGCGTGAAGCGCGGGGCCTGGCGCGACCGCAGAGGCTATAAAGATAAGTTCATCTATGGGACAATTAGTAAACAACATGTTATCAAATAGAATGAATGGTACAGGTTGTAATGGGTGGTAAACGAAGTAAAGTTAAAGTCCTCAACAATGGTCTTCCTCAAGGCTCTGTGCTGTCTCCTCTTCTGTTCAATTTGTACATCGCGGATATACCCCTTACCACCTCTCGTCAGTTTGCTTATGCTGATGACCTGGCGATACTAACTCAACATTCTTCTACAGAACAGATTGACGAAATTCTTAATGCAGATCTCTCTACCATGAGTGATTACTTCAGAAAGTGGAGTCTGAGACCAAATACCACCAAAACAGAAAGTTGTTTTTTCCATCTCAAGAACCGACAGGCAAATGTTGCTTTAAAGGTCTCACTTGAAGGTTCACCACTACCTCACAACCCTCACCCAAAATACCTGGACGTTAGTCTCGATCGCACGCTATCTTTCAAGAAACACCTGAACAATAGTGCTGCTAAACTACAGACTAGGAACAACATCCTCCACAAACTCGCCGGTTCAACATGGGGAGCTTCTGCATCCACTCTTCGAACATCAGCAATGGCATTAGTGTACTCTACAGCAGAGTATTGCTCTTCAGTGTGGCTAAACAGTCCTTATGTCAAGAAGATCGACGTAGTCTTGAATCAAACCATACGAATCATCAGCGGCACCGTTAAATCTACTCCACTGTTTTGGTTACATGTGTTCAGTCATATTGAGCCTCCAGATATAAGACGCCCCAACAACCTGGTAAGAGAGTACAGAAAAATAACATCAAACACAGCCCTTCCTATCCACCAGGACATAGCTGTAGGATTCAGGCACTTAAAATCAAGATCACCACCAGTTCAGACTGCACAGTTGCTCACCAGCAGAAGCTGTAATGGAAAAGCAAAATTGCAATCTGTTTGGAAAGGCACAGCTCCGAAGGAGTGGCAGCCATTATTTAACATCAAGCACCCTCCGGCTGGTTTTGATCTCCCACGAAGAACTTGGGTTGCCCTCAACAGAATCCGAACCAAGCACGGGCGATGTGGCTCACTGCTTCATAAGTGTGGCATGCGAACTTCCCCCAGCTGTGACTGTGGTGCAGTGAATCAAACCATCCACCATATTGTAGCAGAATGTCCGAGGAGGGCGTACTCTGAATCAATGGACGACTTTCTGGTGACATCTACTCAGGCCATACAGTGGCTAGACGAACTCGACATACAGCTGTGAAATCTGTAGGGCTAAGTTGATTGTTTTAATGGTTTGCTCCCTTTTATATATATATACAGTATATGTATATATGTAAATAGTAGGCTATATCGTTTTTGTATAGATGTTTCTCGCGATTTAACCATCCGAGCGCAGTGAAACTAGGTGCGGTATATGCTCATATAGATTTTAATCCACTGACATCTAATTCATTTCAATTATTTCCATAACCACAAGATGACGGCTGAGCGAAATTTTAAAATCTCTTGTTTTTTTCTTGTGTCCTAATCATGCGATTGAAGTTTGAATAAAACACCTACATGTCTTCATGTAATAGTACATAACTCATATAAATATATCCAACATGGTGACCATCCGAAATATTTAGACGGTTCTCAATATCTACGAATCTATTACAGCAATCAAACTGAAAATTTGTATGTTGATAGAGGCAATTAATATAAGTAGGATATATGAAAACAGGCTATTTAGTTCTTCACGGAACTACTTGTTTTTAGCCTATTGTCATATCCCGGTCAGTGCATGTGCGATTTTCGAAGTGAAATTCCATGTCCTGTGGTTCGGATTCTACGTAAAATGGAGGTCCCGTGGCTCATAATCACGTAAAACTACAATCTTCCTTTTTACAATACAGTACAGATTGTGACACACCGCTTCCGCTGGCAATGACTCGTCAGGCGCGTAGTAGCATGAACTTTTTCCTTTAAGTACAATGTTGCATTCTCTTCTCGTTCTTCACGCATACGTTGTTGCCAAGCATTAGGGTGTCCCATTGAAGATTGGCAATTAATATTGAAGCCTTCATAAGAAGAAGAAGAAGAAGAAGACACGTTTTGCTCCTCAAGCGAACATCATCAGATCCAAATATGCAAGGCAAACACTACCAAACGTACGGTGGCATCCACAGACGGTCTCTGCCCTCCAAAAACAAAATACGAGAAAACTTAAGTGTGGTAATTAATTATCAGTAACAATACCACACGTAGCGTACTAAGTATTCTGATGGGTTTTTCTTGTATGTTGTTTTTGGGGAGCAGAGACTGTCTGTGGGTGTCACTGTAGGTTTGACAGTGTTAGTAATAATAATAATAATAATAATAATAATAATAATGAAAATGAAAATCCACAGCCTGCTTCCAGTCGACCGACCGGGTCAGGGAATGGAATGAATGAAGCCCCCATCCAGCGGCGAGGATATGGACTGTGCCGGCTGCCGAAGCCTGTCGCACTCCCCTGGGGCAATGATTAAATGAATGAAAGATGAAATGTACTGATAGTGGAGAGTGTGGAATGAAACTTGTGACAGGGAAAACCGGAGTACCCGGAGAAAAACCTGTCTGCCTCCGCTTTGTCCAGAACAAATCCCACATGGAGTGACCGGGATTTGAACCACGGACCCAGCGGTGTGAGGCCGGCGTGCTGCCGCCTAACCACGGAGGCTTCAATAATAATAATATTAATATTAATTATAATATAATAATAATAATAATAATAATATCGTATGGCTTCGGGTGCCGGGTGCAAGCTTTGTTATTTGCCACCCAGAGGGTAGCTTGCATGTCGAATTTTGGTGTTCCTTGAAGCACTATGAAAGTCAAGGAGGAGCGCTTTCCAGTAGAGAAATGAGGGACTTTGTGTTGGCGGAAACTCCCGAGATTAATTTTGCCATTATGAACACTGCCTACTGAATTCAAATGGGTTCTTTGACATGCCAACATCGTATGACATGCGTGTCGTAATTGTTGCCGCCTTTCAAAAATCACTTACCATGGCCAGGAGCGAACCTGCAAGCTTGGGGTTAGTAGACCGACACGTTAACCTCTCACCCACCGTCAGGGGCGTATATACAATGTTTTCGGGGGGGGGGGGGGCTGACCATCCTGGAAAATTGTGAGTATTCTCAGGGGATTGTCACCGCAAAATACCCAGAAATATCAACCAATATCTTAGAGCATATAACTTTGTGTAATTATTTTAGATACGATTCAAAGTTTGGTTGGTTGGTTGGTTCCTTAGTTTAGGGGCTGCGACAACGCGGTCATGTAGCCCCGTGTACTTTGGGTGTGTGTAGAATTTGTCTGATAACCGGTGTTAATTGTGATGACTGTATTAGGATTCAAAGTTTATATAGCCTACAATTACTGGCAATGCGAAAATGTTGTAAAATAGAACACAACACACAAATGACATTTTATAATTAATGAATTTTCTATTATGATCTATGGAGTATGATTGGCAAATATCTAAATATTTGTCAATTTACTAAGCAGAAAGGTAAATAGTTTTTTCTTTTTTTTTACGAGTTGATAATTTATTTCTCAAAAGTACCGTACTGTGGAATTCCCAGTTTTGCCTCACAAGGCTGAGCGTACCCCGTTCCAGCCCTCAGACTAGAATTAAAGTTTCTTTACCGAGACGGGAATCGAATTTGGACCTCCGGGGCGACAGCCAAGAATGCTAGCCACTAAACCACGAGTTAGTATAATTTCAATCTTAATATTGTTTATAACTTAGCCAATAAGTTAAGATTAGGGTAGAACCAAATTAACAATTATTTTGTTGGCTTTTTTCGTGGGGGGGGGGGATGGAGCCCCCTCAGCACCCCTTTATGTACGCCCCTGCCCACCGTGGCAAGCTTTGGTAGTTTAGAGCTATTTGTCATGCATATTTGAATCTGATGATGCTCGCTTCTTGAGCGAAACATGTCATCCCTTAGTTTTGTTCATCAATATTCCGAAACAATATATACACATCTTAATTATCATGGAATTTATTTCAGGGTATTTTTCACACATTCCAGTAATTGGAATGGTGTTTGTGTTGACTGACTGAAAGCCACAATATGAATTAATAAGGCAACACTGCAAACATTGGCTTCAAAGCTATCGTTACCTATTGAAGATTGGATTGAATAACTGATTTAAGGTGTTCATATTGTAGTGATGATAGTTGCTTATCCTAATTTCTCCCTTCCTATAGGTAAATCAAACAAGAAGGTGACTATGATGAGCTTCTATGCCCAGGATAGCGGGTTCAAACCCGGCCGAAGCCGTCGGATTTTTAAGAGCGTTAAAAATCCCTCAGTATGCCTTCCTTTGTAGGGGAAGTAAAGCCGGCGGTCCCATGTCATAGATTTATGGCATGTTAAAGAACCTTCCACTAATTGCTCCTGTGTGAAGCTAAATTGGATAGGTTAAGAATGTAAACAACGCTCTTAGGTTTCTACGTTCGTTGCCAAGAGCCGACTTGGTGGCGTCTAGTAGCTAAGTTCTGAACTTGGCCTAGTAGTCGTTGACGGTGGCGCTTGGCGGCAAAAGTAGGAACTATTTGAAAAATTCTAAGTTGCAGTACTTAAATTAAAAAAAACAGTTAACGCACACTATTAACACCGGTTATCCGACAGATTCTACACACACCCCAAGTACACGGGGCTACATGACCGCGTTGTCGCAGCCCCTAAACTTATGAACCAACCAACCAAGAAGGTGACTCACGTACGACTATAAATTTATTATGTAATTTTCCATAAATTTAGTTGCTGCGTTAGTCAATTACATTTGCATAGTACTTGTGTAATGAACTCGATGATAGTCCTTGTCGGACGTCCTGACATGCCCTTGCGGAGGTATGGTATGTCAATCCCGTTCGATTTCATAACACCAAATGTATCTAAATGTATCCATTCTCCGCATGGTAGGAATTCCTGAATGAAGGCAGCCGCTTTGCTAGCTCCGCCTCCCGCGCCACGTCCAACATTCAGAATGTCAGCAGATGTAGTGCTTGTGACTTGTTTGGTAAAGAAATTCCATAGAGGAAGTCTGTACATCCTGTCGCCAGTGTGAATTCCTGCCAAATGCAAATGGTCCCAAAGAGTATCTGAATTGGTAAATACTCCGGTTGCAGACGATCCCATTGCATGCTTGACGTCCTTAGTTAGTGTCCCGATGTCCAGAACAAACTTCGGCCAAAAGTTTTGCGAATAATAAAGTGTATCCGCTAGTAATAATCTGCCCTCACAGTCCGTGTTCTCGATCAATATGGTTTTGCCGTTCATTGCTGTTACAATATCGCCAGGTTTAAACGCAGAAGCCCCGGGCATGTTCTCACAGAGGGGAATCAATCCTCTTACGTTGAGTGGTAGCCTGAGTTCTGCGACGGCTCTGACTGTTGCGATAACAACAGCAGCTCCATTCATATCACCTCGCATTGTTCTCATATCGTATGCGTTCTTCAAACACAAGCCACCACTGTCAAAAGTAACGCCAGTTCCTATCAGCACTATTGGTCTTTCATCATAATTCGCGCCATAGTAACTCAGTTCAAGAAATATTGGCGCTTCACAAGATCCTTTGGCAACACTTAGAAAGGCGCCCATTCTTTGTGTTTCTGCCCAGCCTTGAACTTTAACTTCTACATTAACTCCAGATTTACATAATAATTCGACTGCAGTTTGAGCAAATATTGTTGGAGTTAATAAATTCGCCGGTGTGTCCATTAACTGTCGAGCGAGATTCTGGGCTGCAGCTTTTTGCAGCCCCGTCAACCAACCATGCCAGTCGCAGTCGTCGTATAGATGAAGATGAGGTATTATAATCTGTTTGTCTTTGCTCCTATTATCCTGGTAGATCCAGATGCCTAGGGCGGCGCCTTCAGCCGCAGACTCAGCATGGCCAAGATTCTCCACACCGATCCTCATAACATTTAGCTCCTGTAACCTCTGGCAAGCTACCCCTGACGCAATACGAATGGTCTCCTTCCTTTCCTCCAACTCTTCTACTTCGTTGTAACTTAAACATTCATCTCCCAAACCAACGACAGCGACGGCGTTATATTCCTTATCCAAATTATAAAAGATTCGTACGATACCCATTTTTGGAACAGGGCCTGATATTTTTAAAAGCTCAAACAGTCTATTATGGTTTGAAGCATTGTATCTCTCTGCTGTTGGCGTCAAACGTATGTAATCAGGAGAGAGGGAGTTATAATACACCCCCAGAACTAATCCCTTGTGGATTCTACTCTCTCCTGTACAGCTCTCAGATGTTACGAACCTCTCCATTAATTTGGGAAGAAATTTGGGCCCTCGCTTGGAAATTTTAAGAAGGTTGATACAACGTAATTTAATCATTTGACCTCCTTTTTTTTTTAATAACTAATTGTAAAAAATAACTGTTCAACTTACAGTATAATTTGATAGAATCGACTTAAAGTATCATTTGATAGAATCATGAAACTCATTTTAGAGTGTTTCAGTCAAAGAAACTATTAATCAGTCGATTGCTTTTGAAATCTTAACATCTTGATCCAATCCAGTAGTCAGGTTTCCTGGGAACACACTTATTAATAATGCAGATACAGTACAGTATTAAATCAAATGACCAGAGATAATTGGCCTGTTTCCAGGCAACGGTTCTCGAGCGCACATGTGTCTCATTTTAGGTTCCATGTTTCGACTTCCGGAAAATTTCGACATATCTTCGCGTTTCACATCCCCCAGACCCCAAAACCACCGTCAGTTCAAAAGTTTATGTATAATTTGTGTAGCCTATAGATATGTATGTATTTATGTATATATGTCAGTTTCTTGTGGACACGATAACTGCCGTAATGACAATAACATGTTACATGTCATCCTACATTCCCACATATGGATCTACCTTCCTAACAGTGAACTCTGTTGGTAATTAAAATAACTACTTGTAAAATAATTCCAGTGGCAAATCTTGTTAGCAAATATCATATATTAAATATTTTTACGCCATAGAACGACAACTTGAAATTCATTTATTGTAGGAATATCTTTAATGGGACCATCAAACCTTCAAGTACCGTATGCAATATACATTCCACATACTGCTGTATTTTGATCGATAGTGCCTCGAGTGCTTACATTAAATAAGAATACAGTAAATGTATAAACATTTAATAAATCATAATTGTTTTCATTAAATATCATATAACAAATATTTTCACACCAAAGAATGACCATTTCAAGATCATTTAATGTAGGAATATCTTTAATGGGATCTCCAAACCTTGAAGTAAACCATATGTGATAAACATTCCACATAGCTACATAGCCGACAGTACGTCATGTTATCAATCTCAGTCACCGCGAGCGCGCATTGTTTGTTTGTGTTGCATTTCAGTTCCATTTGCATTTCATTTTTGAGAATCACCCCCATATCGAAAAATATATAGCAAGCGAGTGGAAACATGTTACGCATCAATAATTTTAGAAGAGCTCTCTCAGGTAATGTATGATGATTTTTTTTAGTACTGCATAACTGTTTGTTGACTAGCATTTACTGTTACACAACATTATTTTTGGTAAGCTCTACATAAGTATCCTAATTGTCTCTGGTATAATGTCTTGTTTAACAAACATGGTCACACGGTTTGTCTATAGGTTTAAGCCTCTGTTGTATATGATTTCAAAAAATAATAAACAGCTTACTACAACTGTACTCACTGATCAATAACCAACATAGTGAGCTAAAATGTTTCCCTCATAGGTAACTCATGTTTGGTTAGTCAATTCTTATTGCAAGGCCAGTCAAGACCTAAGAGAAATTAGTCTTAACGTATATATCAATCATCAACACCATTATCATTAAACAAATCAAACCATCTTAAGGTATTTATTAAATTTAATTGCATTTTAGGAATCTTGCAAGCATCTTGCAACCTTAAAGAGGAAAGTATAGACAGGAATTGTCAAAAGAAAACCGTTCAATCATTCAATGTCGTTAGTGTTATGAACCTCAACGTAAGAGGTTATGCAAGTCTATGTCAGGGTGTGGTTTTTACAGCTGGATGCCTTTTTCTGACACCCACCTCAGAGACGAGTTTATGGGAGATGAAACTCAGCTATCATGTCGAATGTGGAGCTCCTAGTCTAGCAGAAAGACGTGATGAGGTATTTGTCTGTAGGGAGTGTGGTAAAGGGAATATTATGGAATTTTCGAGAACATCTAGTGAATTTCAAAAAAAAAAAGGATAAATTTCAAGGTTTGTAGCCCCACTTTGGGTAAGTTTGATAAATTTTAGTGAATTTTCATATATATTCGGGTAATGTTATATCAATTTCAGGTAGTTTAAACCATTTTTAGGTAAATCAATGGAATTTTAATAAATCTGGTAGTCATTTGTTGAATTTTGCTGCAATTTTGTGTCATTTGGTCAATTTGCGAAAAATTTAGTGGATTTTAGAAAAATTCAAGGTAAATCTGGGGATAGTTAGGTATTTAACAGATAACCTGTGACTATTATGGTTGTATTAGAGTGTGCCTTTCACCACCAAGGGGTAGGATTGGAGAGAAGACCGTCATGACCTGAAGTGCATAGCCATTTATATTGACTTTAAGAATGGCTGTTGTGGGGGATCGAACACTCTTCTTGTTAGTTTTGGGGGAAGTGTACTGTATTCCGTTCCATTTTTAAAAGCCACTAATCAGGACAGTTGCAAACCATTTCACTATTCTTAACATCAATGTGCATTTGCCTGGAGTAGAAGTGGGGAACCACATCAGATTGGTGTACAGAAAACTCACCTCACCTCACCCCAACTCTTTGGAAAATGAAAATAATTTGTTTTTTCTTACTTAGGGGCTTGGAAATCATTGTTATCAGTCCCATGTACTGTACTTAGGGAAAATAATAATGGTCATGCACACCATTATTAGCTGAGTATCTAATACAATTTTGCATACCCTAGGACCAGTATCGCATTATAAAGGCATGGCATGTGTTACCGTCCTTAAAGCCAGTTATATAAAACAAAAGAGGTCTTTAATTCCACCCCTGGGAGGCATATCTAGTGTCATGTAGGTTGACGATCACGGAGTTCCAGCTGAGTCCGTCATTGCTTCCACTGACTTGTGCTAGGCTCCTCTCTGTCTTCCTTCCTGTCGACCACACTTGCTCAACTCTTGTTCTCTACCAACCCCGACATTATTAGAGTATCCGAGGCCTAGGGAGTCTCTTCCTTTTGCAACTTAATTGGCCCTTGTTTATTTATTTTTTCTGATATCCTACTTGTGTGAGGAGGCAGCCTTCTTTTTATTTTCATGTTATTTACTGTCTTTTGCTCATGCCCCTCAAAAGGTAGGGTGTATATAGCCCCACCACTTGTGGTGCACTCTGCATATGGCTACACCCTCAAGGGGCTTACGGCTGATCAGTTTGGAAGTTGGCGACCCCAAGGGATTTCTCAGCTGAGTCCAGTTTTCCTCCTCTGTATCCATTACCTCTGGGGCAGAGCCTCTCCTCTTTTACTTTTCTATCTGCCTTTCATGGCTCTCCTTCCTTCCAACTCCCTCAATCCACATTCTTGAGGGTTGAGGGCCATTTTTTAACATTCATATTGTCCTTTTGTTTTTCATTTCTTCTTGTAGTATATAAGTGTGTAGTTAGTTTTAGTTATAGTTTAGATTTAATTTTCATCTTTACGATCACCCAAACCATTAGGGGTTAAGTGGTTAAGTTTATAAAACGCTTGTCTTTTCTTCGAAACAACACCAGCTTCAATTCCTGACCGGATCATGATTTTTTAAATTTTAACTGTGGTGTACAGTGTAGAATTGGAAAGAGGGCGTCCGTGGCTTTTTGAATTACAACTATCCGAGCGTCGAGGCAGGTGATAAAGGAGGCCAAGGTTCTTCAGGGACTGTAGCGCCGAGCAATAAGTAAGTAAGTAAGTAATTAATTAAGTGTTTGTCTAAGTGTAAATAAAAATAAGCCTAATGTATTTGTAATACAGATAGGCTTTGTGAAGTGCAGACTGCTTCATCTCCGCATGTGCTCTCAGTCAGACAAGAAACCTAATACTTTCTGACAACAGTGCAATATTCTTATCACCAAGTGTCACAAGTTCTGCCCACCTAGTCCGAGCAGAGGCAGCAACTAGAGCAAATGCATTCAAACATGTGTTTTGTTTAAAATGCATTATCACTCTGCTGTCACCATAGAGGTCCGGGTTCGATTTTCTAAAGGCTGCAACAGGATACACCCAGTCTTGTCAGGTAAAACGTTTTGGGTCAATTCATAAATGATGGGAAAGGGTTAGCCATTGTGAGTCCTAGCACATCTTACTTCACCCTCTCCGATAATTAGTTTATAAAATCTCAGGTCGATAACCTTGACGTTTTGGCTCTTTTGGGTAAATTCATGGGACATGGCAACAGGTTGGCCATCCTGACTTGTACAACACCTCATACAACTCTGTAGCCTTATCCATTAGCTATATAGCCTACACATTAAGCCATAATAACCTAATACAGTAATGATAATAATAATAATAATTAACAAGCCAGTCATACACAATACACACGTCCATTAAAGCATGGTTTCACAAAACGCATATGCTTTTAAAGGTGTTAAATACCTTTTTCCACTGTAACATGACTATCCCCTGTTTTATGCGTCAAATAACCTATCGAGGTAAAAGCGTATGTCATCATCTATTTTTCAACTATCACACCTAATTTTAGGGTTCTTCGTATGCAAATTATAGATTTTTTCAATTTCGGGGGTAGTTTTCATCCCCCCTGCTATTTTTCATCAAAAACAAAAGATCTTAGGTTCATTTATAATTTTTAAGTGTTTAACACGTCTTTTCCCATGACATGACTATTTACTGTTTTAGGGGTGAAATGACCAATTGAGGTAAAAGCCTATGTTATCACCTATTTTTAAAGCTATCACACCTAATTTTAGGGTTCTTAGTTTCCAAGATATTGATTTTTCAATTTTGGGGGATAGTTTCACCCCCCAAAGGGGGACGTCGTCCCAAGTGCTAGGACCCCTCATACAAGACCCTAGCATGATTGGTTTGCGAGATATTAACAAAAGTGTAGTTAGGTCCTTTTGATAAAAAAAAAATGAATCATACATTCAAAAACAGGGCGTCACCCCAAGGGCTAGAATGCTGCCTATGGCAAAATCCCATCAGGGTCTCAGAAAATATTAACAAAAGTGTAGTTAGGCCCTTTTGACAAAAGCCGTCCGTGTGCATACAGGCAAAAAATTATTATTTACCCCTGGGTAAGGGTAGTTTTTATTTTGGGGTGGACATACCTCGTCCATAGAAAAGGGGAGTTCACCACGAGTCCTACGACACCCCATATGTTTAAATCCGATTATTGGTTAACGAGATACCAAAATGCGAATGACCTATTAGTTTTCTTTGGTTCTTAATAAATATTTTAAAAAACTCATCTATAAATAATCATTTATAAAGCCCGCTCTCTTACAAAAGCCCACTCTGAGTGCGCATGCATACAAAAATTACTATTTCACCCCCGGGTAAGGGTAGTTTTTATTTTGGGGTGGATATACGCCGTCCATAGAAAAGGGGAGTTCACCACGAGTCCTACGACACCCCATATGTTTAAATCCGATTATTGGTTAGCGAGATACTAAAAAGCGGATGACCTATTAGTTTTTGGGTTTATTTAAATAAATATTTAAAAAAACTCTTCTATAAATAATCATTTAAAAAGCCCTCTCTTTTACAAAAGACGCCCAGTTTGTATGCATACAAAAAAATAGTATTTCACCCCCCGGGTAAGGGTAGTTTTTATTTTGGGGTGGACATACCTCGTCCATAGGAAAGGGGAGTTCACCATGATTCCTACGACACCCCATATGTTTAAATCCCATTATCGGTTAGCGAGATACTAAAAAGCCCATGACCTATTAGTTTTTGGGTTCTTAATATACAGGGTGCTTCAAAAAAATGTATACACACTTTGAACTTCCATAGAAAATTTATTTACCGTTCTACAAAGTTAAATTTCAGGAAATTAGAAAGCTGAAAGTCCAATGTAAATGAAACATAAATAACAAATGTTAATACTGTTCAAATTGACGACCTGCAGCATCAATACAATTCTGAGTACGAGTCACCACTGATTCTGTACATCGTATCATAACGTCCAATGAGGTTTCTCTACACACGGCTTGAATCTCATTCCAAAGAATGTCTAGGTTACGTGGTTTACGTTTGTACACCTCATCTTTTACTGTGCCCCATAAGATGAAATCCAGTGGTGTAAGGTCTGGAGAGCGTGCTGGAAACTCGATTGGCCCCCTGCGTCCTATCCACTGGCCCGGCAAATTTTGATCCAGGTAAGCTCGTACGTCCCTGTGATAGTGCGGCAGGGCACCATCTTGTTGAAAATAAAAATTATCATTACGGTACCGTATAATGCACGAATGGCAGGAAATATGGAATCAGCAAGCATTGTTAGGTAAGTTATACCAGTTACAGTGCCTTCAAATCGAAAAGGTCCAATGAGTCCCCTTGAAGACAAACCGCACCACACATTTACACCAGGCAAATTTACAGCTTTTTCAATTGTAATGTGAGGAATTTCTTCGCCCCAGTAAACACAATTGTGCCTATTGACAGTTCCATTAAGTTTGAATTGGGCTTCATCCGACCAACTGATGCTACCCATAAATCCCGGTTCACGTATCACCATCTCCTGAACCCATTCACAAAATTGCAACCTTCGATCTGGATCGTCGTCACTTAGCTGTTGCACCAGCCTTGGAATGTAAACACGATACTTGCCTCTCTTCAGAATGCGTAGCACGCTGCTAGCACTTACATCACTTTCACGTGCCCCTTGCCTTGCAGTTTGTTAGGAGAGCGTTGAAACAGTTCCAAGACTGCCGTTGATGACTCATCACTTGTAGCTGTTCGAGGTCGACCTGAATGACCTTTATGCACATCACACACTGTTCCATGAACTTCGAATTTGTCTCGTATGCGTGTAATTGTTAATCATGAAGGTGGTTCTGTATCATACTCCCTTCTCCACTGTCTTTGAACTTCATTTACATTCTCAAACTTCCAGTACCACTTAATAACCTGCTTACGTTCTTCAAAACTCAAACGTACGTCCGCCATGTTGATATTACAAATTCCAACTGACAATATAACAGAGGGACGATTATGCTGCCACCTGGCGAAGAAATGTAACATTAGCCTTGTAGAGCGGGAAAACTACGATAGTTTAAAGTGTGTATACATTTTTTTGAAGCACCCTGTATATTTAAAAAAACTCATCTATAAATAATCATTTAAAAAGCCCGCTCTCTTACAAAAGCCCTCAAGGGCGCATGAATACAAAAAAAATCGCCAAAATGTCAGAATCACACGTTTACCTCAAATTGCGTTTCCAATTTCCACCCATTTAAAAAAGTAACCTCACCATCAAATAGAACGGGAAAAATACCATATAAACGACCCCTCACTCAACCCTAGTCCTCGCCCACCACCTAACCTTTTCCCAACATAGCCATACGTATTCTAGCACACACGCGACTTGCAAGAAAACATACACTACCCCACTACTCGCGAATGACCTTTTAGTTTTTGTCTTTTAATTTAAAAAAAGAGGCTATAGGAAATGAGAGGGCATTACTGCAAGTTCCAGGACATCCTGTATGTTCAAATCTCAAGATTGGTTAACGAGATATCAGGTTCGGGGCCGATACGAGGAGGGTTCAAAAAGAAGTGAGACAACCGCTAAGTTAACACTACTCCGGGACGGTTCAATTCAATAGGTCCAAAATCCCTTCTCTCATCCGTCCTGAAAAGAAAATAAATAAAATCAAACTTTCGTTTACTAAGGCAACACTGAAAATTGCTTCAAACACCATAATAACAAATAAAATCAATATAATAATAATAATAATAATAATAATAATAATAATAATATCGGGTGCCGGGTGCAAGCTTTGTTATTTGACACCCAGAGGGTAGCTTGCATGTCGAATTTCGTTGTTCCTTGAATCACTATGGAAGTCAAGGAGGTTAGATATCTAAGCTCCACGGCTTCGGTGGCGTAGTCGGTAGCATGCTGAATTTCTACTCCCAAGATAGCGGGTTCAAACCCGGCCGAAGCCGTCGGATTTTTTAAGAGCGTTAAAAATCCCTGAGTATGCCTTCCTTCGGAGGGGAAGTAAAGCCGGCGATCCCATGTCATAGATTTATGGCATGTTAAAGAACCTTCCACTAATTACACCTGTGTGAAGCTAAATTGTATAGGTTAAGAATGTAAACAACGCTCTTAGGATCCTACCTTAGATCATAAAGCCAATAGATGGCTGATGACGTCACGTTGTTGAAACCAACATCTCGATCAGCTGACTAAAGGGAACTGCGGGTAGTTTGGAGCACTGAAATACTACACGTGATGATAGAATAGGGCTATTTAAAGTGAGTTCTATTCATTACTAAGCCAGAATGGTGTATTACTGTGTTGCGTATGGATGTAAGGAGACGTTTAAAGTAGGATCGGGCATTTCTTTCCATACGTATGTTAATTCATTGCTAAATAACCCTAAAATTCTTGACCTAATTACTTGCATTTCTTTAGCCTACGCTTCCTCTTAACTCCGAAACGTGAAAGAAAAATAATTAAACATAGCAATGCTGGCATTTTATTATAAATTATTATACCCTTACTCCACTGAACATGCCTGTATGCTCGAAGGTGTCAAGTATTTACATGTCAATAGGCTAGACGTTTTTCTTGGTGTTTTGTTGAGACTGCTAGTAAATAAATCTCTGAACATAAAAATGCTTTATGTCCCTATGCTGGATTAAATGTAGTGTGGACTACACAATGCAGTCGTCAATCATGTCCAGTATCAAATTGCAGGTTATGCTACAGATGTGACGGTGTAGTCTTCGATAATAAATATTAAACGTAAGTTATGGACAGTGCGTTTGGTTGAGGAAATTTTGAGATTCTTCTAGGATAGGCTACATTGCATCCCTAAATTAGTCAATTCTTCCTAGAATTTCAAAATTCTGGGTTATTTTTGCGAAGGTTTCTATGAATCATGGAAAATGGAATTTAAAAGGAAACAGTTCATTGATTAAAATATTTTCCTACGTAGCAAATGTAATGCATAGTTGTTAAAAAGCAACGCTTACTAAATCGATAGACTTCATTTTTTTTCCATTTGCTCATGTTGTTTTGTTCACTTTCATAAAATACTGAAATGGAAGGGTAACGCTGAATGAGAGCTCATCGTACGATAAAATTTTCTTACGTACTGGTACTGAAATTAATTTCATTCCAGCAACACTCTCCACTATCATTTCACTTCATCTGTCATTCATTTAATCATTGCCCCAGAGGAGTGCGTCAGGCCTCGGCAGCCGGCACAGTTCATATCCTCGCCGCTAGATAGGGGCTCCATTCATTCCATTCCTGACCCGGTCGGAGACTGGAAGCAGGCTGTGGATTTTCATTTCACTGGTACTGAAATTAGCCAAAAAACATTTCCTAATTATGAAAAATAATTTGGGAAATGATGTAGTGAGCTAATAGATAGAACTTGTTTGGAGCTTTCGGGCGTACAATCAAAAATGACCAGCTAGACAAACACAATTCTGTTCAAAAATCAGTAGGCCTAATTCAGAGTTGGATTTGTATTTACAAGAGGGGATCCTGGATGTATGAGTATTACGGAACACGACAGCCACTTTTTACACCAAATATGTTACATTCTTAAGCTTTTCTACCTTCCGGTACGTAAAGAAACATGCGATGCTTTTCCCAATGCCGTATAAATTACGAAAATGTGTGTTTAAACCCTCATTAAAAATCATTTCCCCACCTACTCCATTACGAGTTCCTCTGTTTACCCTTTAATCAGCTGATCGAGATGTTGGTTTCTCGTCACAGTACAGGTGCAGTGTGGCAATGCGCACTCTATTGTATTTATGCTCGAAGGATCCTACGTTCGTTGCCAAGAGCCGACTGCGCTGGCGTCTAGTAGCTAAGTTCTGAACTAGGCCTAGTAGTCGTAGACTGTGGAGTTTGGCGGCAAAAGTAGGAACTATTTGAAAAATTCAAAGTTGCAGTCCTTACTTGAATTAAAAAACAGATACACACACCAATACAGCCATCACAATGAACACCGGTTATCAGACACATTCTACACACACCCAAAGTACACGGGGCTACATGACCGCGTTGTCGCGCCTCTAAACTGAGGAACCAACCGACCTATCTAAGCTCCTTGAACATTATAGCGCTTTCTAGTAGAGAAATGAGGAACTTTGTGTTGGCGGAAACTCCCGAGATTAATTTTGCCATTATCAACACGGCCTACTGAATTAAAATGGGTTCTTTGACATGCCAACATCGTATGACATGGTGTCGTAATTTTTGCCGCCTTTAAAAAAATCACTTACCACAGCCAGGAGCGAACCTGTAAGCTTGGGGTTAGTAGACCGACACGTTGACCACTCGCCCACCGTGGTAAGCTAATAAAATCAATAATGAACTACCATAATAATCTTCGCCTCCTGGTATATGATTCAATGGCTTACATGTGTTTGTGTTCGAGTCTTCAGTCCGGACTGGTTTGATGCAGCGGCTCATTCCTCCTTGTCCTGAGCTAATCGTTTCATCTCTACATCGCTACCACACCCTGCGTTCAAGGCTATCTATTTAACATATTCTAACCTTGGTCTACCCCTAAAGTTCTTGTTCTCGACCCTTGCTTCAATAACTAAGCTTGCTATTACTGGGTGTCTTAGTATGTGTCCTACCAACCTATCCTCTTCTTTTCATTAGCCCCAAATTCCCTCAGTAGTGTTTGCCCTGTTAAAGTGTGCGGAGTGTAGCCTCGTGGTGAACGTGACAACAAAATGGCACAACGACGCCATTTGGACCCCGTTTTGCAAGGTAGAACACTCGGCCGCCTGGAAGCAGGCCAGACACGGACCGAAGTCCCCGTATCCTTGATTTTTTAGCCTATTTTCAATTTTGAAAAAATAGGCCTATGAGATCACCTTTGTCCGTGTGTGTGTGTGTGTGTGTGTGTGTGTCCTAACAACTTCTAAACGGCTGGAGAGATTTCAAAGAAACTCGGTAAGTTCATAGCACTATTTCGGACGACCCCGACCGTGCCCTTCAAATTTTGTTACGTCTCACCAATCCAACATGGCGGCTGTGCGAAATATTTCACCAGCATTCAATATCTCCGAAACTATTCCCGATATCACCCTGGATTTTTTACGGTGATAAAGGGAACTACTAGAAGTACACCTATGTGACTTTAGAAAAACTGGTGCCTACAAAACCAACATGGCGGTCAAGCGAATTTGCGACTTTTAAATAGACGTTTCTCGCGATTTAACCAACCAAACGCAACGAAACATGGTACAGTATATGTTTATGCACATTGTAATGCACCGACATCTAAATTGGTTCAATTGTTTACAAAACCACAAGATGGCGGATGTGCGAAATATTTCACCAGCATTCTATATCTCTGAAACTAATAGCGGTATCACTCTGGAATTTTGTACGGAGATAAAGGGCACTACTGGAAGTTCATCTATGGGTCTTTCAAAAACCGGTTAACTACAAAACGAACATGGCGGCCAAGCGAATTTGAAAATTTTAAATAGACCTTTCTCGCGATTTAATGTTCCAACCGCAATGGAATCTTGTACAGGAAATGTTTATACACATTGTAATACACTGATACCTAATTTAGTTCAATTGTTTACATAACTTCAAGATGGCGGCTTTGCGAATTTTAAAATTAATTTTTTATTTCTTGTGTCGTAATCATGCGATCGATGGGAAAGTTTGAATAATGAACCTACTCAATAATTTTCCTTTAGTGGTACATGACTCTATGGCCTATACATTTATGAATCCAACATGGCGACCATCCGAAATATTTAGACGGCTCTGAATATCTACGAATCTATTATAGCTGACACGTTACCCCTTAAGGCAAACTCTCTTGATGGATGGTGCTGGACCGTTTGCAATCATTTACCCTGGCTACCAGTTTGAAGTTGCTAATGAATACCATAACTAGGAAAAGATACATTTGAACATTGACACACATAACATGACATGACATAAGAGATGTAGAAACATTAATTAGGGTACTTACTTTATACAAGCCCTCCATACAGCTCCCAAAAAAACTTATCATCCCACTTCAAAATATCCATCATTAAAAATATATATTAGTCTTCAATACAGTGATCTCTTCAAGGGCAGTTAAACATCGAAGTTCCATAAATGACATTCAGCATCATATTTTCACTTCGCAACAATCTCCATATCTCTGGTCCATAGATACCTTTCACACATCAACAACAGTCTTTTCATCCAACTTGATAGTACTATAAGTCCGACAGTAATACAATTTATCTCACAATCAATCACAGTCGTAACTTAAGATGAAATCAGACGTTTTGCTTAATATGTATCAACCAGTGTGATCCTTTCATCTCCAGAATGTTTCCTTTCCTTATTTCGACCCAACATAATACGTTAGCCTATACTTCATTGTTCGTCAACTTGGTTCTCCAAAATACATTTGCAGTGAACTTGACGATAATATCTTGTTTTATCATAGGTTAAAATCATCTCAGTCCAATGTTACATAATTAACACACTGCAAACATATACAAACGACTCTACAAATCTTCTTACAACATTTCGTTACCTTCCTTCGTACCTCTTTCAAAACATCGTAACAGCTGATCATCTCCCCACAACCACATAGTTACAGTCATAACCTTTAACTGTAAACTACAAATGTATATCAACAACTGAACGAATCTTCTTACAATATCTTTCGTTACCTTTTCTTGGTACTTTCTCCTCATCAACCTCACAGCTGATCGTCAACTTATTACTCCCTTCGTTGTTGTCAATCTTCAACAAAGTCCACCAGAGAACTCCCACGCAGTCCAGCAATACAATCATTCCAAGGGATCCAAGTTTTACGGAAACATCGAGTGAACTCTGTTTTCGGAGAGGCGAAAACATGACATAAATTCTCCTAGACATCCACTCCATAGAGAACACAAGCTAGCATTTTCCTCATACATTACCACTCATCCGTATTCAACATATCTTTTCAATATAAAATAAACTTACTAGCGTTTCCAACGTCGTAATAGCTCTAGATCCATAATGTCATTGCTTTCAGGTCACGTACACATATCAAAACTGTCAGTGGCCAAAGATTCAATATTACTACTTCTAAGACATCAACATTTCTCTTCCGACAGAAATGACAGTTCCCAGATAAACCATCTTTCTTACTATCAAGAACACATACTTAGAAGATAGTCAAAGTCCAAGAAGGCCAGAAATAAACAATTTCAACGTCTCACGAATAGAATGCATATTAACTGCACTCTGGCGGCTACATTTCAAATCTTACACTCAAACTCCAATACTAGCACAAATGCTGCTACCTAACGGTAAACCACGAAATCAATGTACTGTAGCATATTCTCGCGGATCACTTTTCATACTTGAAGCGTAGAAGAGAGTCAATAATTGGCTCAATAGCAATCAAACTGTTTTTTTTAATGTTCATAGGGGCTATGAACATAAGTTCACCTATAGGACTTTAAATAACCTGGTGATCACAAATCCAACATGTCGGCGACGCGAAGTATACATATTCATATGAACGTTTCTCGCAATGTAACCATCCGAGTGCAGTGAAACTTGGTACAGTAAATCCTTATACGAATGTTAATCCACTGGCATCTAATTTATTTCAATTGTTTCCATAACCACAAGATGGCAGCTGTGCGAAATTTTACTTCTTGTGTCCTAATCATGCGATTGAAGTTTGAATGCTACACGTACACAATAATCTTCATGTAACAGTACATAACTCTAGGACCTACATATATAAAATCCAAAATGGCGACCATTCGAAATATTTAGTCGGTTCTCAATATCTACGAATCTATTACAGCAATTAAACTGAAATTTTGTATGTAGATAGAGGCAATTAACATAAGTATGATATATGAAAATAGCCTGTATAGTTCTTCACGCTGTCTGTCTGTTAGGTAGTCAGCCCGAAGGCTGGTTGGATCCTCAAAAGCACCGCCGTTACGTTATGTGAGTAGATACCCACAAAAACCCAAGGCAGCGCTATATTGAGGCGTTCTAGGCAAAAAGAGGAGTGAGGTAGTTTGCCATTGCTTTCCTCACTGAGTCAGAACAGTAGTCCTAACCCTATGAGTAGAACCTTTCACAGCATTCACAGGCACTGACTGTGCCCTGAATGCCATTACTAAGCACCACCCATACCTCAGTAGCTTCCATATAATCACAGCCATGAGTGAGACTGAGACATCGGTGAAAAGCCACCTTTTACTCTAGCCTGTGCCAACTGACAAATGCAAATGTACTGTATTCATCAAGAGATGGCAAACAGGCCAACTACTTGTTATTAACGTGATTTTCATGGTGTAGAAGGTATTGCAGTCTTATGGATTTCATTTGAGTTAGGATTATTGTCGTACTTTCTTATTTGCAGTCAATTAAATTCTAATGGATTTCATATGAGCAATTTTATTGACATGATTTTCATGGTGTAGAATTTATTGAATTCTAATGAAATTTGGATTAATTTTGAAACTGCGAATTTAAAGTTGTTTGATATTGTTTATTACGAATAAGTTCTGATTAAGGGTAACTAAATATATTATTACTAGCAACCCGACCCGGCTTCGCCCGGGAAAAGTTATGAATGCATTACGTGATAAGCGCTTTTTTCTAAAATGTGAATGAACAGCGACCAATATCCGTTTTACGTCTCGGCATGATGGGTTAAAATCACTGACTGGACTATTAATTATTTTATCATGGAGATGCATGTGCAACAAATTCTTGTCAGACTTAATTTAAGAATGGCGAGGTGCATGAAACACAAATCCCCCTTCCGTCCAATCTTAACTTGACTGTGAATTTTGCGGAACGAAAAGTTCACAGGCGAAATGAAGAACAGCCGAGTTGCACTTCCAGGGAACTCCTAACACAAGCACTCTTCTCTAAAGTTTTTTAACTCAACACGAGTCGACAGTTTGCTGCTGGCCGTATCTGGGGCAATAAGCTCGTCCGCTAGCTAAGTTGTTACTGGGGTGATAGACTCGCCCCTAGCTAGCTCGTAAACTGTCGCCTCAGTAACTGAATGGAGATTGTTGGAAGAAATGAAAACGTAACATCACTTATAGTAGGCGATGCTTTGAAGATAGAGATATGCTCTCCCGGGCTTTTCTGTAGAACTTTTCATGCTGAACAATTCTTACACTAATAGTATATAGATATTTTTAACGGTTTGCCCAGCGCAAGCTTAAAAAGCGCACGGACGCCAGTTTTTCTTCGACCTTTTCACTGAAATCGTTAGTGCTTGACTTACTTTGGTCATAAATAAATTATTTTCTACAGAAACCTTCCTCGAGATATCCTTTACAGAATGGTGAAAACCGCATCAAAATTCATCCAGTGGTTCCCGAGTTTACCCGTAACATCCAAGAATCGGGGACTTTGTTTTATACTAACTAGAGATTATTCGCCAATCAGTATAATTTAATATAATATAATATAATCCCCATTCAGTTCAATCTTAAATTGACTGTGAATTTTGTGGAACGAAAAGTTCACAGGCGAAATGAGAGCTGCACTTCCAGGGAATGGCGAGGTGAATGTAACTCAAATCCCCCTTCCGTCCAATCTTAACTTGACTGTGTTTCACAGGCGAAATGAAGAAAATCTGAGTTGCACTTCCAGGGAAACTCCAAACACAACCACCCTTCTCAGAAGTCTTAACTCAACACGACTCAACGGTTTGCTGCTGGCTGTATCTGGGGCAATAGGTTCGCCTGCTAGCTAGGCTGTAACAGGGATGATAGACTCGCCCTTAACTAGTTCGTAAACTGTCGCCTCAGTAGTAGAATGGACATGGTTGGAAGAAATTAAAACGTAAAAACACTTCTGGTGGGCGATGTATTGAAGATAGACATATGCTCTCGCGGACTTTTCATGCTGAACAATTCTTACACTCATAGTATTTAGATATTTAGATATTTTTAACGGTTTGCCCAGCGTAAGCTAACAAAGCTCTCGGACGCCAGTTTTTTTTTTCGATTTTTCCACTGAAATCGTTACTGCTCGGCTTCCTTTGACCATAAATAAATTATTTTCTACAGAAATCATCCTCGAGATATCCTTTACAAAATGGTGAAAACCGTATTAAAATCCATCCAGTGGTCCCCGAGTTTACCCGTAACATCCAAGAATCGGGGACTTTGTTTTATACTAAGTAGAGATTAAAATATAATGAAGAGTATTATGAAACAAGATAGCTATATGAATTCAACGAAATGAGCATTGAACATGTATTTATTAAATTGAATCCAGCAGGGATGTATAAAATTGTCGAGTGGCATAAGAATTTGCATCGTGCCTATTTAAAGCGTATTGAAGTATTATGAAGTAATGTTGGATACAGAAGTGGTATTGAATTTATTTTATTATGAAGTAATGTTGGATGCAGAAGTGGTATTGAAGTTATTTCCACTCTTACTGTCTATGTTATTTATCTTCACCCTGTCCGTGAGTCGTCACAGTGTCCCAGCTTGAAGCTGTAAGAGAGTACAATACATGTGTATTGTTACATTCTTAGGGTTCGTAAAATAACTGGTCAGGCTTATAATGCACTAACTCTTTATTTACACTAATATAATTTACACTAATTAACATTAATACAAATTAGGCCTACTCACTCGCACACACACACACACACACACACACACACACACACACACACACACACACTCTGAGTCTCACTTCATACAAACTGCTAGACACTATTTATTTACACTGTTCTCTGCAAGAAAGTGTCTCTTACAGTCAACATTTATTTCCACTCTTACTGTCTATGTTATTTATCTTCACATTTATTTCCACAGTCTTCACCCTGTCCGTGAGTCGTCACAGTGTCCCAGCTTCCACTTACACATTCAGTCTACACAGATCCTCTTCAGCCTGGCACCTGCCTCTGTTTCATCAGACGTCCGATAATAATCGCTGCACTGCTCCGCACTCGCTGACTGACTCGACTCAACTCAGACTAAGACTGATCCAGACTCTCACTCCGCTGGTAGTTATTCAATCAGCCCCTGTCCTGGAAGGTTCTCGATGTCGCTATTTCTTGCAATAGCGAGTATGTTCTCGTTGGTTGGTTTCTAGAACTGTCCACTCCGTCCCACAGGTGTTCTGGAACTTCCCGTCGCATCCAGTGGCCTCGAGAAACAGAACAGTCTGGTAGCCCGCGCGCCAATGGTCTACCTGACTCATAGGGCTATTATATTTGTGGCGGCCTTGGGGGGGGGGGGGGGGGCGAGTGGTGCGTGCCTGAGAACTCTCTCTCCCGTTGGTAGATTCGCCGAACTGTCCCCCCCCCCCCCGAAAGCTGCCTGTCCGGCCCGCGGTGACACGTTACAGTATTATGTGATTATTTACAAAGAATTTTAGTGGTGATATATGACACGGACAACTACGTGAAGAACATCATGAAGTATTTTTATGCTGTAAGAAGGATTTATGGAAGTGAAAATTTTAATTGGGATAGGATTAAATATTGAATAATGTTAAACATGTTGATTTTTGGAAGAATTGATAAGCGAAGCTCATGATAGTATTCTTTATTATCATTATTAATTATTTGACACGAATTTGAAATTTACATTTGAACTTAGCTTAATTCCTCAGTCAAGTAGGCCAGAATATGATTACAATTTACTGCTTTGACAAAATGAAAGAATATGACATACATTTTGGTGATATCAGTATGATGAATTTGGTTGTGATGAGGAAATATGAATATGAGTGTATATATTGTTGGAATATATCTTCGTTATTATTGAAAGGAATAAGATTTCATACCACATGACTTATATCATGTTAAGCTATGCATATTTTAATTTTATTTTTATTTTTATTAAATTAATGTATAGTAGCTTTAACTTAGAAAGTCTTATCACGACTTTCACTGTAGATTTACATTATACAATACAATACATACAATACATTGAATTGAATACACTATAAAATCATAAAATGAACACTAGAAATAAAGAAAAGTTCTACTACTATGAGTTGATCAATCAGATTTTGAAATATAGTCCCGAGTCTTTGAAGAACTTGATGAGTTTTTTGAACTGTTAAAAGAGATGAGAAGGCCTCACATATCTTCTTGGGAATGCTGTTGTGCTGGCGCCAGTGGTTGTAGAGAGCACAGTCTGAGATTATGTGCTACACAGTCTGTACGCTGTTACATGTTGAGCAGATAGGGGGTTGTTTCTTCTGGAGAAGATAGCTGTGGGTGATGTTGGTATCACCTATTTTTATTCGTGATATTAGAACTTGATCTTGCCTGGAAAGTTTATGATGGAGATATTGTTCTGTGGTTTCTGATGTTATTTCATGGAGTTTACTGGTAGAAGTTCTAAGTCAATGATTCTTCCACTGTTGGAATACTTCTCTTTTGACGTAGGAAATGATGTCAGTATGAGGTCTGGCTATTGTAGTATCACATAAAGGGTGGCATGTGGCTTATTTAGCTGCTTGATCGGCAGATTCATTGCCATGAATGCCTCTGTGAGAGGTACCCACACAAATATGACTTGTTTACCTTGCTTCACCACTTTATGGAATATCAATTGAATTTCTTGTACAAGGACGTTTGTCGAAGATAGATGCTCTATTGCGTTTAATGCACTCCGTGAATCAGAGTAAATAATAAATGAGCTTTTGCAGCTGGCTGTATTCAAAATGTTTATCATGGCCTGTTTAAGTGCAAAGAGTTCATTAGAATAGACAGTGAAAGATTCAGGAAGTCGAAAAAGCATGGTATGGTCAGGATAAATTATCCCACAGCCGTTTCTTTCATCATATTTCGAACCATCAGTATAAATAGCACTGTTATCCCAGAAATTAGTAAAGGGTTAGCGTCAGGAAGGGCATCCGGCTATAAAAAAAACTGCCAAAACCGTACAAATATGACAAGTTCTGTAAATTTAGCCTCGGAAACTGCTAGGGCGTTCCCCGGAAGCGACGCGCAAGGGTCCCGCCTACCCCTTGTGAGAAATGAGTAAAGGCTACCGAGTCATGGGCAGGCTCGGCTGAAGAAGCAAGTCCAGATTAGAATTGGAACCCTGAATGTTGGATCGATGATTGGGAAAGGAAGAGAGGTTGTGGACCTAATGATGAGAAGAAAAATTGGAATTCTGTGTGTCCAAGAAACTAGGTGGAAGGGTAATAAAGCAAGAGAGCTTGGAAGTGGCTTTAAATTGTTGTACAGTGGAGCAAACAGAGCGGGAAGAAATGGTGTTGGAATTATCCTGGCTAACGATTTGATCCCCTCTCTAGTCAGTGTAAACAGAAGAAGTGATCGCTTGATGAGTGTGAAGCTGTGCCTTGAGGAAGGGTTTACCATTGTAAGTGCCTATGCTCCCCAAGTTGGTTGTGAGGAGGAAGAAAAGGATGGTTTTTGGAGGGACCTGCAGCAGGAACTTTCTAGTATATCAGCAGATGAAAGGGTATTTCTGGGTGGAGATCTAAATGGACATGTTGGCACCAGTGTGAAAGGGGAAGTAGTGAGGAGAGTGCATGGAGGCTGGGGATTTGGTACGAGAAATGAGGAGGGTGAGAGAGTGCTAAGTTTTGCCTTGGCAATAGATCTAGCAATATGTAACACCTTCTTCAAGAAAAACGAAAGGCAACTGGTGACCTACAAACGTGGAGGAAGAGAGAGCCAAATAGATTTCCTTTTGTGCAGAAGAATGCATTTGAAGGAGGTTAAGAATTGTAAAGTTATTGTGGGGAAACATGTTACACCACAACATAGAGTGCTAGTTATTGATTATGAATTCACGGGCATTAAGAAAAGAACAGCAAGGAAAATTACTCCAAGAATTAAATGGTGGAAATTGAAAGATCCTATTTTGAGAAGTGAATTCAAGGAAAAGGTGTTGCAAGGAACACGGCCAGTGGAAGGAGTTCAGAGATGGTGGACAGTAAATGCAGAAGCAATCAGGAAAGCAGGTGTAGAAGGTTTGGGGAAGACGTCTGGGAAAGGTGCTCCCCTGGATAAAGAAACATGGTGGTGGAATGATGTGGTTCAGGATGCCATCAAGGCAAAACGACAGGCAAAAAAGAAATGGGATGAGTCTGGAAATGACGAAGATAGAGAACACTACAGAAAGGCAAATAAAGTTGTGAAAAGAGCTGTAGGGAAAGCAAAGACAGCTGCATGGAAGGAAGTCTATGAAGAACTAGAGACCACAGAAGGGGAGGCCAAGCTTTTCAGAATCGCTAAGGCACGAGACAGGGCTTCAAAAGATCTCACACACATCAGGCAGATGAAAAGTGAACAAGGAATTGTAATTCAAGATGAAGAGCATATTAAGAAGAGATGGGAGGAATATTTTGAAAAGTTGCTAAATGAGGAAAATGCCCGTCTTGTGTTTGAGGATGGTATCCCAAATCACAACGTAACAACTGGCATATGCAGGGAAGAGGTTGTAACTGCTATTAGGAAAATGAAATGTGGAAAAGCAACCGGCCCCGATGAAATTCCAGTGGAGGCTTGGAAATGTCTGGATGAAGAGGGCATATATATGTTGTGGAATCTATTCCAACAGGTACTTCAAGAGGAAGTAATGCCCAAGGAATGGCGGGAAAGTACCATAATTCCCATTTATAAGGAGAAAGGTGACATTCAGGATTGTGCAAATTACAGAGGAATAAAACTCATGTCACACACAATGAAGATTTGGGAGAAAGTTATTGAAAGTAGGCTTCGGGTGGAGACGACAATAGGAGATGAACAGTTTGGATTTATGCCGGGAAAGGGAACAACAGATGCTATTTTTGCACTTAGGCAGGTCATGGAAAAGCACAGGGAGAAGAGAAAAGAACTACATATGGTGTTCATAGACCTAGAGAAAGCGTATGATCGAGTGCCCCGTCAAGGGGTATGGAGATGCATGAGATGCAAGGGAGTACCGTAGAAGTACGTGCGCATTGTTCAGGATATGTACCGTGGAGCAAGGACACGAATTAGAAGCAGTGTAGGATTGTCAGATACTATACCGGTTCAAGTAGGTCTTCACCAAGGATCTGCACTAAGCCCCTATATTTTTGATCTAATAATGGATGTCTTCTCTGAAAACTTAAGAGAACCAGCTCCTTGGTGTATGCTATCTGCAGATGATATTGTCTTATGTAGCACACACAGGGAAGAGCTTGAATATAAACTGGAATGCTGGCCATAGAGGACAGAGGTCTTAAAATCAGTAGGAATAAGACCGAATACCTGTGCCTTGGAGGAACTGGAAATGAAACTATTCAGATGGATGGTAGCCAGCTACAGACAAGGGACAGTTTCAAGTATCTGGGATCCACTGTATCTAACGACGGCAATCTAGATCTGGAAATTACCCACCGAATCCAGGCTGCCTGGTTAAACTGGAAAAGGTTATCTGGTATTCTCTGTGACAGGAGACTGAATATCCAAGTAAAGGGCAAAGCCTATAAATGTGCAGTGAGACCTGCAATACTATACGGAGCAGAAACTTGGCCAACAGTGCAGTCACAGTGCAAGCGACTGGAAGTAGCTGAAATGAAGATGCTAAGATGGATGTGTGGTGTTACAAGGAACGATCACATCAAAAACACCTTCATACGAGGCAGCGTAAAAGTGACTGAAATATCAAAAAAAGTGCAAGAAAGACGCTTGCTCTGGTATGGCCACATTAAGCGCAGGGATGAGAGTTATGTAGGAAGGCGAGTGCTTGGTCTGGAGGTGGAAGGCAAAAGGGAAAGAGGCAGGCCTAGAAGAAGATGGATGGACTGCGTGCAGGATGATCTCCGGGAGAAGCAGTTAACAGAAAACACTATTTGGGACCGAGGAAAATGGAAACGACTTGTCAGAAACGTCGACCCCGCATGAACGGGAAAAAAGAAGAAGTATAAATAGCACTGTGCATTGAATATCTATTGGAAACTTCAAGAAATAATCGATGGTACTGTGATCTGTCACTTTGGTTTTTAACTAAGTTGTTCAGTTCGAAGTTGACTGTTGGTAAGGGAATTGTCCACGGTGGGATATCAAGAGAATGGTCTGAGAGTAGTATGGGAGGAAAATTTATGTTTAATTCTTCAAGGAACTTGGATATTCTGACATTGAAGGGCGAAGGTTGTCGTCTTGATTCAGTGTTTGTTCTTGTGTGACTGTTAGTAGGGTAAACATACGACTTAATGCGTGATTTAGTCATACTTGATACTTTGAGTGCATATGTTAAACTTAGTTGTTTACGTCTAATTGCAAGAGGTAGTTCATTGGCCTCTATTTGCATACTGGTTACTGGACTGGTGCGGAGAGTTCCCAAAACAATTCGAAGAGCAGCTGACTGGATAGAATCAAGGATCTTGAGGGAAGACGCTGTTGCAGAGTTGTATACTATACTGTCATAATCTAATTTGGCCTTAATAATTGATCTATAAGTATTCATGAGCACTTGATAGTCTGCTCCCTAGTTTTTTGCTGCGAGAATCTTCATTAAATTAATCCGTCGTAGACACTCATCCTGGAGAATTTTCAGGTATGGAATCCAAGTTAATTTACTATCAAACAGAATTCCCAGGATTTTAAGAGTTGATACTGTATCAATTTTATGATTGTTTATGTTGAGCTCGGGATATGGTACAGACTGTTCGTTTTTAGAGAATACTATGCATTTAGACTTTGTTTTGGAGAACTTGAATCCAGTAATCTTGACCCATTGTTGAATATTTTCAAGTGATTCTTGAAGTAGTTGTTGAGTAGTTGAACTATTTCTTCCAGCACTGAATATGGTCAAATCATCGGCAAAAATACAAGCCATTATTGGCAAGTGGATGTTGGTTACAATTCCGTTTATTGCGACCAGGAATAAAGTAACACTGATGACTGATCCTTGAGGGACTCCATTGTCGATTGTAACTTCCTGGCACCTTACATGCATTTCACTCACCTTACATGCCAAGGTGAGTGAAATGCCATGTCCTGTGGTTCGGATTCCGCGTAAAAAGGAGGTCCCGTGGCTCATGATCTCGTGATTAACGGTCACGTTAAACTACAAGCTTCAGGGGCAGATGACCTCGTAGTTCCGCCCCTTAAAACAAAACAACAATAACTAACTAACTAACTAACTAAACTACAAGCTTGCTTTTTTAATCTCCTGTTAACAATTTTCTCTATTAATTTGCATATTTCATTTGTTAAAGCGATTGGATGGTAATTTTCTGCAATTGAGTTATCCATTCCTGGCTTGAGTATTGGAACAACAATGGCTCAGCGCCATTGATCTGGGAACGTCTGAGAGGTCCATATGTAGTTGAAAACAGCCAGAAGATAATTTAATGCTCTTAGTGGGAGCTGTCTTAGGAACTCATAAGGGACCGTATCTGGACCAGGGCTGGATTTGCCACATTTGTCAAGTTCAATAATCATGTTCTGTAATTGGAAAGGTACATTTAAATTAGAATTGGAGTCAGAGAAGGTTCTTTTTAGATGGAGAGGTTCGCTGGTTTTCTTTATATGGAGAAATTTTTGGTGATAATTGTGGTCACTAGAAATCTCGGAGAAGGTGTCAGCTAATTTATCAGCAATGTTTTGAGGGTTGGTTATGAAGGATCCATCATTCGGGTTTCTGAGAAAAGTAATATGGAACTGGTTATATTTACCATTTACACGTTTGAGTTTATTCCATACTTCTTTTTGTGGAGTTTGAGAATTTAGTGAGGAAACAAATGTCAGCCACGAGTTCCTTTTGCTATCTTTAATTTCTTTTTGGGCGATTGCTCTACATTTCTGAAATTCGACTTTATTTTCAGGAGTTGGTTTTCTCTTAAAGACATAGAAAGCATGGTTTTTATTCTTTAGAGCTTCCTTACATGCGTCGTTCCACCCGTTCTTACACGGGTTTATCTTTATTTTCGGAACACTAAGGTTTGCAGATTTAACTATTGCTTCTGTGAAATCTTCAACAATATCATTAATGTGTTTGGAAGAGAAGTCATGTGGATGGGTTAGGCCAATTAAATTGTTGTTGACTATATGATTGAACTGCGTCCAATTTGCTTTATTCAAGTTCCATTTAAGGGTTTGGAGTATCGAGGCGTTGATTGAAGCGTTGTCGTTATTAATCAGTATGGGGAAGTGGTCACTATTTCCTTGGAGCGTCGAATAGACAGACCAGTCAAAACCAGTTGCTATCTCCGGAGTGCAGATAGTTAGGTCTATGCTACTATAGATTCCATGAGGTGTGGTGGTTTCTCTTGTAGTTGAGGAAAATTGGAGAGGTTAGGTTTGTCAATTTCATGAATGTCGTGCTGAGAGGTTGGTTGATCATTTGGAACTGAGATGTTAGTAGGACAGTCTTTGGCCTAATATCCCTCAGTTTTACAAATAAAGCAGGAGGGTGAGTCAGATGATAGGTAAATTCAGTAGTTAGTGCCATCGTATTCGATTTGGAGAGATGCATCCCTGCATCCAACCCACACTCCTACAGAGGTATTGCACTTGAAAATAATGCAGGGAGTTTATCGAAGTCTTCATTTTGGATGTACATTTGTCTTCGAAAGCTTAAAATATGAGATAAACCTGGGATGGATAAGCCTACTCTGATAGGGGTAATCTTAGACATGATTTTCACACCAATGTTTAACAATTCCTCTTCAATTACTTAGTTGGGTGTCACAGAACAAACGTTTGATAATATAAAACGCTTGTTTTTTGTTAAGAGTGGTCGTATTTCCAAAGATACATTGTTTATTAAGATCTTGGGGTTTGCTGTAATTAGCTCTTCAACAACTTTCTTGCTAGAAAGAAAAATGCATATTCGACCGTTCGATATTCGTGAAACAAAATGAATGTTGCTAGGGCTAGTGAGTTTTCCTACAGCTAGCACACAATCTTTAATACTGATTCCATCGTGAGATTCAATTACGAAAGCTTGTTCTTTGGAGGGGAGAGATTGAGCTATAGCAGAATAGCTTGCTTGACCTTGGATTGGTTTCTTTGGTAGTTATTGTAGTTGTCATTTGGGTGCCAGATGTACTGTTGTTACAATCAGGGTTATTTACAGTATTATAATAATTCGTTGGTTGGTTGGTTGGTTGGTTGGTTGGTTTGGTACTTGGTGGGTTGAGAAGTCAGACGTTTTATCATTCGTTGTTCGTTAAGTGACGCCGACCTCTATCAACAGAGGTGGCCATGTTGGGATAATCAGAACAGAGTTTTAGGTTGTGTATTTTCCACTTCATGTAAGGTTCACAAATATCAGGAATAATACTTACAAGAGTGTTGTAGGTATCTAGAATACTTTGATATACGATTCGCACTCCAATATGATATCCAAGAACCTCTCCAAATGAGATATAACTAAGGAAGCATGAACCTCGTGAACATTGTCTAGTCACAGCCTTCTCGATCTCTCGGGTGAGTGTTGTGTAGTTTTGAGTACGTTAATATCCACGTGTAATTGTGGGATATTCTATTGAACTTCATGCATTTATTTGTTTCAAGCGTGAAACATTTCTACCACCAATTCATGCCTTGAGATATAGTATTTTGATTTTCTTTGATTAGAAATTTATATTGTGTTTGTACTAGCTTCGAATTAATAAATTTAGTGATATATTCATGCAAATTTGACGTTATGATTTATAATAATGGTGAGAGATTGGGTTAGGAAGACCAGTGATAGGTTCTAATCACATATTAGTCCCATTGCTTTGATATTTATTTTTCTTTATTCTCGATTTTTATCGACCGAGCTTGTTCAATTCTTTTTTTTTTCCATTGCTCATTTTCTTAACGCAATCTTGATAGGATATGATTGTGTGTTCGCTTTCATGTAGTGCTTGTCGGTAGGATTTTGAGGGCTTTTCTAGCCGGGGCCTTTCAGGTTCTACGATCCAGCTGTAACATCGGATTCGACAAGTACTGTTCATGATTAATCTGGCACAGTGCCATCCTGTCATTTGCCTGGAGATGAAGTGGGAAACCACGGAAAACTATTTCGAGGATGGCTGAGATTGGAATCGAACCCCTTCTACTCATTTGGACCACCCGAGGCTGAGTAGACCCCGTTCCAGTCCTCATACCACTTTTCAAATTTCGTGGCAGATCCGAGAAACGAACCTCGGAACTCCGGGGTGGCAGCTGAGCACGCTCACCACTACACCACGGAGGTGAATTTGCTTAAATACAAGCCATTAAATTAACAGTTAATTCAATGGCTGAATGCTGCCCCCTCAATAAGTATTGTTCATCACCTCGTGGTGTAGGGGCTAGCGTTCTTGGCTGTCGCCTCGGAGGTCCGGGTTCGATTCCCGACTCTGCCAAGAAATTTTAATTTTGGTATGAAGACTGGAACGGAATACACTCAGCCTCGTGAGGCAAAACTGAGAAGAGGAGGGTTCGATTCCCCACCTCAGTCATCCAGGAAGTGGTTTTCCGTGGTTTCACCACTTCTACTGCAGTCAAATACTGGGATGGTTCCACGGACGCCTCCTTCCAAGTCTTATTCCCAATTTACTAATACACAACACAGGTTTTCACACAAATTCCACATATACCCAAATATTATGACCACGAAGTCGCAGCCCCTAAAACAAGCAACAACAATCAAATAAGTTAATTATTGTTATAAATAGGCATGTCATTACTGTAAAAGGAAAACATAGCTAGCCCAAGTGGTGAAAGTAGCCCGCGCCACTGATGATGATGTTGTTAATAATATTAATCCTGCTTAAATGTATTTCAGGTATGTTATGTTCAGAACAACTTAAATGAAACTTACTTTGACTAGCGGACCTGTGCGAGAAATCTCGCATGTTCATATACCCCAATAGGTTTATAATGAGAGACTTAGAGGAGAAAGGTTGTTATGTTTTTATTTCAACAAAATGATTATAGAACACTATTTACTTTTCAGTTAGAATTCAAAGTTCTACGTTCCCTAACTTAAGTAGGCAATCACTGAAAATTGGATCATCATAACACTCACCGGTTATTCGATATTTATGAAATTATACGATTGGAGTGCTCATTCATTTGATTTACTGTTTCTGAAATCCATGCAAAATGATAAAAGACCTCAGAATGTTAAAATGACATGAAACAGGCGTCACAGTGGCCAAAATGTGAAGTAGACAGCAATTCTGGAGCGTATTTTCCTACAGCAACAGTATCTGCAAATCGCACACTTCGTACATTTTTTTAAAAAGTAATGTATATTCTCTTTCCTTTGAATGCTCATTTGTCACGATCGGTCGCTTGTGAGCGCCGTAGGTGGGATCTCTACTACTGAAATAATATATATATGATGATGATGATGATGATGATGATTCTTTCCCTGGAAATTTTACAAGAAAGATTTCACACTAGTACAATCATCACAAAAAGACAGGTTATCACACGAATTGCACACAATCCAAATACACGATGTCGCAGCCCCTAAAATAAGCAACAACAACAACACAAGTAGGATTGCAAGCATTTGATGAGTTGCCACATCCTACCACAGTGTTTGTTGTTTGCGGTTTCCTATTTGTGGTCGACAAGTTGCTTGGTAAGTTTCTGTCACCTTGAATCCTCAATATCAGTGTGCGGTTTTGTTGTTCCTCCACTCTCCACGTGTTCACACCCCAGACCACTGCATTGGGTTGGTTTCAAGTTGAAAGCACTTTTTAAAGTCGATTTACATGTTGACAGCGTTTCATGTTACACACACCACTGTGGATGGTCAGCGGGCGGTCCCATACCGTACGTCACACTCGCATTCCACCATAAAGTGTACAAGCACTAGATGGTATTCGGGCACTGAATAAGGTTCTATAACAAGTGGTAGTGGGTATCCTCGTCCACCGACAGCGCAGCGTTAGGCCATGGGGCCAAGCTCTCTGCTGGCTTGGTAGACTTGGGTTCGAACCCCACCGTCGGCCATCCTTGAAATGGTTTTCTGTGGTTTCCCCATTTTCTACACCAGGCAAATGCTGGCAGGCCACGGCCGCTTCCTTTCACACCCTTGCCCAGTTTCATCATTCATTTCATCTCTCATTAACTCCTCTCTTGAGGTTGACGTCAGGATGGGCATCCGGCCATAAAACCATCCGCCAATTAGAATTTCATCGCATATCATCCCCGACCCCGTTGGAAAACGGGAATAATAAGGGGTAGACATACATACATACATACATACATACATACATACATACATACATGCATACATACAGTGGGTATACTCGTCCACTATTTTGGTCTTTTCGTGGTTCTTTAACAAATGAGTATTCTCGTAGTTCTACAACATGTGGGTATACTCGTCTACCATTTTGGTCTTCTCGTAGTTCTATAACAAGTGGGTATACTCGTCCACCATTTAGTCCTCTCGTAGTTCTATGACAAGTTGGTATACTCGCCCACCATTTTGTTCTTTTCGTAGTTCTATATCAAGCGGGTATACTCGTCCACCATTTGGTCCTCTCGTAGTTCTATGACAAGTGGGTATACTCGTCCACCATTGGGTCCTCTCGTAGCTTTATAACAAGTGGGTATACTCGTCCACCATTTGGTCCTCTCGTAGTTCTATGACAAGTGGGTATACTCGTCCACCATTTGGTCCTCTCGTAGCTTTATAACAAGTGGGTATACTCGTCCACCATTTGGTCCTCTCGTAGCTTTATAACAAGTGGGTATACTCGTCCACCATTTGGTCCTCTCGTAGTTTTATAACAAGTGGGTATACTCGTCCACCATTTGGTCTCTCGTAGTTTTATAACAAGTGGGTATACTCGTCCACCATTTAGTCCTCTCGTAGTTCTATAACAAGTGGGTATACTCGTCCACCATTTGGTCCTCTCGTAGTTCTATAACAAGTGGGTAAACTCGTCCACCATTTGGTCCCTCGTAGTTTTATAACAAGTGGGTATACTCGTCCACCATTTTGATTCTTTCATAATTATGTAACAAGTGGGTATAGGCTACTCGTCCACCATTTTGGTCCTTTCGTAATTAAAACAAGTGGGTATACTCGTCTATCAATTTGGTCCTTCGTAGTTATATAACAATTGGGTATAAACTACTTACTCTCTATGTTATGTACTCTTGTTCTTATATCTAAGCATTTACGAAATTGTCTACTTTCTATCACATGTGCACTTAATTTTATTTTACGAGAGTTTTCTCTGATCTTCCTTTTTAGTCTGCCCTTGATCCACTATCACTTTAATTTATATTTAAGAATTCTCTAGATTGCACTGAATTGCTCTTTTCTTATCCTAGGGTCTTCCACACTTGCCTGTCTCTTGCTCTTCTTGTCCATTGTGGTCCGACCATTTTCTTGAATGTGTCAGCCCAGCGAGTCCTCTGTATTCCCACGTTTCTCCTGCCGATTCTGGGGCCCCACATCGTTAGTGGATAGGTAACATATAGAATATAATATCAGTGAATAAGATAATTTATTTTGTTTTCAGGTAAGGACAAGAACGTTGTTCAGGAGCTTCACATCAATCCGTTTGTATCCGCAAATCTGTGTTATTAAACCTTTTGCTATAACTTATGTCTAGTTTAATACTTGCATGCACCAGGGAACTAGCCTACTTAGCTGCGCCGTTCGTAAATTTTAATTTATGTTCAACCCTGGCGAAATGTAAATATTATGTCAGAAAACTGTGCTATAATGAGGCTCATTATAGTACAGGTTTTCATTAGGAAACAGTTTCTCCCGCCAATCAGAGCTCAAGAAACAGTTGTGTGACCAATTAGGTGAGGATAGCATCGCACCTGTGCTCACTTCCATGGCCCCCTATTTTAAATTTCACTGCGTGGCGAGTGTCATAGTGATGTATTCCAGGAGACCATGGTCAAATACAAGGTATTCTCTGCGTTCCATGCTCTCTGTTCAGCACATAAAACTGGTGAAATCTCGACAGATATTTATGAATATTTATGTTCGAACATAAAATAGTTATAATTATCGTCGAACATAAACAGTCGTATGCAACTCGCCTATAATGGTAATTAAGACACTCGTATGGAAATTACAAAAATCGCGATGATAGTTTTATAAACATATTCGTGTCTTAATTATTGCCATTATAGGCTCGTTGCATAATGTACTATTCAAGTCCTAGAATGATGTACAATAATACTACTAAAATTTTGACCATCTCGTGATATAGCGGCGGACATTCTTGGATGTCCGAGTTCGATTCCCGGCTCTGCCGATAAATTTAATTCTAGCCTGAAAGCTGGAACGGGGTACACTCACACTCCAGGGCAAGATGCGGGCACGATTCTCACCTCAGCCCTCTTAGAAGTTGATTTCTGTGTGGATTCCCATTTCTACTCCAGGCAAATGCCGGAATGGTTCCTAATTTAAGGTCACGGCCGCCTCCTACCTAAATACTAGTCTTAATATTACAAATACACGCATTTGTACAATCAACACAATGACACAAGGACTGATTCAACACACACCCAAATACACGAACACGGTATCGCACAGCCCCTTAATGAACCAACAACATCACAATTTAAATTTCACTCCAAGTCATTTCCTTCAGTAGTTTCGATACCAACCCATAACTAACAAACATTAGACTGAGGGTACATTTGGTCATTGTATTATACACTTCATTCGGGTTGGAATTCGAAGTTTTATCCCAAATTCGAAATACTCACACAGAAGGCGTACTTACTGTATGTAATATATACAGTACTGTTTGTAGAAAGTGAAACACCCAGAAGAAATGGTCGGAGACACTCCCAGAACAGGGGTCGTGTGGGCCTGCGGTACCATACTAACAATAAGAGATTGAAATCTCAGAGAGAGACGGCATGCACATTGGCCCACCAGTGCCCTCCGTCGTGGGACCGGACAGGTCAGTGTTCCTCACAGCTCTGTAGGCGTGGGGCCATCATACAATATGGAAACGTATAAGCAAGTGCAACGATGCCTCGCCGACATCACAGGGTGGACTATCAGCATGTTGAGTGCGGTTGAACGGGGCAGAATGCTTGGGCTCCGGGAGGCGCGTCTGTCGTTCCGGGACATTGCGGCTCGTACAGGGCACGCTGCGCAACAGTAAGGCGTATGTAGATCCAATGGAGAGAGGAGGGCCGTACACAGCGACGACATGGTACAGGACGACGCAATGTGGCTACAGCGCGAGATGACCGCCATCTTCTCCGCATGGCCGTATCGGACAGAACAGCGTCGTCCTCGGTGTTGGCTCGACATTGGAGCACTGCATCAGAGGTGGACATGTCTGCGTCGACGGTGCGGCGCCGTCGTTTGCGGGCTGGACTGGTAGCACGCCTGCCACTGCGTCGGCTTCCATTGACTGGGAACCACCGACGCCTCAGACTACAATGGGCACGTGCACGCCGACACTGGTAGGCCGAGTGGCGAAATGTAGTGTTTTCGGACGAGTCCCGCTTCAACCTGTCCTACAGTGATGGCCGCATACGCGTTCGACGCCGCCATGGAGAACGCAATCAGGCAGACTGTATTGTTGAGTGGCATAGCGGACAAACACCAGGTGTAATGGTTTTAGGGCGCAATTGCTTATAACAGGCGATCGCACTTCGTACGTCTTGCGGACAATCTGCTACATCAGGGAAGTTTTACAGCCCACGTCACTGCCCCTTCCCCCCCTGCAGGCCGTTTTACAGGCCATATTTCAGCAGGGCAATGCCCGCCCGCATGTGGCGAGGAATGTGCAAGCCTTCTTCGCAGAACGTTGGATAGGATACCTCTGCTTCCCTGGCCTGCCCGTTCGCCTGACATGTCGTCCATCAAACATGCCTGGGATATGAACGGTCGGCAACTTGTTCGTTCAGGTCTACCTGCCACCACTGTTGATGCTTTGTGGACGCGCCTACAACCGCGTGGGACGGTATTCCCCAGCAGCGTATTCAAGTGCAGTATGATTCCATTCCACGACGTCTAGCGGCTCTGAGTGCAGCACGTGGTGGCGCGACGCCGTACTGAAGATTGACCGCCAACGTGCATGTACCGGACTGTCCTTCTAATCAGTAATGTATTGGCATGTCCCAAATCTGTGGTATAAAGTGCAATGTGGTTACATCTCTTGTTCTTGGTGTTTCACTTTCTACAAACAGTACTGTATATACAGTCGAACTTCTATATTATCTCGAAATAATTTTATTTCCCGGTAAGTTCTACACAATCTATATGTCATGTTTTTCTATAATTCGAAGTTACTGTATATTATTCAAATATTTCGGTAACTCGAATGATATTTGGTTCCCCAGATATAAAATATGTTTTTATTCCGAAGTTAGGGTGAATATGCAGTTAAATTACTGTACGTTCCTTAGGTGTGACATGGGAATTACAATATGGTTTCAGTTGTGAAGGATACCTGGACTGTGTAGCCTATTTCTGTCAGTAGCTGGAAGACGGGTTGAGGTCAATGTGCACCTCCGACTATGAGAGTAAGTGGGTCAAGTCAGCTAACAACACTAGCAACAGTTGAATATTTATGTCTTTACGATAATAAAACCCTTTTATTCATGCATTTCTATATCTCAAAATTTCGATAGCTTGTACAGGGTGGCCACAAAGTCCCGTTACCCCCCCCCCCCCTCTCTTATAACCAATAGAAACCCCTAAACCTAGTTAAATAAGTTGTTCACCATTTCTAAGAGAGGTTTTCTTGGGAATATACGGCATTACGAGTCCAAAACATCAGTCTGTGCACCATCATTTTCATGGTAAAGGATAATACGGCGCCAAGTTCTGTGCGACATTCTTCGGAGCATTGCTGGTGTGACTTTAGTGAAAGCTTATCTCTCAGCATCTTTCAGTTCATCCGTGGTATTGTATCCATTTTGTGAAACGATACCCTTTATGAACCCCCATAGCCCATTATCACATGTGGTAAGGTCTGGGCTTCGTGGTGGCCAGGCAAGTGGAGCCGGCAGCACAGGAGAACCATGACCTATCCATCGCCCTGGAAGAACTTCATTAAGCTATTTGCGTACTGCGATGGCAAAATGGGCAGGTGCCCCATCATGCTGGAACCAACATGTCTCTTAATTCCGTGCTCCTCCGAGAGAGGAACAAATCAGTTCTGCAACTGTGCTGATTCACAGCACCATCGAAAAGGAACGGCCCAAACAAGCGTCTGCTGTCCATGCCCATATCATGACATGCGGCGGGTTATTTTCCAACTCATCATAAAAGTGTGGATTTGTCTTGCTCCAGAAGACCACATTTCGTGTGCGTGAGCTCTTTTAAATCGCACATTCATCAGAAAAGAGCACTTTGCCTCGTTTTGGTATTGTGTCGAACATCTGAAGAAGTGCCGCACATGCCTCCATTCTCCGGTCAATGTCAGCATCCGATAATTCCTGGACGGACGTAGGCCGATATGGGCGCAATCCTAAATCTTTCTTCATGTGCTTCTGCATTGCCGATCGGGGTATTTTCAATTCCGTTGATCTTTTACGCACTAAAGTCACACCAGCAATGCTCCGAAGAATGTCGCACAGAACTTGGCGCCGTATTATCCTTTACCATGAAAATGATGGTGCACAGACTGATGTTTTGAACTCGTAATGCCGTATATTCCCAAGAAAACCTCTCTTAGAAATGGTGTAAAACTTATTTAACTAGGTCTAGAGGTTTCTATTGGTTATAAGAGGGAGGGGGTGGGTAACGGGACTTTGTGGCCACCCTGTAGTAATTTCTATCTCCGAAAGAACTTCGAGATATCGACGTTCGACTTAATATACTGCAGTGTATTAGAATAGGGGCAGAATACATCGCAGCTCCGCCCCTTAAACAAAAATTAAACCAATCATCAGTGTTGGAATACTTCCACAGAGCCTCCACCTGAGAGCATCCGCTCATTTGCTGCAACAATGACATAACTCAAAATATGATGTTTGTGGGAAACTAAGATTTGACCCTGCATACAAATAATTGTTAAGGTTTCGACGCCATATTGAATTGGGGACTTATTACTTTCGCTTCAAATGAATGTAACAGACACGAACGCAATTAAGAAGTATCAATATTCAGGATGTAATTGCGATGTTTGTGAAAACTGGCACAACGAATTAAGTAGTCTCTCTTTGCCAAGAATATCGATAGAGTAGTCTCGATTTAATCAGTCGATAAAGAATATTTTCCAGCACCACATTGAGGTAAAAACGTAAATGTACGGATTTCTAGTTATGCCACTGTTGCAGCGAATGAACGATACAATCAACCCGCGCCTGTTCGTTGCTCTTGGGAATAATATTCTGCTCGGTGCTTTAACATACGTAAGATTTATTTATTCGTCGCCTAGGGGTCTGCTTTTCTTATACCGTAATAAAATTACGTCCCCTGCCACCATTCAACCTAAATGCTTTAAAATTACGCCTCTGCTAATACACATGTTAATGTGATTGTGTGTCCGTACTCGACATTGGCGCAGAGCAGATATTGCGTTTTGTATGCAACCAGGATCCCATGTTGGGGTACGAGGAAACTTATAATGTCGCATTACAGATGTCAAGAAATGAAAATCCACAGCCTGCTTCCAGTCGACCGATCGCGTCAGGGAATGGAATGAATGAAGCCCTCATCTACCGGCGAGGATATAATATAACTGTGCCGGCTGCCGAAACCTGTCCCACTCCCCTGGGCTAATGATTAAATGAATGACAGATGAAAGTGTTACTGGAAATTTGTGACAGGGAAAACCGGAGTACCCGGAGAAAACCCTGTCTGCCTCCGCTTTGTCCAGCACAAATCTCACATGGAGTGACCGGGATTTGAACCACGGACCCAGCGGTGAGAAGTTGGCGTGCTGCCGACAGATGTCAAGAAACCAACTATAATACGTTTGTGACTGATAATGTTGCGAAATTCATTCTTGTTCGACTTAATTAACTTACACAACAACAATATGTGGCATTATTTTACTTCCTCACTCGCAAATCGAAGCAGCTAATTTTGGAGATAAGAGATTGCTTGTTAATATCTTTATAATTATTTTAAACATTTTTAAAACGTTGATTGATACTGAAATGTTACAAACTTGTTTTAAAACTGATCTAACGTTACTAAAACACATTATGTTCAACTACAACATTTGAATTACGGTAATTAAATATAAATAATTCACCACATTTTTAGACTATTTTCATTTATGATAAAATAGGCTTATGAGATCACGTTTTGTCCGCGTGTGCGTTTATGTGGGTGTGTGTGTGTGTGTGTGTGTGTCCTTAATAAAATCTAAACGGTTGGAGCGATTTAAATGAAACTCGGTGAGGACATAGCCTAGTACTAATTTGTCCGACCCCGACCGTGACCTTCAAATTTAATTACGTCTCCCCAATCCAACAGGGTTGTTGTGCGAAATATTTCACCGGCATTCTATATCTCCGAAACTACTACCAATAACACCCTGAAATTTTGTATGGTTATAAAGGGCATTACTGGAAGTTCAATTTTGTGACTTGTTATTTACCAAACGAACATGGCGGCGAAGCGAAGTTGAAACATTTAAATAGATTTTTCTCGCCATTCAACCATCCGAACGTAGTGAAACTTGGTACAGCAAATGTTTATACACATTGTAATGCACTGATATCTAATTTAGTTCAATTGTTTACATAATCTCAAGATGGCGGTTGTGCGAAAATTTAAAATTAAGTTTTTATTTCTTGTGTCCTAATCATGCAATCGAAGTCAACGTTTGAATAATGAACCTACGCACTAATCCTCATCTAGTAGTACATAACTCTATGGCCTACTAAAATCCAACATGGGTACCATCCGAAATATTTAGACGGTTCTCAATATCTGTTAATCTATGACAGCAATCAAACTGACATTTTGTATGTTGATAGAGGCTATAATCATAAGTTCACCTATGGGACTTTCAATAACCTGGTGAGAGCGCAAATCCAGCTTGGTGGTGACGTGAAATGTAAATATTTAAATGGACGTTTCTCGCGATTTAACCATACGAGCGCAGTGAAACTTGGTACGGTAAATGCTTATACAAATTTTAATCCACTGGCATCTAATTTATTTCAATTGTTTTCATAACCACAAGATGGCAGCTGTGCGAAATTTTAAAATCTCTATTTTATTTTGTGTCCTAATCATGCGATTGAAATTTTAATAATACACCTACACAATAATAATTTTATTAATGCAACCAATGGCCATGCACTTTTTCTTTTCAATAATCTTCATGTAATAGTACATAACTCTTACGGCCTACAAATATATAAATCCAACATGCCGACCATCTGAAATATTTAGACGGTTCTCAATACGAATCTATTACAGCAATCAAACTGAAATTTTGTATGTTGGTAGGGACAATTAACTTAAGTGGGGTATATGAAAATAGGCTATATAATTTTTCACGGAACTACTTGTTAATATTACTATTATTTGTTATATTAGTAACTTTCAACCGTTATAAGAGCCTCCGTGGCTTAGGCGGCAGCACGCCGGCCTCTCACCGCTGGGTCCGTGGTTCAAATCCCGGTCACTCCATGTGAGATCTGTGCTGGACAAAACGGAGGCAGACAGGTTTTTCTCCGGGTACTCCGGTTTTCCCTGTCACAATTTCATTCCAGCAACACTCTCCACTATCATTTCATTTCATCTGTCATTCATTTAATCATTGCCCCAGAGGGGTGCGTCAGGCCTCGGCAGCCGGCACAGTTCATATCCTCGCCGCTAGTTGGGGGCTTCATTCATTCCATTCCTGATCCGGTCGGAGACTGGAAGCAGGCTGTGGATTTTCATTTCAACCGTTATAGTGACGGTACAGTAGAAAACTAGTCATGACTTAAGGATACAATTTTAAAAAAGTTTGAGAAAATCTGTGCTAGGATATTACGTTGTCGTCAAGTCAGTTAGCCATGTTGAATATGCATGAGTATACAGGCTACAATTAACGACATGATGTTTTATAAACATGTTATTGGAGTGTCACCTGATCGCTCAACGCTGGGTGGTCTTGGGAAATGTTGTTTCCATATTCATACAAACATTATCCAACGTCGTTCCATCTACTTGATAGCTCAGCTTCAATTATTATGTGAATACATTTCGTCTACTTCAATGGTACTCACCTCGTGGTGTAGCGGGTAGTTTTTTTGGCTGTCGCTCTGGAGGTTCGGGTTCGATTCCCGGCTCTGCAAAGACATTGCATTCTGGTTTGAGGGTTAGAACGGGGTACACTCAGGCTCGTGAGGAAAAATCTGAGAAGAGGCGGGTTCGGTTCCTACCCCTGCCATCCTGGAAGTGATTTTCCGTGGTTTCCCACCTCTACTCCAGGCAAATGTCGGGATGGCACCTAATGCAAGGCTACGGCCGCTTCCTACCCAAATCCTTCTTCCACACACTCTAATACAGACATCACAGTGACACAGGTTATCAGACAAGTTCTACACACATCCCAGTACAAGGGACTACAAGACCACGATGTCGCAAAGCCCTAAATGGGCAACTTCAACATCAGCATCAACAACTTTCTCTTTCTTTTTTTCCATTTCTTCTTCTACTGTATTATGTAAGATGTAAGTCATTGTTTTTTTTTTTTGAGGGGTGGAACAATTTGGTCATCTGCCCCCTTAGATGTAAGTTAGTAGTTACAGTTGTTAATTCGTTTTAAGCTTGCCGCGGTTGGTGAGTGGTCAACGTGTCGGTCTACTAACCCCAAGCTTGCAGGTTCGCTCCTGGCCGTGGTAAGTGATTTTTGAAAGGCGGCAAAAATGACCACACCATGTCATACGATGTTGGCACATCAAAGAACCCATTTGAATTCAGTAGGCCGTGTTCATAATGGCAAAATTAATCTCGGGAGTTTCCGCCAACACAAAGTTCCTCATTTCTCTACTAGAAAGCGCTATAGTGTTCAAGGAGCTTAGATATTTAACCTCATTGACTTTCATAGTGCTTCAAGGAGCAACGAAATTCTACATGCAAGCTACCCTTTGGGTGTCAAATAGCAAAGCTTGCACCCGGCACCCGAGGCCATACGATATTGTTATTATTCGTTTTAAGGGTTTGGGTCATCTTAGTCATCAGCCGCATGTACTTGGGAGTGTTTCTCATAACCTCTGTTTCTGTAGTGTGTGTAACTTTAATGATTATAATCGGAAATGGTGTAGGCCTAGATGGCCCGAGACTTGACATACTGTACTATCAGGGACATGTCACTCCCCAGTGGCATGAAAATAAAATTGGATCAGTTCTTTATTGTTAAAAAATGTATAACAATGTTTAGAATTTAAAAGAGTGCAGCAAACTTCATTAACAACTCACCTACATGTTTTAATGTGTCCCCAACGATTGAATTCTAGGATTTCTATCAAATTTACACGGAAAATGTTGCCGTAAAGACTGGCTCTGCAAGGCATCTATCAGTCACTTTGGGCTAGCTTATCTTAATGCACACGATAAGGCATTAATTAAATTCCTGTCAGCTGGATTAACGAGATAACGATGCCAGAATTCTTTATCATAACAGGAAGGAGCGAGATATAAGCAAATATCAATCATATAGTTCAATATTAATCTTTTATTTCAGTCCTTCGGCTTCTCTCACGATTCCTCGCCATCGTCCCTTCTATGAGTTTTCTCCCGCCATCTTCCAACCCTCATAGTTCTCAGGTCTTCTCCTAAGTCTTGTAGCCATCTTTTGCGTGGTCGTCCACGTCTCCTCTTCCCTTCCATAGTTCCATGTAATACCTTCCTTGGTGTTCTTTCTCCATTCATCCTCTCTACATGACCAAGCCAATCCAAACGTCGGGACTTAATAAATTTTACAATATTGTAGGGTACCTGTGAGGGTAGCCTCTACAAAGTGTAGGGAAAGGGGGATGAAAGGAGAGTAGCTGAAGGCTGCACGGAGCTCTGGTGTACAAAGATGTGGGTTGGATGGGTTCGGGCGTGAATGCAGCTGTATGGGAGAACACCCACTTGTGCAGGCTGCTTGGGTAGTTCTAAGGGATGGCTACAAGGGGTAATTCACTATGTGCTTGCAGGAGCAGCTACGCGTCTGCTGGGATTCCTGCTGATGTTGGCTGACTGGCCGAGCTCCTAATGGGTATCGCGCACGCAGGCAATGTAAGGTGACGCCTGTGGTTGACTACAGCAACAAATAAACAATTAACTAAATACTAATTTAGGATCCTATAGGGAAGTGATTTAAGGGGATAGGCTATTATTAACTAATTAAATAAATGAACTAAAAGACCAGTTAACTTATGGATTCTACTGTTTAATCCGTACTCCTAAAGTGGAGCACAATGAAATTATGCAGAGCAGATACTTGTGATCTTTTTACAATAATAGGGGGATGTTGTACGTGTTGGTGTTATAGTGTGTGTAGGCTCACTAGACACTTACCTATCTGGATGTGGCAGCTACAAGCAGCGTCTCAGCACCTTATAGCACTTGTGGAAGACTGACCCCGGCTCACCTCTCCTCTGGTGTTTTATAGAACCCGCTTGCCGAGTTAGCATTAGTTGAGGATTCTATAGGAAGTGAGGTGCTTGGCCTGGGTCATCGGAGGTCGTTTCTATGCACTAGGCCTGGCCTTGGTATGAGCTTATGCGAAGTATGCCGCAGGTATCCGTGTAAAATTAGATGTATAATTTATAGTTGTTTTTTTTTGCCATGCGGATATAGTTTGCATGGCTGTGCAGATAGCGGATAAGCTGCGGATAATGTTTGGAGTAAATTTGCAGATAGTTCTTAGAATACAATCCGAACTTGTTGAATAGCATTACTAAGTCCTGGATGTTTATGACATATCATATTTTTTTCTCCTTTATGTTTTTTTTTTCATGATAAATGTAACAAGAGTTTAGTGCTTTTCAGTCGGTCAACACGAATGTACCCAAAATAGATGGGTTATGGCCTAATCCTGAAATAAATTACATGAGATTAATGTAATTTATTTCAGGATTAGGACATAACCCATCTCTTTTGGGTACATTCGTGTTGACCGACTGAAAAGCACTAAACTCTTGTTTACTAAGGCAACACTGAAAATATGGCTTCAAACACCACAATGATAAATGTAAGATGATGATTTAAGCTAATTCATTCAAATTATGTCATTAAGTACAATTAACACTCCAAACAGGAAAGGGTTGCAATTCTGGCTGTATAACATTCAGTTTAAACATAGAACTTGACATACATAGCCTAAGGGAACGACTTTCTTCTCAGAACTAAATGTGTTGCTTATTTTATTCAGTTGACAATATTATTGTAATGCCAGTAGATTCGGATAACAAACGTGCGAATGCGGATAAAAGTCGTGCGGATGCGGATAACAGTCGTGCGGATGCGGGCCGGATGCGGATAAGGTTTTGTTCATCCGCGCAGGGCTCTAGGTGAAGGAATAACATCAACGAGGAATTATTATTATTATTATTATTATTATTATTATTATTATTATTATTATTATTATTTCATCTAATTATTATTCACGTGACAGCGGGAAGGAATATTCATATGAAAAATCACGCGGCGTCAGGAAGGGCATGTGGCCTCTGGTAAGAACCAAAATGAACTCGGTTGACTTCGGTGACCCCAAATAAATAGGATAGGCCGAGGAAGATATTATTATTATTATTATTAGCGGCTTCGGTGGCGCAGTCGGTATTATGCTGAACTGCTATGCCCAAGATCGTGGGTTTAAACTCGGCCGAATTCGTCCGATTTTCAAGAGCGTATGCCTTCCTTCGGAGGGGAAGAAAAGCCCGTGCGGCGGGCCCATGTCATAGATTTATGCCATATAAAAGAGCCTACCACTACAATTGGTAGTCTATAGCAACATATTATGTAGGTTATATTTGGGTGGTTAGAAATGCTCTATCAATCTCGAACGTTCGTCGCTAGGTGTTAGTGACATTAGCATCTGGTAGTCAAAGTTGGAACTATATGAAATTGACTTGTTGGGAGGCCACGGGCTTTCGATAAAAAATACCCTGCTGTGGCCATTCTGCTGCAAATCATACATAAATTATTATTATTATTATTATTATTATTATTATTATTATTATTAGTTGAGTAAGGCTTAAAAATGAGGCCACCATCCTAACTCAAACCTAAAATTCCAGTATTTCAGGCAGCTTCATTTCCCGCCAATTTAAGTCCTTTTCTAATAACTTCTTACTTGTTTAAACTCAAATTTTGTATCACTGATCAGCTTCCTGAAACAGAATTGAGTAGTCACAGCTTAAGATCCTCCCTGAAGTGCACGCTATTATTGAACAAAACCTCAGAGTGTTAGTGACCACTTCCAAGATGGCTGAGATAGGCTAAGGATCGAACCCACCTCTTCCTAGTCTTGCCTCACGAGGCTGAGTGTACCCCGTTCCAGCCCCCAGACCAGAATTAAATGTCTCGGTAGAGCCGGGAATTGAACCCGGACTTCCAGGGCGACAACCAAGAATGCTAGCCGCTATACCAAGAGGTGGTCTGATTCAACAAACAAAAACATGTTGCCAAGCCAGTTGGAAAGAATGTTGCAACTTTGTCCTGAACGGTTGTAAAATAAGTAGCATCAATGAGTCATTTGACATTATGCATCATCAGGCCTCGGCAGCCGGCACAGTTCATATCCTCGCCGCTAGATGGGGGCTTCATTCATTCCATTCCTGACCCGGTCGAATACTGGAAGCAGGCTGTGGATTTTCATTTTTTTCATCATTAAGTCAAGAGTGTGTTTACACTGAGTGGCCAAAATTCACGGGAGGGATAGTTAGTTAGGTATTGTTGTTTTACGGGGTGGAACTACGAGGACATCTACCCCTAACGGGAAGGATAGTTCCTTGAGAAAATATGCCATGTATAACTCTCATGAGCTTTACGGCTAGCTGCGGTGGGGCAGAACAGTCTGTCACAGACACGAGTGTAGTGAAGTTGGCAACACGTGTCGAGTTAACCGACTTTGAACGTGGAATGATCATCGGCGCACGGCGCATGGGGTCATATCATTTCGGAGATTACACGTAAGTTCGGGTTTCTGAGGTCAACAGTGTCGAGGGTGGATTTTCAATATCTCCGAGATAATGTCACCATCCGCGTAAACCGTCACACGGGACGACCACAGGTGTTTAACGTCGCCTCAGCAGAACCATACGGGGCGATCGAAGGGCTACGGTGAGTCAGATCACCGCCCAGTTGATTGTTGGGAGTCAGGAACCCATATCTACCAGGACTTTAAGGAGGCACCGAGGCACCCGCACCGCATAGGCTTCACTAGCCGACATTTTCTCGACTATCCTTCCCGTGACCTTTGCCCTCTAAATGTAATTTTTGTACGGTTATTTTTTCATGCGTTGCATTTAAACAGCTTTAACTCCACACTTCTATGAAAATTATTTACACTTACAGTGCATATGACCCTTTCAAATATTAGAATAGAAATATTGCCTCTCGAATACCATTCTCCCTGTGAAAATGAAAATCCACAGCCTGTTCCAGTCATTCGACCGGGTCAGGGATGGAATGAATGAAGCCTCCATCTAGCGGCGAGGATATGAATTGTGCCGGCTGCCGAAGCCTGTCGCACTCCTCTGAGGCAATGATTAAATTATTGACAGATGAAATGAAATGATAGTGGAGTGTGTTGCTGGAATGAAATTATTGACAGGGAAAACCGGAGTACCCGGAGAAAAACCTGTCTGCCTCCGTTTTGTCCAGCACAGATCTCAAATGGAGTGACCGGGATTTGAACCACGGACCCAGCGGTGAGAGGCCGGCGCGCTGCCGCCTAAACCACGGAGGCTTCACCATTCTCCCTGTAGATTCTTAAATATAACTTATTATCCTGTATTCTTTTCTTTTATCTCTTATGTGGGCAATTGAAGTTCCTTCTATATAGCATTTTTCTTTGTACGATATTCTGTTAAGCTCTTATTGTCAGTTTTACAGACAGTCGTTTAGTTCTTCGTATACAAAAATTGGTTTGCTCTGATCACATGCTAAAGAAATCGTGCTAGCACTTCATGAAGTGCCTAATTTTAGCAAGAAGTACGGCAGTTTCGTGTATATTTGATACTTGATATTTAAATACTTGTGTACCTGGCCCACAAGGGTTCATTGTCCTATTGCCGCGCCTAGGGCCTCCGCTCCGCCACGCTTCACTTATCTTCTCCTGTAATTGCTGCCCTGTAATTTAGCCTGCCGGCACTTGACAGTCTCTCGCAAGTTTCACGGAAGATGTTTCAATATTCCATGGACCTCATTGTTATAAATTTGGCAAGCCAGGGACGTATATGGAGTTTTGTTTTGGAAGAGGTGGGGGGGGGGGGGGGGCAACCGGGGGTTTGGTGGCATGGAATAGCCCCCAAAGAAATGGGGGGTCCGGGATTCCTCCCCGGGAAACGTTTGTATAATTTGGTGCAAAATTATGAGTTTTAAGGCTATCTGGAATCACTTTTTCAACCAATTTGTTGTGATGTTTTATGTTTGATTAATGTCAAACGCAACTACGACAAGTGTATATTAATTTTTATTTATGCAGCCATCTTTCACACTTTATAGTATTTAGATAGAAGGAATGAACATTAGTCTACCGTTTGAATTCGGGGCACATGACCTCGCTCTTCCGCCCCTCAAAACCTCAATAACTAACTTTCTGTTTTATTTTACAACGTACACTATAATATAAAGTCAAGATTTCTTGAAGCATTGCCAAATTGGTTTGTAACTTCATCGTCAGTGATTTGTATGTCTCTGATAGATAACAATGCTAGACCGTTTCAAACTCTGTTCGGCGGTAGCTAAAGAGATAGGCAAAATTGCCAAAAATTTGGTAAGAGTATAAAAGTTATGGGAAAAAAAACTTTTGTCCGACGCTTCAAGGGCATTTATTGCTGATCTTGGTAGGTACTTAACGAGCGAAGGCACTGGAGAGTAATAAGAGATTATGTTTTTACCACTGATCTCTATACATGGATCGCTGATGGCAGCTCTCCGCTGCACGAGAAAGTAAGCCAGGTTGAGCGCGCGGTCCACCATATTGGCGTACCCATTCTCGAGCCCTCCTTATGGGGAAGCAATGATAATCTAGTCAATTTTAAATCGTAATTAATGGTGCCTTGGAACAAATAAAAATATAGAAATATGTTCACTCATTGCATAAGGGCATTGGGATCAATGACACGTCATTCCGAGGTCAGTAAATCTCCGGAATAGCAATACAAATGAATGTGTAATAACGGCAGACAAATATCAACTTAGGTGCTGAGTACACGCAATTAGCGATCAGTAACAGAGTAACAAGTGAAAAACAATTTCTGGAAACATTCTTGTAAATTGTAGGCATATATATGCCACGAAATTATGCATTCTTCAAATGATGTACCGGTACCTATAAACGTAGCTCACTATACAGGCCTAGATTCGACATATCGTAATCGGTGCTATCAGTGAATTCCTATTTCCATGAAATAACCAACACTTCCCCCCAAGTAATCCCAGCACTCTACATCAAATACTACAGCCTATAATCACGCTAGCAGCACAATAAACTGCATAATAACGGGAAGTAGATCAAAGCCAAAAATGCACTTCAAGCCAAACCAATTTCACTCCTCAGCTCCACATAAAACTTAACACAACTAAAAAACAACTCAAAATATACTCTCCCCACCGTTTTACAATCCTACAGTATTAAGCGAACTATTCGCACCCAGAACCGAAAAACCCTGAAATCGGATCAATTTAAAAACGCAATAGCCTAGCCCGATCACGTCTGCTTCAGCACCACCGCATATGTATACTTAACTTCACAATAACTTCAAAATTACGGCTAAGTGACCTATCTGCCTGAGAAGTAATGGTATTACCGGCTTGCCTGGGATGATGGGTCTCCAAACCGGTACTTAAAACTATGATTTTACGCTTTAAATAGCCAAATTCAGCCCATTTTACAACTACAAGAAATACAAAATATTTACTTCCAGTATAAATACATGTATAACATCAAACTACCAGTAACCAATCACAGAGCCGGATTCGCAATATTGCACCATGCGCTCGCTGCCATCTTGCTATACCTGTCATCGTCTATTCGGCTTACTGCTGCCTTAGCTACCAGCCATCCATGTATAGAGATCAGTGGTTGTTACACATAAGACCAGAGCAAACTCATTGTCAAACAGTTTACATCGTACTACCGTTGCCTCGCTTTGCAGAGTTGCCATATGTGGCTTAGTAACAATAGTACGTGATAAGTAGGGCCCGGATGTTGATGACATGTCATCTTTTTACTGAGCTGTCTAAAACAATGCTGAAGTACATAGAAACTCCGGACGGGTCTCCCCGTCTTCAAATATGTCATTTTTATTTTGCATCTTTTTGCATTTTTTGCTATTTTTTTCATTTTAAGAGCTTTTTTTTCAGTTTGGTAGATTTTTTGGTCTTATTTTAGAGAAATCGGCCTTATAAGGTCATTTTTTTTGCCAATTTAGTCATGTCAAAGCTTTATATGAGAGAGTTAACGTCTCTCAGAGTTAAGAAGAAGCTAGTAGATGATACAAGGTAATTTAAAATATTGAAATATTGATTCCATTTCCTTAAAAAAACAGGTGGAAACTTAGCAACAATCGTGGCGAAATTGCTGCGGGTATTGCATCAAAACTGAAAAAAGTGCTGGACAGAAACACCGGGTATAAAACATTATGAAAAATTTCAGACATTCTTTCTGGTGAAAACTACTGCACGGATGGGATTGAGGAGGATTTAGCAGCAAACGACCTTCCTCACGTCAAGTACGCTACGATCACATCAGTTGACGTTGAACGCAGCTTTCCGAGATATAAAAACTGGTTGGTTGGTTGGTTCCTCAGTTTAGGGGCTGCGACAACGCGGTCATGTAGCCCCGTGTACTTTGGGTGTGTGTAGAATCTGTCTGATAACCGGTGTTAATTGTGATGACTGTATTAGTGTGTGTATCTGTTTTTTTTTTTATTTTTTATTTTTTTTATTCAGGTAGGAACTGCAACTTTGAAATTTCAAATAGTTCCTACTTTTGCCGCCAAGCGCCACCGTCAACGACTACTAGGCCTAGTTCAGAACTAGCTACTAGACGCCACCGCAGTCGGCTCTTGGCAACGAACGTAGCAACCTAAGAGCGTTGTTTACATTCTTAACCTATCCAAGTTGGCTGATAACCGCAGATCATTTACATTTGACAACATCACAATGGCATTCGTAGTGCACTCCAACTCAGACTAAAGTGAACATAAACCTTGTGTTAACTGCTAGAAATCTATATTGATTGACTTTTCAGTTTGAGCTTAAGATGTCATTTTTGAAATATTGGTGAGTGTATTATTATAAGATAGCAATTTTCTCCATTTTATAGTGCATTTTTCGAAATTTTGAAATATTGGTGAGTTTTATTATAAGATCATTTTCTCCATGTTATAGTGCATTTTTCGAATTTTTAGGTCATTTATTAGTCATTTTTGAAAATTTTAAGTGCCTTTTTAAACTTTTTACGGCATCAACATCCGAGCCTTAGTGATAAGTATATTCGTTTTTAATGTTTTAATTCATACACAAATAGTATATGGGACAAAATTATATACGCCAATGGGACAAGCCTGTATCTTTCCCAACCTTCACGAGTTCCCGTTCATATTCCATAGCAGCACACATTGACAAAGCTTATAAGGGAACGGATTACAGTGTAAAATTCTAATCTGGTTGAAATTTAGTACACAATATTCCTAAAATTTTTACAATGACGAAGTGAAAACCGCATGGGCCACTTTCAATTTTGATCGCCAATATTGAACGCCGAAAACCTACCGGGCGACGGCATGAGCGAGGAGGTGGGATGAGATAAAGCTGACCTTGAATCCTAGCAACACGCGATGGCTCCCGGCGACCAGGCAATGTAACAATAATGTGATGTTTTGCTTTTGGACATACTGTAAATAAATAAAACAACCTTTCATTTTTTTCCCCTTGGTAATCCTTGCAATAGTGGATGCGAACTGATAAGGTAGTGACGGGTTGAGGAGAAGGTGGAAGGTGGGGAATGTAACGCAGCACGGCAGGTCGCTGCCTATTGGCCGCCAGCCATCGCGTGCCGTTACGAATCAAGGTCAGCTTTACCTCTTCCCACCTCCTCGCTCATGCCGTCACCCGGCAGGTTTTTGGCGTTCAAAAATGAAATTGGCCCGTTCGGTTTTCACTACGTCATTGTACACCTTTTTGTAGAAATATTGTGTACTAAATTTCAACCAGATTACAATTTTACACTGCAATCCGTTTACATGTTTTATATTCCAACTTCAAATGTAAAAGTGGTTTACTGTAGTTTCCTGCTTCTACTCTAGGTAAATCCCGGGATGTTACCTAACTTAACCCTTTATAGGGCTAAACTATTTTATATTTGTGTGTGTTGGTGACATTTTAATTTATTTAAATTACTACTATCATTATTAATGTTACTGTTTTGTTCCTCTAATTTTAATGTTAATATATTTATTTTTAATTTTTAATTTATGTTCTTACAGATTTGATTTTTGATTTTTTGATTGTCATTATTTAATTTCGAAATGTTTTTTTACAATTATTTTCATAATTTGTTATAGTAGCATGCTGAGCTTCTATGTCCAAGATCGCGGGTTCAAATCCGGCCAAAGTCGTCGGATTTTTTAAGAGCGTTAAAATTCCTCAGTATGCCTTCCTTCGGAGGGGAAGTAAAGCCGACGGTCATATGTCATAGATTTATGGCATGTTAAAGAACCTTCCACTAATTACACCTGTATGAAGCTAAATTGTATAGGTTAGGAATGTAAACAATGCTCTTAGGTTCCTACGTTCGTTGCCAAGAGCCGACTGTGGTGACGTGTGGTAGCTAAGTTCTGAACTAGTAGTCGTTGACGGTGGCGTTTAGCGGCAAAAGTAGGAACTACTTGAATATTGATCGTCTGCAGTCCTTACTTAAATTAAAACAGATACACACACTAATACAGTCATCACAATTAACACCGGTTATCAGACAGATTCTACACACACCCAAAGTACACGGGGCTACATGACCGCGTTGTCGCAGCCTCTAAACTTAAGAACCAACCAACCAACCAACCAACTTTCTTTTATTATTGTAATTTTCTTTCTATGATTTTTATGTCTATATTTATATTTTATTTGTACACTTTAATTGTTAATGTGTTTAGTTTTTTTTAAATTTAATCCAGCACATTAGACTGCGTCAAGTAGATACGTATATAATATTTGATTTTTAGAAATACTAGCACTTCGGCCTGAAAACTATCCGAAATTTGGTTGAAGGATTCAACCATCAGCATCTTTGAAAGCATAAACTAAACTGTCCTGATGACATGTGGTTAATATAGAGACCACTATCCCATGAAGGGTTAAGGCGACGGACACCTTCTCCCGAATCTCAGCCTCGATTACAAAACATACACATTGCCATAGGTTGCCTGACAGATTCCACACACCCCAAGTACTTGAGGATTGCGTGAGTATTTTATTTCATAACCGATCTAGTCGTTATAGAATGCAAATACACTATGGTATTCGATTTAAAAATAAAATTGTCACTTCCATAACATGTGCGGTTTAAACAAAATCCACACCATCTCGTGGTGTAGTGGCTAGCATTTTTGGCTGTTGCCCCTAGAGGCCCGGGTTCGATTCCCGGCTCTGTCAAGGAATTTAATACTGATCTGAGGGTTAGAATGGGGTACACTCAGCGTCGTGAGGCAAAACTGAGGTGAGTTTCCTTCTCACCTCAGCCATCCTGGAAATGGTTTACAGTGGTTTCTCATTTCTACTCCAGGCAAATACCGCAATGGTTCCTAACTTATAGGGGCGTGGTGGCTCAGCGGTCTAGCTGTATGCCTCTCACCAAGGCGGTCCGGGTTCGATTCCCGGTCAATGCATGTGAGATTTTCGAAGTGAAATGCCATGTCCTGTGGTTCGGTTTCCGCGTTAAAAGGAGGTCCCGTGGCTCATAATCACAAGATTCACGGTCACGTAAAACTACAATCTTCCTTCCTTCCTTCCTTCCTTTTGGTTCCTAACTTAAGGCCATGGCCGCCTCCTTCTCAATCCTCGCCCCAATTACAAATACGCACACACATAACGACACCAAAATAACACAGGTTATCAGACAAATTCTACACTCCCCCATATACAAGGGGATGAAATGAGCATGATGTTTAAGCCTGGCTCTGGATAGACGAACCAGAGTTATTAATTTGGTTTGCTCACATTTTTTTTTAAACTTTAGAATGTGTACATTTTTAATGGATTATGAATTCATGGTGACTTAAAACTAAGAGGAAGAAGAAGATGAAGAAGTCCCTAACCTCTTCAATTTTTATTGTACTGGGTGTTTGTTGTGACAATGTCCCTGCCATTATGTAGACACACGTAAGTGGTGAACTGTCAAGAGTGCCATCATGGTCTAGCGGTAAAGTAGCTTTCCATAAATATTGCCAGGAATTAGATTCTCTGCTCTATGAAAATCAACAGCCTGCTTCCAGTCGACCGACCGGGTCAGGAATGAAATTAATGAAGCCCCCATCTAGCGGCGAGAATATGAACTGTGCCGGCTGCCAAAGCCTTTCGCACTCCCCTGGGGCAATGATTAAATGAATGACAGATGAAATGAAATGATAGTGGAGAGTGTAGCTGGAATTAAATATTGACAGGGAAGACCAAAGTACCCGGAGAAAAACCTGTCTGCCTTCGCTTTGTTCAACACAAACCTCACATGGAGTGACTGGGATTTGAACCACGGTGGGAGACTGGCGTGATGCCGCCTAAGCCACGGATGCTATATTCTCTGCTCTATAATGAAGTATTTTAATCCTGACATGAGTGAAGGAAGGAGGTGCCTTCAGCCTCGTAAGGACATAGGATAGGTTCGTACCTCCTACTCTTGGTCATCTTAGAAGTAGTTTTCCTTGGTTTCTCACTATAACTCCAAGCAAATGTCGGAATGGTACTTCACAGATAACCATGAGTGCCTCATTTTTGATCCTAACCCCAGTTATAAAAAGAACACACACTAGTAAAGCCGCGGCAAGAACACAGTTTGTCATTCATATTTTCAAACACCCACGAATATACGGAGCTGCTGATCAGGATATCCCAAACCCCTAAATGAACTACCACCACCATCTGTAGCCCATTGCAGTTGAACGCTTACATCTGACATTACAATGCTAATGGAATTCGGCCGGCTGTATGGTAGGCGCATTAATGAAGAGATGAAGTTATCGTGTAAACTCCACGAGTAGGGGCAGATGACCTCGCTGTTCCCCCACTTAAAACTACAATAACTAAATAACTAGCTAATCTCCACGAGGAGACTTGCTTTGCTATATAGGGGACCTCAGAATAAGATTTAGAATTGCATTCATGCAGAAAGGTTATGGGACCTATGCAGTGGTACCATGTATCGCTGAAAGCGGTAGAAGTACCCGAAGAGTAGATGTTATTGCTATCGACCGTTAACATACCATTGCACTTACAGTATGTTGGATCTACTCAGGGCCACCGAGAGGGAGGGGCAAGGGGGGCAAATTCATAGGGGCCCGTTAGAAATGAGGGCCCGTTAGTGGTACACGTTAGTTTCAGTTTACTGTATTATGTAAAATGTTGTCTATAAGTCACTTGCGAAAGGAAGCTTTTAATTTTACGTGACCTTTAATCATGCGATCATGAGCCACGGGACCTCCTTTTTACGTGGAATCTGAACCACAGGACATGGCATTTCACTTTGAAAATCTCACATGCATTGACCGGGAATCGAACCCGGTCCATCTTGGTGAGAAGCAAACGGCTTGACCGCTGCGCCACCACGCCCCTGTAGCAAATATATTTCATGAAATAAATACTAAAATGTTTTCTATGAAATAAAATTTGTACGTTTTTTGATGTGTAACATCTTTCCCACTCGGTTGCTGGATATTTTTGTGGGAGTGATTTTGAAAAATGGGACGGAAGTGGATCGGACGGAAGTGTGTAAGACGCACTGCCAGAGGAATTGTTCAGCATGAAAGGTTCTACATAAAAGTCCGCGACAGCATATCTCTATCTTTAATACATCGCCCACTGTAAGTGCTTTACATTTTCATTTCTTCCAACAATCTCCATTCAGTGGAAATTTAAATTACTAGCTTCGGAGCGAGTTTACGAGCTAGTCAGCGAGCGTATTACCCAGCTGACATGTTATCCTACTCGTATACTACACAGCTTGGACATCCTTAGCATGCAAAGCTACACCGATCACTCTTTGATAAGTACGAATACGCAGATAATAATATCCTGTATATTCTCAGCTGGACGCGTGGGAAAGTATACCCGAGCCATGAGCACCAGCTAGTTGTAGGCGTGGAGTGCAACATGTGTACGCCAATGCATCCGAAGAATGTCTAACGTGATTACTATTCCAAACATCCCTAGAACGCTGACTTTATATTTGCTATGATGCGCCATCGGCAAGCGAAACGAGTTATAAAATCGTAGTCATCAGTCCTGTGGATCTGGGTGGGTCCAGTGGCGTAACTAGGGTTTGCTTCTGGAGGGGGATGAGCTGAGTCAAAATTACATGGAGGAGGGTAGGGCTCGAACATAATGAGTAGGGCTAGGATTTTTAGGTAAATAAATATATTTTTATGTAAATACATATTTTAAGCATTTTTTCTATAAATACATAAATTCCTGCTTTTCACTTATTAGCACATAATAAGACATAATATTTACATATTTTAAAATCAGTATGTTAGATCATTCAGTTTATTGCATTTTTGTTCTTTGTTACTTCAACGGGGAAGAAACTGCGAGCTATCTAATCTTCATGCAGAGCGTATGTCAGCCTGCAACTGTGTTATTCTTAACTTGTCGCCCCGTGCCACTCACTGTGGAAGCCATGGATTTCCTTGTCCATAGCCATATTGCACCACGTGCTAGACCTCCCCCTCCCCCAGCTACCTAGAACCAGTGTCACTCACATGCAGTTCATTTCTGGCACTATGAAGTGTAAGGTGGATTCTGCCAACCATGTGGGGAAGCAATCTTGGCTGAACAGCGATCTCAAGTTACACAACACCTCAAGGGCAAGAAACATATTGCCGCAGTTTCGCGCCTTCAGAATAAGTGTGTCACGATAATCGTCGGTCATTTGTGCAGGACAGCCCGAAGATGTATCTCGTGTATTGTAATGCTTCAGCAGTCAGTGAGACATAGCATAAATTTCATTCATGGGTACTGCATATTGTTTATGATCACATTAATGAACTAAATTATAATTAAATATTTTTACTTTTTTGTCATATATTTCTGGTATTTTAATACATAAAAAATAAATATTTTCCCGATTTTTAGTACCTAAAAATCCGAGCTCTAATAATGAGATATCTCAACTTACATAGTATAAAACGAAGTCCCCGATTTTTGTATGTCTCGGGTAATCTCGAGAACCACTGAATGGATTTTGAAGTGGTTTTCACCATTCTGTAAAGGATATTTCGAGGAAGGTTTGTGTAGATAATAATTCATTTATGATGAAAGGAAGCCAAGCAGTAACGATTTCAGTGAAAAGGTCGAAAAAGAATCTGGCGTCCATGCACTTTTTAAGCTTACGCTGGGCAAACCGTTAAAAATATCAACACAGTATGAGTGTAAGCATTGTTCATCATGAAAAGTTCTACAAATAAAACCACGAGAGCTTATCTCTATCTTCAATACATCGCAGTCAGTCTTCTTTCGTTTTCTTCTCTTCCAACCATCTCCACTCAATTAATGAGCCGAGAGTTTACGAGCTAGCTAGGGGCGAGTCTATCACCCCAGTTTCAGCCTAGGTTGGTTGGTTCCTCAGTTTAGGGGCTGCGACAACGCGGCCATGTAGCCCCGTGTACTTTGGGTGTGTGTAGAATCTGTCTGATAACCGGTGTTAATTGTGATGACTGTATTAGTGTGTCGATCGGGTTTCAATTCAAGTAAGGACTGCAAACATTTAATTTTTCAAGTAGTTCCTACTTTTGTCGCCAAACGCCACCGTCAGCGACTACTAGTTCAGAACCTGGTTACCAGACGCCACTGCAGTCGGCTCGCGGCGACGAACGTTGGAACCTAAGAGCGTTTTTCAAATGTTTAACCTAACCTAATTTAGCTTCACACAGGTGTAATTAGTGGAAGGTTCTTTAACATGCCATAAATCTATGACATGGGACCGCCGGCTTCACTTCACCTCTGAAGGAAGGCATACTGACGGATTTTTAACGCTCTTAAAAGTCCGACGACTTCAGCCGGCAGTTACAGCCTAGTTAGAGGGCGAGCCTATTACCTCAGATACAGCCAGCAGCAATCTGTCGAGTCGTGTTGAGTTAAGTCTTCGGAGAAGAGTGGTTGTGTTTGGAGTTTCCCTGGAAGTGCAACTCAGCTTTTCTTCACTTCGCCTGTGAAACTTTCGTTCCGCAAAATACACAGTCAAGTTAAGATTGGACGGAAGGGGGATTTGTGTTTCATGCACCTCACCATTCTTAAATTGCGTCTGACAAGAATGCGTTGCACATGCATCTCCATGATAATATAATTAATAGTCCATTCAGTGATTTTAACCCATCATACCGAGACATAAAACGGACATAGGTCGTAGTTCATTGACATCGAATAAAAAAAAAGCTTATCACGTAATGCATTCATAACTGTTCCCGGCCGAAGCCGGGATGGATTGCTAATAATCAATGAAAGCGAATATCCGATCCCGAAGTTTCAAAACCTTCTACGGTATATATATATGCTTTTCGTGTTTGATTTCACTAGCATTTGATATGTTGTATGTTGTATTTACACTTGTTTTTCGTGTTTGATTTCACTAGCATTTGATATGTTGTATTTACATATTGAAGTTGTCGTGTTGACCGACTGAAAAGCAGTAAAATACAATTTGTATAGGCAACACTGAGAAAAGAATGGCTTCAAATTTCCACACTTATCGAAGTGAAAATGCTCGAACATTAACGAATTTGTCGATATTTTTTATAAAGTCCAGTTTTCTTCGCGATATCATCTGGCCCATTCTATTCCCCGACATTGTATATTGATAAACTACAGTTTACAACTAAAGTTTAACTTAAAACAGCGATATAAATAAACACAATATTATTCACTTTCCAAAATGGCGCTCACACGAATACTAACAGAATAACAAGTGGAGTATTTTTGTAAAGGGATGAGGGAAGATAGTGCCACACCCATCTCACTGTCATTATTTGACTCTGGGGGAGTTGATCCCCCTGATTATCCTCCGTAGCTACGCCACTGAGTAGGTCAGATAGCCTGTGCTATTGTGGCGTCTGCACTGGTGTGCTCATTTTGTAGCTCTCGAGGCTGATAAGTACCGAGCATCACAGTTGGAACTAAGATGTCAACAAATCATGAGAGCATAGTGCATATCTGGAAGCCTCCGTGGCTTAGGCGGCAGCACGCCGGCCTCTCACCGCTGGGTCCGTGGTTCAAATCCCGGACACTCCATGTGAGATCTGTGCTGGACAAAACGGAGGCAGACAGGTTTTTCTCCGGGTACTCCGGTTTTCCCTGTCAAAATTTCATTCCAGCAACACTCTCCACTATCATTTCATTTCATCTGTCATTCATTTAATCATTGCCCCAGAGGAGTGCGTCAGGCCTCGGCAGCCGGCACAGTTCATATGCTCGCCGCTAGATGGGGGCTTCATTCATTCCATTCCTGACCCGGTCGGAGACTGGAAGCAGGCTGTGGATTTTCATTTTTTTTCATAGTGCATATCTCTGTAGATAAAATAAGCTATCTGTCAAAATACCTTGAATTTTCGGCTCAAACTTTGATTGTTGTTCTAAGGGGCGGAACAGCGAGGTCATCTCTCCCTGCTCGAACTTATTTGTCCCCTTTGAGGTGTATAATGACCAGATATACCCTCAGTTTACTTTTTGTCTATCTGCGTGTCTGTTATTAGTTGGATCACCTCGTGGTGTAGCGGCTAGCATTCTTGGCTGTCATCCCTGGAGGTCTGACAGGAATCGAACCCAGACCTCCGGGGATGACAGCCAAGAATGCTAGCCGCTACACCAGTGACTACTGGGGACAGTTCCATGGGACCAACTCAACCCTCGTACCTAATGGGAAGGGAAGACCCCCACTTTGTACCTGTGGTGCCGTTTTCACCGTAGCCCACAATTTAACAGAGTGTGTGGATCTTGCTGACTTACCAAGAAACCTTGGTTTGCAAATGACACTCAAACTTATATTAGCCATTGACGTGGTGGCTGATGACCTCGTCATCCGCTTTATAAGTGAGGGTGGGTTAGGACCAGCAATCTAAATTTACAAGTGAATATTTACTCAAAGAACTTGTTCTTTTTTGAAATTCTGATTTTTTCCCCATAAATTTTGTCTGTTGTTATAATAATTCGTTTTTATTTTATTTTTTTGTTTTATTATGTTTAGGTCTATTTTAATATTTTGTCTTCCACCTTAAAATTTAAATATACATCAAAATACATACATATACATATTCAAAATATTGGTATAATTTAATCTGTGTTAAGAGGGGCAGATGACCCTGTAGTTTTTCCCCTTGAAACAACAATAACTAACAACTCAACCGTCCTTTTTTATGGGTAATACTGACCGTGGACTCAACTCAACATCACCCGAAGAGCTTTGTAACTTGTTATCGCTAATCTGAGAATTTCGCGAGGTGGGAAGGATAACATCCTGATGTGGTAATGTCACAGCATCTCTGTTCCGCCCCTTAAAACAACAGCAATAATCATCATTATCATCTTCAGTCACAACACATTTCCATTGCCTGTGTCTCAATCAAACATATAAGCAGTAGCAAAATATCTCATCATCACGGCATGGATTTTGATGACCTAAAAATGTTGGCGTATAAAATGATTGCAAAATTCCTTTAATTAAATTAGTAGGCTTCATAAGGGGTTTCAGATGCCGGGGCTAGTGGGCAGCAATAAACATAAATTAGTTCTCAAGAGGTTAGCCGTCTCATCGCGTTTGCATAGCCTAGAACAGCGATGGCTACATCGCGCAACCTCACAGTGGTGCTTACGGAGGACTATATTATAGTGTGAGGTGATGCAGGGGCTGATGGGAATGGTGATGCCGGGTGCATTGGTCAGATTAATTCACAGGTGTACAGAGATTTTTCTGTTTTGAAATGTTGAGTCATTTTGAAGTAATATGTATGTCCTGATGCCAAATATGATACCCCTTTACTTGTATCACACACCATTTTTTTTAGTCTTAGTTTTTTTGGTCTTAGTAACGTTATTGCATACTACACTATCATTTAGCTTTAAAATAATCTTTTGTTACATGAATGCTATTTGTTGGACCTAAAAACCTGTGGTGGTAGCACTGCAAGAATGTTGTTGAACTCCTTGCCAGATGGCAGCACTTAAATCCTTTGTGATGTGAATTCAGTTGAAAGCTCTTAAGTGACCAGCTAGATTTCCAAACGAAGAAGTTTACTTTGAATACATGTGCATTTATTGTCAGTTTCTGTTTCGTGAGTGTTTGAACAATCCAAATGTGATTTGTCACATTTGTGGTAGTTTTGTAGTGAAAATGCAGAGACAAAACAAAACCTCATTTGTCTCTAAAGCTTATTTTGGAATAAAGTTAGGAGATGAAACCAAGTCATGGGTGCCTCTAAAGTGTGCAGCATTTGTGTTGAAGATTTGAGAAATTGGACAAAAGGGAAGAAAAAAGCGCTTCGTTTTGGTATACCGATGGTTTGGCGTGAACCCAGAAACCACCGCAGTGACTGCTACTTTTGTACTTGTAAGCTCAAAGGTTTCAATGCTAAAAATTAAAAAGGCATGACATACCCCAGCATTGAATCTACTAGGAGACCAGTGCCTCATGGCTGTGATATTCCAGTTCCCACACCTCCTAAAGACAATATTGCAATTTCTGATTCTTCAAGTTGTGAAACATTGGGAACACATGACAGTGACTGAAAAATCTAAGGTACGAGTACTCTTCACACAATCCATGTTACTTACTTTACTTTACTTTCCGTGTCCGGGAGACACACTAAATTCTTCCTTTCCAGAACTCTGCAGCTCTTATCCCTCGGTCTGTGGCCAACATAAGGTCTTCCTGGCTGCAGGTTTCATTAAGATCTTTACAATCCATGTTGAATGACTTAATAAGCGATTTGAACCTCCCCAAAGATGCAGCTGAACTTCTCAGTTCCACAAGATCTTCTTGCTGATGGTACTTCAGTGACTTTCTACGGAAATAGAGAAAAAGATATTGCCCAGTACTTTAGTCATAAAGAGAGACTGGTTTATTGCAAGAACATTCCAGACCTAATAAACAAGGTAGGTGCCCAAACGGATGGAGGTTATTTATTAAATCTAGTAAGAGAAGTATGAAAGCTCCGTTACTGAACAATGGCAACCAGTTGGCTTCAATTCCAATAGTTCACTCAGTCCACTTAAAAGAGAATTATGATTGGATAAAATATAATATATCAGACATCAGTGGATGGTCTGTAGAGATCTTAAAGTATTCGGTGTTTTGTTAGGCCAGCAACAGGGATATACGAAATTCCCATGTCACTTGTGTGAATGGGATAGCCGGGCAAGAGATGAGCATTGGTCTGGGAAAAATTGGCCTGATCGAACCACCTTACTTCCAGGATGTAAAAATGTTGTTCAGATAAGCTTAGAGAAAATACTATTACCACCTCTTGACATCAAGTTGGGTCTGATGAAGCAGTATGTGAAAGCCCTTGACAAAGAGGGCAATTGTTTTCAATATCTTTGCAACAAGTTCCCTTTTCTCTCACAAGCAAAAATAAAAGAAGGTATGTTTGTAGGACCACAAATCAGAAGTCTAATGAAAGACAATGAGTTTGAAGATACAATGACTCCTGAAAAAAAAAAAGAAGCCTGGCAAGCCTTCAGAGATGTAAACAAGAAGTAAAAAAAAACAACCAAAAATCCCAACTATGCAGAAGTAGTAGCCACAATGCTTGAGAAATTCAGAATTGTCGGTTGCAACATGAGTCTTAAGCTGCACTTTCTTTTTTCACATTTGGATATATTTCCTCAGAATTTGGGGCGGTGAGCGAGGAACAAGGCGAACGCTTCCATCAGGACATTCGGGAGATGGAACGACGGTACCAAGGACGATGGGGTATATAAATGATAGCGGATTACTGCTGGATGCTTCAAAGAGAAGACTCAGGAGCTCATAAGAGAATTTACAAGATAAGATCACTGGAAGGCAAACGAAAACGTTATTATTGATTAAATAGAATTCTAGTGAATCAACATTGTATATTTCCAAGTACTACGACGAGTATTTCAATCAAAACTGTATTAACATTTGTAAAAAGAAAATGTATATTTTGTCATTAACATTGAATTTTTCATTCTCGATTTGTAAAAGAACCTGATGTGATAGGAGAAGAAGGCGGGTATTTTTGAAAATGGCTGTACTCAATTGTATATAATCACTTTTCAGAAGTAAAACAGCGTTTAAAAAGTTCCATTTTGTAGACCTGTGTTATTAATTGTAACGCTAACTAGATTTATTATTATTATTATTATTATAATCATTATTTTATTTGTTATTATTATCATTATTATTATTGGAGTAGGTTGGCTGAGAGAGCTAATATGAAAATAAGTCCCGAAATGTAAATGACCTAGCAGTTTGTTAAAAGCTAGAGAGGACTGTTGCAGGTACTACCGATTGAGTGAAAGTATTTATGACAATCAACGGTATATCTCGCTCAGTCCGTTCCTTGATAAGGCGACTACTTTACTATAGAGAGATAGGTGACCTAGCAGTTTGGAAAAAGAGTTAGAGAGAATGGGTACACATGGGTCTGAGCTTTTACGAACACAACCAATTGTGTATCGCTATCAAGTATACTACTTTTTATTACAATAATAATGTTATTGGTTTTACGTCCCTTTTAACTACTCTGGCTTTTAGAGACGCCAACTTTTTTTTATTACATATGAGGTGACTGAAAACGTACTAGTTTTATACATCGATTACATGTTGTACGGCACAGGGCGAGAGAAGATGCCACAAGATACATAGGCAACAAATATGGAACATCTTGTAGAAGGCTGTCACTTCACTTTGTATGCTTCTGGACCATTCCTTAAGATTCTGGACCACTTTTCAAAATTAAAATAGCATTGGTCAATAAATGTTTTACTTTTCGTTTGCGATATAATTATGGTAATACTCGTAATAATGTCACTCTGGCTCTGGTTTAAGTAGAAACAAATAATTACAAAAATATTTTGTTCGAAAATCTGATTGATGTCATGTGTTGTAATTACCGTATATTCATTATCGCTTACCTTGACTAACTTACCCTTCCTCTTGGCCTCTTGTAGTCAATTTCAGGAACATTGTTGTTGATGTGTAACATCTTTCCACTCGGTAGCTGGATATCTTTTGTGGGAGTGATTTCGGAAAAGGGACGGAAACAATGAGCGCACACGGTGGCGGAGATGGGTACCACGACGTACTGTAGGCTTTGTGGAATGTATATCGCATGCGGTTTACTTCAAGGTTTGGAGGCCCCATTAAAGATATTCCTACAATAAATCATCATCAAGTTGTCGTTCTTTGGTGTGAAAATATTCATTATACCATATTTGCTGAAAACAATTATGATTTATTAAATTTCACACTTTTTGCTGTATTCTCATTTAATGTAAGCATTCGAGGTACTGTCGGCCAAAAAAAAAGCCCTATGTGGAATTGGGTGAAAGGTTTGGAGGCCCTATTAAATATTCTTATTTAATGTACGCGTTCGAGGTACTGTCGGCCAGCATACAGCCCTATGTGGAATGTAGATCGCATACAGGTTTACTTCAAGGTTTGAAGGCCCCATTAAATATATTCCTACAATAAATCATTGGCACTGGAGTTTTACAGGTAGTTATTCCAATGACCAACAGAGTTCACTGTTAACAAGGGATTTGTACTCCCGGCAGACACATAGTAGGATAACATGTCACATGTTACACATCATGTGCGACTACTGTAACGCTCGTAGTTTTATTGTTGTTGTTGATTGATTTGGGGGATTTGCAACATTGTGGTCATATATTTCCGTGTACTTGGGTGTACTGTATGTGTAATTTGTCTGATAGCCTGTGTTATTATGATGGCTGTATTAGTGCGTGTACAGTATTTGTAATTCAGGTGAGGATTGCGAAGGAAGCGACTATGACCTTAGGGAACCATCCCGGCATTTGCCTGAAGTAGAAGTGGGAAACCATGCAAAACCACTTCCAAGATGGCTGAGATGGGAATCGAACCCTCCTCTTCTCAGTTTTGCCTCACGAGTCTGAGTTGACCCTGTTCCAGTCCTCAGACCAGAATAACATTTTCTTGGCAGTGTCGGGAATCGAATCCGAACCTCCTGGGGTGACAGCCACGAATGCTAGCCACTACATCCAGGAGCATCCTTTATGATTGTCTAGCAATAGTCAGCATTCTTGCGCTATACCTTCCTTGGTAACTGCTTTCCATTAAAAAAGATTTGTTAATCTCGTGTAATTTATTTCAGGATTAGGGCATAACCCAGCTCTTTTGGGTACATTCGTGTTGACCGACTGAAAAGCCCTAAACTCTTGCTAAAAAGATTTGTTGGAGGAAATATTCGCAATGTTCGCCGTTAACAACTTTCAGAGAAAAAGTTCTGGTGGAAGTGTAAAAAGTTTAATATAAGGTACACAATGTTGTTGTAAGATGATGCAAATCTATAACATAGTATTCATAGTTTCCAGCTCGTATTTATTCCTCAAGAAATTGTTTGTACTTCGCTGAACGAAATGCATGCTTCTTTTTCAACGTCACTTAAACAGAAGGTGTTTAAAAAGATCTCTTCAGAATGAAGCTGACGAATCTGTGCGCCAACAAAATCGCCTTCCTTAATCTTGGCTCACTAACCCTGGAAAATGTTTATCTACATATTTGAAAGACAGTCTATTTCAGTCCAAATTTGTTTTAAACCAAATATGCAGATGAGAGACTATGTTTCATGATAAGTGGAGGAATGAAAATATTCTCAGACTACGCGCGTGGCTGATGCTAAACATTAATTTTTCCACTTTACATACTTTGACTTGAAGCTTTTTACGAAATGAGGAAGTTTCATCTCTACTGTCTTATTCCCATATGACATAAGAGTTTTGTTTAGCTTAGTTGGAGTCGAGTTAATATTGCTACAGTATTTCTTTAAAGTCTGTTGATATTTGCCTGGAGTAGAAGTTGGAAACTACGGAAAACCATTTTTAGCGTAGCTGAGGTGGGAATCGGACCCATTTCTTCTTACTTCTGCCTCCCGAAGCTAAATGTCCCCATTCAAGTCCTCAGACAATCAAGGACAAGTTTCAGGTACTCATATAAACAAGCAGGAGTTGACGGCAACTAATGGATGAGACTATCGGATGCCTGTACAAACAGCCACCGCTCTCCAGAGATGTGATTAACGTTCAGAGACCCCAATAAACCACTTTATCACTGGGAAAATTGAAAATAATCTCTTTTTGCAGAAAAAAGCTCTCAAAGTGTCTGACGGTCACATAAAAATGATAGTTTCTCATTTTCGGCAAGATAGTTCCATTGTTGAGGTGCTAAATGGGACCCTCCTTTGATGCTGTGGTAGGAGAGGCATTGGGAAAGAACGGGACTGCCCACCTTTTCACCTACCGCACGCAAACTTTGGTTCAGGAAGCCTATTTAGTGATACCTTGCCACAGTCAAGGGCTCTTAGCTGGTCGCATAGGTCACTTCCGGATGTCGCCGTCACACTTTATCTTTAGTTATCCTTGTTTCCCGGTCTATGGATGTGAGATTTTCGAAATGAAATGCTATGTCCTGTGGTTCGGATTCCACGTAAAAAAGAGGTCCCGTGGCTCATGATCGTGACATTAACGGCCACGTAAAACTACAAGCTTCCTTTGTTTTTATTCTTGTTTCAAAGGGTGGAACTGCGAGGTCATCTGCCCCTACAGTCATATTTTCAGATATGGGCGAAAATAGGGAATGGTGATGGTTGATGTTTTAAGGAGCAGAACATTGAGGTCATCTACTCCAGCGTTTCCCAAACTGTGGTACGCGTACCACTGGTGGTACGCTCGTACTGCTGCAGTGGTACGCGGTGATGTTACGAAAAATATAAAACATATTAGATACGTTACGAAAATTTAAAAAATATATAAAAATATAAAAACATTGATATGTTGCCGGAGGACTTTAAGGCAAACGACAAGGAGGAGTTTTATGAATTATTGAATTGCGTTTCAGAAGAATGGCAAACGTTTTCAAAAATGGCTCTTGTGAACTTTTGAGTTGAGAGGCGTGCCGACTATGCAGGCATAGCTGACAAAGCAGTTAGATATTTACTGTCTTTCACTACTTCGTACTTGTGCGAGACAGCATTTTCTTCACTTGTTTATCTCAAGAATAAATACCGGAATAGGCTCCTTACAGTGAAAAACGAGCTTCGTTTGAGACTCAGCATTCTTAAACCAGACATTCCTAAGTTGGCTTCTAATCTTCAAGCTCACATTTCACATTGAAGTTGTTAGTTGAACTTTGGTTTTTATGTTCAATTATTACAACTTTCGTTTTTATGTTTAATTATTACGAGTTTTTTAAATTAATATTATTTGTACAGTGTCATTTCTGAATGTTTGAATTGAATACTTATTGTAACAAGTAATAAAACAACACGACGCACTTTTTATTATTTGAACTTCAACAATAATATTAATAATAATAATAATATCGTATGGCCTCGGGTGCCTGGTGCAAGCTTTGTTAATTGACACCCAGAGGGTAGCTTGCATGTCGAATTTCGTCGTTCCTTTGAACGCTATGAAAGTCAAGGAAGTTAGATATCTAAACTCCTTGACACTACAGCGCTTTCAAGTAGAGAATGGAGGAACTTTGTGTTGGCGGAAAATCCCGAGATTAATTTTGCCATTGAACTCGGCCTACTGAATTCAAATGGGTTCTTTAACATGCCAACAACGTATGACATAAGTATCGTGATTTTTGTCGCCTTTCAAAAATCACTTACCACGGCCAGGGGCGAACCTGCAAACTTGGGGTTGGTAGTCCGACACTATAACCACTCACCCACCGTGGCAAGCTTGAACTTCAACAGTCTAAGTCTAACAAACACAATTTACAATCCGTGTATTGGTCTACTACGTAGTGGTGGTGGTGGTGGTGGTGGTTATACTTACTATATCTCCCAACCACTAGGTGGTACGCGAGAGATTCTCATCCCTTAAAGTGGTACACACACAAAAAGTTTGGGAAACACTGATCTACTCCACTGTTGAAATGAATTGCCCAAATTTACAACGCAGTGCGCATTTCCTGCTCACGAATTAATGTAACAAAAGGCTAGCGTTCTGAAAAATAAATTATCCGTAGGCCTAATGATTTAGCTGAGTGAATAAATCTTTTTGGAATGAAGATGCAAGACATTAAAAGCAATCGAAATCTTTACACAATACCTTGGCGTCCATTTGCTAACAACACTATTATTCTGTTTTATTTGTCTGCTAGGAAGGGGTGTTGCACACGGAATCGATTTCAGCGGCGAATATATAGCTAGGAGCTTATCGAGTGCTTCCGCTTCAAGTACGGCTCCCGGGCATTGTTCGCAAACCAAAATACCAATAAGGCAAATAAGATAGAAACTCTGTACGCTGCCTGCACAGCGAACAGCGAGACAGGCAGAAGCTTTTAGAAGAAAATGATGATGTTGATTCTATAGGGGCTTTGCGACATCGTGGTCATTTGTTTGATAACCTCTGTCATTGTGATGTCTGTGCTAGTGGGTGTATGTATAATTGAGATGGTCTTAAATTAGGCACCATCCCGGCATTTGACTGGATTATAAGTGGGGAAACCACGGAAAACCACTTCCAGGATGGCCGATGTGGGAATCGAACCCTCATCTTGTCAGTTTTGCCTCACGAGGCTGAGTGTACCCCGTTCCAGTCATCAGATCAGAATTATATTTCTTGGCAGAGCCGGGAATCGAACCCGGGCCTACGCTGTGACTACGCAACGAGGTGGACTTAGAAGGAAATGATTAGAATGGGCTAAATGAATGGAAATACTTTAACAAACATTTATAACGAAAACTTTACATTGGGTGTAACATGTATAAAATATGTATGATAATTATTTCATCATCTGAAGGTTCCTACGTCTTCCCTTTATTTCTGTAGCGTAGCCGAGTACGTTAAGTTACGTTACTGCAACTGGGCGCAGCAGCAAGTTCCCGGCACTGTAAGCGTGAAGCCGTATTGGACATGTAGCTTGTCTGGACGGTGACATTATGAACATTCTGTTTATTCAATAGTGAGTTATCACGTGGTGAGAATGATGGACAAATGAGGCGCTGCTATATGCAGGATCAACAAGCTGCTGGGCTTTATAAACAGTACTGTAATATCCTGGTAGGTGAATAGAGTAAATGTTAAGCCAACATGCCACGCTTCATGTATAAACACGTGCTGCTCGACACAGTTCACCCCCGTCATCTCTCAAACTGCCACATCCCGATACAGTAGGCTATGTCTTACCCCTCAGGGGCTCACGATCAGTGGGACGTGGGTTGATTACCACGGTATCCCAGATGAGTTCGGCATTGCTTCCACACACTTGTGCCTTATCATATTTCCTGTCAAGAAATTTAAGTCTGGTCTGAGGGCTGGAACGGAGTACATTCAGCCTCGTGAGGTAAAACTGAGAACAAGCGAGTTTGATTCCCCTCTCAGCCATCCTAGAAGTGGTTTTCCGTAGTTTCCCACTTCTACTCCGTGAGAATGCCGGGATGGTTCCTAAACTAAGGCCACGACCGCGTCCTTCCCAATCCCCTCTGAATTACAACTACACACACTAATACAGCCATCACAGTGACGCAGGTTCTCAGACAAATTCCACACACACCCGAGTACACGGGGATACATGACCACGTTGTCGCAAAGCTTCTCTACTGATGATAGTATGATATACAGGGTCTTTCATATAAAGTAAGAACGGCAAGCGGCAGTTTTGTTATTCGGTGCTGCGGTGGCCTTGGCCGAGCTTGTGGCGCGCCACGGCCCCCTGCTTTAAGCGTGTGTACAATCCTGTATGAAATATTACCTTATCAAAGATGCTGGAAGTGTCGTCCTTCCTGGGTTATACAGGCATTGTATCTGGTAACCACATTCTGGCTGACGCAAGTGAGTTCTACCGCTGTAATATTTCTGATTTTTAATTTTATGCTTATTTACAATTACGTGAATCTGTGCTAGTGAAGGTGGCACTTCATCAGGAAACTGCTGAACAACTGAATCACGTACCCGCCGAGCCGACTCGTACTTAAAATAAGTTTTACATACAAAATACGATGTTGTAATAATAACTGTTTAGGGGCAGATGACCTCGTAGTTCCGCCCCTTAAATAACAATAACTAATGATAACTGTCTCATGTTAACATCTGAGGTTCCGACTGGCGACTGAACACCTGCACGTTTATTGCAAGTATTATGCGCGTGCTTTCAATACTACAGCAGGGGGCCGTGGCACGCCACAAGCCCGGCTAAGGCCACTAGAGCAGCGGTTAACAAAGCCGCCGCTCACCGGTCTTACTTTATATGAAAGACCCTGTATACGCACAAAAGCTGAAAACCCACATTTGGTGTCCAAGTAATGTTTATTGAAGGATGGATTGATCGTTTCATACCTCTACAGAGAGGAGATAATGCTGAGGTAGCTCGTGGTGAACCTAGACTAGAGTTTACAGTATATTGTTCCTAAATTTCATTCATGTGTAATAATTAGTTTCAGAGGGAAAGGAAATGTGTTGGAGGACGGTTTGTGCACCCGTCATTTTATGGACATACATCTTGTACCAAACGTCAGGTCAAGGCCTGAGGAAAATATCCCTTCGCGTATCTCTTCTCTCTGTTCCTTCTATTTTTCCGACATGGAAACTCGAGATTGCCATCTCTCAACCTACTATTATACAGTACTAACTGAAGTACCCGTGCTTCGCTACGGGTCATAAATAAATTAAAATGTGAAGGTGACAGTTAAAACAGGGGATAGGCGAGGTGCTGCGCGGAGGGAGAGTAAGGATGGAACATTTTGTCCAACTAAACCGCTCGGCATTCACCGTGTTTTATAGGACAAATAACAATGGCGGACGAGATGAAAACGCGGATTGAGAATGCTCTCAAAACGATAGTTTATATAGCAGAAACGAGTCGCTACCTTAAGAATGAGAAGAAGGAAGGCATACTAAAAGCGGTAAGCGAACTGAGAAACTGCTTTGATGTAATAACTAATGTAGTGAATGACAAGAACAACGAAAAGACCGATCCTGGAAGCGAGGTTATGGAATACCAAAGAGATCAAATATCAGAGGGAGAAGACAGCTCGACCTCGGGACAACTAGCGCTATCTGATGGGCACAACCCAGAACCTGAAAGCAGCAGTAGCAAGCAACTACACCCATCTGACGGCGGCATACAAAGTTCACACTCATCCGAATCGATAACCCCACTCACACAGCAAAACAAAACCGTGAACAATTAAAATAAGGATCTGGCGGATATAAAAGAAAACGTGAGATATATGATGGACTTCGTAACGAACAAAATAAATATAATTATAGAAGAGAAAATAAATCAGACACTGAACAGAAACGCATTGCCTACACGCAGAGGAAATGAAGAGGTCCATAACAATCCAGACGGAAGGGATAATAATCATAACTATAGAAGAGAATCAGAGTGGACAAATGTAACAAATAAAAGAAATAAACAATCCATCAGGGGAACAAGGATGCAAGAGGACGATCTACAAGCTGCAGACAAAATGGCATGGCTTTACCTAGGCAATTTGAAAGGAAATGCCACAGAAGAGATGGTTAAAAGGTACCTAGAGAGAAATGGAATCAACGGCAACGTCTATTGTGAAGAACTTCACACACGAGGTAACAGTAAGGCCTTCAAAATAGGTTTTCCTTTCCAATTCCTTGAAAATACAGAACGACCGGAATACTGGCCAAACAGAACAGTCGTAAGACGATTTCGTTTTCGAAGGTCACACCGTGATGAAGGAGAAGAACTACAATAAATATACACATGTGCTCCTATGGAACATCGAAGGCATAAAGAATGCCCTACCTCTTTTCCCAACAGAGACACTAAGCAGTTATAGCGTCATCATACTGACTGAAACATTTTTAACAGAGCATTTCAACATTCACGGATACTACGGGACTCATTCATTCGCCCGCCAGACCGAAGGAAGACTTTCTCAAACCGAATTTAGGAACAATAAAAGAAATAATAAAAAAAGAAAACACAATTATAGTAAAAACCACCCTACTATCAATCATAGGCATGTATGCTCAACCGCAAATGTCAATAGAGGACATAATCGAAAGAATAACAAAGGTCTTATCGCAAACAAAATTAGATGATAGAGTAATCTTCGCAGGGGACATAAACGCAAGAATAGACAAACCAACCATCAAAACGGAACTGATTAAGGAGACACTGGAAGAAGCAGGCTATGCCCTTATTAATATCCCCAATATGAAGACATACATTGCCCCGAATGGAACCAGCGCCATAGATCTAGTCTTCTACAGAGGAACAGACATTAAGAAACTCAGTCAAAAAGCACTATGGGTTTCAGCCATGGCCCCAATTAGGAAACATCTACCAATCTCGACTACCTTTGAAATCTTCTGCCAAGACCAACTACCCATACCGCCAAGGAATAAAATATCCAGGAAACTAGATAGAGAAACTAGGGCATATCAGCGAAGAAATAGATAAAGCAAAACAACTAATTCAACGGCATGAATTAACTGAAGCAGTGGAAATATGTACAAGAACCCTTCAATCATGTCAAACTCAAACGAAAGTAAGGATATCACAACCATGGTTCAATAAAGACTGTTATAATGAACGGAAAAAGACCCTGATAGCACTACATCGAGCGAAGGACACATCGGAACCGAATCACCTGGTACAATACGCCGAACAAAGAAGGAAATATAAATCCCTAATCAAAAAGAGGAGAACGGATTATATTGAAGAAGATGCCAAGAGACGCGCTGCAAACGCTCAAAATGACCCATTCCTAATGCTTAGGAAACCAAAATCACCAGTAACGAGCAATATCTCCATGGAAACATGGGAAAACCATTTCAGAAGCATTCTCAATCATCAATACCAGTCAACAGCGTTTGAATTAACTCCAGTAACAATGACAGTAAATTACACCCCCATAACAAGACAGGAAATTATTGATACAATAACAACAGCAAAAAATGGAAAAGCCCCCGGTCCTGACGGCATCTGCAATGAACACCTAAAAGACTCTCTGCCTGTCATGCTAGACTACTGGGTAGAACTATTCAACACATGCATACTCACTGGGGAAATCCCAGAGCAATGGAGGTCGTCAACAATCAAAGTGATGTTCAAGAAAGGAGAAACTGATGACCCTGATTCATACCGAGGTATAGCTCTCGAAAATACATCCTTCAAAGTATTCATGAAAATCTTAACAAACAGGCTTACAGAAGAAATAGATTTCCAGATACCGGAGAGTCAATTCGGCTTCCGAAAGGGAAGAAGCACATTACATGCCGTGAAATATCTAATTGAACAAGCCCAGGATACAATGAGGCACCCAGGAAATAAATACTTTGTGGTCTTCGTAGACTACCGTAAGGCTTTTGACCTCATTGACAGAACGACGCTCGTCCGGAAACTCAATCACCTACTAGGGGCTACACATCCGTTAGTAATCATAATCTCGAATATCATCAGATATAACTATGTCCAAATATCAGATAGCATAGCCCTATCCAAAAACATAACCCAAACAAACGGAATCCTACAAGGAGATCCAATCAGCCCAATATTATTCAACATCATGACAGCAGATATCACAGAAGTAATCATAGATACATCAGCATCACTTTTACTTTATGCGGACGACATGGCAATAGGTTCAGAAAACATAGAAGAGCTCCAAGAGATCCTCAACAGGCTCACATCATGGACAGAAAGAAATGGCCTACAAATTAACCACAGCAAAACCAAACAGATGACCTTCAGGAAAGGAGGAAGGCATTCACGTAAAAACACAATGACTCTTCACAACAAACCACTAGAAGTAGTGCCGAAATTCAAGTACCTCGGAGTCACCCTCCAAACTACTCTAACATCCTACAATATCCACGTTAAAGAAAGAGCGGCCGCAGCAATAAAAGCATCTACCACATCGAACAACCTCAACAAATATCATTGGGTTCAGAACAGCCATATAACCAATAGCAACCTATGGGATTAGCATTACCTGGGAAAAACTCACACTCAGCGACCTGATGATAATAGAAAAAGTCAAGGCCCGATATCTTAAGAGGATTTTAGGCATAGGAAAGTCTGCCCCTTCAAGGTTGACATATGTATTAACTAAGGAGGACCACTTCATCGACGACATCAAAATACAGTTTTACCTACCAAACACCAAAGCCTATGAGAATGCACGCCGAATCTTAAATGAGAAACGAAATGCCATTTGGTCCGACTTTTACTCCACAGATTCCATAATGACAGAAGAGTGGAAACAAGCTAATTACGAGCTACGACACGTAATGACACGTTACGCCACCCATGGATTTCACTATAGATTTTGCAAAACCAAGAATTTACACCAACCGAATGAAGACTGTGTGTGTGACCTGTGCAACGATCATTGTGAAAGGTACCACGCACAAAACTGCAAAATGAGGACAACCTCAATAATAAGACTGGCATTAGCATAATTGATCATTTATGTACAAATATGTATTTGCACATTGTGCGCTTTTCTTTTAATAATACTAGGACAAATTTAGGTTTTACTCGCTAACTGTTGGAGATACACGAAAAGTGATAAGGACCTTTCGGATAGAAAATTAAATTTTAAACCTTTTATATGCCATCAAAAGTTTGCTATTTCTTAGTGTTCTCTTTTTATTTGTAATGGAAAGATGAAAGTTAGAAACCAAAGGGTGTAGTGACGTCACTAAAATGGTCGCCATCTTTAAATATTGCAAAGTATCGAAATCAAAAGTAGCCTATATGTTAACCAGGTAAATCAGCTACTTCCATGTAAAATTTCATGTAAATTGGACCAGTGGTTCTTGCGTGATTGAGAAATACACGGATACACACCATCTCATTTTTATATATTAGTATAGATATACATTCAAAATCATTTGTATGCACCTTTGACTCAACTTCTCTCCACTTTTATTACCTTTGAATTATTTTATTGGTGATTCAAGCTTTATAGCTGAAGTTTGAACACTTTGTCTACTTGAGGCACTTTGTGCAATCGGAACAGTGTTGCCAACCTTTGAGCCTGATTCGCTATAAAATCGAATTACTTGGGTGATCTTTTGCCGCACAAACAAGGTTTATACAAAACTAAATGTAATATAATATCAAATTTGTACTGAATTACTTTGCCTATCGTTCCAAATAGGTCTACCACTAAAAACTATATTCACACACACATTCATCATATAAAAAGCAAAGTTGGTAAAGCTCCCAATTAACGTGAAAATAATTTTGACGAAGGAAATTCTGAAAAGTAATCTATGGAAACATAGCAGCATATGCTGGAAAATCTTGTGCGCCAAAAACAAGCAGAAAAAGTGGGAACTATTTCCTGGCGCATTAGCCTCTTTACTGACCAGAACATCAAAGGGACCGCTTAGGTCTTGAGGTGACTAGAGGTTTTTTTTAACAGTAATCTGTCAGTGCCCGTGTAATGAATCGACGGCGGTAACTACGCTTGCTAAGGCACAGCGTTAGGCCATGGGTCCAAGCTCTGCAGTCTTTGTAAGTTTGAATCCCACCGTGGGACGTCCTTTAAATGTTTTCCCGTGCTTATCCAGTTTCAACTTCAGGAAAATGTTGACATTCTAATAGGCCACGGTTAGTGTTTCATCTCTCATTAGGTCGTTATCAGGAAAGGCATCCTGCAGTAAAAGTCACCAGCTACATAGAAATTCATTGCAATCTCATCCCCAACCCCATTGAAACGGAAATCATAAGGGGGTAGACTTACACCTAGTGTCCATGAAGGAAATATGCTAGCTATAATTATGAAATAAGCCACATAATGTATAACTTGTGGTGAGATATCTAAGCGACTTGTTTCTTTGTTCCAGTAACGAGGACGCCGGACGATGCAGTAGATTCAAGACCCAGGCTCCAACATTAACATAAGGTGAGCCTTATTCAATGGTTCTTACAAACAGTGCCTTAGCAAATAATGGCTCTGTTGTATGCGAGAAGTAGCCTATGGATTAACTCAAGGTGGTGATCAGTGAATTAATCGGGAACAGTTTCAATTCAACGGTACGAGATGTGGCCAGTGCACAGAATAGGGTTTCCTGCTGTTCTGGACACCTGAAGAAGTGTTCCTCAACTGAAGTTTACCTGCGGTAGGGTGGTTAGTGCACTTCCATTCCCTAGTAGACAATGCGAGGTTCCCCACAGTCTTTCCAAGTTGTGGCAACGCCCACTGCTGCTTGACTTGGGAGATTTCACGAGATCTGGTGGCCAGTACATAAAACTGAGGCAAGTTATGGATTGCAATTTCATCAATAACTGTTATTTGCCTTTTGGGGGTACGGTTGATACCCGGTAGAGTGAACGACTCCTGCAAATACGAGGGGCGTACTATGTTGTTTTACACTTTACTTTTAGGTAGATTTCATTAGAAAGCTAACTATTGCAATGGGTACCATGTTTCGACTTCCGGAAAATTTCGACATATCTTCGCGTTTCACATCCCCCAGACCCCAAAACCACCGTCAGTTCAAAAGTTTATCATCATCATCATCATTTTCCTTCCAAGTATTGGGCCAAATGTCCCGTTACGGTCTTGCACTTTCCCTCCATCTCTTCATCGGACGTCCTATCGATCTATTTCCCCGTGGCTGGTAGCGAAGGATCTCCTTTGGAAATCTTCCAGGTTCCATCCTTTGGACATGATGCTTCCAGTTCTCTTGGTAGTCACAAATGTATGCAGTTATTGGTTTCACTTTTAGTTCCTTCAGCACATCCTCGTTTCTCTTATGATCCCATTTAGTATAGCCTGTTGTTCGGCGCATAAAGGTCATTTCGCGTGCTGTGAGTCTGGAGATGTCCTGAGATCTTATTGTCCATGCCTCGCTGCCATAGCATAGGGTTGGTCTGGCTAATGTGTTATACAAACGCAAGCGTGTATGCCTTTGGACAAGAGATGGCTTCATGACATGATTGATGATTCCTGTTGTTCTGGTATAATTAGTTATTTTTGCAGTTATGTCTCGTTCTTCTTGAAATGATAAATGATATCCTAAATACTTGAATTCGTTAACTCTTTCTAAAATTTTACCATCCAGACAAATTTTACTGGGGATAGGATCCTTACCCTTAAAGGCCATTACTTTAGTCTTTTCAGTACAAATGCACATGCTGAATTTTGATGCCACTTTCTGGAGGTTGAAAACTGACCACTGCAGATCATCTTCAGAAGCTGCTACCAATGCAACATCATCAGCAAATAGTATAGCGTCTAAATTTTTTAGATGCCTGCTGATAGGTATTGAACCATGTTTTTCACACCTCCATTCCTTTATTATAGCATTCATGTAGATTATGAATAGCAATGGAGAGAGTCCACAGCCTTGTCTTACCCCTCTGCTGATTGGCTTCCACTCGGATTTATGATTACTTAACCTTACTGAAATAAGAGTACCACTATACATGTTGGAAATGTTATCAATTAACTGTTGGGGGACACAATCCCTGGCCAATATGTCAATAAGTCTGTATCTGTCAACAAAATCAAAGGCTTTCTTAAAATCAACAAATGTTATGTGTGTTTCCAAATTGAACTCCCTGCGTTTTTCGATCAAATTTTTTAAGGTGAAGTAGGCATCTGCACATGTGCGACCTTTTCTAAACCCATGTTGTTCATTCCCTATTAACTCAGAGTAATGTTTCAGTAATTTTTCTTTAACAATGTTTGCAAAAATTTTGTATCCAGAGTTAAGTATACTTATTCCTCTATAATTTTCCAAAACTTGCATATTTCCCTTCTTATGAAGAGGAACTACTATTGCCTTTTGCCAATCTTCTGGAGGCCTGTTACCCATCCAGATTAAATTCAATAATCTGAGAAATCTTTTCTTGAAGGCATCGCCTGAATATTTAAACATTTCTGCATTTATCGAATCTTCTCCAGGCGTTTTCCCATTTCGAAGTTTCCTCAAGACCCGTTCTAATTCTTCGAGTGTAATATTTTCCGATGACTTGTTGTTAGATGCTTGTAAAACAAGTTGTTCAATATTTGGACTCGACCAAAGGCTCTGAAAATACTCAAGCCATTCTTTGTGGGATATTGCATTAATTTTTACATCTTCTTTTACTTCCCTATTTAGTTTTTTCAAAATTTTATAGGTTTGTGGTTGTGGTCTTGTTATGTCAGTCTCCAGGTACGAGACAAAGTTTTCCCAACTTTCCCTGTGTTTCTTTCGAACTTCTCTTTTTGCTATTGCTCTCTTATGATGGTATTCAATTTTATCTTCTATATATAATTTATGTATATATGTATCTATCTATCTATATATATCAGTTTCTTGTGGACACGATAACTGCCGTAATTTTGCACCAATCACTTTGAATTTTTTACATAATAAGTATCCCATTAAATTCTCGGTCGAGTTCGTTAATGGGCAAAATCGGTCAAAGGGGGTGAAAATGGGGGGCTTTTTTCGAAAAAGTGAAATATCACTATAACTCTCTTAATACATGAAATATCGAATCCATTCAAAGTTCATAATATGTGTCGGATAAGTGCCAAACATTTATGTCAAATAAGTTTTTTGATAGCACCAACCATTGACCAAAGGGGTGGAAAAAAGTGGGATTTTCTGGAAACATTAATCATATCTCTCTTAATAGGCACAATATCAAAACCGTACAAAATGGAAAATATTCCCCTAATAATTACCTAAAACTTTTGTCTGAAAGAAATTTTGATATGACCAACCATTACGCCAAGGGATGAGAAAAACGATTTCGGAATTAAAGAAAATGCCAAGTGCCATCAGAGGTTACCATGACAACGCTTCTAAATTGATCAGGGATGAGCTATCAGAGGTTGCCATGACAACGCTTCTAAATTGATCAGGGATGAGCTATCAGAGGTTGCCAAGACCACGCCATTGACGAGATCACATTCATTTTTAGCCTACTTTTCACACTTTGCAAAAATGTGGAAAAAGTAGACTTATGAGATCGATCCGGGAAAATGTGTCTGTCGGTCTGTCTGTCCTTCTGTCTGGCTGGCTGTGTGTGTGTGTTACCCCCCCCCCCCCTTATCAACTCCTAAACGGCTGCAGCAATCGAAACCAAATTTAGTATGAGTAAAGATGAATACCGGAATATCTCAAGCCCATATTTGAAAAAGATGTCAGTGCTACCAACTGCTAAAAAAAACGCATTAGAAATTTGAGCTCCATGTTGGATATCATGGAAGGCATACATGGGAGCAATTCCAAAATTGGCACACATGTAGATAATACTATTTCAGTTTAATTTCCAGGAGACCATACATGACAGTGTTGCCAAAATAATTTTAAGCCTTCTGATAGGTCCAATTTTTAAATGCACATAATATCTACACTATCAATTGGATTTCAACCAAATTATGTATGTAATATAAGCACATAAGCAGGTATGACTGAGCGTATTATTAAGAGCCACCAGGGCTGCCAACTGTTAATAATTGTTCTCTCTACTCTTTATCCAAATACCAATATATCAGAAAGTATGCAAGCCGACAGCTTTAAACTATGCACGCGTATAGTACCTGACATTTTACATTAATTTGGAGTATCTTATATACGTCAGTTCTACCAACATGATTCTAAGCCTGCTGATAGGATCAATTTTTAAATACATGTAACTTCTATACTGTCAGTTGGATTTCAACCAAATTTCATATGTGCTATGTGTAATGTAACAGATATGACTATAAGTATTCTTATGAGCAATTAGGGCTGCCAACTGTTAATAAATGGTGTCTATATTTTTTACCCTAATATCAATATATCAGAAAGTATGCAAGCCAACAGGTCTATACTTTGCATACGTATAGCACCTGACATTCTAGATTAATTTGGAGTAATTAATATATGTCAGTCGTGGCTTGGGCGGCAGCACGCCGGCCTCTCACCGCTGGGTCCGTGGTTCAAATCCCGGTCACTCCAAGTGAGATCTGTGCTGGACAAAACGGAGGCAGACAGGTTTTTCTCCGGATACTCCGGTTTTCCCTGTCAAAATTTCATTCCAGCAACACTCTCCACTATCATTTCATTTCATCTGTCATTCATTTAATCATTGCCCCAGAGGAGTGCGTCAGGCCTCGGCAGCCGGCACAGTTTATATCCTCGCCGCTAGATGGGGGTTCATTCATTCCATACCTGACCCGGTCGGAGACTGGAAGCAGGCTGTGGATTTTCATTTTTCAATATAAGTCAGTGATGCCAACATGATTCTATGCCTGATGATAGCTCCAATTTTAAAATACATATAACTTCTATACTAAAAAATGGATTTCATCCAAAATTGGCACAAAAATATATCATAATATTTCCGATTATTTCTGACCAGCATACGCATGACATTGTTGCCAACGTGCTTTTACGTGTGCTGATAGATCCAATGTATAACTCCATGTAACATCCTTTGGACTTCAACCACATTTTGTATTCTGTACCTTAAGAGATGGAATTAAGAATATATTCAGTCACCAGGGCTGCCAACTGTATTGCTGTATTAGGCTACATTATGCCTAGTATTCAGTATTTCGAACTAATTAAGACATTCTGATATTACCAACTTAATTTCGTCATTATTCTAGATAGGTTCATATACTGTAGATTAATCATTGGCATGAATCTTAATTTTAAGAAAAGTAGGCTCTTTAGTTCCGCACGGAACTTCTTGTTCCATCTGACTATGTGGGAGCGGCTAACTGGTAGCATGCTGAACTTCTATGCCCAAGGTCGCTGGTTCAAAACCGGCCAAAGTCGTCGGATTTTCTAAGAGCACTAAAAATCCCTCAGCATGCTTTCCTTCGGAGGGGAAGTTCCAACGTTCATTGCAAGTTGCTGGTTGCGGTGGAATCTAGCAGCCAAGTTCACAGTAGGTGTCGTTGACGGTAGTATTTGGTACAAAATTAGGTACTACTACTTAAAATTGACCTTCTGCAGACCTTAACTGAAGTAGAGACTAATACAGTCATCACAATTAACACCGTTTATCAGACAGACTATACACACACCCAATGTACACGGGGTTACATGACCACGTTGTCGCAGCCCCTAAACTGAGGAACCAACCAACATCTCTGCGGGAGATAAAATTTTGCGTGAAGAAGTAACAGACTGTTAGATAGTTACACATCAGTTCCAAACCTTGCATAAGGACAGTGTGATCAAAAGTATTAAAATGAACCCCAAATATGACAAGAAAGTTACCATCCCCATAAGACAATAAAATGTTAAAAATATGCATAGAAAGACGAAAAAAAGGTTAATTAACCTCCAATTGTAAAATACATTCTCGCAATAAATGAGGTCTGATCCACCTACGAAAACCTGCATATTTCGCCTATTTTAGCCTATCCTCTAGTCTGCCCGGTGAAATCTACCTCCGCTTTCCGGCGTGCCGAGAGGACTTTTTTTCTATCCAAATGAAGTACATTACACACCAGTTGTTACATCCACCTTCTCAAAATAATCTCCTTGTAACTTTATGCACTTTTGCCATCGACCAGCCGACTTCATGGCTAGGCTTGTGACTGGTAATGACACGTGGCTCCATTACCATGAGCCACAAACGAAACAACAATCGATGCAATGGAAGCATAGGGACAGTCCACCGCCAAAGAAATGTCGAACAGTGCCATCAGTTGGCAAGCTAATGGCAACAGTGTTCTGGGACACAAAGGGCATCATCCTCATTGACTGGCTGGAATTGGGGGCCACGATTAACAGTGCAGCATATGTGGCAACCCTTGAGAGCCAGGAAAATGGGCCAAAGGTGTGCTTCTGGAACATGACAATGCCCGCCCCCCACATTAGCTGAGAGACCACCGCTGTCATTGATCAAATGTTATTCACGGTGCTGCCACATCCTCCATACTCTCCCGACTTGGCACCAAGTCACCTGTTCGGGAACATGAAGAAACCTCTGCTCGGTCGCTGACAAGGCATGGGTACGCAGCACTCCGAAAGAATGGTTTCAGGAAGGTCTGGAGAGACTGACACATCGATGGCAAAAGTGAATAAAATTATGTTGAGAACGTGGACTATTGATGTGTAATGTACTTGATTTTGGGTAGAAAAACTAAAGTGTAAAACAATATAGTATATCCCTCGTATGTCGCTTCAAACTACGAGAGTACGTCAGAATCCCCAAGTGCGTTTCTTTGGAACATACGTGATGCATTGAAGTTGTTCAGCCTCCTTAAAAAAAAAAAAAAATCTTCACGCAAACTTGATATAAGTTACCTAAACTTCAGCCACTTCTCAACATAGTCGCGTCGACGCCAGGATTACAGGACTGTTATGGAAGCTTCTTTAGGAGTCCGTTTAGATCACTGAAAAATTGCCTCCTGGTGCATCCAAGAGGCTGCTTCGGATCGTTCTCACATGACGTTTAGCCTAATGTGAATGATAGCACTTATGAATACACGTATATCACAAATCTTAACTCAACTGCCGATTAATATAGATCATTCCGCCTCGTTGCGTAGTGGCTAGCACTCTTGGCTGTCACCAAGGAGGCCCGGGATAGATTCCCGGCTCGGCAAAGAAATTTAATTCTGGTCTGAGGACTGGAACGGGGTACACTCAGCCTCGTGAGGCAAAACTCAGATTATGAGGGTTCGATTCCCTCCTCGGCCATCCTGGAAGTGATCTTCGTGGTTTCCCAAGTTCTACTCTTGGCAAATGCTGGGCTGGTGTCTAACTTAAGGTCACGGTCGCCTCCTAGCCAATCCCAGCCTCAATTACAAATGCACACACTAAAACAGCCATCACAATAACACAGATTTTCAGACAAATTCTATATACACACACCCCACGTACAATGGCAGATAACCAACATGTTCCAAGCCCCTAATACGATACGAAAGGTACGATAAAACGATACGAATGCCTGTGATCGAGGTGGAAACATTTCTTTGTTCATGCAGCAGAGTGCACCTCCCGATCTCCGTTCCCCGCGCGGGAAGCCTAAGTTAATGGGTAATGGAGTCTGTTGAAAGAGTGCTGGGGCTTCGAGCGAAGCGAGAAGCCCTCCTCAGCCTTTCTTACATATGTAGCATTTGTAGCATGCGTCATTTGAAATGATATAAAGTCTAGTCTCTCAGACTGACTGTATCTTTTTTCCATACACAATATACAGTAGAGTGGCTTCGGTGGCGTAGTTGGTAGCATGCTGCGCTTCTAAGCCCAAGGTTGCGGGTTCAAACCCGGCTGAAGTCGTCGGATTTTTTAAGAGTGTTAGAAATCCCTCAGTATGCCTTCCTTCGGAGGGGAAGTAAAGCTTGCGGTCCCATGTCATAGATTTATGGCATGTAAAAAAAAACGTTCCACTAATTACACTTGTGTGAAGTTAAATTATAGGTTAGATTTGACAAACACTCTTAGGTTCCAACGTTCGTCGCCAGGAGCTGACTGCGGTGGCATCTAGTACCCAAGTTCAGAACTAGTTGGCGTTTGGTAGCAAAAGTAGGAAGTTAGTTATTGTTGTTTGAAGGCGCGGGACTACGAGGTCATCTGCCCCTAAAAGAACACTTGAAAATTGAATGTCTGCAGTCCTTACTTGATTTAAAAACAGATAATACACATTAATACAGCCATCACAACACCGGTTATCAGACAGATTCTACACACAACCAATGTACATGGTCTTCATGACCGCGTTGTCGCAGCCCCTAAACTTAGGAACCAACCAACCAATTCACATTATACCTTCTGTCTAACACAAGTAGCGCGCGCAATGCTGCTTGACTTATATGGGGACTGCACTCCGTCATCGCAGTTTCGTACTGCTCGTCACGCAACCCACCAACTTCTATGATCAAGAAACGCTGGCGCAGCCAAGTTCATTGGCACTCGTCGGTGTTATTGTTACTGCATACTGCAATCATTAATACCTGATGGCGCAACCGTGCGGGATCCCGCGAGCGAAGAGGAGAAGGAAGGTAGTGGAGGGGGTCACTGTTGTTGTGCTCGCGGGAGACACACTAACGTGCATTACTTCTACAGTTAGCGGCTTCGGTGGCGTAGTTGGTAGCATGCTGAGCTACTATGCCCAAGGTCGTGGGTTCATACCCGGCTGAAGTCGTCGGATTTTTAAGAGCTTTAAAATCCCTCAGCATGCCTTCCTTCGGAGGGGAAGTAGAGCCGGCGGTCCCATGTCATAGATTTATGGCATAAAAAAGAACCTTCCACTAACTACGCTTGTGGGAAGCCAAAATTTGTAGGTTAGGTTTGATTAATGTTCTTTAAGTTCCAACGTTCGTCACCGGGCGCTGTTTGCGGTGGCATCTAGTAGTAGCGAAGTTCACAGCTAGGTGTCGTAGATGGTAGCATTTGGTGGCGAAATTAGGAACTACTTGAAATTATCGTCTGCAGTCCTTACTTGAATTAAAAACAGATAGCACACACTAATAGTCATCACAATTCGTTCGTTTGAGTCTTCAGTCTTTTGACTGGTTTGATGCAGCTCTCCATGCCTCCCTGTCCTGAGCTAATCGTTTCATCTCTACATAGCTACCACACCCTACATCCGAGGCAATCTGTTTAACATATTCTAACCTTGGTCTACCCCTACAGTTCTTGTCCTCGACCCTTCCTTCCATAACTAAGCTTGCTATTCCTGGATGTCGTAGTATGTGTCCTACTAACCTATCTCTTCTCTTCATTAGCAGTCGCCAGAAACATCTCTCCTCTCCCACTCGCCTTAATACCTCTTTGTTTGTAACCCTATCTACCCATCTGATCTTCATCATTCTCCTATAACACCACATTTCAAATGCTTCAATTCTCCTCTTTTCTGCTGCACCAATAGTCCAAGTTTCACTTCCATAGAGCGCCACGCTCCAGACAAAGGCTTTCAAAAATGACTTCCTAATACCTAAATCTATATTCGATGTCAACAGATTCCTTTTTTTTGTAGAAATGCTTTCCTTGCCTGAGCCAACCTACTTTTTATATCGTCTTTGCTTCGTCCATCACTGGTTATTTTGCTTCCTAAGTAAAAGAAGTCTCCTACTTCCTTCAGCTTTTCACCTGCCAATTTGATGTCCATAGAGGTTTCTGATTTATTTCGGCTGCATTCTAGTATTTTTGTTTTACAATTATTAATTTTCATCATGTATTCTTTCCGTAAGATGGAGTCCATACCATTCAAAAACTCATTCAAATCCTCAGGCTTGTCGGCAAAGATGACGATGTCATCAGCAAATCGCAGAGTTGAAATTATTTCTCCTTGAATCTTCACTCCCACTTTAAATTTTTCTCTAATTTCCTTCATTGCTTGTTCAATGTAAAGATTGAAAAGTATGGGTGATAAGTTGCAGCCTTGCCTATCACCTTTCTGAATATCAGCTTCTCTCTCATGTCCTTCAGCTCGAATGACTGCCGTCTGGTTTCTGTATAGATTGTATATCACCCTCCTATCCCTGTACTTTATTCCAATAGATTTCAAAATGTCAAACAATTTAGTCCAATCAACGTTATCAAAAGCCTTTTCTAAGTCTACAAATGCCATGAACGTTCTCTTATCTTTCCTTATTCTACCTTCCAAAATCAGCCTAAGACTTAGTACAGCTTCCCTTGATCCAACATTTCTCCTGAAACCAAACTGGTCTTCACCCAACTCCCTTTCTATCTGGCTTTCAATCCTCTTGTAAATTATTCTAGACAGGATCTTTGAAGCATGAGTAATCAAGCTGATTGTACGGTAATCTTCACATCTGTCAGCTACCACTTTCTTTGGTATAGGGATGATTACATTCTTCTTGAAATCAGGGGGTACCTCACCTGTCTCATAAATCCTACACACCAAGTGAAATAACCTGATCAGACCTTCATGTCCTATGCAGCGTAGCAACTAAATCGGTATATCATCTATGCCTGGTGCTTTGTTCCTGCTTAAGTCTTCCAAAGCTCTATCAAATTCTGATCTCAATATTAAATCTCCTTTCGCATCCTCATCAATTTCCTCCTCCCTTTCCATTACATGATTCTCAATCTCCTTTCCCTTATACAAACTCTCTATGTAAGCTTTCCATCTCTCAACCTTTTCTTCCCTATCTGTTAGAGGCTTTCCGTTTGTGTCCTTAATATTACAGAACTTAGTCTTCTTTTCCCCAAATGTATTCTTAATCCTTCGATAAGCTGTGTCTACTTTTCCTAATTTCAGACAATTTTCTATACCTGCACATTTCTCTTTTAACCATTCTTCTTTCGCTTCCTTGCACTTCTTGTTGACCTCATTTCTCAGACGTCTGTATTCTGCTTTCCCCTTTTCATCTCTTACATTCTTGTGTTTCCGCCTTTCATCCATCAATTCTAGTATATCCTGAGTGATCCACGGTTTTCTACCTATTCTTTCTTTCCTACAATTAACACCGGTTATCGGACAGATTGTACACACACCCAAAGTACACGAGGCTACAAGACCGCGTTGTCACAGCCCCTAAACTAAGGAACCATCCATCCAACCAACCAACCAACCAACCAACCTGCTACAGTTGCACAGTAGGAGCCGATGTAAACATTTCCGTAGCAACGAGATAAGTGAACATTCCTCCCCTCACAATCACGCTGCAGCACATGGACTCGGCTGCACACGAAACTGTTTCCGCATGCATGTGCCATCAGGTAATAATTGCGGTTTATTAGCCTTCCAAGATACAGTAATAAAACATATTTCTGTATTTCCTTAGGTTGTCGCTAACTTTCATTCACTGTCAGTTCAATAGCAAGGGGATCGAGGTCGATGCTGACGGTTGTTTCGAGGGTTGGAGCAGACCAAGGCCACGTTCTTCTCAGTCCCTTTATGGGCCGAGCCCGCAATAGTTTACGTCATCTTTAAGCAAATTGGTGTGCGCTTACAGTGATTGATTGAAAGTTATTATTCCTGTGAGAACGTGTGCAAGGTTTAATTTAAGGGGTCAGGTTACTAAATTGAATTATACATTAGCGCTCGTTGTTTGTGCAAGCCAGAGCAAAGTGATCAGTGTGATGGCGTCCGGAACGTTCTTCGTTCTTCTATCCAGAGAGCAGACTTTGCGTATGAAATACCTTGTAATCTTCAGAGTGTGGACTGGCTGCGTGGCGCAACGGTATCGTTCTCGCCTACTGTGTCCAAGGTTCCGAGGGGCCATGGTAGTAGATTTGTTGTTGATTATTTAGGGGTTTTGCAACTTGGGTGAGTATAGAGTTTGTCTAATAACCTGTGTCACTGTGATGTCTGTACTATGTGTATTTGTAATTGAGGTAGGATTTGGGTAGGAAGCGGCTGTGACCATAAGTTAGGTACCAGTAGAAGTGGGAAACCACCGAAAACCACTTCCAAGATGACTGAGGTGGGAATCGAACCTGTCTCTTCTCAGTTATGCCTCACGAGGTTGAGTGTGTCTCGTTCCAGCTCTCAGACCAGAATTAAATTTCTTGGCAGAGCCGGGAATCGAATCCGGGCCTCCACGGTGACAGCCAAGTATTTTAGCCTCTAAGCCAGTAGATTTAGTGGCACTTTAAAGATTCCCTACGGAGTAAAATTCCGGTATATCGGTGTCTCTAGAAGCCCCAGTAGTTAAAAGGGACTTCTTCCTCTTCAATGAAACTACTATGCATATTATCAATAAACGGTGTGTTCGGTAATTGCTGTATAAGACACCTCCACACAACTCCTTGGCAAACTCAAAGTATCTCATCGCGGATTAGCTTTAGTGTGAATTGCTATGTAATAAATACGATCTTGCACTTCTAGCAAGCAATGTGGAAGAAGCTAAATTTCAAATCGAAGAACTCGACAAAATTGCAGAAAAATTGCACTGCAAATTTCGTTTGTAAAGACTGAAATGATGCCGACATTCAGGATTGAAACACCAGCCATTCGACTAAACAACAGCAAATAAATTAAGATTGTGAATAAGTTCAAATATCTTGGGGAAATTATAACCTGGAACTCAAACGGGAAACCATCGATAGACAGCAGAACATCTAAATTGAAACAAGCACAATGAACCACCTGGCCAACTTACAAAAGGAAATCTCTCTCAATGATTGTCAAATTCAGACATTACAATTCCGTTGTTAAACCCGAAGCAACTTATGCTAGTAGAACACTCTTCAAGGTGAACACCAAATCAACAACTGATAAACTGCAGAAAGCAGATAGAAGAATCATCAGAACAATCAACAAGAAACACCAAATAGGTGGCCAATGGAAATTATTACCTAATGAAGTGGTATATCGGGATTAATACTGTACAATGCGGAAAAGGAGAATTGCTCTTTTCTGCCATGTATGCAGACTGCCAGAAATCAGGCTAGTGAAACAAATATTTAGCTACTTCTTGAAGAGAACATTGAAGAACAATTATTGGTTCAAAGAGGTCCAGAATGTTTTAGAAGAGTTATTTTAACAATGCTCCAAATTGAAGGCAGAGAAGAGAAGAAGGATTCTCAGGAACAAACACATACGACTCAAACTAACAACATTTGAACGAAAAAATTACACCATAACTGAGAAAAAAAGGTCAGTTAGGGAACAAGAAGAATCATCATCATCATCACCATCATCATCATCATCTCTATTAACATTGTTAGACTTAAATGTAGGCTATATGGACTGATTCAAGTGCTCCAATGTGGGCGTAAACTATGTAGAAAATGAGAAACATGTTACAATTACTATATTTCTATGGGAAAGCGAGGAATGTGAGAGAACTTGCACCAATTGTATTTAATAACTAGCAGTAGTGCCCGGCTTCGCCCGGTGGATTTATTTGTTTTATGGATGATAATGCATACTACTACAGAACTGGAGCGCTCAAGGATAAGGATCGGAAAGCACCAACACTTATTGCAGCTGATAACATCAGTATACTGCACCAACACCATCGCCCTTAAACAGAGACATACTATTGTCATGATGATAACTGTTTTAAGGGGCATAAGAAATCTTTTTGCACTAATTACTCCCCGTGACTGCAATTTATAAGCAGCTCGCAATTCTGCACCAGAACACTGGTAGACGTGATGCAGCCCGCATTGCCAGGCAACAATAGACTTAGGTATTGTTGAAGCTGTTCGGGAGCGCTTGTTCTTCCGACTTACTGAACAAAAATCAATCTGTAAGGTTACCTGAGAGGTGTAGCCTAATGCTACATAGCCTAAACTATTCCTCTTGAATTTGGCTATCATATAAAAAAAGAGATTAGCGCGTTTAAACAAACAAACAAACAAACTCTTAGGCTTTATTATATTAGTATAGATTAGGCTAGGAAATGTTGCCTTGGTTAAATATTGTCTGTTAATGTTGAAGAAAATGAATCGGTTTCATTATATTCAATAGAACATGTGACATCGCAAGTTCCCCGAAATGCGTGCTGATCACGGTGAATATTGGCTGCAGATACATGGAGCTCGGTAATAGAATTGTCTGGGTCGAACATTATTGATGACAGGACTTGTAGAGACATTTGTACCATGCGGTATCTCGCCCATTATCAGGCAGGAGCTGTCTATATATTTCATCGCTGACCCAGACCTCCACTAACCGCTCCACTGCACATCGTGCACGGTAGGTATTGTTCTAAAACTGCAACTTGCCTTACTAAACCGCACTTCTACAGCAATAAGAGCAAGTATACGCGTTCTCCTGTCTCACTTAATCTCTCTTCTCCAAGCGCGAGCAATCTACGATAGGCAAATATCGATGTACTTAATTTCAGCATGTCAAGGGAAATAATTTAATTTAAAACTAGCATTCATATTCGGCTAGGATAACAATCAGAGTATAATCACCTGTTTGAAAAACTATTTTCACTAGTTCATGAATTTTCTAACTAATCTAGTTATCGCAATGATGACTGCTTTTTGCATTGACTTGTATGAATTGGTGTCAACATCAAGTTGTTTCAACCCCTGAAGTAGACTCTTTGGTACAACGCCAGAGCTTCCCGATAGGCTCCACCAGGTATTTTGCTTTGCTTTATCGTAAAGCTCTGCGCGGATATAGTTTGCATAGCTGTGCGAATAGCGAATAAGCTGCGGTTAATGTTTGAAGTAAATTTACGGATAGTTTTTAGAATACAATCCTAACTTGTTGATTAGCATTACTGGGACCCAGATGTTTATGAAATATCATATTTTTCCTTTATATTCTTTTTCATGACAAATGTAAGATGATGATTGAAGGTAATCTCATTCACATTATGTCATTAAGCGTAATTAGCACTCCGAACTGAAAAGAGTTGCAATTCTGTCTGTATAATATTCATTTTAAACATAGCACATGACATACATTAGGGGCTGCGTAGCGCAGTCGGTAGAGGCGCTGAGCTACTAACTGAAAGGGAGTGGGTTCGATCCCCCACCCAGGTAGTGGATTTAAGAAACAAAACTACCACTTTCGGAAACGCAAATAGCCCTGGGGTTCACTCAGCCTACACCAGAAATGAGTACCTGGGAGCAAAGACGGCCGGGCGTGGAGCTGACAACACCATCCCATCTACTGTCGACCAAAATATTATGTGCACTCGAGTTTGAAGGTTGTTTGTGAAGTAACCAATAGACCTACATAAAATCCAATATCATCATCATTTTCGTTGTTCTATTTTACGTTAGTTCATGTAGGTTTGGAATTTTAATTTCTATTCTAATATTTTTTTTATCGCAGTTGAAACACAAAAAGTGCCCTTTTTAAGCGTGTTTCAACCATACGTCACATTTAAGAATTATTATCTCACAAACCCATCATCAGATCGAATCCAAATTTTAACACAATATACATTGGAATGTTGTTAATAATTGTTTATTAATTTCAAAACTTTATGTGTTCAAGAAGGAAAGTTGTTATCATTTTTGTAAGGTAACTTTTTCTCGGCTCGGGGTCGTTGGAAAATGTAGTTCTTGGTCGCGTTGTAATCCGTATACATCAACAATTTATGCTCTATGACTGTGAAATACATAAATTAATTCACTTATTTTATATCGGTTTGTATTTGTACGGGGAATTAAGACATGGTTCGCCAGCTAGCCACTCCGGGAAATTCTGTACAGCGTTGCTGATATGGAGCCCATCACTTCCGAGCGAGGCGCGCCATGACAGTCCATATCCTCGCCGCTAGATGGGGGCTTCATTCATTCCATTCCTGACCCGGTCGGAGACTGGAGCAGGCTGTGGATTTTCATTGTAATGCCAGTAGATTCGAATAACAAACGTGCGGATGCGGGGCGGTGGTGTTTAACCGCGCAGGGCTCTTAAGTCGATAGGTTTCATTTTCTGTGATGCACTGGAGGTGCTGATAGTATGGAACTTTATCACGTCTCAGAAGCTGAAATTTGATTACCTTTTAGCCACTGTGTCATGTCTTCGTCATTATTATTGCCATCGTCACAGATCGTAATCTGTATAATGGTGCAATCTGATAAATAATGCAGGGAAAGGGTCAACCAACCATCCTTGTGCACAGAACTTATTTTTTTAAATTTCTTTGGCCAGTATATGAGCAGAAGTTGGCAGTATGTGTTGTGTCCTGGAAGTTTGAGTCTAGATGAATGGACAGGAAACTTGGCGGAAGATGATACAGCGAACTCTAACTAACTCTGAATCTACACGGGGCTGTCAGGTTCTTGTGACAGCTTCTATTTACTTGATCGCTATCTCGCCGCGAAAGAGCATCTCCCAGCACATCGATCGCCTCTTCTGTCGCTCCTAACTCCCATCGCTGTCTGAACACAGTCAAAGGCTTTCACAAAGGTCTCCTCCTCTTCTCATCTTTATTGGTATATAAGAGCAGAGATTACTTGATGTCTTTCTCAAGTACACGCTGCATAGACAAACCCCTCCAATCTTTAATAATGTGAATTAATTTAGGGGCTTTGTAACATCACGGTCATGTCCCCGTGTACTTCGGTGATAGACTGCGTCATTGTGCTAGTGTGTGCATTTTTAACTGATTTTCGGATTTGGAAGGAAACGGCCTTGACCTTAAGTTATGAACTATCCCAGCATTTGCCTGGATTAGAACGAAGGGAACCACGAAAATCCAATTTTAGGATTTGGATTTGGCTGTCTCCGCTGAAGGCACGGATTCTATTCCTGGCTCTGCCAAGAAATTTAATTCTGGTCTGAGGGCTGGAACGTGGTACACTCAGTCTCGTGAGGCAAAACTGACAAGAGGCGGGTTCGATTCCTACCTCAGCCATTCCGGAAGTGGTTTTCTGTGGTTTCCCATTTCTACTTCAGGCAAATGCCGGGATGGTACTTAAGGCCTCGGTCGTTCCTACCCAAATCCTATCTCAATTACAAATGCACACACTAGTACAGACATCACAGTGCCACAGGTTATTAGATAAATACTACACACACCCAAGTAGAAGGGACTACATGGCCACGATGTCGCAAAACCCTAGATGAATCAGCAACAACCACCACCAGTTTTAGGCCAGCTGAGATGGGAATCGAAACCATCTTTTCTCAGTTTTGCCTCACGAGGCTGTATATCCCGTCCCAGCCCTCAGACTAGAATTACATTTTTTGGCAGAGCTGGGGATTGTTAAGACTCGGCAATTTTTCTAGGTTTATGCCGTGTCTTGTGTGGGGTTTTGCCTACGAACACTAAGTTATCTCATCAGCGGGCTCTTGGTGCCCGTGCCCGGGCGAAACCCCACACAATACATGACATAGACCTAGAAAAATTGCTGATTTTTAATTCACTGACCGGGAAAGCCAATATACCATCTTTCTGGGAATTGTTGTTTATTCCTTTCTGGGACTTGAGAGATCTTGGTCATCAACCCCGTATAGTTGGGTGTGTGTTGGACTTGTCTGATAACCTGTAATTATGTGATGACTGTAATAGTGTGTGTAACTGTATACGGGACGGGATGAGGTAGGTGCCCCGGGACTTGACGTAAAGCACTATCCCGAAATTTACCTAGAGGGAGTTTGGAAAAACCCGGGGAAAAACAGCAGTCAGGATAGCTGTTGTCAGCGCCGGGATTCGAACCTGTGATGTCCGGACTTAATGCAGCTGCCCTCCCGGCCGTAGTGCACGATTTATCACTGGTATATAAGTATTTGTCATGCAAAGAACCTGTAGCATTAACCGTGTTCTGGGGCGACATGCCTGCATACACATGCTGGGACTTTAAAAACTTCATGTTCAAAAAAGTAGTTTGATTTGGCTTGGGGAACGTTATTGTGCGAGAGAATATGTAGTTATTAATTTGGAAGCAGTATTTTTAATGAAAGAAATAGAACATAACGAGTCGTTACAAGTGACTGCAAGGGGAAGGATTTGTTAAATCTATTGAAAACTGATCTATCTGAAACGAAAGTATGCAGTATCTTACATAATAAAATAGTTCAATAGGCTATATTGGATAATTCAGTAAGAACGCTTCCAAGAACCCAATGTATTTTTACAAGGAACTAGACTTTTAGTTCAGCAGTTATGAATTTTGTTATGAATTTTCTATGGACGCTCCGAAGTTCTTACTTTATCTTTTGTCTTATCACTGCTACCTGTGTTGAATATATTGTATGCAAATTGCTGCCGGTTATAATATGGAGACTCTTTAGAAGTCGCACGATCTAGAGGGTCCGCCTACGCGCTCGGGAGATTTATTCGACAGAGGGAACTCAACTCTAAAGCAGAAGTTCCAGGCATTTAATCAATAATCACATTATTCCGTTCTGTTTGGTTGAATAGCTTTTTCCAATCTATGTAAAACCGTATTTAATGTATTTCAGTGTCCCAAGAATGAGTTGTTAATTGCCCTAATGAGTTTTAACTCATTAGAATACACGTCCAGAGTTCCATTAGTTCTTAATTAGTTCTTAATTCTCATCACTCTTCGGGCCGTGGGGATGGGGTGGCAGGGAAGATACCATAAGCTACTTCTGGTGGTCGATAAAGTACGGTGCTCATTTCATAAATTGTTCCCTTGCACGAATGTAGTCCGCACTCTGCTGTTATTTAGGCTGCTACTGGTATTCTGAAAACACACGATATAGATAGGCTACTCACGCATCTTTACCTATATGATGCGCCTGACTTAGTTCAGTAGTAGACCACTCCTATGCAAGCCGGCTCACAGCACGGCTTATAGTCACGTGATGTATATTTTTAAACAAAAATCTTCGGAAAAGGAAGTTCGTCATACGTGAAATAGCGGTGCATTTGTTGATCATTTACTGGACAAGTGATTAGGGCCTACATAAGAGGGAAAAGAATTGGATTTACCGGAAAAGAAGAGGGTTAATTTGAATGTTATAACGTAATTGAGGTTATGTTACTCTAGCTTTCACATGGGACTCGAGGCTTTTAATGCACTGCTACCACCTGAAAATTAGTCTCGTCTGAAACTCTGAAATGAGTAAACAAATTATGCAAATAGATAACCTACACTACACTGTCCGCCCGTGTCTCTTCGGCTCTTCGTAAAAAAACGTGTCAGATAGAAAAGGTTGGTTGGTTCCTTAGTTTAGGGGCTGCGACAACGCGGGCATGTGGCCCCGTGTACTTGGGGTGTGTGTAGAATCTGTCTGATAACCGGTGTTATTTGTGATGACTGTATTAGTGTGTGTTATCTGTGATTCGGATAGAAAGACTGCAGACGATTAATTTTTCAAGTAGTTCCTATTTAACCCACCAAATGCTACCGTCCACGACACCTAGCTGCGGACGTGGCTACTAAATGACATCGTAGTCAGCATCTGGCGGCGAACGTTGGAACTAATAGAGCGTTACCAAACTAACCTACACATTTTAGCTTCCACAAGTGTAGTTAGTGGAAGGTTCTTTTTCGTGCCATAAATCTATGACATGGGACCTCCGAAGGAAGGAATATTGATGGATTTTTAACGCTCTTAAAAAATCCGACGACTTCGGCCGGGTTTGAACCCGCGATCTTGGGCATAGAAGCTCAGCATGTTACCAATTACACCACCGAAGCCGCTCAAGTAAAGAAGGAAGGAAGCTTTTTGTTTTAAGTGACCGTTGATCATGAGCCACGGGACCTCCTTTCTACGTGGAGTCCGAACCACAGGACATGGCATTTCACTTCGAAAATCTCACATGCATTGACCGGGAGTCGAACCCGGTTCACCTTAATCAGAGGTCAACAGCTTGACCACTGTGCCACCACGCCTCCCTATCAGATAGAGAATTTATCCATCAGTTCACTCACTATAATTATGTCGGTTTATCATAAACGACCATAATTATCATGAAGTTACGGAATTTACTATTCTGTATGTTAATACTGATCAGCGTTTTGTTTGAAACAATTTCTCTGAAAGGACGGCTAAACCTAATGGGCTCGAAAGGGTCTTAGTGAACTAGTTTTGTTTATCTGCTGGATTAACAATCGCCCAGTGGGTATGTGTACCATTCAGTCTGGCGACTTCGGTGGCGTAGTTGGTAGCATGCTGAGCTTCTATGCCCAAGATAGCGGGTTCAAACCCGGCCGAAGTCGTCGGATTTTTTAAGAGCGTAAAAATCCCTCAGTATGCCTTCCTTTGGAGGGGAAGTAAAACCGGCGGGTCCATGTCATAGATTTATGGCATGTTAAATAACCTTTCACTAACTTCAATTGTGTGAAGCAAAATTTGTAGGTTAGATTTGATTAATGCGATATGAGTTCCAACGTTCGTCGCCATATGCTGGTTGTGATGGCATCTAGTAGCCAAGTTCTCAGCTAGCTGTCGTGGACTGTAGCATTTGTAGCAAAAGTAGGGATTACTTGAAATTATCGTCTGCAGTGCTTACTTGAATTAAAAACAGACATCACACACTAATACAGCCATCACAATTAACACCGGTTATCAGACTGATTCTACACACACCCAAAGTACACGGGGCTACATGACCGCGTTGTCGCAGCCTCTAAACTAAGGAACAAACTAACCAACCAACCAACCAACCAACCAACCATTTTCAGTCTGATGAGTTAGCACCGAAGGTGTCGTCTGTAATAATGGTATCTACGTCAGACAACAATTGCTTCTGCTCTAGTAAAAACCGTGTGTTACAAACTTCACTCAACGTTACGCTGTCATCCAACGGCCATATAAACATACTCCAGTAATTATCTGTTTTAGTTGGCGAACAATCTTATTTCCCGGAGTGACGTTATTAGCCTACAGCTGTATTTCTTGTCTAACCTGTCGTGTATTGGAACTTCATCCTTCTTTCCTCAATTGTCCTCACAAGGTTGACACCCATACCACGGGAATCCAACGCGAGTCATCTGAACCGAAAGCATGACGGCTCTAATTATTGTAAGGGAAATGTTAAGCGTGGCGCTCTATGGAAGTGAAACTTGGACTGTTGGCGCAGTAGAAAATAGGAGAATAGAAGCATTTGAAACGTGGTGTTACAGAAGAATGATAAACATCAGATGGGTAGATAGGGTAACAAATGAAGAGGTATTGCGACGAGTGGGCGAGGAGAGATGTCTCTGGCGACTGCTAATGACATAGGTTGGTAGGACACACATTAAGACACCCAGGAATAGCAAACTTATTTTTGGAAGGAAGAGTGGAGGACAAGAACTGTAGGGGTAGACCAAGGCTAGAATATGCTAAACAGATTGCCTCGTATGTAAGGTGTGCTGGCTATGCAGAGATGAAACGATTAGCTCAGGAAAGGGAGGCATAGTGAGCTGGGAGCGTGTTGGTGCAGTGGTCAAGCTGCTTGCCTCTCACCAAGGAGGACCAGGTTCGATTCCCGGTCAATGCATGTGAGGCTTTCGAAGTGAAATATCACGCCCTGTGGTTCGGATTCCATGTCAAAATGGAGGTTACGCAGCTCATGATCGCGAGATTAACGATCACGTAACACTACAAGATTCCTTCTTTCTATAGAGAGCTGCATCAAACTAGTCAAAATACTGAAGGAGCAAGCACACGAGCAGAAATTGCTGTGGGCTATGAGCGAATTATCCCAAGTAGAATAAAGCTTAAAACTTACAAAAATATGGTATATTGGCTTGCACGGCCAGTGAATTAAAACTCAGCAATTAGTCTAGGTTTGTGCCGTGTCTTGTGGGGTTTCGTATCTTTTTGGAAGGGAGGTTATGGCTGCTAGAGCTTTTAGTTCACGCAGTAAAGAGGCGCAGGTGCGCTTCATGAAAAGGGAGGTAGCACGCAGTTTGCTACTCCTGTGGGGCTCCGGGCGGGGACACCAAGAGCCCGCTGATGACCCAGCTTGGTATCCTAGGCTAAACCCCACATAAGACACGGCACAAACCTAGAAAAATTGCTGAGTCTTAAAACTTACGATCGCCATGAGACTCGAACTTGGATTCCCCTGTTTCAAGAAGAGCATGATGCTCATGAAGGATAGAATAGTCAGCGCTTCAACAGGTTCAAGATGTTCTAGTTGCAGACAGTGATAGCGCTAAACCAGAACGCCAACGTGGTCAGAGTTGTGACCTAGGTTGACCGCCTGTGAATCCTGCACAAGTTGCCACTAAATGGATTCTTTCATGTTGAAACAATAGTGCACTGTAGGATCCAGATTTCTTAGAACTGTGGTCCTTTAAACGAAATGGTTGTGTTATACTGTATCTGTGATGACTACCGAGTGGACATTTTCACATCCAGTCTTTATTTGGGATAGTTGTTGTTGTTAATTCATTTTAGTGACTTGGGGCATCTTGGTCATCGGCCCCGTGTAGTTATGTTGAATTTTGTCTGCTAACCTGTGTTTGTGTGGTGACTGTATTAGGGACAGGGATGAGGTTGGTGCCCCGGAACTTGAAGTAAGGTACAGTGCATTTTCTTGGAAGTAGTGTGGAAGAACCACACGCAGTATAGCCGCTGTCGGTGCCGAGATGTAGTATAGGGCTACGCCGTGGGTTTAATTTGAAATAACCGGCCGGGATAGCAACGCGCGCTTACTGTCGACCAAAATATTATGTGTACTAGAGTTTGAAGGTTGTTTGTGAAGTAACCAATAGACCTACATAAAATCCAATAACATCATCATTTTCGTCGTTCCATTTTACGTTAGTTCATGTAGGTTTGGAATTTTTAATTTATATTTTAATATTTTTTTTATCGCAGTTGGAACACAAAAAGTGCCCGTTTTTAAGCGTGTTTCAACGATGCGTCACATTTAAGAATTATCTTACAAACCCGTCATCAGATCGAATCCATATTTTAACACAATATACATTGGAATTTTGTATAGCTGGTATATTAATTTCAAAATTGTGTGTGTCCAAGAAACAAAGTTATTATCATTTTATCATTTTCTCGGCTCGGGGTGTTTGGAAAATGTAGTTCTTGGTTGCGTTGTAATCCTTATACATCAAAAAGGTATGCTGTATGATTGTGAAATACGTAAATTAATTCACTTATTTTATATCGGGTTGTATTTGTACTGGGAATTAAGACATGGTTCACCAGTTAGCCGCTCTGGCGAAAGCTGTACAACGTTGCCAAGATGGGCTCCATCACGCGTCATGGCGCGCCTCGCTCGGAAGTGATGGGCTCCATATCTGCAACACTGTACAGCATTTCCCGGAGCGGCTAGCTCGTGAACCATGTCTTAATTCCCCGTACAAATACTACCCGATATAAAATAAGTGAATTAATTTACGAATTTCACAGTCATACAGCATAACCTTTTGATGTATAAGGATTACAACGCAACCAAGAACTACATTTTCCAACGACCCCGAGCCGAAAAAAGTTACCTTACAAAAATGATAGCAACTTTCGTTCTTGGACACAAAAAATTTTGAAATTAATAAACCAATTATACAACATTCCAATGTATATTGTTTTAAAATTTGGATTCGATATGATGACGGGTTTGTGAGATAATAATTCTAAAATGTGACGCATGGTTGAAACACGCTTAAAAACGGGCACTTTTTGTGTTCCAACTGTGATAAAAATACTAAAATATAAATTAAAAATTCCAAACCTACATGAACTAACGTAAAATGGAACGGATAATGATGTGTTATTGGATTTTATGTAGGTCTATTGGTTGCTTCACAAACAACCTTCAAACTCGAGTGCATATAATATTTTGGTCGACAGTATGTGTAAGACTATAGCGCCAGGCTGTCTCCGGATTCGGAAGACTGCCGTCCTTGAGTGCGTAATTAAAAAGGAGTACATTTTAGCGACAAAGAATTTATATTAGTGCTGTACTGCCCTCTAATTTTGCTCTCAACGGAGCCGCTCATTTTATAAGCTCGCAACTGTATTTCTACATCTTAGGCCTAGTATTCCCGTTTAAGTAAATAACGTCGGCTTCGGTGGCTTAGTTGGTAGCATGCTGAGCTTATATGCCCAAGATCGCGGGTTCAAACCCGGCCGAAATCGTCAGATATTTTAAGAGCGTTAAAAATCCCTCAGTATGCCTTCCTTCGGAGGGGAAGTAAAGCCGACGAGCCCATGTCATACATTTATAGCATGTAAAAGAACCTCCACTACAATTGAGTGAAGCTAAATTTGTTGGTTAGATTTGATTACCGCTCTATTAAGTTCTAACGTTCGTCACCAGGTGCCGGTTGCGGTGATATCTAGTAGCCAAATTCACAGCAGGTGTCGTTGACGGTAACATTTTGTAGCAAAAGTTGGAACTACTTGAAATTGATCGTCTGCAGTCCTTACCTGAATTACAGATAACACACACTAATACCGCCATCACAATTAACACCGGTCATCAGACTGATTGCACACGCTCCCAAAGTACACGGGGCTACATGACCGCGTTGTCGCAGTCCCTAAACTGAGGAACCAACCAAGTAAATAACACTCCTGGAAAGAAATACTGTACATGTATTAGTTATCACTCAGTGATCATAAATAATAGACTACATGTAGGCCTGTTATGTCTACTTATTATTAGACTTATTATTCATACATTATATAGCCTACTTTGTACCCCGCCCAGTTACTGGGCAAATTCATGTTGACCGACTGAAGAGGTACACCTGAAACTTAGAAATATGTTAACTTAGAATTCTTTGACGTTTACTCTGATCAGTTTCGCACAAATGAAAATGTGCGTGTGTTGTTAATACCGAAATACACTGCTGTGCAAAACTTAAGGACGAACTGTCGCATGTAGTGAGTGACACTGCCAGTACCAAAGCTCGTTGAACCTCAAACCATACATGGGAAGGGTATGGATATTTTTTTAAATATATGTGCAATCTGGTGAGTTTTGTGGCTGTCTGAGCTTAGTTTTTTTTGTATTGTTGCCGTTTTCTATATTTAATTATAGTGGATAAAAAATAAAATACAAAATAAATAAATAAATAAATAAATATATTTTTAACAAATCTCTTTAAAATAGAAGTAAGATGATATTCAATACACTCATACAGCATGAATCACAGAGAGTGAGCATTTATGTTCATTTGTCACAATTATTAATCAAATTATGAAATAAAGTTCATGTTAATTTAGTTTAGTGCGACGACTAGTAAAGCTTTTTACCGTACTTAAAATGTCTCTCCACCTAGGATCGAACTTAGTTGTACCAATCATTAATAAGGATTTTAAGTGTTCATCAGTGAATCAACGAGTGCACGCGCACTGCTTTGTCCAGTTGGCTGTAGTTGTTTCATTAGCCGTGGTCGTTGCGGCATGGCTGCTGGCAGTCGCTCACGTCCGGGAGGCGAGGAGGTTCGAATCCCCCCGTCGGCAACCTTGAAGATGGTCTTCTGTGGTTTCCCATCTTCCTTCCAGGCAAATGCCGGGTTGGTCCCTATAGGCCACAGCCGCTACCTTCCAACTCCTCGTCCTTACATTCAAACTTTCCTCCCCAAACAACACACCACACGCGACGGTACTTGTAGCTCACCCATTGGGTGTCCGCCTAGAAGCAGCTACAAACTGGCGAGCCGAACATGTCCTCGGACACTTCCGGCACTAAAAGCCATACGCTAAAAAAAAAAGAAGACACTTTTATACGGAGACAATACATTAGACGTAAGTCCCTGCGACCCATGTTGGTCCCCTGGACATCACAGAAGAAGGGACATGGATATTACAGGGTGTGGGATCACCACGGACGGCGATGCATGCTATGGAACGTGTTCCCATGCTGGCCACGAGGTTGGTCTTGCTTGATATGTTATGTGGCTTCATCTATCTCGCCCTGAAGTTTTGCCCAGCAGTGTATAATCCGTGTATTATTTGTCAGAACAGAAGGAGTGCTTACTTGTAACACGGTACTTATTTTATACCTCTTTTATGATAATTCCTGCAATTTTATGGCCGTTACTGTAAGTTACTCCTCTTTTCGGCTGCGAGTCGTTAAAGTTCTCCTGTAATTAGCCTGCGTATTCCGCGAACAAGAGGAGTGATGGCTATCAAATCTTTCTGTGGTCATAAAACCTGTTATGTTCGTTAGCTTGGCGATTGGTGGAGCACACCGGCTATAGCCTACGTATTGTATCTAGTGATAGAGGATATCAAGGCCTCTTCCCTTGTCAATACACGGTAAAGGGCGGCTTCGGTGGCGTAGTTGGTAGCATGCTGAGCTTCTATGCCCGAGATTGTGGGTTTAAACTCGGCCGAATTCGTCGGACTTTGAAGAGCGTTAAAAATCCCCCAGTATGCCTTCCTTCGGAGGGGGACTAAGTCATAGAGTTATGGTATGTAAAAGAACGTACCACAAACTACAATTGTGTGAAGCTAATTTTGTAGGTTAGATTTGATAAACGCTTTCTAAGTTCCATTGTTCGCCGCCAGGTGCCAGTTGCGGTGACATCTAGTAGCCAAGTTCACAGCTAGGTGTCGTTGACGGTAGCATTTGGTAGCAAAAGTAGGAACTTCTTGAAATTGATCGTCTGCAGTCCTTACCAGAATCACAGATAACACACACTAATACAACCATCACAATTAAGACCCGTTATCAGACAGATTCTACACGCACCCCAAGTACACGGGGCTACATGACCGCGTTGTCGCAGCCCCTAAACTGAAGAACCAACGTACACGGTAAAGTGTACCTCTAAAAATAAAGTGAGCTTTCTGTCTGAATTTTTGGCTTTAGCTTTGTATTTGTCCCAAATGAGGTGATTAATGACCATACAGTAGCCTATATACCCTCAGTTTTAATTTTGTCTGTTATGAATTAGCGTCTTAACTACTGGAGGAAATCACATGAAAATCCGTATGTAAGTAGAAGGCATCCCCAAAATAATACCATCCGTCTCATTGCATAGTAGCTAGCACTCCTGACTGTCACCGTGGAAGCCCGGGTTCGATTCCCGACTCTGCCAATAAATTTAATTCTTGCCTGAGGGCTGGAACGGGGTGCACACATCCTTGCGAGGCAAAACTGAGAAGAGATAGGTTCCATTCCCACCTGGGAATGGGATTGGGAAGGAGGCAGCCGTGGCCTTCATTTAGGAACTATCCCGATATTCGCCTGGAGTAGAAGTGGGGAAACCACGGAAAACCACTTCCATGATGACTGAGTTGGAAATCGGACCCAAGGCTGAGTGCACCATTTACTCTGATTGAACGGCTGCGTGGCATTTACATCTTAAGAATCACGTGACGTCAGGAAGGGTGTTTATGTGTTTGAGTCTTCAGTCTTTTGACTGGTTTGATGCAGGCTTCCCTGTCCTGAGCTAATCGTTTCATCTCTACATAGCTACCACACCCTACATCTGAGGCAATCTGTTTAACTTATTCTAAGCTTGGTCTACCCCTACAGTTCTTGTCCTCGACCCTTTCTTCCATAACTAAGCTTGCTATTCATGGGTGTCTTAGTATGCTTATGTGTCATACCAACCTATCTCTTCTCTTCATTAGCAGTCGCCAGAAACATCTCTCCTCTCCCACTCGACTTAATACCTCTTCGTTTGTAACCTTATCTACTCATCTGACCCATCTCCAGCATTCTCCTGTAACACCACATTTCAAACGCTTCAATTCTCCTATTTTCTGCTATACAAATAGTCCAAGATTCACTTCCATAGAGTGCCACGCTTCAGACAAAGGCTTTCAAAAACGACTTCCTAATACCTAAATCTATATTCAATGTCAACAGATTCCTTTTTTGTAGAAATGCCTTTTTTGCCAGAGCCCACCTACTTTTTATATCCTCTTTGCTACGTCCATCACTGGTTATTTTGCTTCCTAAGTAACAGAAGTCTTCTACTTCCTTCAGCTTTACACCTGCCAATTTGCAGTCCGTAGAGGTTTCTGATTTTTTTCGGCTGCATTCCAATATTTTTGTATCGATCCAAATCCATGGCCAAAAACAGAATGAGTGAGGTAGGCTCGGCTGACCCCAAAGAAATGGGGTATACCACTGAGGGTGTTATTCGGAAACGATTTCAGATACTTTTTTTATTGGACCAGCCTATAGTTGCCTCCTTGAAAACTCATCTTCCTTTCCTCCCACGCTTTGTACTGAGCCCTCTCGAGCTTTGATCCACACTGCGGCGCAGCGGGGCGATGCGATGTTGGCTAGAATGAGCTCGGGTGTGCGGGGAGGGTACACCTGCTCTCACTCTACCTAGACCTCATATTCTTTTAAAGAAGAACTCACTTAAAGATGGTGTATTGGCTTTCACGGCCAATGAATTAAAACTCAACAATTTTTCTAGGTTTGTGCCGTGTCTTGTGTGGGGTTTCGCCTAGACACCAAGCTGGCTCATCAGCGGGCTCTAGGTGTCCCCGCCCGGACCCCCGCAGGAGTAGCGAACTGTGCGCTACCTCCCTTTTTATGAAGCGCACCTGCGCCACTTAAATACGTTTACATGTAGTTACTTTTTTTTAAATTCTTGCAGAACATATCATGGCTAGAGATCGTGGCTTTTAGCATTAGCGATAGAGATGAAATTTATCCAAGACTCCTACATCTAGGCTACATGTTTTATTATCTGGATGCGAATTTAGCAACATATCTTGAAAGTTACCCGAAATGCGAAACAATATGATTTACGCTAAATTGATGCGATTTTTTGTCAATGGATTGCTTTTCTTAATAACCAACACCGTATTTCTTCGGATTTTTAAGAACGTTATACTCCTTCAGTATGCCTTCCTTTGGAGGTGAAGTTAGGTGGTGGTAATGATGATGATGATGATGATGATAATTGTTGTTTTAAGGGGCCTAACATCTGGGTTATCGGCCCCTAGCGAAGTAAGATAGGCGGGCCCATGTCAAAGATTTATGACACGTAAAATAACCTACCACTGCAATTGGAAGTGTATAGCAAAATGTATAGGTTATATTTGGCTGGCTAGGAAACACTCTATCAAGTTCCAACGTTCGCCGATAGGTGTTAGTGGCAGTAGCATCTGGTAGCCAAAGTTGGAACTACTTGTAATTGAACTTGTTGGGAGCCCTCGAGCGTTTTACCAAAAATACCCAGCTATGACCATTGGCTGCAATTCATATAATTATTTCTTCGTAAAATAAGAAAATGTATTTTAAAATTTTCATTTTTCGTGTAAATGTGCCTTTCTTATTGAATTCGGTTAGAATTTTTCAACAGAAGGTATTTCCTTCTCCAGCTAAAAAATAAATGATGACATTTTAATGTTTAATGCCTCAAGAATTACCTATTGGAGTACAGTTAGTTTCTGTCCACCCTGTTCAGTATATGTTACCACGAAAACATATGAACTTCAATTACGTGCATTGTCACTTTGTAAATTTGCATGTGTTTTGTTCATTACATGAGCAATATTGTTACGGCTGTGAGTTTGTTTCATCGCTCGCCGCATGAGTCACAACTGCCCCAGGGCTGGGCTGTGTTCTGCCTCAGTGTATTGCGTGCGCCTTGTGTAACAGGACTACTAGGACAAAGGGATGGTCCAGAATATTCGTGACCCAGCCAGCGATGGAAACCTCGAGAAGCCGTGAACCCTGGATGGGTCTAGAAGCATTTATTGAGTCACCGGCCTGCTATATAAGAGCGACCTGTCAAGCAGTGAGTGTGTGTTTTTCGAGCTAGTGCGAGCGTCTATCCTGAGCGACAGAAGTGTGGTGACGCTACTTGCGAAACCCCTAGTGAAGCTGGTTCTCTTGACAGCGAGGGAGTGAGAAGCACACAGGGGACTGCATGTGTTTTGAGCGAGTGTGATTTCACTGAACGACAGAGGTATTGTGGCGAAGTGCCGTGCGAGTTACAAAATCCAGTGACATTGTTTCCTAGTTTGTGGACAGCGAAGCAGCGTGTAGCAGGTTATCGTAAGTAACTGTAGTTTGTGTACATAAGGAAGAGGTGCAGGTAGTTTTTGTCAAGGCCACTGGACTCATTAGGACGGATTAACTTCTGTGGTTTGTTGACAATTGAAAGGGGCAAGAGCGCTCCTTAAGGAAGAAACTTGAGGACACTGGAGTAAGGTTCTAATTGCTTGTATTTGCTGTTGAGTGGTGTATCTTTCTGTCCGCAATAAAGTTAAAATATTTCTTTAAAGGAACAATCTGTGTTGTGCTTCAACCCACCGTAATCCAGATAACAAAATTGCCACTAGGGTGGTGGCACGTAATAACTGGTGTCAGAAGCCGGATTACGAACTCAAGCACAAGCACAACACCTGACGGTCCTGGTTTCAAAACCCGAGCAGGTCATTTCGCTCTAATGTTCCTGTGAGTGCATACCCTTTGCAAGACATACAACCAAAATGGAAGCGCAATTTGCAGAATTGCTAGAAAAGTTAAGTGGCATGGAAGCCAAGATGGAAGATGGCCAGAAGAAGTTAGCAGAGGACCTGAAGGACGGCCAGAATAAGTTAGCAGAGGACCTAACCGCCAAATTTCAGGATGGCCAGAAAAATCTGCTGACGAAATTAGAGGAGAGCCAAAGGAAATTAGAACAGGGCCTACGTGAGGAAGTCGCAGCACTGGAAAAGAAGTTCGACGCCTTACAAGTGGAAGTTGCCGAGCTGCGCCAACGCCCGCTGATGGGGGTGGAGGAGAAATTCAACGCCTTACAAAAGGAAGTTGCCGAACTGCGCCAACGCCCACTGACGGAGGTGGAAGAGAAATTCAACGCCTTACAAGAGGAAGTTGCCGAGCTGCGCCAACGCCCGCCCACCGTTACACCGGGAATATCGGGAACGTGACATAGCAGAGTGACGCCCCCAACCTTCGACGGAAAGGTCCCGTGGAGCACCTACTTACGTCAGTTCGAGGCGGCCTGTTCCATAAATAACTGGAACAACACAGAAAAGGCTACAGCTCTCATTGTAGCGCTGAGAGGTGACGCCCTTAACGTCCTTCAGGCCATCCCGACTGGATCCCAGGACTACGCTTAACTGATCGCACATATGGAGTCCCGATATGGAGATAGCCATCTTCAGCAGGCCTACCAGATGCAGCTCCGGACCCGGATAGAGAAGACCGCGGAAACCTTGCAGGAGTTCGAGATGGACATCGCACGCCTCGTAAGGCTCGCCTATCCAACAGCGCCGGCCGACTTTCTGGAACAGATTGCGACGCAGACCTTCATCGACGGGCTACGGGACCCGGACACTCAACAGGTGCTGCGACTCGTGCGCAATAAGACCCTGGCAGATGCGCTGAGCCACGCACTTGAGTTCGAGACGGCAAAGCAGGTATCTAGAATGCGCGCGCGGGTGCGTCAGATTGACGTCGACGAACCAGCCAAAGCCGACAAGACCAAGCCCCTGGCCGATGAACTGCTGGAGGCGCTAGGCCGGTTTTTCAAGAGTCGCAGTACCACCAACAAAAACGTAGCCGAAGGACATCCGGAGAGGCGGCCCGGAAGAGGACTACCGACCTGCTGGACCTGCCGTAAGAGAGGCCACCTGAGCAAGGACTGCGGTGATCGCCGCCGCCAAGGGTTTCCGTCGGGACAGTCTGTCGTAGGGAAACCGCGCGGCCCAGGAAAGCAAGTATTAGCTAGCCTTGGGGTGCAAAGGTTGGCTTGTGACAGTCGTCAATCCCCGGCAGTCCAAGTTCGTGTGACGCAATTACGGAGGGATAATAGCAGCCTGATGGTCGACGGAGTCGTCAACGGAGAGAGCTGGCCCATGCTAATCGACACGGGAGCATCGAGGACCATCGTCTGTCCCACCGTGATCCCGAAGTGGAGAGTGCAACCCACACAAAGGAACCTCCAGCTAATAACCGCGACCGGAGAGACCTCACCGGTACATGGCGAAGCATAACTGGAGTTCGTCATTGGTCGACGGGCGATAAAGCATCCAGTGCTTGTGGCTGACGTATCAAATGAAGTGATCATCGGACTGGACTTACTGGACCAGAACAACATCGTCTTGGCTCTGAGTACCAACACTCTGCACGTCGAAAGTGAGGAACTTGCTTTGCAACCAGCACACGAGGCCGTCGCCGCACGACGAGTAAGGCTGAGAGAGGACGTCATCGTTCCCGCCAGGACGGAAGTCAGCGCTGCCGTAATTGTCGACGGAACAGCTGAGGGAGTGGCGGCTGTCATCGAGCCAAAATATGAGGACATCCAGACAAAAGGATTGCTAGTTGCCAAGACTCTCATCAACACGACGTCTCGGCCATACGTCCGCCTGTCCAACCTGAACGACTACGATATTACGGTTCACCGGGACACCAACCTAGGAGTCGGCGAGTCCGTTACCTGGATTGCCCGCATCACAGACACGACGGACACCTGCAGACGGACAACCGAAGAAGACGCGCCCTGCCAGAAGAACTACAGAAGCTGTACCAGGGATCCCAGGACCATTTAGACGAAGAACAATCACGTCAACTTCGGGACCTGCTACACGAATTCCAGGACGTCTTCTCCGTGGGGAGCAAAGACTTCGGCAGGACAAGCTCGGTCCAGCACAGAATCGACGTTGGGGACAGCGCTCCGATTAGGGCCCCATTCCGACGTGTCCCGCTCGCCAAGCAAGCCGAAGTCGACCGGATGGTAGAAGAGATGAAGGAACAAGGAGTGATCGAGCCATCACATAGTCCTTGGAGTTCTCCGGTCGTGCTAGTGAAGAAGAAGGACGGTTCCACCAGGTTCTGCGTGGATTACAGGCGGGTGAATGACGTCACGAAGAAGGACAGCTACCCTTACCCCGGATCGACGACACCCTGGACACCATATCAGGGTCAAGATGGTTCTCCACCTTGGATTTGAAGAGTGACTACTGGCAGGTGGAGGTCCACCCGAAGGACCGCGAGAAAACTGCGTTCTCTGTGGGCAGCGGGCTCTGGCAGTTCACCGTCATGCCATTCGGTCTGTGCAACGCCCCTGCGATCTTCGAAAGGCTAATGGAGTCCATTATGAGGGGACTACACTGGAAGACCTGCCTGGTCTACCTAGACGGCGTCATCGTTCTCGGAAGAAGCTTCGAGGAGCACTACAGCAACCTGAAGGAGATCTTGATGGAGCTACGGGCTGCCCAGCCGAAGTTGAGCCCCAAGAAGTGTCAGTTCTTCCAGAAGCAGGTCCAGTACCTTGGGCATATCGTCTCCGAGGAAGGGGTGCGCACCGACCCAGAGAAGACCGCAGCTGTGAGGGAGTGGCCTGTTCCGAAGGACAAGTCCCAACTACGAAGCTTCCTGGGACTCTGCACTTATTACCGTCGCTTCGTGAGAGGATTCGCCGACATTGCCAAACCACTGCATCGACTGACTGAGAAGGACCAACTCTTCACGTGGACAGCAGAATGCCACAGTGCCTTCGAACAACTCAAGCAGGCTCTGTGCACCGCGCCTATTCTGGCCTACCCCAGACCTGGAACAAGGTTCATCGTCGATAGGGATGCCAGCGACTTTGGTATAGGGGGATCCTGTCGCAAATAGTGGACGGCGAGGAGTGAGTAGTGGCCTTCTTCAGCAAAGCCTTGTCAAAGCCAGAGAGGAACTACTGCGTCACCAGGAAGGAACTGCTCGCCATCGTGAAGACCATCGAACACTTCCACAAGTACCTGTACGGGCAAGAATTTCTCATCAGGACCGACCATGCATCCCTGCGGTGGCTCCTGAACTTCAAACAGCCCGAGGGTCAACTCGTGCGGTGGTTAGAGAGGCTTCAACAGTACAACTTCGAGATCCAGCACAGGAAAGGCCAACTGCATTCTAATGCCGACGCCCTGTCACGAAGACCGTGCCCCGAAGACTGCACCTTCTGTACTAGGAGGGAGGAGAACACCGGGTTACAATGCCGACGGACTACTGTGGAACTTCAAGGGAACTGGAGCCGCGAATCTTTCACGCGGGCACAAGCAGAAGATGATGACCTGGGACTGATAGCCGAATGGAAGAGGGCCTGTGTCCCCAGACCCGGGTGGAACATTGTGAGTGACTGCAGCCCAAAGTTTAAGTTCTACTGGGCGCAGTGGGACTCGCTGATTGTAAGGGATGGCCTCATAAGCCGCGTCTGGGAGAGCACGGACGGGAAGACATCTTGGGAACAAGTCGTCGTTCCAAAGGCTATGACGGAGGAAGTCCTGAAGGAAGTCCATGGAGGATCATCTGGTGGACACCTAGGGATAAAGAAGACCCTGGAGAAGCTGAGAGAGCGGTTCTACTGGATCGGATGCCGAACTGACGTGGAGAACCACTGCGCGAGGTGCCACGATTGCGCAGCCAGCAAGGGCCCAGGACGAAGACGACGGGGTCCACTGAAGACCTACAACGTGGGCGGCCCCATGGAGAGAGTGGCCATCGATGTTGCTGGGCCATTCCCGTTAAGCGAGGCAGGAAACCGCTACATATTGGTCGTCATCGACTACTTTACCAAATGGCCGGAGACGTATGCGCTCCCTAACCAAGAAGCCGCGACGATCGCAGAGACCCTGGTGAAGGAATTCGTCAGCCGGTACGGAGTACCCCTGGAGCTGCACTCCGACCAAGGGAGGAACTTCGAGTCGCAGGTGTTCCAGAACCTCTGCCAGCTGCTGGGAATCCGGAAGACGAGGACAACGCCGCTACACCCTCAGTCCGACGGGATGGTAGAGCGATTCAATCGCACCATCGAGAACCATCTCCGAATAGTCGTCAGCGAGCACCAGAGGGATTGGGACAAACATCTTCCACTATTTCTCCTGGCCTACCGCGCCGCCGTGCATGAAGCCACCGGGTGCACACCAGCCCGGGCCATGTTTGGGAGGGAGCTCCGTCTACCTGTCGATCTTGCCTTCGGCCGACCTGGGAATGATCCGGTCCCGGTAAGCCAGTATTGTCAAGAACTGGTCGACAAACTGGAGGACGTGCACGCGTTCGCGAGGAGGAAACTGCGGATCGAGACCGACCGAATGAAGACCCGATACGACCAACAGACGGATGCCGGCGGATTCCACGAGGACGACCTGGTCTGGCTCTTCAATCCATTACGGAAGAAAGGCCTGTCACCCAAACTGCAGAAGTCCTGGGAGGGCTCGTACCGAGTCGTGAAACGGATCAGCGATGCCGTCTACAGGATCCAGCGGAGCCCGAGGGCGAAGATGAAGATCGTGCATCGAGATCGCCTGGCAGCCTACGGAGGGACACAGACGGTCCAATGATTGATCGGGACGATCAGCCTTTTAGGAAGGGGGTGGTGTTACGGCTGTGAGTATTTTTCATCGCTCGCCGCATGAGTCACAACTGACCCATGGCTAGGCTGTGTTCTGCCTCATTGTATTGCGTGCGCCTTGTGCAACAGGACTACTAGGACAAAGGGATGGTCCAGAATATTCGTGACCCAGCCAGCGATGGAAACCTCGAGAAGCCGTGAACCCTGGATGGGTCTAGAAGCATTTATTGAGTCACCGGCCTGCTATATAAGAGCGACCTGTCAAGCAGTGAGTGTGTGTTTTTTCGAGCTAGTGCGAGCGTTTATCCTGAGCGACAGAAGTGTGGTGACGCGACTTGCGAAACCCCTAGTGAAGCTGGTTCTCTTGACAGCGAGGGAGTGAGAAGCACACAGGGGACTGCATGTGTTTTGAGCGAGTGTGATTTCACTGAACGACAGAGGTATTGTGGCGAAGTGCCGTGCGAGTTACAAAATCCAGTGACATTGTTTCCTAGTTTGTGGACAGCGAAGCAGCGTGTAGCAGGTTATCGTAAGTAACTGTAGTTTGTGTACATAAGGAAGATGTGCAGGTAATTTTTGTCATGGCCACTGGACTCATTAGGACGGATTAACTTCTGTGGTTTGTTGACAATTGAAAGGGGCAAGAGCGCTCCTTAAGGATGAGACTTGAGGAAACTGGAGTAAGGTTCTAATTGCTTGTATTTGCTGTTGAGTGTTGTATCTCTCTGGCCGCAATTAAGTTAATTATTTCTTTAAAGGAACAATCTGTGTTGTGCTTCAACCCACCGTAATCCAGTTAACAAAAGTGCCACTAGGGGGTGGCACGTAACAATATTATCGATTAATTACATGAAAAATTGCAGATTGGCTAATCGGTTCCCTTCCAAATTTGCAGCAACACGCTAAATTGTTAAATTAAGATTTAAATTTTAAAATGCTGTATGTATCACAAACCCTAATCAAAGGCCTATAGTGTACAGGGCAAGTCAATAAGAATGTCCAACACAATTATCTCCTGAACATAAATACTATATTTCAGGGTTCACACTTCCTGGAAAGTCAGGATAAATCAGGGAAAGTCAGGGAAACACTGAAAGAAAAGCTGAAAATCAGGGAAAATAGCTAGGTATTAAAAAGGGACAGGGATTTTTAAATTACATCATTTACTCGCACTTGTTGCTGTGATAAATCAACAAATGTGCGATTTCTTCTTGGTAACTGCTGGTGAAACAAATTGTAGTCAAGTTCAGGTAAGAATTATTTATACAGTAGCCTATATTAAATATGTTTAGTTGATTACTTTAAAGCACTAGACTGAGTATGACATTGTATTCAATTTGAACATTATTATTATGTAATCAAAGAGTATTGTAAGAATAAAAGGGTGAGCGATGGACGGCTGTGGGGATGGTGGAGGCCGATAAAAAAAATACATGATTGATATCCTTCCTGTCATTTAAGAGTCGAGAGTAAGGGAAATATTGTCTTTTCTGTCATGGAAAGTCAGGGAAATCAGTACCAAAATAAAAGTGTGAACCATGTATTTTCACTCGGATAAATAGCGTAACAACACTCAATGTTACAAAAGATGTTTAAAGTGGCCCCATGGGATCTTTTGAAAGCGTCCCCATGTTGCATCATGGGTTGCTTCACTCTTTGAAAGCGTCCCCATGTTGCATCATGGGTTGCTTCACTCTTTCGAATGTTCCAGCCTTTTAACAGAATATTCATCAGTACCATCTAGTTAGGACAATATACATTTCCGGAGATATGTTCATATTAACGTTTTTGTTCCTTCTCTTTTCAGAAATCTTCTCCTGAAATTTGTACAAATAGTTTCTGTTCACCCTGTTTATATTACCACTAAAATATATAAACTTCGAATAAGAAACTGAAGAAAAAACGATGGTTCAGAATTAAAGACTGTATTGTGCCCAATTAGACACGGCTGACTGTCATCGAACCGGGGTCTTTATTACAAGGAAGACCAGGCCCATGATTCTGCACAGAATCGAATCATTGATCTCTGAGGGGGAACAGCCACAGTGAACCCGAGGAACAATGAGTTATATCTGCATATAATTATAATAGCAGGATTTCACGGCCAGAACGGGAATATTATAGCTTTAAAGGTGGATTATTGCAGAAAATACAAGCCTATGTACATTTTAGATGCTAGAGCGCAAGAAAGCGAGCCAGCTTGACATTTTGACAAAGTGGAGTTGAATGTGGGCGGAGTAGACCTGGAGCCTACGTACTACTTTCGGCGTGGCTGGAGGCTGAAGGCCATGATTAACGGCCGAGAAAATCCCCCTTCAACAATGCAAAACAGGGGAGTGGGGGCGGTCGCCCACAGAAATTAATTAATTACGACCAAATGGAGCAATGAATTGAGATGAAACTTACACCCAGATGCATGTATTCTAAGAAAGATAATTTAGGAGTGTTCTCACGCCTAAATTAAAGCCTGCATCTATAAAGGAACCTCTGCACAGACATCATCCGCTACAGAGTAAGGATTTGTAAAGGAGCCGAGGGAAAGTACCGGAGTAGCATCATGACGCCGTGGAAGAAAGCAATTAATTATAATTAATTGGCCGAAGCGATTGCCTGCATGCGAGTGATTTTGGAACCTCCATGGATAGACAAACAAGGATCATACTTCACTTTGTCTGAAAATGTATTATTATAAGAAAAGAGTCGCTCCTGGAAATCCAGTGAACTACTTTTTATAAGGAAGCTTTATATGGGAGAAGCTGGAGCAGGGAGTTCAGTTCGTCTTGACTCAACCCGTGAGGTAACACGCTGCCGGATCACGCAAGGAAGTGCGCGGAATTTATAAAGTATTGACGCTCAAATATACTAGCGGTGAACAATGAAAAGCGCATCAGGCAGCTTAGTAACAGTAATTCTGCATCATGTAATAATTAGTCTACAGCAGACGTATAAGCAACAGCATACGCGAGTATAGAATCAGTACAGCGTAGAGATAATTTAGGATGATGTCTACAGGAAGTGTTATCATGGGGTGCTGGGATCCTCTCCGTCTTCTTTCCTGTCGACCTCACTTGGTCACCTCTTGTTCTCTTCCGACCCCGACGGTATTACGGTATCCGAGGCCTAGGGAGTCTCTTCCTTTCCCGCCTTAATTGGCCCTTGTCTCATCTTTCCTGACACCCTCCTTCTGTGAGGGGTCAGCCTTCTTGTTCTTTTCCTTTTACCTCTTGCCTTGTGCTCAAGGCCCTTAAGGAGGCAGGGTGTATGTATCCCCACCACTTCTGGTGCACCCTAGATAATGCTACACCCTCAGGGGCTCACGGCTGGTGAGTTCGGGAGTTGGCGACCCCGAGGGATTCCTGAGCTGGGTCCGTTTTCCCCTTTTGTCCCTTCCCTTTGGGGCGGACCCTCCTCCTCTCTCCCCTCCCCTCACCTCTCCAATCCTCTCCTCTTTTCCTTATATTTCCTTTTCTCTTTCAGATTCCCGCACTGTTTTTTGTTACTTAGTTCCCCGTGTATCTAAATTCCCTTATAGCGATTTTTTGTAGGTATTTTTAATCTACGTTGCATTTTGTAAGTCTTTTCGATCTAGATTGCATTTTGTGAGTGTTTTTCAATCTCAATTGCATTTTGTAAGGATTGACAATCTAAATTGCGTTTTAGAAAGTCTTTCAATATCCGGGCCAATGCTTTTGTGAGTTTTTTGAATTTCAATTGCATTTTGTATTTTCAACCTACCCCGCTTTGTTCAAGTAGTTAAGTCTCAATTGCAATTTTGTGGGTATTTTGAATCTAAATTACATTTTGTAATTATTTTCAATCTAAATTGCATTTTGTAAGTATTGTCCATCCCAATGAGAAGTTTGAATCTACCATACATTTTGTAAGCAATTTTAATTGCATTTTGTATTTTCAACCTACCCCGCTTTGTTCAAGTAGTTAAGTCTCAATTGCAATTTTGTGGGTATTTTGAATCTTCATTACATTTTGTGCGTATTTTCAATCTCATTTGCATTTTGTAAGTATTTTGATTTCACTTGCATTTTGTAGGTATTTCGACTGTACGTTGCATTTTGTACGTATTTTGGACTTAACCTACATTTTGTGCGTATTTTTCAATCTATTCCTTTTGTATTTTCGTTCGAAATTCCCTTATGTACGTATTACCGCTCTCCGTTAGGTGAGTAGTTTCAATCTGAGTTCCTTTTTGTAAGTATTTTCCCTGCTACATAAGGCATAGTTGTTGGGGCTGTCTATTTTATCTAAACCATTTTCGTTTCATCCATACAGTGAGCTGTTTTTATCTTCATCCTTTCATTTCATGCCATTTAATTTCATCAGGGGCCGATAACCTCGATGTTAGGCCCCTTAAAACAATTATCATCATCATCATGTTATCATGGGTAAAATAACATATTACGGTAATGAACACTACAGTTACGGGAGCCTGGGAGGCATCACAAGTAGTCGTGACCTAGGATTGAACAAATTTGCGGTAGAGGAGACATAAACTGTAGGTGACGGGAGGCGAATACACACACGCAAGATAGACTTTCAAGGAGACCAGCGGTTGTCAGGAGTTAGCTGCATCGCATCTCTGAGGTCAGGCGATAGTGGGAATCCAATCAAGGATCCATGTGTGAAAATTTTGCGAGACTTATGTATAAAGTTATATTACAGTGATTTTTAAAAGTGTTTATGTTTATATGGTAAAAGAATATGTATTGTGTTAAAGTGAAAATGTCAGTAGTGAAAAATATAATTACCATGTGTAAAGTTTATGCAATGTGTCGTGTGAAAAATATCATGATGGCTTAAGACAAGCATCATGGCAGGCAAGAGGCTGGCATGCTGGACCAACCCAGCTAGGATGAAAGTGAGTACAAATTTAATATGTTGATATGATTTAATAGCTCACCATACAACGAAGCATTCCCTCAAAGATTAAGAATTAACAGTCATTTATGTACGAGATCACATCCCTCGTATTCTGGTAAAAATATGGCTTTGAGGATGAAATGCTTACGGCCAATTAGGCGTAAGTCATTGATGAAGGTAACGGTAACGTTAAATAGTAATAATAATAATAATCTGGGGTCGGTAACAATAATGAATAAATAATGGGCATGTCAGGCCTATAGTACGTGCAAAGTGTGTCATATCTAGCGTAAGAATACTGTGTTATTGTAAACAGTAAGAAAGAAACATAAATATCGAGATAAAGAGAGCTTTTCAGTGTCATTGAAATGTTAAATAAATGTTTTATTATGGTATATTCTACAGGGTTGTATTTGAGAGCCAGTAAGATAGTTAATGTATGCCAGTAAATTTATACTTGTTTTGGAGCTACATAGGATTTTGGCTTATGAGGAAATGTATAGAGGACGTGAGTGCTTTAAGAATTGAGTCATCTGTAAGAAATATTGTTTGAGCCGCGATCAGCGAGCATGTAACGTAGAATCAAGAGATTTACGTCAATAAGTTGCGGGGATCATTCGAGAATAGTTTGCGCGTTGGCGAATCTAGTCGGCTAATCTTCGAAGCTACGATATAGTATTGCCTTAGAGCATACATGTGTATTCGCAACAGAGTTGGAACAGAGTCTGTCTGTATCCACTGTTCGCAGTGTCTTCGCCACCAGGGATAACTGCTAGAGACCCTAGGTAGGCCCATATATTAATTGATCTGCCCTTAGAGGTAAGACTAATGGTTCTTCGTATAGGAAATGTCGATTTCCTCTTGTTATATGCATGCCGTCCAGTGAGAGAACACTGAAACTCACTTGAGATGAGCGCAAAAGCCACTGATGTCGACCACAGAACGGCAAAGCTATTTCGTGATCCATCCCTTGCCATGAATAGTAATTAGGAGCCGAGATGAGCCCATTAAATACTCTAAATGTAGGTATTAAATAATTAGATTGACTCAATTCGTAAGGACACGACCTATTCAGGGTACCTCTAGCACAGCTGCACCAGTGAATGAACTTGACCGTGCGGGGAGTCAGACGGGGTAGCAGGTATAATCCACTAACCCGGCGGCCATATTGCCGAGGCCAGCCTATGACTAATTCATTGTTCGCACGAAAAGGAAGTCAATAGACCTGATCCTTTTATTTTAAGATTGAAGTGGGACACTGAAGAATCTCGATATTTCGAAAAGTAATTAAGATATGCTTGATGTGATGATATCAATTGAATTAGATGCACTATTTCCATACACATGCAATGTTGGAATGAAGTAATCGGATAACATTTGGCCCAGTTATTCGCTGAGGAGGAATTAACTGCACCAAATAAATAGAGGCATTTTTAGCCTACTTTAGATTTTTGCAAAAAATGAAAGTAGACTTATGAGATCAACACAGGGCGAAAAAAAGTGTGTCTGTCTGTGTGTATGTGTGTGTGTGAGTCTCTGTGTGTGTGTGTCTGTGTGTCTGTGAGTGTGTGTGTGAGTGTGTGTACTCTGAATGTCTGTCCCCCCTATCAATTCGAACACGGTGAATGCGAATTGAACGAAATTTGGTACAAAGGTAGCACTAGCAAAGGACACCTCAGTGTCATGTTTTATATCGCCGCCATCTTGACGGAAACGTAATGGCGGCCTCACAAATGTTCAAAGCTTAAATCAAATTACGACTAACCTAATCATCCGATCTCTACCAAATTTTGCAACAACCTACCTATATGTGGGAAGCATCCTTTGACCAAACCAATAGGTCATCAGCGTAATAGTTTGCGGATGGCGGCCATCTTTGTGTGAAAATCGATTCCCCCTATTAATTCGAACACGGTGCAACCGAATGGAACGAAATTTGGTACAGAGGTAGTACTAACAAAAGGCACCTCAGTGTCATGTTTTATATCGCCGCCATCTTGACGGAAACGTAATGGCGGCCACACAAATGTTCAAAGCTTAAATCAAATTACGACTAACTTAATCATCCGATCTCTACCAAATTTTGCAACAACTTACCTTTATGGAGGGAGCATCCTTTGACCAAACTAATAGGTCATCAGCGTAATAGTTTGCGGATGGCGGCCATCTTTGTGTGAAAATCGATTCCCCCTATTAATTCGAACACGGTGCAACCGAATGGAACGAAATTTGGTACAGAGGTAGTATTAACAAAAGGCACCTCAGTGTCATGTTTTATATCGCCGCCATCTTGACGGAAACGTAATGGCGGCCACACAAATGTTCAAACCTTAAATCAAATTACGATTAACCTAATCATCCCATCTCTACCAAATTTTGCAACAACATACCCTTATAGAGGAACCATCCCTTAACCAAATGAATAGGTCATTAGCCTAATAGTTTGCGGATGGCGGCCATCTTTGTGTGAAAATCGATTCCCCCTATTAATTCAAACACGGTGAAACCGAATGGAACGAAATTTGGTACAGAGGTAGCACTAGCAAAGGGCATCTCAGTGTCATGTTTAATATCGCCGCCATATTGACAGAAACGTAATGGCGGCCACACAAATGGTCAAAGCTTAAGTTAAATTACGACTGACATAACCATCCGATGTCTACCAAACTTTGCAACAACATACCTTTATGGAGGGAGCATCCTTTGACCAATCTAATAGGTTATTAGCCTAATAGTTTGCGGATGGCGGCCATCTTTATGTCAAAATTGATTCTCCCTATTAATTCGAACACGGTGGAACCGAATGGAACGAAATTTGGTACAGAGGTAGCACTAGCAAAGGGCACCTCAGTGTCATGTTTTATATCGCCGCCATCTTGACTGAAACGTAATGGCGGCCACACGAATGTTCAAAGCTTAAATCAAATTACGATTAACCTAATCATCCGATCTCTACCAAATTTTGCAACTACATACCTTTATGGAGGGAGCATCCTTTGACCAATCTAATAGGTCATTCGCCTAATAGTTTGCGGATAGCGGCCATCTTTATGTCAAAATTGATTCCCCCTATTAATTCGAACACGGTGGAACCGAATGGAACGAAATTTGGTACAGAGGTAGCACTAGCAAAGGGCACCTCAGTGTCATGTTTTATATCGCCGCCATCTTGATGGAAACGTAATGGCGGCCATACAAATGTTTAAAGCTTAAATCAAATTACGACTAACATAACCATCCGATCTCTACCAAACTTTGCAACAACATACCTTTATGGAGGGAGCATCCTTTGACCAATCGAATAGGTCATTAGCCTAATATTTTGCGGATGGCGGCCATCTTTATGTCAAAATTGATTCCCCCTATTAATTCGAACACGGTGGAACCGAATGAACGAAATTTGGTACAGAGGTAGCACTAGCAAAGGGCACCTCAGTGTCATGTTTTATATCACCGCTATCTTGACGGAAACGTAATCGCGGCCACCCAAATGTTAAAAGCTAAAATGTAATTACGACTAACCTAATAATCTAGTCTCTACCAAATTTTGCAACACCATATCTTTATGTGGGAAACATATTCTGACCAAACTGCAAGAACATCAGCCCAATAGTTTGCAGATGGTGGCCAAGTATGTGTGCAAATCGATTCCCCCTATCAATTCAAACACGGTGAAACCGAATTGAACGAAATTTGGTACAGAGGTAGCACTAGCAAAGGGCACCTCATATTCATGTTTAATATCCCTATAGCACGTTGTATTTCAACAAGCGACTACAACCAACATTCAATCGTACTCCTTGAAAAGGACAAAGAGTTATAACAATACCCATGCATTTAGGAGAAAGTAGGCTATATGTTCTTTACTGAACATCTTGTTGTTAAGTGTATTTACCCAGTTCACACTAATTTATTCATACGGGTAGCGTAATTTGAATGAGATGACACGTTTGTAACGATAATGTTTTGACCAGACCCAGAAAATCGTTGTATGGTGAAGCTATAAAAAATATCTATATCTATGTGTATTTTAGAGGGGAAAGTGTACCACTTCAGCGTTTGAAACTGATAGGAAAAGAATACGATTCGCACGAGACAACACTTATTAAACAAGGCATAAGCTAATGAATTAATGATATTTAAAGTAAATGTCCCATGTAAAACGGATAAATGTTTAATAATTGCAGATTTAATGTCATTTAAATATAATTTGTATTTATTGTGTTGTGATATTCCAATTTGTGTTAAATTGTGCCACGTGAAATGTCAAAGAGTATCAATAATAGGATGTTTTGGATAGACTTGAGTGCGGTGAAGCACTAATTTTGAGGAGAAGAGACTCACAGATAATTTTGATTTTTGTTGTGGGAAATAAATGTAAAGTATTTTTTTGTGTTTTATGTTGTATTGCCATGAATTACTATCATTAAATGTTACACTTAGGAATATGTTGTTTCTTTCAAGTAGAGTAGTCACCTGACAGACTCAAATCCTGAATATGTGCTCGTATAATGGGTTGGACGTCCCATACCTCGAAAGACCGTGTGTTAGCTGGGATACGAACACATGTTCCATATGATGACGATTGGGTACAGTATGTCGTATTTCAACCAGGCCTGGACCTCAGATCATGTCTAAATGGAATTGCCGGGGTGTTGTATAATCACTTGTTGATTCATTTAGGGGCTTTAAGACATCGTGGTCTTGTAGCCCCGTGTACTTGGGTGCATGTGAAATTTGTCTGATAACCTGTGTTATTGTGATGGCTGTATTAGTGTGTGTATTTGTAATTCAATTGGGGATTGGGAAGGAGGTGGCCGTGGCCTTATTTAGGATCCATCCCAGCATTCGCCTGGAGGTAGGATGGCTGAGGTAGGAATCGAACCCGCCTCTTCTCAGTTTTGTTTGGCCTCACGAGGTTGAGTGTACCCCGTTTCACCCCTCAGACCAGAATTGAATTGCTTGGCAGAACCGGGTATCGAACTCGGCCTCCACGGTGACAGCCAAGTGTACTGGCCACTACGGTATAATCAGTGTTGGGAAACGATGATTTCGGGGTTTTTCTCTACTCTGTCACACCTTCTCCATCTTCTTCCTCCTAGACATTGTCCCATTTGAGCTCTGATCGGCTCTTCTAGTTTGGATACGCCAGTTTCTCCTAAACTGGCTCATCACGGGATCCAGTTGGTCTTCCAGCAGATTAATTAAGAAAATTCTTTTTTCTTTTTAGGTATTCTATTTAATGTCTCGTTTCTGTTCATATTCAATTACTTTCATGGTCATGTCATCGTTTCACGTTAATATGATAATGATGATAATAATAATAATATCGTATGGCCTTGGGTGCCGCGTGAAAGCTTTGTTATTTGCCTCCCGGAGGGCAGCTTGCATGCCAAATTTTGTTGTCGTTCCTTGGAGCGCTATGAAAGTCAAGGAGGTTAGATATCTAAGCTCCTTCACACTATAGCGCTTTCTAGTAGAGAAAGGAGGAACTTTGTGTTGGCGGAAAATCCTGAGATTAATGTTGCTATTATGAACACGGCCTACTGAATTCAAATGGGTTCTTTAACATGCCAACAACGTATGACATGCGTGCCGATATTTTTGTCGTCTTTCAAAAATCACTTACCACGGCCAGGAGTGAACCTGCAAGCTTGGGGTTGACGATCCGACACGATAACCACTCACCCACCGATGCAAGAAGAAGAAGAAGAAGACGAAGACGAAGATTGTTTTATTAAGGGGCGTAATGGGAAGATTATCCAGGGGAGTGCGACTGGCTTCGGCAGCCGGCACAGTTCGTATATTCGCCGCTAGATGGGGGCTTCATTAATTCCATTCCCTGACCCGGTCGGTCGACTGGAAGAACGCTGTGGATTTTCAATGGCGAGATTATCTGCTCCCATTCAACTTAGGCTGTTCTTAAAAAATGTTTGTCCTTGCACCACCTGTGAACTTCATCACTTTCACTTCGACAGTATGCAAATTATCGACTGGTCAACATTCCCTTCATACCGAACACAATTCCTGCTCTTGCTATCGCGTTTTATAGACCGTTTCTTCTGTACAGTTGCGGGGGCATAAAATGAGCGACTGGGTTGTGAGCAGAAATTAAAAGTTCTGTCAATTCTCTGACCCATAAAATGTACCATGTAAGTACAGCCTTACTGACACCCTGCATGAAATATTATGTTGCTACAAAGGCTTTGTCAGTGCTGTTCAAAACTTCTGCTTACAATTCAGCCGCTCATTTTATATGCTCGGAATTGTACCAGTTGGAATTCCCTCGTTCGTATTACGAGTGTATGAATAATTTGTAACCAGTTTTCATTTTGCGAAAATTAGCGTACTTCTACCAAGTATACGATCACTATATAATCGTCCTATAACTAATTAAGGCCCTGGAAATATGAGAGAGAGCTATCCATAATAAATCTGTTGTCAAATTTTGTAATTGTGTAAAAGTTTTTTGTAATTAGGCTACAATAATAGGCAATCTCGTTCGAGGTACAAGTATGTCCCTTATGTTCCTCACTAGTTGTCTGTTTTGCATATAAATGGTTGGTTAACGTGTAATGGTAATACAATACTAACTCGCAAGGCATTTACTTGCTTTAGATCAGGGCCATCCAGACAGCGCTCCGGCCGCGCTCTAAGCCAGTGCTCGGAGCGCTTTGGTGGAAGGTAGTTTCAGAAGTGGTGGGAGGAGCTTGGCTGGCTGAGCACGCTGAAGTGTGCAGCCGATCCATCAGTCGCTAGTCTAGTCCAATGCGCTTTGTTGACAGCGTGTAAGTAAATCAGTTTCGCAGTGGTCATAACTGAACAGCATACAAAAAAAAAAAAAAAGGAGTGGTGAAGCAGCAGTCTTTAAAGCAGAATAGGAAATGTCATTCTTCTGTTCAGCTTATAAAGGGCATGCCAAATGTTTAGTGTGCAACAGAAATGTAATGTGTTAAAAAGAACACAATTTGTTGTTGAATTTTACTCTCTAATATGTTCACATTTCAGTTTGGAATAAATCACAACATTCTTTACTTAACACTTGTGTTCGTTTCCTACACATTCCATACATCGGAGCACCATTCGATTTGTATATGCGGTATATTTGTTATGGCCAAACAGCCCTATTAATATGTCAACAATCCCACAAGAGCCGTCGGCCGCAAGACTGTGCGTACGTATCTAGTCAGCGTGGTCCGAACATCGTCCGTCTCCTCGCTGCCACAGTGTAGTGGTGGTAGGGGAAGGAGCGCTAGTCTGACTGCTCAGTGCTCCCCGACCGCGGTCGCGCTAACGGAGCGCAATGACTGGATGGGCCTGCTTTAGATGGTAGTACGTGTTGGCCAGAATAGCTTCAGGCATGCTTTTCCTCTAACCAACCTTGTATACATTAAAGGTGCATCAGATTAGTTACATGCGGAGCAGATAACCTAGCTGTTACGCTCATTTGACAACAACAATAACAGTCACCATCACCAAAATCATAAATCGGTTACATGTTCCTTGATTCGCTTTGCTGGGAATGAAATAACTGCCAGCTCCCTCTATAAATGCAATGGGCGGCGGAAACGCAGAATATCTATGTCTACTCCTTATTAATCCCTTTTCCAACGGGGTCGGGGATGAGATGCGATGAAATTCCAAGTGGCTGATGGTTTCTACGGCCGGATGCCCTTCCTGACGCCAACCTAACGAGAAGAGTTAGTGATAGATTAAAGGAATGACGTTTAATGAAAGTTCTATTTCAAGTAGTTCCAACTTTGGTTGCCAGACGACGCCACTGTCATCCAGTGGCGAACGTTGGAACTTGATAGAGCGTTTATAAACCAAATAACCTACAAATTTATCTACACACTACCAATTGCAATGGTAGGTTCTTTCTCATTAATAAAGCTCCTATACTGTATACCGTCTACAGTATACGGTACACACACCCAGAAGAAATGGTCGGAGACACTCCCAGAACAGGGGTCGTGTAGGCCTGCGGTACCATACTAAGGGATTGAAATCGCAGAGAGATGGCATGCATATTCGCCCACCAGTGCCCTCTGTCGTGGGACCGGACAGGTCAGTTTTCCTCACAGCTCTGTCACCGTGGGGCCGTCATACCAAGTGGAAACGTGTAAGCAAGTGCAACGATGCCTCACCGACATCAGCAAGTTAGTGCGGTTGAACGGGGTGGATTGCTTGGGCTCCGGGAGGTGGGTCTGTCGTTCGGTGACATTGCGGCTCGTACAGGGCACGCTGCGTCAACACTAAGGCGTGGAGAGAGGAGGGCCGTACACAGCGACGGCAGGGTACAGGACGACGCAATGTGACCACAGTGCGAGACGACCGCCACCTTCTCCGCATGGCCGTATCGGACAGAACAGTGTCGTCTTCGGTGTTGGCTCGACGTTGGAGCACTGCAACGAGGGTGGACATGTCTGCGTCAACGATGTGGCGCCGTCTTTTGAGGGCTGGACTGGTAGCACGCATGCCACTGCGTCGGCTTCCAACGACTGGGAACCACCGATGCCTCCGACTACAATCTGGGCACGTGCACGCCGACACTGGTAGGCCGAGTGGCGAAATGTAGTGTTTTCGGACGAGTCCCGCTTCAACCTGTCCTACAGTGATGGCCGCATACGCGTTCGACGCCGCCATGGAGAACGCAATCAGGCAGACTGTATTGTTGAGCGGCATAGCGGACAAACACCAGGTTTAATGGATTGGGGGCGCAATTACCTATAACAGGCTATCGCACCTCGTACGTCTTGCGGGCAATCTGAACAGTGGCCGCTACATGAGGGAAGTTTTACAGCCCGCGGCACTGCCCCTCTTGCAGGCCGTTCCGCAGGCCATATTTCAGCAGGACAATCCCCGCCCGCATGTGGCCAAGAATGTGCAAGCCTTCTTCGCAGAACGACGGATACCTCTGCTTCCCTGGCCCGCCCGTTCGCCTGACATGTCGCCCATCGAACATGTCTGGGATATGATCGGTCGGTAACTTGTTCGTTCAGGTCCACCTGCCGCCACTGTTGTTGCTTTTTGAACGCGCGTACAAACCGCGTGGGACGGTATTCCCCAACAGCGTATTTAAGCGCCATATGATTCCATGCCACGACGTCTAGCGGCTCTGAGTGCAGCACGTGGTGGTGCGACGCCGCGCCGTACTGAAGATCGACCGTCAACGTGCATGTACCGGACTGTTCTTCTAATCAGTAATGTATTGTCATTTCCCTAATCTGTGGCCACATCTCTTGTTCTTGGCGTTTCACTTTCTACAAACAGTAGTGTAGTATTAGAATTACAAGTAAAGGGACCATGAAAAGTGTTTATAACAATGGAGCGAAAATTAGTAACGTCTTTGGAAGGTAGGGATGTGACCTTTACAGCCTTGGATAGCCCATTAGTTAGTTATTGTTCTTTTAAGGGGTGGAACTATGAGGTCATCTGCCCCGATAGGTCATGAGAAATGAGCTATTATTAGAATATTTTCAGTCGGTCAACACGAGTGTGCCCAAGTTAGATTGAGCGGGGAATTAACTTCTCGGTACGATTATTTTCCTCGAGTCTGAAATACTTGAATTATTTATACACTTAATAAAACACTCCTCACAGAATTGGGGCCTAAATAGGATCCAATTGGTCCTGCTCTTTCTTCTCTTTAGTTCAATTGATCACAGCCTCTACATCAATTCTAGCGAATGGCGTGATAATTAATTCAGTAGGGGGAGACTTAATGTCATTTATCGAGAGTAGAATGAAGAAACGTCAAGAAATACCCTTACATTTCTACACAACAGATACTTTGGTAGGTAGGAGTTCGTTGAACAAAAACCAGGAGTAAAGGAACGTCGTCACCAGATCTGATATCTACGAATTTAATCACAAAATATGCCAGAACGAGAAATATCATGAACCAAATTAAAGCTGTGTAAAGTATGGAACAATTTCTGTAATAGATATCATAGCCTATAGTAATCTGTGGCTCTGGCAAGAAATTTTAATTCTGGTCTTAGGACTGGAACGGGGTACATTCAGCCACGGCAAAACTGACAGGTAAGACAGGTCGAAATCATGTGGTGAATCTCTCATACAAATCAATGGGATGTAGCGAGTACCGTACATGTTGGAAGGGACAGCCCTGACGGCACAAGCGGTCAAGGCCGGTGGAAGCAGCCACACGCTCCAGTCAGGATATACGTCCCGCCTCGCTACTATTCCAAGTGCCGCAGGGATGTCCAGCTCTGCCAGCTGTCATGCCTGCGTACCAGGATGTCAGGTACGATTTCGGAGCCTTGCAGTTCAATCTGGCGGCTGATTTTCCTCACGTTGTCTTTTTATAGTATAACGATTGCGTCCACAAAGTTTCAAGATAGGTTTCGACCGGTCTTACCTGATACTTCTCTTGTGAGAAGAGAGCCAACTTGGAAGTGGTTTTCCGTGGTTTCTCACTTCTACTCCAGGTAAATGTGGGATGGATCCTAACTTAAGGCCACGGCCGTCTCCTTCCCAATCCTCATCTGAATACAAATACATATACTAATATAGCCATTACAATAACACAGGTTATCAGACAAATGCCGCCGCCCCTCCCACACCCCTCACATACACATACTTATGTACACGGGGCTAAATGACGACGATGTCGCAAAGCCCCTAAATCAATCAATCAACAACAAACAACTATAACAGGCTGTACTGACACAGAAAAGAATATTGTTGAGTTTAGTAAGACTTCATGTACGGACATTTGTGCTCTTTTGAAATATTGCAATGGTTGTGTATAGTCCTGCATTACATTTATAAAGATGCTAAGTGCCAGTATTTTGCCATGGGGTTTGTGTTTGGTGTACAAGACTGTCACATGTTAGCATAGTTAAATGCAATTGGACTGAGCCGGGATAGAAAAAGCAGTCTTGTGTGTTATACGTCGGCCAGTACTGAGCCAACTATGCCACTCCGTCTGACACCTGGCAGCCCCTGTGTCCTATGGCATTTTACTTTTGATCAGATTGTATTTCAGAGTATGTCCTCATATGTAACAGCACAAGAGATCAAAGCAAAACAAGATGCTCAGTAAAGAACATATAGCTTACTTTCTCCTAAATGCATGGGATTTGTTATAACTCTTTGTCCTTTTCAAGTAGTATAAGTGAATGTTGGTTATAGTAGCTTGTTGAAATACAACGTGCTATACGGATATTAAACGTTGATTGATTGAATCCTCACCTGAATTATACAGGGAGTCATTTATGTACTTGAGTACCCTTAAGGTGCTTGTAGGGGATGGGTATAGGATCAATTTGAGATAGGGAACCTAGGGTCGTTACGGCCTCCTAACCCCAGGAAACAGGTTTGTTTCAGGCCCTCCGCCATGTGTTACTCTGAGGTCAGGCACTCTTTCGCTGTCAACGGTCTTGGCGCGACCACCACTGAACGCTGCGTTGGCCGAGAGGATAGCGGCGAGGCGCGGTGCCCCGGTGGTCCAGGGTTCGTTTCTTCTGGGGTGCCATGCCTTTATTTTTTATTTTTCTTTATTTTGTAGAGGGGTAGGAGGGGGCGTATCCACAGTGCGTGTTTATTGTGTTTTGATTTTTTTAAACTATCGCTGATTCTGTAAATTAATTGCCTTTTGATTATTGGTATCAATAAGTTAGTGTGTTCCTGCAGTAGTTACAGATGACGGAACTATCGATTGACAAGAGGAATTAAGCTTTATTTAGTACAAACTTCGTAGGCATACCTACTGTAAAACTCTTGAAACCAGTGTAATTCAGTCAAGAAATGTTCTTCACTTGTCATCAAAATGTGACGAAAAACAAATTAAAGCTCAACATCCAAACCTACTCCGTCCGAAAATGTCTTTCAGCAAAATTGAAAACAGGAAATTAAAGGTTAACAACAAACATAATTAGTCAAAAATAAAAATAAAATTGGCATAAAAAACGAAAACATTCCTAAAAGTTAAACCTGTATTTTGGGGTTAGGAGGCCGTTACGACCCCAGGTTCGCTATCTCAAATTGATCCTATACCCATCCCCTACACGCACCTTAAGGGTACTCAAATACATAAATGACACCCTGTATATGCACACACTAATACAGCAATGACAATAACACAGGTAATCAGACAAAATTCAACACTCACCCAAGTACACGGGGCTAAATGACCATGATGCTCATGCATCTCGAATCAAACTACAACAACAACAACAACAGCTTCCTACCCAAATCCTTCCTCGTATAAAAGTACACACACTAGTAAGCCTACAGACATCACAGTGACATAGGTTATCAGACAACTTCTACACACACCCAAGTAAACGGGACTACAAGACCATGATGCCGCAAAACCCCTAAAGAATCAACAACAAAAACAACAATAGTCTCTACCGCGGATCAAGGTCAACGAATATGAAGAGCTGCATTCGAGTGTTAAAATATGTGGTGTTATAATATTTTCGACTGCAAATACACACTATATATGCTTAACATTATAACGTGTGAGTAGTTATAAATCAATAAATACAAAAAACCAAGTAAAAAATTTGATCTTGCAGGTATTTGATCCACGAACCCCCGGACTATGAGCCCAAGTCACTACCATTGCTCCACGGATGCGCTACGATACAAGTCTACTTGATAAACACCTGGTTTAGTATAACTGTATCATATTTTGTGTTCAAATCAACGATTTCATTAGCATTTTCTGGTGTTTTTATAAACCATTTGATACTAAATATGTATTATTTTGTTCAGTGTATTCCTAAACGGATATAAACTTAGGAAGTTACGGAAATATATGTATTTAAGAGCAAAATAGTGGCCATTTTGTGAACGGGGCGGCACGGGCCCACAACGATATGGCATGGTAAGCCTGACCTGTTAAGTCACTTCTACGGTTACATATTCTATTATAATATGCTAATATCCTACCGGTCACCTCTTTGAGGACATATTAAACCTCCCTATGTACGATAAGCTGAATTGTTGAGGGCAGGCCTTGTTGAATCGTAAGTTACGGTTAGGCTATAACACTTGCATGATTCATGCATCCACCATCTTGACACTATTTGGCTGATGACCTTGTAGTTTGGGTAAAAGACGCTTCCCATATCAAGGTATACTGTTTCAAAATTTGATAGAGATCGGATGATTAGGTTAGTCGTAATTTGATATAAGCTTTGAACATTTGGGTGGCCGCCATTACGTTTCTGTCAAGACGGCGGCGATATAGAACATGAATATGAGGTGCCCTTTGCTAGTGCAACCTCTGTACCTAATTTTGTTCAATTCGGTTTCACCGTGTTTGAATTGATAGGGGGAATCGATTTGCACACATGCATGGCCGCTATCTGTAAACTATTGGGCTGATGACCTTGTAGTATGGTCAAAAGATTTCTTTCCACATAAATGTATATCGTTGCAAAATTTGGTAGAGATCAGATTTTTTTTTTCGTGTGGTCTCCTCAGAGACCTAGTGCAGGTATTTCTATTCGACGCCCGTGGGCGACCTGCGCGTCGGGATGAGAGATGGAATTGATTAAGGTGAATGAAATTGGAGAAGGATGTGGAAGGAAGCGGCCGTGGCCTGTCAGAAGGTACCGTCCCAGCATTTGCCTGGTGTTGAAAATGGGAAACCACGGAAAACCATTTCAAGGACGGCCGACGGTGGGGCTCGAACCCACGCGTCTATAGAGTCAGCACAGAGCTTGGCCCCATGACCTAACACTGCCCTTTAGCCAGCGTAGCCACTGCTGTCGGTAGAGATCAGATGATTAGGTTAGTCGTAATTTGATTTAAGCTTTGAACATTTGGGTGGCCGCCATTACGTTTCCGTAAAGATGGCGGCAATATAACGCATGACACCGAGGTGCCCTTTGCTAGTGGTATCTCTGTACCAAATTTCGTTCAATTCGGTTTCACCGTGTTTGAATTGATAGGGGGGGAGGGGCAGACATGCAAATTACACACACATAGTACTCATTTGTTTAACTCCTACCGTGCCCTTCAAAAATCGAAAGTAGGCTATTCATTTGTGTCGGGGCCCTTGAGGATACTTCTATATTATTTAGTGCATTGTTACAGTTCAGTACGTGTGCTATAGATGTGGTCAGTCAATGTTCTACAAAGAGTCTGGTCGAGTCACAGTTCTATGTTGGTTGAGTCAGGCTTGTGTCGTTGGGCGTAAGCGCTAGGGGACAAATTCAACAAATCCTCTCTCCCTAGAGAGAGAGAGAGAGAGAGAGAGAGAGAAAGAAATGAAAAATTCTTTTAAGTTCATAATAGCCTGTGACAAAGAACCGTGAGGTAAAAGGAATATTAATAAAGGGGTTCTGCAATATTAACTGGCTGAGAAATATTTTACAGCGAAAGCTCGTAAACCTTCCATCAATACAGAGGAGTGCAAATTATATATTAGACTCGATGGCAGTTTTCCACATTTACTTTGTACGTTTTGTGACTTAATATAGTGGAAATGATTTGCAAGGCGCAGAAATTATTTCAAATATTTAATCAATAGTTTTAATAACATTGTTTTTAAGGAATCTGAGAGTAAACTAATTGTTTACAGTTTCCACTAAAAGAGGAGCCTTATTAATGCAGAATACCACACGTTTTGTTTTGATTACTTTATTCTAGTCTTCGTGTGAATTTAGACCAAAGAGATTGGAAGTCTTTTATTACTAACTAGCAACCCGGCCCGGCTTCGCCCGGAAACAGTTGTGAATGCATTACGTGATAAGCGCTTCCTTACGATGTCAATGAACTACGATCTACAGTATGTCGGTTTTACGTCTCGGCATGATGGGTTAAAATCGCTGACTGGACTATTAACTATATTATCATGGAGATGCATGTGCAACAAATTCTTGTCAGACGTAATTTAAGAATGGCGAGGTGCATGAAGCACAAATCCCCCTTCCGTCCAATCTAAAAACACATCTAGTAGTCGATGTATTGAAGATAGAGATGTGCTCTCGCGTACGTTTTTGTAGAACTTTTTATGCTGAACAATTCTTACACTCATTGTATATTGATATTTTTAACGGTGTGCCCAGCGTAAGATTAAAAAGCTCACGGACGCCAGGATTTTTTTTTCGACTTTTTATCTGAAATCGTTACTACTTGGCTTCCTTTAATCATAAATAACTAATTTTCTACAGAAACCTTCCTCGAGGTATCCTTTACAGAATGGTGAAAACCGCATTAAAATCCATTCGGTGGTTCTCGAGATTACCCGTGACATCCAAGAATCGGGGACATTGTTTTATACTAAGTAGAGATTATACGCCAATCAGTATAATTTAATATAATATAATCCCCCTTCCGTCCAATCTTAACTTGACTGTGTTTCACAGGCGAAATGAAGAAAACCCGAGTTGCACTTCCAGAGAAACTCCAAACACAACCACCCTTCTCAGAAGTCTTAACTCAACACGACTGGACGGTTTGCTGCTGGCTGTATCTGGGGCAATAGGTTCGCCCGCTAGCTAGGCTGTAACGGGGATAATAGACTCGCCCTTAGCTAGCTCGTAAACTGTCGCCTCAGTAGTTGAATGGACATGGTTGGAAGAAATTAAAACGTAAATACACTTATAGTGGGCGATGTATTGAAGATAGACATATGCTCTCGTGGACTTTATGTAGAACTTTTCATGCTGAACAATTCTTACACTCATACTATTTAGATATTTTTAACGATTTGCCCAGCGTAAGCTTACAAAGCGCTCGGACGCTAGGTTTTTATTTTCTTTCGACTTTTCCACTGAAATCGTCACTGCTCGGCTTCCTTTGATCATATATAAATTATTTTCTACAGAAATCATCCTCCTTTACAGAATGGTGAAAACCGTATCAAAATCCATCCAGTGGTTCTCGAGTTTACCCGTAACATCCAAGAATCGGGGAATTTGTTTTATACTAAGTAGAGATTGTCCACTCGTGAAGTATTCAAAGATTCGTGGACAATCGATTGAAATCACCTGATTAAGAGGATACATTCCAAAGTCGACGAAAAAAAGAAAGAAGCTCAGGTGTCCCTCAGAATCTCCAATTTCGAAAATTGTCCGATGCAATTCCTTATGGGAAACGTTGTAAGTCCATAGGGGAGAAAAAATTACCGGTACGGTACTAAATAAGGTAATACAAATAAAATAAAATGATTTTGAATAAGTGTCGCCTCCGAGTTGTAGTGGTCAGCGTGCTTAGCTGCCACCCCGGAGGTCCGTGGTTCAATTCCCGGCTAAATTGCTTTTTAGTAAGTCTTTGAATGGGGGAGTGACATTTTTGTGAGTATTTTGAATTCCAATTGCATTTTGTAAGTGTTTTAAATCTAAACTGCATTTTGTAGGTTGAGCATTTTGTAAGTATTTTGAATATCAATTGCATTTTGTGAGTATTTTCAATCTCAATTGCATTTTGTTAGTATTTTCAATCTAAATTACATTATGTAAGTAGGCTATTGTCAATCCAAATTGCATTTTGTGGGTACGGTATTTTGAATCTAAATTGCACTTTGTCAATTTCTTTTTACTCTAACCTGCATTTTATGCGTATTCTCAATCTAGATTACTTTTGTGAATATTTTCCATCTCAATTCCATTTTGTGAGTGTTTTCCACTCTAGATTACATTTTGTGCATCTTTTCAATCTTTTGTCAGTATTTTCAATCTCAGCTAGTTTTCGTTATGGTTTTCGTCTCATTGTCATTTTCGCTATCACCCAGACCATCAGGGGCCGATAACCCAGATGTTAGGTCCCTTAAGAGGAAATAGAATCGCCTATCTTCACAATGTCCATGCATAGGTACATTTCAGTATACGCACAATGCCTGTGTTTATACGCTGTAAAAATTTGACCGATGTAGCTGTCATGGTTTCCAAGAAAATGTACTTATAAATTAACATTGTGAAGATAGGCGATTATATTTCCCCTTAAAACAACAATTATCATCATCATCATCATCAACAATGATTTCCTTGAAAATCGGACAAGGGTGTCCTGCAGTTGTCTTGGTTTGATGTCCATGATTCTCAGGAACATCCCTTGTGAACGTCAAGCACAGTTCCATCACTTGTTTTTGATGCGTGCAATGGTGCGTCAAATTCGTGGAGCTCTGAAGAACTGTCTTGTAAATAGAGGCGTCCTTCTCTTCAGTACGTATGTGATGTGATTAACCAGAAGGTAAAGTTAAGTTTTCTGCCTTTAAAATTCCTAACATTTTACATGTCCCAAGGAATTATGCCTGACTATCATTCTGTAGTGTAAAATTTGCAACCCCGCTTCACAAGAGGAAAATGTTGCTAATGTTAGAAAAGTCATTTACCTACTCATTACAGACATCTACGGTATGATGTGTGGATTCATTTTGTACAATTAGAGGCACAATGTTAGTGACAACGCACACAATGTATCCTGCACCTTTGATAGTGAATCATCCTGGTGTAGTGGGTAGCACTCTTGGCTGTCACCGGGTTCGATTCCCGGCTCTGCCAAGACATTTAATTAGGGTTGGGACGGGGTACACTTAGGATCGTGGGGAAAAAATTAGCAGAGATGGGTTCAATTCCATCCTCAAGCATCCTAGAAATGATTTTCCATGGTTTCACACTTCTACTCCAGGCAAATGTCGGGATGGTTCCTAACTCTAGGCCACGGCCGCTTCCTTCCATATCCTAGCCTTAATTACAAATACACACCCCATTGCAGACTCATAAATAACACAGGTTATCAAAATACATTACACACACCACCAAGCACATGGGGCTGAAAGACCACGATGTCGCAAAGCCCTAAATGAATTCAACAGCAACGCCTACCTCGTGGTATAGTGATTAGCATTGTTAGCTGCCACGGAGGTCCGGGTTCGATTGCTGGCTAAGCTAATAAATTTAATTCTGGTCTGAGGGCAGGAACTGGGTTCACTCAGCCTCGGGAGATAGAACTGACTACTACATCAGCTGTCCTATAAGTGGTTTCCGTCTGATGGTACCTAAATTAAGGCCATGGCCGCCTCCTGTACAAACCTTATCCCCAATTACAAGCACACGCACTACTATAGCTCGCCCCCCCCCACCCCACGGGCTCACATCTATTGGGACATGGGTTGGCGACCACGGGACCCCAGCTGAGTCCGGCATTGCTTCCAGTTACTTGTGCAGGGCTCCCCTCCGTCTTTTCTTTCCTGTCGTCCTCTCTTGGTCAACTCATGTTCTCTTCCGACCCCGCCGGTATTAGGGTATCCGAGGCCTAGGGAGTCTTTCGCTTTCCCGCCTTAATTGGCCCTTGTCTCATCTTTCCTGATACCCTCATTCTTCGAGGGGTCAGACTTCTTTTCTTTTCATGTTATCTCCTGCCTTCTGCACAAGGCCCTCGAGGAGGCAGAGTGTATGTAGCCCCAACACTTCTTGTGCTCCCTGGATCACCCTCAAGGGCTCACGGCTGGTGAGTTTGGGAGTTGGCGATCCTGAGGGATTCCTGAGCTTGGTCCGTCTTGTCCCCTTTTTCCTCTGACTTTGGGGTGGATCCTCGCCTCTTTCCCTTTCCTATCTGCCTTTCGGGGCTCTCCTTCCTTATTCCTGTCCTTTATTTGTTACCCATTTCTTCTTCTAGTGTGTAAGTCTCTACTTAGTAGGCTATTAGTTATAGTTTTCATTCTCATCTCATCCTTCACTATCACCCAAACCATTAGGGGCCGATAACCTAGATGTTAGGCCCCTTAAAACAACAATTATTATCATCATCATCATCTTCTTCAACTACTATAGCTACCACAATGACACAGGATATCAGACAGATTTCATGCACACATCCAGGCTCACGGGGCTACATGGCCACAATGTCACAAAGCCCCTGATTTAGTAAGCAACTACAGCAACAACAATAATAATTTAGATTTAGAATACCCTCTGTTCCGAATCTCGGATAGCCAGAGATTGGGGCGAGAGTATTATTTATTAACACCATCACCTGATACATGTGATCATTAGTTACAGTGATTCCCTAACAGCCTAATACGAAAATCCTGCTCAGTAAGATTAATGAATCTCAGCACGAATTTATAAATAAGTTGCAGAACCTACAAATAACAATTACGGTAGTTCCATGAAGAACTATATAGCCCATTTTCATATATCCTACTTAATGTTAATTGCCTCTATCTACATAACAAAATTTTAGTTTGATTGCTGGAATAGATTCGTAGATATTTAGAACCATTTAAATATTTCGGATGGTCGCCATGTTGGATTTTTATATATGTAGGCCATAGAGTTATATACTATTACATGAAGATTATTGCGTAGGTGTATTATTCAAATTTCAATCACATGATTAGGACACAAGAAATTAAAACTTAATTTTAAAATTTCCCACAGTCGCCATCTTGCGGTTATGTAAACATGCCAGTGCATTACAATGCGTAAACATTTACTGTACCCTGTTTCACTGCGATCAGATGGTTAAATCGCGAGGAAAGTCTATTTAAATGTTTCAACTTCGCTTGGCCACCGTGTTCGTTTTGTATTTACCAGGGTTTTGAAATTTGCATAGGTGAAATTTTAGTAGTGCCCTTTATCACCGTACAAAAGTTCAGGGATCAGTAATCGTCTCGGAGATATAGAATGCCGGTGATATATTACGCACAGCAGCCATGTTGGATTGGTGAGACGTAATAAAATTTAAAGGGCACGGTCGGGGTCGGACGAAATTGTACTATGTCCTTACCGAGTTTCATTGAAACCGCTCCAGCCGTTTAGATTTTGATAGACACACACACACACACACACACACACGCACACGGACAAAAGGTGATCTCATAAGCCTATTATTTTCATAAATGAAAATAGGCTAATAAATGGTATTAAATGTTATAATCAATTATCGAAAACTACCTCATTCTTATTCTAATATATTGATACAGAGAGGCTACCTTAGACTTAAACTAAGTTAAATTTTATAGTTTAGGATACCGTCTCCTGTACCCTTGTATTTGTTCCACAGGGTGGGCATCAATTCCACCCGGGAATTCCAGTCAGGTAGCCAGGTTTACCTCAATTCCACCCGGTCCTCCAAGGGACCCAGAAATGAGTTCCTCAACTCCGCCCAGGCTTTTCCCCAATGACGTTAACAAATGCCATAACCCTCCTGTTCGCATACCAAGGGTCGTGTCAAACACCTTATGCAGCGCATGAGTAGAAAAAAATAGAAAACTTGGCAGACTTATGTAAAATAATATTATGATTAATTTTAAATCGCCACCACCAAGTCCGTTCAATCGTTAAATCAGATATAAACATAATACAAAGTGCTAGATATTAATCACTGTTGTTAAATACAAATATGGACAGGAAATGTAATAAAATAAGAAAAATCAGCATCTTAAAATCACATAAATCTTTACTTCATTTCAAACTAAACAAAAAACATTAGATGAAACTCTTTTCATTCCCTAACTATTGTGTGAGAAACACACTTCACAAGATCTAATCTACTCATTGTTTGGTTGGCGTACTGCATGACTTTGTTTTCATTGAATTCTTTTCTCACACGACTATTCTTGTCTTTGCTCGACACACGGCCGCTGCTGTTAAGTAGAATGTACGTGTCTGTCTGTATCTGATGTAGGCACTTTAAAAAACAAATATATTTGGATGAGGTGTTGTACTTTGTGCTTTGAATTTTGAGTGAAACGCCTCGCAGGCATTAGTTGTTCTGCACAACTCTGCAGACGGGTGGGTTATGACATTTGTTTACGTCATTGGGGATAACCCCTTTGCCGGCCCCTTGTCAAAGCCTGAGCGGAGTTGAGGAACTTATTTTTGGGTCCCTTGGAGGACCGGGTGGAATTGAGGAAAATCGGGTGGAATTGATGTTCGACCGTTCCACATGCATCTTTGAACAACGGCAACAACAACAACATAGTGTTTCATATAAAACTTTTTTTTTCCTAAAGGTTATTTTAAGTAGAAATTATTAATCGACCAAGATAATAGCGCTGCCGTCATCGCGTTGACCAACTGTAAATGGAAAGGTGCATCTTTTCATTACGACCGTAGAATTCCGTAGAACTGTGTTGGAGACTTTTGGTGAACTGGGATTATGCAGAATTGATCGTCGTTCCTGGGCGACTGAAAGTTGCCTCGCCGGAAGGGTTTAAGAGACTAGCTGCGGCTTGATAGCGAACTAATGCCATGAATCACCCGCGCCGCAAGCTCCATCGGGCTAATATCGCCAATAATACACCCGGCGATACCTTGTTTTATTGCTCGTAGGCTAATGATTTCCTGTATCTAACAGAATCTCTCTAGCCATACGAGCAGCGTAATCGAGCATATTGGGGAGCTGCAAGTTCGGAGACCTCAGTGTTGACAGTGGCCATCCTTAGTGTGTTCTTCCCCAGTTTCTCCATAAGCAGTTTAGGACAAGCATTTGCACTTTTGCAGTAATCGGCCACAGTGGCCGAGAGTGCTGGAGCGCTAGCTCGTGCTTCTATGGCATCGGGAGAGCGAGGGTTCGAATCCCACCTCGATCGTCTTGGAAATGGTTCTTGTGGTTTCCCATTTTCACCACAGGAAAATGCCGAGACGGTGCTTTTCAACAGCTCCACGGCCGACTTCCTTCCAAAATCTCTTCCCCTACCCTTCCTTAATTAGACCCAAGTTAGTGGTTGCCTGGGCGATCGATCTGTCTTCATCCCCAGTTGTATCTGCTGACAGAGTGTGTTCAGCTTCCAGACACCATCCTTGCAATAGAATCGACATTTGCCTGGAGTAGAAGTGCGAGACCACCAAAAACTACTTTCAGAATGGCTGAGGTAGGAATCGAACCCACCTCTTCTTAGTTTTGCCTCACGAGGCTGAGTATATCCCGCTCCAGTCCTCAGACCAGAATTAAATTTCTTGGCAGAGTTGGGAATCGAACCCGGGCCACCACGGTGCCAACCAAGAATGCTAGACACTACGCAAACCAGCCAGTTTTTGTTTTATTTGTGGAGCTTGGACACCGTGGTCATTTTGCCCCATGTACTTGAGTGTATAGCCTATATATAGATGATGATGATGATTGTTGTTTTAAGGGGCCTAACATCTAGGTTATCGGCCCCTAATGGTTTAGGTGATGGTGAAAGATGAGATGAGATTGAAAACTATAACTAATACTAACTACAGTTTTACATATTAGAAGAAGAAATGGTAAACAAATAAAGGAAAAGGCAATTAAAGGACAGGAAGAAAATAAAATATGCTCTCAACCCTCGAAGAATGAGGATTGAGTGACTTGGAAGGAAGGAGAGCCAAATATATAGAGAGAGTCAGTTAGTTAATTATTGGAGTTTTAAGGGACGGAATAGTGAGGCCATCTGCTCCTAGAGAGAGAGAGAGAGAGAGAGAGAGAGAGAGAGAGAGAAAGTCTGGTAACCGGTGTTAATTGTAGTGGTGGTGGTGGTGGTGTATATGTAATGCAGGAAAGGATTGGGAAGGAGTCAGCTGTGGAAGGTAGGAATCATCCCAGCATTTGCGTAGAATAGTGGTGGGGGAAATTCCACGGAAAACCACTTTTAGAATGGCTGAGGTGAGAATCGAACCCACCTCGCGTCAGTTTTTCCACACGAGGCTGAGTGTACTCCGTTCCAGCCCTCAGACCAGAATTAAATTTCTTGGCAGAGCCGGGAATCGAACCCGCACCTGGGGGCGACCGCTACACCACGAGGTGGTCCGGTGATCTGGGAAGTCCGGTACCTTGGAGTTTTTTCATGTCATTACTGTTAAATCACACAAATCACTCTTTCTTCCTCCACCCATATTTCATTATTCCTCTACATCCTACACATTAAAATCGCAACTGAGGGAGTCCAGTGCGTGGACTAGTAGCTCCCGTCCTGATGGCTCGGGTTCTGTTTCAGACTCTGTCTCGTATGAGGTTTGGGATGAGGTGTACTCAGCCTTGTGAAGACAACTATGAGGTTAATGGATATAAATTCCTCTCTCACTTCCTGAAAGAGATTTTTCATGGTTTCTCACTTTATCTCCAAGCGAATAATTGAATGATCTTTCATTAGGTTACGGCCGCAGTAGCCTCCTACCCAATACCTGCCCCAGTTTCAAGTACGCATATTAGTAAAGGCACCATAAATCTCTGTCTGTCTGTCTGTCTGTCTGTATGTCTGCCTGTTAAGTAGTCAGCCCGAAGGCTGGTTGGATTCTCAGAACGTACCGCCGTTAGGATATGTGGGTAGATACCCACAAATCCCAAGGCAGCGCTATACTGAGGTGTACTAGGCAAGAAGAGGACTGAGGTAGTTTGCCATTGCTTTCCTCACTGAGTCAGAACATCAGTACTAACCCTATGCGTAGAACCTTTCACAGCATCCACAGTCACTGATTGTGCCCTGAATGTCATTACTATACACCACCCATACCTCAGTAGCTTCCATATAATCACAGCCATGAGTGAGACTGAGACATAGGTGAAAAGCCACATTTTACTCTAGCCTGTGCCAACAGACAAATGCAAATGTACGGTACTGCATTCATCAGGAGATGGCAAACAAGCCATGATAAATCACTGGTAATCCGATAAATTCTACCAACACCCATGGACACGAGACTGATGACTTCGATGTCCCAATCTCCTTGAAACAGCAACAATACTAAAATCACAATATTTACAAGTCTGAAGTTCATTCATTAACTATGGTTTGATTATGCACTAATAGTAAGAAATACATGCATTACAAAATTAAATAATACCAGGGGACCTGTGCGAGAAATCTCGCATGTTCATTTACCACCCGCCCGGATTTACTGTTATGCAGGATTCTATAAATAATATGTTTATTTGTTTTTACGCACTTTTTAAACAAATTGTCGATATTAATGAAATCAGAGTGCAATTCGTCACTGCTGCGGGTAATCCCGTTTGAATATTCATTTCGATGCACAATGTGTTGTATGCGCCCCATGCGTACAGACTACCCGCTCGGCTCTAGTGTTATACGGGCTGGACGCGACGCTGTTCTGCCAGGGGCTATCGTCTTGTTTATTTGTTTAAACACTCCTTTTAAACAAATAAATATATTTCTGTTGACTTTTCAAGATATGCAAGAATTTTCCTGTACTATTGAGACGATTTGGAAGAATTTGGCACAAACCGCACCTTCTAACTCCTTCTGGTTCAGAAGCTTGAGTTTTTTGTCCGATGAACTTAGAGTATTATATAATACAGTATCAACCGAAAGTTTAAGACCACCTAGTAAGAAAGATTAAACATGAATTTCATTTGTCAAAAGCTTATTACAAACTACATGTAATCAATTATCACTGCATATGTTCAGTTAATCAATTTGATAGTCAATGGTACCACCTGCAGCCTTCAGACACTCTTTTATTCTTGTTGGTATACTGAAAATGAGATTCTGGCAGTACTGAAGTGAAATTTCTGAGATCGGGGACATTTTTTGGTCGAGACTCCGCTACGTTAGAACCTATGTAGTTCCACACATTCTCGATGGGATTCAATGCCGGGCTTCGTGCTGCACCTTAGCATACCAACAATTTGCCACTTTTCATTTTCTGGAATACTTTTTCGGCCCATATTGAGAACAATGTAATGAAAAAATAGCTTACTCACAAACACCTCAACTCGAGTGGCTGCTGTATGAAACACAGCCTGCAGTACGAATCCGCACTGCCATGCTAACCAGCGAGCAACGTGGTGTGGACTACGTGCTGTTTCATAACCGGCCTCGCCAGCTCGCTTCGTTTACGAAATATAACAAAAGCAAATGCACTCATTTCAATGTTTTTTTTTTCTTAAACTAGAAATAAGAAATGCTGAGAAAAATCCACTTCAAACGGGTTTCTCGATACTGGTAACTTACGTTATATATTCCTTGTAGTTCCACATCTTGTATAAGAAATGATTTTGTAGGCCTATTATTTCTTGCATAGCTTTCTTCACTTGAAAAATTGTATATTTTTGGCTGGTTGCATTTTTTACTTTTAAAATCATAACTTGGCTAATAATTGAGATATTTTAATGTTCTTTATACCTAAATGTTACGTTTCACACATCCTTTTATTGAGGGATATTTCAGCTTCGTTCTCTCAAAAATTTAAAACCATGGAATCATTTATGTGAAAATGGTAGGTAGACTAGCGGACCCGTGCGAGAACTCTCGTATAATGGGCTGCGTGCGCCCCATGTGTACATACTACCCGCCCGGCGCTAGTGCTATGCGGGCTATACGCGACATAGGTTCTGCCAGGCACTATCGTATATTTGTTTGTTTAAAAGCACTTTATAAACAAATAAATATATTTCCGTTGTCTTTTCAAGAAATGCAAGAATTGTCCTGTACTATTGAGACGATTTGGAAGATTTTGGTACAAACCACACCTTCTAACTCCCTCTGGTTTAGGAGCTTGAGTTTTGTGAAATACACCTTAGCGTATTATATAATAAGATTATATAATAGATTATATAGTCGCAAACAGTAATTTTGATGACTGTAATGTACATACAGTAGATGTTCCCATCTTTTTATATTAATTTACATGGTGTTGTTTGCAGGCACTCGATGTGAAATACTATTCTTTCTTGCTAGAGGAGTGCGTGTGTATGACATAAAATTATTTAGGATATATTCCTCATTTCAGCAGTACTTACCTCAAGGCATTCCTAGCCTCAATTACTCAGTGCTCGCACTAGTATAGACATCAAATTAATACAGGTTAGCAGGCCAGTTCAACATGCATCTACGTGTACAAGCCGTATCAGCACTTTGCCCCATGCCAAATGAAACTGAAACTATCATCAGTGTTTTCCTGCTTGGTTCCTCCTTTGCTATTTGGATTTCAGGTTTTGAACACTATCGCTGATGTTCTTCAAAAGCATATTTGTAATGGATTATGACGCTTTATTTCTGATGTTGAAAACAGACAAAATGAAGGAAGAAAGGACGCTTGTAGTTTTATGTGACTATTCATTTCGCGATCATGAGCCAAGGAACCTCCATCTGTACGTGGAATCCGGAACATAGGACGTGATATTTCAATTCGAGAATCTCACATGCATTGACCGGGAATCCAACCCGGCCCGACTGGACATGGTACCGGCATCACCCATTACCTGAAATTTCTTTAGATTGGGTAATACCAGAAATTTTCTCAGATGAAACCATTGTTACTTCTCTGTAGCTATAAGGAAGAAATAAGAGATGCCACATATAACAATATTTAAGGGCAAATATTTTAACAGTTCGTGTAAAACGCACTCACATATGCAAAACAAACAAACAAACAAACAAACAAACAAATACATTAATGAAGGATCAGATGACCTCGCTGCTCCGCCCCTGAAAATAATAACTAATAAAAACGCAGGGAGTTCAATTTGGAAACACACATATCATTTGTTGATTTTAAGAAAGCCTTTGATTTTGTTGACAGAAACAGACTTATTGACATATTGGCCAGGGATTGTGTCCCCCAACAGTTAATTGATAACATTTACAACATGTATAGTGGTACTCTTATTGCAGTAAGGTTAAGTAATCATAAATCCGAGTGGAAGCCAATCAGCAGAGGGGTAGGACAAGGCTGTGGACTCTCTCCATTGCTATTCATAATCTACATGGATGCTATAATAAAGAATGGAGGTGTGAAAGGCATGGCTCAATACCTATCAGCATGCATCTAAGAAATTTAGACGCTATACTATTTGCTGATGATGTTGCATTGGTAGCAGCATCTGAAGATGATCTGCAGTGGTCAATATTCAACCTCCAGAAAGTGGCATCAAAATTCAGCATGTGCATTTCTACTGAAAAGACTAAAGTAATGGCCTTTAAAGGTAAGGACCCTATCCCCAGTAAAATTTGTCTGGATGGTAAAATTTTAGAAAGAGTTAACGAATTCAAGTATTTAGGATATAATTTATCTTTTCAAGAAGAACGAGACATAACTGCAAAAATAACTAATTATACCAGAACAACAGGAATCATCAATCACGTCATGAAGCCATCTCTTGTCCATAGGCATACACGCTTGCGTTTGTATAACACATTAGCCAGACCAACCTTGTGCTATGGCAGCGAGGCATGGACAATAAGATCTCAGGACATCTCCAGACTCACAGCACGCGAAATGACCTTTATGCGCCGAACAACAGGCTATACTAGATGGGATCATGAGAAACGAGGATGTGCTGAAGGAACTAAAAGTGAAACCAATAACTACATACATTTGTGAGTACCAAGAGAACTGGAAGCGTCATGTCCAAAGGATGGAACCTGGAAGATTACCAAAGGAGATCCTTCGCTACCAGCCACGATGAAATAGATCGATAGGACGTCCGATGAAGAGATGGAGGGAAAGTGCAAGACCGTAACGGGACATTTGGCCCAATACTTGGAAGGAAGAAGAAGAAGAAGACTAATACATACATAAATATTGACAAAATATGTTTTCCAATGTAGGAAATGTGCTATCCAATGACAGCCAATATCCGTGTTTCTTAAATGTACCTAAACTTATGCATTTGCATTGGAGTGCCGAGGACTATGCCATGAGTGCATTTTCTGTCACTGCTACCTCTTGCACTGTCTCACTTGAAAGCAGAGTGAGATATTCCGAGAAATGATCACCTGGTCATTGGCATTTGAATCTAACTACTCGTGACTACTGGATCATGAATTAGGCGGTATTGCGCGAGTCTCCCCCACATCGTAAGTCTAAATGTAATCAGAACAAGGTAGTCCCAGTAGCATTCAATACGAGGAGGTGTGGCGCGCGCCGAACTTTCACGTCATTAGGATTCTAGCATTGGCTGCATTCAAAATCACAAGGATTAAATAATATTTTTGTAGGTTGCGGTGGCATCTAGTAGCCAGGTGTCGTTGACGGTAGCATTTGGTAGTAAAAGTAGGAACTACTTGAAATTAATCGTCTGCAGTCCTTACTTGAATTACAGATAACACACACTAGTAGGATATAAAGGGCGGTTCTGGGGCAGGGGCTAATGGGCAAGATGGCCGCCGCGCGCAATCACTCTATGTTATTCTTATGGAGGGGTCAGTCAGAGCTGGGGCAGGGGCTAATGGGCAAGATGGCCGCCATGTCCTGAGACCATGAATGATGTCACAGGGAGAGTTCGGCCGTGTAGTTGCTAAATGGAATATTTATTATTATTATTATTATTATTATTATTATTATTATTATTATTATTATTAGGTAATTATTGATTGATCGTGTACAATCAAGACCAGCCTTATATTGTCAACCACTTAGTGTAGTGACTAGCATTCTTGGAGGTCATTCCTGAGGTTCGAATCCCGGCTCTGCCAAGAAATTTAATTTCTGGTCTCATGAGTGGAACGGGGTACACTCAGCCTTGTGAGGCAAAACTTACAGGATCTGGCTTTTGATTCATACCTCAACCATTCTGCCTAACCCAACTTCACCTAACCTAACCTAACCTAACCTAACTTCAAAGTCAGAGCAAATATGAAAGCAAATGTGAGAGCACACATAATAACCTAAGTTATAACCTAACCTAACTTCACCTAACCTAACCTCACCTAACCTATCATAACCTAACCTAACGTAACCTACCTAATTTAAAATTGCAAGCGAAAAAAAATTAGCAAAAAGTAAGAGCAAATGTGAGAGCACAAATAATAAACTTAGTTATAACCTAACCACACCTAACCTAACCTAACCTAACCTAACCTAACCTAAACTAACTTAACCTAACCTAACCTAACCCAACTTAACCTAACCTAACCTAACCTAACTTCAAAGTGCAAGCAAAAAAAGTGAGAGCAAAAATTGTAATGAAAAAATTAAGAGCAAATGTAAGAACACAAATAATAAACTTAGTTATAACCTACCCTAACCTAACCTAACCTAACCTAACCAAGCATTTCCTCACCTAATTTCACCTAACCTAACTTCAAAGTAAGTGCAAATATAAGAGCAAAAAGTGACAGAAAAAGTAATATCAAATAGTGTATGCAAGAAAGTAAGAACAAATGAGAGAGCACAAATAATAAACTTAGTTATAACCTAACCTAACCTAACCTAACCCCAGAAACCTCATTTTAAGATTTTAGATTTTACATTTTAACATTTTACATTTTAACATTATAGATTTTTGATTTTTTAATTTTACTTTTTTAGATTTCACTTTTTTGATTTTTTGTATTTCAGTTTTAATTTTTTTTATTTTACATTTTAAATTTAATATTTTTTGATTTTAGATTTTACAATTTCCATTTTCCGAAAAAAGTCACTTACCTAACCTCACTAAACCTAACTTTACCAAACCTAACTTAAGCTAATCCAAAGGGCTAATGCACATACACAAAGTATATAAGGACACATGCAACTCTCCTTATGCTAGTCTTATTGGCTACTGTACAACATGATCACTACCCAACCGTTTTTTTTTTCATTTTGTTGTTTACTCATTTGTCAATTTTCCAATTTCCCATTTTCAGTTTTTTTAAATGTCAGTTTTAAGTTTTTTTTAATTTCATAATATGGAAACATGGATTTTGCATTTTGTTGTTTACACATTTGTCAATTTTCCAATTTCCCATTTTCATTTTTTTTAAATGTCAATTTAAAGTTTTTCAATTTCATGATATGGAAACATGGATTTTGCATTTTGTTGTTTACACATTTGTCAATTTACCAAATTCCCATTTACAGTTTTTAAAATTTTAGTTCAATGTTTTTTCTATTTTGTCAATATGGAAACATGGATTTTCCAATTCGTGTTTTACATGTTCATTTTGCATTAGGAGTGGAGAGAGGTGGGTAGTAATTAAAAATGTACAAGCAGTGTCCATACAATATTTTTTATTTGAAATACATGTACACTATTTACACTTAAATACATTTTTATATATAGTCTATTTTTTGTTATAAATTGTACAGTTGTTTTTATTTTGTTTTCTATTTTATTTATTTTTGATTATGAATACTATTTTTTTATTTTTGTAGTGCTATTGTTTTATTTCCTAAATTGTTTTGTTTTATGTATTTGCTAGTTGCAGGCAGAAGATTTTGATATTCATAACTTAACTCTTTAAGCATGGTCAATGATTGAGTAATGACCATAGGCATGTGTACCTATACCATTAGCATCAATCACTCTTTTATCATCACCAGGACACAAAGCAATTTTGTTTAGCCTTATAGATGATATGTCATGTTGTTTAGAAGCGATAATGTTCATGGGTATTCTTTTTACATTGTTTTTCATGACACAATCCTTATAATCTTGAAAGCTTATACAATTTTTGACAACACCTCTGCTAATACCTTTAATCTTTTTGATTTCTTTACCATTTATGTCTAAAGCATACATTTTAGCTCTAAGTCCAACAAATGCTTTTATAATTTGTCCACAAGCCTCGTCTTTAAATTTCCCCAACGTTTTCTTGTTTGATGTAGAGTAACATATGTGATTAGTAGGCTAATCTGATGTGTCCAGGTGTTGTAGGAAATCCAACTTGTCTTGATATACATCTGGGGTGTTAACCAAATATATGAACGAGTCAGTATCCATATACATGAGTTTAAGATTGTCCACGCCATAATAAGGTAGCAGGACATCATAGTGGTGGGAATACATGAGAGTTTTTGAAATATCCAGTATACACATTCCAATATATATAGGCTTATTGAATACAATGTTACGTTTAGCCATGTGGAAAGCAGCTAGGTTAGGGCCATAAATTGTTCTGTCGATAAATGTCGGCTTTGCTATTAGCTTTTCTGCCTTTTTGCTGTCAGTCACAAGACGTATGTCTATTCTTTTACGGATATTTTCCATTGTTTTCCCAAAAATGGCATTGTTGAATAATTTGTACAGATTTTTCTCAAAATCATTTTTGGCTTGTTTTCGAAGGTTGTTATTAAAATCAACGTATGCCTTTAACCAAGGTCTTTGTTTAAACTTTAACACACGATGAATTTTTATCAATTTTATTCCATGATCTAAAGCCTGTTTTAATACCATGTAGTGAACAACATATCGCCTTCGATTTCCAAGATGAGGAATTAGTTTTTTCAGAGACGAATCCTTAGGTTGTGTACACTCTGGTAGGAAAGGTAAATCGTTGTGTAGATCATGAAGGTCAGATGGGTAATCAACATCAACGTCTAGAATGTATCCCACAGGATCGTCTTTCTTTAGTTTTTCTAGATCAACAGTATCTGGAGAAACCCACTGAAATCCACCATAAGGAAGGGAGTGGCACATAGCCCACCCGTATTGGTTGTTGGCATCATCATAGGTAATAAACTGCGATGGTTTCTCAGAATCATAGGTTTCCATGTATTTATTGTTAGCTTCAGCATACCGATGAGACACCTGGCATATGCCTCCACGTATTCCAGACTCGATTAAAAGAATCTGATCGTAATCCTGTAGCAATTCCAGTTCAATGCCTGTGTAAAGGAGCATTGCCTCGAAACTTAAACCAGGCGAAGTAAAGAAGTGTGCAGCATCCACTCGGTGTGTTTCTAGTGTTTTGTTTCTAAACGTTTCAAAGCTGTCTGCAAGAAGGAGTACATCTGATGTTAGGTAGAGGTCACTATATTCCCCTAGAGTTTTAATGTTGAACTGATTCCAGACATTTTTGGCATGTTCATAGTCTTCTTGACTAACATTTTCTTGACTTAATTTGTTAAAGAATGCCTCTTTTGGAGGTAAACACGTTTCACTTAACTTTTCCCATGAGTCAATGTAGTCATAACAAAATACCCCTTTACGAGTCATGAGCATTGCATTTTCTTTTCCAAAGTACTTGTCTGTTTCAGGGTATAATGTTAAGTTGGAAACTAAGTTTTCCAAACTACTCGGCATTAACCGAAACGTATCCACAAATCTAAGCTTAACATTTCCTACATATTTCGTAAAGGAAATGTACTTTTCTTTGGAGTTAGCGATAACATCCACTCTCTCAGTAGTGCACCCCAATTGCTTTACAATGAAATTTGCGTCGTAGCCACTCATATTATGTAGAAACACAGGAACGGGGTTTCGTGTTTTACACCTCAAATTACAGTTATTGTGAGCACTTCCACGGTATTCCCCTGTAATATGGCAGTGGTCTCGAACTTTCCAGTCCTGTTGGGTAAATGGTTTTTGACACAAATAACAGGTTTCAGAACATTGGAACTCTGCTTCTTGAGCCTGAGTTAAGGCCTTTGGAACATTTAAGCTGTAAAGGCGATCAATTTCATTAGCTATTGAGATCAAACAGTCCATAAACTTTTCTGCAGTGTCAGGACCACGATAAATAACAGGTTGGCTTGAAAGATTTGTCTTTATGTGTTCCACAGCAGGTGAGGGTTTAACGTATATACCAAAGCTCATAGGAACATGACTCTGGTATGGCACTGTATAACTTGCCTCAGGATTAGGTAGACATGTTTGATAGGGTAAGAGTATACTTTCAAAATCTGCATAGATAACGTAAGGTATTCTCAGCATTTTTTCAACATTTAAGAATTTGACAATGGGGTTTTTAATAGGCATTTCAACCCTAGCAATGTCATGCTGGACACACAAAGCTCTATGTTCTTTCATTTTTTCCATTCCTTGTTGTCCATATCGATTATCAAAGTGTGTAAAACACCGTTTACACGTATATATTTTATGTTCATGGCGGGTAATCTGATGTCTTACTAGTTTATCAAAATCTTTGATAAAGACGTAGTGGTTCTGGCCGGATGATGAACTTAGCAAAAGGAGGTCGCGATGGTCTTGCAGCTCTTGATCCACAACCTTTAGAGGGAACAGTTTATTGTCTTCTTCCAATCCAAATACATTAATGGATATATCGTTAGCTTTTTCAAATTTGGGAATGTCTGCTAGCGATGTAGGAAATGATATTGTTGAAAAATCATACTTGTTTTCCAGATCCTTGTATTTACTAATGCGTTTAGCATCAGTTTTAACCAGTTTTGCTAAAATGGCATACATAAAACACCTCTCATCCTTAAAGTTTTGAGGATTAATGCAGGCTTTTCTTGCTTGTATAACTGCTGGTAATGGAATATATGTGCTTCCACGCAAGGGATTATACTTATTTATTTTTAATCGTACTCCTTCCACTGCTAACAAAGCCCAATTACTGCCTTTTAGCTCAGATTCCTCCATTTCCGTAGTTAACTTTGTAAATTGTGTTTCCAAGAAACTACTTAAGTCAGTTTCCAAAAATAGGGCCTGATTTCGTGTTTTAAAAGCACGATCTGTAATTTCATTGGTAGATGTATGAATGAATCTACATTCAGCCACAAGATTAACTTTTATCGACTTGTGCATTGCTAGTTCTTTCTGCATAGCTTGCATTATTTGCTGTTTGGACTCTTTAAGGTATGAATTTAAATCCTTGCACGTATCGCAACGAATGAAATAGGATTTAAGTCGACCTTCAAAAGATGTCTCATATTCAATAAGTCCATTTTTGTCAGGGACCAATGACAGTAGGTAATGTTTTGTAGGCTCTGCTTTTTGTCTTTTAGCTGCCGACACAACATTACAACATTCTTCATGACGACGTCCATTGTAGGCATTGTTGAATGTACTACCACAGGTCTTGCACTCATGAAATTCACCACACGATACTTCATGTCGCTTCCTATGATAGTCTCGAAGAAAAGTCTTTCCACACTCTTTACACATATAGCTAGGAATGGCTTCTTCCATTATGAATGTTGATTTCTGCAAACAGCTGCTTACTGCGTATCACAGGGCTAGAGGTTGGTCAGTGAGACGGTCTTTCACGATGTGAACACCGTGAGAGGTAGTAGTCAACTAGTGATATTCTTGTGAAGGGTCCACTAATATACCCCTAGTCTAGACCAACAGCTCTTTACAGCGTATGACAAGGCTGTAGACTGGACAGTGAGACGGTCTTTCACGATGTGAACACTGTAACAAGTAGTAGTCAACTGATTATATACTTGCTAAGGGTTCTCTAATATACAATAGTCAAGACCAACAGCTACTTACTGTGTAGTACAAGGCTGTACAATAGTTGTTTTGACAGTCTTTCACGATGTGGTCACTGTGAATGGTAGTAGTCAACTGATGATATTCTTGATAAGGGTCCTCTAATGTACCCCTGGTTAAGGGTAACAGCTGTTCACTGCTTATGACAAAGCTAAAGACTGGTTGCTTCAACGGTCTTTCACAATGTAAACACTGTGACAGGTAGTAGTCAACTGAAAATATTCTTATGGCCTACTCAAGGTTATCAGGTACTTACTGCATATCAAAAGGCTGTACACTCATGTGTGTTAGGCACTCTTTCTTGCTAAGGACCCCAATATTCCCTACACAAGGCTATACATGTTAGTTCTAAACACTTAGTGATTAATTGTATATTCAATTTTTGTACAAAGCTTATACAAGCACGTTTTTATGAGGTAAAACTTTGTTAAATAGCTGCATGCGACACACAAAGTATGTTGCCGCTATCTAGCGGTGACTATGAGAACTACTTGAACGACCAGCATGCTACCTAGCGCTCCATTTCAACACTCGCTCACTGAACGACCAGCATGCTATTAGCGGTCGATAGCAATACTCCTCAACTACCAGCCTGCTATCTATCGGTCAATATGACAACTCACTCAACTACCAACATGCTACATGGCTTTTTTGGTCAGTTTTTTGTTGGCTTTTTTTTGGTCAGTTTCTGTTGGCTTATGTTGGCTTTTATTGGCTTTTGTTGGCTTTTGTTGGCTTTTGTAGGCTTTTTTGTTGGCTTTTGTTGGCTTTCATATTTGCTCTTGCTTGTGGGGGCTTATTATTTGGTCTTGGAAAGTATGTCAGTCCTTTTTTTATGGCTGCAAAATGCTTACAGCCATGTTTGTAAGCAGCAACAACAACAACAGCAACACACAAAATTCCAAAAAAAAATCCAAAGTACTCTAAGGTTTATCAATGACTCTCAACTCTTACACTTACCTCTATCCCATGCATAGTCAAAAATTAGTGTATTTTTCAAATTTTTCAAAAATATTTGGAAAGTTGGCTATATCATTAATCTAAAAATCCTGAAAAGACATATGTTAACTCCAACACCTACCTCTATACCACTCTCAGTCCAAAAATAGTGTATTTTTCAAATTTTCCAAAACATATTTCCAAAATGGGTTATATTTCCAAAATTAAAAAGTTAACAAAAACGTTTGTTTGACATAAATGAATGGCCTTTGTCCCCTCTACCACTATACCAAGTCCCAGGTCTCCAGGACAAAAAAATAAAATTTTTAAAAAGCGTTTTATTTCCAAAATTAGGAATTTTACAAACACATTTGTCTGACGTAAATCAATGGTCATTACCCCCTCTATCCCCACACTAAGTCTCATGTCTTTAGAACAACAAAAATAAAATTTTGAAAATGGACTTATATTTCCAAAATTAGGAATTTTACAAAAACGTTTGTCTGACGTAAATCAGTGGTCATTACCCCCTCTACCCCCACACTAAGTCTCATGTCTCTAGAACAACAAAAATAAAATTTTGAAAATGGGCTTATATTTCCAAAATTAGGAATTTTACAAAAACGTTTGTCTGAAGTAAATCAATGGTCATTACCCCCTCCACCCCCACACTAAGTCTCATGTCTCTAGAACAACAAAAATAAAATTTTGAAAATGGGCTTATATTTCCAAAATTAGGAATTTTACAAAACCGTTTGTCTGACGTAAATCAGTGGTCTTTACCCCCTCTATCCCCATACCAAGTCTCAGGTCTCTAGGTCAACAAAAATAAAATTTTGAAAATGGGCTATATTTCCAAAATTAGGAATTCTACAAAAAAGTTTGTCTAACGTAAATCAATTGTCTTTACCCCCTCTATTCCCATACCAAGTCTCAGGTCTCTAGGTCAACAAAAATAAAATTTTGAAAAAATGGTCACTATTTTGGAAACTAGGAATTCTACGAAAAAGTTTGTTCAACATAAATGAAAGGTCTCTATCCCCTCTACCTGTAAACCAAGTTCCAGGTCTGTACGACAAAAAATAAAAAAAGATCAACTGGGAAAGTAGGCGATTTTTCATAAAACCAAACATTCTAAAAAATGTTCTATGGGCTTAAAAGAATGGCCTCTATGTCCTTTATTTTTTATAATAAAACTTTTTTATTTTTTACATTTTTTTGAAAACACTCGAATTTTGAAATTTTTATATTTTGGAAAGTAGAAAGTTTACAAAAAAATTTGTTTGACATAAATCACTGGCCCTGACCCCATCTACCACCAAAATAAATTTCAATTCGCTAGGACAAAAAATAACAGTAGTGGAGTAGTGGTGCTTCCAACGTACCCGGTGGCGCTCGGCTACGCTGAATTTGTGGATATCTTTGCGAACCCATGATCGAGAGAGCGTCAGCCTGAATAATTTGATATGTTGCATGTCAAATTCCGATCATGGGTTCGCGAGATATCCACTTATTAACATGAACGCCGCCCGAGCAACGCCGGGTGGCTTGGAAGCGACACTACTCCACTACTGTTATTTTTTGTCCTAGCGAATTGAAATTTATTTTGGTGGTAGATGGGGTCAGGGCCAGTGATTTATGTCAAACAAATTTTTTTGTAAACTTTCTACTTTCCAAAATATAAAAATTTCAAAATTCGAGTGTTTTCAAAAAAATGTAAAAAATAAAAAAGTTTTATTATAAAAAATAAAGGACATAGAGGCCATTCCTTTAAGCCCATAGAACATTTTTTAGAATGTTTGGTTTTATGAAAAATCGCCTACTTTCCCAGTTGATCTTTTTTATTTTTTGTCGTACAGACCTGGAACTTGGTTTACAGGTAGAGGGGATAGAGACCTTTCATTTATGTTAAACAAACTTTTTCGTAGAATTCCTAGTTTCCAAAATAGTGACCATTTTTTCAAAATTTTATTTTTGTTGACCTAGAGACCTGAGACTTGGTATGGGAATAGAGGGGGTAAAGACAATTGATTTACGTTAGACAAACTTTTTTGTAGAATTCCTAATTTTGGAAATATAGCCCATTTTCAAAATTTTATTTTTGTTGACCTAGAGACCTGAGACTTGGTATGGGGATAGAGGGGGTAAAGACCACTGATTTACGTCAGACAAACGGTTTTGTAAAATTCCTAATTTTGGAAATATAAGCCCATTTTCAAAATTTTATTTTTGTTGTTCTAGAGACATGAGACTTAGTGTGGGGGTGGAGGGGGTAATGACCATTGATTTACTTCAGACAAACGTTTTTGTAAAATTCCTAATTTTGGAAATATAAGCCCATTTTCAAAATTTTATTTTTGTTGTTCTAGAGACATGAGACTTAGTGTGGGGGTAGAGGGGGTAATGACCACTGATTTACGTCAGACAAACGTTTTTGTAAAATTCCTAATTTTGGAAATATAAGTCCATTTTCAAAATTTTATTTTTGTTGTTCTAAAGACATGAGACTTAGTGTGGGGATAGAGGGGGTAATGACCATTGATTTACGTCAGACAAATGTGTTTGTAAAATTCCTAATTTTGGAAATAAAACGCTTTTTAAAAATTTTATTTTTTTGTCCTGGAGACCTGGGACTTGGTATAGTGGTAGAGGGGACAAAGGCCATTCATTTATGTCAAACAAACGTTTTTGTTAACTTTTTAATTTTGGAAATATAACCCATTTTGGAAATATGTTTTGGAAAATTTGAAAAATACACTATTTTTGGACTGAGAGTGGTATAGAGGTAGGTGTTGGAGTTAACATATGTCTTTTCAGGATTTTTAGATTAATGATATAGCCAACTTTCCAAATATTTTTGAAAAATTTGAAAAATACACTAATTTTTGACTATGCATGGGATAGAGGTAAGTGTAAGAGTTGAGAGTCATTGATAAACCTTAGAGTACTTTGGATTTTTTTTTGGAATTTTGTGTGTTGCTGTTGTTGTTGTTGCTGCTTACAAACATGGATGTAAGCATTTTGCAGCCATAAAAAAAGGACTGACATACTTTCCAAGACCAAATAATAAGCCCCCACAAGCAAGAGCAAATATGAAAGCCAACAAAAGCCAACAAAAAAGCCTACAAAAGCCAACAAAAGCCAACAAAAGCCAATAAAAGCCAACATAAGCCAACAGAAACTGACCAAAAAAATGCCAACAAAAAACTGACCAAAAAAGCCATGTAGCATGTTGGTAGTTGAGTGAGTTGTCATATTGACCGATAGATAGCAGGCTGGTAGTTGAGGAGTATTGCTATCGACCGCTAGATAGCATGCTGGTCGTTCAGTGAGCGAGTGTTGAAATGGAGCGCTAGGTAGCATGCTGGTCGTTCAAGTAGTTCTCATAGTCACCGCTAGATAGCGGCAACATACTTTGTGTGTCGCATGCAGCTATTTAACAAAGTTTTACCTCATAAAAACGTGCTTGTATAAGCTTTGTACAAAAATTGAATATACAATTAATCACTAAGTGTTTAGAACTAACATGTATAGCCTTGTGTAGGGAATATTGGGGTCCTTAGCAAGAAAGAGTGCCTAACACACATGAGTGTACAGCCTTTTGATATGCAGTAAGTACCTGATAACCTTGAGTAGGCCATAAGAATATTTTCAGTTGACTACTACCTGTCACAGTGTTTACATTGTGAAAGACCGTTGAAGCAACCAGTCTTTAGCTTTGTCATAAGCAGTGAACAGCTGTTACCCTTAACCAGGGGTACATTAGAGGACCCTTATCAAGAATATCATCAGTTGACTACTACCATTCACAGTGACCACATCGTGAAAGACTGTCAAAACAACTATTGTACAGCCTTGTACTACACAGTAAGTAGCTGTTGGTCTTGACTATTGTATATTAGAGAACCCTTAGCAAGTATATAATCAGTTGACTACTACTTGTTACAGTGTTCACATCGTGAAAGACCGTCTCACTGTCCAGTCTACAGCCTTGTCATACGCTGTAAAGAGCTGTTGGTCTAGACTAGGGGTATATTAGTGGACCCTTCACAAGAATATCACTAGTTGACTACTACCTCTCACGGTGTTCACATCGTGAAAGACCGTCTCACTGACCAACCTCTAGCCCTGTGATACGCAGTAAGCAGCTGTTTGCAGAAATCAACATTCATAATGGAAGAAGCCATTCCTAGCTATATGTGTAAAGAGTGTGGAAAGACTTTTCTTCGAGACTATCATAGGAAGCGACATGAAGTATCGTGTGGTGAATTTCATGAGTGCAAGACCTGTGGTAGTACATTCAACAATGCCTACAATGGACGTCGTCATGAAGAATGTTGTAATGTTGTGTCGGCAGCTAAAAGACAAAAAGCAGAGCCTACAAAACATTACCTACTGTCATTGGTCCCTGACAAAAATGGACTTATTGAATATGAGACATCTTTTGAAGGTCGACTTAAATCCTATTTCATTCGTTGCGATACGTGCAAGGATTTAAATTCATACCTTAAAGAGTCCAAACAGCAAATAATGCAAGCTATGCAGAAAGAACTAGCAATGCACAAGTCGATAAAAGTTAATCTTGTGGCTGAATGTAGATTCATTCATACATCTACCAATGAAATTACAGATCGTGCTTTTAAAACACGAAATCAGGCCCTATTTTTGGAAACTGACTTAAGTAGTTTCTTGGAAACACAATTTACAAAGTTAACTACGGAAATGGAGGAATCTGAGCTAAAAGGCAGTAATTGGGCTTTGTTAGCAGTGGAAGGAGTACGATTAAAAATAAATAAGTATAATCCCTTGCGTGGAAGCACATATATTCCATTACCAGCAGTTATACAAGCAAGAAAAGCCTGCATTAATCCTCAAAACTTTAAGGATGAGAGGTGTTTTATGTATGCCATTTTAGCAAAACTGGTTAAAACTGATGCTAAACGCATTAGTAAATACAAGGATCTGGAAAACAAGTATGATTTTTCAACAATATCATTTCCTACATCGCTAGCAGACATTCCCAAATTTGAAAAAGCTAACGATATATCCATTAATGTATTTGGATTGGAAGAAGACAATAAACTGTTCCCTCTAAAGGTTGTGGATCAAGAGCTGCAAGACCATCGCGACCTCCTTTTGCTAAGTTCATCATCCGGCCAGAACCACTACGTCTTTATCAAAGATTTTGATAAACTAGTAAGACATCAGATTACCCGCCATGAACATAAAATATATACGTGTAAACGGTGTTTTACACACTTTGATAATCGATATGGACAACAAGGAATGGAAAAAATGAAAGAACATAGAGCTTTGTGTGTCCAGCATGACATTGCTAGGGTTGAAATGCCTATTAAAAACCCCATTGTCAAATTCTTAAATGTTGAAAAAATGCTGAGAATACCTTACGTTATCTATGCAGATTTTGAAAGTATACTCTTACCCTATCAAACATGTCTACCTAATCCTGAGGCAAGTTATACAGTGCCATACCAGAGTCATGTTCCTATGAGCTTTGGTATATACGTTAAACCCTCACCTGCTGTGGAACACATAAAGACAAATCTTTCAAGCCAACCTGTTATTTATCGTGGGCCTGACGCTGCAGAAAAGTTTATGGACTGTTTGATCTCAATAGCTAATGAAATTGATCGCCTTTACAGCTTAAATGTTCCAAAGGCCTTAACTCAGGCTCAAGAAGCAGAGTTCCAATGTTCTGAAACCTGTTATTTGTGTCAAAAACCATTTACCCAACAGGACTGGAAAGTTCGAGACCACTGCCATATTACAGGGGAATACCGTGGAAGTGCTCACAATAACTGTAATTTGAGGTGTAAAACACGAAACCCCGTTCCTGTGTTTCTACATAATATGAGTGGCTACGACGCAAATTTCATTGTAAAGCAATTGGGGTGCACTACTGAGAGAGTGGATGTTATCGCTAACTCCAAAGAAAAGTACATTTCCTTTACGAAATATGTAGGAAATGTTAAGCTTAGATTTGTGGATACGTTTCGGTTAATGCCGAGTAGTTTGGAAAACTTAGTTTCCAACTTAACATTATACCCTGAAACAGACAAGTACTTTGGAAAAGAAAATGCAATGCTCATGACTCGTAAAGGGGTATTTTGTTATGACTACATTGACTCATGGGAAAAGTTAAGTGAAACGTGTTTACCTCCAAAAGAGGCATTCTTTAACAAATTAAGTCAAGAAAATGTTAGTCAAGAAGACTATGAACATGCCAAAAATGTCTGGAATCAGTTCAACATTAAAACTCTAGGGGAATATAGTGACCTCTACCTAACATCAGATGTACTCCTTCTTGCAGACAGCTTTGAAACGTTTAGAAACAAAACACTAGAAACACACCGAGTGGATGCTGCACACTTCTTTACTTCGCCTGGTTTAAGTTTCGAGGCAATGCTCCTTTACACAGGCATTGAACTGGAATTGCTACAGGATTACGATCAGATTCTTTTAATCGAGTCTGGAATACGTGGAGGCATATGCCAGGTGTCTCATCGGTATGCTGAAGCTAACAATAAATACATGGAAACCTATGATTCTGAGAAACCATCGCAGTTTATTACCTATGATGATGCCAACAACCAATACGGGTGGGCTATGTGCCACTCCCTTCCTTATGGTGGATTTCAGTGGGTTTCTCCAGATACTGTTGATCTAGAAAAACTAAAGAAAGACGATCCTGTGGGATACATTCTAGACGTTGATGTTGATTACCCATCTGACCTTCATGATCTACACAACGATTTACCTTTCCTACCAGAGTGTACACAACCTAAGGATTCGTCTCTGAAAAAACTAATTCCTCATCTTGGAAATCGAAGGCGATATGTTGTTCACTACATGGCATTAAAACAGGCTTTAGATCATGGAATAAAATTGATAAAAATTCATCGTGTGTTAAAGTTTAAACAAAGACCTTGGTTAAAGGCATACGTTGATTTTAATAACAACCTTCGAAAACAAGCCAAAAATGATTTTGAGAAAAATCTGTACAAATTATTCAACAATGCCATTTTTGGGAAAACAATGGAAAATATCCGTAAAAGAATAGACATACGTCTTGTGACTGACAGCAAAAAGGCAGAAAAGCTAATAGCAAAGCCGACATTTATCGACAGAACAATTTATGGCCCTAACCTAGCTGCTTTCCACATGGCTAAACGTAACATTGTATTCAATAAGCCTATATTGGAATGTGTATACTGGATATTTCAAAAACTCTCATGTATTCCCACCACTATGATGTCCTGCTACCTTATTATGGCATGGACAATCTTAAACTCATGTATATGGATACTGACTCGTTCATATATTTGGTTAACACCCCAGATGTATATCAAGACAAGTTGGATTTCCTACAACACCTGGACACATCAGATTATCCTACTAATCACATATGTTACTCTACATCAAACAAGAAAACGTTGGGGAAATTTAAAGACGAGGCTTGTGGACAAATTATAAAAGCATTTGTTGGACTTAGAGCTAAAATGTATGCTTTAGACATAAATGGTAAAGAAATCAAAAAGATTAAAGGTATTAGCAGAGGTGTTGTCAAAAATTGTATAAGCTTTCAAGATTATAAGGATTGTGTCATGAAAAACAATGTAAAAAGAATACCCATGAACATTATCGCTTCTAAACAACATGACATATCATCTATAAGGCTAAACAAAATTGCTTTGTGTCCTGGTGATGATAAAAGAGTGATTGATGCTAATGGTATAGGTACACATGCCTATGGTCATTACTCAATCATTGACCATGCTTAAAGAGTTAAGTTATGAATATCAAAATCTTCTGCCTGCAACTAGCAAATACATAAAACAAAACAATTTAGGAAATAAAACAATAGCACTACAAAAATAAAAAAATAGTATTCATAATCAAAAATAAATAAAATAGAAAACAAAATAAAAACAACTGTACAATTTATAACAAAAAATAGACTATATATAAAAATGTATTTAAGTGTAAATAGTGTACATGTATTTCAAATAAAAAATATTGTATGGACACTGCTTGTACATTTTTAATTACTACCCACCTCTCTCCACTCCTAATGCAAAATGAACATGTAAAACACGAATTGGAAAATCCATGTTTCCATATTGACAAAATAGAAAAAACATTGAACTAAAATTTTAAAAACTGTAAATGGGAATTTGGTAAATTGACAAATGTGTAAACAACAAAATGCAAAATCCATGTTTCCATATCATGAAATTGAAAAACTTTAAATTGACATTAAAAAAAAATGAAAATGGGAAATTGGAAAATTGACAAATGTGTAAACAACAAAATGCAAAATCCATGTTTCCATATTATGAAATTAAAAAAAACTTAAAACTGACATTTAAAAAAACTGAAAATGGGAAATTGGAAAATTGACAAATGAGTAAACAACAAAATGAAAAAAAAAACGGTTGGGTAGTGATCATGTTGTACAGTAGCCAATAAGACTAGCATAAGGAGAGTTGCATGTGTCCTTATATACTTTGTGTATGTGCATTAGCCCTTTGGATTAGCTTAAGTTAGGTTTGGTAAAGTTAGGTTTAGTGAGGTTAGGTAAGTGACTTTTTTCGGAAAATGGAAATTGTAAAATCTAAAATCAAAAAATATTAAATTTAAAATGTAAAATAAAAAAAATTAAAACTGAAATACAAAAAATCAAAAAAGTGAAATCTAAAAAAGTAAAATTAAAAAATCAAAAATCTATAATGTTAAAATGTAAAATGTTAAAATGTAAAATCTAAAATCTTAAAATGAGGTTTCTGGGGTTAGGTTAGGTTAGGTTAGGTTATAACTAAGTTTATTATTTGTGCTCTCTCATTTGTTCTTACTTTCTTGCATACACTATTTGATATTACTTTTTCTGTCACTTTTTGCTCTTATATTTGCACTTACTTTGAAGTTAGGTTAGGTGAAATTAGGTGAGGAAATGCTTGGTTAGGTTAGGTTAGGTTAGGTTAGGGTAGGTTATAACTAAGTTTATTATTTGTGTTCTTACATTTGCTCTTAATTTTTTCATTACAATTTTTGCTCTCACTTTTTTTGCTTGCACTTTGAAGTTAGGTTAGGTTAGGTTAGGTTAAGTTGGGTTAGGTTAGGTTAGGTTAAGTTAGTTTAGGTTAGGTTAGGTTAGGTTAGGTTAGGTTAGGTGTGGTTAGGTTATAACTAAGTTTATTATTTGTGCTCTCACATTTGCTCCTACTTTTTGCTAATTTTTTTTCGCTTGCAATTTTAAATTAGGTAGGTTACGTTAGGTTAGGTTATGATAGGTTAGGTGAGGTTAGGTTAGGTGAAGTTAGGTTAGGTTATAACTTAGGTTATTATGTGTGCTCTCACATTTGCTTTCATATTTGCTCTGACTTTGAAGTTAGGTTAGGTTAGGTTAGGTTAGGTGAAGTTGGGTTAGGCAGAATGGTTGAGGTATGAATCAAAAGCCAGATCCTGTAAGTTTTGCCTCACAAGGCTGAGTGTACCCCGTTCCACTCATGAGACCAGAAATTAAATTTCTTGGCAGAGCCGGGATTCGAACCTCAGGAATGACCTCCAAGAATGCTAGTCACTACACTAAGTGGTTGACAATATAAGGCTGGTCTTGATTGTACACGATCAATCAATAATTACCTAATAATAATAATAATAATAATAATAATAATAATAATAAATATTCCATTTAGCAACTACACGGCCGAACTCTCCCTGTGACATCATTCATGGTCTCAGGACATGGCGGCCATCTTGCCCATTAGCCCCTGCCCCAGCTCTGACTGACCCCTCCATAAGAATAACATAGAGTGATTGCGCGCGGCGGCCATCTTGCCCATTAGCCCCTGCCCCAGAACCGCCCTTTATATCCTACTCACACTAATACAGCCATCACAATTAACACACCCAAAGGACACGGGGCTACATGACCGCGTTGTCGCAGCCCCTAAACTGAGGAACTAACCAAATAATATTTAGCATCTCGCTGTAATGTTACAGGGTACTACGTAGCCTATTTTTAAAATTAGGAGCCAGTCTCATTGGGAAAATATATTTCCAAGAAGTGCTCCATTATTATAATAATAATAATTCTTCTTCTTCTTTAATCGTATCGGCCAACTAAGGACCACGTTATTTCAACTGGCTTCTCTGGGCTTTGATCCTTGCCCAGTGTTCCTTCATACGTTGCCGGTGTTGCTCTTTTCTTTCTTCCGTCCACATCTTTCCCGTCTTTAACTTCGGTTTTTCTTGAAAACCCTGGTGGTCGTGTAGTTTCTTCCTGAGGGGACTGCGTTCTTGAATATCCTCACAGGTAATTTCCATCTCTTGCAGGTCACTTTCCACCTCTTCGAACCAGGCTGGCTTGGTCTTCTTATTGTTAAAATAGTTAAAGATCCGGTTCGTCAATCGTGTGGGTTTCATTCTAAGCAAGTGGCCATAAAATTAATCCTCCTTTTCCTCATTACATCAGAGATCTTCTGGACATAATTATTATTATTATCATTATTTTTTGCTGTTTCTTTTCCAATCAGTTTATTTTTTGACAAGCTTAGTAACATAGTTCTTGTTTTAACACTGATAAGAATATACGTCATATATAATCATACATCCTGGTACACCAGAAGTCAATACCCAGAACAGTTTGAAGTCTTCTTAAAATACATGTGACAAGAGATTCTCACTTGCGAGGTTATCTCCGCTCACTCTCCCCCACTACTCTGACGTGATCATCCAAGCTTCCCGGGGCTATAGCTGCCCTTCACAACCCTTCATTACGTAAGTAGAAATGATTTCGATCGGATTCAGATCCGGAGATTTAGAGTACCATGAAAGGTAAATCACGATGCCGTTGCAGCCAATCCTTGGCTATCCTCGAGCATGAATGATTTTGTTATTGTAATGTAATTTAATTTTATATGCTTCCTCGACTTCCAAGGCTGCTAATATACAAAGCTTAACCATCACAATAATAACGTGAAGGAAGAACAAATTAGAAGGTTAACAAAATACTGAAGTATGAAATGTATCTCATACATATAAATTATAAATAAACTGAAGAGTGGGCTAACCGCAACTGAACATAAATAATTAAAATTGCTGTTCAGCCTTCAAATGCACATAATTTACGAATATAAGTGACTTCTCAAAATACCAATACAGTAGGTGATAACTTCCTGTGGTTCTTGATAGATACACTGAACTCCCTTGTAAAGCAATACGTACCGTACCTGAGTTTCATTCAGTTCAATCATAGTTTTGTGTTCTTTCTTCCGATTTTATTATTATTATTTTATTATTTTAATGTCTTCCTAAAGTCTTACAACTGGTACTCAAAAGCAATTCAGCTGGATAAAGAACCGCCCGAAGTCCAAGTCGCTACGTTTATGACAACAATAGGTTATGAAGCCGAAGAGATTTTTCAGTCATTTAACCTCACTGAGGCAGAACAAACAAACATGCAGGTAATCATGGACAAATTTAACAATTATTTTGTGCCTAAAGCTAATGAAACATATGAAGTATGCGTTTTTCATAAAATGTTACAAGAATCAGACGAAATTTTCGAACAGTTTTTGATTCGCGTAACAACTCAAGCAAGAAAATGTAGTTTCGGTCAATTAGAGAAACGAATGCTAAAAGACAAAATTGTTAGTGGCATCAATAATGATACGTTACGTGAAAGATTGTTGGGTACAACAGACCTAACCTATGACAAAGCGGTAGACATGTGTCAAGCAAGCGAGCTGGCACACAAACAAGCCATTGACATGAGTAAGAATAGCGAATCAGAATCACAGATGTCAGTCGCCGCACTCAAGAAAATGAAAAGACAAGGAGTTAACATAAAAAATACTGATCAGTTTAATTGCAACAGATGTGGTATGACACATGGAAAGCGATCTTGTCCGGCGTATAAGCAAAGATGTAATTTGTGTGGGAAGTTAGGACATTTTGAAGCCTGTTGCAAGTCCAAAAAGGAGAATCATGCAGTACACGGCTCTAAAGACGACGATGCAACCTCTCAATCGTCACGTGTTAGTTATATGATGTGCATTGGCAGTGTTACAGTACCACCAAGACAAGAAGATTGGCAAGAATTAATAAAAGTGGGAAACAAAGCGTTTCATGCTAAACTAGACAGCGGTGCTCAATGTAACGTTCTTCCGACTCACATAATCGAGAAACTGGGGGTCACTGCTAAGATAACACCGTCCAAAGTAAAGAAGTTGGTAACATTTAGTGAACACAGGCTCAACGTTGTCGGAGAACTGAACTTGAAATGTAAGATCAAGAATCGTCAAACAGAAGTAACATTCTTGACTGTGAATGAACAAGTTCAACCTATAATCGGCAAAAAGACTTGCGAAGAAGAAAATCTGATTATTAGAGTACACAGCGTGAAGATTAGCAACCCGAAGTTAAATAACGAACAGATGTTTAATGGATTGGGATGTTTCAAGGGTTACGAATACGACATAGACCTTGTAGAAAATCCAAAGTTCGAGATTAGCTCAGCTAGAACGATTCCATTGGCCATAAAGGAAACGGTTAAGCAAGAAATTGATAAAATGGTTAAAATGGACATCATCAAACGAGTCACGAAACCCACTGTAGCAGTATCTCCTCTTGTAATCGTAAAAAAAGGGGGCAAACTTCGTTTGTGTATCGACCCTACAGATGTAAATAAAAATATCAAGAGAAGGCATTTCCCATTAAACACGATTGAAGCCATTGCCGCAAGAATGAATGGTAGTAAGTACTTCACTTGCCTAGATTGCACTCGAGGTTTTTGGCAAATAAAAGTCTCTGAGAGAACACAAGAATATTTAACATTTGCAACACCTTGGGGACGTTATTCCTGCAAACGTCTTCCGTTCGGACTCTCTTCAGCTCCAGAAATATTTCAGCAAATTATGACAGAGATACTTCACGACATTCCAAATGTAGAATGCGCCATGGACGACATATTAATTCATGCCAGTACAGACCAGAAACTTCGGGATACCACTGAAATAGTACTTCGATGACTACATGAAAACGGCTTTAAACTCAATAAAGAAAAGTGCATATTTAACATACAAGGAGTTCGTCTTTAGGACACGTTTTGTCAGACAATGGACTTGAAATTGATGAGACAAAAGTCGATGCGATAAAGAAACTCAAAGTACCAAAGAACAAAGAAGAGCTACAGAGATTGTTGGGTATGATAAATTACTTGGGAAAATTTATTCCCTGTCAGTCAAAATTGACAGCTCCATTGCGTGTACTATTGAAGAATGATGTTGCATGGATTTGGGGTCCGGAACAGGATCAGGCGTTCAAGGAACTAAAAAAGCACTGTCCAGCACCCCTGTTTTGAGGTACCATGACGTAAATGAAGACGTAACATTGTCAGTTGATGCATCTTCAAGGGCATTAGGAGCTGTTCTAATGCAAATAGGACAACCAGTAGCATATGCTACAAAATCATTAAACAGCACCGAACAAAATTACCCGCAGATTGTTAAAGAGGCACTTGCGATTCGCTACGGCTGTAAGAAATTTCATGACTGGGGTAAGAAATTAACTGTCGAGTCGGATCACAAACCCTTAGAGTCAATCTGGAAAAAGCCGCTTGTGAATGCACCACCGAGACTAAGAAGAATATTATTAGATCTCAAGGAGTACAACCCTATCATCGTATACCATAAAGGAAGTGAACTGAAGATTGCGGATACACTTAGTAGAGATTGTGAAGATTCTTACGGAAACGATGAAGAAGAACTCGAAGTTCTAATGGTGTTATCAATGTCTGAAAGTGCCACTGAAGACTTCAAAAGATCAACGCTCCAAGACCCAACTTGCCAGGCATTAATCAAGATGATGAACAATGGTTGGCCTAACGGTATCCTTCAAGTACCGCAGATATTGCGAAGTTTTTTTCACTTTTCGAGATGAATTATCATATTGTGATGGACTCATTCTCAAAGGAGATCGAGTTTTTGTCTAAAAAAGCGAAATACCTAGAGTTTTACAAGTGATTCATAAAGGACATCCGGGTATACAATCGACACTGAGAAGATCAAGACAGTTAGTCTTTTGGGAAACTCTAACAAAGGACGTAACCAAATTGGTTGAATTCTGCAAAACCTGCCAACAAACGCAGCGTAAACCTGTCAAGGAAACCATCATAATGAAGAAAATACCTAAATTACCATTTGAAATAGTATCTTCAGATGTCTTTTTCTACAAAAGCAACAGCTATCTTGTTCTGGCAGACAGTTACAGTGGATACTACGAAGTGCAAAAGATTAACAAAACAACAGCAACAGAAATAATTAATCAACTTAAAATTTGGTTTGCTACACATGGAGTTCCACAAGAATTTCACGCCGACAACGCAACATATTCGTCCAGAGAATTTGTGAAATTTTCAAAGGAATGGAACCTCAAATTAGTTACATCGAGTCCTTGTTTTGCAAGGTCGAACGGATTAGCTGAGAAGTACGTAGACATTGCGAAGCGACTGGTGAAGAAATGCGACATCAGCGGAGAAGATGTACAACTGGCCCTGCTAATGTCGAGAAATACACCACGAGACCCAGAACTAGGCACACCATCCTCGAGATTGTTTGGAAGGAATACAAGAACTCCAATTTCCTTTTCTAATAACAATCTGCAGCCCAAACTACAAACCGATGTACCAATAAAACTTAAGGAAAAGCGGTCAAAACAGAATAAATATGCTGATCGCGGAGCCAAGGAATCACGACAGTATCAAAATGACGAGAAAATCTTGATCAGAGATCTAAACTACAAGTGGTACACGGGGAGAATTGTACATCCAGTAACTAATCGCTCATATGTGTTTCAGAAAGATGATGGAACAATTTTGCGAAGAAATACCAGTTTCATCAGACCATCGAATATTGAAGGCACAATAACAAAAGACACAACAATTCAGGCCGATTTAAACGTTGAATCAAATCAAAGTACAAACGAGAGAATGCAATCGTCAATTCATGATCCACTAACAGACATCCAAGGAAGGTCACGTCTACCCTTACATCCGGATGATCCCAACAAAGGAACATCTCCAGTTGAACCGAACGTAGAGAGGGAATAAGCATCAAAAGCACCCTCATTAGAATCGTTCAAATATACTACAAGACATGGCAGAACTGTAAAACCAGTAGTTAGGTTAAATCTGTAAATCTAATCAGCGTAGAGAAATATTAATTTTATTTTGAGAAGAGAGATGTAACGATAACCTTAGGATTCGAGATACGATAATCGAAACATACATCTCTGCAATACGTTGCGCAACTATGTCAATTGTTAATACTTCAACATACATAATAAATGTTGGCACTAGGCTATTATGTTGTTAGTTATTATTTGATTACCCTATAAACCTGTATGTGAATGTTACACCGTCGGTATGTGGCAAGGCTCCAAGGTCATGGTTCAGTTTGAGTGGTGGGAAGTTGGAGCGCTGGAGGAGAAACCCCTCCCTAAACTTATCAGAGCTCAAGACGATTGCATGCACACATTTTAAGCATTAACACGCTATGCCGACAGTAAGGCTGTCGCCGTCACTGTCGCTGAAGAGTGGCTGTAAATATGTCTACCCAGCTTGGCCTTGAAGCCTCACTACATACCGTCCCTGCCCTCCTTGGAGTTGTAGTGTACGGCTACGCGGGACGTGAGGCAGCATGGCCAGCTAACCTGTTTGAACTGCTCTCCGTGACCAAACAACTCGAGGTTTGAATGTGTGTATCTTGTATCTTTTAAATTGAGTGCCATTCTCCAGCCATGTATTTATCTACCCATATTTGTAGGTATAACAAGTGTGAGGAATGTAACTGTCCCAGGATTTCACAGCCTTTGTTTATGGTTTGTACTGTACGTATATCTAGAGCTGGCTGCACGAGTCACAGATAATGAGTTTATGTCTGATAATAATGGGGAACGAGGGAACAGCGATCACTTGGAGTTCAACTAGCAAGGTTGGAATTTAAACCAGTTCAGTTAGAGGGGGAAAGTAATTCACGATAAACCTGGGTGACTGAGAGCCTATCCTTGAGTGGTAGATTATATCACTGTAGCTAATCTCATGAACTAGTGGTCCCGCAGCGTAGCCGTGCACCACGGCCATGAGGGCAGCTGCAGCAAGTTCGGAGATCGTTGGTTTGAATCCCGACACTAACAGGGGCTATCCTGTGTGATTTTCCCCCGGGGTTGTCCACACTCCCTTCAGGCAAATGCCGGGATAGTACCTTACTTCAGGTCCCGGGGCACCTAACCTACTCCATCTCTGGCCCTAATACAATTCAAGAGCTGGGAGGAGACAGGGCAAATCTTCAATAAGATTACAAACAATAGTCGCCCGTTCAGCTGGGAGGAGAAAGGGTGAATCTTCAATAAGATTGCATAGAATATTCGCCCTTACAGCTGGGAGGAGAAAGGGCAAATCTTCAATAAGATTCCATTGAATATTCGCCCTTACATCTGGGAGGAGAAAGGGCAATTCTTCAATAAGATTCCATAGAATATTCGCCCTTACAGCTGGGAGGAGAAAGGGTGAATCTTCAACAAGATAACATAAAATATTCGCCTTTACAGCTGGAAGGAGAAAAGAGGTCCCGTGGCTCCTGAGCGCGGGATTAATGGTCACTTAAAACTAGAAGCTTCCTTCCAGCCTTCCTTCCTTCACCTAATAAAAACAAGTAGCCTAGTTCCGTGACGAACTAAAGAGCCTACCTTTCTTAAAATTATAGAGACCCTAGGCAGACCTGGTGACTCTAAATATATTCTTAGTTTCATCTATTAAGATTCACAATGCACATGCAAAATTTGCTTGAGGTCCAATAGATAGTATGCGCGTTATATGTATTTATATATTGAATTTATCAGCATGTGTAAGGTCACTGCGACACTGCCATAAATGGGATGCTCAAATTTAAGTTGAAATATTATGATCTATATATGTGCCATTTTTGAAAGAACTTAGTATGGAAGTTACATGTGATTCCACATTAAACCTATCAGGACGCGTAGAATTATGTTGGCAGCACTGTCGTATATCGCATGTCTTATTTGCAGGTACTATATGTATGCAAAGTTTAAAACTGTTGGCCTGCATACTTTATGATATATTGAGATTAGGATAAAAAATGTGTCGAGTGCTTTATTCAACAGCTGGCAACCCTGTTGACACAAAAAAGCATATTTATATCTGCTTCGGTGCGCAAATCGCATACCAAATTTGGATGAAATTCAATAGATAGTATGGAAGTTAGATGCATTTAAAGATTGGACCTATCAGCCGGCATAGACTCATGTTGGCAACACTTCCATGAATGGGCTACTGAAAATTAGTCTGATGTAATATTGTCTGTAATATGTGTGCCAATTTTGGAACAATTCCCATGCATATCTTCAGAAATATCCAAATTTGACCTCAATTTTCAATTGTGGTTTTTCAGCACTTGGTAGCACTGACGTCATTTTCAAATATGGCCGTGAGATATTCAACCAAAGGTCTTTACTCATTGCAAATTTGGTTTTGATAGCTGCAGCCGTTTGACTGGGCGGGACACACAGATAGACAGAAGGACAGATATACGGACAGATAGGCACACATTTGCCCGGATCGATCTCATAAGTCTACTTTTTCCTCATTTTTACAAAATGTGAAAAGTAGGTTAATGAACTAATTAGAACAGCGCACTGAAGTATCTGCATAGCTTCTTTGGTCTTATTGTGCTTAGTTGTTAAATAACATAAATAACAAAGCAACATCAACTTTTGTCCCCCATCACTGCGAACATGGTGATTTACAGTATAGTTTTTTGGTGTTGGGTTGACTCAGAGTTACATACCTTGTTGCCACTCATGTCTCAGTCACCATGTTGCAGTTCCCTTAAGAGACACTGAAACTGTCACTTGTACAAAGAGAACCATCCCTATAGAACGGGGCTTACCAATAGCTAGAGCCCTGCGCGGATAAACAAAACGTTATCCGCATCCGCCCCGCATCCACACAACTGTTATCCGCATCCGCCCCGCATCCACACAACTGTTATCCGCATCCTCTCCGCATCCGCACGTTTGTTATCCTAATCTCCTGACATTCCAATAATATTTTAGGTAGATTTCATTAGAAAGCTAACTATTGCAATGGGTACCATGTTTCGACTTCCGGAAAATTTCGACATATCTTCGCGTTTCACATCCCCTAGACCCCAAAACCACCGTCAGTTAAAAAGTTTATATATAATTTATGTATATATATATATATCACTTTCTTGTGGACAAGATAACTACCGCAATTTTGCCCCAATCAATTTGAATTTTTTACATAAAATGTATCCCTATAATATCTCGGTCGAGTTCGTTAATGGGCACAATCGGTCGACGGGGGTGAAAATGGGGGTCTTTTTTTCGAAAAAGTGAAATATCGCTATAAATCTCTTAATATTTGAAATATCGAATCCATTCAAAGTTCATACTTTGTGTCGAATAAGGCCCAAAAATTTATGTTTGAAGAGTTTTTTGATAGCACCAACCATTGACCAAAGGGGTGGGAAAAAGTGGGTTTTTCGGGAAACATTAATCATATCTCTCTTAATAGGCACAATATCAAAACCGTACAAAATGGACAATATTCCCCTAATAATTACCTAACACTTTTGTCTGAAAGAATTTTTGATATGACCCACCATTACGTCAAGGTATAAGAAAAATGAATTCGGAATGATAAGAAAATGCCAAGAGCTATCAGAGGTTGCCATGACAACACTACTAAATTGATGAGGGATGAGCCATCAGACGTTGCCATGACAACGCACTTGCACCCGATCACATTCAGTTTTCCATCTAAGTGAGAAGCGGTCTCGGTGACGTAACTGGTAATATGCTGAACTTCTATGCCTAAGTTCGCGGGTTCAAAGCCGGCCGAAGTCGTCGGATTTTCTAAGAGCGCTAAAAATCCCTCAGTATGCTTTCCTTTGGAGGGGAAGATCCAGCGTTCGTTGCGAGTTGCTGGTTGCGGTGGCATCTCGTAGCCATGTTCAGAGCTAGGTGTCGTTGACGGTAGTATCTAGTAGCAACATTACGAACTACTGCTTGAAATTTACCGTCTGAGGTCCTTACCTGAATTACAGACTAATACAGCCATCACAATTCACACTGTTTATCGGACAGATTCTACACTCATCCAAAGTACACGGGGTTACATGACCGCGTTGTCGAAGTCCCTATACTGAGGAACGAACCAAAATCTCTGCGGGAGATATAATTTTGCGTGAAGAAGTAACATACCGTTACATAGTTATACATCAGTGTCGAAACCTTGCATAAGAACAGTGTGACCACAAGTATAAAAATGTACCCCAAATGACAAGAAGATTACCGTCCCCATAAGACAGTAAAATGTTTAAAATATGCATAAAATGACGAAAAAAAAGTTAAGTAAGCTCCAATTATAAAATACTTTCTCGCAATAAATGAGGTCTGATCCTTCTACGAAAACGTGCATATTCTACCTATTTTCGCCTATCCCAAAGTTTGCCCGATGAAATCTACCTCCACCTTCCGGCGTGCCGAGAGGACTTTTTAAATTAGATAAGCATACATTATTAAAGCGACATATTTAGACATTTGAGGACAAAGTCGTTCCCTTAGGCTTAGTATGTCATTTGCTGTGTTTAAAATGAATGTTATACAGCCAGAATTGCAACCCTTTCCTGTTCGGAGTGTTAATTGTGCTTAATAACATACAGTAATTTGAATGAGATTAACTGAAATCATCATCTTACATTTGTCATGAAAAGAAAAATATATAACGGAAAAATATGTAATGGCATAAACATCCGGGTCATAATATTGTTATTAAACAAGTTCGGATCCATCCGCAAATGTACTTCAAACATTATCCGCAGTTTATCCGCTATCCGCATAGCCATGCAAAATATATCCGCATGGTGAAGAGTTTTGAGGATATCCGCGGATATCCGCAACCGCGCAGGGCTATACCAATAGCCGTGCTGTGGACACGTCGCAATGACTCACCGTCACATTTATATCATGTGCTAATTACAACAGCGTGTCATGAAGCCCTGGGTGGTGTCATAGCATTTATTACATACGCAGCTGGCAAGATACCTTAGTAGTGATAATTAAGACTTGCTGTGAAGTATTACCCGTTTAACATTTGATTGCCGCTGAGCCTGGCTGCGCCACTGTTTGTTGTTGATTGTAGCAGCTGCCCCGCGGGACGAAGCGGGGAACACAGCGATGCCAAGAGTTCGTTCTGCACATAAGACAAGCAGCATTGCGCGTCACAGGACCTCATGTCACCACGGACAGTCAAACGATAACTGAGACTATCGGAGCTGAGTCATATCCTACTCGCGCAACTGTACCTGTCAACGAAGCAAGCTGATGTGTGACACAAGTAAACAAGGAATAGCTGATGCAAAATATCAGTGAGGATGAATTACAGCGAGTGTACCAAATCTCCTTACGTTGGTGTAATGTGTGTTTAGAAATTGAAGGACAGCATTTCCAGCAAGGTCTATGAAATTCACGTAGGCTAAGTAATGTTGATTATTAAATATGTTACAAAAGTGTAAATGTGTTAAAACTAGTTGGGCGCTACGCTGCTGCTAGCGGCAGTGCCTTGCTCGACAAGCGGCTATCCAAATGAGTGCCCCGGCTGTCACGCGGCGCATCCGAGGCTCCGTTCTATAGGGAAGGCTCTCACATGCTACATGCCAAGTATGTGAATTAGCATTGTTTAAATGGGACCATTTTATAGTTACCTGCTCGCGCCTAATCCAGTCTTTGTCATCAATCCAAAAATGGTTTTTAATAATAATAATAATAATAATAATAGTAATAATAATAATGTTATTGGTTGTATGTCCCGTTTGGCTATTCTGGCTTTTAGAGACGCCGGGGTGCCAGAATTCTTCCCCGAAGGGGAAATCTACTGACAAGGCTCCCTCGCGTTTGCGCACCCTCAAATGCCAGCTGACTGCGCCAGGATACGAACCTGAAACCTTTGGTTTTATTTTTAAATAAACATTTCATCAAATTATGTATTTTTTAAAATAATTTGGCTCTGGAGGGGGGGGGGGATTGATTCCCCTAATCACCCCCCGTAGTTGCACCACTGCCCGAATGCTTTCGGCACAGTGTTTGGATGATGATGATGATGATGATAATTGTTGTTAAAAAGGGCCTAACATCTAGGTTATCGGCCCCTTATGGTTTGAGTGATCAGAAAAATGAAAATGAATCTATAAGTATATCTAACTACAAACGTACAACTAACAGTAACTCCAGCTTACACTCTAAAAGAAGAAATGGGAAACACAAGATAGGGGGAAATAAATGCCCTCATCCGCCGAAGAACGAAGATTGAGGGACCTAGAAAGAAGTAGTCTTGAAAGGCAGATAGGAAAGGGAAGGAGGAGAGGACCTGCCCCAAAGGCAATGGACATAGGGAAAGACGATCACCTCAAGAATCCCTTGGGGTCACCAACTCCCGAACTCACCATCCGTGAGCCCTTGAGGGTGTAGCACTATCGAGGGTGCACCATAAGTGGTGGGGCTACACACACCTTGGACAGAAGGCAGGAGATACCTGAAAGAAAAACAAGAGCTCGAAGAATGAGGGATCAGGAAGATGAGACAATGGCCAATGAAGGCAGGAAAGGAAGAGACTCCCTAGTCTTCGGATACCCTAATACCGTCGGTGTCGGAAGAGAACAAGAGTAGACCACGAGAGGTCGACAGGAAAGAAGACGGGGCACAAATAAGTGGGAGCAATGCGGGTGTCCCGTGGTCGCTAACCCACGTCCCACTAGATGTGAGCCCCTGGGGGTACAGTGTTTGGAAACGCATTGCCTAGCTCATGACAAGAGTAAATGTGAGAGTTATAACTGACTAGAGAAGATCAATAAGTTACTCTCTGTCCCAGTGTGAAGATATTCTGTGAATGAGCTGTCTAATTGGCGATAATGTGTATTCCACACAGGAGCACTTGTCAATGGGCCGACCAAACAGCGAGTGACGTGAATGCGTTTCGAGCCGATGTAATAATTGTCTACAGATAATTGCAGTACTAGTACAGCAGATGTACAGTATGAGAGTTGCGGACTTTATAATAGCATCTGTGGAGATTTTGCCAGGAGACCTGTTTCATGGCGTAGTCAGGGAAATTATTAGGAGATTCCGTCCTCCATAAATACATCGTAAGACCACCTCGTGGTGTAGCGGCTAGAATTCTTGGCTGTCGCCTCCAGAGATTCGGGTTCGATTCCAGGATGTGCCAAGAAATTTAATTCTGGTCTGAGGGTACACTCAGCCTCGTCAGGCAAAACTGAGGAGAGGTGGATTCGATTCCCCCCTCAGCCATCCTGGAAGTGGTTTATGTGGTTTTTCTACTCCATGCGAATGCCGGGATGGTTTCTAACTTAAGGCCATGTCCGATTTCGTTCCTGAATTACAAATAAACTCACTTATACAGCCATCACAATAACATAGGTTATTAGACACATACACGGAACTATGATTTCGTAAACGTACTGCTATAAGCCACCTTCTTCCATTTCATCAACATAGGTCTAATAAACATATTTCTTTCCTCGTTTCATCTAGGGCAGGGGTTCTCAACCAGTGTCTTGAGGGGGTCGCGAGATACGGAGAGAAAGTTTTAAAATTTAGTTATTACTGTAGTTTTTTATTTAAAAAAGAATACACTCACTTTGTACTTGACTTTTACGTTTTTTTATTTTATTAATGAGAAACTTGAGAAATCAATGTTTGAATGTCTGGAATGATTTTTGTAACACACAAAACAATGTACTTTTCCAGTGTCAAACGATTTCTTGATTTGTTTTTAAATTCACCATTATGGAAAATCCTTGTTCACAGTTGTACGATTTAGAAAATGGCAGCAACGTTTTTAACGCTGTTGTGGACAGTTTTGGGTATAACTTTGGAATACTTTTCCAAAATTTGTCGGCACAAGCATTGTTGAAAGTTAGTTTTACTGACTGATCACTTGAAATCTTGAAACGTTAAAACTTGGGGGTTCGCCAAAATACTCAGCCTAATAAGGGGGTCGCAGTGTATAAAAGGCTGAGAACCCCTGATCTAGGGTATGGTAGTCTACACTTTATTATTCTTTGAAAGCACGAACAAACTGATATAGCTGACGTTGGCAAACAAAGGGATGTCAGTTTAAGTCCTATTGAGGATTACATTAAACTAGAGGTGGTGTATTGGCTTTCACGGCCGGTGAATTAAAACTCAGCAATTCTTCTAGGTTTGTGCCGTGTCTTGTGTGGGGTTTCGCCTAGGACACCAAGCTGGCTCATCGGCGGGCTCTTGGTGTCCCCGCCCGGACCCCCACAGGAGTATCGAACTTCGCGATACCTCCCTTTATATAGAGTGCAACTGCACTCCTTGACTGCGAGAACCAAAAGCTCAAGCAGCCTCAACCTCTCTATGAAGGCTTCCAAAAAGATGGTGTATTGGCTTTCACGGCCGGTGAATTAAAACTCAGCAATTCTTCTAGGTTTGTGCCGTGTCTTGTGTGGGGTTTCGCCTAGGACACCAAGCTGGCTCATCGGCGGGCTCTTGGTGTCCCCGCCCGGACCCCCACAGGAGTATCGAACTTCGCGATACCTCCCTTTAAATCTGGCATACGTCACCCACACGGCTTTATTGTTATGCGGGCTCGACGCGACACAGTTCTGGCAGGGGCTATCGTCTTATTTATTTGTTTAAACGCACTTTATAAACAAATGTATATATTTCCGTTGTCCTTTCAAGAAGCAACATTTTTCCTGTACTATTGAGACAATCTGGAAGATTCCAGGTACAAACCACACCTTCTAACTCCCTCTGGTTTAAGAGATCGTGTTTTGTGAAACATACACCTTAGCGATTTATATACAGGGTAAATGTAATTGGTATTCTGCCCGAAGGCAGGTCCGAGCCTCCGAAGAGGCTATCCCCAGCCGGAGTTTACGTGCGGTAGGGTGGCCAGGGCCTTTCCGCTCCTCCTTATGTTGGCCAGCAACGCGCAGTGCCTAGAACTGGCATACCATCCAAGTTCCGGCCACGCCCAATGCTGCTTAACTGCGGAGTTCTCATGGTTTCCGGTGTTTCAACACGACCAGGCCGTTGGCCTTATACAGGGTGTCCCAAAAAAGAAAGACACCGACACGGCTTAGTATGATGTGTGAGAAGACAAACTGATCGGTTTTCAAGAAGGAACCCATATTCAGAAACGCACGGCTTGGACGCTGTAGCACATCGACGTCTGGGAGGGGTGTGCGTTCCACAGGTTGTCAATAAACTGAACATGAGTTGCACATGGAGCTCCTTACAAATGGGGTTCGAACTGTGCACCTCCGACGTCATTGCAGAGCCTACGTCGGTGGTGATGGGCCGCACGCACATGACCCAATACGTGCGGTTGTCTTTGAAGGGTGGCGATTGCTCCGTGGACTCCAGTAATAAGGTCCTCCGCTGACGTAACAGGAGTGGCATACAACATACTCTTCATACTACCCCACAGAAAGTAACCGAGAGGTGTCAAATATGGCGACCGTGCTGGCCATGGCACCGGTCCACCTCGACCAATCCATCGATTGGGATATGCGACGTTGAGGTGATTCCGCACATTTACATCAAAGTGTGCTGGAGCTCCGTCGTGTTGCAGAACATTTAGTTGCACTTCTTTCAATGGGGTAGGGTAGGTAGATCTGTCCTGTCAGTTTGTTGGCTGTAGATATGGCCCAATGAGATGGTCACCAATGATCCCAGCCCAGATATTAATAGCGAACCTGTGTTGGTGGTTGCGAATCACGTACGCACGCAGATTTTTGTCCGCCCAAAGTCGCACAACCATCCTCAGACTTCCACGCTCTCCAGCGCCCACACCGTGCACTTCCGGACAGGGGCTCCTTCTTGAAAACGGATCAGTTTGCCTTCCCGCACATCACACCAAGTCTTGTCGGTGTTTTTTTGGGACACCCTGTATAGTCTATGATATAAAGTGCTCTTCTAACTTGTATGAAATTCTCGTTGAGATGGGAACACTGAGTCGAGATTTACTTTGACATAACGTTGTGGAGGCATGTTGTAAATATTTTATAAATAATGAAGAAATTTCTGGATAATGGTTTTAATTACATCCTAGGTGCATAACCCAAATTTAAGAAGACTAGCGGATCCGTGCGAGAAATCTCGCATGTTCATAAACCACACTTCCCACAAAATTTTTACAATGAGAGATTTGGGGAGTAAGGTTATGTTTTTATTGCAACCAAATGATTATAGAACACTATTTACATTTCAGTTAGAATTCCAAGTTCTACGTTCCCTAACTTAAGAAGGCAATCACCGAAAATTGGATCATCATAGCACTCGCCGGTTATTCGATATTTATGAAATCATACGATTTGAGTACTCATTCCTTTGATTTACTGTTTCTGAAATCCTTGCACAATGATTAAGGAAAGACCTCAGAATGTTAAAATGACATGAAACAGGCGTCACGGCGGCCAAAATGTGAAGTGGACAGCAATTAAGTATTTTCCTGCAGCAACAGTATCTGCAAATCGCACACTTCGCACATTTTTTAAAGTCATTTTTTTAAACAAATTATAAATATTAATGAAATTAGACAGCAATTCGTCACTGGTAATGTCTATTCTCTTTCATTTGAATGCTCATTTGTCACGATCGGTCACTTGTGAGCCCCCGCCAGAGGGATCTATACTACTGAAATAATATATATGATGATGATTACTTCTCATACGAACTCTCCCTTCTATGGTGCATTACAGGAATCACCAAGAACTCCTTTGAAATCACGCAAACCACCCTGGGTTGCTTTAGAAAATATCCAACTTTTTGATGTGACAACGCTGGAACTAACGTCCACCCACTAATGCTCACATGGTTCAGGATCCAACAAAGAAGGTTCAGGGATTTCAACTCCCGCGCCAAACCTGGTCCACGCTGAACCGCATTAGGACGGGTTACACCTTGGAGAAGTGCGGTTTCTGTTCATCAGTTCACTGTGACTGCGGAGCGGAGGAACAGACAATAGACCACGTTGTTAAGGAGTGTCCACTTCGAGCATCTGAGGACTCGACTCAAAGTGACTCAGAGTGCTCTTGTCAAATTTGGGTATTCCATTAATTTGATTCTACAGAGGTGGCCAAATTATTATGGCAAAGGAACCGTCTCGTCATTTGCCTGGTGGTGAAAATGGGAAACCATATAAACCATTTTCAGGACGGCCGAGGTGGGATTCGAACCCCACGCTCTACCAATGCCAGCGAGGCACGAACTAGCACGTTAGCGCTCTCGATTACCGTGGCCGGTAAAATCTATTAAAATGGAAGATTTTATTTGAGACAGAGTGTCCGTTGCTGGGCATTTCTTGTTTGTTTTTGTCATACGTTGGCTATTCCAAGAGATCTTTTACGAACCAGCATCATATGAATTTACGTTAAAGCGCTCGCGTATTATTTTATTTTCTATTTAACAAGAGACATTAAATTCCAACCTTTAAGAAAGCAAAACGTTGTGCTGTAGGATTTAAATTAAATCTGTCGTCGTATCATCTTTTGTCAAGAGTAGTGTATAACGTACGAATCTTAATTATAAAAATCAAAAAAAGTTTTGCATATAGACTACTTACCACATCGAGCGGTGGTGGTACAAAACTTCCTCCAGGAGTCCGCCATTGCACGAATGGAATGGCCTGCGATGTCGTCGGACATGATCTGTACCGAACATGTCTGAGATATGCGGATGCGTGCAAATTGCGCAGCATTCACGCCCTCCCATAACCCGTCAAGAGAACATGGAGGCCGCCATCGAAGAGTGGGATCGCCTGCCTCAAGATGACCTGGAAAACATGATCTATGGTATGCTACGGTAAGTAAGAGCCCTGCTGGACGCCTGTGGTGGACGTGTTCCATATTGAGACGTCACAGGATGGCAAGGTTACAAGACATATCAGTCCTTGTATAACAGGCCAAATGTCTTACTGTTTGTAGTTTTATTTTCACACATGAATAAAGTCCGCAGGATTTGTTAGAATGCCGTCACTTTTGTAATCACCTCGCCCACAATCCCACATACGCTCTGCATCATGGCAAACAAGTGTTATCAAAACGGTTTTGATATGTATAGATATCGACTGGAAATGATTAATTTAATTAATTCTCAAACACGTTAACTCAAGCGGCGGCAACGAATGATCTGGTTAGAATGCTTCAAAAGCACATTCTCCTCATCAGGATACAGGAAATTGTTGAAAATTATGTGAACCAATTAACAATAAAGAATTTGGCTCTATTTAGCTTTACCATAAAAATTTGGCCACCAGTGTAGATATAGATATGTTTTGTGTACATGTAAAACCATACGATATTTAAAAATACAAATGTGCCTTTATCGATTTCAGATTGAAAGTTATATGTGATGTTCCACGTAAAGTATGATATTAAATTTATGTTAATACATTGCAGGTTTCATAGAAGACGTATCTTTTATTTCAAAATAAGTGCGCATTGCATTCAAAATTAAATGAGAAACACCAGGGACATTGATTGCTGCTGTTGCTGCTACTGATGATGATAATTGTTGTTTTAAGGGACCCGGTACTCCCCCCAAATCTCTGGTTATTATTCAAAATAAGCTTAGATCACCTCGACAGGAAAAGCGGAGATGCTGATTCCTCCCAGTGTTATTGATTTGAAATTTACAGCACCAGTTAAGACAATTACATTACATGCACGTCTTGCCGGCCTAGTTTGATCGCAATATTAAATGTGTTACGTGCTCTGAATACGGCCGAGCGTGTGTGTCGATTACTTAAACTACTGATGTCGGCTGGATCAGATCTTGACTGACTCACTCCAATACCTTTAAAGTTGGGCATATCTTAGGCGTCTATCCAGGTTGGATAGTGGTGGAAGGGGAGGGGCATGCACCAAGGACTGGTCTATAAGAAAATGGTCGCAAAACTGTATATAATAATTTTATTAATGCGGCCATTCGTTTTCTTATCAGGGTGGGTCAAGGAAGGGATTTTGGAAGGACATCCGCCGTAGACCTATTGAAAGGAACCGTCTCGTCATTTGCCTGGTGGTGAAAATGGGAAACTACGAAAACCATTTTCAGGACGGCCGAGGTGGGATTCGAACCCCATGCTCTACCGATGCCAGCGAGGCACGAACTAGCGTGTTAGCGCTCTCTATTACTGTGGCCCAACTATATTTGATGTGAACAGATTTATTTTCAGTAGAAATGCTTACCTTGCCTGTGGCAACCTACGAGTTCAAACTTTCCAGAACAACACTGTATTCATAAACAAAAACAATCAAAAATTCGGTGCTATGGTTCCTGTGTTCTAGGATAACAATCATCGAAAACAAAAGCCCTTCAGGTCATTATTATGTCATCTAATGCGTCCAACAATCAGAAAATGTTACTGAACAATACGTTATGAACTCGTAAATTCGACGATTTCATTTGTGAATATAGTGGTACCACGTGTTGTCAATTTTGTGACTTTGTTGTTATAGTTGGTGAATTTTACATTTTGAATTTTCTATTTGGCCATTATTTAAAGTCATTTCAATGACATTATTGAAACGTTTCCCATTAGTTCGTGGAGGACTTTATAGGTTTCAGTTTTTAGGGAGCCGGCAGGTATAGCTCAGAACAAGTGTGTGAGGCCCTGGGACCTAGGAGGATATATGGGTAGAGCTGCAACTTAATGCAAAATTTTGACCCCAACTTATTGCTCGACGCAAATAGTTCCAACTGACAATATGAGATGGCGTGTCGATGCACTCTCGAGCGCGATCCGTCTCCGATCTGGCCTACTCGCTCCTCTCCCATCCCGGCCCGTGCCTACCCATCCCTTTCCACTACTCTATCCCCCCACCGCTACTTTATATTCCTTTCTTTCTTTCATATTTTAGTAATTGGTCTAATGATAGGCGATTTCTTCCCCCTGTGATATCAGGTAGAGAGGAAAACATAGGCTCTTGTTTCCACAAAGCACATAGCATGACATAGGCCTACCCCACAGATATGTACAAATAGAAAGAGTAGGCTACTGAAAGAAAATCCACAGCCTGCTTCCAGTCTCCGACCGGGTCAGGAATGGAATGAATGAAGCCCCCATCTAGCGGCGAGGATATGAACTGTGCCGGCTGCCGAGGCCTGACGCACTCCTCTGGGGCAATGATTAAATGAATGACAGATGAAATGAAATGATAGTGGAGAGTGTTGCTGGAATGAAATTTTGACAGGGAAAACCGGAGTACCCGGAGAAAAACCTGTCTGCCTCCGTTTTGTCCAGCACAGATCTCACATGGAGTGACCGGGATTTGAACCACGGACCCAGTGGTGAGATGCCGGCGTGCTGCCGCCTAAGCCACGGATACTACACTATTAAAAATGAATTGTAAGACAAAATTACAGCTGCACTTATCACACACCAGTATTATTTAATTGTCCGTGCTGTACTTCATATCAATCGAATTAAGAAATATCACGTTTGAATTACGGGAAGCGTTGGAACAACCGCTCTTAGTTTGAACTATATCGATAGTATCTGATATCATTTTCGAGCGCAGTGTATCGACTAAAATCGATGTGTGATTCAATATAATTCAATGTCTTCGTATAATATTGTTCGAAACCGATTGTATTCCTTTCTAAGCACTGCAATATGTATTTACTATTGATATATATTCAAATATTAATTAAATATACAACATTAACAAGAATACTCACCAATTTTCCGATTTTGCTGCCATCTATAGAAGTACAACTCAACTACATCGTCGTACGCGATGACAGCTAGCGTTTTTAACGTTGTCAGCAGGTACTACTACAAGGAAAGCTAGCGTTGGTACCAAAATACCCTATAAAGTTTCACCCGGTCGCCTGGGACTGAGCCATTCGTCAGCTGTTGATTCGAGAGCGGCCTAGGTAATGTGTGTTTATGTTGTACAGGGTGATTTTAGGTATGGTCGACGGGTCTCAGGCAACGCACTGGCCAGAGGCTCATAACTCACCACCCGAGCCAGGTGTCCGGCTAAAGCGCCAGATGAAGACCTCTTGCGCAGTTCAGTCTGAAGGCGGAATTAGTTTGTGTTGCCTGTGCTCTGAGTGTTGCCAACAAGGAACACGTACATTCTTGTGATATTTTGTACAGTTAGAATAGACCTTGAGCGAGTTTCATTGAAGCAACGTATTCACATTGTACAATTGTTTTGTAAAATGAAAAGATATACAGTCAGTCTGAGAGACTAGACTTTATATCATTTCAAATGACGCATGCTACAAATGCTACACATGTTAGAAAGGCTCAGGACTCTTTCAACAGACTCCATTACCCATTAACTTAGGCTTCCCGCGCGGGGAACGAAGAGCGGGAGGTGCACTCTGCTGCATGACGTCACGCACTCGCCGTCTCCGTATCGCATAACGCCAGACCCCAGGAGTAAACTCAGATTCGGTGCATATGCACTGAACAACATGATGACGTCATACACGCCGTAACCGTGACGCATAACGGTAGACCAAAGCATAACGATGAAGTCGACAAGATCATTTGAAATGATAAAAAGAATCATATTACTGCGTACGCTCGAAATAAAATTACCGTAAATTCTGAGGTGTTTAAATTTCACATATATACAAAATTCATAAATTGGTAAAGAAAGGAATGAAAACCGAGACATATTTCAACAAGAAACCGCAGTTAAATCGCAGAAGTATTTTATACAGGAGGTAGTGGATAACATTTATGCTAACTTGAATGTTCTCATCGGAAGTCAATCCGACGTATTGCTCAGAAGACTGGAGAAAGTCCATTGTCTGTTCAAACCGCCACATTCGTTTATAAATCTAAGACAGTTTTTTTGTTTTTGTTTTTGTTTTTGTTTTAAAAGGCGTATTACTTGCGAATGACGTGTGCGTAGCAGGTTCTGAAGAAGGACCGTGTCGAGTGAACGATAACTTCATCCGAAGGTGTCAGCAAAGCCCCGACCAGTAGGCTGGGTGAGAGCCGTCGACCAAGTCTAAACCACCTGCATTTAATACTAGGCCTGTTTTATTATGTTCATGCTTGCCCCGGTGGGTGAGTGGTTAACGTGTCGGAATACCAACCCCAAGCTTGCAGGTTCGCCCCTGGCCGTGGTAAGTGATTTTTGAAAGGCGACAAAAATCACGACATGGATGTCATACGTTGTTGGCATGTTAAAGAACCCATTTGATAGGCAGTGTTCAATAGCAAAATTATAGTAATCTCGGGATTTTTTGCCAACACAAAGTTCCTCCATTCTCTACTAGAAAGCGCTGTAGTGTCAAGGAGCTTAGATATCTAGTGTTCAAAAGAACGAAATTCGACATGCAAGCTACCCTCTGTGTGTCAATTAACAAAGCTTGCACCAGGCACCCGAGGCCATACGATATTATTATTATTTATTATGTTCATAATTCATCCTGCGTCATGTCGAAAGGAGGATGAAAAGCTTGTCACTGTCTGCATAGTCGTGCTCTGATTTACCGTGTTGAACTCTTGCTGGTTAACTTTTAGTTGGTCATGTCTCGTCTGATGTACATACAGTATATCGTGTTATATGATGCTGCGCCCTACTTACCACAGCACTGTTTTTTGGCAGCCTCCTGTTTGACCGCATTCTTCCTGCAGTTGTTTAAAGGCTTTGTGCGGCCGCAGATAGCAATTTCACGGCTCAGCGCACTAAAGGTCCATGAATGTCGTCTTGTCAGTGAACCCCATTTAGTATCTTCATCTCGCTGGGCCGGTTATTTGAGAATCTATTTCAGGTCTCCCATTCGCGTGCTATCTCGACAAGACAGCGTCTCTGTCAACTTTAATGGCCACTGAGAGGGGAAACAATGGGGGTTCAGACGAGAGCAATGATTGTACAGTACACTAAAATATTTAGTTCAATTTACCTACCGACGGTTTCACTACTAGCTTCGTCAGATTATAATAATGATCGCGTGGCCTCCTGAGAGGCCGAGTGAAGGTCTTTCTACTTGACGCCCGCCGTAATGAGGATGAAATGATAATGAAGACGTTACATACACCCAGTCTCCGAGCCATGGGAATTAACCCCAGGAGATTAAAATCCCTGATGGTCCGGCCGGGGATCGATCCTGGGACACTTCGGGCCAAAGCCTAGCACGCTAACCAATTCGCCATTGGGCCGGACGCTTCGACAGGTGAATGGTTACGACTGCGCTCTGCAATGCGCTGGCTTCTTCTCATAGCGAACATGGCGACGCTGTCTCTTTTCTGTCTGGTGGCCGTGGTTCGATCCCAGTGACATGTTCTGTCACTCGCGTTAGAATGTCGTCTTCTTCTCCTAGATCTTCAGGATCAGCTACCTTTCTGCGTGCGCAGAATACCTAGTAATTGCTGTGGAGCATGATGTGAGCGGTATCGACGAGGGGCGTACTATATTGTTTTACACTTTATTGTTTGTACGTCCGGGTATGGTTCACATTTCACTTTTGAAGGTGGTGACGTGTAACTAGTGTCTTGTTCCACCGTTTGGTAGCAGCACACGCACAGGGGCCAACGAATGCACTCGTCATAGCCGACATAGACATGGCTCCATTACCATCAGCCACAAATGAAACGACAATCGATGCAATGGGAGCATAGGGGCAGTGCACCGCCAAAGAAATGTCGAACAGTACCATTAGTTGGCAAGCGAATGGCGACAGTGTTCTGGGACACAAAGGGCATCATCCTCATTGACTGGCTGGAATTGGGGGCCACGATTAACAGTGTAGCATATGTGGCAACCCTTAAGCGCTTACGTCGTGCCATTCAAACTAAGCGGAAAATGGGCTAAAGGTGTGCTTCTGCAACATGACAAAGCCCGCCCCCACACTAACCGAGAGACCACTGCTGCCATTGATCAAATGGGAATCACGGTGCTGCCATACCACCATACTCTCCCGACTTGGCACCTGCGTGGTCGCCGTTTTGCTGAACTGGACACAGCTGTCAAAGCATGGGCACGCAGCACTCCGAAAGAATGGTTTGAGGAAGGTCTGGAGAGCCTGACACCTCGATGAAAAAAGTGCATAAAGTTACAAGAAGATTATGTTGAGAAGGTTGACGTAACAACTGATGTGTAATGTACTACATTTGGGTAGAAGAAATACAGTGTAGAACAATATAGTACGCCCTTCGTATTAGTGTGCGTAGGTTTGCGGTTGACTGTAATACAGCCTCCCATCTATCGAGCTTATCACCAGAACATCCACGCAGATAAGTTGTCCGTTTTGTTCAACCTTCAACCTCCAAGGTAAACTGAATGTTGGGCTAATCCGAATTCATGTGATGCGTCAACATTACGGAGCACATTTTTGCGTTTTGACGGAGCTTCCTTTACAGCAGTGGTTCAGAACCCGTAGGAGTCTGCGGACCACTCGGGGTGAATTTAAATCATGTACGGACCATCCCTCCTCCCCCCCCCCCTCCCCCCCCCTCCCCCCCCCCCTTAATACACCTTATCAGTTGTAACCCTTCCTCAATAACACTTATTTTAAAGATATTTAAATTCAAAACCTGATAGTCATCGCCGCAAATACATTCGGACGCCCTCCAGGGGCTCACATCTAGTGGGACGTGGGTTAGCGACCACGGGGCCCCAGCTGAGTCTGGCATTGCTTCCACTTACTTGTGCTGGGTTCCTCTCCGTCTTCTTTCCTGTCGACCTCACTTGGTCAACTCTTGTTCTCTTCCGACCCCGACGGTATTAGGGTATCCGAGGCCTAGGTAGTCTCTTCCTTTCCCGCCATAATTGGCCCTTGTCTCATCTCTACTGATACCCTCCTTCTGCGAGGGGTCAGCCTTCTTTTTCTTTTCAAGTTATCTCCTGCCTTCTGCTCAAGGCCCTCAAGGAAGCAGGGTGTATGACGCCTCACCACTTCTGGTGCACCCTGGATATTGCTACACCCTCAGGGGCTCACGGCTGGTGAGTCCGGGAGTTGGCAATCCCGAGGGATTCCTGAGCTGGGTCCGGTTTTCCCCCTTTTATCCATTACCTCTAGGGTGGACCATCTCCTCTTTCACTTTCCTATCTGCCTTTTTATGGCTCCCCTTCCTTCCAAGTTCCTCAATCCGCATTCTTCGAGGGTTGAGGGCATTTCTTTTCCTCCTGTCATTTATTTGCCTTATTCTCCTTTTGTTTTTCATTTCTTCTTCTAGTTTGTAAGTGAGTAGTTAGTTTTCTTTGTAAGTTTCATTTGATCATCTTTCATTTTCACTATCACCCAACCCATTAGGGGCCAGTAACCTAGATGTTAGGCCCCTTTAAGCGACAATTATCATCATCATCAACAACAATTGGACGATTCTCGTTCAACGCACATCGTTTTCGAAATCCCCATTTATTGGCCACTTTTTTATACGTGCTGGTGGACCCTTTTCTCCCGCGGACCACCGGTTAAGAACCACTGCTTTACAGCCTTGTCCATAAAAATATCAAATACCGTAGGTAATAATGATGACCGCATTAGAACTGCCGCAACTTGTGCGTAGCTGAAGTAGGTATTACTCAGACAAAATTTGGTGATGCTAAGCAAATCATTAGAGGTCTCGAATTGCTAATATACATCAATGCACCCCTACCTCAGTATCTTGGTGAAGAGTGACTGGACATCGAAACTCACAAATACTGTATATCCGATCTTGTCGTTTCCAGTATCAACAAGATGCCTAGAATTACGATCCTGGTACTCAATATGGCCTGATTTTATTATTTAACGTATGGCTTTTAGTGCCGGGAGTGTCCGAGGACATGTTCGGCTCGCCTGAGTCTGTAGCTGCTTCCAGCGGACACCCTTAGGGTGAGCTACAAGTTCTGTTCAATTTCAAGTGGTTCCAACTTTCGCTACCAGATATCAATGATACCTAGTGGTGAACGTTGGAACTTTGATAGAGCGTTCTGACGAAATCTAACCTAACAATTTAGCTTCATATTAAGGCTTTCACGGCCCGGATTATTATATAAATAATTCATGCTTTTGGGCTAATGCCGTGTGTATTTTTAATTTAAACCATACGTTTCGGAGAAACCTTGCCTCCTTTTTCAATGGAAATAAACAATGTGGCCAAAGAAAGTATATCAATGAGATTACAAAAAATATAGATAAATTCCTCTGTTCGTCACCAGAGAGCAGCTGCCAGAAATAACTGTATGGACCATGGTGGAACGGCGGACAGAGTAGTAAGTAACAAGAAGGTAAAGGGGGCGGTGTGAAAATATAGAAACTCCTCGAAGAATGAGGAGGGGGGGGGGGGGAGGTGGGAGGGTTAGATGGATATAAGGAAACGTAGACAAAAGGGAATACTAGCTGAACGATACCTAACGTCTTACAGTCAACGGCGAAAAAAACAGATGGAAACTCTTCCAGTGACGAACAAAGGAGATCAAATCCAGGCTCTGAGCCCTAGAGGGAAAATGTACAATTTTAAATATGTGAAGAAACAGAGAGACTGAGAGGAACTATCTCCCTAGATCCTTAATAACTGGTAGCCAAGTGTCACTTAGCTGATAACCAGTGTCTCTGTTAAAATTATTGGGATTTTTACGAATTTCAACTGCCTCCCTTATAATTCTAGACCAGTTGTGCTTAACAAGGGCAAGCGCATGAGCATCCTTGAAACATACATCGTGCCCTGAAGACAGGGCATGTTCAGCTATAGCTGATTTGACAGGTTGGTTTAGACGGATGTTCCTTTGATGCTCTTTGATGCGAGTGGCAATGGACCGTTTTGTTTGTCCAATGTAGACTTTTCCGCAAGTACATGGGACTTCATTCACCCCAGGTTGTAGTATTGGGGACAATTTATCTTTGTATATTGCTAAAACGTTGACCAATTTTCGTCATAGTGCCGAAAACTGTTTTTATCTTGTGCTTGCGGAGAATCTTAGCAACGCGGTCAGTGGTGTTGTGAATATAAGGGAGGTAAGCAGTTCCTCTCACGTCGGAGCTCTGAGAAGGTTGTCCTATCCCTCCTTCTGGATGTAGAGACCTATATATAGTGGATTCATTATAGCCATTACCCTTAAACATGGTTTGTAAGGCATGTAACTCTTCCTGAAGAGTTGATGCCTCACAAATACGTTCCGCTCTTTTGGCTAGAGTTGTTATAAATTCGTTGTTTTTGTGCTGGGTGGTGGTGGGAGTCCGCATGTAAATAACGGTTAGTGTGAGTTGGCTTACGGTAGACGCTGTGCCCCATGGATCCATCCGCTTTCCTCCTCACAAGAACATCCAAAAAAAGGTAAACATCCACCTGACTCTAGCTCCATTGTGAAGTGTATTGAAGGATGCAGCTGATTTAGGTGGTTCAGAAGTGGTTCAATTTCTCAGAACCCTCCTCCCACACCACGAACGTTATCATCCACATACCTCCACAAATCACAGGTTTGAAAGACGCCGAAGATATAGCCTCCCCCTCAAAATGTTCCATTGAAAAAATTTGCCACGACAGGCGAGAGTGGACTTCCCATGGCCACACCATCAGTCTGCTCGTAATATTTACCATCCCACAAGAAATAGCTGGAACACAAGCAGTGGTGGAATAATCGGGCAATGTCCTCAGGAAACAAATCCTTGATGAGTGACATGACCGAGTCCACCGGCACTCTGGTAAACAAGGACTCTACATCAAAACTCACCAAAATAGCATTTGGTTGAACGGCGATGGTTGACAATTTTTCGACGAAATGGTTGAATCCCTAATGTAGGACTGTGTGCGCCCCAAGTGCGGCTGAAGCAACTTGCTGAGATATTGCGCAAGAGCATAAGTTGGAGAACCTATTGTGCTAACAATTGGTCGAAGAGGGACGTCTTGCTTATGGATTTTTGGAAGACCATACAATGTCGGAGGAACAGCATCTCTCGGAATAAGACATCTTCCCTCTTCTTTTGGAATAGATGACAGTTTAACAAGCTTAGCAGTGGCATTGGATACACGAGTGGTTGGATCACGAGTGCACAGTCTGTAGACAGGATCAGATAACAGAATCGAGATTTTACTTTTATATTCAACGGTATCCATCACCACTGTCGCATTTCCCTTGTCAGCATGAAGAATAGAAATGGTGTCATTATTTCTTAGTTCCTTCAATGCCTTTCTTTCACCCGAGTTAAATTGGGTGCGGGTACTTAGAGGATCTTAATATCCTCACACTTTCTTGTCTTAACTTCTTCAGCTTCATCTGGAGGTAAATTGTAGATGGCAGCCTCAACGGATGTGATCAACTCCTCTGTAGGAATTTTTGGAGGGTGCGAGAGCAAAGTTGAGACCTCTGCTTAGTAAAGTTGTTTGATAGTCATCTAAAGGGGTATTAGAAAGATTGACTACAACTTTACTAGTATCAAGAACCGTACGAGGAGCTGTTTGTCTCGAGGACAATCGAAGGAACTTAGCTCTTTGTCTATCTACAGCCCGACAAAATTATTCTCGGCCTGAATAGCGGAGATACGTTCAAAGAACAGCCCACAATTTCCTCTGAGAGAATGCTACTAAGAAGCAGATGTAAGTGTAATAACTCACGGGAAACTGCGTCCAATTCAGTACGAGAGTTCTGGATCCTCACGATAACGAGTGCCTTGCTAGCGCGCTGATAAATTCTCATAGCTTTATTAGTGTGTATAGTTTGCTTCAATTTTACACAGTTGGGAATGATGTTATGATCCCTGCATCTAAGAAAGAAGGACAACTATGAAAGGAGAGAGCTCCTTCTTCGCCTCAACTTACTAAATTTAGATGATTGTCGAACAACTTCCTCCCCATAGAGGTTTCTAATTTGCTATTAAGGCTTTCACGGCCCGGATTATTATATAAATAATTCATGCTTTTGGGCTAATGCCGTGTGTATTTTTAATTTAAACCATACGTTTCGGAGAAACCTTGCCTCCTTTTTCAATGGAAATAAACAATGTGGCCAAAGAAAGTATATCAATGAGATTACAAAAAAATATAGATAAATTCCTCTGTTCGTCACCAGAGAGCAGCTGCCAGAAATAACTGTATTAGGACCATGGTGGAACGGCGGACAGAGTAGTAAGTAAACAAGAGGTAAAGGGGGCGGTGTGAAAATATAGAAACTCCTCGAAGAATGAGGAGGGAGGGGGGGGGGGGAGGTGGGGAGGGTTAGATGGATATAAGGAAACGTAGACAAAAAGGGAATACTAGCTGAACGATACCTAACGTCTTACAGTCAACGGCGAAAAAACAGATGGAAACTCCTCCAGTGACGAACAAAGGAGATCAAATCCAGGCTCAGAGCCCTAGAGAGGGAAAATGTATAATTTTAAATATGTGAAGAAACAGAGAGACTGAGAGGAACTATCTCCCTAGATCCTTAATAACTGGTAGCCAAGTGTCACTTAGCTGATAACCAGTGTCTCTGTTAAAATTATTTGGATTTTTTACGAATTTCAACTGCCTCCCTTATAATTCTAGACCAGTTGTGCTTAACAAGGGCAAGCGCATGAGCATCCTTGAAACATACATCGTGCCCTGAAGACAGGGCATGTTCAGCTATAGCTGATTTGTTGAGGCGAAGAAGGAGCTCTCTCCTTTCATCGTTGTCCTTCTTTCTTAGATGCAGGGATCATAACATCATTCCCAACTGTGTAAAATTGAAGCAAACTATACACACTCATAAAGCTATGAGAATTTATCAGCGCGCTAGCAAGCACTCGTTATCGAGAGGATCCAGAACTCTCGTACTGAATTGGACGCAGTTTCCCGTGAGTTATTACACTTACATCTGCTTCTTAGTAGCATTCTCTCAGAGGAATTGTGGCTGTTCTTTGAACGTATCTCCGCTATTCAGGCCGAGAATAATTTTTGTCGGGCTGTAGATAGACAAAGAGCTAAGTTCCTTCGATTGTCCTCGAGACAAACAGCTCCTCGTACGGTTCTTGATACTAGTAAAGTTGTAGTCAATCTTTCTAATACCCCTTTAGATGACTATCAAACAACTTTACTAAGCAGAGTCTCAACTTTGCTCTCGCACCCTCCAAAATTCCTACAGAGGAGTTGATCACATCCGTTGAGGCTGCCATCTACAATTTACCTCCAGATGAAGCTGAAGAAGTTAGACAAGAAAGTGTGAGGATATTAAGATCCTCTAAAGTACCCGCACCCAATTTAACTCGGGGTGAAAGAAAGGCATTGAAGGAACTAAGAAATAATGACACCATTTCTATTCTTCATGCTGACAAGGGAAATGCGACAGTGGTGATGGATACCGTTGAATATAAAAGTAAAATCTCGATTCTGTTATCTGATCCTGTCTACAGACTGTGCACTCGTGATCCAACCACTCGTGTATCCAATGCCACTGCTAAGCTTGTTAAACTGTCATCTATTCCCAAAGAAGAGGGAAGATGTCTTATTCCGAGAGATGCTGTTCCTCCGACATTGTATGGTCTTCCAAAAATCCATAAGCAAGACGTCCCTCTTCGACCAATTGTTAGCACAATAGGTTCTCCAACTTATGCTCTTGCGCAATATCTCAGCAAGTTGCTTCAGCCGCACTTGGGGCGCACACAGTCCTACATTAGGGATTCAACCCATTTCGTCGAAAAATTGTCAACCATCGCCGTTCAACCAAATGCTATTTTGGTG